>CP139762.1:18640000-19890000 GCA_034370585.1 Fragaria x ananassa | reverse complement strand
GATTCAAAGCAATCTGCTAAATTAGCAAGTTTTGAGGAGCAAAAAAAATTGTGGCAGAAGCCGCCAAATCGAACTGAGCCTGCAGAGTAGCCAATATGCTCTTAATTTTAGCTCATAGAAGGCAACACAAACAAAAGAATACAGAACCAAGGGTATAGAATTTTTCATTGGAATTTTAGTCTTTGGCTTATATGTTTAACAAAGCCAAGCTATTCATTGTACTTGAATGCAACCCATGCCTGTGTAAATTTTTATTTCACAAGTGTTATCAGTTATTTGCAGAAGATGATGTTACTCCTTTCTGTTTGATTTGACAAGGATGGTTTGCTTATTAAACAAAACAACTGGGATGTTACAGAATTTAGGATCATTGCAACCAACTCTCTGTAATTATATATTACATTTCACCATCATTGACCTGCCAAATCTTGCTAATGATGTTGAACCTATCACTTTACAAGGCATTTCTTTACAGACCACTTTGTATCTATTGATGTATGCATCAATCATTTGAATCTTTTCGTTTGTGTACATGACTACTTCACTATACAAGGGCTATTCTATACAAGCCGACACCAAGCCGCAACGCCAGAAGGAAAAAATGGGATGAAAATTGAAGATAAAAATTCTGATTCACAATCCAAATTTATTCGATTCTGAAGACAATATTCTTGGATACTTTCCATGTCCTACATATGTCGAAGACCAAGTTTGAATATTAACAAAAGCCTCAGAGGTCAAAGAAGAAGATAGAAATACTGCTATAATCTGTCCGATTCAAATGGATAAAGGATCAGAACCTCAGTTTGAATTTGAATTCATAGCTATCTTCATCAAACTAATCTGCTGTGCCTATCAAAAGGCAAGTTCTCTGTAACAAAAGAGAGGGACAGAAGAAGACGGAGGCAACACAGAGAGGGCAGCAACGTAGAGAAGCAAACGAAGGGGGAAGCTACAGAAGAAGAAGGCATAGAAGAAAGCAGAAGCAACATAGAAGACGAAGGGAGAGCAGAAGCAGGCAGAAGCAAAGGGAAGAGATCGACAGCAACAAAGAAGAAGAAGAAGCACAAGAAGAAAGATAAAGAACTAGTCCAGCCAGCCTCATTTCGCTTCACTTCTGAGTCTGTCCTCTCATCAAATCCCACACCAACATGCTCAAATGCCAGAAGCCTCGTTTACGGTACCTTTGGTATCAACGAGAGTAAATGCTGCAACAAAGCTCGCCTGGAGAAGCTTCACATGCAATCTTTGAACCGGTGCCTCAAAAGGCTCTTCACTGCATTAAAGACGTCACCGTCATGCATCAAAGAAGCGACCTCAAGTCGTCTTCAACAATTAAAAGCAGGGAAGATGAAGACTGATACCTCAACGGAGCTTCCGCCGATGTGCTCACAACAAATGTCAATGACTACGACCTGCTGTGAATTCACCATATCAATCCCCTAAGGATGCGTCAAGGCGCCAGCTTCTTTTGTGATGTCTAGCAGTCCCCAAAGACCATGCCCGCGCAGCATCTCTGAAACCTGTCCGTCTGGCAGCAGCCTTCGGCTCACCAAATCCCAGCAACGTCGGCCTTGCTCTGCTAAATGTCCAGCAATAACTCAAGGCTCTGCTCAAAGTCGTTTTGACCACAACCTGCAATAAAACCGCAAAGGATGTCAACAAATTTCATCCTCACTGGCAGCAGAAAAGAAGAAAGCAAAAGAAGCTTCTATGTTAAAATCATCCAAACAAAATCATGTGAGCAGTGAGAGACTGGGAGTCCTTGAAACTTTGGCTCTACTGCTCTTGAAATTGGATCAAGCCCGGCACTCTCTTAAAGCAAGCTCAAAATAAAAGCAAAGAAGCAAGACGAAAAAAATCAAATACAGAGTCTTGTACAGAATTGCACAACAAAGAAGTTTAATTAACAAATACGAAGCTTAAAGTTGTGAAGAGGTGCTGACATAGACGGTGGCTCCCTATTTTAATCAAATGAGATAAAGAGAATCACAAAGCACAAATAAAAAGAAGAGATGAATGCAGTGCTGTCAAACGGTGGCCACTAAAAAAAAAAAGAGAAACTTAGATAAAAATCTAAAATACTAGACTTCTTTTAAGATAAACTTATACATATTTTTCTTTCATTTTACACCCACTCCACATAAACAAACTTACCATGCATATGTATATAATTAATAGTTTTCTTCATTTTTTAGTTTCTCTGATTTGCCCTTCAAGCGATATAAAGCTAAATTTAGTATCTTTCTCAATTTTAGCATCAATTTGAAACTCAAATACTGAGCTAAAATTTAGCTGGATTTAACTTTATCATAATCAATTACATTCTTTAATTTCTTACCTTGTTGTTACTAACTTGAGTGTATATATATATGTTATATATATATATGTTATATATAGAAGTATGTCACTTGTAATAGAATGATTCTTTTCATTCTTAAGCTCACATTTGGTGTCTTTCTACATAGTCGAAAAATGTCTAATTATAAGGTACACGTTCTTGTTCTTTGATTAATTTTCTTCTTTTTAGGTATATTATTATATCATTTCTCATCCTGATCGAGAGAACATTTACGGTTCTAATGTACCTATTAAGTAGGACATGATATGATAATATACCTACAAAGAAGAAACTCAAAATTGGGTTTAGGGTATAGGGTTAAGGTATAGGGTTAAAGTATAGGGTTTAAGGTTTAGGGCTTACGGTAACACTATAAAATTTCTTTCTTTTACTTTAATAATAAGATATCTTATTTATATTATATTTTACCTGATGTATAAATCATAGAATGTATTTATTTCACCTAGATTTTTCATAAAAATAAAGAAAACTGCATGATTCTTGCAAATAGATTGAAAAATGTTAGTGTTAGAAGTAAAACTCATAATCAAGGTATTTAAGACAACATCAATTAAGGTTATTTATTATGTTTATATGTTATAGTTGAATGGTGGCAATTGTGTAAAATTTAGAAAAAATAAGACATAATATGTATCATAATTGATACATTTTAGATGTTTATCAGAAAGAAATATTAGGTGGGTTTTATTTAAAATCACTCTTCAAAATTGGGTGTATATGAAAATCCCTCAAAGAAAAATAAAGTTTGAAGCTTAAATATGGTGCCTCACAACAAAGAAGAAACTGGACGGTGGTGGTCTCCTAGACAAATATGAAAAGCTTCAATCAAGTGTAAATTAAAAGAGGTCAAGACTAAAGCTCCATCTCAAAACTCAATTCAAAGACTCAGTGCATCTCAATCAGATTACAATGCCACAACAAATTCTGAAAGCACAAGGCCATCAACAAACAAAAGAAGCAAACTTTATTGGAGCTACGAGGTTTATATGAATCAAGTCTCAAAGAAAAAGACATTTTCTTCCTCAAGGTAAAGCCTGCAGCAAAGCTAATCCACTCGAAGCCAAACTAATCTACTCGAAGCTAAGGATAATTAACTTTGCTATTGAAGAATGGTAACAAAACACACATTCGACAAAAGGCGGCAACCAAATTGAACACCATTTGTGAAGAAACAAGCCTCTGAGCAGTGGGCGTTCTTTCAAAATTGGTCTGAAGCACAATAAAAGGATAAAAGCAAGAATACAATGAGGGTTCCCTTACCCAATTTCGCACAAAGAGAAGCGACATAGCAAGCTTCCTATTGTTGAGAAATTCCTTCTCGGCGAAGACCTACCATATCCAAGTTGTTGTTTGCTGAACCAGTCCCTCTCCATTTGATCAGCTTCGGTCTTCAAGTTCTGGGCTAATTAAAAATGAAGAAGTGAAGAACGGCAAGATAGGGAAAGTAAAAAGAAGACATTGGGCCTCGAGGTCATTTCGTGCCTCACCAAATCATCCGTCAGTCTCCTCAAAGCTGAAAAATAAGCAGTGTAAAGCCCAATTCAAGTTTGAAGGCCCAACTGCAAAGCTCGACACAACGAGTGCCCAAATCAAATCAGCAGATATTCTACTAAATTGGGTGTCCACAAGAAATACAGTTGACGGATTCAAAAATATATATGTCAAACTCAAAAGTCGGTACAAAACCGCAAACTCAAAACGAATGAATTATGGTCGGTTTGATCCTACAAAGGGTATGTAGGCAATCTAGCAACTTACTAGATGCAACCCACATTCCAAACAGAATCCCTGACACCACCAGTCAAATTCGACCAATCCAAATGAGTCCAGTCAAATTCCTAAAGCACCAGAAAAATCAAAATCACTCGCCCAAATGTTTGATCCCACAAAGGGTACGTAGGCAATCTAACGACCTACTAGATGCAACCCACATTCCAAATAGAATCTCTGACATCACCAGTCAAATTCGACCAATCCAAATGACTCCAGTCAAATTCCTAAAGCACCAGAAAAATCAAATTCAATCGCCTAAACATTTGAACTACATTGGTTTGATCCCTTCACAGGGTATGTAGGCAGTCTGGATTTAAATCTGGATGCAACCACGACTCCAAATAAATTCTCGAATCGCTTGAAGCCAAAGTTTCGCTCCAAAGCTCAAATGTATTCAGACACAAATCCAAACACATCTCCAAACACTATTCTCATTCCAAAATCAAAGCCCTTCAACTAGTCATTCTCTTGTTGGAACTCTTGAACTACGAGTAGCTTGATCCCTCTCCAAGGGTACGTAGGCAACCCATTCAAACATCCGGGTGCAGCTACAAAAACAAATCTTAACCACATTTTGGTTTCTTCATAAATGAATCAAAATGTGTTTCCCTATCTCAGGGGAATATAATTAAGAGACACATTTTGTCTTGAATGGGTCGAACCCGAACTAATTAAAACTTTATTCACAAAATGAATACGAGTGAATTTATGTTGGGTGACATTTTCGCTCATTGTGTGCAATTTTTTTTTTTACTCAACAAACGGTTACATCTGATATACATTAATTCCCTGATTTGCTCTCATCGGTTATGACTTTAACGAAGGCATATTAATATATTTTTTGTTCAATATAAACAAAATTATAGAGTGTGGCTATTGAGACCACCAAATTTGCTCACTATACCTCTCATTCTCTCTACACCTCCCTTTTACTTTTCAATATAAGTATTTGCTCACTGGACCTCATTTCAAATTCCTAACATTAGTTATTTATTGACATATATTTCAATCAATTAATTACCTCTTATTCACTCAATGGACCTCTCATTCTTTTCTTTTTTTCCTTTTTTTTCCCTACCTTCATTTTTTTATTATTATTTTTTCATGCAATAAAATGTTCTATCACGAACTATTCTATATATCTTTTTAATTGTTTTTCTCTTTTGTAAGTGTTATTTTTTCTCCATTTTTTTTCTTTTGAATAATTTGATCTCTATTTTGTACCTCATAATAAATTATTTCAATATATATATATATATATATATATTTCTATGATCGATAGATATTATTATTAATATTTTTGCAAAAAAAAATTATGCACCTTGAAGTATATGCGTTCAACATGTATGATAATACAAAATTTTATGTCACATGATCAATATTGATTAGTTTTTTTTGCTCTTATAAACTATATATATGCTTTAATAAAAAGAAATTAGAATACAAAAATATATAAGGAAAATAATAAAGAATGCAATCAATTATTATGGAATTGGAAATTAAGTCTAAAGAGAATAAATATAATATTTCCTTTTGTATAATTATTGTTCTTAATAGTCATTGTGTATGAGGATGTATATGTCATTTAATAATTCATAATATAATGAGGTCTAGTGAGCAAATTTGGAGGTCCCAATAGCCGCACTCAAATTATATTATATATTCACATTACACATGTATATTTTATAATTGTTTTTAGACAAAATATAAATAATTTGTATGTAAGTAATTTAGACGAATCATTTGTATGTAAACAATTTGTTAGACGAATTATAAATAATTAATTTTGAAAAATTATAATCCGAGTTATATTATATATGATGAAGTATAAACTGTAGAGAATGAGAGATAACAAGAGAATAGAGAATCATTATCTTATTCATTGATATGAGCTCTTTATATAAGGAATTACAAAGTACCAAATGGTAATGATAATGAATACATAGTCATATTCTAACTACATGTCTTGATGGCGTAAGACCAAGACACACATATGAAATATCCTAAAACACTCCCTCTTGTGCCGCGAGCCGGTATGCCGATGGTGCTGATATGTCACCTCGTTAAAAACCTTGTCAAGGAACAAAAACCCTGTGGGAGAAAAACTAAACCTTCATCGTAGGAGAAAAAGAGTACAACGCACCCTTCACATTTAATAGTGACATATATTTGCTAGACTCCTCCTGAAGTTCGGACATCCCCTTGATCTTTACATCAATCATAGGGTTCTTCCTAATTTTTACTAATCACGGAAGTTCCAATAACTTAGCATGTCAATGCTCTTTAACATGTCTTCAAATGTGATATTGGGCAATGATTAACTAGATCATGCCCTATTGTCCTCAAACATGATCTTTTACGCTTAGATTTTAAGGAGAAGACCGCTTGTGAACTCAAAACATAAGTTCGTGCAAGAAATCAAATTTTCGCGCAGCATGACCTTCAGTTACTAGAACAGCAATAACTTCCTCTAGAAAATACGTATGAACGAACCGTAAACGATTTTGGAAACTAGACTCCTTTAGCTTTCCAACCGTATATTGTACACATTCTGATTCGTTAGGATTTGTTCACAAAGTCCAGTCAAAGTTGACTTTAGAGCAAAGACTTTGACTAATCATGAGAGTATATGTAGGCCTCACTAGTTATAGAGCGCCTAAGCCGATTGATGAAAAATTATCATCAATACAGTCATCGAGTGCCTTACCGAGACTATGTCTTCCCAAGATCTTTTTCATTATAACTTAGGATGTTGATACATATTGGCATCTCTTGATACATATTGGCATCTCTTGATCCATCAAGAGTCCATATAAATACGGAATGAACACGCAAAGACATAATTCACCATATCCCCTCCAAATCAAGTAGAGTCCATGTGCGTTTCAATACCTTTAGCAAATGCTTGCTCCTATGGGCTGGAACCACTTGATTCGGATGAATGAAGTCTGATCAAGACCTTCATATATATCTCTAATCCCATAGAGATGTTATTATGACCACATTCATAGGCTACATGTTCAATTATTCGGAAACTACCAAACTGACAAAGTAGTGGAGTTTAATGACATCCATTACGAGAGCATATCTCATCGTAGTCGATCCCAGTGCGTGGTAGTGAGAGACCTTGCGCCATAAGGTGAGACTAAACTCTTGTTCTCATCACGTTATCTAACAAAGACATATTTGATAGGGTTTAGCTTGCGGTGTCGGCATCACCTGCCCAATGACCTATCTCTTTGTTAATGTTAGATCACATCTTTCCATTAGGCCAATCAACTAAGTTGATATCCATCAATGAAGGGTGGTTCTATAGTAGACTTATTATCCCACATCCTCATGTACACTAGTGCAATACTTGTAGAGATCTCTATATGGATTGGATTTTACATTGAAGCGTCCCCTAACGATAATCACAATTCAGACTTTTTGAGACAGATTTGAGTATCACTGATCAATGGATCAGGTTGTGCCAAACTCATTTTCTTCCTAGTGCGAGAAAGTATCTAACCTAAGAGCCTCCATCCTTTTAGGGAGCTTGTGACACCAATTTTTACACTATATGTCGTCACTATATCATCACCATCCATGGTGATGGTGTCAAGACCAACTTTTTTTGGTCGCGCTATGTCCTCTTGATAGTACATCAATCCTTCCAGACATATTTGCAACATGTGATCTCGTTACTTGAACACTTTAAGCATTTGGAAGCAAGATGAGACTTAGTGGGGATAAATCACGACAATTCACGTCATTCCACTTGAACACTTGTGTTCCTATCTCCCCCTAACGGTGAAAATATTGTCTCATCAAAGTGACAATCCGAAATTTAGCGGTGAATGAGATCGCCTAACAAGGTTTCTACATAAGCGGATTATAGGTGGAGGTTCATATCCAACATAAACTTATTCATCTTAAATGACCCATCATTGTACGCAGTGACATTGCGATTTGACACCTAGAAATAACATCTAGCCGAGCTCAAGGATTGCAATTTCTTGTCAATTCTCGTACACAGTCACGAGCTGTAATACAAAAATATTCAATGATGGTGGGTCATAGATGAATAGTAAAGCTGCATGCAAATATTGCATAGCCTCAAGACGCAAAAGAAAGATTAGTGCACATCAATAATGTTCGAGCGACAAGCTAAAGTTGCTTGGTCGTAGCCTCGGCGAGACAGTATTGCATGTGAACATGGGTACAAGACACTTCAACTTATATCTTGATAAACTTCTTTAAAGAATGGGCAGTGAGCCCGTAAAAGTATAAACAACATAAGCAGTAGATAATGGTGTAACACGTGACCGTTGTGTTAACACTTCAACCAACACCATAAAACATAAAAAGGTGTCCGCAAGTTAGTTGTATCGATCTACATAATTTGATTTAAGAATAAAGTATTATCTTTTGTGTCGTAATTGAGCTACAAAATAGGCTTTCAAAACGAGTAATAAGCATTGCAGGGGGCCAATGAGACATCGAGGGAAGGCCGGTGCACCTCGATTGCTTGAGGAATTAACCGGATGGTCTCCAAGAAGTTGGAGCCATGTTCAGGTGACGACAATGTCCCCAGGGTGCCGCCATTTACAACCATGGCATCACCATCATGCTTCATGGAGAAGGTAGATCATGAATGTCTTCATTTTGAGCGGAAGAATGGATGTCCATGAGAATTTCTCAAAATTTGGACCATTATGTCTCTTCCACGATGACCGATTTGGTCAAACCAAAGCTTATATGAGTTGGTGTCTAAAATATTATGTTTGGCGACAACATATGATTCGATATTCAAATTATAGTGATATACAGTCCACTAGATTGACTCATAAACTTCTCTAAGATGTGTTTCAATCCGCATTCATGAGAAGGTATACACAAAAGAACTCTTATTCATTCTCACAATGTGTTTTTAAATGAAAACCATTAGCAGAAATGTCTTTAAAGTTTAACATAGTTTGGTTGTCTATCAATGCATAGAGGACATCCGTGACATTGATTATGGTGTCATGAGGCATCAAGATTCAAGCTAAATCGCGTCTCTGAATGACCGGTATGATTCAATCATTGTAGTCACATGAGATTTACAAGACACAAAATCTATAGATAATTGCTGGTTCCTTAGAATGTTGTGGGAAGTTCCACTATCTGCGAGGCACTCATTATCTCTATGAGACATATCTACAAAAAGGGTAGATAGGCGAGTAAATAGTTTCACTTGAACTATTTAGAAGGATTGAAAGAAGCTACAAAAAGTTGCAATCCCGAGAGTGCATAAAAAATCTCGTACAGAATGACCTTTGTGCATTAAAACAACCATAACTTCTTCGTTAAAATAGAAATGGATGAACCGTAAAAAGTTTTGAAAACTAGACTCGTAGAGCTTTCCAATGAGGATACAAGGCCGTGCGTCATCTTCACTTAGAAGAGACCAAAACGGCACAATCTAACCATGTAGACTGTAAATATGTCATGCCCATGTAGATTGTAAATATGCCATGCTTCTAAGAACGATGTAAAAATGTACATCTTGTTTGTAAATCAATACGAACCATAAAAGGAGAATTGTTTCATTACTTCGAAAAAATTCTCAAAGCGTTCATTATTGCTAATGTGAGTATATATCGAGGTCTCGAATAAACAAAGGACATCGATACGACGTCTTATGACATATAGCTTGGAAAGAAAATCAAAATCGATCTAGCGATGATGTTAAAGTCAGGGGTAGCTAAAGCTGGATCCGAATTTTTGAAATCCGTGATCATGAGGATGGTGTTCTTGCCCTCATATTGATTTTCAGTACCTTTTTTTTTATGCATTCATGATTTGAGGATGAGCTCGACAACTCCTCAACCAGTGATCTGGAGATCCACACGATTGCATTGATCAGAGCTGACATGAGTAGTTTTGACAGATTGGTGTCTAGACCGGGAGTGTCGCCAATAAGGCCGGCGACACCTCCCCCTCTTTTCTACCATTGCCATGACCCATATTGTTGTCCCCACATTAGGGGACAATCCTAAATACGTTTATCGCATTAGCTTATATACAATTCCCGTTTGCAATTGTATGATCAAAATCAAGTCTCGTTGATAATTCCAAACCAACTTGGAGGGCCTAGAGAACTTGATGATGATCGAATCCGCTAAAAATTGTGGATCAGGATGCCACGGAATTTCATCAATGATATGTAGTCAATTAAGGTGGTAAGAAATCCACTTGACTTAATAACTCAAATTGTTGAGTTAGGCGGACGTTTCAAGAAACGCTCCATGAGTGCATCCCATAGTACATTGTGGTCATTACTTTTTACACAGATCACCATTGAAGGCTTTTGTTGATGCGGCGCGTGAAAGACTTTGAGCACATAATATGTGAAATCTCGGCATCTAGGCTTGTTAGCTTGGCAGTCAAATAATGTGGTTTAATTCTTTCCAATGAAAGGTTCCACAGATACCAAGCGAAGATTCGCCTTAGGTATCGAGTACGTCAAAACTTAAATGAGCAGAATGTTACGTTGCTCTTGCATACAAAACCAAGATGTTATGAGACTCGATAGAGGTCACAAATGATGCTTTTTAATGGTTTGTCTTACAGATTGATCACACACAATTCGGAAAAATCGCGAATTGATCAAACACAATTCAGAAAAATTCTTCGGATTGATCAAACATAATCCAGAGAAAGGTTGAGGTTGATCACACAACCCGGACGAGGAAACAAGAGTGATCAAACACACTCTTGACCCGCGAATAAAATTTCCGGATTTTTACCTGCACACACAAAATCTTAAGCATAAAATGGAGATGGAGAAGGGAGGAAATGATTTTATCCTCCCCGAGTTATTGAACATCTAAAAGTTTAGGGTTTCAAAACATACATTTCGAATTCGAAACTTCAAACTCTTGGAGAAGTCAAAAATTGTAGTCGGAGGAAACTAAGAATCATCGGCGGGTGGCGGCCAAGGGATTGGCATCCGGTGATGTCAGATGACGATCGGGAAAACAGGTTGCGGCGGCGGTCGGACATAGGAGCAGAAAAACGCTTTTTTAGGGTTTCGGAAAACAAATGGTGGGCTACTGGCTCTTGGGTAAAGTGCATGATAACTTGATGAAGTATAAACTGTAGAAAATGAGAGATAGCAAGAGAATAGAGAATCGTCATCTTATTCATTGATATGAGCTCTTTATATAGAGAATTATAAAGTACCAATATGGTAATGATAAAGAATACATAGTCTTATTCTAACTACATATCCTAATGGCATAAGACCAAGACACACATAGAATATCCTAGAACAATATAAGTGTTTTTTGATGAATTAATAATTATTTTTTAAAGAAATTAGGGTTTAGAGTTTATTTGACAAAACTAATTATAATTTTTTGTTGTTGAAAATAATCATTATATATATAATCGAAAGCCAGAATGGCGAGAGTACCATTTGGTCTAGCGACATTAGTCTCCCATTTATAAGTAGGAGGTCGTGAGTTCGACTCACGACTGAATTATTTGTTTAATAAAAAAATGGTGAGAGTATAATGACCATAAAGATCACAATAGTGTCATTACATTAGACATTTAGCTCACTTATTCATGAGCTTAGCAGAGGATAAAACTAGTTACACACAAGATACCAAAGAGACAACAGACCATAGTCAAGGCGCTTAATTGTGGTATTCCAAGCCCTATGTATCCATCTAATTATAGCTAGCTCGCACAGTAGTCTGTCAAGCTATCAATGCACTAACACTTGTTAAACTTTTATTATGCCCTTTTGGGTTAGGGCTTCAATGAGTGTTAGGCACAACTTTCTTGAATTTGAGCCTGGACCCAGATCCAAGGACCCGAGCCCAAATCCAAAATCTGGCAAATCTTTATCGCAACCATGGATTCTAGCATCTTCCTAGGGATCACCATCTTCATTGATTCAGCTTTTCGCCCTTCATTAGCAGAGATGCATCATTTCCTGCCAAAACTCTGCTTCATCACCAACGCTCTTGATCTCGCCGGCGTCATCATCAAATCCAACCCGGTGAGAGCTCGACAAGTTTCTTCTCTGGTAGATACCAGATCTTTGGTTGTCGCTTTTAGCAAATACGGTGGCCAGAAAGCGACAAACTGATAAGGTAGAGTTTGGCGTTGAACGCTATGGTTGGTATTGGTGTTGAACCCTGGAATCGGTGATGAGCACCTTGGTATTGGCATTGAACGCTATGGTTGGATGCCCAAGCCATGATGGCTAGGGTTTGGTGGAAAAAAAAAAAGGAGAGGTTGGAGATGAGAGGGAGCATGGGGGCTAGGTTATTGCATAACTTTTACTTCAAAAAAGTTAATTATAATTGAAGAAATGTTGTAAAATGAAAGTAAAGATTGAGATAGGAGAGAAACAACCAAGAGAATGAGAGAATATGTGTCTTTCATTAAGTGGAGAACTCTCTCTTATATAGAGATGATGCCATGATGTAAATTACAATAACAACCCTAGTCGGCTAATTACAAGAATGTCTCACTAACTAATAATTATTTATAACACTCCCCCTTGGGTATTCTATGTCATTAGCTTCCTCTAATATATGCTCCAGTGTTGCCTCGTCAAAACCTTACCAGGTAATAAAAACCTTATGAGACAAAAACAATCCTGGTCAAAGGAGAAAAGAGTACAACGCACACGTAGCGGTGATAGTCAGAACCCTTGATTTCGGTGAAGTGGCGTAGTCTGGATCATAAGATATGAGTCCGTGGGATATGGATGCATAATAGTTGTTACACCAAAACCTTGCCCGGTAAACCCAATGGGACAAATCTGTGGTCGAAGGGAAAAGATGAGCAAATACATATATTTCCAATAAATGTATCTTCAAGATGCAGTATAAGCAGGGTGACCAATTACATGTGTGCCTCGTTAAAACCTTACCAGGTACAAAACCCAGTGGGACAAAATAACCCTGAATGAAAGACAAAAGAGTACACAATGGTCAAGAGTATGCTTCAGAATACTCCCCTGATATTGACTCCCCCTGAAAAATACAAACTCTAAAATTATTGTATTCCCTACAGTAAAGACATAACTAGTTGGAAATAAGCCGCTTATATGGGTTTACATAACCCGTGTCAGCATATCTAACAAGGCAAACATCATTTTGAGGATCATAGGCGGTTGATCCATTCTATGATGTCTAGGGATAGAATAAGCCATTTTTCTGTCATACATTTAAAGTACCAGAAAATTGTCTTTTATGTCATTTACGGAGGCAGCGTGTTGGCGCAGAGCTATATCAAACTAACAAATACACATTGGATGAGATGTCCGTAGTGTATGACATTTAGCCAAGTACAATAATGTGCCTATTGTACTTAGATATGAGTCTTCTGGCTTCAACATCTTTTCGTTATCATCTGCACAATGATACAAGTTTCACTAGACTTCAAACGGTTATGAGTATGCTTGAAGATTTTACTTTATCCTCATTAAAGCATCTTAGCATCCTCAATTCCTCTAAATGTAATATGATTGATGGACCAAATTCCAATTACACTTTGCACAACTCCAGGTCGAGAAAATGATTTGGTCTCTTGATCTCAAATTCCGACTTCAGGTGTTTTGTAGTTTTCTTGATCTCTTGACGTAGATCAAATTCATGCTATTGACGTAGATCATCACAAACTGCAAACTCAAAGTTTGTTTTCTTAATAAACACGCATAGGCATAATCCATTGTTCATATATCACATCCCAAGCAAATATTCACTTAGACAGTTATACCAACTCTGTCTGGATTATTTTAACCCCTAAAGTGAACTACTCTAGCAAATGGAGAGCATGCTCTATGGTCTAAAACTATTTGCATTTGGTAATAGAAGTCCTTCAGGAACCTTGAGAAAGTACGTCTCCTCGTAATCAATCACAATGCGTTGAGAAAACCCTTGCGCCACTAAACGAGACTCATATCACAATCTCGTTTTTCTCATTTTGCTTCCTTACAAATACTCATTTAAACTATACAGGTTTAACATGGGGAGGTGTGGGAACAACAGGCCCATAACACTTTTCTCTTAGTTAAGGAATCTGATTTGACCTGGATTGTTTCTTTCCGTTTTAGCCAGTCGCCTCTTCGTTGAAATCCATCAACGAAGCAAGGTTCGACATCATCGCTCATTATAATTTTGGTGGCCACCACAAATACAAATATTTCATCGATAAAATCTCATTCCGATTCAATATCTTACTAAATTTGCTGAGATTTTCTATTCTTGAGAGTGGGTTTAAATGTTAGAGCATCCCCCAACTTCGTCTCTTCTAGGACGAACTCATGATCCGGATTAATCTCGTGAGTTGAATTAGTTTGAGATTGTGATGGCAAGAAGATTCATTTGTGCCAAGTTTACCCTCTTCTAGGGATAAGAATCGTTCGAATCTAATGGTCTACCTCGCTTCTAGGTAGGGATATATGACTGGTTAGCCGCCATGGTCGTACCTCGTCCAACGATACATCCTATGAGGACATTTATCCTTGCAGGTTTGCAGTAGGTATATATGATCTCATCACTTTAACTAGATCTAATGAAGTGTCTGGTATATTATGGGCTACACTACGTAGATCTAGAAAGAATTCTTCACACTTCAATATAACATGTGCGGTTTGGGGATCAAGATGAGACATTCTACACGTTGTTCATTAGGAACGATGACGTTCTTATCTTCCCCTAACGGCGGGAAGACTGTCTCATCAAAGTGATGACCTCAAAACGGTATAGAGATCTCCTGTCAAGGGCTCTAAGGAGCACATAAGATCTTATCACTTTTGTCGATACATCAACCACTATTTTTAATATTTAATTGGTCCGTTAGGTAGTTGGACATGTCCACAAATGTTGCATTCTACGTAGAAATAGATAGTATATATTAGTCTTTGCATATGATGGTCTAGTATTCAACATTCTTAAGGAGCAGCTTGACATAATGTGTCATTAAAGATAAGACCCTTATTTTGAGGGGGATGCCCGTGTGATAATTGAGTTGAGGATATAGTGCATCATATGTTTTTCCCGGGTGCATCAAACATCAACACTATAGCTAGTATTTGCTCGAATCATTTAACTCAATGTATGTTTTGGCCGCACATTTGAAGATTATGCAAAGATATTACACCATTTTTCTGATGGTTTCAACGTTTTAAGCATTAGTTTCAGTGAACTTACCTTTCGGTAACGTTCTTTTAAAACGTAGATGTATTTTGCCTCGTCAGCCAAACGAAAATGCTCAGTTCCTTAATATTGATAACACGTAAAAATTTTGATTTAGATTCTAGGGCAACAAGCCTTTTCATTTCAATATTCTCTAATTATGTTTTGATTCAGGCAAGGAGGATGTCTACTTCAAATTGTTTCTTCTGGAGACTACCAATTAACATGATAAAAGCTACCGATTTTATCATGTCTGGTGAATTTTGGAATGAAACTTCAAGTTTCTTAAGGGGGTTATTATCGAAACTACAAGTTCGATTTATACATGAACTACTGCTTCATTTCTGAACGACCGGTTCATTAGGTACTTGTATTTTCAAATTATAATCATGTAACAATTGATGACATTAATTCCACGCTACTAATTTAGTATAGTGATCATGTCACGTAATTATGTGTAAATGCTTCTAAAAATTAACTATACATTAAATATGGGGAATATATTAACAACCATTTTGAGAAAGTATTTGGAGTGTCTTATAGACATACATAATAACTAGGTATGAAAAACCAGTATTATTAGATTATTTTCCTTTTGTTTGATTCTGCCGGACCAAAGGAATTGACTTTAATTAAAGTGAAAGAAATAAATCTCTACATACTTTACAAGCTACGGGACACAATCTTAGATGTATGCTGGGTTTCTAGGTCCCGTAGAGGGAGAGTGGGCCTACTGGGCTCAGAATGGTCTTCCAAGAAATGCAATGTTATTAGTCAACCTTTTCGGTAACTCCAATTGTATACAACCAGGTAAGACATGATGAGGTGGTGGAGCGAGGCTCATTTAAGTACACATCCTCAAAATAATTTGCTTAGACGTCCCATCCAACTAGGTAAGCCTAGTTTGAGAAGAGTTATAATCATTGTTATGGACTCAAGATGACATGTAGCGAACTTTTGTGCTAGCCTTGCAGCTTAGGTTGAGCTTCTGGCTCGGGCTTATTGTTGTCACTTACGCTTGATTTGAGCTTCTGACTCAACCTTATTTAATATTCATAATTAATAAGACAAATCAATGATAGTCGCATATTTGTGCGACTTTTATCATGTTAATTATTCTTATTACTTAATTATTTTGTGATGTTTTCCTATTTTTAATTAACTTTATTTGTTTTTAGGTGTTTTGTGATAGGAGCACAAAGTGCTACGTTTATAATGTCATAAATAAAGCCGAGGAGCCCAAAAGAGAAGAAATCTTGAAAGAAAAGGAATCCATGTCATGCAAGGAAAGAAATCAGAAAATCTGCCAGAAATCTTCAGTCAACTTCGACAGAAGATTGTGATCAGCTCACAACGATCTAGAAGATGTTTCATATATCAATGGAAAGCTACAAGAGTCTAATTTCCAGAACTTTTTACAGATCGTCAATACCTATTTTGGAGAAGAAGTTATGGCTGTTTAAATGACCGAAGGTCAGTCTGCCCGAATTTCTGATTTGAACCAAAACTTCTGTTTTGAGGCCCAGACCACATTGGCAAGCCCATGGACGAGTTTTGAGGGTTTTATAACCCTAATCACAGCAGAGAAGAGGGAAAAACGGAAGAGAGCACAGAGGAGAAGAAAATAAAGAGGGTATTCGGAGTTGTTATCCAATCAAAACAACTCCGAATACCCTCAAAATTTGTGTGGTAGTCCGCCACTAGATATGCTTCAACCACTACCACACAAATTTTGAGGGTATTCGGAGTTGTTTTGATTGGATAACAAAAATAGATAAAACAGAAGTACTGCTGAAAACAGAATATTAAAAAGTGAATATGGATGTAAATATGAGAGAAACAATAGTTAGGAACTTCTCTCCACCACTAGATATGCTTCAATCACCCCAAAACAATGTCAATGACTAAAGATGAATGCACTCACAGTTAAGCCAATGTCGTTAGGTCATTAACCGTATTACGTTCTCTTACTTGTCATGTTAAGTAAAATGTCGGTATCGATTTAACTATATTCCCAATTAATTGACCTATGAAATGTCGGTATCTAGATCAAAATAACTGAAATCATGAAGATCTAAGAACGTTTGAGTAGCAACAAAGAATCTAAGGTCAATGTCGGTAGCCTTAGATTACCAAGGAATTACTTCACACAAGTACCTGCAAAGAACTTGTTATCTCTTATAGAATATGCAATGATATGTCGGTCATAAACACATTCAAGATAATAAACCCTAAAACATGCATCAAAGTGTCGACTCAATGAAACATGCAATAGAATTATCAATGAACAATCAGTGAAGAAATTCTCATCTAGAATTATATAAATCAATTGGGGTTCAAAATCGAAAACATATCTAGGGCTTTGATCAGCCCCTAACTATCAAGGAGTTTAGTTACACATAGTCTTGAATAAAAACATTAGAGAATCCATAGAAGATGAACTAAAGGTGGAGAAGAAAAACTTGATTGGCCGAGAGACCGGTCGAATTCTCCTTGGTTCCTCTTTTCTTCTCTCCCTCCTTTTCTCTTTCTTTTCTTCTCTTTCTTTTCTTCTCCTGTGCTCTCTTCCGTTTTTCCCTCTTCTCTGCTGTGATTAGGGTTATAAAACCCTCAAAACTCGTCCATGGGCTTGCCAATGTGGTCTGGGCCTCAAAACAGAAGTTTTGGTCCAAATCAGAAATTCGGGCAGACTGATCTACGGTCATTTAAACGGTCATAACTTCTTCTCCAAAATAGGTATTGACGATCTGTAAAAAGTTCTGGAAAGTAGACTCTTGTAGCTTTCCATTGATATATGAAATATCTTCTAGATCGTTGTGAGCTGATCACAATCTTCTGTCGAAGTTGACTGACGATTTCTGGCAGATTTTCTGATTTCTTTCCTTGCATGACATGGATTCCTTTTCCTTCAAGATTTCTTCTCTTTTGGGCTCCTCGGCTTTATTTATGACATTATAAACGTAGCACTTTGTGCTCCTATCACAAAACACCTAAAAACAAATAAAGTTAATCAAAAATAGGAAAACATCACAAAATAACTAAGTAATAAGAATAATTAACATGATAAAAGTCGCACAAATATGCAACTATCAAAATACCCCACACTTAGCTTTTGCTAGTCCTCGAGCAAAACACTAAACTAAGACTCTGAAAAGACTCAACAATAGCACAGACTACAAAACTCTAATGCCCTTAACACTTTGTCTCAGCAACCTCCCTAACATTGCAACACCAAGATCACATGATAATTCAGTTCAATCCACGGAATTTCGAAGGTTAATGTCAATACATGACACACATGTAACATGTAGGACGAAGACATAATCATGGTGAATGTAAAGTTGCAACATGCAGTAAACAAGTTAAGATTCAACCTCACATGGTATGCTATAAGTGTTTCTCTCAACATATGTCTAAGGTTTTCACTCAACTCAATTACTTGCCAAATGGACCGAACCATATGCTTAGCTCTTGTGACTTATCTCCACAGATCAAAGGCTGCCTATCTTGAGGATCAAAAAGGACTTTATAAGGTTGTAATGGGGTTAAGCTCATAGGTTTATAGAACAAAAAGGATATGGAATTCAAACAAGTTCTAAAACCTAGTAGAGCATCAATGAAGAGGCTTTTTTAAACTTTACAACCATTGAAGCATCTTCACCAATGAATTCTTCCAAATATATCACCATTGTGGCCGAATTTCATCTTGTTGGGCCTTCACCTCATTCTTTCCATCTACAGTTAACCTGGGGTATCAAGCTAGACATCACAAAAGAACAAATATTTTTTTTTTCGTCGATTTCTCTTTTTTTTTGTTTTTTTTTTAGTACAACACAACTAGCTTGATATCCCACCATTATTCCTTTGCTTCATCTTCACAATCTTCCACCTTGGTCTTCATGTATATGCCTCATGTACAGCTCTACTAAGTTCTAGAGCAAAGCTAGAGATATAACTATTCTAAGGTTCAAGGTTAAGGTTGTGCGGGTGATGACAAAAAGACCATAATGTAAGCTCAAAGTGGTTAACTAAGGGGTGCACATCTTGTGTACACAACATATGGGTCACAGGCTATATATGGCAATAGTGGTAGCTCCTAAGTGCCTTTATCACTTCCCCAATCAAGATATATAATGACTATAAGCTTTGACAAACACAAGAGCAAGTTCTAGTAATCTCTAGAGTCCATTAACTTAATATGCGGCAAGCAATTGACACACAACAAAGAAAGCATGTAAAATCACATTTAGGCTCAATCACTCACAGGTTAATGAATCTTAACCAAGTTTAAGCATGTTGAGAGATCTGTACCATGTTAACTCGTTTCTACATCCACTACATATTAACACATGCACCATATATCAAGATTAACCAAAGAAATTCAAATAACGTAGTCACATGTTTCACTCTTAGTCATAATTTTAGAAGATATAAGCACATCATAGACTAGTTAAGGGCCCTAAGACTCAAACAAGACTAAAAACAGTTTTTTTTTTGTTTTTTTGTTTTTTTATTTGCTAAACATAGACGCTAAAGATATCATATAAACCCCACCCCACACTTGAAATTTGCATTGTCCTCAATGTAAAACGAAACCAAAGCATGCAATATATCAAACAAGTATGACGCATAATACATATGACATCGCAAAAACACACTAAACATGAAGAAAAATAACATAGGAGAAAGAATGAAGAATGCAAATCTGGAATCCAAGCTTCTCTATTAACATGGGTTGCCTCCCAAGTAGCGCTAAGTTTAACGTCATCAGCCAAACGGCACTCATAATCATTGCTCCACTGGCACTGGATCGCGGAGTTGTACTTCTTCCACATCTCTCACCTCTGCAGGCTCATAAAACGGTTTGAGCCTATGTCCGTTCACTTTGAATGTGTTCCCATTCTTCGGATTTTGTACCTCGACTGCACCATGAGCAAACACATTAAGTATAACAAAAGGCCCACTCCACCTAGAACGAAGTTTACCTGAAAATAATCGTAGACGCGAATTGAAAAGCAAGACTTTTTGTCCAACAACAAAAGATCTGCTTTTAATCATCTTATCATGAAACATCTTGGTTTTCTCCTTGTAGATTCTATTGGACTCATAGGCATTGTTGCGAAAGGTGGTCATCTCCTGATCATCCTTGTGTATGGCTATCTGGTTGTACCCTGAATAATCAACATATGCTATTAATTCATTACTTATACAACTTAAAGTGAAAGTAATTTTTAATTAAATCAAAATAAACTAAACATAATGGAAACAATTTAATTGACATAAAGTATATACATTAACATTGGTTTTTATATAATCAATAAATACCAATAGGTACATGCAAAATCAATTCCATTGCATCTTCAATAATTGACTTACTTGCTTCTTGCATAATTACCGACATAAAGGATGATATAAATGATAATTAATTGAGATAAAACCAATGCAATTTGATTTTGGTAACCGGCATAAGATAAATGTTAAATATGGTATAAATCATTTTTATTTATGCAGCGGTTATACATAAGGAAATGAGTTCGAAACCCATTAATGCTTCTAACGTTACGTACTTATAATCAATCGGGTAAATGCTTATGACATAACATTTATGTAATAATCGCGTAATTAAAGTCCTAATGCTTCAAGCACAATTTATGGGGTTATAAATGTATAATTGCTTCTGGCATTACACCCTCATAAATTTCAAATTGAAATGAATATGATTCTAATTCGTAACTGACATTATATATTAAATTAGAAACCGACATAAAGTCAATAGTAAATATCATTTATATAGCTGTTATGAGTTTAAATCTCATTAATGCTTATGACATTATATATTAGTAATAGATGAGGTAAATGTTGCTGGCATAACATTTATATAATAGTTACGTAATTAAACATCATGTTTCTAGCATAATGAATTATAATGACAATTATTTAAATTGATGTAACCGAATATAAAATTCATAACATTTCTATCATAATTTGCACATTTAACCCATAATAATTGTAGAATGGAAAAATTGTCCAAACAATATCTCACCTTTTGAAGAAGCAAAGTTTTGGTATCTCACCTTCAGAAAACTTCAAAACAGTATCTCACATTCTTACCTCGACTAAAGTTTGGTATCTAGAACCGTTAGCTCCATTAAAAAAAACTAACGACATCAATTTTTATTCATTAAATGACCAATATACCCTTGAGTTTTTGTTATTGTTATTCTTTCTATATAATAAAAAGAGAAATTCGTCATAACGGTACCTCATCTTTTATTCCTTATAAACTGTAGTACTTCAAGTTTTGATAACATCATAATGGTACCTCAAGTTTTCACCCCGACCTAATTTTAGTACTTTTAGCCGTTAGTTCCGTTACGGGGGTTGCTAGGTGGCAATTTTAAAGACTATTTTCTTCTCTTCATGTCTTCATTCATTTTTTTACTATAGAAACAAAAACAAAGATTCATGAGCTATTGTTTTCATGAGTTTGCAATTGATGAAATCCATAAACAAAAATAAAGATTCCTGAGTTTTTATTTTTTTCATTTCGTATGTTGTTTGTCATAACATCATAAACATTCAATAGTAAATCTGTTATACAAACTCATTTAATAAAATATTCAAATATCTTTCTCTTCAGCTCTAGTCTAGAAAAGCAATATCACATTTTTAATTTTATTCGATCCAGCTCTTTTCGTGAACGTCGTGAAGGTCCTAATTTCCTAAAGATAGAGGAAAGAGAAAGATAACAATTTTCCTTCGACAAAAAAAAAGATAACAATTTTTTTATTATTACAAAGATGAATATATATTTAGAGAAAAAATAATTAATTGAAATATGAAGAGACGAAAAATACCTATGAAAAATGGCTAGCTAACAGTTACCCTATCAGAGGTTACGACTAAAAAATAATAAAATTGGGTCTGGATGAAAACTTGAGGTACCGTTTTGATGTTTTCAAAACTTGAAGTACCAAAGTTTATAAGTAAGAAAAGATGAGGTATCGTTATGACAAATTTCTCTTTTTATTATATAAAATGAATAATAAAAATAAAAACTCAAGGGTAAATTGGTCATTTTGTAAATAAAAATGGTTGCCGTCAGTCTTTTTAACGGAGCTAACGGTTCTAGATACCAAATTTCAGTCGATGTAAGAAAATGAGATACTGTTTTAAAGTTTTCTAATAGTGAGATACCAAAGTTTTGCTTCGTTAAAAGGTGAGACATTATTTTGATAATTTTCCCTTGTAGAATAATCTATGGGTTAATTGTTGTAACTTCGTAAATGTTTCCTGCATTACATGCCCTTAAATAAAATAAATAACATAATCATAGGTAAAATGTCGTTGTACCATTGATGTTACATCTCCAAATGGATTTTATTCAATCCCCATTAAAAACAATATTAATTCATTTGTATTACTAAATGCTTCAGGCATAAATATTTAATACATGTAACGTCTAGCATAAACGACCAATTTAATGGTTATGGGCGTTACTTTTGGAACACATGCATATATTTGAATTTGACGGTGATCCATGCGCCTTTTGGTTTGCACTACTAGCTAGGCAGGTGGCGGTGGCTAATTACGAAGGCTACTGGCTGTTCGATGATTTTCAATGCCGATTTTCTTTTCCAGAATCGAAACATGAACAAATTTATATACAACACACACACACATAGATATATATATATATATATATATATTAATAATATATATAAATTTGGTGGTTCATGCATTAAAGAAGATTTTTCTATATGCTACACAAATTAATAAGCATATATATACAAATTTCGAAAGGATAAACGAAATATAGTTCATGTTTCATGGTTATTTGTTCATCATATAATCAAGGCTTCAAAAATATGAATTGAAATTAGGATTGGAAAACGTTACTCAATGCAGAACGGATGAATCTTCATTTTTTATGTGCAAACTGAGAAGGCAAATTGCGGAGCTTCTCATTCATTCCAAGAACTTGTTTCAACGATGATCCTATGGTTGATAAGCGATTTTGGTGCTTTTCATGTTGCAGAAAAACAATTCACAATGTTAAAGCTATTCGTGCTGATAACGTGTTGTACAATGAAAGAAAAGATTGAGAAAAGAGAGAAACAACCAAGAGAATGAGGGAATATGTGTGTCTTTCATTAAGTTGAAAACTCTCTCTTATATAGAGATGATGCTATGATGTAAATTACAATGACAACCCTAGTCGGTTAATTACAAGAATGTCCATTAACTAATAACTATTTACAACATGAAACTAATTCAGTAACTAAGAAACATTCTTTAGGCCCAGTACTGTTTGGTCTAGTGGCATAAGTCTCTCTTTATAAGTGAGAGGTCGTGATTTCGATTCGCAGTATTGTATCACATTAATTGTGTATTTGATTAAAAAAACAGTCATTAGATTTATACATCTATATTAATAAAGCGAGAAGGAGTTTAGGAATGGTTAAATTATTTTGAAAAAAATTCAATTTACCCTCCCTTCCTCCAAATCTTTGGTGCCAAAATCAGTTCAGCCCTGCAATTTTTTTAAAAATCAGTTTGCCCTCGTAAACACATTAGTCGGTCCAGTTTTTGAATTCCTCTCGAAATGTGACGTCACCAAAGCCGTTGGAACTAACAATGAGATCTATAATTCTGCTTTATCTCCTTAGTTTCAATGAAATTTCTGAAATACCCTCATTGTTTTTTATTCATTTTGCGAAATAGATGCATTATTTTTATCTTCTTTCATAATATTTTGTTAAATTGGCTATTTTACCATTCTAAAGAGGGATAAAGCTGAACTTTTCAGTTACAACAGCTTTTGTGACGTCATATTTCGAGGGGAATTCAAAAATTGGACCCGACTGATGTGTTTACGAAAGTTAATATAAAGGGGTGAACTGATTTAAAAAAAAGTTACAGTACTGAACTGATTTTGGCACTAAAGATTTGGGGTGTAACTTGAATTTAATCCTTCAATTTTTGAACTACCTATAATATCCTTGATTGATTAAAAGTTTAAATTTAAGAATTTAAGAAACCATGGGTAGAATGGACAACTCAACTATCATTTTTTTATATATTTTAATTTCAATCCTTGTTAGGGAGAAAAAAGTGGGAGAGATGAGAGTGATCGGTGAATGGCTAGTTCGGTATTGCTGTGACTTTAAAAAAAACTGATGTTTCTGTATTGCAAAAATAATCAGCTATGGATTAAAACAATTTTGTGTTTGGTAAATATTAGTTTTAAAAGTGCTGTCAAGATAAAATTTATTAATTTATAATGTTTTTAGTGACAGCTGCTTTTAAAAGTAACCTTCAAGTTGCTTCTAAAAGCTGCTACCAGTAACATGCAATTTTCAAAAAAAAACTGCTTTTCTTTCATTTATCAAACATAAAATCTAAAAGTTTAGATAAAAGCTGATTTTTTTAAAAGCGAAGCTATACCAAACCAGGCCTAAACCAGCAAATTGAAACATAAAAAAGAAAGAAAAAAAATGAAAAAGAGCAAATTGACACGCACGTAAGAGGCTAGTAATTAATAATACGTATTATTTATTTCCATTATCTAATAAAATTCATTAATATCATTGATTCACCCCTAAAATCTAAAAGGAAATAAAAATGGTTGAATTGGTAATGCAATAATATGATTTGGCAAGATATATTATGTGGAACAAATAAGAAATAAATATTTTTATTTACTTATATGACGTGACATATAAGATTAATTCCACAAATTTTAGGCGTCATTAAGGCCCCATATCAGTGCTCTTTGTTTAATCAGTAAGCCTGTCTTGTCTCCTCTTGGTTTCTCTAGCTGTTTACCTTACCTTTGGTTTCTTTCTGTGTGAAATTTGATATAAATATGAGCTCGTTTTTGGTTGTTGAAGGCTCTTAAGTAGGGAAAAATTTCTGGGTTGTGGTTGAAAACCAGAAAGAGATCATCATAAAGAAGAGTAGTGGTGTTCACAACTAGCTATTGTTGAGAAAATGTTGTTGCAGAAGCACTTCTCTTGGAGAGTGCTTGTAGTAATAGTTGTGGTTATCGGAGGTAACTTTCAGACTGCGGTGGATGGAATCCCTCGGCGGATTCTTTTGGATACCGACGTCGACACCGATGATTTATTTGCTCTCTTGTACCTCTTGAAGCTTAACATATCAGAGTTTCAGTTGGAGGTAAGTTAATTACCGTGATCAATGTTTTATACCGCTGAGGCGTAACCCGAGGCATTTCTGTGAGAGTCATGAGCCTTGAGGCTTGAGGCGCATAAGGCGTAAGCCTTACGATATAAAAATTAGATAAAAAATTTATTTAAATGTACTTAGTACTCTCGTAAATAGTTAAATGCAACATTGAGAGTACCTGAAAAGAGCTATTTGTGTCTGCATGTTTTGCATCATCACTGTTCTTTGTTTTTCTGCATAGTGATAGTGTTGTAGTCTTCGAACTTGTTCATTTTCTCTTCTTAAATATGTTTTCTTTCTTTCTTTTTTCTAGCTAGATATATAATTGTTTTCCTTTCCATCGGATACATATTGTTTTCTTCTAACATTCACCTTATTTAAGCATGGTGGTTACATTTTGCAAAATGATGTAATTTTTCCAGTATAAAAATATATTTAAATAATTTCTAGACGTAGCTAAATGCGCGTAAAAGGTGTGAAAACGTATTTAAAAATGTAAAAGACGTAGCCTCTTTAAGCCTTGCCTTAACATCTAAATTGACTTAAATTTCTAACCGCCTTGAGTTTTTTAAGCCCCCTTGAGGTGAGCTTTTAAAACATTAATCGATCTTCATACGTTTAAGCCATGTTTTGCCAGAAAAAAATATAATCCGGCCAGGTTTTGGTTTAATCAAATTTCTGAATATTAAACCTGTAATATCATGCAGAACTTAGATTTCTTAGTTTCTTTGGATGGCTATGTGCAAAAGTCGAACTACATTCCACACTTCTATTTGTTGGCTAAAGTGCTACCTTTCAATATGCTAATTGCTAAACGTCGGATTTTAATCTGTTTTCATTTTACTATTTTGAATGTTTTCATTTTACTATTAAGTAACTACATCTTTAACCATTTTTTTTTAATTTCTCCTTTTTTTAATAGTGATTATTATTAATTTAAAAAAAAAAACAACAACTTTAAGTTACTTTTACTTTTTCTGAGAAGCATAAATGATTTGATTTATAGACTACTACAGAGATGTGAACCTGTGATATTGAAAATCTTTTTACCACAGGCAGTAACAGTGAATGCAAATGCATGGACCAATTCGGGGCATGCAGTAAACCAAATATATGATATGCTTTACATGATGGGACGTGATGATGTTGCTGTTGGAGTTGGAGGTGAGGGTGGTATACTAGAAGATGGTACTATTGTCCCAAATGTTGGTGGATATCTTCCATTAATCGATCAGGCATGAACTTCTCGCAGTCTCTCGTTCATATATATACTAGCTTTTTATCCGGGAAATATTTCTCTCTACAGTTTGCTTTGTTAAGTTTCCATACTATCAGTTTGAACTAAGATTACGCCATCCTTTGTTTACATACACGACCAAATAGATGCATATGTATTCAACCAAATTGACGATTTGAAAACATTACATGCCATATGGTTGTCCATGCTTAACTATGAATCTATGATCAGAGGAAGATTTACTAATATAGTTCAAAATTGAATATCAGGGGACTACAACAGCAGGAGGATGCAGATATAGACAGGCTATTCCTGTAGGACTTGGAGGTCGATTAGATACCGATACTAATTTTGGCATCCGCAAGGCTTTCCTCCCACAGGTATCATGTACATTCATGGATCAGCAGTTCTTATGTCTTTTGTGAGTCTAGATTTACTTATGTTGTCATTTATCCTTCGATGAGCAAAGTTAGAAAATTTTCTTATCAGACTAAACTTGACGATTCTATCCACTTACACTGTTTTAAGCTTGCAGAGTTATGCACTTTCATTTTGTTACAGATTTTCTTTAATTAATTTGTGTAACTCAATAAAGTACTGCTATTAATTTCTTTCTTATTACAATGGTCGTGCATTTATTTTCTTTGTTTCCTCTTTTCTTCTTTCAATGACATTAGGGAAGCAGGAGATATAGTCCATTACGACAACCTACTGCTCAGCAAGTGATGATTGACAAAATATCTGCAGGTCCCAAAATATCTGTGTTTGTTATAGGAGCGCATACAAACTTTGCTGTATTCCTTATGAACAATCCACACTTGAACAAGAATGTTGAGCATATTTATGTGATGGGGGGTGGTGTGAGATCACAGAACTCAACTGGTTGTTGCCCCCAAAATTCTACCTCTTGTGTGCCTGAGCAGTGTGGTGATCCTGGTAACTTGTTCACAGACTATACTAGTAATCCTTATGCAGAGTTCAATATTTTTGGAGACCCTTTCGCTGCTTACCAGGTTAGCTTGACATGATACATTCTCATATAACCAAAGTACTGAACTTTAGGAATCGAGAGTTGTTTAACTCTATATGGTACTAGAGATATGAAGTTCTTAGTTGAAAGTTGAAACCTCTCTGATCCCCATCCTCAGCTCTTGTTAGAATGGAAACCGCAAACCGATCATTGAACAATACAATTAGGGGATAGGATTGCTGGCTGCACAAAGGGGAGGGCATTAGCTTAGTATATGCCATTGGCTAATTCCCTAGAAGCATAGACTTTTCAGGTCTGCAGTGGTTGTTTGTCAGTTACATACTACAGTATATGAAGTGTACATATTTCTGATAACTTGAAAAGTTTCTAATTTGACATATTCTTGATGATCTGATCTCCTCAGGTCATTCATTCAGGAATTCCTGTCACCCTTGTTCCATTGGATGCAACTAGTACCATTCCAATTACTCAAAACTTCTATGAAGCATTTGAGAAGAGTCAGACTACATATGAAGCACAATATTCCTTCAAGTCCTTGAAAATGCGACATGATATTTGGTCCGATGACCAATTCTTCAATGTAAATCCCTTGTTATGTTTGCTGTTGTGTTACAAGAGTTCTCTCATATTTCTGTCTTTGCATTTTTTTTCTGTTTAATTAAGATTCCAATGATTACATGATACTATCTGCATGAACTATCTGCAGAGCTATTTTATGTGGGACTCTTTTACATCTGGTGTAGCGGTCTCAATCATGCAAAACTCTCATAAGAGCAGTCAGCCGGAGAATGAATTTGCCGAAATGGAGTACATGAACATAACCGTTATTACTTCAAATGAGCCTTATGGGGTCTCTGATGGCTCCAATCCTTTCTTTGATGGCCATAAAATTCCGAAATTCAACTTATCCAAAAATGGTGTCCATAGTGGTCACCTCCAAAATGGTCTTAGAGATCCATTCTGCATTGTGATGAATGGGAAAGGAAAATGCAAGGTACTTGTCTTCTACCTTGTGACATCCAAAAGTTTGTCCTTTGTAGTCTTGGGATTTTAGACAAAACATCATATATTGTTTTTGGTTTTGATGTTTTTATTCGTCTTTCAGAAGTGTTTTGTTTTCTCTTGTCGAGTCTGACACAGCATATTATGTTTGGACAAATAGTCGACCTTAGTAATGATCCCGATTCAGAGTTTAGTAACATGCAAAATTTTATAGAAATAGAAATTTTTTGATTGAAGACATTGCAAATGTATATATAGTCCTGTTCAAATGTTGTTGTAACTTTTCCTGCACTCAATCTAACAGGATGGTTATACAACACAAGTAACAGGTTCAGAGGCTGTGAGAGTACTTGTTGCTACAAAAGCAAAACCAAATAAGGATGTTGCAAGCCCACTTAACAGAGAATTCTTTAAAAGCTTCTTGGAAGTAAGTTCAATAAGATACATTTCTGGTTTTAATTATGCTTCTTGATATCTATGAATAATATGATGAATTTGGCACTCTTTTACCTTTGACTTTTACAGGTTCTTAACAGCCCGCAACAGACAGGGAGATTCAATTTCACAACACAATTTCCTTTCTACAAGGAAGTGACATATATACCAGATTTTGGAAATACTAAACTGGGCAAACCGGTTGTGTTTGACATGGATATGAGTGCTGGAGATTTTCTAGCTTTGCTTTACCTCCTCAAAATTCCTGTTGGAGTGATTAATGTCAAGGTACAGTTTATTTTTCCTGTTGAAGTCAAAGAGTAGCAGAAGTTGGCATCTGTGTAACTGTGTTCTTTGTTAAAATTGATTTTTCTAGCAGTCCTAGACTACTGTCACCACTTAAAACTGTTATGAATCCACCACTATTTTGATCATACATCCTTTAAATTTTAAAATATGACTAGAGTTTATAAGAATACCCTTGCTCTGTAAGTTCTTTTTTTTGGTGGTGCTTGTTTTTCAATGCTTCAATTTTAGCACAGCTCCTAGCACAGAATCTGGGTGAACTATACCTGAACTGCTGAAAATAAATGTAACAAAACCAAGTTTCTTTGTCCTTGCTATCAGGCAGTACTAGTGACCCCTACTGGCTGGGCAAATGCTGCGACAATAGATGTCATATATGACTTGCTGCATATGATGGGTCGCGATGACATTCCAATTGGTCGAGGAGATTTATTTGCTATGAACCAGTCTGACCCCTCTTTCTCTGCAGTTGGAGACTGCAAATATGTTAAGGCCATCCCTCATGGGGGTGGTGGATTACTAGATTCGGACACTCTCTATGGCCTTGCTCGTGACTTGCCTCGAAGCCCAAGAAGGTAACACAAATACAGTCACATGAAAAAGTTTTGGCTTTAGACATTTTTGATTGCCTAACCCTAGGACAGTGACTGAACTTTTATGTTGTTGTTACATCAGGTATACCGCACAGAATTCTGTGAAATATGGAGCCCCAAGGGACACAGAAAACCCTGAACTAAGGCAACCACTAGCATTGGAAGTTTGGGAGTCTGTGGTGAAAACATTGGATCCAGGATCTAAGGTTACCATATTGACCAATGGACCATTGACTACTCTAGCAAGTATTATTTCGTCGGAAAGTAAAACTATCTCTCTAATTAAGGTAAGTTGGTCTGAGTTCATAATGCAGGAAAAATGTCTATGAAGCTAACAATGGCATAATACGGTGATGATATGTTTGTTGCAGGAAGTGTATATAGTTGGAGGACATATCAGCCGCAACGAAAATGATAAAGGAAATGTGTTTTCGGTTCCTTCTAGTAATGCAGAGTTCAATATGTTTCTTGACCCTTTGGCTGCAAAGACAGTGTTTGAGTCCTCACTTAACATCACACTCATTCCTCTTGGCATCCAACACAGAGTTAGTTCTTTTCCAAAAATCTTAAAAAGGCTGCACAGTGCAAAGAAGACAACACCAGAAGCACTTTTCGCCCGACGTTTGCTGTCAAGGCTATACCATTTGCAACAATTGCACCATAGCTATCACCACATGGTAATGCTTCTTATCAAAGAAAATGCCTAAATACTTTAGCAGTAATATGACAGATTTTCATGCATGTAGCGGATTTAAGGAAATTCTTCTGTTGCATGATATCTAGTATGCTATGCCAATACAATGACAGAATAATGTGCATTACATAATTGATTATTAATTTAAATTGACAGTACCAAGTACCAACATAACATGCCCGGAATGTTCTCCAAGAGAACATTTCCAAACCATTAAGGATAATGTTTTGCTACTACAGATTGGCCGCTAATTGCTAACAGAATGTTATGAAATTGTTAATCTGACAGCATACTTGAAATCAATGAACTGACCAAGCAGAATTCAGAGTTTTGTTGACCTACAGTTTGCTTCACTAAACAAAAATTGATAGGTCGCAAATACGGTTTAAGGAACTTCAAAAATTTATGACATGAGTTGTTAACATGATCAAGTAAATTTGATCACCGTTTGTCGAATGATCCTTGTTCTCATAAGTTATTATTCTGCAGGAAACTTTCTTAGGGGAGCTCCTTGGTGCAGTTCTCTTGGACGGTGATTCTCATCTGAGCCAAAGCTTCAAACTTAAACACATGAAAGTTTTTGCTGATGACATCGAATCCAGAGATGGGGAGATTTTGATTTATCAAGATGAGGGAAAATTGGTCAAAGTATTGGACACAGTAAATGCCAAGACATATTATGAACTTTTCGCCGACAGGCTAAGTGATTCAAAGCAATCTGCTGTATTAGCAAGTTTTGAAGAGCAAAAAAAATTGTGGCAGAAGCCGCCAAATCAAACCGAGCCTGCAGAGTAGGCATTCTGCTCTTAAATTTAGCTCAAAGAAGGCAACACAAGGAAAAGAATTTTTCATGGAATTTTAGTCTTTGACTGATATGTTTAACAAAGCAAAGCTGTCCATTGTACTTGAAATGATAATGTTACTAGTTATTTGTAGAAGATAATGTTACTCCTTTCTGTTTGATTTGACAAGGATGGTTTGCTTATTGAACAGATCACCTGGGATCTTAAAGAATTTAGGATCATTGCAACCAACGAAACTATATTGTCACATTCTCTGTAATTATACATTACATTTCACCATCTCTGACCTGCCAAATCTTGTAATCTTCTGTAGTGCTAATGAAGTTGATTCTATTACTTTATAAGGCTTTTCTATATAGACCACTAACCACTTTGTATCTATGGGTATGCATCAATCATTTGAATCATTTCGTTTGTGTACACTGACTACAATAATTCCATCAATTTCCGGCTACTTCAGATTACAATAAAATCTTGATGAATAGATACCAGAATAATAACTAATCTAAGTATCTAACACCCAAAAGTAAAGTTGGTAACCACAATTATATCAGGTCTAAATTTGATTGGTTAGGCTGAACATGGGGTTTCCCTTTCTTCTTTATTCTCGGCAACCAAACAAGGATAATTTTGATTTAGGAGCAAGAACTTAATGGCACTCTGTTGATACCAAAAAAAAGAAGAAGAAGAGAGGGACAGAGCGAAGCAGACAAGACGGAGAGGCGGAGCGAAACAAAGGAGAAGAAGAAGAGAACAGGCGAAGGAAGCAAAGAAGCAAAGCAAAGCAAAAAGCAGAAGAGGAACGGCGAGCCAACAAGAAGGTGGAGCCCTCATTCTAACTCTCTATTTCTTTTGCAATGTCTTTATCTTATCCATTGCTCCGCCGGAAGCCCTGCAAGCACGCGAGCCATCTCCCCCTAAGGCCAGACGACCTCGCGAGGTCTTCACCAAAAGAAGATGATGGCTGCTCGGCCCCTCCTCTTGTTACAATAAATATATGGCCGCTCGGCCCTTCCTCTTGTTACATATGGTCTTGCGCTTAGCATAACAAGCCGTACAGGAGGGAGAAAACAAGCATTCCAGGCGACGCGAATTTAAAGAACATGAACTTACCTTTGGCGACTTGGAGAATCCTTAAGGAGATCGAAGTAAGCTTAAATATTCAAATGCCTACTCTCGATCAAAGCAACGGAGGCGACATATCTCTATTTATAGAGGAGCAAATTCCTTAAGTCCAATTCCCAATCACATTCGATCTTCATCTGCAAGAAGATTTTTACCATCAAGATGATAATCATCGAGGTGGTGACAAGCATGGTTCGAACTGGGAAAGACGTCTGGAGTTATGTGGATCATATGATCTCATCAACCTCTTTAAGGAAAATACAACAAGGTCCTGTCAAACAGAGTTCGCGTGTAAAGATGACCTCGCCCCCTCCTCTTGTTACAACAAATATATGGCATTGCACCTCGCATAACAAGCCGTGCAAGGGGAAGAGAACAAACAAGCAAAGGTGAGATGACCTCGCACGGAGACTGAAGCCCTAAGGCGAGATGACTCCACACCAAAGCAGAAACCCTAAGGGGTGGCGAGGTAACATTCACGTCAAAGCAGAAGCCCTAAGGGGTGACGAGGTGACATTAGCGTCAAAGCAGAAACCCTAAGGGGTCGAGGTGACTTCCCCTCAAAGCAGAAGCCCTAAGGGGTGGCGAGGTGACATTTGCGTCAAAGCAGAAACCCTAAGGGGTAGCGAGGTGACTTCCCCTCAAAGCAGAAGCCCTAAGGGGTGGCGGGGTGACATTCGCGTCAAAGCAGAAACCCTAAGAGGTGGCGAGGTGACATTCGCGTCAAAGCAGAAGCCGTAAGGGGTGGCGAGGTCACATTCGCGTCAAAGCAGAAGCCCTAAAGGGTGGCGAAGTGACTTCACATCAAAGCAGAAGCCCTAAGGGGTGGCGAGATCACATTCACGTCAAAGCAGAAGCTCTAAGCGTAGTGACTTTGCAGAGAAGAGAAAGTCCAGGCGAGACAAGATGACGTCACAGGCAAGATCCCTCCATGCAAAAGATTTCGTGTGGAAGCAAGTCGCGGAGTCCGCTCACACACAAGCACGCGGAGTCCGCTTACAAGCATGCACGCGGAGTCCGCTTACAAGCATACACGCGAGGTCCGCATGCAGACAGAGTTCGTTTACACGTGGAGACTGGATTTGCAGATCACCTATGCCACTATCAAAAACTATGGCTAAGGCAATTCAAGCCTCTTGGTCACACTGATGCATCGACCATTTCAGATGCACGACCCAAATCACCTGACACTCTACCAAATTGAGTGTCCACAAGAAATACAGTTTGACGGATTCAAAAAAAAAAACATTTGTCAAACCCAAAGCTGGCATTAAGCCGCAAAGCCCACAAACCCCTTCGAACTACAATGGTTTGATCCCTTCACAGGGTATGTAGACAGTCTGGATTTAAATCTAGATACAACCGTATTTAAAACCAAATCCTTGGTTCTTTCCAAGCCAGTCCCCTCAAACACACACATTCCTCAGTTATTACTTTATATTAGAATCAAAGAGTTTTCCCTTAAAAACAAGTGTTGTAATTAAAGAATTTACTTTATTCTGAATAGATCAAAATAGACATAATTAAACTCTATCATAATTAATAAGATAGAGTGAAATTATGTTAAATATACATTTGTTTACAATTTTTGCCCAACACACTCACGGTGATTCTCTACGTTTTGTGTACATGTGTGAGCAGAAGACACAGATAGACAACCAACGCAGATCAAGATTGACCAACAAGGCTTCAAAGAATCAAATCTTTCGTATGGATTCATATTTCATTTTATATTATGTAGACAGGCACACCATGATCATTTATTTAATATCTGCTAGCAGAACGACAACCAAAGACCAATAATAGAATCGTTAGATCATCAAACTTACAGAACATCAGAAGCAAACTTGATTCACTGCAAAGGTTCCACAAAAAGTGCAAACTGCTAAAACTGTGTTTTCCCATAATCTAAACCATCCTAATGTATGCAAACCCAGAATTGATTTGCTTGCTTTGAAACTACAATTATAACCAATTAGGAATGGATATAGTAAATGAGCAGCTAGCAAAAAATATCCGATGAATAAAACTCAAAATAAAAGGAAAAGCTTAAGTTACAAAGATAACAAGATTATTAGACCCTTGAAGGTTCATTAAGAAGTTGTAGCAGACAGAAAACTCATTTCCACAAAATTCATACAAGCATAATTCATTGGTGAAAGAGAACTTTCAATCAACTTAGTGAGGTGTTATACACTAACTTGAAGAGATTCTCTACAACCCCCCAACTTTCTTGTTTTTTTTTTTTTTCACAAATTGTAGCCTTAGAAATTTAATTCCAACATAGGAATTGACCCGCCAGCTGCCACAATTTGTTGCTCCATCTGCAAATCAACAATATGTATTCTTAAGAAACAAAGAATGGATGAACTGATTATGAGTTTCAACAGAATAAATCATCGTATTCTACTTACTGCGAAGAGAGTTTCAAGCTTGTTCTTCACAAGGTAGTACTCTTGCTTTAATTGTTGAAGACATCTGATGCACCTGTTGACAACAAACTTTCATTAATTTTCAAGAGCTGATAAAGAAAGAGCATATATGAACACTAATTAGCAGTGTTCATATCTGATGAGAGTTGAGAAAACCTACCCTTCAATGTTCTGTTCTTCACAAAAGTTGCGGAAAGCAACGCAGCCATTTTTAACTCTTTGTGCACCAATACTATCAAACAACAACAAAATTCACCACAGTGAGCTTTATACCTTTTTAATTTCCAAGATCTGAAACTAGAGTTTAAATTGAAGGTGCAGATAGTCAGATACTGGAGTTAACCCAAATTATGAGACCTTGAAAGAATGTTGCAGTAACAAAGAAGCTATGACTTGTAAATGGATCATTCAGCTCATAACCCAATTTTCAGATACATCAAAAGATTGTTGCAGTAACCGAAAAGCCAACAATTGTAAATGGATCATTTAGTTCATAACCCAATTTTAAGAGATATTACTTTCTATAATTTTCTATTAAGAGAAAAAAGGGAGATTCATGTATACCTGGAGCTGCTACCCTTGAACTGGTGAACATGGGCACCAATTTTCTTGAAGTCTACACCTGGCTGCTCTCTGTTCAGTGAAAACAGAAAAGGGAAAACACCCAATGAACAATAAAATTGAAGCTTCCAAAAGCAAAGCATGAACAGAAAGAGCATCCAAAATCCAAACGAGGAAAAGACAGATTGAAAAGGAAAGATCTTGGGGTCCTTACAGAGCTCTGGTGATCTCATTGAGAAGCTTCTCAGAATCATCAAAGAAAAGAGATACAACTTCCACAACAAAATCTGGGTTGCTGTCATCTTGAAGCTGTTGAAGCTGCAAAAACTGCCCATCCAAAAGCCCCTACCACCGGACCAAACAGAATCAAGAACACAACAAAAAAGGGCAAACCCAATCCAATCCAAAACACAACAGAAACAAAACAAAACAAAACCCATCTGAAAACTAATCATAAATTTCAAACATTTCATGTTCCTTTACCTCCAGAAACAAGGACTTAGTGTAGTCAACCCACTGTCTTTGCATCTGACCCACCTCCATGTTTTTGGTTGTGTTCCTCCCTACACAGACAGACCCAGCAGCAGGGAAAAGCTTGTGCCTTGGAGAAATTACAGATCTTGAAGAGGGATTATTGCACCAAACAATAAATTAAATGAATGAGTATAAATGCTGCGAAACCGTGAAAAGGATTTTGATAAATTCAATGAGAGCGAGAAAGAAACAAAATCCAAGCTCTGCTTTTGGGTATTGTCTACACTGTCTAGTACTAGTTGTAGCCTCTGACCCTGACCCCGCCTTCCTGTTTCTCTCTCCGGATATGTGCTCTGGTTTGTAGTATTTTCTATTTACAGAGAATCATAAACCCCACCATTGACAATTTGGTATCGGCAATTCCCTTTCTTTACTGTCTTATACTTATAACCATTTAAAAGTGAAATTAATCAATAAAAATTATATACGTAAAAAATCATTATAAACAAAAATTGTTTGCTGACCCGAATACATCAATCAAATAAACGGGTGATCATGAAGCTGTTAACTTTCATCATGAAGATGTTACATCAATTTGTTCAATACAATCGGCTGAGTAAACGAATTTTGTTTACATTGATTTTTTGCAGAGATGAACTTTATTGGTTAATTCAATTTTTGAATGGTTAAGATTATGATTTACAAAAAAGATTATGATTTACAAAAAGTAAAGACATCATCCTCTCTCTCAAGAACTCGCCTCTTACGCCTTAAAAAACCCTAGACTTTGTCGAGTGTTTCTCATCTGCTTGTCCGGCTACACAAGGACAGCGACACATGCTTCTGGCCTCGTTGATGTTCGTTGTGTGTGGCCAAATGGGCTGCTAGTATAGAAGTTTGCTCCGATGACTAGTTGGGGCTGAATGGGGTAAAGTTTTGTTGGATTCAGTCAATGGGGGAGGCGGCACGGGTGGTGGTTTCTTGGTCGATGGTGGTGTCAGATCAATTTTTTGACCGGATCTCACTGCACGTATTGGTTGTCTGGGCCGATCTAGGTTGTAGGTTTGTGGTCGGATCCACCTAGATCTTGTCGGAAACTCATCACTGAATGTTTGGGATCGGGTTTTTGTGCCTGTAGGTGAGGTTGGAGGAGGTTCTTTCTTTGAGCTGATGTGGTTAGGGGTTGTGATGGTGGGGAGGTTGTGACAACCCTTGGTTAATGACGGTGTCTAGACGGTGATCGAGATTCGAAAGCAGTGGAAGCGGCAGAGCGACTGGGTTGTAGGCTCACCGGTGGAGACAAGGTTTCCCGTGCAAGACTCAACTTGGGTTGAGGTCCATGCTTTGACACGTTGGACCTTGGTACAGTTTTGGGCTTCTTCTGAACCTTTTGTGGAATGGGCTTGGGGTTCTACCCTAGGTCCATTCTATTTTTCTATTCTGCAATTTTATTTAGTAATTTTGTTTTACTATATTTTAATTGTAGTTCTAAATGGCTCTATGTTTCCAATAGTACTCTATCACCATTTGTTAGGGTGTTAAGGGCCTCAACTGTTCTAGGCAGGTGACGCGTCGTTCGCTTGGTCAAATGGGTGCAACCTCCTAGTGGTAGGATGAAACTTAGTGTCGTCGGGATTATTATACAGCGGCAACATAGTAGGAAAGCTATATTATTGGATATTAGGATATGTAAACGTGTTACATGTCTATTGATCTTTCCATTATGTCACCGCTGTGACAAAACAGATGAAGTCGCCATTAGAGCAGTATTCTTTGCTAGTTTGTGCTTGTTTGAATACATGTATTTTGTAGTTGTAGAAATTTTCGTTATTATTTCAGGACTTCTATATGCTTATTGTAATTAGGGGTTTAGGCTTTATGTTCCCCATTGTATTCGATAGATTCATTAATGAAGGCTTGAGGGCAACTGCACCAGCTCTTTATTCAAAAAAAAAAGTATAATTTACATTGACAAAAGAGAGTTCGAACGCACACGTACATACTAGTATGGACACAAATATTTTGCTTTCCTTTTTTATTTTTAATTAAAAAATTTCTTCTATTTTTAAAAGAGAAAAAAAAGAGAGCTTATTATTGGTCCTGACATTTCTTGGCCTGTAACTACTGGTCTTCATGGTTTTGAGTGTTTGACACAGAAAAGACTTGATTTTCCATTACAAGATTGGGGAAGGATGCACATTTTCTGGACAAACAAAGTCATTTTCATTTCTTCGACCAAAAAAAGAGTCATTTTCATCTGCTACCCTGTATCATTATCTAAAGGCTAATGACCATTTCAACCTAAATCTTTTATTTTTCCCATATAATAAGTCTCTATCATCCTATGATCATATCATTCATATGTCATTTCTGCATTAGGTAGTATGATTTTCAACTTTAAAAAGATAAGGCTTGTATATTAAAATCTAGCTAACTTTCTACTCATTAGAATATGATGATCCATATATAGAGGGAACAACGCCTATCATATCAAGCTGTTGATGCTCCTTCATCTTTTATGACTAAACTAAAGCCAACTTGTCAATAGATTTTCTCTGGTAATAAAGATAGTTAGCATTAGTCCCAAATCCCAATTAATCAGTATACATATTTATTAGAAAAAAGAAAAAAAAAACAACTGATCAGTATACCTGTTGAAATATGATTAGTCAAGAACATATGATGTTGAAGATCTACTCTTTTGGAGAATCGTATTGCTCGTATTTATTTGAATCATTGAGTAAAATGATATATGTTCACCAGATCATTTATTGCTTCATCCCTTCTTGTTTGAGTTTTATTATCATTAGAGCATCTCCTATGGTAGGCTAAATCCTTAGCCAAATTTGGCTTAAAAAACAAGAATATTCTGTGAAATCTTTTTTTAGCCTATCAAAGTCTCCCACCATAAGCTAAATCCTTAGCTAAATTTATAGCCTTTTGACTTTAAAAAACACTCCCGTCATAAGCTAAATCTCAAGGTAAAGCCATTTCTAATTATTTTGTCATATATATGTAATGTTATATTTCTATGCATTTTTTTGTTTCATATATATAAATATATATAATATTTAAAAAAAATTGAAACTACAAATATTGAGAATGACATACATGAATTTTATTCCTTCAATATATTATAATTAAAAGATACAACCAACGAAAATTAAAAAAAATACAACAACAAATTTATTTGAAAACAAAATATTTATTTAGAAATAAACATTTAACGATCACGATTTCAAACTTATGTTCTTCCATGTCGCTGCCAAATATGTTCAATCAAAGCATCTCGAAGTTCATAATGAGCTTTCTTATCTTTAATTTTTCTATGGCGATCAAGAAATTGGTTAAATCTTGTTGTCTCATCAATCACCATCTCAACAGTAGGGGCGGGTGCTTCATTAAATTCCCTAATCGGAGCCGATAAATCTCGCTCATCCTCGATAATCATGTTGTGCATTATGATGCATGTAGTCATTATATCATGTAAGACACGTTTATCCCAAAATCGTGCTGGTCCTTTAATAATTGCCCAACGTGATTGAAGAACTCCAAATGCACACTCCACGTCCTTCCTAAAGTTTTCTTCCGACCTTGTGGATCATGTATAGTTTGGACAAGTGTGGACCATTTAGGATATATACCGTCTGCTAGATAATAACCAACATTATAATCCTTTCCCATAATTTTATAATTAACCGGAGGAGAGTTACCTTCAACAAGATCTGCAAATAAGTGAGATGCTTCTAGCACATTGATGTCGTTGTTCGATCCCGGTAACCCAAAATATGCATGCCATATCCAAAGATCATAATCAGCTACGGCCTCAAGAATAATGGTTGGTGATCCCTTCCGCCCCGAGTACATTCCTGCCCAAGCTTTTGGACAATTTTTCCAACACCAATGCATACAATCTAAACTCCCCAACATTCCTGGAAAACCACGTTCTTCGCCTATATAAAGAAGCCTTGCTATATCATCAGAGTTAGGTCTCCTTAGATATTGTGGTCCAAATACCTCTATAATTGCTTGACAAAATTTTTTCATACATCTAATAGCAGTAGACTCACCAATTTTCAAATAGTCGTCAAGAGCGTCAGCAGGTACACCATACGCAAGCATTCGAAAAACGGCTGTGATCTTTTGTAAGGATGACAAACCGAGCTTTCCAACCCCATCGCGTTGTTGTACAAAGAACGTGTCATGATCTTTGACAGCATCCGCAATTCGATGAAATAAAGTTTTACTCATTCGGAAGCGTCTTCGAAATATTTCGTCATCATGAATTGGGCGCTCGGCAAAATAATCCCTCCATAAATTGTATGCAGCTTCTTCTCGGGGTCGATTGACCATTACATGGCCTGGAATTGCACCACGATATTTTGATTGAGCATCATCATCTTCATCATCAAGAATCTCCTCCACGAGAAGGTTATTATTCGCGTACATGCGAAGTAGTAAATCTTGCTCTTCATCACATGCTGCCATGACTTGATGAAAGTAACCATCAGTATCGTTTGATGAAATAGAAGATGATGAGAACTGAGAAGGGTTCATTGTTGAGGAATAGAAACGGAAGCAGTGTTTATTTTTTCCTTCTAAGGTTATGAAACTAGCTTGAATTACTACATATGTACTTATATAGTAGTAATGTGATAACTATATAGAAATCAAAAGAATTTCATATTTGTGGACGTGGGAAATTTGTGTCAAATTGGTCAAGATTGTGGTTTCAATTATCAACTTTCCTATTTCCCAAACCTAACACACAAAAAAGGTACTTGGTCTTCCTCATTTTCAACCAAAAGTTTGACAAACTTCAACCACAACTTGTCAATAGGACAATAGGATCAATTTTATAGTGATTTCCCGAACAGAATTTGGTATTTTCAACATCTAGTCAAAATTCAGCATTGGTCCTATTGATCAAGGAGACAAGAATTTCAAACATTTACATTCCAAGAAAAAAAAGGGAAAGTTACGAAGGATTTCAAACCAATTTGACTCAAAATAAGGATTTCAAAGTTATGAATTGCACTAATTTCATCAGAATTGATCAATACTAACTTCCTTATTTTGACCAAAATTTATGCTACAAAATTCATGATTTTGGTTTTACCATTTCAAAATTAAATCGCATATTTTATAACTATATATATTAGTAGTGTTACTAGGAATCTCATATTCTTCTTCAATGAATACTTCTAAGGGAAAAAAATTTTCTATTGAAGAGGATCAACTCTTGTGCCACATATATCTTGATGTTAGTCAAGATCCGATACATGGTGTTAATCAAAAGAAGGATAAGATATGGGAAAGGATAACTACTCTGTGGAATCAGCAAAAGCCGCATCAATATGAAGTACGAAGCTCATATTCTCTCCAAAGTCGATTTTCTGATCTCTCATATGTTATAAGCAAATTTCGTGGGGCTGTTCGACAAGTAGAATATAACAACCCGAGTGGTGCTTCTGAAATTGATATAGTAAGAATTCGTTCAATTTTAATAACATTATATATATTATATTTACATTCGTGTTTATAAATTAATAACTTTGTATTATCTTTATATTGACAGATGACAAAGGCAAAGAAATTAATGTGGGATGATACGAGCTATAAAAAATCAAAGAAGTTTCAATTTGAGCATGTGTGGAGCATTCTCAAGGATGCTGAAAAATGGATGGGATCTTCTGGTACAGTATCGGCTCAACCCCGAAGAAGAAAAAATTCATTGGAAGGAGGTCAATCGAGTTCTCACACATCTAAGTCATCAGGTACACCATCATTTAATGTCGATTTGAATGTCGATGTTGATGCAGATGAACAAGAATTTATCAATGAAGAGTTATCATCATCCTATAGACCAATTGGAACAAAGAAAGCAAAACATAAAAGAAAAGAGGAGAATGAAAAGAAAAAACTTGCTGAGCAAATTCTCGAAGAAAACCGGCGACTAAAGGAGTTGGTAGAAATAAACATGTCTGATAGATGTGCATTTTCTGCCAAACATGAGCAATATGCGGCTACAAAATTAGAGATCCAACGTCAGCGTGAGGAGAACAAAATTATGCTCATGAGTTTGGATTCCATTTCGGATCCGAAAGATCGTGAGTATTTTGAGATGAGAAAAAATGAAATCAGGCAAAGAAGAGCTCGTGAATCCCAACAACAACAATCACCCATGACGTTTGGCTATGACAATTTTGCTAACATGAATCAGTTCCAAGGTGACACACAAGCTACATTCAACTCTGGAAGCTTTGGTAATGCACTTCAAGTTTCAAGTCAATATGGATCAAGCGGTGAATACGGAGCAACGCCAAATTATGGAGGAATTAGTGACTATGGAGGAATGAGTCTTTATGAAAGTCCTTTTGGATATGGAAAAGGTAAAGACTATGGAGGAAGCGGAGGTACTGGAACAAGCGATGGACATGGAGGAGCCCCGTAACGAATGCGGTGGAGTATTGAATTGATGGTTATTATAATATCGGTTTTTTTATTGAAAAATAATGTGTTTTTAATAAGTCTAGCATTTTATGTTAGTTATTTCGTTATGTTGTTATTTTGTTAAGTCTAGCATTTTGTGTTGTTTACGTACGTTTTAATAAGTAATGTAACATTTTTCATGAATAAGCTATGTACTTTTTTTTATTCAATAATTAATCAAGTATATGATTTTATCTAAATATATTAGATATGGGGCTTACATGAAAGGTCTCGTCGAGATCTTCGCAATGGTAAAAAAATTAAATAGAAACGAGTTTTTAATTATGTAGTTGTGAGGGATTAAAGATTTTTAGTTCAAATTTAAAAAGGATATAAAATGAAATAAGATGATAGCTAAAATGGCAAATCTGGAAAAAAAATAAAACTGAATACAATATTATTTGGCTTTAGCTTAGACCATCTCCCATGGTAGGCTAAAAAGCCAAATTTAGCCTATGGAAGTGGAAGGCCAAATTTGGCTTACAAAATTGCTTAGGCTAAATTTTTTGCCTTGGAAATTGAAATTTGGCTTATGGTGGGAGTAACCATAGGCTAAATTTGGCTTTTTAGCCTACCATGGGAGATGGTCTTAGAAGGGAATCAATTTTGTGGTTCAAAGATGATTTAAACATTTAGCAAATCAAACTTTAAACACATGTAGTTTACAACTTTCCGCACAAAAAGATTGCGAAAAACTAAATTTGAGTGCATGAATCGTCGCATGGAGACTCATCAAGTGCCAAGTAGAAGAGGGGAGGTTTCTCTACAGAAAAGGTCACCTCACTAAGCCATGGTGGTGTCAAGTCATGCCGGATGAAGATAAGGGATTCTCCATTATCTCCGCTCTTCTTCAAGCAGCAGCTTTCTTGGGGTTCACTCTAACGATGAGGCCCCTCGAGGCTTGAAACACTTCAAATTATTGTGGCCTCCTGGATTTGTTTTTTGCATGCTCATTTCTCCAATATAATTCACCACGAACCTTGAAAAAAGAAAGAACATGGGTCTTTCATGCTTTCATGAATCACCAAACATGAAGCACACATTCAAAGTATATGCAGAACTTGCCAAAATGCTTGCACGACAGACATGAGAGGACCACTACAATGTTCTTTGTGAAAATGATAGGGATATCATTCTGGTCCAGTGAAATTGCAGAACTCATAGTCATAGCACGACTTGGGGAATCAATCCAGAATAGAAGTGCGTTAAAAATTTTGTTCGAAACAAGAACCAATGAATAACAACATTCCATTTCACTAAAATCAGGATCATGAAACAACAACCAAGTCACAATACAAATGTCCTGAACTTTGTTTCTGGCCTAAATTGAAAAGAAAATCTGAGATTACACAAAAAGATTTGGGGACTGCGCAGTTGCACCAACTCAAGATCAAGATGGATGATGGGTTGAAAAGGAGGCAAAGCAAATATAACCGTCTTCACATCTGCCTCTAAGTAAAATTCTATTTGGCACTATGACAAAATGTCCCATTCATTCATCTTTCCATCCGAAAAGAGTAAAAACACGAGTTTACATGAAACAAACAGACTGGAAGCATTCTAATTACAAATTTCATCATCGATTCTACACATTAATACTTCCTTTGGTAAGTGGTTACTTTCTATTGTTGTATTTCTCTTAAAAGAACTAGGGTGGAGTTTAGCACAAATACAATTAGTAGAGACGATACAAAGGCTGATTCAGCTGTTTGTAGAATACTTGTCAAAACAGTATTACAGTCCGCCAAAAAAATAAATCAATAATCACACAAAGGAACAGGAAGCTTCCAAAGGATAATGAGCATGGAAATCATGAAGTGAACTCTAACACACCTTACAACTCCTCCTACAGTAGCCAGGAAGGTCAGCAGATCCAACCATATACTCTCGGTTCTTGGTGCATTCCCCAAGGGCAGCCCATCTCTCACAACTCTCATTTAGATCTGTGCAATTTCCACCAGTATCCACGATCTTGTCAAATGATTCAACATGAATCCACTTTGTCGCTGACCATTTCTCACCTTCAATCACTGGGCACCCCGCATGGAGACTGTTTTCATCTGGAATAGCGTTTGGGTGGAGACTGAAGAAAAGAAGGGCATCTCCTCTACGTGGTTTCACTATATATTCAAAGACGGAGGGAGAAAAAGAACAATAAACATCACACTTTATTGACCCTAAGAAAGAATCAAATTTTTCTACAACAGTTCATATAGTGTGATAGAAGCGATTTGATTTATCTAGAGATTTTACCTGCAATTCCTTTCTTTGCACAGTCAGAGAGACTAGCATCTGGTACTGAAGCCTTACGGCGGTGAACTTCCTGCAGGAAGATTGGTTTACAAAGGACATAAGAAAGCTGGCACATTATCACTGTCCAACCCCTCCTACAGATGAGCATGACGAGTAATTTGTTACTGTGGTCCTTTAAATTTTTTAGCCGCATATCCTCAAGCAATCGATGCTTTCTATAACAGACAATGGGTTGAAAAGCTATATGCAATGTAAGGTTTTTGCTGATCCTAATGTGATAATTAACAAGGCAGGGCATTTTTGCTAATCCAAATACGAAATTGAACGATGCAGACTCAGGTCAGAAAAAGGAAAAATCCAAGGGCAGCCTGCTGGAATTCCTGGAAGAATATCTTACAATAAGATTCTGTACTCTTTAAAAGGAACTAAAGTTTCTGAGACCCATATACCACACTAAAACCATTGAAATTCTAATAACATTAATCTGTACAATGGAGCTAAAGTTCGCTCAATGGAACGCATGAGGTAAATACTCCAACTTACCTCTGCTAGAGGAAACACTGTTTCACCACCTTTGGCCACATCAGTAAGATACATAAGTACAGTTGCTATACGATGTCCACCCCGCGCAATATTGACCTTATCAGCAAAGTAATCATAGTGTGGTTCATATTTCTGCCCAGGCTCATATCTTAATACTTGTATGTCTTCTCCATTCTCTGAGAATCAAAAAGCAGATACATGAATACTTGTTCCAGAAACTTAAGAATCTGCTTATAACTTATCTCATTCTTTAGTCTTTATCAATCTAGTGTTTCCACTGCTCAGTCCATACTGTTAGAATAGACACAGCTACTGATATTCAGTTTAGTCATTACTTTCCTTCCCCCCCTTTTTTCAAATCTGAGCAGTATGGTCATAATGAGACTTCTTACAAAACTTTATTATTTTTATTTTTGTTTATATTTGGTTTTCATTTCTATATCAGTTATCAGAAAATCTGTAGAAGTGTACATCCAGATATATGGCTTATCCGTATATAGATGAGCTCAAACAGGAAAAGAACGTAAAACAATAACCAAGTGAAAAGTAGTCAATATGTTGCTTTACATATCTGTGTCCCCATACATCACCTATATTGTGTATTCAATGTATCATATATACATTTTCTTGTGAAGCATGTGTGCCCCTCTTCCCAAACCATGGCTGTAATAAAAGGCCACACCCTTAAATTTTTTTCCTGGCTACAATTGCCCTTTTTATCAAAACTGAACAAGGTGGAGCGTTGGCTTCATGCTTCACACTCCCTGAACTCAATCAGTCAGCAGACTGCCAATTATGGCACCCTCTCTGTGGGGCTTATGACACTCCCATGGTAATTTCAAATTACCACTCTGCTGCACAAATCAGCAGAGCTAATTCCCATAAACTTATAGGAAGTCCCAATTAAAAACTGAACTTACGATTTCATCAACTATGAGCTGAGAAATTAAACCATTCAGCCATGAATGCTCACAATAGTCATACATGATAAAATCTAACAAATTCTTATTTGATATTAAACTTTAAAGATGAATAAATGCAATTCAGAAGGACTCAACGAAAGGGGATGAACTGATTCCTAGAAAACTGAATTGAAAGATAGACAATGGTGGACCCAATTTTATTACTCAAGCGTAACTAGACATTCAATGTGATCCAACAAAAAGAAAATGTAAAACAGCATAAATTATGTACTCTATCTACCTTTTGGGAGAAATGTCCATGTTGCAAGCTTGTCCTCTATACCGGCAACAATATGATCCTACAAAAAGAATTCAAATTGCACAAACACATTATATACATTGCATTACAACACTCTCATTAGTATTGACTCGCAATCAGATTCCATCAAGACCCCTATACAAGTCCACATTGTCTAATACTCTAATCCAAGTAATGTTCTTTTTGAGGAGAGAGACAGAGAAGAAGAAGAAACCTTGGCCTTGGGGATGAACATGCCGGAGCTGGTGCGGACCTCACTGAGCTTGCTCTGGCCGGACAAGTTATCGGCGACGGCCGATCTCTTCAACTCCGATTTCGCCTATTCCCACAAAAACCGGAATTTCTTCAGTTACAGAAATCTAAATTGAAATGTGAGAAGAAAAAAAAACTGAAAATAACTCACAATGGAAATCAAGTGGTCGCATTCCAGCTCGGAGAGTAGACCTTCGTACACAAAAGCTCTGAAATCGATGATGATCCGATCGCATCAAGTAAGAAGATCAAGTTTGAATTTATGTACAGAGAGAGATGGAGAGATTACCTGGGGTTCCATGAGATCTGCTTGACTTTGGAGGGGTTGACGGTGAAGGTGGCGGAGGCGGAAGTGAGTGAGAGAAGGAGGAAGAGGAAGCAGAGGTGAGGCGAAGCCCTGGTCTTCATCATCAGATTTGAGTTCAGAAAAGGAAAGAGAGTCAATTCAACTACTGGTTCGGAAATGGAATACAAGTCGGTGTGTTCTAAACTTCTAATCCTTAATCGCCTATGGCGCCATCTACTCTCTCTTTTTTTTTTCAATATGGTTAAATATCGAGTTATCCATCGTTATTAGGATAAGGAGTATCCAAATAATTTTTACAATATGTTTAAAAAAAAAGTTGTAAATATTATAATATACGTGGATGTCTTTGTAAATACTTATTAGTTATGTCTTTACGATGTAAATCATACTTTTATATAAGAGAGCCTAATGAGAATGAAATGGACACTTCTTCCTCCTCATACGTTTTGTTCTTCTCTTTTCTCTCTATCTCATTCTTAATTTATAACACGTTATCAGCACGATTTCGCTCATTCGTTTCATGAACTTCATGATGATCTATGAGATGTTGGTGCAACTTTTGTTGCTTATTATTATTATCTACACTCATGATCTATGAGTTCATTTCTATTTTGATTATATCTTGTTTACATATATACTTTGTTTATATTACTCAATTATATGTTTACAATTGCTTATATTAGTGAGCATGAAGTTTCGCTAATAATACTTTTTGAGATTGTGAACCTGAAGTTCAATATTACATTAGACTTGGAGATCTAATTGTATAAGCATAAACCTGAAGTTTTATGCATGTACATGTGATTCATTGTTCACAAGATTCGAACCTGAAGTTTGGATATTGATATTTCTTTCTTACTAACATGAAGTTCTAAACAACATAATTAGATTCATGATGATCGATGTGGTCTTGAAAAAGAGTCTGAAAGACATGTATCTAACGGTGAAAGATCCGCTTAAGTTTTGGCAAGCATTGGTTGATCGGTTACTAAGAGCACGATATGAATGGACGCATTTGCGTCTTCTAATATGGATCATGGTATGGCTATAGTTATGGCTTAACCGTTTTCAGCACATTGACGCATGTCCAACATTTAGTGGCACTTTACAAAGCCCTATTTGAATGGCAATAAGACCAAAATTAATCATATTAATCAGCATCTTGAGAAATATGAGCCATGAGTGGATGTCACTTCACCCAAGTTGACAATATTTTTGTGGCTGAATTGAAATGTTAAAGACATGATCAATGAGAGTGTCCTTAACACCGATTAATATTAAGCCTATCATAATGGTATTCTGGATACCGAGTTATTGTGATTGATATGAGTGCCTTAAATTAAAGTTATTATATGAGTGAAGATGGTTACTTTACTTCCCAATATGTACAGTTGGGGAAAAACTTCCTCCACCTAAGGTAAGTTTAATTTCAATGATCCTTGAGTTGATGATTTTAATACGAATTAGCTTGTGAGTTTTTTAATTTCTCAATATTGCTAACGCCGTCGATGGCGCACCTACTCCGGTCGTTGTGGCTCATGCTGATCTGATGCTTGAACTTTGGGAATGAGTCATACACAACCTCACTACAAGGACGAGCCGAGCCTTCCTTCTCCACGGAGGGAGTGGGAAGACGACATGTGTGGGGGCTTTGTTGAGCGAGCTAAGATCGATTTTGATGGAATTGGAGGATCACTGCAGAATAGACATTGTGGAGCTTGACATCCCAATGATCTTCTCACCGGTTTGATCTGGCACTATGAGATACAAAACATCAGCGGTATTGCATACGAGGTTGTTCATGCATTTATAGCTGAACATGCTAACTGCATGTTGTAAGTAACTATTATCTTTTGGTTAGAGTTGATCTTGGAATAACCAGGTCGCATATTCAGATGTGGAGACTTTAAGCATGTTCTTCTTGTCATTGATGAAGGTTAGTTTGGATTTTCCACCAACGGCAAGAGTGACTACTCTTGACCAAGGAAGATAATTAAACTCATTTAGAAGAGTTGAGCAGAGACGTTGATTTAGATTAGCATATAGAATCTCAAACTTGGAAACAAGGGAGTTATTCTCTATCATCATGCTAAAGATGATTGAGAAGAACAATAATTACGAAAAAAAACTCAGGCCGCTCTGAACAAAATAATCTAAAATTCGATCTCTTCTTGTAATATAAAACGATCAACCCGCCCCCCCCCCCCCCCCCCCCCCAAACACCACCGTTGAGAAGAGATTGTCAAATCAACCAACCAAAAATGACTTCCATGTGACCCTTGAGACACATAAAGGATGCTTGCTGTCGTAGAGAACGCCAAGAAGTCATCACAAGCGGAGGGAGACTCATCTAAGACCAAGATAGGCGGTGAACTGAACCCTAGGGTTAAGGTTTGCCGCCACCAAGGAAGAGAGGAGAGAGCTCTCGTTATTTTTTTTAAGAATCTGAATGTTAATATATGATACATAAAGTTATTATTTTCGATTGTATTGAAAACAAAGTTATTATTTTCGGAAGTGAATCTCTTTTTATATAAAAAGAACAGATATATATTACAATGATTAGAAAGATCATGATGACTGTACAAGGTTAAATTAGGAGATCTGAAAATCACCCATTACATCTATTGCTCCCTGAATTTAAAAAATAAAAAATAAATAAAGAAGGCAGGCTACCATCCACCTGAACAAACATTTGTTTTGTTTGTTTGCCTCAAACGTGGTACCGCATTCTCATCTCCATCACGTGGAAAACACACGCTACTTTTGTTCTCCTCACGAAATAGACAGCTAGCTTTAAAAATTTTAAAAAAATTAAAAAGTCACCGCTTAATCCTCTTCCACCTGAACACTGTGGCATAGGGGTGGGCATGGGACGGGATGGGACGGGATTGAGGTCATCCCACGTCCCGTCCCGGTTGTTACACATGGGACGGGATCGGGACGGGCCTTACATTTTTGAGAATGGATCCCGCCGGGCCTAATCCCGGATGGGACGGGACGGGATCGGGACGGGACGGGCCCAATCCCGGCCATCCCACATCCGTTTCTTTTCTTCAGGAAATCGTACAGTTTCATTTGAAATTTCATCTAGGTGTCTTCAGAAGATTTGTAGTAGACATCTTAAAGTTCATTCCAGAATTTGAATCACTTGAAAAGGATTCTTCTAGGTTAAGTTATGATTTTTCAAAGTTTAGGGTCTGTATCAGTAAATTCTGCAGATGAATTCTGAATCAGTTGGATTCTTTTCAAAAACTGTACAAATTGGTTGGTTATGTGGGTTTAATGTCTTCAACAAAGTTATAGAGGACATCTTAAAGATCAGTTGAGAGTTTAAATCTCTCAAAAATAAGTTTTCTACAATTAGTTATGAATTTTGAAAGTTTAGGGTCTGCATCAGTAAATTGCAGATTAATTCTGAACCAGTTGGCTTCTTTTCAAAAACTGTACAAATTGGTTGGTTATATGAGCTTAGTGTCTTCATGAAAGTTATAGAAGACATCTTAAAGATCAGCTGAGAGTTGGAATCTCTCGAAAATAAGTTTTCTACAATTAGTTATTAATTTTGAAAGTTTAGGGTCTGCATCAGTAAACTCTGAAGATTAATTCTGAACCAGTTGGCTTCTTTTCAAAAACTGTACAAATTGATTGGTTATGTGAGCTTAGTGTCTTCATGGAAGTTATAGAAGACATCTTAAAGATCAGTTGAGAGTTGAAATCTCTCGAAAATAAGTTTTCTACAATTAGTTATGAATTTTGAAAGTTAGACGGGACGGGACGGGCCTAACGGGACTTAAAATTTCAGTCCCGCGTCCCGTCCCACTGTTTCTCTAACGGGACGGGACGGGACGGGACAGGTGTTTTTAGTTTCAAATCCCGCCGGGATCGGGACGGGATCGGGACGGGACCGGGACGGGACCGGGACGGGACCGGGATTTGCGGGATTTGTGCCCACCCCTACTGTGGCATTTCCCTTTTACATGTAAAAGGAGAGAGTAACAATTAATTGAAAAAAAAAAACAACTCAGCTAGGCGGGATAACTTAAACATTGAATTTTAATTGAAATCAAATTTTGAGCATTTAATTTGCAAGCCCACGTGTCAATTCGTGCATTAGTTGACTGAGATGATGGGTGAAATATACTGAACAATCAGTAATTGAACCAGAAAGAAACAAGATGTTCGTCCCATTTTAGCTATCAAACTTCAATAATCAGCGTTAGCGTAATTGCTAATAAGGGACATCCTCAGGCGGAAAAAGATGTCCGAGACCGAAGCTACGAGACTTAAGAGCATGTTAAAAGGACCGCCTCTCTTACAACACCTGTCCCAAAAAGCTATTGAAAAAGAGCAAGTGATTTTCGATCTGGATAATGCTAACCTTTCACCTATAAAGTTTTTCAAGTTACCATATCAATCTTTAAGTTGATTCTTCTTGTCTAGGAAAGATTAAATAATGTTACCTTATAAACAATCTCTACGCTCTCATTTTTGTTTACTTGGAACTTATAAACAGTTGGTACAACCCATATTGGATATCGATTGGTAAACTTCATTAGTTTCTTTGTGTGACTGTTGTAAAGCACTACAAACTAGTGATTCTAAAGTTATAAACACCTAAATCACGAGGTTTACAACAATCATCTATCTACGTAGTCTTGATCATCAATGAAATAAATATGATTCGATTTACATCTTAAAAATTTGCTCCAATGATCCACATAATAAAATTTCCAATCAACAAAAGCAACCTATTCAATTGATATATAATCTCCCATCATGTGAGTCCATGAGAATCTTTGTTGAGTCTTACCAAAGTTAGTCAACATTGTTCCACATATATTATAATAATGCAATCATGTGGATTCATTATCGGGTAGCTTGTTAGACCAACCGATAAGCTAGGAATCAAGAAGAGCTATTTCCTTAAATGTAGGTGGCGGGATCTGTTTTCGTTTTTTTTTTTTTTGCTCAGTTTGGCTCAAGGAGTTGGATTTCTATGTATGTCAAAAAATTAAAGAACAAATACAAGAAATTGAAAATCTCATAAAATCCAACACTATAAACTATTTAATCCCAAAAATTATTAAAAGATAAACCACCAATACTTGTCATCATCACAAAACACAACAATGTAAACTACTTAATCCGAACAAATTTCACATAATTATTTAACGTACTGAAATTAACTACCTCATCAACACTACTTCATTAGCTAGTGAAGGTTCGAAGATTCTTGTATGCACCAAGGTGCAAGTAAACCAAAAGTTATTATGCAATCCTAGCCATTCATTTGATCTAGCTGTCTACATGGCACAAACTTCAGTGTTAACACCGTGAAGATAATTGAAAAGAAAAAAAAACTAGTTAACAAGGTAAAAAAACAAAGATAAACAAGAGGGGTAAAATGTGAAACGATTATCTCAAGAAGAGGAAACAATTTCTGAAATTAGCATTGTAGCACGTTTGAAAATCAAGGAGGAGGAGGTCGAGGTTAAATCAGATCTAAGATGAAACAGAGCAAATTAGGGTCTCAGGTCTTCAATTTTATATCCACTACACTAATCACGGGCAATCTAGCCACCTCCTCCGCTGGCACCGCCTTGCTCGACACAATTGCTTCCATTGATGTCAAAAAAGGAAGCTTCAGCCCTTTCTTTGGATCCAGCGGACTCGAGATTCTTCAACTCGATCGATGACCCGTTGACCCGAAACCATAACACCACGATTTGAGACTCTTCCCCAGTTGAGCTTGAACTCCTTAATGACGATGGCGGCGGCAGGGGACTATGTAGAACTTGGCTGGCTAGAGAGGCTGGGTTTCGGCCTTTTCTCGGAGATTATTTTGGAGGCGAGGAGATGAAGAGAGGCAGATTGATCTTCACAGTTACTGAGTTTCTTCCACAGTTCAAAAATTTTGGTCATTAACGACGTTAGCTTTGACTATTAAAACATGTGAATGGTTCAAGTGCACCATGATGCACTGAATCCGCTCCGGTGAAGGTTCATGTGAACAAAGTTGAAATGTTAAAGAACACTAACTGTCTAAAATGTACGACCACTGGTAATGTTGATATTGTTGTTTCTGCCCACCAAAAGAAATTATCCTATTAGAGAGAGAGAGAGAGAGAGAGAGAGAGAGAGAGAGAGAGAGAGAGAGAGAGAGAGAGAGAGAGAGGAGGGAGAAGACGAGGGAGACAATTTTTCTTCTACTTTTTTTTTGTTTAAGAAAAAAGGAAATAAAAGACTGGAAATAGAAGCTACGCCAGTAGGAATGAGGCAGAACAAAAAAAACACGTGGCGAATAGTAAGAGGAGGTTACTAGTAGAAAAAAATAAATAAATTCATCATGTATATCCTTAATTCACATCACAATAGGACTTTATAACCCTACACATCACTACCCTTATTCTCTCCCTCTAACTCTAATCTTCATATTGAATTTCACTAGGTACTGTAAGAGGACCTCTAGCCTTGTTGAATATAAGTTGCATGCTTATAGATTGATATTTTCAACTTCTCAATTTACCTCTACCTTTACTCTAGCTTCGACTTTATGTTGAATTTTTGTGCGTGAAGCTTTTGTGATGAATCTTTATTCTATGCATATAAGTTTTTGGTGAAGCCTTAGTGATTTACATAACCAAAATTTACAACTTTGTAATTAGATCTTCAATCTAAGCATGAAAATAAAGCCTTACATTAGATCTTAGAAATGAGATCTCATATATGTGTATGTGAGCATGATGAACGCATCTATGTATAATATCTATGAAAACAAACCTAATATAGTTGAATTAAGCTTATCTTGTTCAAGCTTATGTTGTTAGATGATGGAGATAGTTGAATGAACCGTAGACATTTTGGCAAAACATTAATTCACATTTTTTTCAAGGAACTAGTCACGAGGCTTACGATAATTATCTACGCGGTCTTGATCATCAATGAAATAAATGTGATTTGGTTTACATCCTGTAACTTTAGATGTCGAGACACACATTGAAGAGTTGTCGCTCAAAAAGAGGCAAAACCTCACCTAACGTGTCTTTTTTTTTCCATCCATTGTAAGGTAATGAAATCAAATAAAAAAACTCAAAATTTCTTTTCACACGTCTGCCTTCTTGAGAGTCTATATAACGATGAACCAACAATTCTCCGTCATTTGAATCTACGAGATATATCTTGATGATAAATCAATTTTTGGTGTTGTCTAACGCCATTGCAATCCTTTCTTACATTTGAGTTGAACTAACTACCAATACAAAACACAAAACTTTTCTCTAATGATCCACATAATAAAATTTCAATCAATAAAAACAAATTATTCAATTGATTTACAATCTCCCGCCATGTAAGGCCATGAGATATCTTTGTAAAATCTCACGAAAGCTAATCAACATTGTTCCACATATATTATAACTACAATGCAATCATGTGGATTCATCATCTTGTATGCTATAATGGTAGCCTAGTAGACAAACCGTTCATAATTTCTACACGAAAAAAGCTCATCCTTTAAATGTAGGTGACCGGATCTAGTTTTGATCGGAGCGGATTCAGTGCACCTTGGTGCACTTGAACCCAACCATATGTTTTAACAGTTGAACAAACGTCGTTAGTGGCCAAAAAAGTCAAAGCAAGCACAACATCAGTAGAAAAATCTATCTGCCTCTCTCTATCCCCTCGCCTCCAAAATCCTAATCTCCTTCGAGCATGACCGCCGAAGAGATTGAAAGGCCACTGTCCCAAAAATTTCTCAATGTTTATCCTTACTTCATGTTGATTATTAAACCATTTGAAAACCAGAAATTCCATATCGATTTGCAAACCAGAAATTCTCAACATAGGAAATGTTGAATTTATCGATTTGAATCTATTGCTTCTTCTTCCTCTTAGACTTGCAGATTCCTTGATGAATTTTCTACAGTTTAGATTGGGAGGAGATTGGAGGGCATGAAACTTCTTCGGTAGTCCATGTACCACCTTCTTTGGAATTGGAAGTTGTTAAACATGTCCAGTTATGATGCCGAAAGAAGCCCAGAAGCCTTGAACCCCGATTACATTTGCGATCAGACTTGTCATTAGTCCCAGCGTCGATGCGCAGAAGACCCACATAAACGTCACCACTGCATCTCCCACAGCAGCCTTCATCGCGCCCATCTCCCTCTCTCGAATTCTCACTTGTCCTGAAAATTCAAGATTCAAGATTCAAGATTCAAGATCACAAAGCACCCACCTTTAATCTAATCCCTTCATGGTGGGCCATCTGTCCATTTACAAGTGTTCTTTAATACATCCAATAGTGAAAGGTAAATAGTAATATTTATTTTATACCACAGGGGGTAAAGTTCTTTTTACCTTCCGGTCGGACGACGAAACCGGTCCAGATCTCGTGCTCTCCTCCTCATGACCGTGCTTCACCTCGGTTCGAGCCCACGGCAGCAAATCCAAGCGGCGAGTGCGGCAGCTCTCCTGGTTTTCCGGTTTCCGCTGAGATTCGGCAAACCCAAACAGTCGAACTCAAGGCTGGGCTGCGGAGGCAAGAGGTCGTCGGAGCGCGCAGCGAAGCCGTTCTGGCGGCGGCGCTAGGAAGCTGGGCTGGCTTCGGGCTGCACCATGGTTCACTTGAACCCGGAGCGGATTCAATGCACCATGGTTCACTTGAACCAATTATAAATGTTAACAGTCAAACAAACGTCGGTTAGAAGTCAAACTGTGGTAAAAACCCAGCAACCACGGTGAGAAGATCGAAGTCATCGAACCCACTCTTCGTCTCTCTGGGTTCCAGTTGCTTCCATTTCTTTCCATTCTTTCCATTGCTTCTCTAAACCCAACAATAGATTCATATCGAACCCATGGCTGCCGCCACTTATCCTGACAACCGCCGGGTCCAGAAAAGTTGGTGGAAGCAATCATGCCGGCCTAGGCGGCGCCGGCTGAGGTGGTAGGGTTGAGATTAGCTAATTAGTCATAAACGATGGTACCAGACCCTAATGTTCAAGTGATCCACCGCCCGACGTCGACCGCCGAAGCTAATCTCGACAATAGACTTTGAGGACGATCTTGGTGCAAAGAACTTTGACGGCGAGGGAGTGGAAGGAGGAGTCAGTGAGAGATGGTGGTGGTGGTGGTTGTCGTCGTCGCACGTCGTCGGAAAAAGGAGCTCCGACTAGAGGCTATGGTAACAATGGCTTTGGGGTCTAGCAGCGCCGCTAGCGTTGGTCATTGATGTGGGAGACTGGTATGGGAGAGACTAGAGAGAGAGAGAGAGAGAGTCTGGGTTCGAAAAAGAGGAAAACAAAAAATAGAGGCCAAGGAAAATTTGCCGACCTGTCGCTCTCTCTGGTCATCCTCTCTCTATTTTTTTATTCTCTGTTTTCCCTTCCATCAACCCAAAATCCAAAATCAAATTGGGCGGATGGGAAAAATCGACCCTTAATTTATGGAGGTTTTACATTAATATATATATATATATATATATATATATATTATTGGTGTTTAAGGAAAATTTAAAAACATGTATGTAATTAACTTAAATAAGTATTAACCGCATTTATCTGAGAATGACGATCTACAAGTTAGGCTGATTTTTTTTTTTTTTTTCAGAATAAGCATGATAATTAACTATGGAGAAAATGTACAATTAATTAAACAAGGTCAAATTGCCGAAAATTTGTACAATAATCATTGAAGTTCAGCAATCGATCAAAGTTTATAGTCACCAAATTTTGGAGATCGTATTTGAATGTTATTTATATCGTTTTAAGAAAATAAAAAATTAACAATTCATTGTCTTAATTCAAACCTAAACAATTATAGACATGACTACTTCTTTCACACGATTCATATTACCAAGCCATATATAGAGATGAAAGATCTTGTATCAGAAAATGGACAAAGAAAAATATAATTTACAAGTAGATGAATCATACCCAATTGTACCGAAACTTTTCGTAGTTAAAAGTCAACTTTTTAAAGGTGGTTAAATTGAGATAATATCAGTACAATGGTGATCTACATGTCACGCTTGTCTTTTTGTTTAAGTATATATAGGCAATGTTAAGTGACTTGAGTCTTCTTTGTTTCTCACATAATGCAATTTAGGATAAAATAGCTATGCAAAATAATTGTCCCTATGATATGTATTTGTTTGTGTCACAATTGACATGATCAAATGTACTCTATTAAATAACGATACTCATAACCAAAATTTATCTAAATAATGTAGGATTCTGAAATATATATATATATATATATATATATATATATATATATAAGGTTAGCATGAGTAATGGAATCATATGTTTTGATATTATCACATGACATTTTATTTAGATAATGTAGCTCATTTAAAAAATAACTATAGAACGGAATGGAGTTGGTTCAATCCAACAAGATGAAAATAATCTCAAGAGATAATTTTGATTCAATTTAGCTGACTCATGTACTTTTTTCATTCCCTTTAAAAATGTAATTCAAATATTCGATTAATTAGGTTAATTTTAATTAAAAATAAATTATTTATTACAAATACAACAATGAAAATAATAAATAGATAATCATACATAATCCTAATTATAATAGTAAATTTACTCGCCTACCCCTTATAAGAGCACATGAGATCTTACATCATTCACAATGGGTAAATAGGTAAATTTCATATTTAATGCATTTTAATAAAATAAATAAAAAAGGATAAAAAGTCTCGTTAAAACATTTAAAAATCGTATTAATTGCGTTTTGGAATTAATTGCCAATTAATATTTACCCTAGCCTTACTTTTTACCATCTTCATTTAATTTTTTTTTTCTCAATTCTTTTTAACGGTGTTAGTCTTGGTGTTAGTGTCATGTGGTTGACTACATTAAATGAATGATAGTGATTGATCAGTCATAGTTGGTTCACATGCACCCTGGTGCATACAAGAATTTTCGAGTTTTGATTTATTTATTTATTTTGGCTCGGTTCGGCTCAAAGAGTTGGATTTCTAGGCATCTCAAAAAAATAAAGAAATTTTTCTATACTTCATCAGCAAGACTTTGGTCATAATTTAGTGACTTGGATTGATATATGCACAAAATTCTGGTTTGTAAATTTCTTATTGTCATAAGAAAAAGCCCTGTATCCCAAGCGTCGCAGTGACATCTCACATGACGGCTGATGTTGTGTTCATTGTTGGGCCCTAAAGTGCAGTCATTTTGGCTTCTAAGGTGGCTGAAGATGCGATGAAGGCTGATCTGGCCAAGTTCACTGTGGCTGATGCACCATTTACTAACCTGGAAAATACTTGGTGGTCGACATGGACTTTTTGAAAAATCAACCGAAGGATGCAATTGATAAGATCTTGAATTTGGGTACTGGTTGGTTCAAGGTTGGGTTATTCGACAATGAGGGAGTCAAGGGGGGACAAGAAGTTGGGAAAAGAAGAATTAGATGATATGTTCATGAGTAAAGGGAAGGGAAGATAAATCGTTACAAAACCTCTTGATCTAGGGGTTCTTGGTGCAGTTGGTACATTTGGTTAATCAAAAGATGTGAGTGCTCTAAATGTAAAGAGTGGTATGGTGTAAATAAAGTATATTTAACCAAAAACAATATGTATGTGTCTCAGATATCAGAAAAAGTGTTATGAATCTTTCCTATTAGACTGAGGTGTTGTAAGTTATCGGGCTAGACCCATGTAGTAATTATGATGTTAAGTGAATTAAGCCAGTATTAAGCAATCTGGTGAACTTTGTAATGCCTCTTTATGGCTTGGTGCTAGGGTTTATGCCTATATCTTAAATATCAAAAAAAAAAAATTATGATTGTCATAAACTTTTTTAAATTTCCTTTTCTATCTACAAAGATATACCAAGCAGAACCTACAATTGAAAGAAACCTTCTTGACCAGTATTGTCTTTTGATGTTTTCCAGAGGGGACGAGGATGAGGCTCAAGAGAGAATCAAGAGAAATCCATTTGAGTTGCTCATTTCTTCATCTTCGCCTTCTCCTTCCCTTTTCAACTAATTAATTCGATTAACTAATTTCGTCAGAAAATATGATTTGTAACTAGCAGTATGGAAGAATAAAAATTTTGAATCATTTTCAACTCAGTAAATAACTATGAGACGGATTACTAATAGCTAAACTTTTCTAGGGAAAGTAGAAAGAGAAGGCAGACCTTCTCTCTAGACTTTCTCTTGCAAGTGCCTCCGTTGAGAGTCGTCGGTGTGCTCCAACTTCTGGCTGCTCCGTCCGCTTGCTGGATGGCACTGCCTATCCCTCTGGCGGCTTTTTTCGTCCTTCTAACATCCCCATCTGGTTCTCCGGCGACGGAGTCATGTTTTCTTCTCCCCTCCTCCAGATTTGGCCTCATGTTATCTCTCTGCAAACTTCAAAGTCAATCTCTGCAGTTTTCTTCGAAATTCCTTGCCTTCCTCTTCAGATCTATGACCTTATTGGGCCCCTCGAGGTTGAACATATCTGCCGATGTTCAATGCATTGCGATGCAAGTTGTGAAATGAAGGTGTACAAAGATCAAGCAACGTCTCTGGTGCATGCACCGACACTTCTGTCTTTTTTACTTTCCTTGGTTCTTTGGAACGACTTCGGCAGCGTCCCTTTTGTTGGCGTTGGCAGTGAGTTTCATGGTAGATTTGAGGCTTATGTTTGCGAGTGCTATCTCGATTCTACTTGTTGGTTTTTGGGTTTTGTGGACTGGCTATTTTAGATTGGGAGCGGTTTTGGTCATCAGAACAATTTCTCCGTACAAGCATGTGGCAGTTTGCGACGATGACGGTGGGTGGCAGCCATCGAGGTTTCTGCTATGCCTAGATCTCTATAGGGTTTGTTTCTGAGTTGGGTCGTTTAGGATTTCTTTCCTTGTTGTTCAAGGCTTGTATTTTGCATCCTGAATTTCATATTTGGGCTTGTTATTTGCTACCTTATATTGGGTTTTAATGAAATGCTCATTTGTCTGAAAAAAAAAAAGAAAAAGAAAAAAACTATGAGACGATCTATATTTGATTTTTGACATCAAGAGAAAATAGTAGGTTTATCCTTTTGAGAGTTGCTCAAACTTACGGTACAGACTTCTGTTAAAATAAAAATGAGAACTGCAGAATAGAAAATTACATTAAAGTTACTAACCAAATTTCAGTTTATAAATACATTATTTTGATATTATCTTATTTAAGGACACAAATTAATAAATTAGAATAAATTAATATCCACATGTCATTTGTCACTATAAATTTATAATACCATTCACGTACTACATATTTTACTGTTAGTATCGATTGAAATGTGCTACTGCCCGTAGAAAGGTGCTATTACAATTTTTTTTTGGCAATTCTCTAATTGTTAGCGTGCTGCTACTATCGACTATGATGTTTGCGCACTGCTACTGCCGACTATGATGATCGGCACCCTGCTATTGTCGAAGCTCCTACTGTCAATTCCCAGGCATAATGACACTAACCCAGCCACAATCCTAATTCTAAATCTACCATTACCACCACAAGAAGTGCTCCCACCACCCCAACCTCAACTCTGTTCCAATAGATCATATAAATTCCAAAGATAACAAGCAAATCAAAACCACAATTTTGAAATCTGACCACATGCATCCAAATCTGCCCTTGAAATCCACCAAATCACACAAATCAAACTCATTTGATCTCATAAACTCACTCCAAATCCCACCACCCCTCACCCTTATCGACGTCACTGACCTCCCATCATCTACGTCGCCTAACTAACAAATCCACCGAGTTTGAGACAAGAGTGCAGCAGTGGAGACGGATGGGTTGGAGGGGAAGCTTGAAGCAACGCCCGATGAGGGCGGCAGGGTAGGCGTGCAGGCGGAGCCGAGATTGGGAGACGACTGGCAATGGCAGATGCTAACGACTATGAAGGTTTGCAGTTGGGCCATAAGTCCTTCCGGCGACCTAGATGAGTCGACGATGATAGAGTAGAGCGATGACAGAGGGGAAGGCGAGGCAGAGGCGTGCTAGAGAGGGAGAGAGAGAGAGGTTGGATCAGCCGAAGACTACATTAATTAGATTCAGATATTTGGGTGGTAATTTTCATAATTTTATTGTAAAGTATGGGTATTTAGGTCATTAAATATGAAAAATGAGATCATGCCTGATATTGTATTGTTGGTTTTAGGTCTCGTACTTGTGTTCTAATTTGTATAAAAATTATTAAAAGTTGGTTTATTATGTTTTTAAATTTGGTCATGTGTTTTTTCTCTTACAAAAAAGCACTCATCCTCTCTAGATCACTAAAATTGCATCCCTATGTTTGTCATTTGCATCCCTCGCTTGCCTTTGGAACGGTGGATCCTATGCGATGGGCTTCCCAGCCACCACCTTTCCTCACCAATGTACTCCGAAATGATGGGCTCCCTTGCCCTCCTATGGTCACAGATTGAGCACGACATTCTGGTCGTGGCTCTTCTCTTTTTGTTGGCAAGGAAACTGTCTATTCCTACTTCTGGGTTTGAAGTAGTTGATTAGTTTTCTTGTATTACTTATGTTGTTTGGTTTGGCTTATTGGCTTTTGGGCTGTTGTCCCTCAATGAAGTTGATTCATTTCCAAAAAAAAAAAATGTTTGTCATTTGTCAATATGTCGCTCGATCGATCACCATCCCTTCTCTTCATCCAGTTACTTTCATTACAAGTAATTACAAATTTACAATGCTTACATAACATTGTCTTGCATGTTAACATGTTATCCTGTTTCCAAACTGTTTAGTTTCTGCATTTTGGATTCAAATTATACTCTCCCATCGATTCTTCAACAGAAAAATTCACACCTCAGTACTGGGGCCTAAAATAAATTCCAGATGCTTATCCATATCAGTTAAATACTTGGTGGAGTTGTACTCATCTGCATCTAAGAGCTCCTCAGAATATGTCCTCTGGAGTTTTTTAGACTTTTGCCGTTTCTTTACAAGATCCAAACTCTCTTGATCACCTTCTAATATCTGGACAATCTGTGGTAGATTTAATTTCATATTAGCATTGTCTCTATTTGACCGTTAAGTGTTAAGTGACTCAATTCATCATAATGAAACCGAAAATTCATGGATTCGATAACAGTCGTTACTAAATAAAAAGAAGAATACGTGCCTGTCTCATTTCTGGTCGATTCACTGAAGACTGCTGTACACACAACGAAGCTATTGAGGCAAGACATTTCATTTGTTCCACATCATAGCCATCAACAAGGCTTGGATCAGCTAGCTCTTTGATATTATTTTTCATGAGCAAAGGTTTGGCCTGAAAAGTTAGATTCAAAACAGATTGAAATTTTCAACAATATTTCACTACTACTACTAAGTACTAAGAAACCAGGGTGATGCAGAAGCAAACATACCCACATGACAAGGCTTTTATGTGAGCTATCCAAAGCTTGCCGGCCAGTGATGAGCTCTAATATAAGTACTCCGTATGCGTAGACATCAGTTTTTTCATCTACTATGCCATGCATGAAGAACTCAGGGGGAAGGTAGCTGTAATGGTTGGAGGAGTTGAATTTTGTCAAGATATCGTAACAAATATAAAAGAACTTTGGTAAAACCAAAATGATAAATTTTTAGATTAACTAACCCAAATGTGCCTTCAAATCTTGATACAATGTGGTGAGTCCATTGATCTGGTAGCCACTTTGCAAGCCCAAAATCAGATATCTGACCACAGAGAAGTAGTAAAGCTTTGAACTATCTGAAAAACAGCTTTTCATTCAGAAGCAAAAGCTACTGATAGAGACTTACCTGAGGCTCAAAATCCTCTGCAAGCAATATATTAGAAGCCTTAATATCTTTGTGGATAATTCTTCTCTGGCACCCCTCATGAAGATACACAAGGCCCTTAGCAGTCCCTAAAGCTACTTTATATCTGATGCCCCAATTTAGTATCTCTCTGGGTCCTAGAAGTGTTTGAAGCAAAACCGATAATTGAAATGTCAGTGAAATTGAGAGGAATTTAAGATGTAAAGGATGCATAATGGTATATATACCAACCATAAAGTATAGATGAAAGGCTCCCATGAGGAGACAAATCAAGAACAAGGTGCATCCCTCCTTCAACCCCATACCCAATCACTTTTGCTATGTTGGGGTGGTCAACATGAACTATAACACCAAGCTCAGATAAGAAGTCTGCTGTCATTTCTTCTGGGTTACCTCTAATCAGACGTTTGATTGCAACAAATTGTCCATCTTCCAATGTTCCCTTGTAAACTTCAGCATAGCCTCCCTCCCCAATCAAGTTCTCTTTACAAAAGAAAAAAGAATACACGTTATGAGAATCCTTTTGCAAAAAGAGCATAATCTTTTTGAATACCATCAAAGTAGCTAGCTTAGAAAATGTTATGTGAGTTCTCTGAAAAGTTAAGTGTACAGACCAATGTCAAATTTGTTGGTTGCAGCTTCTAGCTCTGAGAGTGAGTAATTCTTCCAGGAAGATTTGAAGCAGTGCAGTTCAGTATCCAAACTAGGCCTCAGACCGGGAGTGTTGAGTTGTGGAATGAAGTCTTCTCTTATTCGTTTACTTTTCCGTCTTGTGAGTTTTGGTTTTACAGCATTCTTCATCTGAGGGAAGGTTTGGGGTCCTTTTCTCAACATTCTGAAGAAACCACGAAAGGGGCTGTTGAGTTTTCCTTCCAAGTCTGAAACACCGCCTCTTCCATCCAACTCTGAAGTGCTTGCCTTGGGAGATGACGCTTCAGATTCCAAGATTCTTGGGCAGTCATTCACTTGAAATTGTCGAGGAGAACAGTCATCTATGACTGTCTCTTCCAAATTCAATGAATTCAAATCTAACCATGATAAATTCCCAACATAAGTACCACTACATATATATGCACCATTACCAATACTAACAATTCCAAGTTACACAAGGAAAAGAAATGAAGTAGTTACCATGGGTTGAAAATGAGTCAGAGAATCCGGCTCTTGATCTTCTAGTTCCAGGACTAGGAGCGGGCGAATAAGGAACAGCTGGTGCAGGTGTGGTAGGAGCAGCCTGCCCTTCTTGATTTTCTTTGGGGACGTCACGCGAACCATTGCTGCCCATTCAATGCAAGCCTCTTGTCAGCAAGGAAACCGAAAAATATGACAAAACTCAACACAACCTAAGCCCCCATGAGCAAATACAGACCTACCAGGATAGTGAGTAGTACTACTACCGACCACCCAAGTGGGGGAAACAATGAAGAAAGATGCCAAAAACAATATATGGCACATGGAAAAAATATCTCAGAATACAAACAATCAAACAAAAGATTTGTGTACAGATTACAGATGCACCATTGAAACATCATCTCTTGAGCAGCATGGTAAATCAAGCAAACCAGAAATTCCGAAAGAAAGACAACACCGAAAACGACATTGTAACACAGCAAAGAAAACCAAAATGCAGCAAAAACCAAAACATCACAATGCATGAAAAACCAGAGAGAATACTTACTGCTTAGAGACAAAAGCCGCAAACCCGGAAGTGATGAACTGAAGAGCAGGCACGGAGGCGATTACCATGAAGAAGTTTGGTGATCAGATTGTAGGGCATCTTCCATAAATTTTTTTTTCTTTCTTTCTCAAAGGCTGCCAAACCAAAGAGGAGGTTCCAGAAGCTGGCCAAGGAAATGACAGGCAGCCAAAAAGAGAGAAACTCAAAGCAGTGGTTGGCATCGTTTTCCTGTCTTTTTGTCTAAATACTCCAATATTTTTGGAAAATCCAACGAATATCCATGCTCGAAAATGGGGCTTCGTTGTCACTTTTGACACAAAATGGGTAATATTTAGAATGCTCAAGCACAACCTTGGCTTTCAAGCAAGCACGTATATGGTTATATTGCTGATGCAGCTTAACTCATTCCATATCATTTTGTAAACTGTACACGTTTTTCGGGTTCTTGATGCGTGGAATTGACAAGAAGCGGTCTCAAAACGTTTAGCCGTTTAGGCTAGCAAATCCCATGGTTTAGTTAAGCTCGTCATTTCTTTTTCAAAATAACATTTATACCAACATGAACAAGCTAGAATGTAAGCCCACCTTTAGTTTGCCCACCCCAATTCCGTACAAGGATGGACTAGGTGGCTGCCAAATATGCACCAACCTGAATAGGGTGGAGTGGGCGGCGAAAACGAACATTACGTAACAATAATGAATGAAGTGACCAACTGACCAAGTAAAGCCGTGTGATATGAACATTTACGTAACGATAATGGCACTCTAAAAATAGCTTCTAAACACCTGAATCAATACAATTATCGTCATCCTAAACAATACTTTGCTAAAGTGAAAAGGACTAAAAATAGTGTCATATATAATCCTCATCCTAAACAATAGGTTCTAACTAGAATCTTACTAGTTGTATAAATTCAACCATTACTGTCAGTTTTCCGTGAAAACGATATTAGACTCAATTGCCCACAAGGACATTACTAAAAGCCTTCCTTAAAGTTGTATTAGACATGGACTATGAAACTATGAAGCAACTAATATGAACTACGAGGTTGTAATGTCCACATTTTTTCTAAGTTTGGAGCAGGTGAAGTAACGTCTTCAACATACAACACATTTATGGTGTTGTGTTACCTAGCCTCCATTCACAAGCCATAAGAAGTTAGAACAAGTCATTCTCCAACATTCTCGCAAAGTTACTACTCGATCATACAATTAAAGGAGTTCAAAGAATTGGTTTTTGTAGAGACTTGTGATTAATATACATCAAAAACAGATGGAAATGGATGGTGAAACCGACAGCTTACAGACTTCAATTGCCAAGAAAATTCAATGGATATTGCGACTGATCAATCCTTCAAATATGGCATATAGATCCTTATTATCTGGGCCAAATATCTCATCAGCTTTATGCAGAGTCTCCTGAAATGTTCCAGTTATATATGTAGATGAGTAACAGTCGAACAACAGTCACTGAATCAAGTGTTCAAGAATAACTACACACGAAAGATAGAGAGGTAGGGAGCATATACCTCTTTTGTTTGCTTGTGGGCATTTAGTTCCTTAACATTTGCCAGAAATGCACCAAACTGCTCATAAGACAAACGACTCCTGAGGGAAACAACAGAACAATGTGAGACTTATTAAAGCACCATACGCGAAATGACTTTTGATGGTAATAAAAGGAAGAAAGACTGAACAGATGACTATCCAAGAGACTAATTTGTCACTTGAAAGAACACAACAGCAGGAATCTCTGTTCCTATGCTGCTTCATTTATAGGTATTCAAAATAAAATCAGTACTTATTACCATAACAATTAGTTACAAGAAAATGGGGAGAGCTCAAGTGAACTAGTGAATGCATAGTGAACCTACTTCAATTGAATTGAATATGATACAAACACTACTAGCCATATGGGTTACTTTGGAAGAGCACACAATTTTACATACTCAGAAACACGTGGTTTAGTAGTATGTAAAGTAATCTATCATATATTTGTTCTGCCAGACTTGATGATCAAACGTAAACAATGTCTTTACCTGACTTGGCGGAAAAATTCTTTCCCATCCACTCGAGTCCTTCCTGAAACAGATTAAGAAGAGAATAAACTGCATTAAAACCTACAATAGGCAGAATCATAAGCAATAGTAGTACAGTAAGGATAGTTTTCATAAGGACAGTTGCAATATTAATCAACTCTACATCTGAAAGAGTGTTAGCTACTTTTTAGTATAGCTCAAGCAGTACCAAAGGTTTCAAACTGGTTAGTGGCCAAACCTTTTACAATCTAGCAGAGAATCACATCCTAATTTGCATGTGAATCATCAATGAAACTGTCAACAGACTTTATCTACAAAAAGTTTTTGCAGCTAACCATATTCAGAGCCTGACATTGAACCGTGATGGCTTGATGGTGCTGAAGATCTATCATCAAACATGCCTCTTGAGGTAGCAAATGAAATGGAATGCCGCCTTGGGGACACAGGCTTTGAAGTCCTCGTTGGGGATGTGGATGCAGAATAGACAGGAGGAGAACCAGGAGGAGTAAGCCGCGGTGTGCTAGTTTGTGACGCTAACAGGAGCCCCGGAGATATGCGAGGAGCCCTCGTGGCTGCCATCACAACAACAAGAATCAAGAATTACAAACAACATTAAAATGAACACAGCAAGTTGAAAGTAGCAATGGCACAATGCAAGCAAATAGTGTACCATTTGTGTCACGATCATCAGTATATGTGCTTCCGGTTTCAGAGACCTGGCTCTGGATTGAAGACGTCCTCGAAGGCGGTGGTAATGTAGCATCATGCTCTGAAATCACAAGACAAATTATGGTTTCGTTTCACACTTACAAATCAAACAACCAACTAAACTAACTTCCGCGCCAATCAATATTTTGAAATGTATTAACCCTCACTCCCTCAGAAAATGAAAATGGAAATGTACACAACTATCATCGGATAGCTCCGTCGGCTTAGCAACCACTTCGGAAGAAGCAGCTCCGGTGTCGTCCTCCTCCTGCAGCGAACGCATCAGCGTCTTCCTGAACACCTCCAGCTGCCAATCACACCCACACAAATCCACCTCAGTACACAAAAACGGCGCCGTTTTTGCCAATTTCACAATTGACGAGCTTTACCTTGGAGACATCTCTGTTGAGCTTCCTCACAGTGTTGGACAGGTAGTTCTTCTCCTTCACCAACTCCTCCTGCACAAAGTCAACCATCAGTCAACGCCTAATCAGAGGGAAATTAGAGTTGACCCGGGCCGGGTCGGACCTTTTGTTGCTCGGCGAGGGCGAGCTTGTCGGCGGTATCGGAGAGGGAGGAGTCGAGAGAGTGGAGCTGGGAGCGGAGGTCGGCGATGAGGAGGTCCTTGTCGGCGAGCTGGGAGTGGAGGGCGTCGCAGTCGGACTCGAGGTGGGAGACACGTGTCGAGAGGGCGAGGGAGGTGATTCTGCGGGCCACATCGAGCTGCTCGAAAGGATCGGGCGGCAGAACTTGCAGCACTTCCTCGGGAAGGTCGAAGTTCGAATTCGATTCCCTCGCCAGCATTATCCTCTCTCTCTCTCTCTCTCTCTCTCCTCTTTTTCCTTTTTCTTTTCTTAATTTCTTTTTTTCATTTTTTCTTTCTTTTTCTAATTATCTGATTACCATTTCCACAGGGACATGTCCTACAAAGGAAAGGAGAGCAGCATTTTCTTGTTTTGTATTTTTGGGGGGAAATAAATATGTGGTGAAGGTATGGATTAGGGTGAAGCTGGTTTTTCATGATGTAATTGGGTGGTGACGAGAGGAAGAAGAAACCTGTGGATGGAACAGAGTAGAGGGGCTACATCCAATTGAATGAGCAAGGACCAGGGGCCATATGATGCCTATAGAATTTCGGGGATGGACATCACTATCTGGAATTATAGAGGAAGAGCACCTAGTATGGTTGGATATGTCCTATGTGATGGTGTTCAATGCAACACTTACATAACTACATATATACTTAGTTGACATACACCCTTTTACTAAGCATTTGATTTGGTATATATTCAACTTTTAAAATAGTGAATAGAATAAAGCGTGCATGTTCGAAGTATTGATATATCGTATTGAATACTTAGTTGGCACATACCGTTTTGCTAAGCATTTGAGTTGGTATATATTCAACTTTTGAAATAATGAATAGAATAAAGTGTGCTTGCTCGAAGTATTGATATATCGTATTGAAAGAGATGTTTCAATGCTTGGCAAAATGGTGTGTGTCAACTCAAAGTATAGTATATATTCAACTTTTGAAAGAGTGAATAGAATAAAGCACATACCTTATTGAAGGAGAGTCTGTATTTGAGGTTTACGAATATATATATATGAGACTTTATGTAACTACGGATTTAGTGTCGAGATGTGAATTTAGATGAGAAATCACCATTGTAAAACAAAGTGCACTCGCGTGAATCCCTTGAATCAGGGTTCAGTTACTCCTATATCATAATATATGGATGCGTAACGATGATGAAATTCATATGTAATTAATATTCCTTGGCCCTAACTTTTGTTCCTAGGCAGTGATTCATTTGCAGGACAACATTTAGAATCCAGAGGTTTTTAGATTTCAACACGAGATCTTGTTTGGGTTTAAACCTTGCTCGAACCCCTCCGTAATAGTGTTACGGTTACTAGGATCGATTGCTATAAAATGCAACATTAGGTAAGGTTTTAGGGCTCTTAGAAATTAGAATAGTCCTTCTCTGTCGTGTCTTGCATAAGACGAGTTATTGTGTGTATTGTTTTCCTCCCCTACCCTACTTTGATGGAAAAAAAATTATAATAATTTCTATTTCAATTAATACTTATTGATTTCGATCACCAAATATCAGCCTTTCATGTCAAAAATATTTGGTTGTTACGATATTGAGTCATTTTGGTAATAAAGTATCAAACCAAATGATAACCTATAAACTATGGGGTTGAGAGTTGAGCATCTTGCCTTTCCTTCTTTCTTTTGCCTTCCTTTCTCCTTGTGAAGCAATTCTTAAGAATCAGCACACAGTGATGCACCAGAAATGAATTTAGACATGAAAATGGTATGAAAGCTTTAGAGAGGCTAGAGATGAAGCCAGTACTCCTTTAATAGAAAGATGAAACAAGCACATTAAGCACGCACTTGGTCCTTATTGACATGGCCAGCCACTTTTGACGTCCTAGTTAGCCATCACTGCATCATCAAGTCCAACGGCCTACCCTTTCGGAAAACTATTCAAGTCGATCTTCACACACACTCAGAGCCAACAACTTAGTCATTGCTCAATTGGTCGACATTCACTCGTTCATGGAATTTTATTATAAAGGAAGGAAGCTGCACGTAGCATTCGTATAATCAGATATAACTACTGGGTGATCATGACTCGTATATACGTACTCAGTCTCTGTAAATTAATAATATCGCCGACATGTTTGGCCGGCCGGACAATCATGCAGGTAGGTCAACAATTTACAGAAACCAAGTTAATTGATCGAGTAGTAGTAGTGATTCTGACCAAATCAACCTCTCTCTCAAAAAAGCTGATGAGCTCAGCATTCCATGACAATGTTCCATGATGATCTTCTTCAGGTAAATTGCAGGTAGCTTTAATTTGCATTCTTTTCTTTTCTCTTCTTTCTTTCAATTTTCTGGAAAGATGTCTCCACTATGTAAATGTAGACCTAAGACAAGATAGCATGATTGCTTCCTTGCACTTCACTTCTCTGTATATATGGAAAAGGGTGTTCATTTGAAGCCCTAAAGCTTCCCATCTTTTTCTTTTACATAAGGAAAAAAGTGATTAAAGAAGATTTGATGCAGCTAGCTGGTTAATGGGATTTGGGTTGGAAGGCACTGAAACTAAGAGCTATGATCACGAATCTAACCTAAAGATTTGCTAGCTAAGAGCCTAAGATTACTTATATATAATGTGATATCTTCGTATTACATGGATTATTTTGTTGTGAACAAGCATAGGATTGGTTTTACATGTCTCATTTGGAGAAGCAGGACTGAGTTGGGTTCAATGGGTTGGATTCCTTGACCAAACCAATGAACATTTTCATCATAATCTATACAAGAAGAAAAGATAGAGAGGGTACAAGTCTGATTTTGAAGCTTTTCTTTATGGAAAATTCTGCTTTAGACATCTGCATTTTTAACACACCCACACCCACAGACCAGACAAACCCTTTCTTTATTGTAATACACAGTCATCTTGAATTATTTATCACTTTAGAAAAGAAAGACTACCTTTGATGATTCATGTGTTTGGAGCTAAGTGCATGTCAGTGGGGGTTTATGCTTTATAATAAAGTGAAGCATACTAAATCTCCTTTTTTATCTATATTTCTGGACCGCCCACCTTATTTATATTAGCAGTTGATGTTCTTGTTTAAATTCCTTTTCATGAATTATTTGGAGGGACAATTTTGATTCTATATCAAAATGAATAAGTACTTGTTTGCTTTGTGCTTCTATTTTGTAAACACTGCAGCTAGCTTTTTCATTTAAGTTGAAACAAAATTTAGCGTCAAAAACAACTATTCTAAATATTTATCGTTCACGGCTTCACCCAGGCCAAGAGAAAAAAATCATGAAGTAAGAAAGTGATTTCGCCAACCAATATGGTTTGATCTAAATTCAAATGCGTTCGACTAAAAATAAAATAGAAAACCCTAAGAGAGCATTGCAAAGACGGAAATGAAAGAAGGAATTGGAAAATAGAGGTCGATCAACACATGAACAAATTCCAATGTCAGCAAATGACAAGCTATGTAGACTGGTTCTTACATATGCATCAATCAACCAATTTACTAACAGTATTAACTTACATTAACACATTGCTCTTCAGTTCCATATATAAAAAAAATATTCACATATTTATCCTACTTAAAACAGAAAAATACGATTTAGATACACTACAAAAAAATTAGTCTTCAGTTTTATCCTACTCTAATTTCAATTTGGACTCTCCATTTTTGTCCCTAATACAGTCTTTAGTTATGCCTCTCTCACGTTTAAATAGATTTTCTACCAAAAACTTCGGATTTTTTGCACCAATAGTGTCTGAATACTTGGGTGACTGACAATATGGTACTCGAACTTACAAAGTTATCAAAATAGTACCCAAACTCAATTTTTAGTATCTACATAGTACCCACGGCCGATTTTTCGTCACGCCAACGCTAACATTGACCATAGATGACGTATATGTGTTAAAATAATGAGGGCAAAAAAGACTTTTGACTCAGCCAAACCCTAAAATGAATATATTGAAAATTAAACTAATATTCATTAAAAAAAATTGTATAAAACACACACACACACACACTCTCTCTCTCTCTCTCTCTCTCTCTCTCTCTCTCTCTCTCTCTCCTACAACTATCTTCCAAATCCATCTTAAACCCAGCAAACAAACAACAAGAAAATAAAACCTTTGAAATCGATCCCAACAATCGTTTAAGCCTAGCCTACTATGATTCCAAGGCTGATGCTACATTAGCAACAAGTAACCCATTTGAAAAGAAGCCATTTGAGAGAAGAAAGATTGATTATGGAAATGGCTTCAATTGGGAAGATTCCCATTAATCACAAATTGAACTGAACCAAATGCAAATTGATCATAGGTGATCCTTTTGATTGTCGAACTCCATAGTTGACCTCATCTAGTTCTAGCTCTCTTTCTCCATCTGAAATATTATCTTTCCCCATCTCAAATCATACCGGCACTGATTAGTTATGGGCATTAGAGTTGAGGCGTCATCCTACCTGAGATTGCTCTGATGACGTCGAGGCGTCATCCTCGTCCTACACTCGGAAATTGAAGTCTCAGTCTTTTGAATTTGAAAGAGTCTAGCACCTACAAGGTTGATCGACAACAAAGAGAATGGAGGACAAATAAGTCTTTTTGCCTCATTTAACAATTCTATTGACGGAGATTAGCTACAGGTATTACGCAGATACTACAAATCGAGTATTGTTACCATTTTGATAACTTTGTAAGTTCGGGTACTATATTGTCAGTTACCCAAGTGTTCAGACAATGTTGATGCAAAAAATGTTCAGACAATGTTGGTGCAAAAAACCCCCCAAAAACTTCAATAGTGGAAGGATGACCTTTGTCATGAAGACGTTTACCAGCAGGCAAAAAATTGCCTCCATCCACAAAACCTTTTTGTTTTTTTTTTAGGAATCCACAAAACCTAATTTAACAGCTTTAAATAAAAAAAAAAACAATTAATCACAATTCACAACGACCTTTCGAGTTTCCAAGACTCCAAACAAACCAAAGCACCCGTCCCTTTTCCCCAAAACGCCGTTACACATAACGGACCCAAGTCACCGAAACGGTCCCCGTCAAATCCGAACAGACCGAGCGGGTCAAAGACCCAGTCCTCCTTCTTTTGAATAATAGTTACGTGGCACACTCACGTACACCCCACGCGCCACTTAACCTGCCCTATATATACCCCCATTTTTCTCTCACGAACACCACAAACCGATACGATTCCAGCAGAGCGGAGAAGCAGAGAGGAAAGAAACAAAAACAACCTCCTTCTTCCTCCCCAGAAGAAGAAGAGGGCCACAAAAAGAAAAAAATCTAGAGCTTTTTCCTTCTTTCATTCTTTGTTTCTTCATATCTGGGTTTGGTGATTTTCTAGGTTTGTTATACTTATGGGGACCGAGATTTTAAAGGCGCAGGATTGTGTGATTGAGAGAATCAGAGTCTCTCCCACGTTTTCACGGCCGAGCAGTTATAACACTTCTTACAGAAATGGGCCCATTCCTGTGCAGCAGCAACGTAGATCTGGAAAGCCGGCGGTGCGGGCCGAGCAGCGCAGGCCGGAGCCGGCGGCGCTGGTCTCGAAGAGGTCTGGCCAGTCGAGCTCGGATGATTTGATGAAGGCGGAGAAGGTGACGATTTTGAGGCGGGGGGAGCCGCTGAGCCGGATGAAAAAGGCGGCCAGCGATGGAAGGTTGGAGAGGCTGGGGCCCGGGTCGGGGCCGACTGTGGAGCAGACGGAGGTGAGGATTGTGGATTTGAGGACTCCGGTGATCGACATGTATGCCGGATCGGCTTTTGCGATGTCGCCGGAGCCGAGCTCGCTGCCGTTGCCGTCGTTCTCGAGAAAGAAGAAGCAGGCGTCGAGGAGCTTTGACGACTCGGCGACCCGAGACCTGAGGCGTTTGCTTCGGCTCGAATGACGTAAGTTTCAGAGGTCAATATTCCGGTGGGCCCGAAGAAGGCCCTGAATACGGTTTCGGATCTTCGGGCCCTGAATACGGTTTCGGATCCTAAACATAAGTGAATCTATTCTCTTTCTATCTCTCTCCGTCCGCGACCCTCGTCTTGTTTATCCCGGTATCCGGGTCGGATCTTGTCCGTGATTTTTTTAAACGGCAAGACTGATCCGGAAATCTGGGAGAAAGACGAGGGCGAATTAGTAATTACGTAATACTTGGTTTAGCGCTTTGTGTGTATGGGGTTGTTGATGAATTGGGGTGAATGGGTAAATTTGGAGGTTAGGTTGGGAGGAAAATATGAGGATGAAGAAGGAAAAAAGTGGGAAATGGGGGGTTGATTTGTAATATTTGGGAAGTTAGTTTGGGTTGGGGAAAATCAAGACGTTGGGGTATGGTTTTAAGTTTTAACTTATGTAGTGTATGTGATCATGAATATGTGAAGGGTTTCTGCTCTGTTGGGGGAAATATGGAGGATGGGTAACTTATGTTATGTATGTAATATGTACTTTGTTAAAGGAAGGAAGATGATATCAAAGTTCGGGCAGAATTTATATACATCTTATGCTTGCTTTGTTACATTGTTGCTTTGCTTTAATTTTCTGTAGAACTATGGAATGTGTTAACGGGGATACAAATTTGTTCCCCACCTATCTAGTTGAACGTCACATGTCCTATCTTTTAATCACATTAATTATAGTTAACAACATCCATTTATAATAACAAATTATATTATCTCCTACGTTTACTTTTTTTTTTTTGGAAATCATCTCTTAATTTTACTCTAATTACTCTTTTTTTGTTTTCTAAACAATTTAACAAAGTCTAACAAATTTATTAGGACTCCTCCTAGTGTCATTGTTATCAACTCATGTTGCTGGGTTTCTTCCTTCTCCTTATATCGCTTTCCAAATTTATTTTTTAGCGTTTGAATGCTACTCCTAATTTTTTGTAGCATTAATGCTACTGCCAATTTTTTATTATTATTTATTTTTAGTGTTTGAATGCTATTGCAAATTTGAGTATGTATATGCAAGAACATATTTATTTGAATCGATAATTCAATAGCAATCTATATATATAGGAGATAAATATTTGTAGTTCAATCACTTTTTTTTCAAGTGTGAGATTATTCTATGATCGGAGAGGGTATTTTCAAATATGTCGACTTGGTAATTATTCTTTCAAAAAACACTCAGACGTTATATATCTTTGTTGATCGATCTTGAGGAGTCCTAAATTTGTTAAGCTTTGTTATTTTGTTTAGAAAAAGAAAGAGAAAAAAAAGAGTGAGTTAAAGTAAAAGATAATATAATATATATATATTGTTATACATAAATGTTGTTAACTATAGATAGAGTAATTAAAAATTATAACATGTGACATTCAACTAGGTGGGTGGGGATGAGAGTAAGGAAGTATGGGTGGGGAGCAAATTTGCATCCGTGTTAATAGAATCCCTACTTTTGCAAAACTGCCTCATTTTGTTTACCGATTGGCTTGATGCTCACGAAAGTACTCCTTTTGATTGTCTTCTGGGCATCTGGCAAACCGATTTTCAGGCTTCTGGCGAACTGATTTAAGGCTTCTAGCAAACCGAATACTGAATTTCTAGCAAGTCAAGGACTGGGACTCATAAGGAGTCTGAAAGTTACAGTTTCATGTGAACTATAAATCAATTCAAGTTTGAAAGAGACACCCTAGTTGTTAACTGATTCCATCCATGGAGAGCTGCAACTATCTTGAGAAACATCGATCACTTTTAACTATCTTGAGAGACATCGATCACCTTCAGGTTGGGAATGCAGTAGCAGATGCGATGGCAAACCTAGGACATGAGGTCCTGAATGGTCTTTGCCTACTAAGGCTTCCAAGGGCGCGTTGAAGGGAATATCAGACAAGAATAGTTGTTTAGAGTACCTTGTCCGTTGTAAGACATTCAAATTAGGCTTACCTTGCAATTAGCTAGAAGTTGGGGTTATAATGGTCATGGATGCAAATCCTTTCGACAGATGAAGAACAAGAACAATACTGGAATGAGTTTATGGAGAGTTGGAAACAAATCATCTCTCTCTGCTAGATCATTCCCTAATGCGGATGCTGCTGAAGCATGCATTAGAGTCTGAACATAACTAGCCGAAGCCATAAACAACTGTCATAATGAAGTACTAGAGATGCAAACAATGTCAGTAGAGCAGAATGTTCATGTTGTTGATGATGGTACACAGCGTGACAGCGGATAGTTAATCGGAATTGGAACAACATAGCACGTACTTTCACTAAAGCAACACTGCCTATATGAAGTTGTATTGGGAAGAATCTTGGCCTCCATGGCTTGAAAATGCTTTTGTTGGAAGTAGTTAAGCGAATGATCTATCTAGGGGGTGGTATTCAACCCCCTGTTTGATAGTTCCTCTTTCAAATGGCTTTCGCGATCAAAATAATCTAGTTAGATCATAAGAAAAATATTTACACAAAACAAAGTGCACGTACTGCTACATTAATCAACTAGTTCGAAACATAAACTTAAAGTTCTAACACCGTCTGTAAACTCCCAACCATGACTCTGGCCAAGAAAAGAACAGCACAGCATGCATATAAGCAAAATGAAAGGAAAAGAACAATAGAAAAATAAAAGAAGCTGGCTTCAAAAGGAACTAGCATTATCACTCATCATAAGCATCCATGATCCCCTCACAAATCTCCTTGGCTTTCATGAGCATGTTGATCCTCTTTTCAAGACCCTTGCGTGCCAAAGGATAGTTTTCAAGCATATTTTCAAACAAAAGAGCAAATTGTGGCATCTTCAAGAACTGCATATCGAACATCTCCTCATCTATGTGTGTGTCTATAAGGTTTGGAATACTTAACTGCAAATGGGAAGTAATACCTTCAACAAAAGCTTCCAAGGATATGTTCGAAAATGCAATTGATTTCATTCTGATGCTAAAGGCTTCAGATAGTAGATCGCGCGAGTGGTCCCTCAGACCTTCAGCCACAATCTCCCCAATACCTTCGACAATAATCGTAGAGGGCTTGTCTGGATCATCAAAGACTCGGTGGATGAATTCATTGCTTTTCGACATTAGTCTAATATGCTCCCTTCCAACCTCATTCATATTCACGGTACAATTATTCTCATGCATGTGTCCACCGATACGACCTCTCAGCCATTTTTTCAGTAAGATAAGATGCAAAAGGTTCAACATAGATACAGTTCATGCAAAGATGAAAATATCTTGACAGATAAGACATTAACACAGAACGAGTGACTTGCATGATCACATAATACCAGAACATATCCAGAAAACATGAATAATGGTGATCTTTCACCTTGGCTAGATCTATTATAAGATCCACGGAGAGTTCCTCAGCAATATCACTGGTTTCTCCTACCTGGTGAGTTAACATGCAGTAGTTGGTCTCCGACCCTAGGAAGTTAGTTTTGAGGTCACGTCCGAAAAATATGTACTGCAGCCAGCCTTGTTCATCCTTGAACTCATTGAGCAACCGAGCCAGGTTTGCAGCGCCATGCATGCTCGTCATCGGGGTACTCATCAAATTCTCCTCTCAGAAGAATTTTTCTGAGAGATTCTTTGGACAATGCCACCAGTTTCATGAAAGTGGCAACTGCCTCATCAACAGGTGAAATAGTAGCCCGCAGGAAATTAAGTTCCGAGAGGCGAGAACTGAGCTTGGCATCGATCTTTTTGGCAATTTCAAGTAAGTCTCTGGCTCTGGTTGGGACTGGGATTTCAATACCTTCCTCCTTGCAATCATTGATGACAGGTCGCATCTTGCGGCGGGGTACTATTGCATCTTGGTTTGCTGCTCCCATTTCTGATCTGGTCTTTCTTTCTTTGGAACTTCTTGATGATTTATTTTTCCTCTTTCTTCCCATTTCTGACGTACACAAAGGGTCACAGCTGAAAGAAGGTAGGTGGATAAGCATGCACGCATGAAAAGCTTTCATGTTTCCAACACATAAAATTAAATTCAATTTGAATTGTCTTGGGTATTTGGACGGCCTCATGTTGTATGCCTTGGTTAAAGAAGTCAAGTCTTCTCAAATTCCATTGCTTTTCTCTAGTAATTATGTAAAAGTGAATGATGCTCTTATTGTTCTATCTATAAAGAGGTTAAATATTGTTCGACTCATACAACAACATTGCTTCACAAAGCATCTGTAAAACATCACTACCAGAAAATGGGTCTTGGGCAACGAAACAAAAAAAAACCGGGCGACGATTTTTTTTTCGTCCCCTAAGAGGGAACTTAGGCGACGATTTTTTTTTTCGTCGCCTAAGGAAAAAAAATCGTCGCCTAAGTTTACTCTTAGGTGACGAAAAAAAAAATCGTCGCCTAAAAATAAATTTCGTCGGCCAAGATAGAAACTAGGGCGACGAAACAATATTTCGTCGCCTAAGATATTTATATCGTCGCCTAAGTTTTTTATCCTTAGGCGACGAAACTTAAATATTTCGTCGCCCAAGAGTTTTTAATTCTTAGGCGACGAAACTCAAATATTTCGTCGCCCAAGATTCTTCTATATGTTGAGAGGCCAGGATAGAAGAATGAGAACTTTGAAAATTTGAAACATAAATTTCTCTAGTTCTTCAAATCGTTCGGTGTTGTGGAAATCTGTCCATACATAGTTTGTGGAGCTACTCCCAGGTACGTACATATGCATATGCACATATATATATATGCATATATATATATATATATTGATTTTCAGTTTTATTTGAGTTGAATTAATGATATATATATATATATATGCATAGAGTTTGTTCCAAGCTGAGTAAGGGGCCGTTCTGTCATAGATATGGTTCACAGGTTTGTTTAACTGGATCTCAAGATCACAAACTGACCACTCTTCTCGGTAAAGGGGTCGATAGGGGTTCGCCTCCGTGATCACAAACGAGTCCTGCCTGGTTCCTGTAGAGGGTTCGCCCTCCGTGACATTGACACTTGCCTTCTGAAACCACGGAATCCGCTCGAACTAGATATATATAATTAATAATTAGTATGTTGTATTACATTAATATATATATATATATATATATAAAAGATATGTTCATTAAATATTGATATATATATATATATATATATATGTTATTTTCAGGATATGGATAAGAGTTGGATTTCTCTTCCAAGATATCACAGAAAATATGCTGAAGGAGTTTGGGATTTTATGCAATATGCGCAGGCCAATGCTGACGGGAGTGGCATGTTCTATTGCCCGTGCAAGATGTGTAAGTGTCGCAGTGATATGCATCGATTTCCGTTTGATACAGTATGGGACCACCTGAAGAGTAACGGATTCTGGGAACGTTACACATGTTGGATATATCACGGTGAAACCTCATCACGCCCGCATGATCATGGACAGTTTTATCAGACGGGCAGTACATCCAACGATCCAACAACGGCCTTCATCAACGACATGTTTCCTCATGACAGCGGTGTATGCCTTGAACGACAGCACATTCCGCAGGCGCCGTTGCAGGCCGTCCCTAGAGGTGTCAACACTGCCGGTATAGCCAAGTACAACAGACTTATTGCTTTCCAACAGACCCCTCTGTGCCCAGGTCATGAGAAGACCGTTCTTCAGTGTGTGATGGAGGTGATGCATATCAAGGTTGACACAAAATCGACCGTGACGGCTGTTGATAGGTATCTACAGTACGCTGCTTCGCTCCTGCCCGACGGTCATCGTCATCCCACCACGCATCATAAGGTCCGTCGTATCTTGAGAGATCTCGGGCTTTCCTACATCAAGATCCATGCATGCAGATATGACTGCGTTCTATTCTGGGGTAAAGATGCAGACGGTAATGACCTTGAAGGCCTTCATCGTTGTCCGGTATGTGGGACCGACAGGTATAAGCGGACTCCCGCAGGCAACAGGAAACCTGTTAAGGTACTTCGCTATTTCCCGTTGTTAGGGGATACAAGGCTTGTCCTGAGTGCCTTAGCTCCTAGGGGTGCAGCAATCATTGCAACAAGATAGTCCGGATGGGTCACCGTGCTTACCTACCACATGATCACCCCTGGCGGATAGATACCGGGGCATTTGATGGGACCGAAGAGAGAGGTGTGGAGCCGCATAGATGGTCGGGGGAAGAGATTTCAGCAGTACTGGATGAGTATGATTTTGGGCAGCTCAGCAATCATCTCGATATTGTGGCCAGAATACCTGAAAGACCAGACAGGTACAAATTCTGGACACATAAGAGCATATTTTGGGAACTCCCGTACTGGAGTACGCTGTTGATCAGGCACTACCTAGATGTGATGCACATAGAGAATAATGTTTGCGACAGTGTGGTAGGTACAATGCTCAACTTGGAGGGGAAGACGAAAGACGGTCCTAAGGCACGCGTTGATCTTAAGAAAATGGGAATCAGAAAACATCTTTGGCTGAAAGAGGGGAAGAAAAAGATGCCTTGGGCTCCTTACACCGTGAAGCCTGATCAGAAGACCCAGATCTTCAGGTGGATGAGTTGTGTGACGTATCCCTCGGGCGTTGCAGGAAATATAGCCCGGTGTGTGAACTTGCGGGAGAATAAGATATACGGCTTGAAGAGTCATGACTGTCATATTCTGCTACAACGTCTCTTCCCTGTTTTCATTCGACCGTTCCTTCACCGTCAGGTAAATTTGTGGTTAAAATTACGGTTAACCTGCCGTTGTTGGATTTTATATTAAATTTGTGATGTGTGGTTGGCCAGGTTGTGGAGCCGTTAGTAGCGCTGTCAAGATTCTTCATGAAGTTATGCACAAGGGAAGTGAGAAAATCCGATCTCCGGGAAATGCAGGCAGACATCATATACATCATGTGTAAATTCGAGAGGATCTTTCCGCCAAATTTTTTCGATATCATGCCTCACCTGATGATCCATCTTCCCCAGCAATTGTTGCTTACCGGTCCAGTACACTTCACTTGGATGTATCCCATGGAAAGGTATGTTTTATTCACTTACATCTCCAGAATACATATATGTACGTACATGTTCAATAACCATAACGTATAGTTTGCAATCTTATATTTACAGGCAACTTGGTGAGTACAAAGATTATGTCACTAATAAATCCGCGCCTGAAGGATGTATAGCTGAAGCATATATTGCGCATGAATGCGTCACCTACATGAAGTTGTATTTAGGAGCGTCGTTGGGAGCTCCGCAAGCCATGGAGGAACATGCGCCGCGGTTCAATCTCTCTATAGTTTCCAGTGATGTCGAAGTTGGTGGAGCACGATTGTCCGCCGAGTATGCATTGTCGGATGAAGAGATAGCCATAGCGCACTGGTGGGTACTAATCAATTGTGAAGAAGTTAAATATTGGAAAGAGTTGCACCTATCTTTTCCGGAAGTTGATGGTGATCTCGAGTACCACAACATGACGTTCGCAAATTATTTTCGCACCTGGGTACGTAATTTAATCTTCCCTGTTATATATATATATATATATATATCTAATTATTTTCTATTGCATATATTTTCGGATATTTACAGTTCAATATCCGTTACAGATGGACATGATTAAATCTGATGATAATCCAAACTGGTCGCACGAACTATTACTTCTTGCGATGCAACCGCAACGGGCTAGAGTTTATCCCACTTGCACAGTGAATGGCGTCAAATTTGTATCTGAAGAGAGAGACAACAGACGAAGAACACAGAATTCTGGGGTGATGGCGAAAGGTCATGGCCTTGACTATTACGGTGTTCTCCATTCAGTGGTCGAACTGGTTTATGCGGAAGGCATGAAAGTGCATCTGCTCAAGTGTAGATGGTTTGATACAGGCGCACAGAGCATGAAGATGGATCAGTACGGCAATTTATCGGTCAACACTGCTACAAGCGCCTACGAAGATGACCCGTTTGTTTTTGCGACATCGGTAAAACAAGTGTTTTATCTTGATGACCTTGCCAGGGGTGACGCGTGGAAAATAGCGAACATTGTGCATCCTCGAAACATTTACCGGGCGGCTACACTTGGAGTGACCATTCCAGGGCCAGAGGCTGATACGTATCAGGAGCCGAACGCAGTAGGTATTCATGATGTAGCTACTGTTCGCGAAAATAATGTTAAACATGGTCGAGTGCTCAGAATTCGTGACGAAGATTCAACCTTTATTGATGTTGATCCAAATGAAGAAACAGACGACAACTCTGACGACGATACCGAAGAAGACTCATCGGATGACTCAGATTACGAGCCTTAATTAGCTTAGTTATAATTGAGCCTTAGCTTTGTAATTGTTGTCCAAATTAATATAAAGATATGCGGTCAAATTGTTGTCCAAACCCCTTAAAAGAATATGTTTGTACTAAAATAAATAAAGCACATTTAAATTTCATTGTAGAGGATTTTTTATTTTTACTCTTGGGCGACGAATTTAACAAATATCGTCGCCCAAGTATTATCTTGGCCGACGAATTACCCAATTTTCGTCGGCCAAGATAATCCGAATAATTAAAATAAAATAAAACACATTTAAATTTCATTGTAGAGGATTTTTTATTTTTACTCTTGGGCGACGAATTTAAGAAAAATCGTCGCCCAAGTATTATCTTGGCCGACGAATTACCCTATTTTCGTCGGCCAAGATAATCCGAATAATTAAAATAAAATAAAACACATTTAAATTTCATTGTACAGGATTTTTTATTTTTACTCTTGGGCGACGAATTTAAGAAATATCGTCGCCCAAGTATTATCTTGGCCGACGAATTACCCTAACTTCGTCGGCCAAGATAATCCGAATAATTAAAATAAATAAAGCACATTTAAATTTCATTTTACAGGATTTTTTATTTTTACTCTTGGGCGACGAATTTAAGAAAAATCGTCGCCCAAGTATTATCTTGGCCGACGAATTACCCTATTTTCGTCGGCCAAGATAATCCGAATAATTAAAATAAAATTAAACACATTTAAATTTCATTTGAATAATTAAAATAAATATCCCGGGTATTTATTTTTTACCAAATTTTTATAGCCCCGTAAGAGTCTCTTCGATTGGAAACTATTCTCAGTTGAAGGTCCGGCCAGATTACGTGATTTGGAGGGTCGAATCGCCGTTTCCGTCCGTTTAGGGGTTTGACCGCGCCGATTGACCGGACGGATCGAGCCCTTATCGTTGTCAGATGGAGCTGAATTTTTTCCCACCTATGTAATTCGTTATGCTGGTCATATCTGACGGTAGGTTTTCAGTTCCTCTTCTCCGATCACCAAACTCACGTTATATGTACTAATGTTGTATAACTTTTTTATATAAGTGTTGAGTTTAAGTGTCGTTTTGAAGACAACGTATACGTAGAGGCCTCAAACGCAAAAAAGTCGTGAAATAAGATATGACCGGAACGGTGAAATACGTCAACCCGTGAAAAATGAAGATATTCCGGTAAAAGTTCGGTGCCGGTTGTTCCGGTTAACGAAATTCTCTTATTTCTACCTAGTGGTAGCCCTATCCCGGGTATTTATTTTTTACCAAATTTTTATAGCCCCGTAAAAGTCTCGTCGATTGGAAACTATTCTCAGTTGAAGGTCCGGCCAGATTACGTGATTTGGAGGGTCGAATAGCCGTTTCCGTCCGTTTAGGGGTTTGACCGCGCCGATTGACCGGACGGATCGAGCTCTTATCTTTGTCAGATGGAGCTGAATTTTTTCTCACCCAAGTAATTTGTTATGCTGGTCATATCTGACGGTGGGTTTTCAGTTCCTCTTCTCCGATCACCAAAATCACGATATTCTGAATTTTATGATAGAAATCTTGGCCGACGATTTTCTTCATCTTGGGCGACGAGATTTATAGTGAAGAACATCGTCGCCCAAGTAGACTATCTTGGCCGACGATTTTCAAAAAACAGGGCGACGATTTTTATAGAATCGTCGCCCAAGAACGCCAGTATAAAAGGCAAAAATTCAGAACCCTAACCATTCGCGCAGCCGCCAAGCCCTCTCTCTCTCTCTCCGAAAATCCACCGAAGCCCTCTCTCTCTCCCTCTCTCCGACCCCGACCCCGACCCCGACCCCAATTCGGAACCCCGACCCCGACGCCGACGCCGACCCACAATTTAAGGTATAACCCTAAAACCCTAAATTGGTTTTAATTGTTGTTGTTGTTGTGATAATTGTAAATTGTTGTTGTTGTTGTGATAATTGTAAATTGTAAATTGTTATTGTTGTTGTTGTGATAATTGTAAATTGTTGTTGTGATAATTGTAAATTGTAAATTGTTGTTGTTGTTGTTGTGATAATTGTAAATTGTTGTTGTTGTGATAATTGTAAATTGTGATGTAAATTATGGTAAATTGTGATGTAAATGATAATTGTAAAATATTAGGGTTTACGGTTTAGGGTTTAGGGTTTATGATTTGTGGAAATAATTTGTAAATATATTGTAAATGATTAAATAATTTTTGATTAAATAATTAAACAATATAAATTATAATTGTAAATATATTGTGGAAATTTTGTAAAAAATAATGGATTATTTTTGAGTAAGGATGTAAATATTCGTAAATTAATTTTTGTGATGTAATAATTGCGAATTAATGTAAATAATTTGTTATGTGAATAAAAAAAATAATAAATCCTATAATAACTTTTAATTTTTATTTGTGCTATTATTGTTGATAAATTTTTCGAAATTTATGGTTATTTTTTGTTAAATTAATTATAAAACGGTAAAATATTTTTAATAAATTTATGGTTATTTTAAACAGGATGGCCATGAGGAGAACTTCTGGACAACGTTCGGGTGCGAGGAGCTAAGACGACTCGGACGGTACCTCAAACAACCCGTCGGAATCACCGTCGATCGGGTTTCCGTGGCAGTTGACGTCCCGATATGCGGCGCTTAGGGGTGGCGCGATCGGCTCGGGTTCTGCTGGGCAGTCGGGTCCCGCAGCGACGGCTTCTCGTCATCCAGAGATACTTCGCCGGTCGCGATCCCGCAGCGACGCCCCCACACAGTCGTCCCCGACCGACGGTGATGGTGGGTCATCCGGGGTCCCTATGGTGCGGTCCGGCCTCTTCCTTCCTCCGACGATACCGGCGATACCTCGCGTCGATGAGGAGGGTCGACCGATTCGGGAGCAGCTCCCGCATGTGGCACCGCACGAGGCCTATATCTACAGGGAGTTTCCCACGCCTCTTCATCCCGTGAGGGTCTCCGAGCAGGCGGACGGAGACGAATCCGTCAGCTCAGCCTCATCCTCAGGTAATTTATTATTACTTTTTTGTCGATTTTAATTTTTTTTTTTGTAAAAATGTATTATTAATATTAAATTTGATTCACAATGTCACAGCCGCCGGAACGAGAAGGCGGAACAGGAGAGGCACCGTCAGCAACAAGGGACTCGATAGAGCGGTCGAGTCCGCTGGACGGATCGCCATCCCGTTTTCCAACGGGAAACCGGTGGACGCCGCGTTGGGAAACCGGTACACGCGCGCCGCGGGAGGCACCATCCGCTCCAGACTCCCTATGTTGTGGGGAGTCTGGAGCCAGGTTCCTGATGGAGTGAAGGAGATGCTCCATCAGTCGATGTCGGTGAGTTTACTCGATCAATTACTATTTTTTTAACTAATAAATTATTTAATTATCGAAAAAAATACTAACAAGTGGTAATGCATCAATGGTTTGTGGTTCCCGAGGAGGGACGTGACTGGGCGGACAAGGCCCATAGGGAGAGGTACCTCTATTTAATAATTTATTAAATTTTATTTTTTTAATAATATATTTAATATTTTTTTTGTATATGTAGGTTCAAGGAGTGGAAGCACGACCTCCGGTTACACTGGAAGCAGTACGGGAGCGACCGTTCGGATACCCCGAAGGAGTTCGAGTATCGGGAGTACGAGTGGCGGTGACTTCTTGTCACGCAGTTCAACGACCCTCACAAACAGGTAATTCGTAAACAAATTTGAATTAATTTAATTAGTGAATTAATTATAATTGTATGTTTTTAAATATTTACTAACGATAATTTTTTTTGAAGCACCTCGCCCGGGTGAACGTTGAGAACCGGCAACAGAATATAACCAACCATCGTGCCGGTTCGAGGCCGTTTTCGGCCATCATGGACGACGTGCGGCGAGAGCGGCCAGAGGAGAACCCCTATGTGGGGACCTTTCAGAGGGCATATCCTCATTCTGAGGAGGATCTTGTAAGTTCCTTATATTTTCTAATTTTTAATTTTAATTACATTTTATTAAATGTATATTAATATATTTTTATAATATATCCAATTAGGCGAGGGTGAGGGAGGCGGAGCAAGAGGTTATGAGAGGCATGGTGAACGACACATGGCCGGGCACGGCAGAGGATGACATGTCAGAGGCCATGTCCAGGATCGACACTTCAGATCCTACCGTTGGGGCGCGGATTATGGCCACTGCCTTCGCGCAGCGTTCCAACACCTACTACTGCCGGGGTATGGGAGACGCTGGAAAGGGGATCCTGAAGACGACGCCAGGATTTCAGCGCAAGGGAGCCGCCGGAGCCTCAAGCAGCAACAGTCGGCTACAGGATCAGTTCGAAAGTCTACAGTCTGAGCTGGAAGCCCAAAGAGCGAGGGAGTCTGAGCTGGAAGCCCAAAGAGCGAGGGAGATGGCGGCGATGGCGGAATCATATGCGGCTTCCACGGCTGCGCATATGGAGCGGCTGAATGAAGTCACCAATGTCAACCAGGCGGCTATGGGACAGTGGATGACTGCCTGCATCGCTGCACATGCGGCCAGACTTGATTTTCCGCCCATGCCTACGCCTATACCATTACCTCAGTGGCCCCACCCTCAGTGGCCCCAGCCTCAGCAGCAGCCTCCTCAGCCTGACCAGCCGCCGCCTCAGCCTCAGGACCCTCCGAACGGGAATGATGAGTTAGATTTCGAGTTTCTCCATAGGCAGATGGACTGAATTTTTGTAATAAATTATTTATAAATTTATAAATTTGTGTTATTTTTAATTAAATTTTAGTATTAGAAAAATTTAAAGAAATGCCGAAAAAAAAATTCCAGCAAAAATTAAAAAATATTATTTATATATTTAAAAAAATTATTTAATTATTTTAAAAAAAAATTTTAATATATCTTAGGCGACGAAATTTCTAAATCGTCGGTCAAGGACTTACCATATAAGACGACGAAAAAAAAATATTGTCGCCTAAGATGTAGTGATCTTAGGCGACGAAATATTTATTTTCGTCGTCCAAGGTTATAAGATCTTAAGCGACGAAAAAATTTTTCGTCGGCCAAGGTGTTAAATCTTGGGCGACGAATATTTTTTGGGCGACGAGAAGTATATTTTAGGCGACGAAATTCGTATCGTCGCCTAAGAATTACTCTTAGGCGACGACGGAATGAATTTTCGTCGCCCAAGTTCTTGACCGACGCACTTCTGGCGACGACGTTTTGGCCGACGACATGTCGTCGCCTAAGTACTTAGGCGACGAAATTTTTTAACAGGGCGACAATTTTTTTTCGTCGCCCAAGATCTATTTTCTGGTAGTGCATTGAACATATAGCACAGAAAGTGGGATCATACAATGAAAACATCTGAAGTTTACCTTCACAAAAATGTGGGATCATATAATTTCTACCTAGAGAATTTTCGATCAAGAAGTATCATTCTAGGGTGGAAGAGAGGAAATCAAAAATTGAACAGTTTGTTTGGCCTGTTGAGAGTACGTAATATTTTGACTGAAGAAAAGCTAGCAGAATTTCTAATTGAAAAGGCTCCACAAGATATGACCCATGAAATTCCAACAGAAGAAGCTCTACAAGAAATTATCCTTGAATTTCCAACGGAAGAGGCTCCATAAGAAATTATCCATGAGTTTCCAACGGAAGAAGTTCCTCAAGAAATTATTCAAGAACAGACTAGAGAGGAAATTATTTGTATTGACATGGTTAAAAATGTTGAAGAAAGCTTGCAGCCTCAAGTAATTCATTCTGAACCATATGTCGTTAAGGAATGCAATTTTGAGTGCCCAGAAGAATCCGTCCAGGTTGTCTTTGACAAACTCATCTTTGATGTTGAGTTCATGATTGTGTCGTCAGAATTCGCAGCAGATCATGCTAATAAACCACATGTTCAACTGTCGAATGTATTGGGTTTCTCGTCTACATATTCTTGTTTCTCATTCAAGATGAACTCGAGAGCGAGTTCTTTCAAAGTGGAGGAGTCTGATGTATGACGAGATTCTAGCCAAATTCAAAGAATCTCGAAAAGAAAGAAGCTCCTCACATTAAGAAGCCTATTTGAATACCAATTTCCAATATTCAGATTATTATTTTTAATGTGACGACTCTTCTTTCTTTTCGAGATTCTTTATTGAATTTGGCTAGAATCTCATCCTGCATCAGACTCTTCCACTTTGAAAGAACTCGCCCTCAAGTTCATCTTGAATGAGAAACAAGAATATGTAGACGAGAAATTCAATACATTCAATAGTTGGACCTGTGGTTTATTAGCATGATTTGTTGCGAACTCTAACGGCACAATCATGAACTCAATGCCAAAGATGAGTTTGTCATAGGCAACCTGGACGAATTCTTTTGGGCACTCAAAATTGCATTATTTAATGACATCTGGTTTAGAATGAATTACTTGAGCTTGCAAGCTTTCTTCAACATTTTTAACCATGTCAATACAAACAATTTCCTCTCTAGTTTGTTCTTGGATAATTTCTTGAGGAACTTCTTCTGTTGGAGAAGCATGGATAATTTCTTGTGGAGCCTCTTTCGTTGGAAATTCAAGGATAATTTTTTGTACAACTTCTTCTATTGGAATTTCATTGGTGATATCTTGTGGAGCTTTTTCAATTAAAAATTCTTCTAGCTTTTCTTCAGTCAAACTATTACTCTCAACATGCCAAGCAAACTATTAAATTTTTGATTTCCTCTCTTCCACCCCAGAATGATACTTCTTGATTGAAAAATCTCTAGATAGAAATTTTCCTCTAAGAAGACATTTCATCTTCCTCCATGTTCGAACAAACTCTTTACCTTGCATCTTTCTGGCTCTTTGCAAATCATCCCACCAATCAACAACAGTGTTCTTGAGACAGTTAGAAACAATCTTTGCTTGCTTGTGTTATGGAACCTTCATAAACAGAAAGAATCTATCAACCTCATACAGCTAATCCAGAAAGTCCTCCTCATGCATATAACTAGAAAAATAAGGAATTTCTGCCATGGTTTTGAAAGCATGATTAGCTACTTGTGTCACATCCCAGTTCTTAAATTAAGTTACGGTTATTTACTTTTGGTATTGCTTTGGCTTTTACCGTTTTGAGTAACCGTTTACTATTTAAGACTCCAAAAGTTGACTTTTTCTTACGTTTGGAAGTTGAGAAAACTTTCTTCATGAAAGTTGTAGAAGACGTAAAACAGAGTTCGTGGACATACGACATGCTTAAAACGGAGTTCGTATGAAGTTATGGTCTAAAAACAAAAGTTACGGAGTAGGTAAAAAGGGGTAAAAATTTAATGGGGGTTTTATTGTTGGGTTTTAAGGTTGGACCGGGTGGGAGAAAGCTCAACCCCTTTTCTTTTCTTTCTCTCTTCTTTCCCGAGTTCTCCCCCCCCCCCCCCGCCCCCGAGCTCTCCTCTTGCCGGAAACCCCCTGCCATCATCCGTCATCGTTCGACCAGCTCAGACTACCGACCCAGTCTCATTCGAACCCCGTCATCCCCTCGTTCTTACTAGGTTGAAGAGCAAGCCTGCCATGTCGCCAATCGAGAGGAATCCGTCCGAGATGCCAACTGTCATCTCGCCGGAGCTCCCTCCTCCGGTCACCATAGCTCGTGATTTTTGGTTCATCTTACAGCCCTCATCAAGATGAGTAATCCCTCAAAATGAATTGGTCTAATTCGATCTTGTTAATGAGAAATGTATAATTGAAGTTCTAGGGATTTATGGATGTTTTGGTTTAATTACCCTAGTTAGCCTTAGAATTGGACTAAGTGCTAGTTATGGAAGTTGTTGTGTATGATGAGAGGATTGTTCTGTTGAAATTTGAGAGGCAATGAACATCGCCGGAGTTAGGCTGCCGGCAGAGTGTTGGGAGACCTCAGATCGACGGTGTGCATAACCGTATACTGTGAGTGGACCTTTGATTTGAATGTCATGCATGCATTAGAGTTTATTTAGTTTTTAAAGGAATATTGGAAATTTAATATTTTCTTGGAGTAATGAGTTTCATTCATTTTTCGGGAACTCTCTTGAGCATTTTATTTGACATGTGAGACATGTCAAATGATTTATTTTATTACTCAATATTTCCAGGTACATTTGGGAACTGTACTGAGTTCAATGGATTTAAATACTATTGGTTTTATTTTTGGATGATTTTGGGATTTATAAATGATTACCGAAAATGGGATTTTCGGTAGTTCTCCATCATAATTTAATGATTTTGACTTGGAGATATTATTATTTATGATTTATATTTGATATTGAAATCTCGCGTATATTTATAAGTTTGAGAATATTTTGACGTGTGTGACATGTCATTGAGTTTTAATACAATTTATTATGATGATTTTCAAGTACGGTTGGGAACCGTACCATTCGTATTTTCTTGAGGAAGATCAGTGGATTTAAGTGTTTTCGTATATTTTTAGTCACCATAATATAAAGTTGATTATATTGATTATTGCTAGCTAACCATTATTTAGCGGTCCTCATCATATGTGAGTAGATCGCTTAGCGTGGGACGCTATTATAGTCTTACCAGCAGTCCTCATCATATGAGAGTAGAGCGCTTAGCGTGGGACACTATTATCGCCTGGAAGGCAACCGATCGGTATATATATATATATATATATATATATATATATATATATTGTTAGCTAGCCATTATATAGCGGTTCTCATCATATGTGAGTAGAGCGCTTAGCGTAAGACGATATTATAGTCTTACCAACAGTCCTCATCATATGAGAGTAGAGCGCTTAGCGTGGGACACTATTATAGTCTGGGAGGCACCGACCCGAGTCTGAGAGGCTCTTTTTACATGGTGATAATTCTTCCCCTTATTTATTTTTCTCAGTTATAATTGATCAATGTTCTAAAAAATGCCGCCCAGGGCCGCCTAAGTGCTGGGCGGCAGGAGACCGTTCTGATTTTGCCCAAATCGTCGAAGCTGGGCGCCGGTGCAAAAAACGGCCGCCTAGGTGGGCTAGGCGGCGCCTGGGCGGGCTGGGCGGCCTGATTTGTTTTTTTGGCCCGATTATGGTTTTTTTTTGTTAACCTATCTCTCTCTCTACTCTAAAGTCCAAACACGAAGAACATTGTTTTTTTTATTTTTATAAATTCTAAGAACATTGTTGTTGAACATTTTGTCTATCTTTAAAGTATTTTTACTATTTTAGAACATAATAATATTTTTTATAAATTTTATTTATATAATTATTTTAATTAAATACATAAAAAATATAGAAAATAAAAAACCGCCTAGGCGCCCGATTAATCTTCTGGGCGCTAGGCGTTGACTGTTCTCCCGACTAGCGCCTAGAATTTTTTAGAACCTTGTAATTGATTAACCAACGGGGCTGGTTTATCCATTATTCGAGATTTCTGTTTTATTTAACCAGCGGGGCTGTTTTATCCATTTATTAAGTGAATTCAGATTTAAGGTTTTAAGGACGTTTAAAATTGCGTGCAGCTAAGTTTTTAAAGCTGAAATGTGGGAAAGTATTTAAATTGAGTTTTTGTTAAATTATTTAAATTATTTTGTCCACTCACTCTAACGTTTTTAAATTACTTTCCCCTGGGCCCTTTGGTTTTAAATGCCTAGTGTGCCGACTAAGTATAGATGAGATCGAGCGTACATGGAGTCGAGGCTTAGTCCAATAGTCAGAGGCTGCTTCCGCTTTATTCATGATTATTCTTTCCTTATTAGATATGATGCTCTGATAACCAGCTAGTGATTTAATGTTGTCTTTGTTCTTTGGTTTAGAAGTGTCAAGTTGGATTTTCAGGTAAGGGTTGTCCATTTTCAAGGAAGGTTTAGCCGAATTTTCGGTAAATTTTCCTTGGAGGTGGACCCCGTAGGATTTACCACGGGTTTCAGGGTGAAATCCGGGGTGGGTCCTGACAACTTGAGTTTGCCCCTTTGGATTCTTCTCCTTTATTTCCCTTGCAGTTGTTGTTGTTCGTTTGAGATCCTTCTATTTGAGCTTGAAGGTTGTTAATAGTAGCAGTTATCTTAGTGAAAAGGCAATCCAAATATGCTCTTATAACTAGTTTATAAGCCATGGATAATCTAGTAGATAAAACCGAAAGAAGCCTATTTGAATTCCAATTTCAAATAGGATTCTTTCGGTTTTAAACATATTCTTAATAGTAACAGTATCTTAGCGAAAAGGCAATAAATCTGCTATGATACCAACTAACGAAGCGGGAAATACGGGCGTTAAACACTAGATAAGATGAAGAGTTTACAAGCGTAAACTCGTAAATAAAACTCTGGAATTAAACCAGAAAATAAGAGAAAAACTCTCAATTGATAATAATTTGATAGATTGTTGAATAATACAACATAGAGAGTGCCTTTATATAGGCCTTAACTCATGACTAAATCCTATTTAGAATAGAACTAAAAAATAATAAAAATAGAGAAACTAGAAATCCTAAAATAATATTAAATGCCGAATCGGAATATCAAAACGACATATTTTAGCCTATATCTGATGGGGCTCATTAAAGTGAGTTTTGTAGATCTCGTCGTTCCCATTCCGGAAAGGTATCATGCGTTCCAAACGGACGTTCTAATCAAAATCTGCTCCATTCCGATTCACCATACATAATATGTTTTTTGCTCGAGAATCCCGATATATCCAAAATAGTAATTTATGATTAATTCCATCATTAAGAAGCCTATTTGAATATTAATTTCCAATATTCAGATTATTCTTCTTAATATGACGACACTTCTTTCTTTTTGAGATTATTTTTTGAATTTGGCTAAAATCTCATCTTGCATCAGAGCAAGTAGCATTTCTCATATTGAATGATTGAAAACCGAAAGAAATCAGACTGGACTAGGTGTTTAGAGCTACAGATGGTGTCTATAGCTATAGATGAGATAAGGATTAGGCGCGGATCTACAACAAGGGTGGGTAGGGCTCAAGCCCAACCGAGCTTTAAGGGGAGAAAAAAAAACTAGCTATATTATGTAATTATTTTCTGGTATATGCATTTTTGTGCTCAGCCAAGCCCACCCGCCTTTAAGAACTCCCCAACATGCTGTCCATATATGTGTCTAGGCCTCTATTCTATGGTTCCTCACTTTTTCTCCGACTTTTCCTTCTAGTTTTCTAGTATTTTACCTATTAAATCTCAAAAATTTCTCACGTACAACTTTTAACCTTCTTCTTTCTCTATTGAATCTGAAATTGTAAGTATGAATTATTGAAAACTCATTGACGTCTACCTAAATTTTGAAGAAATTTTTTTTTGGCCTTCGGCTAAAAAAAAACCCTTGAATATGAATCCCACCCCATGATCGGATCCTAGATCTGCCATTGATAAGAACCACCTTTACGTATCAACCTTGACCATATTAAGACATTCAAATGATGCTTACATTCCCAGTAACAAGAAATTGGGGACATGAAGAATAGTAATCATCAACTATTTGGTATTGTTACTAAATTGGATGTGAAAGGGAAACATTGATGCTTTGTTTCCAAGGATCACTAAGATGCAAATCTTTTGGACAGACCAGAATGAATTTATGGAAACATATCATCATCTCTCTTTTGCTAGATCATTCCCTATAATGTGCATGAAGCTGAAGCATGCATTAGCAATTTTCAGAATTTAAGATCAGTCATATCAAAGTACTTCATGAAAACAACAAACTAGAGCAGAAAGTTCAAGTTCTTAACAATACTACACAGCAGAAAGTTCATCAGAATTGAAACAATGCCGCACATACTGTCACTAGAGCGGTACTGCCTGTAAGGAAGTCATTGTATTGGAAAGAATCTTGGCATACATGGCTTGAATATGCTTTATGGAATTATGTAATCCAATGATCTAGCTACGGGGTGATACTCTTTTTCTCTGAGCTAGCTTGATCAAATCATTCAGCCCCATGTTTGTTAATTCTCTTTCTAATTACTTCTCCGATCAAAATAATCCAACTAGATCTTACGAACAATCTTTAAACAAAGCAAAATGCACTGCTTAAATAATTAACTAGTTTGAAGCAGATAATTATAGTCCGAACACCAGAAACACCCTAACATAACTCTAGCCAGGACAAGAACAGAATAGAATGCATATAAGATAAGAAAAATAAAGGAAAAGAACAAGAGGAAAATAAAAGAAGCTGGCTACAAAAGGAGCTAGCATTATCACTCATCATAAGCACCCATGATCCCCTCACAGATCTCCTTAGCTTTCATGAGAATGTTGATTCTCTTTTCAAGACTCTTGCGTGCCAAAGGATATTTCTCAAGCATATCCTCAAACAAATGAGCAAAAACTGGCATCTTCAGGATCTGCATAATCTCCACATCTATGTATGTCTCCAGTAGGTCTGCAATACACGACTGGAAATGAGAAGCTATACCTTCAATGAAAGATTCTGTATGGATCTTGCGAATGGCAATTTGTTGCATTCTGACGCTAAAGGCTTCAGATAGTAGATCACGAGAGTAACTCAGATTTCCAACCACAACCTCCCCAATGCCGTCCACATTAATTGTAGCAGGCTTGTGCGGATCATCAAATACTCCGTAAATGAAATCATTGCATTTGGACATTAGTCTGGTATACTCGGAAGAAAAGTTATCTTGCTGTTTCTCCTCATTCACATTCACTGCACCATGATTCTCCTGTATCCACTGAAACGACCTATGCATCATTTTTCCCAATAACTCGAGAAGATATTCAACATCAATATAGAAAGGAACATATCTTGATATATATATTAGTAACAAAGAACGAGTAACTTCCATGATCACATGCCACCAGAACGATTTCAGAAACCGAGCATGAAGGCGATGTTCCCACTCAGCTAGACTTGATGTAAGATCCGCTGTAAGTTCTGCTGCATGATCACTGGCTTTTCCTGTACAGTACTTGATCACCGACTGTAGGAAGTTAGTTTCGATGTCACGCCTGAAAAAGATGTGATGGAAGCAGCCAAGTGCATCCTTGAACTGATAAAGCTCCATAGCAAGGTTTACAGTGCCGTGCATACTCCTGTCATCTGGATACTCATCAAATTCTCCTCTCAGAAGAAGTTTTCTGAGAGATTCTTTGCACAATGCCACTAGTTGCATGAAAGTGTCACGCGCCTCATCAACAGATGAAATTGCAGCAGGCAGCAAATTAAATTCTGAGAGGCAACAAATGAGCTTGCCATCGATCTTTTTAGCAATCTCGGGCAAGTCTCTAGCTCTGGTCGGGACTGGGATTTCGATTACTTCCTCCTTGCAAACATTGATGACAGGTTGCATCCTGCAGCGGGGAACTACTGAATATTGGTTTATTGCTCCCATTTCTGATCCGGTCTTTCTTTCTTTGGAAGTTTTTGATGATTTGTTTTTCCTCTTTCTCCCCATTTCTGAAGTACACAACTGAGAGAAGGTGTGTTCAGAACTTGAGGGTGAGTTGGTATTTAAGGAGGAGATTGATAGGTTGGACTCATTGACACTATGAATACGTGCATGCACCGATGCACGCATGAGAAGCTTTTCATGTTTCCAACACATGAAGTTAAACGCATGAGAAGCTTTTCATGTTTCCAACACATGAAGTTAAATTTTGGCTTAAAATTTGAATTCCCTTGGGTAATTGGACTGCCTCATGTTGTATGCTTTGGTGGTTAAAGAAGTTGCATAATCTCAAATTCCAATTGTTTTCACCGGTAATTATGTAGTAGCAAATGATGTTCTATCACTTCTATAATGATGTTTTACAGCATCAGTTCTCCCTGTAAAACATAAATCACAAAAGGTGGGATCATACAAAGAAAACATCAACAGTTTACCTTCTGGAGTGAAGCGTGGGAACAGTAACATTTCTCTTACATAGCAACTCCAAAACGGTATTACGGATCCTATTCATGAAACATGGTGGCATACGCATCAACTAATTAAAATTGCAGTTTTGGCACACACATCAACTAACTCAACAACAACCAAAGGCCAAGAAACTACAGGGAGAGTTAAGCATAAAATATATTTTCTTTAGTCCAAGTTTCAGGAGGTAGTACAATGCAAGTGAGACCGAAATGGAACAACACTTTTAAGAGATCAGAATTAATATTGTAAAATCAAGAGTTTAAAGAAGTAGAAGGGGATTATCTAGAACAATAGTATGGTGCACAAGAAGAGGACTGAAGATAATGACTTTAAATTTTCAATGTATATGTCAAGGTATCTCAGACAATTGAACAATCAGTAGCGATTTGAATGTTCAAATGGACACTTGTTTCCATCCAGGAAAAGAAAAGGAACAAAAACTCAGGTCTAGAAGGGGGGGGGGGGGGGGGGTTGGAAACTCAGTCAATCATTAGATTAGATTAACTTACAACAAGATAATTCCGCTGAAGAAGAAAAAGACATTGTGAAGTTCTATAATGGAACAAAGAAAAGCAAGGACGATTCTCAATCTTTCCTATTTTTGGTGGTTTCCTCTTTCCATGTCTTTAAGAATAAAAAATCTCAAGGTGGGTATGGCAAGCATATGATCACCATCTCTAAATATATCAGAATCTGAAGTCAGGCTCGACATCCATTGCCCAAGCAAACTTAGCCAGGAGAGACTTTTGGAATATCTGTGTCAATAGCAAATGGTAAAGATTATTAGCACCAGCTGCTTATACATGCACAAACCACCTATTGTTCATTCAAAGACAAAAAACTGGAGAATATCTAAAAAAGTGGAGCATATCTATTGGCAGTAGCTCCCATTGATTAAAAGAGATTAGGATTACCCACCTTCTCAATGGGAACTTCATGTCGCTTGCACCATGCAACGGTGATCCTAGGATCAAGATAGTTGATTTTTGATGTTCCCAATGCAATTGTCTTCATGTCGTCTTTGGTTTGCATATCCAATTTTATTTTATCAATCTTTTTATTGGCATCAGCTATCTTCTTCTGTAACCTGTAACAAATATTTATACATAAAAAAAAAATTACTTACTGAACCACTTTGTTCACACACAAAATAACCGAAGCAAACAAGTAGTATTACGCTTCCGGGGTCAAATTTCTCTTCTGTTTTCCATCAGCATCTTTCAGAGGAGGCTTTCCATTTCTTGCCCTTTCTAAATCTATCTTTAGCTCTTTTACAACACCCTACAACCAAGAAAGGAAACTTAGATCTGGTTCACTAATCACATTATGTACACAGAATTCAAGTACAAACACCTAAGGATTCCATTAAAGATACAGATAAGGTCATCCTGTCCTTACCTGAAGGTCACTAAGCTTTTCCTTTAGCTTGTCCATTTGTGATTCATGAGACTTCGACACAGCACGCTGATGGTTACAAATAATAGCAACCTGCATAGTAAAGTATGACCAATTATAGATGTCACTTAATGAAAGAGATTAGTACAAGTTCTCATGGGATAGACTGTCTTCACCTTCTTGTTTGCTGTATCATAAAAAACTTTTTTCTTTAACACATCTCCCTCTGTAGTTTCCTGGTTTAACTGCCATCAGGACAATGATAAATAAGAATCAGTATAACAGGTTCCAGATGGCCATACTGAATATTTTACAATAACACGAGTCATGGTCTGTAGAATAACAAGCTTTGACATGCTTTTATATGCTTTGTGGGAACATGTAATGCTAAGGTGATGACATGTAGTATGAACAAAGCAGATATAGCATTATGTAATGATACTCAACTATTTAGAGAGGTTGGATGAACTTCATTCATGGACAGTGTATATTCTAGCCTGTAGTAAAAGAAAACTCTGCATGCTGTTTCTTTCATTTACTCTGACGATAAATAAAATCAAACTTGAAATTAGACTCTACTTTTCCTCAGAACAGTCAATAACACATCACAATAAAAACGAATCTAATCATTGTAAAATGACATAGGAATCAGCTGATATGTAAAAGAGCAAAAAAACTTTAAAGTTCAAAAAATAAGTCAAGACCAGCACTAACTTACTTCATCATCCAATGTGATGGATGCATTGTATGTACGGAACACTTTTGCAGTAAGACCAGGCATCAGTTCCTTTAGATGTGCATTCAATTTACTGGTATCTAACTTGTCAAACAGATCATCACTATCCTTTTTTCCTGAAGCGAATAGGAAATTAGAAATTTAATTCATGCACTTTATGAGTCATTTATACACACAAGCATATAGATGACACATATGACTGCTATAAGGAGGTTCAAAGTTGTGATCAATTTTTCTGAATTCTGCAGCGAGGATTATGCTACTGAAAAAGTATATTATAATAGTGAAAGCTCCACAATATGGATGTCGGCTCCTTTGCCTCCCTTCCCCTCTCTTGTTATTTGTATATATCTGTGAGTGTGTGTTGTGTGTAGTAGCCACACAAAAATGACAAATACTAATTCAGAAATCAGCTACTCACCTTCCTGAAACTTTTTTATTTCCTTGTAAACAGCAGGTTCTACTTCAACAGTATTTTCATATCGGATTGAATCTTTACCGAGGAAGTTGAACTGATTTGAAAAGGACAAGAAAAAAAAGTTGACATGTCATTTTCTAATGATTTAACAAATTTATAAATAAACTTCAATGACTTAGAATTTCAAAAACGTACCTCCAATGAATTGGGGGGAATTGCTTTTACATTCTCTACTTTTAATGTGCAGCAACCGACAGTATCGGCTTCATCATCATCCTGTTGGCAATAAATGTGACCATTTGTAAATAACTTCCTTAGTCCGACTTTTTTTTTTAACATAACTGGTTTGACCTCTCATGTTAATTTTCCCTCTCCATAAGTAAGAATTAGCTGCACAGATCCTAGTCATCCTGCTACAATATACGGTTGATACTATTGAGTGCATTTTACATGATTGGCTGATAGTTACACTAGTTAACCTACATAACTTGTTAAAAAGTACTTGGACACTAAAAGTTGAAAAGTGAATTCATTTACAGCAGAAGAGTGCTCTCTCTCTCTCTCTCTCTCTCTCATGTATATATGTATGTATGTATGTATAGATGTGTGTGTGTACATAAAATCATGAAGGAATCACATGTGGAGCCAAGCAGAATCTTGAATGTGGTGTAAAAAAGTCTAAATAGGCCCAGTTAAAGTACAACAGCAGATTATACCTTCTCATTTCCAGCCCTAAGAGCAAGTTTGTCGATGAGATAGGTAGCAACAGCTATTTGCCGCTTTGCAGCATCTCTACTTGTAAAATCCTTAGTGTATGCAGCCCTGATATCTCCTATGTATTCCTGCAATCAAAATAGTAGGTTTTTCATCAAAAAGGTGACATTCCTCTTTGACATTATCATATAACAAATCACTATCATCGAAAGCTTATAGCTCATCTCCATCTAAACACCTTCAACATCCTTGCTTTCTCATATTTCTCCTTGTCGCTTTGCCCCTTTAAGGAACTACTGGCTGCAAGAAATACATATTTGAACTCCTTTGGATTGATTGGATCATTCCAGAAAGCCAACCATGTAACAGTATTGTCATGCCTCACTTCTTTCCACCTGCATAGAACAGTGTACCGAGTTAACGTCAAAATAGTTCCAGAAGTGAAGATAAGTAGATCAGGAAAAACCAATATCCTTTAATACCAAGACAGTGAACATGGAGAAGAACAAACCTTTCACCCGGAATGGGGCATTTGGGGATCTCGGCATTTTTTCCTATATTTATAGTAACTTCGCGTGGACTAATCCTCCTCTTCAGCTTTCCTGACTGATCCATGAGTAGTGATAGTTAATGGCAACAAGAAGGAAGGAAAACTCAGAACCAATGTAAGCACTTCAACAAATAATGCATGTCAAACTATCTCATCATGAACGAATCAGATATTACGTCACAGGAAACTATAAAACTCAAACAAACCTTGGGATGCTCGCCACGGCCTCGGAATAATCCAGGTGGTTCAACTCTGAAGTTTCCAACCTGTATTGAGATTATGATCAGAAACCACACAGGTAATGGTTAACTATCATCTATATCACATTAGAATCAGGATACTGGAAAATGGATCACAAGAAGCATATCCATATTCAGAATCATCTGAAAAGCTTCATATGTTGGAAGATATATTGCAAATAGGCAGACTGCTAGTGTAAAAGGAAAGATAATCAAAGCTAGAGATAACCTTCTCTTTTACACCATCAACGACTGCCCACATATACTTCTCCTCTTGTTTCAATTTCTCTTCCTTGATAGCCTTCTTCTCCTGCATCAACAGATATTCCATGACAGTTATGCAGTTATGCAAAAGGACAAGGAAATCTTCTCCAAATAGAAAAGGTTGTCACCATATGTAAGCCACTACTGATGTAATCTAGGAAATTATAGATCAGTCTGATGTAATATACGAGGAACGGATACAGTGAGGCTAAACGCATCTCTCACATGTAAAAACACAAAGGATCATGAAAGGCATGCATTGATCACCTTGTCAATCCATAATGAATAATCAATAGAACGGGACTTGTTATTGACAATAGATATTCCAACAGTAAGACCATGAAGAAACATGTTTTACAGAGAAACACGTGCATAAAAGTGCATGGGGGATAAGGACTGTCCAGCGCACTAATGAATAATCAACAAAATCCCAACTTGTTTCATTAATAATAAGTAGCTAGTGATAGTAGTGGATCATAAAGGCGCAGCAAGCATAATAACATCAAGATCCTAAAACTTGACAAACACAGGCAGAACACCATAAACTATATTGTAAAATATAACTTGGGGGATGAATACAGTTGGCATGTCTGTCAAAACAACAAAGCCTCAGCAACCCATATTGCTTAAACCATAAATTAGCCCAGACTTGTAGAAAAATGAATCTTGCCAGTAAAACCAATAATGGATAAAAAGACAGTTATATGAGCATCAATCTTTTAAGGCAAATTATCTTGGATACCAACTTACTTCTGAACTCATTTGTTTCTTCTTCTCCTTTTCTTTCTGATACCAGTCGTATATTGGTTTGAAATCACAAGCATCCAATTTCTGAATTACATGGTTCTTTCCAAGCAACTTACGCCAATCATTCCAAAAGTTGTCTCTGAAAGTTTGTTTCTGAACATATTCTGTATCTATCATCACTGCATACATTGTTGCGACCTGTAATGCAAAACACTTTCAGTCTAATAACTTCCGGAAATGAAATTTAAGCGATATAAAGTATGTCAAGGAGAAAATAGATCGGAAAGAGAAAGAAACCTCCTCTTGTTCAGGTGTCAAGTTGACTGGCTTGCCATTGTAAAGCATCTTTACCCCGTGAGGCTTGTAAGGAGGTGGGAAAATGACACCATTGTGCTCTAAAGTAGTCCATTTTTTCTGCCCATCATTAGAGCCAGGTCCTTCTCTTGTTGACTTAGAATACTTTGAAAACTTATCTGGCTTTTTGCCTTTCTGGATCTTTTTCTGGATTGAAGATGAACTGACTTTAAATATAGTTTTCCTCGTCAGAGATGATTTATTAGCAGATGTGGTTTTTTTCATTCTCTGGGAAAGTGTCATTTCATCATCATCTGCCTTTGGCTCTGTTTTGTCAGACACCTGCTTGCTCTTTACAGATGTTGAAGACTCTCCAACTTTTGGCTTTTTAATTGAAGACTGCTCAGAACAATTCCCCTTATCTAGAGGCCTCTTACCTGACACCAAAGAGGAGCTTTTCCCTTTATCTATTGTGCTTGAACCATTCTTCTGAACCAATGGCTTCCTTTCTTTAGCGTCACTAGGCTTACAGCCTGATGTTCCCACATTAGACTTATTAACCCTTGCTGCTAAAGGTTTATTATCTTCATCATCTGTATCTTCCTTTTTGACATTGTTTATTTTAGCCGTCAATCTGGAATTTATCGGCTTTTCATCATCAGAATCACTATTGTCTGCAGCAGGATGTTCAATAGGAGTGTTTTCCTCTTTAACAGAGACAGACTTGTTATGTTCTGATACTTCTTTTGGGATTGCTGCGGGAAATTTCCCTGGTGACGCCTTTGTAGATGGAGCCGTCTTATCCTTATGAACACTTGAGTTTACACCATTGGAAGAATGGACCTCAGAGACCCTTCGTGGTTGTCCGTCACACCTCTGAGACGATAATTTCTTTGTGTCTGTGTTTGACTGATTTTGTTTAGATGCTGCAGACCGTTTGAAAACTAATGGTTCTTCATCATCAGATGTATATTGGTTAGTAGAATTCTGATAAGCCATCAGCAAACTTTGTGCTCTACTGGCATGTAGATCACCTGTATCATGCAAACAGTAACATATATTTCAAAACAGGTACACATCACCAACAATTACATTGAAAACCACATGTGAGGCAAGATAATTATCTAAAGACAACAGAAGACATATTATCAATATGATAGTATGTCAACAACAGACAATCAACTAGAAGACAAACTCAACACATTCTTAAAAAACTGAGGCACGAAGTTTTCATCAGATTATTGACTTCTTTCTCTAATACGCCGCACATTCTGTGTCTGATACTTCTAAATTCCTATACACATGTACAGTGTACTACAGAGTTCTTTCCGTAAATTTCCATAAAATATATATTGAAAAGAAAAAAGTTTCAGTTGAATGCAACCACTGGTGGAACCAAATATGAAACATCAATTCCTATCCCAAGTCATCCAAGCTCAGAATTCAACCATTCAAGTAACAGCTATCTTACTTTACAAAGCAAAAACGAATATTCCTCCAGCAGCTTCAAATTTCTTTTCACAATTGGTTCAACACCTTAGCCAATTTCAAAATGGACTAAGAGACATCTGACATTCCCCTTAAGCTTATCCAGAGCTCCTATTGTAACCTAAGATTATCCTCAGGTTTTAGGTTCAAATTACTGTAAGGTAAAGTTTTGGATTATCAGCCTAGCATTGTCTCGAAGCATAATGAAAACCCGAATATCTAATTCCACCTATTGTATCACCAATAAAATCTGCGCAAACTGCAGACAACCAAAACAACTCCCCCAAAACAAAAGACTCCAGCTTTGATTAGATAACCCACAAAAAGCAATAAACTTTGATCAAAACCTCAACAGATTATACCTCAAAAACACGTTCTTTATATATCCAACAATGTCTGCCTCATAAGAAAAACTCATAAACAGCTCAACTACTTCAACCAAAACTAAACCTAGCCACCTTAGCAATGGAACTGTTCCAATTTCCTCCACGGGAAACCCAAATTTCAATTCAAAAATGGTGCGAGAGAGAAGACGTACTTGTTCGGCAATATGTGGAATTCGATTGCAGCGTTTTGCTTGTCTGAAAATTAGGGCTAAAAAATTGGAGCTGGAGTTTAATTTATAAATTAGGGCAAGGAAGACCGCGAAACGTCGCCGTTTTGGAGATAGAGAAAAAGAGAAGGAGGGGAGCTCCCGGGTGGTGATGATCTGAGAAAGAATAGGGAAGGAAGGTTTGGCCTTGGGACTCAAGGAGGGACAGGTTTTTACAGAAACGGATCAGGAATATTTGACGAGTGCAAAACTGGCCCAGCCTTGTTTCTTCTTCACGTTTTTGGCCCTTCTCTTATGCAAACGCTGCGTTTTTGAGACTGAAATGTTGACACGTTAGGGATTTGGGGTATGGGACACAATTGAGGGTTTAGGGACAATGTGACCTAGGTTTTGGATGTATCGACCGACCGGAGTTGGAGCGGATCGACTTAAATGTGAAGAGATTTTTGGATTTGGGTTGTGATTATGTTACATTCAATATGTGGTATCGTGTCCGTTAAAAGTCGGATTTAAATTAGATTTGCGTGTTATTATATTGTAATATATTTCGTGCGTTAATAGATTTGACTTGATGAGTTACTATAACTGAAGAATGACCGAGTCAAGTTTTGTGTATTTTTATGCTCGGGATTGTTTACATTTGAAGACATGTAAAGTTTCCATGTTTGTGAGGATTTACTAAGGTTTGGTATTAGTGTTAGGTTGATTCTACAGTAAAAAGAAAAAGAAAAGCAAAGAAGAGAAGATAATAAATAGTTATTTTTGGCCAACAGGTTCAATAATGTCAATTTTGCCCCCATTTTAGCCATCAGGTGAAGATCAAATATGAGAATTTAATACAAAAATCATTGTCATTAGTGTGTGCGACATCATTCCTTATAACCAAATGATGCATCTTCATGTTTTAGATGTGGCAGAGATTCCAAATGACTCTAATCTGCATCAAATATTTTCCAATAGTCTCCATCTTGGCATGATTCGATAATAATCCACCTCGATCACAAACATCAAATTCCAAATTTTCTGATCCCAATCCAAACGAGAGTTTTACCAAATACAAATCGACTATACGAGACACCAAGTCCCAAGTGAAACTTGGGTTCTCATGCCAATTTTTATGGGGGAGCTGCCAACGGGTCCTAGGGGCGGCCCAAGGGTTGTGCTTGGCGAGCGACGATCGGAGGCCTAAAAAAAATTCATACATATATTGTCCAAAAAACATAAATGATATATGTATGGTCCAAATCACACATATATCATACATACATATATGTGAACTTAATTTAGCTTGTCCATATGGCTTGACTTTGTGCACACTTTCAAGTCTCCTTACGCTCCTCTTTCCTTGAATTTGTTTACCTTATCCTTTTTTTTCATGATTTTTGTTTGAACCCGGTTGATATTTCGGTCTAAGACAAAATAATAAGTCTTGGATAACATTTGGGTCAGTACCTGTGACCCTTTTATAAATAAGGCCTGTTAAGGGTGACCCTTTTAAAAGTAAGGCATGTTAAGGGCGCGGGCTCTGGAGGTGTGCGAGGTGGGTTCTTATGAGGATTGTAGCACCTCGCAGAATAAGGAAGCCTTTAGTGTTTGAGTCCGCGTCGGAGACTGCGAAGTTTTCGATAGCGAAGGGTCAATACTTGTGACCTAAGCGAAGTCTACCTATACAACTGGACACGCGTCATCCGGTTGCTTAGTTCGCAAGTGAAACGAATCCTTGTGTGACTTTGGTAGTGCAAGCCTATTCAGGTTATGAGATTGCATCTCTATCAGTTAACCACAAGCCCCTATATAAGGGAGTTTGAGGATCTGACTACGGAACACAATCCATTGATAAACATTGACCGTGGACAAATCAGGAAATAGTGACAAACATTGGAGATCTTCAAACCCACCAACTTGTGGGGAAGAAAAGGCCCCCACCGCAACATCCCTCAGCGGAACCCGGTGTTGGTTCTGCTTCTTCAGATCGGCACCAGCTGGAGCACTAGCCTGGACCTAAGACAAAGTATTGGGAAGCTAGAGGTCCACTAGACCAGGGTCCCTCATGCTACCACTTAAGCTTCGAAGGTCCATCAATTACGCAGACCAAGGCCTAAGGCAAAGGCAGGCTCTAAGGGTCCAAAACCTCACGTTTGAACAGAACATCCGGTGCAAGCTAGAAAGTGCCCAGACAATTGTTCGCCCAAATGCAAGGCTGGCCTAAGAGTGGGCTTTGAAGTTCACTCTTGGCCCAAGAGTAGGCTTTGAAGTTCAAAGGGAACAAATGCTAGGGGTGTGAGGCGGTAGTTGTGCCTTGAGCAAGGATAGGAACATGACCAGGAGGAAAGAAGAATCTATGGCAAGGGGGACGAGAGACTTAATTGATACTCTGCCCTTTGTCCAAGGGTTCCCTTATATATAGGAAAGGGAGGCCAACTCCTTTCGACACGTGTTCTACATACAGTGAGTTGCATTGAGATACGAGCTTTGGAGATAAGGTTGGACGCGTGAATTCATAATAACTTCTCGCATTTAGAGCACACAGTAGTGTGGGGAACCCCCACTGATTCTCTTTAAAGGATCTTTCTGGACCAAACAGTTATAAAGGAAGCAAGAAAGGTTCGACAACGTTAGAAAGGATTAAATGACAATAAATAATATATAGTTGTTATAAAATCTTGAAGGTTCGTACAAAAAGGGGGAACAAAATGCAAGGGCAAACCTAAACCATCCTAGAAGCCCTGTACAAATATAGGAGAAAACCTTTTAAGGCCAACTCCTCAGCATCTGCTTGGGCCTGGGTTTCATCCGTGACAACGGTGGCAGAGTCTAAAGCCTCTTGAGTCTCCTCCGCGGCTAGTATGCGAGCCTTCACACCCTCAGCCTGCGCGAGATTGTTACGGGCCTGAATAAGCTAGGCCTGCAGATCCATTATTTGGGCCTCTAGTGTTTCCACTTAGCGAGCATAGAAAGCAGACAGGTTTTCTGGGGCCTCCTTAGGAATCTCCATGTCTTCAAGTTGAGCCAAAAGTGCCACAATCTGGTTGTCCAACGCTTAGCGAACTCTTTCTTGAGCGGCTGATTGTGCCTCGACACTGTTGACGCAACGGGCTTGAAGTTCGACAACATCGATTAGCTCCAAGGCAGGAGTATTGCAGGCAAAATGGCGAGTCAGAGCACCGTGGGCCTCACGAGCACGCCGCACCAAGTCGAAGACATCCATATTTAGGCCTTGGTGCATCAAGCCATAAAGGAAATCCAGGGCTAGGCGAACCGGCTCTGGGTCAGCAGGCGGGGTTACCCGAGCCCGAGGCGAGTAGTCTGGGTGGCCAAAGAAGAGAACACATCACTAGTGTCTCACCGGAGCTGGGGTTACTGGGTCTGTTTCCGGAACAGGTGGAGGGACGTTAGGTACTTCCTGGATCTCTTGTTCCTCGACTACTTGGGTCGTCGGCTCTGACCTTGTTGGGGAAGAAATCGTTTTCGGCTGAAGGTCCTCTGGCGGGACCGCCGAGGATGTCACGCCCCAACTCTTAAATTTTTACCTTATTTACTGGCTTGGAATTAATAATAGTTTTACCGTCTTCGTAAATGAAATTATAATTCAAAGGTCCCTAGAGGAGTGTTGAGGGACAAATATTTCGAAAGAATTATTCGTAGGAGAAAAATGTGACGACGGTAAAAAATGATAAATTTTAGCTAGTAAAAAGGTAATTTTTATTGGGGTGTTAAATTTTGGAGTGGGTTAAATGGTGGTGTGGACCGGTTGGGCCGAGCCCAACTCTTTTCCTCTCTATCTCTTCTCTCTCCTCCCTCCCGCTTCTCTCTCCCTCTCCCTCCTCCTGGAAAATTTTCCCAAGCCCGACCGCAGCCGTCCGGCCACTATAGGTCGCCACTCCGGTCCTAATCGGTCGGCCATCAACCTAGCCTTTTTCCTGGACTGGTGGCAGCCTCCCTAGCGCCGCCGTTAAGGAGAAATCGAGCCCGGAAGTCACGATTGCCCAAAACTTTCCGTCGCCGGAACTTCCTCCTCCGGCCCCCATAGCCGGAGCTGCTAGGCTTAAAAGGAAGCCCTCCTCTCATGCGTTCATCCCTCCAAAGGATTCGCTCCCTCTTGAGCTAGGTAAGGAGAAATCAGTGATTGAAATTCTAGGGTTCTAATTACTGTTTTGGTTAGATTGGCATAGTTAGGCTTGAAATTGATGTTTATACTAATTAGGAAAGTTGTAGAGGGAGTTGAGAGGAAGATGCTGTCAAAATTTGGTGGGCATTGGAGGTCGCGTGAGTCGGCCTCCGGCCGCCGCTGTTTGGGGGTTTTTATGGTTTTAAATGTGTGGTTGAGGGGAGTTTAATGATGTGAATTTTGGAATTTTTGGAGGAGTTTGGATAGGTTTGGAAATTTTTAAAGTTTGGTAATTTTGACAGATTAATAGGGTAGAATACGACCATTGGTTTATTATTGTTTAGACTGTGGAAGGTTGCGTTAAGGCTGCCGTTATTTTTCCGGTGAAGTTTGGATAATATTGAGTAAGAATGGCGAAGTTGGGCAAGGATGAGGATGAGTGTGGTTGAGGCTCATAGTTAATTTTGCCTATTTTGAATAAAAATTGGATTTTTAAGTTGGGAAATTAATTATATATTTGGAACAAGACGTGAGGAGGCTCGAGCAGAAGAAGTCTCAGACCGACATTAGGTTTAGGCCTAATTTGTGAGTGGACCTTTGTTTTGAATATTATGCCTGCAAAAAGATTTATTGTTGAATATTTTCTTTTGTTGGAGAATAACCGAAATTGAGAATTTCGGTGAGTATATATTTATATATGAATGATTATGAGGATAGTATGTATATAAATAAATGCTAGCTAGCCATACATGTTTTTCCACCATAATGAGGTAAAATACCATTATGGTGTGACGTGAGCGCTAGACGCAATCGTAGTAGCCCTATATGAATATAATAATGATTCATATAGGGAGTATGCACGTATATAAATACACCCGTCTTTTCCGTGTAATGAGGTAAAATTCCATTATAGCGTGACGTGAGCGTAGTAGCCTTGTATGAATTTCTATTTTCTTATATTCCTTCATAAGAAATCATATAAAGAGTATGACGAGTGTAAATACATACATATATGATGAAGTGAAAGTAATTTAAGAATAGAGAATCGTGAAAGATGTCTATATTATTCATTGATAGGAGCCCTATATATAGGGAATTACACAATACCAATTAGGTAAGAATAAAAAATACATAGATCTGGTCAAACTACATATCCTATTGGCATAAGGCCAAGATACACATAAGGAATATGTTGAAAGATATAGAATATCCTAGAACAATATATATATTTTAGCCTGAGAGGCTGTATTTTATTAAGTTTTAGAGACTAGCCGGAGCTAGTCATGTACTTGCCAGTTTTTTTAGCTGTCGCATGTAGCATAATTTTTATGGAAATTAAATTGGGGAAGCATAAATATTTCTTCTCAATTTATTTTTGTCCACTCATTCTAATGTTTTCAAATGTTTTCCCATGGACCCTTCGTTTGTTAAAATGCCTAATCTGCAGATTGCGAGTCAGTACTAGTAGGAGGAGATGAGGCATAGTTGTTTACGCCTAAATTAATATTTTACTGGACAGTAAATGTCTATTTTAATATTAATTAAATTCTTGGTCCATGTCATATCGACGAGCCCAAGTTCTTTAAGTTTTCAAGTAATGGCCGCTAGTAAGACCACATGAGCTGAATTACTCAGTTCGTGTGCAAATGGATTTCGCGCGGAACACTTAGCTCGCGTGCGGAATAGACCATGCAAGCTAACTTCAGATTTCGCGTGCGGAATGACTTTATGCGGAGTAGAGCTTGCGCGCTACTAGTGAAATACAAGGCTCGCACACTTAATGATCTCGCACACGGAATGACTTCACGCGGACAACATGGTTCATGCGCCGAATGACTTCGCGCGGCATAACTAGCTAACTCCACGTAGGCGAAGCGAGACACTCCGCGTAGGCGAAACGAGATTGATACTTCGCATAGGCACAATAGTACTTCGCGTAAAAGCTCTAGGCGAGGTGGAATATATCAAGGCGAGCTGGTGAACTGGCTTGCGTAGTAGACTTCGCGAGTAAGAAATATGCGGAGTCCGCGCGCACCACATTAATCGTTGAAGATTTTGACATGTCTTTGATATGCTTTGGGCCAATTCTTGTGGCCCTTTTAATATAAAAAGCCCTTTTAAGGCTCGCGAGCTTTATTAGGTTTCGTGATGGAAGCAAGCTTCAGGAGCTCTCCTGATGGTTTGAGACTGTGACAGCTCGCGGGATGAATTTCAGTCCGCATAGGACTCTACAGTTAGCAGCAGCGGAAGCAATGCCCTATGCGGAATAGAGTGTGCAAACTAGACATGTGTCACAGGATGGTTGGTTCGCTCGGACTGAACAATGCCTTTGTGCTATTAGGGTTTCAGAGTCCGACTTGAATTCTAAACTATATTTCTTCTGCCGCAAGGCGAGCTGCTATATAAAGGGCTCGAAGGTTTACAGAAAATGATAACTCTCAAATACAACAAAACAAAGCAACTATTCAATAGAAGTACAAAAGCCTTCGACCCAGTCGAACCTCCAACGCTCCCCGGAGCTCTGCGTTCACTTCCTTGTTGAAGTAAGACACAATCAAATTTCTCAACAAAATACAAAACTGCAAATCAATTGCCTCTTGAGCTACCTTGAAATCCTAACCGTAAGTGCGCCGCCGCCTTAGTTTCAGAGCCCTTCTGGACTCTTCCCTGACCTCTGAACTCCCTTTGCTGCTCTGCTCGCGTCCCGCCTTGAGTATCGATCGCCTTGTGCTCGTAAATTCCTCCCCTGAGGTGGCACCTGGAAACCCCTTCCGCCTGATCAAGAAGTCAAGCGCACCCTATTATTCATTCCTCGTCCGCGAGGTGGCACGCCCGTGACACTCCCCCTTCTCTTTGCTCGTTGTTTACCTCTGCTCCGCGTGCTGAGGATCGTGGCCAAAACAATAGTCACCTATCTATCAGCCACTTTTCACCAGTTGGTTACCTGTTTAACCTATTAGGGTAGTTTCCTGCTTTCGTTGGTTTAGTAGCTCTGAATACTCTTGAGATTATTGTTTAACATTCTCGATGGTGTGCTAAGATATTTGTTATGGTATTTGAATATTTATGGGTAGAAATGGTGAATGGTCAACTTGTTATAAAGGGTTGTTCATTTTCAAGGGAGGTTCGCCGAGTGTTTTGGTAAATTTTCCTTGAAGGTGGACCCCGCAAGACTTACCTCGGGTTTCAGGGTGAAATTGGGGGTGGGTCTTGACAATTGGTATCAGAGCTTTAGGTTTCATTTCCTGCCTCCTTAGTACTATCATATTTGCCTAAGAAACACGTAGTTCCAATAGAGTGGTGATCCGACCGCGGCGGATTCACTAGCATTTTATGCTTTAGATGCTATGTATTATTGAGTATGTATGATAGTTCTGTTAGTCTTATATTCAGACTATTAAATATCTCCTTCCTCAGGAACTATGCCTCCTAGACGCCGACCCCGTGTAACTACCTCGTCCAACGCGAATGAGGGTGATGAAGTTAGAGGATTAGTTGATTCCATTGGGAATATGCTGAGAGGTGTGTTAGATAGGGTTTAGCACCCTCAGTCTGTGAAGAAGAAGAATGTCTTCGATGCTGGGGAAGTCGAGTTCAAGGGTGCCAAGAGACCCCTTGATGCATACACTTGGGTAGATAAGATGGAAAAAGCTTTTAAGAGCATTGATCTATCGGAAGAAAAGAAAGTGAAGATGATAGTGACTTTTCTGGATGACTCAGCGCATCATTAGTGGACTCTCACTAGTAGAAATAATGGTGGTGCTCAGAATATGACTTGGGAGCAGTTCAAGATGCTCTTCTTGAGTCAGTATTTCAGTCATGCTCATCATATCAGAATCCAGTCGGATTTTCTGAACATGAAGAAGAGAGATAATGAGGGTGTGTTTCCCGAGGAGTTGTCTGGTTTGCCTCTTGTAAAGGAGATATATTTTTCTATCGAGTTACTTCTTGGAACTATGCCTATCTCACAGGCACCTTACAGAATGGCTCAGCAGAATTGAAAGAGTTGAAGACTCAATTGTAGGAATTGGTAGACAAGGGTTTCATTCGGCCTAGCATGTCTCCATGGGGTGCTCCGGTGTTGTTTGTTAAGAAGAAAGATGGCACCATAAGACTATGCATTGATTATAGGAAGCTAAATCAAGTCATAGTGAAGAATAAGTATCCGTTGCCTCGCATTGATGATTTATTTGATCAGTTGAGGGGTGCTTCTGTTTTCTCAAAGATTGACTTGAGATCTGGTTATCATTAGTTGCGGATCCGGGAGAGTGACATAGCCAAGACTGCTTTTCGATCACGCTATAGCCATTATGAGTTTGTGGTGATGCCTTTTAGACTTACTAATGCACCCACTGCCTTCATGGATCTCATGAATAGGATGTTTCATCCATATCTTGACCGCTTCGTGATTGTATTCATAGATGACATTTTTGTATACTCAAAAAGTGAGAAAGAGCATGTCAAATATCTAAGAATGATATTGCAGAAATTGAGAGATGCGCATTTGTATGCCAAGTTCAGCAAGTGTGAATTTTGGCTTGATAAAGTGGGGTTCTTGGGTCATGTAGTTTCGGCATAATGGGTTAGTGTGGATTCCCAAAAGGTGGAAGCAGTTTCAAATTGGAAAAGACCCACCACTGTGTCGGAGATTCGTAGTTTTTTGGGATTAGCAGGTTATTATCGACGATTTGTGCAAGATTTTTCAAAGATTGCTACTCCACTTACAAGATTTGACCAGGAAGGGAGTCAAGTTTGAATGGTCGGATTAGTGTGAGCAAAGTTTTCAAGAATTAAAGAATCGTTTGACTAGTGCTCCTGTTTTGGCACTTCCGGATGATAGTGGAGAGTATGTGGTTTATTATGATGCGTCTAGACGAGGTCTAGGCGGAGTATTGATGCAGCATGATCGAGTTATTGCCTATTCTTCTAGGAAATTGAAGCCACATGAGGTGAATTATCCCACTCATGATTTAGAGCTTGCAGTGGAAGTTTTTACTCTCAAGTTGTGGACACTATCTTTATGGAGTCAAGTGTCAGATTTTTATCGATCATAAGAGTCTTCGGTATGTGTTTACTCAAAGAGAGTTAAATATGAGGTAGAGAAAGTGGATGAAGTTAATCAATGATTATGATTGCACTATTGAGTATCATCCTGGAAAAGCTAATGTGGTAGCTGATGCTCTTAGTCAAAATCCCACCATATCTTTGTCTCACCTGAGAATGGTTAGAGTTCCACTTCTTTTTGAGTTGCGAGCTTTAGGAGTGGATTTGGTGGTGGATGAAATGGGTGCCTTATTATCTAGTTTCCATGTGAGACCAGTTTTGGTGGATAAAGTGCGTGAGGCACAGTATAATGATCCTTCCATAGCTCAGTTGATAGAGAGAGCATTGAATGTAGCAGCCGTGGATTTTTCGGTAAGAAGAGATGAAACTTTGTTGTTCAAAAATAGGCTTTGTGTTCCACAGAGGAATAAAGAGTTAAAGAAAGAGATAATGGAGGAAGCTCATAGTTCTGCATATGCTGCTCATCTGGGTAGCACCAAAATGTATCAGACTTTGAAGGATTACTATTGGTGGCTAACCATGAAGAGAGAAATTGCAGCTTTTGTGAGTAGGTGTTTAATCTGTTAGCAAGTGAAAGCTGAAAGGCAGAAACCTTTTGGGTTGCTTGAGCCATTGCCTATTCCAGTGTGGAAGTGGGACCACATCACCCTGGATTTTGTTTTCAGTTTACCTTGTACCTATGAAGGGCATGACGGTATTTGGGTGATTATGGATAGACTCACCAAATTTGCACATTAATTTCTTGCCGGTGGGAAAGAAGTATATACTGGATAAATTGGCGAAGCTTTATGTGAATGAGATTGTAAGACTTCATGGTGTACTTGAATCAATAGTGTCGGATCGGGATCCTAGATTTGCTTCTAAATTCTAGGGAGCTCTTCAGGCAGCTTTAGGTACCCGACTACACACTTCAGCACTGCTTTTCATCCTCAAACTGATGGGCAATCAGAGAGGACTATTCAGACTTTGGAAGATATGATGAGATCATGTGCCTTGCAGTTCAGGGGGAGTTGGGATAAGAACCTATCTTTGATGGAGTTTGCCTATAACAACAGCTATCATTCAAGTATCAGTATGGCTCCCTTTGAGGCACTTTATGGGAAGCAGTGTCATACACCTCTATGTTGGAATGAAGTAGGAGAAAAAGAGCTTTGTGGTCCTGAGTTAATCCATGATATTAATGAGAAGATTAAAGTGATCAAAGATAGACTCAAGGCCGCTCAAAGTAGACAGAAGAGTTATACAGATGTCCGCAAGAAAGATCTTGAGTTTCAAGTGGGTGATTGGGTGTTCTTGAAACTATCTCCTTGGAAAAGGATAGTACATTTTAGTAAGCGTGGGAAACTTAGTCCGAGGTATATTGGGCCTTAACAGGGATAGGGTCTCTCACAACATTACCTTTCATGCTACTGTGTGTTGCCGGAGCTTGAAATTTTTCGTTTTCTTTGGAAAAACCTTCCACAATTGATAAGAGTCTACTGATCTCCTTATGCAACAAGTTGTAGCCTGCATTTGTCTTTGAAGCATAAAAGCACAATCAATTGCATTCGACAGTTAGAGCACTATACCTGCTCACTACCAATGCTTCTCTGGGCATAGATTGATACGGATAAGGGATTTGACACACAATTCTTGCGTCCTTTGACCATCTCTTGATGATCATTGACTTGTGAAGCTCAAAAATGTGTTTGTTTTTCATCACCGTGAACATGTGATGACATAGCACTCCCCTATACTGAAACATTCTGCAAGAACACACCATAATTGGGTCTTCTACACTGTCAGTCTCTTACTCAGGGTGGTAAACAACAATGTGGTCAAATTCAGGCCGCTTGTAAACTAATACCTTGTAAACACGACTACCATCTTCATGACATCCTGCTCGTTACTTTAGTGTAATAAAACTCTCTTTCTTGATCTCTCGTAAAATCCACTTAAACACGGCGTGTGTGAATATAGAAGAGGCTTGTATCTCCAAATCTATCAAGTGAGTTAATGCAACAGGAAAGAAATTCATAGGAATTCATATTGATGAATTCATCCCTTTCTTGATTGTTTCTCAATTTCATAAGTAATTTGTACACAAACGCAACAAGCTCCACAAGGGATTTGTGTTTACCAAGAACCCTCTTGAATTCTTTATTCATGCCCTCACACCTTTGTGTGCTTCTCATTCTGGCCATAAATATGTCACCGAACAATGTTGGACAAAACTTGTCTCTCTTTTCTTACATATTCTTGATCCAAAGATTGTCATGGAGATCAAATTCTTCAAACATTTCCTACCATAACCTTTCAAATTGCTTAACCGTCTGATACTTCCTCATGCATCTATTAAAAGCCTTCAACTTTTCCTCAGTCTTTAAGTGGGTTAAGGCATTTTTACCTATGTGCCAAATACAGAGATGGTGTCTTGCTTTCAGCATCACAGTTTCAATTGCCTTACGCATGGCCTTGTCACTGTCTGTGAGTACAGCCTTTGGCATCTTCCGGTTCATCGACTCCAAAAATGTACGAAGCAACCAAGTGTATGTCTCCACAGTCACATCCGAAATAAGGGCAACACCAAAAATAATACTACCTCGATGGTCGTTCTTCCCAACAAACATGGCATGTTGTGAACAGTGGTATTGTATTTGCTATCGAATATCAGCACATCCTCATAACACTGATAATCAACAAATGAATGCCCATCTTGCCAAAACATGTTCACTAACATGTCATCCAAATCTGTAGTGAATCTGCATATGAAGTGTGGGTCTTTTGTTGCCAGTGCTCTCATGTAGGAAAGCATTCCTTCGGAATCACTCTCAAATGGGGAGGTCTGTCGTTGTTGGTCAAGCTTGTTGTAGAGGTCCTTCATGGGCCTGCTCCACCATATACTCATAGGTGTGACATGGTCTGATTGAAACCCTTGTCATTGTGTTTGTCAGAGCCAAAGTTGTGTCGCTGACATGACGATGAGCACGAACGAATGCAATCTGATTCCCAGCGCCTAGTTCATGATTATGCTTTGGAACGAATATCTTCACCATATAATTAAACTGTACTCCCATCATTGTAATTGATCCAAAATCTAGTTTTGCAATTCACCCTAGTTCGTTTTCGAGGAGTATGACTCAAACCATATGCTTCCAAGTACTTTTTATCTCGAGTCCCTTCCTTGCAGCAGACCCACTGCCTCTACTGAATCAGACCATTAGACTCTCCCTTGTCATCCTTCCTACATCCAAATCCAACTGCTGCTGAATATGCATAGTAGAATCTCTTTGCCTCATCCACTGTTTCAAAGGTTAGGGTTCGCACATTGGCGACTGTCAGGCTTCCAAATCCGGGAACATTTACTGCCACATCCTCTACACCCTTATTTGGCTGTTTTTCATTCTCAGACGCATCCATCGCTGCTTGTACATGTGTTTCAACTTCAGTATCAATATATATCCTTACTTTCTTATTAAGATGTGTACTGTATAAAAAGCAGAAAATTACGAAAAAATAGTAGACTTATTAAGCAATGACGAACCGCTTGTGTAATATTGATTGGTCTACTCAATTTGATCAAATTGTATGAAATTTGATCAAATAGATTCATGAATCTATAAACTACTTCTTTCATGAAACAATCTATGAAATCTATGATTCACATGTTATCTAATTTGATCTACAAATCTATGATTCACATATTACCTCTTTTGAATGAATCATGAGTTCATGACAATAGAAAAGTAGACCTCAAATAGTGTTTTCTATACGAAGCAATATGTACTAGATTCACAAATCAAACAAACACCATGAAACTAGGGAACTGAAACAAGATCATGAAGAAACAAAACTCATCGAGCTGGGCGAAGAGGAGAAGATTCAGCGCGACAGGAACATGTGCGCGAGTCTGATTGTCAGATGGGATCGATAAAGAGACAGAGTCTCGGTGAGATTGAATGATCAAGAGTCTCGATGAGATTGAATGATCAAGAGTCTTGATGAGATTGAATGATCAAGAGTCTCGATGAGATTGAAGGTGTCAGGACCCACCCATAATTTCACCCTAAAATCCAAAGTAAATCCTGTGGGGACCACCTCCAAGGAAAATTTACCGAAAACTCGGCATAACCTCTTTGAAAATGGACAACCCTTCCTAAAAAAAAAAAAATACTTGCAAGCACTTCTAAAAGTTCTAACTCCAACCCTATAAACTCCTAGAGCCTTCGTGCTCCCCACAAATCACAACATCTCCCAATTTATATTTATTAATCTAACAAAAATCTTATAACCAACAATTCATAGGTTCAGAGCAATTCTAACAGTGAAGAAAAGATAAATATATATATATACATATATATATATATATATATATATATATGTTCTTATTTAAGAACTAATTGATTTCAAGTGAAGCAAATAATTGATTTATTAAAATATTTGTTGGAATTAAATTTCGTGGTTAAAAGTTAATCAAGGTAACCTGAATTGTTAGACGTGAAATTTTGTCAAGAAATGAAGCATCTATATCCCCAAAAGGTGGAAGCAGTGTCAAATTGGAGAAGACCCACCACTATGACGAGATTCGTAGTTTCTTGGGGTTAGCAGGCTATTATCGACGCTTTGTGCAAGATTTTTCAAAGATTGTTGCTTCACTTACAAGATTGACTAAGAAGAGAGTTAAGTTCAAATGGTCAAATCAGTGTGAGCAAAGTTTTCAAGAATTAAAGAAGCGCTTGACTAGTGCTCCTATTTTGGCACTTCCGGATGATAGTGAGGAGTATGTGGTTTATTGTGATGCTTCTAGACGAGGTCTAGGCGGGGTATTGATGCAGCATGATCGAGTTATTGCCTACGCTTCTAGGCGATTGAAGCCGCATGAGGCGAATTATCCCACTCATGATCTAGAGCTTACAGCGGTGGTTTTTACTCTCAAGTTGTGGATACACTATTTTTATGGAGCCAAATGTCAGATTTTTACCGATCACAACAGTCTTCGGTATGTGTTCACTCAAAGAGAATTAAATATGAGGCAAAGAAGGTGGATGAAATTAATCAATGATTATGATTGCATTATTGAGTATCATCATGGAAAAGCTAATATGGTAGCTGACGCTCTTAGTCGAAACCCCACCATATGTTTGTCTCACATGAGGACGGTTCGAGTTCCACTTCTTTATGAGTTGCGAGCTACATGGGTGGATTTAGTGGTGGATGATGTTGGTGCCTTGGTAGCTAGTTTCCATGTGAGGCCAGTTTTGGTTGATAAAGTGTGGGAGGCTCAATATAATGATCCTTCCATAGTTTAGTTGATAGAAAGAGCATTGAGTGGAGCCACCGTGGGTTTTTCGGTAAGAAGAGATGGAACTTTATTGTTCAAAAATAGCCTTTGTGTTTCAAAGAGGAATGAAGAGTTAAAGAAAGAGATAATGGAGGAAGCTCATAGTTCTGCATATGCTGCTCATCCGGGTAGTAGAAAGATGTATTGGACTTTGAAGGATTATTATTGGTGGCCAAACATGAAGAGAGAAATTGCAGCTTTTGTAAGTAGGTGTTTGATCTGTCAGCAAGTGAAAGCTGAAAAGGCAGAAACCTTCTGGGTTGTTTGACCCGTTGTCTATTCCAGTGTGGAAATGAGACCACATCACCATGGATTTTGTTTTCAGTTTACCTCGTACCCGTGAAGGGCATGACGGTATTTGCAAGGATTAAAATATCGGTATCGGTAGATATATCGGTCCGTTGAAAAAGGGATATTTCGGATATATCGGGGAAACCCGGGAAAAAAATATCGGTATTTTGGGAAGAATTTTTTTTCTGAAATATTTAATTTATTAGATTTATATATAAATATTACAAATATCAACTTCATGTACATCCAGAATGAGAATCTAGGTTGTTGATAAGAGTCACAAGACACACGCTGATCCACAAAAGTACAATAATCAGACCAAGACATATGATTCATATAGTACAAATTGTAGTGTTGAATATGATAATCATATATGTCTTTGGAGCTGCCAACTGTTTCCCCTATAAATGGATAGTAAAGATGATGAAAACTAGATGACAGATCACTTACTTCCGCGCATTGATTATAGCCATAAACATTATAGCCATATTGATTGTTGCCTTCTTGGGATTCATTTGAGGTTCCAGTCCCACTACCTAAACTGATAAAATCAAAACTTAGCGCAACTGAAACAACATCTTGATCATCATTTGGACCTCTAGTCCTCCTCCCATACATGGTATCCTCTTGCGCTCCATACCTAATACTTCTATAGCCATGATCATGGGAGGCATGATCGTATTTTTCTTCAGATGAAAAATTGTTCAATCCACCAACTGTAGAAGATTGTCCATGTACAAACCCGGTGCCAGTATTTCCACCACCTTTTCCGCTTCCACTATCTTCATCATCATCTGAACTATCCGAAGTTGCTATGCCGCCCCATGCATCATCACTGTCTAAATTATCTTTTGGGTTTCCAACAACTTCTTCAGATAATACCTTTTGTACGTTGATTCCATTGGCAGTTGCAGTTTCAAGTCGAGACCACCACTCGTCATTGGGATACACCTCGAGGGAATTATTTACTTCTCTTCCGGATAACATTTCAATTTTTTACAGATATTTTTTTAATATGTCAGTGATATATCGAAAATATCATAAATGTCGGAGATATTTCCTAAATATCGGTGATATTTGAAGATATTTCCTAAATATCGGGAAAATATCGTAGATACGGTGGAAGATAAGATATTGACCCCTAAAGATATATCGGTCCTTCGAAAAAGGGAGATATCGGAGGATATATCGGATATATCGCAGAGATTTTAATCCTTGGGTATTTGGGTGATTGTGGATAGACTCACCAAATCTGCACATTTCTTGCCGGTGGGAAAGAAGTATACACTGGATAAATTGGCGGAGGTTTATATGAATGAGATAATGAGACTTCATGGTGTACCTGAATCAATAGTGTCGGATCGGGATCCTAGATTTGCTTCTAAATTCTAGGGAGCTCTTCACGCAACTTTAGGCACCTGATTTCACTTCAGCACTGTTTTTCATCCTCAGACCGATGGAAAATCAGAGAGTACTATTCAAACTTTGCAAAAAAAAAAAAGAGGAATATAAAAAAAATTAAATAAAAAAAATAGAAAAATAAAATGATGTGAAAGATTAATAATGGGTAAAATCTAGGGTGTCAGAATCAACCACTAACAATCATATTTATGCTTTGATGCAACTAACAGATTCTTTCATTTTTCTAGATGAAAATTCCCGTATCTAAGTCCAATTGCGGCACTTAAACCATAGTTTTCCTTAAGTGTATGATTCTCTCCAGGTACGGCAGAAGTCGTATATCCTAGCATACAGTCTATCCAGTTACGACATAAATTTAACATGTAAGACTCATTACGTTCTACAAAACAAGAGAATCATGCAAACCATTACTTCAGTTACGACAATAATATAATTCACAACTCTTAACCACAAGAAGCTAATTTGAATTATATTGCAGTTACGCCTCAAATTCATTTTCTAATTTACTAGATGCAAAGCCCTAAGGTGATCAATCAAAGAATTCAAACATATAGCATCTATTAAAATAGTGACTAAGAATTCATCATAAAGAAACTATAAATCTATTAATCAATCATGAAAAACATAAACAATTATACTAGGGCATCATCCTAACCCTAGAAAAGGTTTAACTAAACATGACTAAATAAAACATAGAAAAGATGGAAAGGTGAAGGGAGGTGAAGATGGATGGATGGTCTCTGCTCCTTTAGGCATCTACAATGTGCTTCCGAGACCTCCTTTTCATGTGAAATTCGTGCTCCTTTTTATAGAGAAGTTTCTGCTCATCTTTGACTTCAAGTTTCCTTGTAGAACTTGGATTCAGACTCCTTTCTTGATAATTCGGCAAAGTTAGCTGTTCTGCACAGACAGATTCTGATACTTAGGATCGCAGTGGCCTTTCAATTCTTATTAGCTATTTTTCTTCTATTTACGACACAAACCTACAAAAACACTAAATTAACATAAATAAGTCACAAATAAGGAAACTTAATGCAAAAACAAAGATTATGAGGCATATAAATATAGGATAATATGAGCACATCACTTTTCATCCTCAGACCGATGGGCAATCGGAGAGGACTATTCAGACTTTGGAGGATATGTTGAGATCTTATGCCTTGCAGTTCAGGGGGAGTTGGGATAAGAACCTATCTTTGATGGAGTTTGCCTATAACAACAGCTATCATTCAAGTATCAGTATGACTTCTTTTAAGGCACTTTATGGGAAGCAGTGTCATACACCTTTGTGTTGGAATGAAGTAGGAGAAAAAGAGCTTTGTGGTCCTGAGTTAATCCATGATACAAATGAGAAGATTAAAGTGGTCAGAGATAGACTCAAGGCCGCTCAAAGTAAATAAAATAGTTATGCAGATGTCCGCAGGAAGGACCTTGAGTTTCAAGTGGGTGATTGGGTATTCTTGAAACTATCTCCTTGGAAAGGGGTAGTACGTTTTGGTAAGCGTGAGAAACTTAATCCGAGGTATATTGGCCCTTATGAGATAATAGAGCGAGTTGGCTCACTTTCTTATCGATTAGTTTTACCTCCAGAATTATCCAGGATACATAATGTGTTTCATGTATCTATGCTTCGTAAGTATGTTGCCGATCCCTCTCATGTGTTGCAAGAGCAGCCGATTAGTTTGCAGAAGGAATTGACCTATGAAGAGGAACCGGTTCAGATTCTTGACCAAAAGGAGCAAGTGCTTAGGAACAAGACAATCCCACTTGTCAAGGTGCTTTGGAGAAGTCATCAAGTAGAGGAAGCTACTTGGGAATCAGAGGAACAAATAAGGCAGTAGTATCCCTACCTCTTTGATTGACAGTTATGTAAATTTCAAGGAAGAAATTTTTATAAGGAGGGGAGAATTGTCACATCCCGACTCTTAAATTTTTACATTATTTACTGGCTTAGAATTAATAATAGTTTTACTGTCTTCATAAATGAGTTTATAGTTCAAAGGTCCCTAGAAGACTGTTGAGGGACGAATATTTCGGAGAAATTATTTGTAGGAGAAAATTGTGACGACGGTAAAAATGGTAAATTCTACCCAGTAAAAAGGTAAGTTTTATTAGGGTATTATTTTTGAGGGTGTTAATTTTAGAATTTGGTTAAATTGGGGTGTTGGACCAGGATGGGGAGAAAATCCCAAACCCCACTCTCTCTCTTCTCTCTCCTCCCTCCCAACTCTCTCCCCGAGCTCTCTCTCTACCGGAGCTTTCTGTTTCCCATTCGCCGCCATCCGGCCACTGCAGACCGCCGTACCGGTCCCAATCAGTTGGCCTTCAACCCAACTCTCTTCATGGACCGGTGGGAGCCGCCCTGGTGCTTCCGTGAGGGAGAAAAGCAGCTCGAAAGCTCTAACTGCCGTGAAGGTCCGGTAGCCGGAACTCGCTCCTCCGGCCACCATAGCCGGAGCCGCTTGGCTCGTTTGAAAGCCCTCCTCCTGTGTAGCAATCCCTCCAAAGGATTCGCTCCCTCTTAAGATTGGTAAGGAAAATCGGTGAGTTGAAGTCCTAGGGCTCAATTTTATGTTTTGGTTCCATTACCCTATCTAGGCTTGAAATTAGTGTTCGTACTAGTTAGGGAAGTTGTTGTGCGTGTTGAGAGGAAGGTTGTGCTAAATTTTGGTAGGCATTAGAAGTCACCGGAATCAGCCGTCGGCCGCTGCTGTTAGGGGGATTTTTATGATTTTAGATATGTAATTTTAAGGGGAGTTTAATGATGTGAATTTTGGAATTTTTGGAGGAATTTTGGATATGTTTGGGATTTTTCAAAATTTGGTATTTTGGCCGTTAATTTAGATAGAATCCGGCCTTTAGATTATTGTTGTTTTTGCCGTAGAAGGTTGGTTTAAGGCCGCCGGTATTTGTGATGAAGTTTGGACCGTATTGATTTTAAGATTGGCGAAGTTGGGTAAGGATGAGAGTTGATAAGGCCCACATTTAATTTTGCATATTTTCATATTAGCGTTGGTATATAGTTAGGGATTAATTTATGTTTTTGAAATATGACGTGTGGAGGCTCAAGCTGAAGAGGCCTCGGACCGACATCAGGCTTAGGCCTAATTTCTGAGTGGATTTGTGTTTTAAGTAATATGCGTGCTATAGTTCTGGGTTAAACAATTTCTTTTGTTAGATCATTTGATGTCATTTTATTTTGTTGATTTTATTTATTTTGAAGAGTTACCGAAAAGAGGATTTTTCGGTAAATTATAAATATTTTATATGAGAGTATGTATATAAATGCAAGCTAGCCATATGTGTCTGTCCACCTTAATGGCATAGTATATAACCGCATTATGGTGTGACATGAGCGTTAGATGCAAGCGTAGTAGCCCTATATGAGTGTTTAATTTATATAAGGGGTATGACCACATATTTATACACTCGTCTATCCACCTTAATGACGTAGTGTAGCATCGCATTAAGACATGACGTAAGCGTTTGACGCGAGCCTATTAGCCCTATATAAATTATTTTAAACCTATAAAATAATTATATACGGAGTATGGACGTGTGTAAATACATACATATATTGGTATATATTTTTGAGATAAAAGATTTATTGTCACACCTCAATTTTTGAAAGAGAATTTTCAAAAATTTTGGCATGATCTAACTTAAAATATTAACAACCCAACCTGTTCCAACAACAACATCGAATACAGAAAAGAATTTCCCACAAAAACTATCTCTCAAATAAGACTACACATCCTTATTTACATAACGTGCAAAACAAGAACATGAGAACAATCTCATGATTTTAATACAGTCTACTCAATTCTAAAACTATACAGAGTCTGACAAAAATAGGGAGAACCTTGCCAATACTCCTCCGCCTCAACCTTGCTGATCCTCACCTGCAGGTCTAACCCCTACACCAAGAATTGGTGCACCGGGATTGTAGAATAACAAACCCGGTAAGCTAAAAAGCCCGTATGAGTAAACTCAAAATTAAAACAACATTTCTCACATCTAGAAATTTCACAAAAGCAGTTATATCATTGAATAAATTCACAAATTCAACACTATTTCAATTAATATGTACCCATGAGTCCCAGTTATTGATGAAAAACCCCTCATGACCTACAACAACACAATTGTGTACTCATGAGACCCATATACGATAAGGAATCCCCCATGTCGTACACTGACAGACGGACTAGAGCTCTATTCCTAACCGCAACCAATCACCCGGCTAAAGGCTTGGAACCCGGTTTGACTGTCCAATATCAAAACATAAAATAATAAATAGCATCAGAACTGCAACCAATCACCCGATTAAAGGCTTGGAACCCGGTTAGGCTATTTAATATCAAACATAAAAATGATAAATAGCATCTTAACCGCAACCAATCACCCGATTAAAGGCTTAGAACCGGCTTGGCTATTTATCCAACAATCACCATAATGCAACATAATTATCAACAACACTAAATCCACATCATATGATTTTATCCTTCACAAGGATATAATCATATGAACAACATCAATAAGATTATGATTCATATGAACTTCCCAAAAATAACCACAACATGAAAACTTGTTTTATCTTACCTATGAGCCGTTGACGATCAAGCTCATATATTTTTAAAACCAATAAAACATAATATTATTTTTCTTCATTTATTTATTTAAAATCGTCAAAATCATTAACAAAAATCAATCATCATAATAATTATCATCATCATAATCCTCATCAAAATTAATCATCATAATCCTCATCATCAAAAATCAATCATCATAATCATCCTCATAGCAATTATCATCAACAAACAACCATAATTAAACTTGGTTCAAAAGAGAACCTTGGTGAGATTTACTCACCTAAATACTTCTGCTGCGTCTTCACAAAAACGCACGAGCCAAGCTAACCACAACCTCACTAATCACCTAAAATTACACAATTAAAACCTTAGTAAAAACACAACAAGGATCAAAATATCCTTAACTTAAAGGTTGCCCAAAGAAGGGCAATCATTCCTCCAAGACCTCCCAAGGTCATCGGACACTCAACAACAATCACACTACCTCCAAGACCAATTTTTTTCCAAGCTTCCGACCTAACAAACACTTAGAACCAACTTAGCACCTACAATGCAAAACCTAATCAAAACTCAATCTTCACACACCAACAACACACTAACATCAACAAGGACTAGCTAACACAGCAAACCAGGCCTCTACCCTGCCCGGAAGTGCTCCCACGCGCCACCACAAGCGGCAGCGAGTGAGCTTCAGGCGCTTCCACCAAACTTCAAAATTTGGGGAAACTCAAAACATGAAACTTGTAGATTGAAGCAAGGTGAACAACTTTAATACCTGAGGTTTCAACCGATTCTGACCGGAACCACCGGAAAACACCCCACAACCAACCAGGAAAACAAAATTCCAAACCTACAAAATCGGCCTCAAAACTTGACTTCTAGATCACCAAAGGTGTAAAAACATCTCTAGAAGAGAGAGGAGAGCAAGACTCACCTAGACTTGGCCTGAATGGGCGTCAAAATCGCCGACTTTTCGGCGGAACAGCAGCAGCTCCGCTGCTTCGTGGCGGCCTCCAGGCGGCACGACGGCGAGCAAGGCTGCCCCAGCAGTGGAGAGGAGACCCGTGCCGACCCAACGGAACTGACGGCGTCCAATTTGGTGGCCGGATGAGAGAGAAATCAGTTGGAGAAGAGAGAGTGTAGGAGAGCTCGGGAGAGAGGAGAGAGAAGAAGAAAAAACTGATTTTTAGGTTTCCAAAATAACTCCCCCACATTTTTCTACTTATATACTTTCTAAACCCGGAAACTAACTTCCTCTGACCATAATTTCTTCATACGATGTCCGTTTCATGCGTGCCACATGTCTACGAACTCGTATCGACGAGCTCTACAACTTTTATGAAGGAAGTTTTCGAAGATAACTTACGGAAAATAAAGTCAACTTTTGAGCCTCTTAAAAATCAAAGTACCTTTTAAATACTTCTGAAACTTCAACTTCGCACAAACTAGAAAATTTCCAAAAATATTCCTTCACTAAATATGGAAATTATATAAGGGAAAAGATATGAAAATCTAGGGTATTACATTTATCGCGTGGAACACACATTCGTTTTCTTTGAAATTTAAATTGGGAAAGCATAAATATTGTTATTACTTTCTTTATTTATGAATTGAAATTTGTTTAGTCCTTGTGGTTTGAAGTCGACATCTGTTTAGTCCTTGTGGTTTTATTTTAATTTGAATAGTCCTTAGAGTCATAATTTTAAATCCAAATAGCCATTCTGGTTTTATTTTAATATGAATAGTCCTTAAAGTCATGATTTTTCATCCAAATAGTCACTCAGACAATTTTCTCAGTTAAAGACCATAAGGACTAATTAGATGAAAAATCATGACTTTAATGACTATTCAGATTAAAATAAAACCATAAGAACTATTTGGATGGAAAATTGTGACTTTAAGGACTATTCAGATTAAAATAAAATCATAAGGACTAAACAGATGTTGACTTCAAACTACAAGAACTATACAATATTTTACCCTATATTTATTCTTTTATTTTGTTCACTCACTCTAACATTTTTCGTATGTTTTCCCCTGGGCCTTTCATTTTAAAAATGCCCAGTCTGCAGAGTCCGAGTTGACACTAGTAGGAGGCGAGGGATAGTTACCCACTTCTCCACCACTTTTCACCAGTAGGTTACCTGTTAAACCTACCAATGCATTTTCTTGCCTCCTCTAGTTTTTCTTTAGTAGCTCTGATTACCCTTGGGGATTTCTTTAGAGAGAGCAGCCCTCTCATCAAAACCCTAAAGAGAGAAACCCTCTCAAACCCTAGCACGGCCGCGATCTACTTTCTCCTCTCTCATTCATCATTGCCATCATGTTCTCCATTGACACCGTTACAGCGTCCTTCGCCACCTCCTTGGCTTTGGCCGACGGCGGAAAAGCGTCAGATTTGGAGAAGATTGGAGGAGGTCCTATGAGATGTTCATCCCAGTCTTTTCTTCTTGCTAAGCCACTCACACATCGTGTTGTGGATCCAGAAGCTTTCAAGTCACACTTTTCCCGTGCTTGGGTGGTGCAGCGGAATTTCCGAATTCAGGAGAGGGTTGATCTTTTCTTCGTCTCCTTCGAATCTAAGAAGGATCAACAAAAGTTCTGAAGGGTGGCGCATGGTGCTTTGACCGTGCACCAGTTTGTCTTGAGGTGTAAGATGGGATTACTCCTATGGCCGACATTCCTATGAGTCATGTGAGGATGTGGGTGATCGTCTCTTTGATCCCACCTCGGTACGAGGAGCCAGATAACCTTCGTTTCTTTGGTAACCTTCTTGGAGGATACTTGGATTATGATTGTACTGAGTTTCGAAAGGGAGTGATGAAGATCTTGTTTACCCACGACATCTATAAACCAATTCTTTTGGAGAGGCACGTTCATCTTAATCCAGGGGTGGAGCCAATGTTAAAGTTTAATTTTTTACATCTTCTGGGTAGATGTTTTATCTACAATATGATCACACATGCTGGAGAAAAGTGTGATGGAACTCATACCGTCTTGGGTACATCCAGAGGCATTAATTTTGGTGCTCAACCAAAAGCAGGTTATGCCTTTTCAGCAAAGCCCACCACTAGTGTGGCTATCAATCCAGCGCTTGTGGTTTCCTCGTCTCTAGTAGTGAAGAGAAAGTCTGTGGTACGTCGACTGGAGCATACTGAAACTTCAGAAATTGATGAATCTGGTCTTTGACGTATGGGCTCTTCTTCGGGGTCTGGTAACTCTACTCTTGAGATTGAGGTTGCCTCTGAATTAGAGACATCTCCTATTGTATTAGAAGTTGTTGTTGGGAAGGATGTGGTATTTTCTACTACTCCCTCAAAGAAACGAGAACGTAATGGGGGTTGTTCTCCCTCCTCGAAGAAAATCAAGACTATTCTGGGTGGTAAACTTCTCAAACTACAAGCTGAATCTTTGGGTTTGGTCGACACAGGTGAGGATGATGAGCCTCTTGTGACCCTGAAGAAGAAGCTGGGTCGTCATCTGGGTAGCAGGAATAAGGTATCTCGGTCTACCAAGAAGACAAAGGCTCATCTGCGTATTACTTACCCGGTTGTTGCCAAGGTGGTCGGGTGACAAGGCAAGCCCTAATGCCAAGGGCAAGAGCAAGACTTAGAATTCGGGTTTCCCTTAGCCCGAGCATCAGAGATAGATTTACTACTTATTTCTTAAGCTTATTAGGTGTACACCAATTGAGATCTTAGGCAGCTAATATTCTGTTTCAGGGATTTAGGTAGAAAGTTTTAATTCTCTTGTTTTGGGTTCTTTTTTAGCCTATGTGTAATAAGTAAAAGTACCTGTCTTGGTGCTTGTAAGTCTTCTTTAACATACTTTGTGGAGGACGACATTTTAATGTACGTGCCTTTTGGTCATTAATTAAACAATATAAGTTATCCTTTTCAAAAAAAAAAAACTACGTCATGAATTGTCAACAGAGGGAAAAACTGATCGAAACGATTAAGATATGATATCACAACTGGAATGAGTAAAGCTAGTAACTACTGATATCACGGCCGGGGTATGCATGTTTCATCAAGTCTCCATATCAAGCACGAGTACACGACACACCAAAACAAGAAAAGAGCCTAGCATGCATAGGCCTCCATAGAAAGGGCCGGTAACTGTTTGGTTAAAGCGTAATTCCTTGAAACTGTTTGTTAAGTGTTTGCTTCTAAATTTGTATAATGGATCTTGTAATAATTAGGTATTGAAACTAAATTTTTGAGTGTTTTGCGAGATTATAAGAACCACTATAATAAGAGATCGATCATGATAGCAAATTAAGTTTAGACCAAAGTTTGAGTGTCGATACTTTTATATATGAGTGCGGCTATTGAGACCTCCAAATTTGCTCATTAGACCTCACTTTATTTTGAATTATTAAATGACATATACATCCTCATACACAATGACTATTAAGGACAATAATTATACAAAAGGAAATATTGTATTTATTCTCTTTAGACTTTCTAATTCAATAATAATTGATTCCATTCTTTATTATTTTCCTTATATATTTTTGTTTTCCAATTTTTTTTATTAAAGCATATATATATATATAGTTTATAAGAGCTAAAAAAATAATCAACATCGATCATGTGACATAAAATTTTGTATTATCATACATGTTGAATGCATATATATACTTACAAGGTGCATAAATATTTTTGCAAAAAAAAAAAAAAAATCTATCGATTATAGAAAATATATATTTATTGAAATAATCTATTATGAAGTACAAAATAGAGATCAAATTATTCGAAAGAAAAAAAAGTGGAGAAAAAATAACACGTAAAAAAAAGAAAAACAATTAAAAAGATATATAAAGTAGTTCATGATAGAACATTTTCTAGCATGAAGAAAATAATCAAAAAATGAAGGTATGGATAATGCATGTTGAAAAAAAGAAAAAAAAACAAAGAATGAGAGGTCTATTGAGTGAATAAGAGGTAATTAATTGATTGAAATATATGTTATAATAAATAACTAAAATTATGTTAGAAATTTGAAATGAGGTATAGTGAGCAAATGCTTATATTGAAAAGTAAAAAAGAGGTGTAGAGACAATGAGAGGTATAGTGAGTAAATTTGGAGGTCCCAATAGCCGCACTCTTTATATTTTTAACAAAGAAATGCATGACAATTTACCTTAATGATATATGGAATGAGGAAAAGATGAACCAGGAATAAGAGATCACTTATACCTCTCTGAGTTCCCCAAATGATCGATTTATATTGCAAAGGAGTCATTATTTTATAGCTATGCTTGCCGTAGTCTAAGGGTCATTTTCGAATTCTAGGTGTATCCAATATTTCTCCAATTAGTAGTACGTAGATCGTTCTCTACTATTTCTCCAATATGCTATCTTTTTGTAAGATCACTAGATACAGCATATGCTCGGTCTAATTTGATGGCTGCATATATTGTATACAACAAGAGTTTAATCTTCATTTTATGGTCTCCCACACGCTTCAGTAAAAGAGCCTAAATATAAATATCTTATCTATATAATTTATGCTAAGAACCTATCAGATTAAAGTTTCAAAATAGTTGAGGTCTCAAAGGTTGAAAATACATTTGGTTCAATTTCATAATCCGTCTCTAGTCCAAGATTACCTACGTACAGATCAAGTTCGATGTTTTTTGAGGTGGATCAACTTAATTAGGCACATGATACTATTTTGAGTTGATTAGTTACATAAATTTGCAACTAGCTAGGTAGTATCATATCTTGGTCCTTTTAGAAATTTCAGTCCCTCATGCCTCTCTAAGCTTGGATTAGAAACGAAGCCCTCCCTTTCTGGAAGTAAAAGCAAGCCTTCCAACTCAACACGATAAGCACACCATGTATCATTTAACGTGAAAGCAATCTTCTATCCCTAAACAGAAACCAACTCCCTCTATCTCTATATATCAGAACAATTTTGTTGAAAGACTTGAACCAGAACACAACATAGCATTATCAAACAACCCGTCTAAACTCCCTCTTAATTAAGTCTAGCATTCACAAATAGCATTATTTGTTTTCCAAATGGGGGCTTCATCTAGTGCTTCTTCCTCCAAATCAAAGAAATCCACCAAAAACAAGGGTGTCAAAGACATTGCATTAACAGGAGTAGGCAACCTCATTAAGCTCCTCCCTACGGGCACGGTCTTCTTGTTCCAGTTCCTCAACCCCGTCTTAACCAACAATGGCCACTGCAACAACCCCGTCAACAAGTATCTAAGCGCCATTCTCATTGTCATTTCAGCCTTCTCTTGCTGCTTTTCTTCCTTCACTGACAGTTACATCGGCAGTGATGGACAAACTCACTATGGAATTGCAACAACAAAGGGTCTTTGGCCCTCAACCAGTTCTGGCTCTATGGACTTGTCTGCTTACAAGCTTCGGGTTGGGGACTTTGTGCATGCCTTCCTTTCCTTGACCGTGTTTGCAGTGGTATCACTTTTGGATTCCAACACTGTGAGGTGCTTCTACCCTACATTTGAGTCCACTGAGAGGGTTTTGCTCATGGTGTTGCCTCCTGTAATTGGCACTATTGCTGGTACTGTCTTTGTTGTGTTCCCTAATAAACGCCACGGAATTGGCTACCCTTCTTCAACTTCAGATTCTTCACAAGACTCGGAGGACTCCTAGGCATCCACGTACTACATACAACCTATTGCATCCCAAGTTGATTCACTTACGAGAGTACTGCTAGTTTGACAATTGCTAAGAATGAATGCATGCTGTGATCAGTTTGGCTTTCCATTATTTATGCTTTCATCTGGTTTATGATTTCATCGTGTGTTTGATAGTTTGCCTAAATTTATTGGTTTTGATTCATTTTCATCCAGTTCAGTATGTAACAGATTATCCTATGCTCTGAGTAAATTTTTATGAATCATAAGTCTATGACGGGTACTCAAGCAGATAAATGTTATATGGTGGACCATTGAAGCCTATTATTTGAAGCCAATATTTTCTTATTTGCACCTATCAAAGTCTACAGTATAGAATTTAACAAGATCTACATGATAAAGAACAGAAGCACACTTCTCAAACAAATAATAAAGAATTGAAGCACGCAGAAGCAACACAAGCATGAAGTGTGCTTTTGATCAACGATTTCATTGCTTACAAGGGACAACAAGAAAAATAATACAATCCTTGCAACTGCCCATGTATCTTTCATTAAGTACAAACCAAAGTAAAGTTGAGATAGTTATGCCAATGTAAAAAATGGTAACTCTAATTCTCCAATAAAACTACTCCAAACTCTAACAAAACCCTTGTCACTAAGGATACATTTTACTAGACATTCTTCTGTTACAGGTCATGCATAAGGTCACAAACTTATGCTGACAAACCACTATTTAAGTTGCTTGAAGTTATCGTACATCACTAAACAAACCATCCAGAAGGTTAGAAGATGGATTGTCATTTGCATTCTCGTCAAAGAAACCATTAGAGTTATGCTCTTTTCTAGATTTTCGCTCTTCAATTACGGAATCTGCTGTTTCTGCACAGAAACTTCGCCTTGTCTGCTTTGCAGGTTTCTCTGCCACAATGAACTTGTTCTCATTACGGGTTCTCTCAGGGAAGCCAGCCCAGACTGAAAGATAAAATAACAAGTTTCAGGACTCGTCCACAAGGACGAACTTGAAAACAAAGAATCTAGTCCCATATAAAGGTACTAAAAATTACATGCAGTGGGCAACTGGGCATAGTCTAAAAGAAACTGTCTAATTTATTTTTTCAAGTGTCATGGAACCTTAAACTCACAGTATCCTTATGGTGATAATATCAAATTTAAAAGGATAGGACTATGATGGCATTCATAGATAGCATGCTAGTACAACAATTTTGGTTGCTAAGGAATTTGAGTAATCTTCTTGAGGAATTTGAGGAATTTGAGCATGCTTGTTCCAATTGTGTCACTTAGTTAAGACTTGCAAGTTACAGCTAAAGGAGGAACCTAACTCCTGACATAACCACTCCAATTAAAGGATAGTGAGAACTAAGCAAGATGCGGTGTAGAGAGTTCAGATCATAAGTTGATGGTAGTATGGACCAGGAAGACAATAAGGAAAAGCACACAAACAACCAGATAGTACTATCTAAGACCAAGAGTAAAACGAATAAATAAGCACAGTGTGATTAACATCTTAGATCATGAAATTTAAAACAAGTAAATGGCATAAACCGAACAAATTCATATCACTATTGACAGGTTACCTCCAAACTGATGCAGGACAATGGAAGCTGCGACCGTAACATTCAAGGAAGCCGTGCCGTCCCCATACTGTGGGATATACACAAAGAAATCACATATCTCACACTCCTTAGCAGAAAGCCCTGTTCCCTACAAAACAAGAAGACAAAGATTTCACCCAAAGTAAAGCTTCACTTGCAAAATGCTTCCCAACTGAAGTTTAACTCAAAACACTTCAAACATAGAACACCAAAACATAACTTGCACCCTTTGCCAAACCAACAAAACCTATCAAACCAACCCCATCAAGCAAATAAAACCCAAGTACCCATCACTAAAAGCACACTACTTTACTAAGCATGATGCCAATAGAAGACTAAAGGATCAAACTTTCCAATAGAAACAGATATGGGTACATCTGAAATTGATAGTTTACCTCATTGCCAAGAAGAAAAGCAGTGCTTTTGGTAAAAGGGTGGTGATTGACAGGCATAGCATTATCAGTGATCTCAACGCCGCAGATATCACAATCTCTGTCCTACAACCCATTCATCAACACCAACACACAATCAGCCACATACCCAAGAAAACAAAACCCACAAATAAGAAGAAGAGAAAAAGTGGTGAGACCTTGAGGAACTGACGGGCGTCGTGGAGAGAGTGGAAGTGGCGGAAGCGAACATGGGAGGTGGAGCCGTGGCTGCCAAAGGCGTTGAATTCTCTGCGGCCGACGAGAATGAACTCGGAGACACCGAAGGCGGTGGCGCTTCGGGCGAGTGTGCCCACGTTGTGCCTCTTGGCTATGTTGTGAACCACCACATAGCTCTCCACCACCATTTTTTTCCACTTCCACCGTCGCCGCCTAGAGTCTGTTTATAAATTAGGGAAAATGTCCAAACGGACAAACAAAGGGAAATTAAAGTGATTTGAATGAAAATTTTAGGTCATGCCTGTGTTAATAATTTTTAAGAAAAAAACAATTATATTCTTATCTCATTCAACTAACCTATCCGTCTTATTTATCTCATCGGATCTGAAACACTCTCTTCTTTATCTCTAACCTATCTCTCTCTCTCTCTGTTCGACGATGTCACCGACGTTGCCATCACCAACAAAATGTCCTAACGACGCGAGGCTCCGCCTCTACCAGATCGGCGCTCCTATCTCTGTCTTTCTCATCTATGGTCACCGTCGCCATCTCCTCGACCGACGACGCGAGGCTCCACTTCTACAAGATCGGCGCTCCTATCTCCTGTCACCGTCGTCATCTCCTCAACTGGCGACGCAAGGCTCCTCCTCTACCAGATCAGCACTTTTATCTTTGTCTTTCTCTTCTCCAATCACTGCCGCCATCTCCTCGACCGGCGACGCGAGGCTTCTACCAGATCGGCGCTCTTATATGTGTCTTTCTCATCTCCGGCCACCGCCGCCATCAACTCTGGTCAAAGAGATGGAGACGTTGTCATCTTCACAAGTTGGCTAGCCGTCGTCTGCTAGCCGACGCCTCAATACTTATGAAAATGTGAGATTTGGATTGGATTGTAGGAATTGAATGTTTGATGAAAAACAGAGATTCGATCTGTAGAAACGACATCGTCGAGAGGCGGTCGACTTGTTTGCCGACCTCTAAGCACTCCAATTTGCTTCTCCTCTGAAGTCATCTGAACTCGACTCGCTGTTAGTGTGTACGAGGTGTCTGTATTTATTATTGGGAGTTATTTGAGGTAATAAGCTGGTATTTTTCTTTTTCCTATTACAATAAATTAATTATTAGAGATCAGTAACTGATTATAGATGGTCAGTAACTGATTATTTGAGATCAATAACTTGATTATTTTCTGTTATTTTTTCTTTTCTATCACATTAAGCTTAAACAAGTTGATTATTGGGGGTCAGTAACTCAATTATTAGGGTTAGTAACTCGATCATTTTCTGATATTTCTTCTTTTCTATCACATTAACCTTAAACAAGTTGATTATTGTGGGTCAGTAATTGATTAGGGTGCGTCTATTGCCACCCCACAAACCCCTTTGTTCACTCCACGTTCTCTTCACACCCCATTTGGATACTTTTTATTGTAATTCTACTTTGTTCACCCACTTTCAATACCTAAAATACCCTTTTTCTTAATTCTACTTTGTTCACCCTACGTTCTCTTCTCACCCCACATATATTTTTTAAATTTCAGATTTGCTTTGTTCACCCTACATTTTTTTAATTTTAAATTTATTGTATTCACTCATTTGCACAATATCATGCTCTTCCAATAGCGATCGAACTCCAAAAAGAAAATAAACTAAGGAAGACTATAACATTAATATCATTTGTTTTGAAAGTATAAGTTCAAGGTAAGTAAAATCACCAACTGAAGAACAAGAAAAAAATCTCAAATTTAACAACTCATTCAATCGATATCAAGATACGTAATGCCTATAAATGTATCTCTAGTAGCAACGGTCTCCATACTTCTAAAGTTCTTGAACTGATCTATACGTTGTTCATAAATACGGTACAGTTGTCCATTATCAACTTGTATCTATGCCATACAGGACTAACAAGAGGAATTGGAGCAGATTGAGATATCAAATTTACCTACAGCATAGACAATAATGTTAGTTACGAATAAGTAAAATGAACACAACATATCTAAGTTTCTACTTGTTCCATACCTTAACAAAATGACGGCCAACATATCCAATTGCAAATTCACCACCATCGCAAGCACCACGGTATTCATTTCGATGTTCATTTCTTTTATATAAAAAAGAAAAGTAACGCACATGGTGGACGATAAATGGATTACTGTCACCCCATAACATGTGGCAATAATGTGTCCCATATCAGGCATGGTCATCCAAAAGTCAGTAGGTGCACACCCATCAACAAAATAATCAAGGCAATTCTCTAGCTCACGAAACCGTTTAGCCCCATAAATGGAATCTTCATAGAAAGTTTGATTCCCTCTAAGCTCATCTAGTAAATGTTTACGTACCGTACGCCAATCATCATGACCAAACCCCATTGAGATAGCAATGACTCTATATCCACAGTTTCCATCCATATCAACATCCATTTGATTTGCAATGTATTGTTGATACATAATAGGAAATAGTGTCGTATATTCGTATGTCAATCTAGGTAGTACAAAGGAGCAAATGTTGTTTGAAACCTGAATAACAAATAAACTATTTCAATAAGCAAAACAACTTTAGATAAAAATGATATTATATTAGTAAGTGATTACCTTCTGGTTTGAATTGTTGAGCACCTTATTTTTCCTTTTTATGGATACTTGCGACTCTTTGGGCTCTGATTGTTGTTTATTCTTTGAAACCTTCTTCGATTTTTTTCTCCGAGACCCAACGGTGGGATTGGATGACTGACTATCATGACCTGATAATGCACTCACATACTTAAAGGCACAAGGTAAACGACGACTGGAGGAATCTTCTTTACGTGGACGGCCTCGATTATTGGTCTTCACTTGTGGCTCTTTAAGAGTTGTAGAACTCGGATTCATGTACTCCTCTAACTTCAATAAAAGTTGTTTCTTCCTCTCCTCATTTTGTTCCTCAAACCACTCCTCTAATCCTATCATATGTGGTTTAAGATGAATAGAATTTGATCTCCTGCTACTGCTCTTTGGAGGGAGAATACTGAAATCTAACTTCTTCCAATGAAGATGAATACACTCAAGTGGAATGGGATTGTTACTACTTTTGTATGAGACAATCTCGTGAACACATGGCAGCTGATGTGTATAACGAAGAGTACATTGTCATGAATTGACACTTCCTTCACACTTGTCAATCCTATATATTAAATCATATTAGCATAATAATAAATAAATGAGAACTAATGATCAACTAATAAGAACAAAACATTACATTTTCAACTCGCAGATTATGTTATTTAATGCTGTGATAGATACAAAGCCTCTTAACTCTCTCAACTCCTCATGCTTAGCCGAATGCTGGATAGTGCAACGACTCTTTTCAAATGATGCTTTAATATCAGTATGTTGCAGCTCTATTAAAGAATGGATGCTATCCCATGACAAATCAAAGTTAAGTTGGCTAGACCCAAGTTGTCGTTTTAGCTTTGCATGTGCACTTTCAACCTTGTAAAGAAAGGGGGGAAAAAGTTAATTAATCTATAAACCATGTAAGAAATATAAACATATCAAAACACATTCAAATTACCTATTGGAAGTAGTAGTACCAAAATGCATAAAGTTGTTTGTCCATGCTGATACAAATTTTTCCTTGTGCACTAACTAAGTGTCCTTCAAATACGAAATAGCATCTGGATATGATTTGTACCTAACTTCAAATGACTTCAGCCTCTCCAGATACTCCTCCTTAGTTTCGGAAGTAATCATAAATTGCCAAGTATCATTAAACATCTCAAACATTTCTGTGGTTTCAAATATGCTACTGCATTTTGCAAACACCCCATTACTAATATGCCATGTACACAACATATGGTGGCTAGTAGGAAATATTCTACGTATGGCATTCATAAGCGCCAAGTCTCTATCTGTAACTAAAACATGAGGAAGATCATCAATAAATAGCTCCTTCAACCGAGACAAAGCCCATGAGTAATTATCTTCCTTCTCTGAATTAAGGTATGCAAATGCAACAGTGAATGTGATGTTAGTTGATGTCACCCCAACAATCTCCAAAAGTGGAAAACGATACCTATTAGTTTTATAGGTGCAGTCCATTATAATTACATGTGGGAATGAACGTAGAATATCAACATTCGTGGGATGGGTCCAAAACAAGTCTGACAAAACCTCATCTTGTTCAATACTTCTGTGATGCTCAATATAGCCGTGAAGAGATAATTTACTTAACAATTGCTGCATTTGTGTTCTTCCGGCCAAATCTTTCGTCCTGTACCTTTGTCTAGCATTATATATTGTCTTCAACGTTGACACGTTTAGCCCATCTCTTTTCTTTATGGTAGTCAATATTTGCTTAGGTCGCACAAAATTCTTAGACATTTCCACCAAGAGCTGATTTTCTTCTTCAGTCAACCTCCCTGCATAACTATGTCCCTAGAGATAGTTTGAAGCGTCATGATTATGTACCCCACGTACAACTTTCAATTTCCATTCATTTCCATCTCCAACATTCAATCCCCTCAATAAGAATGGGCATCCACACTTTTTGGTACCAGTGTTCCTCGGGTGTGGACACTTCCCTGTTTTACTTTGAGAACCAAAATTTGACTCATCGGAATGATTAGATTACCTTGGCCTATACTCACCACTTCTTTCACAACAAAATGTTATCCTAGGTCTCTTCCGTCTTTTTCCAACACCCCCAGAATCAAACCTCATAGTAATCAGCACCAGATAATTTTGCATTGCTTGTGCGTGAATCCATTCAATTAATGCGTGTTTGCTCTCAAATACCTATGTATATGATACTATTATTATTATGATTACGACAATATAACGTACAACATTACAAATTCATATTACCTCATTAGTTGTGAATATGCTTGTAGAGTCTAATAGGTAGTTTGATGAAACCCTGCTACCCTTAACAAAAGCCTCATCTTCAGGCCCCTGCATTTGATAGCACCTGGATCCTACCAAAAAAATAAAAAAAAATAACTGAACCAAATTGAAAGTATATATGCAGAAGTAAATATCTAATCGATAGAAAGTATATATGCAGAAGTATTTAATCGATAGAAAATATATATGCAGAAGTAAACTGAAAGTATATATGCAGAAGTAATTAGTATCTAATCAATATATGTAGAAGTAAGTATATAATTGATATATGCAGAAGTAAACTGAACCAAACTGAAAGTATATATGCAGAAGTAAGAATCTAATCGATATATGCAGAAGTAAGTATATAATGTTAGATTGGTAACAAATGGGAAAAGGAAATCTGTATACAAAAGTGATATGGAGACAAAGGTTTTTGAGTTGCTACTGTAGAGCTCTTGTTTTTTATTGATTTGAATTGTTACAACAATACAACAGCAGGGGAAAATTTATATGCAGCCTAGGTCTCTAATCGATAGAAAATATATATGCAGAAGTAAACTGAAAGTATATATGCAGAAGTAAGTATCTAATCGATATATGCAGAAGTATATAATTGATATATGCAGAAGTAAACTGAACCAAACTGAAAGTATATATGCATAAGTAAGTATCTAATCGTTATAAGTTCTTTTTCTTCCCAAAAGACCTAACATGTTCACCAGTTCAGAATCTCTATACTAAATGACATCAAAATATCACCCTGAATTACCACATACATGAAAGCTTTATCATCAGAATCTGTTTGGCAAAATGAGGATGCCACTTCCACTTCCTGTTTCATGATGGGAATCATAACTTTGTCATACCATTTACAGGAATGCAGTTCCAATTTCAATATAGCAAATCAAGTGCAACTAAATTTCCATGTGTGTGTGTGTCAAGAAAACAATAAAATAGTGACATAACCATAACAAGTTGAATGACCACATTCAACACCAACCATGACGGCAGAATGAGAAAGATTCTGACACTCCACTTCTTTCCCAATTAAGAAAGGATGCTGCATACAATTGGCGAGCTTCGTCTGCTTTGACGATCGTGAAGAAGAATAAACTAGCAACACAAATCGATCCTATGATTCCTATCTACAAATATTCTAGAGCAAACAAAGATGAGAATCTACCTATATCTGATTACAACGTGGAGAGCATGCTAGCGTCTTCAAACTCCATAGAACAACAAATGTGATAAATTTTGGGTTAAGGTTTATGAAATACGTGTTAATCCAAAACAAAAACATTAAAGAAAAAGAATTTGTAATTTGTAACAACATATCGTCCGTTGCTGTAATTTTACATCAGGGTATTTTGGCTTTTTAATAAATCATCAACATGTGGGGTGAACAAAGAGGTTTGTGGGGTGGCAATAGACGCACTCATTGATTATTGGGGGTCAGTAATTAAGTTATTGGGGGTCAGTAACCGAGTTATTAGAAGTCAGTAACCTAGATACTGGTGACCGGAATCCGGTGACAGGAGAAAATTTGAGTTACTGGGGTTCAGTAACCGAGTTATCGATGTCCGGAATCCGACGACCGAAGAAAATCTGAGTTATTGGGGGTTGGTAACTGGCGACCGAATAAATTCCGGCAACCGTGACCGAAATCTGGCAACCAAAGTTCAGTGGCCGGTGACCGGAGTCCGGTGAGGTTCCAACCAAGTATTCCCTCTCTTCCATTGTCTCTCTATATGCATGTATAAGGGATAAGAGTAAAATAGTCTTAAAATAACATGGTTTATTAAGACTTTGGTAAAGATTTGTGTATTTGGGCATAAAAAATGTTACCTTATATTAGAATAGGCTCGTGAAAAAAATTATCATTGAAATAGGGTATGAGAGGCTTAAATTAGTACTAAATGAGCATTTTTCCTATAAATTATAAACTTTATATAATAACACCCCACCCAAGCGACTATGTCGTTTTGAAAACATTAGTCTATATTTTGTCAAGAAGAGCTTTTAGACTACTTTCACAATACCACATTGGTTGTATTTCAATCTCTTCTCTGTCATCATCAGGTGACTATGTAATCCACGTGACAAATCTAATTTCCGTAAATTAAGAGTTATATAGGTTGAATTCAGTGTTAAACCGTAGATATAAAAATGAAGAGTTACGTGTGAACAAGTTCCGTTACAAAAGTAAATATGTGTACTCTCTTGTTACTTAACACCGAAGAACCAAATTGGTTCACAAAAATATGCACAAACCAATTGGCTTGATTGAAACTTACATAGACCAAAGCTGGTATATATAGAGAGAGAGGTGAAATTCAATAAATCTACCAGGATACTAATGACTAATGAAGAGTAATTGATAAGAATATTTTTGCTTACATGTCATTGATACAGTACTGCTATATATACAAGAATTATGATCATTTTAGATCCCAAAGATCAGCAATCATATTAAGGATTTGCTGTCAATTTCTATCCTACAAATATGCAGCAATTACATCTCTATGATTCTGCAGATCTCCTAAGATAAGCTGATGGGCCGTGGGCGAACAGGAAACTTGTCAAGAAGATACTGAAATCTGTTGGTGGATAGACCTTTAGTGAATATATCTGCCAGTTGATCTTGAGAACAGATATAGCAAACTTGAACTTCCTTATGTACCACCTTTTCTCTAATGTAATGATAGTCAACCTCCACATGATGTGTGCGGGTATGGAAGACTGGATTGGAAGCTAAAGAAATAGCATTGATGTTATCACACCATAATTTAGGAGGTTGTAGTGGAATTTGCAAGTCATGAAATAGGATGTGAAACCAAGATAAATGAGCAGTTGTGTAGGCCAGTTGACGATATTCGGCCTTCGTGCTTGAGCGGGAAACACCTGCTTGCTTTTTAGGGCTCCAGGAAATCAGATTTTTGCCTAAATAAATACAGGTGCCACCAGTGGAAATTCTAGTGTTTGGATCCCCAGCATAATCAAAGTCACTATAGCCAGTGATATGCAAAGAGCTTGGGGTGTAAAATAAGCCATAGGTAGGAGTGTGTTTTAAGTAATGGAGAATCCGTTTTACAGCAACCCAATGGATAGTAGTTGGAGAATGAAGAAACTGGCAAACCTGATTAACAGCATAAGATATATCAGGTCAAGTGATGGTTAAATACTGCAAGGCTCCTACCACACTGCAATACTGAGTGCCATCTGAAAGATGAGTTCCGTCAGTGATGCTAAGACGCTTATTACTTGCTGGTGTAGAAGCAGGTCGTACATCAGTCATATTGGTCCAATGGAGAAGATCCAGAGTGTACTTTGTTTGTGTGAGAGCAAGACCACTGGAGGCGCACTGCTTCAATTCCTAAGAAATAGTGCAAAGGGCCCAAGTCCTTCATTGAGAAAAGTTTACCCAAATTGGCAATGAGGGTGTTGATGTGAGCAAGATGAGTACCAGTAATGAGGATATCACCTACATATATCAGAAGATAAAGCTTGATGGAGCCTGAGTGATAAGTGAAAAGAGAGGAATCGGCATGAGAGGCAGTGAACCCCAATTCTTCCAAATAGGCAGAGAAACAAGAGAACCAAGAACAAGGGGCTTATTTGAGGCCATACAAGCTTCGTCGTAGTTTGCAAACATGTTTGGGATACTAGGAATCAATAAAACCTTGCGGTTGCTGCATATAGACATCTTCTGACAAATATCCATGTAAGAAGGCATTTTGCATATCCAATTGTCTTATAGTCCAGCCAAAAGAGACAGCAATAGCTAAAATCAATCGAATGGAAGAGTGTTTGATTACCGGACTGAATGTTTCACTATAGTCAATACCTTCTTGCTGCCGAAAGCCCTTGACAACCAGCCAGGCTTTATATCGCTCCACCGAGTCGTCAGGCTTCCTCTTTATGCGATAAACCCATTTATTTGGAAGAATGTTCATAGAACTGGAAGATGGTACAAGCTCCCATGTACCTGCTTGAATCAAAGCATTAAATTCTGCACTCATTGCCGAGCGCCATTCTTCCTGCTTCACTGTTTGACTGAAACAAGTGGCTTCAATTTGGTGAGTAAGAGATGTGACAACCATGACATACTTTGGATTGGGTTTCCGAATCCCCCGTTGACTGCGGGTTATAGGTGCAGATGGCTCCAAGGATGAGGATTGAGGATTGGAGGTAGAAGGTTGTATCTCGGGTGGCCCAAGAAAAGGTTGAGAGAGAGGATGAACAGTTGCCGATGAGGGTGATACATGTCGGCGGCGATAGGTTTGAATGGGTGGAGCAGTGGGTTGAGTGGAGAGTGGATTTTGGTAATGTGAGGAAGATGGCATGGGTTGTGAGATTGTGGGGTTGGGTTGGTGTGCTGTTGATGGGCTTGAGGTATGAGCAAATAGGGTGGTTGTGGTAGTAATTACTGTGAGAGGATTTGGATCATGCTCGGTAGCTGCCGTTGAAGAGGGAGTGCTAGTGGATTCCTAGAAAGGGAAAGAAGACTCATCAAATATTACATGGCGAGAGAGGTAAACACGACCATAAGACAAGTCTAAGCAATGATATCCTTTGTGATGTAAGGAATAACTGAGAAAAACACACTTTGTAGAACGAAAATCCAATTTGTTCTTGTTATAAGGACGAAGATAAGGATAGCAAGTGCAGCCAAATGTACAAAGAGAAGAGTAAGTGGGTGGACTTTGAAATAATTTTTCATATGGAGAAATAAAATTTAAGACACGAGTGGGAAGTTTATTTATAAGATAAAGAGTAGTGTTAAGTGCCTCAACCCAATATGACTTGGGAACTGAAGCGTGAGTAAGAAGTCTAAGAGCAGTTTCAACAAGATGACGATGTTTTCTTTCGGCTAAACCATTTTGCTCCGGATGATGGGGGCACGAGATTCGATGGTGAATGCCTTTTTGAAGGAAGAAATTCTTGAATGCATTATTGGTGTATTCACCACCACCATCAGATTGAAATTGTTTAAATGTTGTTGAAAACTGATTGTGAATGTAGGTGAAGAAAGCAATGAAAATATAGAGAACTTTAGATTTATTTTTCATGGGAAAAAGCCACGTATAACGGGAGAAATCATTGATGAAGACAACATAATATTTAAAACCTTGTATTGATAGACAGGGAAAGGTCCATACATCACTATGAATTAAATCAAATGCAGACAAGGAAACAGATTCTGACAAAGAAAAAGGTAATTTTGTGGACTTTCCCAATGGACATGAATGACACATGGATGGGAGTTTATTTTTTAACAACAATAACCTAGAGGAGAGATGACGAAAAATTTTGGATGAGGGATGTCCAAGTCGTGAGTGCCAAACATCTGCAGCTACACGAGTGGCTGAAAGAGTGGTGAAAAGGCTTGATTTATTTGAAGATAGACCGTTATTGACCGGATAGAATCCATTAGCACTCGGACCCTCCAAAAGCGTCCTCCCGGAATGCATGTCCTTCACATAAAAGGCATTGGGTAATATTAGGATATAACAGGAATTATCAGTTAATAATTTGTAAGCAGAGAGAATATTGGCAGAGGAATTGAGGCAGTATAAAACATCCGAGAGAGTAACAGGGGAAATAGATGAAGTAAGAGAAGTGGTTCCAATTTTGGAGATCTGCAAACCTTGACCAGAAACAACACCGCTGACAGTGTCTGTGTCATGGTATGGACGAGCATCAGTGAGAGCATTGGGATCATTGGTGATATGGGTATTAGAACCCGTATCAAGGAGCCAGGCCAAGGATGAGGATTGGGGTGAGGTAGCAGCGGCAGCCATGGCAGAGAGACGATGGGTTGGGGTCCTACCTTCATACGCCATATTGAGATGATGATAGCAATCTATCGCTATGTGACCACCTCGGCCACAGATCTGACAAGGGCCACTGTCATGAGATGCAGGTGTCGGACCAAGAATGGAGCCGCCACGAGATGGTGGTCGAAAGTTGGAACCCTGGTTGGAGGAAGAGGATCCAGAGAAAGACACACGTGGAGAATAAGTGCCTCGGCCTCTGGGAGAGCTAGTGAACGAACCACGACCATGGGAACCGCCGATGGAGGAACGGGTTGTGACCAAAGCAGTAGGAGCAGATTCAAGGGTTATGTTGTTGTGGTTGTGCAACCTGCTCTCAGCAGCTAAGAGAAGGGCCTCCAAACCATCATAGGTAATCGGTGTTTCTCGAGGTTGGGCAGAACTAATAGTGTGTTCATACAGAGGGCCAACATTGTTCATAATAATGGAGATGAGATCTTCATCAGCAAAGTGATGGCCAGAGAGTGCAAGTGTATCAGCCACTTGGTTGATCTTGTCCAAGTAGTCAGAGATGGACATATCTCCTCGTGTTGTGTGAAGGAGTGTGCTGCGTAGCTGAAGAATCTGATTATGATTTGATGAAGCATATCGGCAAGAGAGAGATAGGCCCATGTTGTGTGAGAGGAGATGGAGCGGGAGACTGTGGACAACACGGAGGGGGTTAAGGATCCATTGATCCAGCCGAGAATCATTTGATCAGTGGCCATCCATTCTTCATAAGCCGGATTAACAACATCTGTGAGTTCTCCGGATGCAGAGCGCAGAAACACTGGAGGACAAGGTTTGGTGCCATTGACAAAACCCATAAGATTTTTACTTTTGAGAACATGAGTGATTTGGGCAAGCCACAAAGAATAATTGTTGCGGTCTAGCTTAATTGTGAGAAAATTGGCAATTGTGGTATTGGTAACTGTTTGGGTAGTGGTGTTAACAGGAGCAGTGGTGAGAGGGGGGTTGGTAGGAGGGTTGGTGGTCTCGAGAGGGATCTCTGAGATGGTGGCCATGACTTTGATAGAAGAGAAAAAAAATTGAATTGGAGGAGAGGATCAGATGTCTTTAAACAATGGCTCTGGATACCATGAAGAGTAATTGATTAGAATATTTTTACTTACATTTCATTGATACAGTACTGCTATATATACAAGAATTATGATCATTTTAGATCCCAAAGATCAGCAATCATATTAAGGATTTGCTGTCAATTTCTATCCTACAAATATGCAGCAATTACATCTCTATGATTCTACAGATCTCCTACGATAAAGCTGATTAATAAGAGATAAGAATCAGTGATTATGCAGCAGAAATTTAGCACAAGATTATTGCTTATCAACTAAGACACTAATTACTAAGTACGTATTCACAGTGCAGGTTCTGTTGTAGAGATGTCAAGTTTCCACAATCTATAATCTTTAGGAGCTTAAGGGAAGTGAGGCTGGCTATCTTATCTTCAGGGAAAGACACAAGATCATTGCAAGATTTGATGATCAAAAATTTCAATCTAGACAGGGAGGAAGAGCTTGTATGTCTTTCTGAGGCTGCTGCCATCAACATTGACTGCAACAGCTTTGTCGAGATGGTGTCCATAAGCAATTCTTCAACTAGTGAAAGCATTGGCATGGATGTTAAGTTAGGGGCTTCCACAATTGTCAATTTGGTGAGGGAAGGAAATGAAAGCTGTCGATTTGGCATTGTTGTTGTTACATCTTCATCACTGCATGTTTGCCACAGCTTCAAGAGTGGCAAGTCATAAAGTGTGAGCTCTTTCAATGATGGAAAAAACAAAGGCTCTCTTCCTTCACCAGCCAAACTAGAAGAGGAAGATGAGTAACTGTTGTTGATGTGCTCCAAGGAACTTAGAGAATACAGTTTGAGAAACTTGAGAGAAGGCAGTTGATCAAGTGGTGGAAGATGCTGGCATCTGATACAGCCCTCAATTGTGAGCTCCACTAAACTTGGAAGAGAGGAAGCAGCATTGTTCATCAGCCAGTTGGGGAAGTGAACGCCGCAATACCCAGCTATATGGAGCACTTTCAAACTTTGATGGGGTTGGAGGCCTTCCAACACCATGTCATCTTCGTTATTTCCACTGTTGTCGTCTCTGGACCAAATTAGTTTTAAGGATTCTAGGTACTGCTTGCTGCTCAAATTTGAACTCTTTGAATCCACTGTATCATTGTCGACATGTTCAAGATGGACAACATGAAGCACCCCTTTAAGACAGTTCAGGCCACTCAACTCATCTAGTCCACCACTAACCCCGGAAAAGAGATCTTTCTTCCCCAAGATGAATAACGGTAATGTCTGAAGAGATACCAAGTTTCCCATCCCAAGTGGCATGCGATTCAATTTGCGGCACCAGTGATCTCAAGATGTCTAAGGCTGGTCATCTTTCCAATATCTCTAGGTAGTTGTTCAAGTCTGTAGCACCTGTTGAGTTTAAGCGTCTGCAGATTCTGCAGATTGCTTATAGAAGCAGGGAGTGCTGTCATACTAACATTACCAGAGAGGTCAAGGTACCTAAGATGAGTCAACCTGCCTACGAAATTTGAAAGCTCATTGATTCTTAGGTTATGCAGATCTAACACACGTAAGCACCTCAAGTTTGAAATGATTGAATTGTGACTGGAAATTTTATATGCTTGATCCTGAAGTGGTAGCATAAATGTTCTAGTCTTCTTTGCTTTGAGCAATGCTATCGGAACTTCCCATGAAGAAGGCAGATAACAACTACATGAAAGATGATGAACTCTTTCAGATATATCTCCAACATCCACACTGCAAACTGAGAATTCAGATCCTGCAACTGCCCGAGAAAGATTGTGTATGAGGTCATGCATATGACAACTAATTAAAATTCCATGGGCATCTTTCTTGATCTCTTGAAATAATGATCTCTCTATCAATTCCTTGAAATACATGTCACCAATTTCTTCTAAGTTCCTCTCTTTACCAGGAAGGTGAATGTAACCCTGAGCTATCCAAAGTTCCACTAACATTTTCTTCTCAATTGCATATCCCTTAGGGAACAATGCACAGTAGGAGAAGCATTGTTTCAAATAAATTGGCATGTGATCATAGCTTAACTTGAGTATCTTCATAACATCATTCTCCTCTTTTGGTAACTCCCAAATCTCTGTATTTTGAATCGCAATCCACTTGATTTCATTAGCTTTATATCTCATCATGCTTCCTAGAGTCCTTATTGCAAGCGGAACACCTCCGCATTTCTTCATAATTCTTCTGCCTATTGGCACCAACTCCGGATGCTCCTCCTCCCTTCCACCTTTAAAAGCCAGTTGCTTGAACAATGTCCAACTCTCTTCCTCCGATAGATCATGCAGCACAAAAGGGGAATCAATATCCATAAGCGAAGTAACTTTCGTGCTACGAGTTGTCACAACAACCTTAGTCCCATTGGCACCACCTTTCAACAAATCATTCAGCTGAAGCCAGCTTTCTCGGTTCACATTCCACACATCATCCAGAACAAGAAGGTAGCGTTTCCCATCCAATTTCTTCCGAAGAAGAATCTGCAACTCCTCCATCAACAGTTTCTTCTGCATCAAAATATGCTGGTGATAAAACTCTGAATCCTCTAGTTCATTCGTAGCCCTAGATCTCAAGATTTTCTCAGCAATTGAATATAAATCAAAGTCTCCATACCCCCACACCCACATCTTAAATTCAAAATAGTTGCCTATCCTATCATCATTATACAACATTTTAGCCAGGGTGGTCTTCCCAAGTCCCCCAATACCAACAATGGCAGTTACATAAACCTTTTCTCCTTCACTTGGTGGGCATGTCAAGAACTCCACCATTTCCTCCTTCTCTCTCTTTCTTCCAACCACAGCTGATTCCACCATAAATGAATGCGTCTCTTCTCTCCTATTATTGATCTCAACCCCAATATCTGATATTATCAATGACCTATCCCTGAAGTCAGGGGCGGATCCAGGAATTCAAACCGGGTGGGACTTGAATTTTCACTATAAAAAAAAATGTTCGACGGCAGTGAGAGAAAAAGTATGCACATAGACAAAGGGCAATAGTGAGTCTTGCCCCTTGAATGCATGCTTATACAAAACAACATATGTAAACTCTGTATATGTAACATAAAAGAAGCTAAATAACATGTCAATGTAATTCAAAATATATAGATGTAATGTATCTCACTAAATATTTACAAATGTGATGAAGACTAATCAGGGATGGAACTACCTTCAGGCTTGAAAGTGTCAGAAAAAATGATGAAATTTAGTGTTAATTCAATCACTCAACCCCAAGAGAGAGACGAGTTTTGGACTTCTTCTTTGGTCTAAAGTTTTAGACTTTACTTCTTATCTATGTGGTTGATTTATCCCTCTTTTTATTTTATTTTTTTTTAAATAGGGATCCCTCTTTTTATAAAAAAAAAACAAACAAAACAAAAAACAAAAAAACAAAAAAATTAATAAAAAAAAACAACAAAAAAAACAAATGAAACATTAGTTGGGCAACTGGAGTGGGCTAAAGTGGGACTTAGGCTGGACAAAAACCTTGCAATCAAGATATGATAAAGAGAAAGCAAGACACCTATATGCAAGTAATTTTTTTCTTCAAAATATTTGGGTGGGACTTGAGTCCCAGGTTGTTATAACTTGGATCCGCCCCTGCCTGAAGTTAAACTTTGAAATATCCCCTGCAATCTCATCCAATCTCTCTCTAGTTTCTCTCAACTTTCGACTCATCTTGTACTTAAAAGCAAGTGTCTTTGAAAAGAACTCACGCACCTGATGATTCTCAAGCTGCCTTGCTATGGTTTGGAAAGCATCCAACAAGTCATCTGCCTCATACACAACCTCGTTGAGCTTCCTGATCCAGTCCTGCACCAGATGGCTCTTCTCTTGCTTCTCCTCTGCATCCAAGAGCACAGCTTTGATGGTGGAGAGGGTGTTCTCGAGCTTCTTCATTTCCTTGTTGACGCCGTAGATGAGCCCGAGTTTCTGGAAAGCGGAAGACCCCAGCTTGATGAGAATGTCTGCGGCAGTACCAAATGGAACTGCTTCAACCATGTTTCAGATGATGGGAGAATGAAGAGAAGTAAAGTAGAGCTTTCAACAATGATGAGTTTCTTTTCAAGAGCAAGTTTAGAGGAGTTTCAGAACTCAGGGTTCAGGTGAGGTGGCTTCACTGCAAGTCTCCGTGTTTGAGAGTTGGGGTCTATAATCACTTTTGGGGTTTTGGTCAATGGGTTTTGGTCAAGAGTTTTAGAGGTTTTTAGAGCAAACAAATATGGACTGTTCATCTCCTGTAAATAAATATATATATATATATATATGAGAATTTTCATATACGCCTAATTTTGAAGAGTGATTTTAAATAAAACTTAGATGTAATAGACATCTAAAATGTATCAATTATGATAAATATTATATCCTATTTTTTCTAAATTTTACACAATTACCACCATTCAACTATAACATATTAATATAATAAATAAGTTTAATTGATGTTGTCTTAAATACCTTGATTATGAGTTTTTCTTCTAATACTAATATTTTTCAATCAATTTGCAAAAATCATGTAGTTTTCTTTATTTTTATGAAAAAAATCTAGATTAAAGGAATTCATTCTTTAATCTATACATAAGCTAAAATATAATATGAATAAGATATATGATCTAAACCATATACCTTATACCCTAAACCATATACCCTATACCCTAAACCCTATACCATATCCCCTGAACCTATACCCTAAATCATATACCTTAACCCTATATCCTAAACCAAATTTTAGGTTTCTTCTTTTTAGGTATATTATCATATCATGCCCTACTTAATAGGTACATTAGAAACGTAAGTAGTAGAGAGCAAAATGTTCTCTCGATTAGTATGAGAAATGATATAATAATAAACCTAAAAAGAAGAAATTAAAATTAATCAAAGAACAAGAACGTGTGCCTTACGATTAAACATTTTTCAACTATGTAGAGAGACACCAAATATGAGCTTATGAATGAAAAATATCATCCTATTACAAATGACATACTTATATATATAGAATATATATATATATATAAACTCAAGTTAGTAATAACAAGATAATAAATTAAAGAATGTAATTGATTATGATAAAGTTAAATCCAACTAAATTTTAGCTAGTATTTGAGTTTTAAATTGATGCTAAAATTGAGAAATATACCAAATTTAGTTTTCTACTGTCTGAATGGCAAATTAGAAAAACCGAAAAATGAAGAAAACTATTAATTATAAACATTTGCTCTATATGGTATGTTTGCTTATGTGGAATGGGTGTAAGATAAAAGAAAAATATGTATGGTTTTATCTTAAAAGAGGTCTAGTATTTTGGGTTTTTATCTAATTTTCTCATATATATATATATATATATATATATATATATATATATATATATATATATATATATATATATATATATATATATATAGACACACACACAAAGAAAACAAAGAGCTATCTATACTCGCACATAATCTTTCGTCAATGTATCTTGATAGGAAGTTTGGAGTGAAGAACTTTGGAGCCAGCTTACATAGGCGAAGTACTTAATTTCCAATCGTGATTGGTTGTTGGTGTAGTGAAATAACTCAGCCCCCACTCTGGAACTTCCTTCGCCTTGCCTCAGATTCGTCGTCAGGTGACTACCCTTGCTAAAAGTTGTAACAGTTCATAAACTTCTGCATAGCAAGTCGTCAAGTTCAGTAGACTAGGAGCAGGCACACGCCTCACAATCATAGAGGCTTATATGGACTTATGGAGTCAGAAAAGAAGTTCCTTAGCTGGTAAATCAGATGTTTATAGCTCTCATCATTGTCACCAGTAATATGCACATGAGCACCTCCCGTCTTGGAATTGATGGAATCTATTGGTATCCCTAACAATTATCACCCTGTTTGTGACCTTCGAGATAAGTTTCACAGCAACATGGCAAGCATCACATATCCTGAGGTTCTTAATTTTGCATTTCTTGATGTTTCTGTCCCTCGTCATTTCCGGATATTCACAACTCCATCCCACCTCCTGGGCTTGGTATACATATTCAACAATAATATATACGTTCCCATATCATTAGGATCCATTTGGACAAGAACCTCGGCTACATGCTTACCTAAACCGTAACTTCTATGTACATGACAAGCATTAAGCAAGGTTCTCCAGGCAATAATGTCCCACTTGACTTCAGTAGTTTTCATATATTTCTCAGCTTCATCAAGTTGTCCAGATGCTAAGGAGCACGACAACACAGGTATGGTGATCCAGTCCAGGTTCAATACCAAACTGTTTCATTAGTTGGTTCAAATAGTAGAATCCCTCCTGCACCAAGCTCATATGAGCACAAGTGGAGAGAACGCCAACAAAGGTAATGTGGTTAGCAGACTCTCCTGCAGCCAAGATATATATGAAACACGCCATGATGGGAAAACCCAGATATCATGGCATTCCAGGTCACAGAATCTCAATAAGTCATATCCATGAACACTTCATTTGCTGCTTGAATGTTTCCACGCTTCGAATACATGTTAATCAAAGCATTCCCAACAAAGACACGGTATTTGAAATCTGACTTCCTAACTCTAGCATGTAATAGATCTCCATGTCTCACACAACCCTGTACATGAATGAGTTAAGCAAGACAGCAAAAGTATATTCATTTGGACAAATTTCTTCAAGTTCCATTTTGACATCATACTAATGCTTCCTTGAAGTACCCGTTTTGGAAATAAGCGGCCATGCAGGTCCACGAGAATATGTTCCGCGTTTGCAAGCCATCAAAAATTTTCACTGCATTGCAAACCTTGCCACATTTCCAATACATATCAACGATTGCGCTACTAAGAAACACATTACACTTCATATTTGCCTTCAAGTCTTCAACATTCCGCTGTGCACTTGCATACCCAGTCTCAAATCTTTAAGCTGAGCACAAAGGCCAAAAACGGTGACATATGTAACACTATTCCAAGCCATGCACTCACCTACCATCATACCCACAATCTCCATTGCCTGCCTTACAAGCCCATGTTCCAATTACACGAAACAATATCATACCCGGCACAGTGTTCAAAACCATCATAGCCCCTTCCATCTCTGAACAACTCGAATACATCTGCACAAGTTCATTCTTAACATACTGATGACACTGCAATCCAGCCTTCAACACATACCCATGATACTGCTTTCCCTCTTCAACTCTCCCGCTATCCGAACACGAAGAAAGAGCAGTTGGGAAAACATACTCATTGGGGCAAAGATATTGCACCGAAACCATGGTCTACAAAAAGCCAAGAACTTCAAAGGCAAGCCCTTTATGCAAGTACCGTAAGCTATTACGGCACTCCAAGACACCACATTTCTGTGGGACATATGATCAAACAGGTGGTGGGCACTTGAGATTTGATCACATTTCGAGTACAAGTTGATGAGAGAGTTGGTGTGGAATATGTTAAGGGGTTGTGAGGTTTTGTTGGAAACGATGAGGTTGGCATGGATTGCTTTCCCAATTGTTAAGTTGCTTGTATCGGCTGCGTTTATTAAGAGCTTAATTGGGTCTTCAAAAGTGGCGGGTATTTGCTTTGGTTTGAAAAGAAATGGCAGGTGAGAGTTTCGTGACTCGTGTCGTGAGGCAAGCTAGAGTTTTGAAGTTGGAGCAGTTGATCAGCTCACATAGATAGGAAGTTGGCAAGTGCATGCCACCATCACCATCACTAGTTCACTACCATCACCCTTCAAACTTGTGGGCCTTAAGTCCTTAACCACAAAACTAAGGGGAAGGCTAGCTGGTGGTTGAGTTGGTCTCTAAATGGTTGTGTGATCGGTTACGTCAAATTCAATGTGAATTGTTGAACACTATGATCAATGCAACAATGATTGCACGAACTCATAACTTGTGTAAGAAGTAATTTATTTAAGAGACTGAAACCCACGAATTATTCACAGGGACTGGTTCTTTTTGAGGAAAGTACTATGGGAAGTAATAGATTCTCCCTTTGTATCGGTTTCATAGTAGATTATGGCATTTTCTGACAGGGATAGTAAATTATTTACCGATGAAGAATCACAAATGGTTAACTCTTTGTCACGGCAACTTGAGCTGCCGCTAGCCTTGCAATTGGTACCCTGTCAAAGCATTTACAGTGAAGAATTTGGTTAGTTATAAAGCGAATTTTTACCGTAATATTTAGTAGATTGTTGGTGTGACAGTACAACATAGAGCATTTCCAAATACTCCAGAAGAGAAGAGAGAAGACTCATAAGAGAGTACCTGAATGGAGAACATGAAACATAGTCTAATCCAGCCTCTGCGAAAAATGCAACTGAAGAAGGCTCCCCACCATGCTCTCCACATATTCCAACCTGTTTGTTCAAAACCATATCATCATATTAAGGAAAAAGATCGATGAAAGCGGAAAACCTTATGTACTATATGGCCACGATGCGATTACCTTTAAGCTAGGCTTAGCTGCACGACCCTTTTCTGTGGCCATCTTGACGAGTTGCCCAACTCCTCTTTGATCAAGTACCTAAAAGCAGTCATAACTCAAGAAGTCAGTTTATAGTTACTTTTCATGGATGAATGTGGTAGTCTTTAGATTGATATATTAGCACCAACCTCAAATGGATCGCTTTGAAGAATGCCTTGGGACAAATAAGTATTTAGGAACTTGCCCACATCATCTCTACTGTACCCAAAGGTCATCTGAGTGAGATCATTTGTTCCGAAAGAAAAGAAGTCTGCTTCTTTTGCAATCTGTCATCATTTTTATGATTATAATCAGCATAATATGAAACAAATCTGTTCTACCTTATATGTTGAAATCAAAAGACAACATTACCAGCAGAAAGAGAAACTTATCGTACTAAACCTACCTCATCTGCAACTAGAGCAGCTCTAGGAATCTCAATCATGGTCCCAACCTTAAAACTCAAGGTGGTACCCATCTCAGAGAACACTTTCTTCGCAACACTGCGGATCAAAGTCACTTGGTGTCCCAGTTCCTAACATAGAAAAAAGAAAAAAGAAAAAAAAAATGTTACATGAAAGGGTGCTTGATGGATAGTCATAGAAGTTTCATAACTTCTGTATGAGTAAAAAGTAGAAACCATATTCTAGCATTGTGAATAAATGATGATGGATGATTAAGAATGCAGGATAATACCTGAGGTGTTCCAACAAGAGGAACCATTATCTCAGGGAACACTTTAACACCCTGGTTGCTCATTAAGACTGCAGCCTGAAACACTGCACGCGCTTGCATTTCTGTGAGTTCTGGGTATGATATCCCTAGCCTGTTGACACACACCACCAAAAAACTTTTCATCAACATTCAACAACAAGAGATAATAGTTCTTTGCATATGATGAAGTTCTTCACTTCAAATTTGTTAACTGATACATAAAATTTCATTTAAGAAAACAAGGTTCTTGAACTTGTGCCATATTTTTAGACAAGACTTAAATTATAAATGTTGGATAAGCCAAGAAACAATAAATGCAAAACTATTAAGGTTATTGTTGAGATATCAATCCCACATCGGGAATATGAGACCTTGCCTGTGAGTTTATAAGGGTTTGCGTCACTCCACCCATAGCCAATTGGTTTTGGATGTGAACCCCAGACTATTTTATCATGGTATCAGAGCGGGTTACCCACTTCCACGTGTGAAGCCCAAATGGCCACATGAACTCCATATCACCCAAATGTTGTCCACGTGTAATGCCACGTGTGGGGGCGTGTTGAGATATCAATCCCACATCGGGAATATGAGACCTTGTTTGTGGGTTTATAAGGGTTTGGGTCACTCCACCCATAGCCAACTGGTTTTGGATGTGAACCCCAGACTACTTTATCAGTTATCAACCAAATGTTTTGAGAACAAAATTTGAGTTGTTATATCACCGAGTTAGCTAATTTGAGATTTAAGAGTCATCATACCTGCAGCCTCGGAAACCAAGCATTGGGTTTACTTCTGTCAATTTATCAAGTCTTGAGTAAACTGCATCCTCAGTCATACCAGTCTCTGCAGCTACTTCTGTAACAATCTGTTCTAGGTCACCTTCTGGAAGAAACTCATGAAGTGGAGGGTCTAACAATCGGATGGTTACTGGAAGACCTGGAATTTCATGAATTTAGAGTTAGATAAGTTACAGCTAGTCAGCTACAATTTAATTATAACATAAGTGACCAGTGCCATGTGCTTTTGTCACATAGTTGAGTTTAAGTAAAACTTCACTGGTTTATATGATAAGTAGTACAAAAAATTGAGACAATACCATCCATCGCACGGAAAATTCCTTCAAAGTCAGATCTCTGATATGGTAGTAAGAGGTCTAATGCTGCCTGCCTCTGCTCAACTGTACTTGCCATGATCATCTTTCTTACTGACTTAATTCTATCATCTGAAGCAAAAAACTGAAACATTGGAAAGAACGAAAAAGACAGAAACATGAGAAATGTCGATAAGAGTTTCATAACTCAACATTATTCCAGAACTTCATATAGCAAGCAAAACTAGCATTACATTTTCACAGTAGAAATGCTTACCATGTGCTCTGTCCTACAAAGTCCAATCCCTTGTGCACCATTGTTTCTTGCTGTTAATGCATCTTCAGGTGTGTCAGCATTTGCCATAACCTGTTGATCATTTACCCCACTTTTAGATATCCTGAATAGGTTCTCGAACAAACCAAAACCTTAGAGAAAGAAAGCTATGGCACCTTGAGACGCCTAAAGCTATCAGCCCAAGACATAAAGGTTTCTAAATCGCCACTTAAAGCTGGAGGAGAAAGTGGCTGATTTCCTATAATGACTTCACCGGTGTTTCCATTGAGGGAAAGCCAGTCTCCTTCTCTAAACACGGTGCTCCCAATCACAACAACCTGCATATTTATCAATGAAGACACCCGATCAGTACATTATCCTTCATATTTTCCTAAAGTAGAAGAATTAGGGAAGCTAGAATAATCACCTTCTCATCATCATTTACTTGGATATCAGAACATCCAGAAACACAACATTTGCCCCATCCACGAGCCACAACTGCTGCATGAGATGTCATGCCACCTCTAGCAGTCAAGATCCCAGCAGATGCATGCATTCCCCCAATATCTTCCGGACTGGTCTCAGTCCTTACCTAAGGGTATAAAACAACCATTGTGAATTGTTATGAAACCAGAATGTGACTCCACTACAAGTCTTTAGTTACTACTAGATATCAATATATTTATAAATTGAACTCCCCTATTAGGATATATTGCAAGTCTTTGAGAACTTTCAATTTTCAAAGAGAGTAAGAAATCCATTTCAAATTTCTTCTATCTATGTGTGGTTAAACGAAGAAAAATGTTTGATGTACAAGGATATTTGTTTACCAAGATGGCTTTCTTTCCTTGTGCATGCCATGCTTCAGCATCCTCTGCACTGAACACGACTTGCCCTACTGCTGCTCCTGGTGATGCAGGCAAGCCAATCGCAAGCACTTTGTCTTTGTATGCAGTCGGATCCTCAAACTGATCAGAAAAGGTTATAAGGAAATCAGAAATTGGTATGTATGAATATATGGCAATATATTAAATAATGTATATGAGCATATATACCTGAGGGTGAAGAAGTTGGTCAAGATGCTGTGGTTCTACCATTTTGATTGCGGAGCGCTTATCAACAAGCCCTTCATTAACCATGTCTACAGCTATCTTGAACGCACCTTTACCAGTACGCTTTCCAGCACGGCATTGCAACATCCATAATCTATTTTCTTGGACAGTGAACTCAATGTCCTGTTCACCAAAATTTTCAGGAAAGAAAAGATTAATCATAGTCCATAAAAGAACAGAAGACCGACTGTAATACTGATAACTGAGAACTTTTACCATCATATCTTTGTAATGTCTTTCTAGAATTTCACAGTTCTCCACAAGCTCCTTGTAAGCTTCTGGCATGCAATTTTTCATGGTATCTAAAGGTTCTGGTGTCCTAATACCGGCAACTACATCTTCTCCCTGTTCATATACCATTCTTGAGCTACTGACCTCATAGAACTTTAGAGTATATACTAAATAGGCTATACTTCTATCAGTTTAAAAGGGATGATATAGATGTAATTAACCTGAGCATTGATTAGAAACTCCCCATAGAGCTTCTTTTCACCATTGCTTGGATTTCTAGTGAATAGAACACCTGTACCGGAAGCATTTCCCATGTTCCCATAAGCCATGGATTGAATGTTGACTGCAGTTCCCTTTAAATCAGTTATCTGATTGATGCTCCGGTATTTGTTGGCCCTTGGGCTGTCCCAAGAATTAAAAACTGCTTTAATAGCCAACACTAGCTGTTCTTTTGGATCTGCAGATACACAAGAATAGCCAACAAAAACAAGTTTACATACAGATGTTTTACTAGGAAAACTAAAGGTGGAAAATAGAGGAAGACTGTGTTAGTGTTTTACTTGGTACCTGATGGGAATTTTTTACCAGTAACTTCAACATATACACTTTTGTATTGTTCAACCAACTCTTTGAGATCAGCCGCTGTAAGCTCCGTATCAAGCTCAACTCCTTTTTGGTGTTTGAAGTTCTCCAACTTCTCCTCAAATTTTGAGTGTGGAATTTTCTTAACCTTCAAAGGGAAAGGGAAAATGATTATCAATGAGTTGAGAGTGCATGTTGAAGGTTTGTGTCAAATACTGACATCATGAAGTGCATAAACAAAAGCACTTACAACATCTCCAAACATGTCTAGGAAACGTCTGTACGAGTCATACGCAAACCGCTCCCCACTTTTTGCAGCTAAACCAGTAACCACCTCATCATTGAGTCCAAGGTTGAGGACAGTGTCCATCATGCCAGGCATAGAAATCTAGGGAAGTATATAGCATATAAATCAGTTGGTATACAAAGTGAGGTTGTATGTGCCATTAAAAATATATATTCCATTGGTTCAAAATTTCCGGCACCATAAGGGAGATTCAACATTAGTACTGAATATGGAAAAGATTGAAATCGGAAGGATTCATACTGCAGCACCAGAGCGAACGGAGACAAGGAGGGGCTTGGAAGGGTCACCAAGAGTAGCTCCCATAGTCTTCTGCACATAATCCAAGCCTTCTAGTATCTCCTCCCACAAACCTTCCGGTAAATCCTTACCATTGTCCTGATACTCTTGGCATGCTTCTGTTGAGATAGTAAGCCCAGGCGGCACAGACAGCCCAATGCTAGCCATTTCAGCCAGGTTGGCACCCTTCCCTCCTAACTACAATGCACAAACATTATGATCAAACATGACACTAAACATAAACTTACTAATATGAATTTAGACAACTCTTGATAACTTTGACTGAACCTCATGATTTTCTCAAAACGGAAAGTGAAGTAAAACTGTAAAAGCTTACCAGTGATTTCATGCCCTTGTTTCCTTCACTCCTTCCTTTCCCAAACGTAAAAACCCTCTGCACAGACAAAAGTGAAACAACAAAATGACCATGAACAAATGGCTGCACCAACAGTCCAACTTAAAATGGACTTACAATATGCTTGCACTAAACTAAACATAGAGCATCCAACTCGAAATCAATTGACAATAAGCGCGCAGTTTTAGACTTGAGTAAAGTAGTCACCTTATGAGTTGTTGGAGAACTTGGGTCCAAAACTGGTGACAGAATAGGCTGTGCTCCGATTTGTTGGAGCTCATTTTTCTTAGGACTGGGGTTGGTGATCCCATTTGTTATGGCACAAACTTGGGGCTGATACCGCGTCTGGCCCCCGGTTCGATCTGACCCGCCGTTGGGGGAATAAGAACGATCCTTGAACGTCATTCTGTGTCTATAAGCTACTTCCGGTGAAGTCCTCAAAAGTATTCCTTTTACTGAGGACGACATTTTGGCTGTCTACTTGTGTCACTGTTTATAGGCTTCCTCACTGAACTCAGGTCAAACTAATCAGTCAATAACATTAGTTAGATCACTGAAAGTGGTTAGATCAGGCAGAGAAATACAAGGAATACTTGGTAAAACAAAAGCTAACAAAGCTAACATTTAGCTGAAGAATGACCAAAGGGAAAGCGTAGTCCCCTTCCTAACAATTATCCCTAGCTCCCCGTTTTGCATATAGAATTGGGTTATTTCTGTTAGGAAAAGAACACAGAAAGCTTGCAGATCAATGAAAAATTATTTGGGTCCAAAATCGTTTATGATGATCATATATGTGTATATCAAATAGTCTCATACTTGTATAACAAAGAAGATTAAAGGGTGTGTGAGAATTGGTAAAATTATTACCTGGGTGCTTTGGAGTTGCAGAGCTTCTTCAGAAAACGTAAAATGGCGGTTGGGTTGGTCTGATATGTGACATGAGTGGACGAAAGTTATAGCGCTAAGTTGTTGTTCTCACTAAAACTTTTGAACTCTGGGTGTTTGACCATTCTGCATCACAATAACAAATGCTACAAGAAGCTACGAGGTGCCACGTGTCACAATGTTTGTGACATGTCACATAACCATGTGTTTGGAAACAAAAAACAAAAGATTCATTGAAATATTTCATTGAAACAAAAAAACATGTTTCACTTTAGCAATAAGGTATATCACTGAAATATTCCCAATAAGATTCATTGATCCCCATCTGTTTGGAAACAAAAAACAAAAACAGATTGGAGTGAAAGTGAGATTATCATCTCATTCTTGTAATGGAATTTTCGTTGTTTTCCATAGAAGCAACACAATATCTTGAAATAATTTTTGAGTCTAGAACAAATACGTACAGATTGGTTATGTCAAAATGCAAATTATTAAGAATGTATACTTCAATCAATGTAAGCGAGATTTGAAACTGAATATAGGATTATACACTTAAATTTTTACCAACTTGATCATATATGGTGATTATTTTAATAAAAACTTAATTGATGAAGTTTTATATTGATTGTATTGCAGAACTAAGTGTGTAGTAAATCTCCATATAATTGAAAAGAAATAGTTCTTTGTTTAAGGAAATTATGTTTCCGTCCTTCTGTTATGTGTCTTGCCCTAATACACTTAGGATTGGTTAATCCGGTTTCCTTATTAGAATAGATTACAGTTGATAGAACTTCTAGATCCTTCGGGAGACTATGTGTAATGCCTATAAATAAGCATTTCTATCGATGAATGAGTAGATCGTTATTCTTGTTATCTTTTCTCCTTCAACACGTTATAAGCATGAGGTGCTCTTACCAAGCTTTGCTAATAGCCCCTCCATTGAAAAAAAAAACCCTAAAATCGGGCAGCATTGTTTTTCCAGATTTTTGACCAAAATTCAGACAGCCCTCAGCCGGAATTTTATATCCCCAGAAAACCCTCTCCGTCCCGGATCCAACGCCGCCGGCCTCACCCTGAGAACCGGCCGGAAAGTCTCCGAACCGGCTTATAGAAGATCCAGACCGCTGCCGCTACCAACCATCTGTTCACCACCTTCCCCTGCTCCGATACACTTGAATTTTTGATAGCAGCTTCCCCATCCAGAACTTCTCCTTCTCTCAAATTTTCAGCCCCAAAATCGAAGACCAAGTAGGCGAAAAGTTGTTTCTCCTCTCGGCAGCCATACACCTCATCGATTTTGACTTGGTCACCCAGAAATTTTCTCTGGGCACCCACCTTCCCTGAGCGACGTTGGCGACCTCTACCCCGGCAGCCCCATGATCTCGGTCAACTCTCCATTCTCTTCCGGCATAAACCACTGAGCCCAAGCTCCGAAAGCATCTCAACAACCGTAGATCTCCCAGCCCCAACCGAGCTTCTCTGACTCGCGTCCGATCCGGCCATAGCTAGCCTCGCTAGCGTCTGCCCTAGTCTGGTGCCGAATCTACTCCTACGAATCTACCCATACGACTCTAGCCTAGCCCAGATTCCGGCGTCCTTCACCAGCACTCCGCAGCTCCTCACTGCCAAGCGCCGCTACACGCACGTTCGGCAGTCCTGCAACCCTTCACGTCCGTTAGCCGGTGAGCCCAATTTCGACCCGGATCTGCTCGCCCCGGATTTCAAGATCTAACCCGCTCAATGTTTCTAGAAGAAACATACTAAATGTACGAGGGGCAAAACGGTAAATTTGCCCCTCTGGGTAAAAAGATTTTACCACTAGTAAAAACAGTTTATTTTATTTACAGTAGTAACTATTTAATTAGTTTTACTGTTTTCATATATATGGTGAATATTACTAACCATATGTTTTCATTTCATGAAATTTCTAATGTGACTGATTGCGATGTAATTGCACGAGCAAATTCTCTGCACGCACGTGGAAGTACGTATGAAAATTGCAAGGACAACTCTTCTTACAAGCAGTTTATTTAGCAAACTAGCAAGTAAGCTTTTATAAAAGTTACCGCTTTTGAAATTTTAATTTCATAGTCGGGCTTCGCAGCCTTCTTCTACCCCCACCTTTCTTATAATGTGGGTTGATGTGAGGACTTGGGACCCCTCATATCAAAGTTGAAATTTGTGACGGTTTGACAAGTCACGGTATTACGACGAAATATTGTCGTGGTTAATAAAGGGATAAACATCGATTTGCGACGGAAATTGTCGCGGTTAACATCGATTTGTGACAGAAATTGTCGCGGTTAATATCGATTTGTGACGAACTTTGTCACGGTTCACATCGAATTGAGTTACCATAAACCTTGGTTTTGACCTAATTCAATACTTGGAATTAATTATCGTATCTCGATAATGGTTAATCTTCCATCTTTTTGTTGAAATATTTGACCGAAATATGAGGCCTGAATTTGACATAAAAAAAAGTAACGAATTTCATGTCACGAATTCTAAAAAGAGGGAAAGGCAACGCCTCGGACCTCATATGTCATAAAAAGATTGGGCCAGTAAATAAAAGAAAAATCATTTTATTGATGTGGTTCTACATCGGTTCACTAATTGCAATGAAAGCAATATTATGGTCAATGTATACAAAATATATGGAGTTCTTGCAACAAGAAACTCACTATATGGAAGAAGATGAGAACATTATTCTCACAGTTATGGATTTTAAAAGCAAACGGTATATTGCGGAAGATATGAAGCATATGACTTTGGTTTAATAGTCTAAGTGACTACAAATTCGTTTATTTTTCCAAGTTTTTTGTGAAGGCATACACCTCACATATTTGACTAAAGTTACCTAGTCGTTATATTTTGAATTAAATTCATGGTCAAGACCTCGATACAATTGTTGGCATATATATTCAAATTTTGTCTTGCACATATGGTTCGATCTACATAATCTATATGTTAATGCAACATATCGCATTACAACATGATACTACATTGGACTACATTGGACCATCAATTATTATAAGGTGATGTGTCTAAAGGCTAAAATATCATGATGTTGCGCAATGCATATCGGGTTTGGATCAAAAGAGAATTTGTAATGTCAAGTGTGGCACAATGCACACTTATACAATTGCAAAGGCATTACAACAAGAGTCATTTTCTACACTCTTGAGCGGATTCATAATTGCAAAAAGAAAATTGCGTTACGCTAAATGTCATCCAAAATTAGATGTTGAAAAATCCTTCTCTTTCTCTACAAGATCCAATAGTGAGCCATTGGCGGTGGCGCCGCCCCTATATATAGCGCTCACGACCAATTTTGTCATGTTTTGACATGTTTTAAGCCTTATTTTGTCTATCTTTGTAGTATTACATGTCATGGAATGCACTCTAAAAGGTTCTCATACCTTTTTTCAATCTCCATCGAAATTGTTAACATATTTCGGTTTCTATGTCTTGATATAAGACTATTGTCTCTACATTCTGGTATATAAATGTGTTGTAGCGAGATTGAGTGCTTAGCTTATTGCCAAGAATAGACAACTATTTATGGATTTAGTGTTTTATAAATCTGTTGTGACTATGATGACTAGATCATCACAAATAATCAAAGAGTGGATTAATGCTCAAGTTTCAATGCCTAATGGTGTTATGATTCAAGTCACACATGCTCTTTATGCATAAAGAAGCAATCGAATCATACTATGACTTAATGATATTCACGCCAACGTTTATCACCTAGAAACACGTTGTGAGAATTGATGAGAATTTCTTATGTATCACTATAATGAATGAGCAACATTCATGAGTCATTAAGATTCGGTTAATTGAATCGGTTATTATCACCAATAATGAGAATTGAGATATTGACTCATGTAGGCTTTAACGTAAATCGTCCGGGACAATTTTGGACGTGTTTTGATGATCTGTATACTAAAGAGTAAAGACTCTCACAAACATCCTTTCTTTTGAGCTAAGTAACCATTGAGATCAAAGATCACCAAAATACAACTTGGTGGAACTATGAGCAATGCTCACGGCCTATGAATGACATTAAAGTCATTCGCGTCATCCTCTTATATAATGGAGGCACTACTCATGCTTTCATAAGCAAATATAATGCAAAAGAATCCTCCATGATCTCTCATTGGTCATTCTCGTTAATCATTTTGTAAATCCTATTCTTTGGCAAATATTAGGAGTGACACCCTCCTACGCTAAAGACAGTGATATGTAGAGACTAGCATAAACAAAATGTTAAGTCGTTGTTCACTGAGTACGACATTACAATGTCTATAAGTGATTTTACAAGAATGATACATAAGATGTTGGCTTAATGGCTTCTCATTATTAACTTTGAGGCATAATGATGCTATGGTGATGTTCACAATGGTTTAACTCAGGCCATAACAATTAGATGTTATGGAGAACCTTAACAATGATTGAAAAGTTAAAAAAACCTAGAATTTCCGGTTTTTCAGCTTGCGGACTAGTCATTGTGAGATCCGGTTCAACAACTTCTAGACCGGTTCATGAGGTTCTGTTTACAGCCAAGGATTTCTAATATCCAAACCTACCTATGTACAAAATTGTGTAGTATTTGGAGAAGTAAAAGGTGGTGAACCGCTCAATATAAGTGTTCACGGATGTCCAGAGACTCCGACGGACGGTTCGGCATGTTTTAGGCCGATTTCGTCGTTGAGGCTGGCGGTTTTACAATCTTAACTTCCATTTATACCTGTTCAAAAATTTTGGTAGCGTTTGGAGCTCTGGAAAATAGTGAACCGTTAAAGGAAGTGTAAAATAGAGGTCCGGTCATGCTGGCAGACGGTTCAACCGGTTTCTTTTTAACCGATCCCGGCGGTGAGGCCAGCGGTTTTTTTGGACCTGTAAGACCAACGACTACAGTCTGTAGCAGGGTCATAGTTTTACTTATTCATCTTTGCCCACCATCATTCAAATCTTTATGTTACGGTTGTAACGGTATGCATATTTGTTAACGGATTGAGTTAACGTTCTACAATCTATATCGTCCACATGTTGTATGTGCCAAATTGTGCCTCCATAAACACATAATGATGAGTTATTTATGATGAATATTGTCTTTGAATAAGACATGAGCTTCCGACTATAGTCCGCTTATATAAGGACCTTGACAGACAATCTCTTTTATGTCACTTTGATGAGCCAGTCTTTCCGTCATTAGGAGGAGATAAGAACAAGAATGTTCAAGTAGAACGACTTGGAATTGTCATGGTTTGTCCCTACTGTGTCTCATCAAGTTCCCTAAAGTGATGAGATCATATATACATGCTGCAAACATGCCTACAAGGATTGATGTCCGGATAAGGACATGTTGATGTCCGGATAAGAGGACATGTTTATGTCCGGATAAAAGAACATGTAATCACCCATAGATGGTGGCAAAGTGACACCAAAAATATGGTAGATGGTGTCGCTAGGCCGTGGCTCCCATGGTTTAGGGGGAGGCCACTTGGTTTGATACATACTCACCAAGGAAGAATGCGAGTTTGACACAACTTGATCATTTAATCAATGATACTCATTCGTCTGTTATTTCTGGATTATGGTCATCATTGGGGGACGCCTCAATGTCAATACCAATCCATATAGAGATCTCTACACTTAGAAATTACACCGGTATACATGATGGCGTGTTTTAATGAGTTTGATATCGAAACATACTTCGTTGAGAAAATACCAACGTTGTAGATTGGCCTAAATGGAAAGATGCGATCCAGTTTAAACAAAGAGATAGTGCTTTGGTTTGGTGATGCCGACACCCCAAGTGTAAACTCTATCAGTTATGTCTTTGTTAGAAAGCATAGTGAGAAAAAGAGTTTAGACTCACCTTCTGGCGCAAGGTCTCTCACAAATGCCCTGGAATTGACTACGATGAGATATACTCTCGTAATGGATGTCATTGCACTCCACTACCTTGTCAGTTAGGTAGTTTCCAAAAAATTGAACAAGCAGCTTGTGGCATGGTCACAACTTATCTTTGTTGGGAACTAAGAGGTGTACATAAAGATCTTGGATAGATCGGTTTTCACCCAAATCAAGTGGCTTCTGACCACGGAGCGCGTTTGCAAGATATTTGCTTAGTATCTACTTGATGGGGAAGGGATATGAAGAATTATGCCTATTTGCGTGTAAATTCTGAATGAATCGTGATGAATTCTTGTTAAACTAAGAGATGCCACTTATCCAAAATTATGAATGAAATGATCTTGGGAACACTTGGTCTCGAAAGTGAGGACCGTTATTGATGATGCTTATTCATCTGTCAGTTTAAGGCAATCTAAAGGACGATGAAGTTATGCATATATGTATCCCTTGATTGGTCGAAGTCTTGAGAAGACTCGTTTCATCTGTATGACGAAGAAGTCTTAGGAGAAATTCTCCATCTAAGTACGGTGGCACATTCATGTACCTGTTACAATATGCTTGACTCGACATCTCATTCACTATAAACTTGTAAGGCCAAGTTCTCCTTAGTCTTTCAACTCTTTTTCTGCTGTCGAGCATCTTCGCTCCCTCTTAGATGAGTGTGAAGGAACATCAAGGTAATGGCCGGGTGCGCCCACGCAATGCCAATGTAATGGCAGTGATTCCCTCTATGAAAGGTTTAGGCTTATTCATCCCTACATAAAGACACATTAAATATGAAATCAGAATCTGCCCAGTTTCGTAGGTCAACGTCCACAGGATCTATAGGATAGCCCACTCGTTGGAAAATGGTGAAATTGATACCATTGGAAAGGTCTATGTGTCTATTTTCCAGGGACACCAACCATTTGATCACATCTATCATATTGAGTGAGTTATGACTATTTTCGTAAAGTAGGACGGATCTGTCCGAGAATCTGCTTTGGCAGAACAGTCAACTTCGACAGAGCTTTTTCATCAGCTCAAGATGAAATAGGTTATGGACCTTATATGGTTGGAAAGCTACGTGTGTCTAGTTTCCAGAACATTATACGGTTTGTCCATACCTATTGTATCGAAGAAGTTATGACTGTTTAAGTATATAATTGTCATGTCACGCGTGAATATGATTTTCAACACGAACTTATGTTTTGAGTTGTTAGGCGACATTCTCCTTAAAAATCAAAGTAATGCTAAGTGCAGCAAGTCTGATCTAAGGATAATGTGGCTGGATTTAATGACTAAATCATTGTCCGAGTCTACTTTTGAAGTATGTGAAGTGCATTGGCTTGTGCCGTTTATCTGTACTCCAAGATTGAGTTACCAATCAGGAGGAGTCATTGTGTAGACATCAGGGGGAGTCTACATGCATCACATGTTATCTTCAATTGTAGTTGGTGCGTTGTGCTCTTTTACCCTTCGTCCAAGTCTTTTGTTTTACCCACGAGGTTTTTGTTTTACTTGGCAATGTTTTTACCGAGGCAACACCATAAGCACCATATTGTATTAGGGACGCAACACAAGGGGGAGTGTTTAAGAAAATTATGTTTCCGTCATTCTGTTATGTGTCTTGCCCTAATACACGTAGGATTGGTTAATCTGATTTCCTTATTAGAATAGATTACAGTTGATAGAACTTCTAGAACTTTTGGGAGACTCTGTGTAATGCCTATAAATAAGCATTTCTATCAATGAATGAGTAGACCATTATTCTTGTTATCTTTTCTCCTTCAACATACTTGGAATTTATGAAATGAATTGCTCTAATACTGTATATGGCACACGTCTCAACAACCATTTTTTTTCCTACCATATTTTCTAGGACTATAGGAGAATAAATATGAGGATAATTTAGGTATTTCACCTAAAAAGGAGGGAATAATCTGTTATTACGGTTGACACTGCTGATATAAGATGATGACTTGGCAGTCTGTCATGTCTATAAGGGCTTTACGATGGGGTCGTCACCCCTCCTTCGCCACAATAAAAATAATTAAAATATAAGTAATTGAGTCCAAGCACACCTGGACATAAATGGCTATCATCAGTTACCATGGATTCATGGAATCCTGCTTCTATTTTCTAATCCACGTAATATGGCCTCCTATTTTGGAAGAATTACAAGTAATAGAACTTTTTATTTTAATGATCCGAGAAAGTACATTTGTTACATGGACTACAATATTTTGTTTTTTAAAACAAGGTTCCAAACCCAGCTAGGAGGCTCAGTTGCATACATTGGGGCGTTGGTTGTGTATAAACTCAAACGTGTATAGAGTAGCCAACGGTCTTTCTGGTTCTTTCTTAAATAATTGAACCGAAACTGTGATATGAGATCCAAATTTAAGGCTAACAACACATAGCCCCTATTGATGTCAAACTAGTACATTGTTGAGCAAATGGTGAGAAAATTATCCAACCAACAGCATCAACATTGGAATACAAGGCAAATTTGTCTGTCAAAACTTATAAAGGAGTGATCCAAACGCATTTATTCAGTTCATAGGAGTCCAACAATCTTTATTCAGAACACTCCCTCGATCCCATAAGATAGTTTAGGATTGAGCATAACGTACAGAAATACGCCATTGTATGGGGCTCCTGCACGATGGACAGTCCTTCATACCCTGTTTCTCATGGAGCTCGTTGCAAGTTTTGCAGACCACTTGATGGGCACATGGGAGGAAAACCACAGACATTTCCTCGGAGAGGCACATCACACACTCCCTTTCGCGTTTCACCCCTCCTGTCTCGGAGTAGTCATGCAAATCTTTCACTACTTCTGAGATATATGGCATCTGGGAGCTCTTCTGATCCAGACTATTTTCAACATCTGTTACCTTGCTGGCATAACTTCCATCTACACCCCTCCGAAGGGCTGCAATCTTCGAAGAATCACTCTTGAGTCTCAACTGGGAGATTTCTTTCTCGAGATTCTGGATATCATATTTGTACTTCTGCAGATTGCTTTCTGCTTTCAGCTTGATCTGATCCTCCTTGGTTTTTGCTGAAGCCTCAAGTTGTTCCCTTTCTTTTCTTATTGTACTTGCCTGCTCAAGTAGTTCTTCCTTTGATTTCTCCTCTTGTTGCCATCTAGCCTGCGATATTTTTCCCCTTTCAGTAAGAAGAAGCTCAGAAGTAAAACCTATGACAGTAACTCAGAAAGAAACAATTGTAAATTCATCAACAACATCAAATTACAGATTCTATCAAATTGAGTTGTACAGAAATACTATCAACAATGCATCATTCAAATCAAACTGTTAGCTTAGTTATAACTCTCACACTACTTAGAACCACATGATTGACAATTCCAAGTAAGATGTGTGTTTGTATGTCTTCCCACATGAGAGCTGGTAGAAGATAGTGACAAGCTCTAATACTTCATATCAGTTTGACAGTACTGTATTGTCTTATCACATGATATGCCCTGGTACCAATTAAATTTGCAATGGCTGCATAAAGTAGCATGTCAAACCTACAAGCTGAGTAAATGGCCCACTAACTGAAACATAGAATGAGCTTAAATGAATGGACTTAATCGTAAATATTCTATGCAATCCTGACTTATGTATTTAATAATCCCATCTATAAAATCCATTTCAGGAGCAGTACAATGTCCTCTTTTGAGGTCTAATTAAAATAATGGCTAATGGTGATTATGCTAATCTATCAATCAGATCTATACCTTGGAAATGAGAACATTCTTGGTCCTGCATCATATATTGGTTAACATATCCCTTTACTGACCCAATCCATGTGAAATCCAATTTAAAAACAAGTCTTATAGGTATATTTGATCCTATGCATCCATTGTATATTTGGATATCTTGGAAATAAATTAAGTACAGCATACCTCCAATTGTTCCTTGAGATTTCTGGCTTGCTCTAATTCCTGTAGCAGCTGTTTTATCTTGCGTTTTTCTGTGACAAGTTCTTCGTTGAACAAGGCTTTCTGCTTTTCCCATGATTGAAATTTCATGAGTGTCTTCTTCTCCCTCTTTGATACCTCTTGACAGCTTGCAGCCGACTCTGCAGCGCGTAACTTGGCAGCCTCCATTTCCTGCCTTAGTGCAGCATTCTCCACCTCAAGTCTCCGGACGGCCGAATTTGCTTTTTCAACTTGACCACTGGCCTTGCACAATGCATTGTCCATCTCAGCGAGTTTCTTCATGGTGTTCTCCTCCAATGTCAACTTCTCTTTCTTCAGCCGTTCAACTTCTTCTTTCTCTTGCCTTAATGACTTAAGTTCAGCCTTGTCCTTACCTAGCCTACGGGCAGCCTGCATAACCTTCTGGTTAGCCCACTCTGTCCACTCCTGCAGCTGATTTTGCAGGTCCTGCACCCTAGGACCCAACTTCAAAATCATCTCATCTTTTTTGTCCCTGGGTACCCACTGCCCCAAGGACTTATCAAAAGGTATCCCAGCAAAAATAGAATTCGGGGTATCCGAGTTAAAGCTAACAGGCACCGGGGTAGTGCTGCTTTTTGTTGGCAGCGAAAGAGAAAGCTCAGTATCAGCAGCTGATAATGCAGGTGGAGTATTGGCTGGCGACAATGCTTTTGCAGCAACCGGGGCCGGTAATGCTGTTGAAGTATTCGCAGAAGGTAAGATAGATGATAAACTGTTTAAAGGCAAAACCGAAGTAGCATTCTCAGCGTCCACGCTAAAAACTCCAGGAGAAGAAGGCCCAGCATTGGAAGAAAGAATGTGGTTCCCATTGTCTTCAGGTAAATCAACTCCCATCGCCTTGCTTATTTTCAAAGATGCATTCTTTAAATTAAGAGCAGTTGAGTCTGACACTGATTTTAACTTCTTATCCAAAATTAAACCACCCAAACCACTCAACTTCCCTGCTCTTGAAGACCCTTTACATCCATATGCACGGTAATTTTTCTCCAAATGAAGTGACTTTTGTCGAAGCATGTATTCTCTTTTAGTACTAATAGAATGGACCTTTCTAGCGCCCACAAGCTTTTCCTCTACAGCAGGAGATGGAGATGTTCCGTTTGTGCCCTCTTTTTCTGAGAGTAATGCATTGTTACCTGAATTTCTTGGTTTAGATGTCTCAGGCTGTGAACTAGGAGAACCAGACATTGTTGAAAACGGCTTACCAGCATTCATAAGGCCCAATTCTGAATTTTTGGCTTCAAGTTTAGACTGAGGTTGATTTGAAATGGGTGAACTTCCATTTGAAATGCCATCATTGAGGAAACTGCTTATAGGGTCACCATCCATTGCACAAGCATGAGAGACATTCATGTCACAGATCAATAGGCACCACAATGCATCGCCAGTGCTGAAGAAAGGCCTAATCTCACGAAGAACACAAACCAGTTCCACCAATATGTACTTCTCTAGCTGTTGTAAATCTTCAAAACAGTGCTCCCTTGAAGGATCAATTTCTTGGCCACTCCTAAGAAAAACTAAAGTATTATCCACTATATTCGACACAGTGTCTTTAGACCCATAACAAAGACCAGACCGCAAAACAGCCTTTGTAGCAACGTCTTCAGTGTAACCACAAGCAACAATCTTTTTAATTGCACTCTTAAAGATTGTGTCCAAATTACTCAGAACAAGTTCTTCAAGCTGGGTTTCTGTGAGATCACTCCAATCAGCATCTTGAAACTCATCTGCCTCTGATTCCCTTCTAGGCCGGCTTGGCCCAACCTCAGATGAACCAACAGCACTGGACAACCCAAGGTCAAGTTTCAACCCATCAGAATGGTCTTGATTCACAAAACACAGGTTACAGACACTTGTTTGTCCATGATTCTGGTGGCTTATTTCAAATTTCTCTGCTGAAAATTCGTAACCTGCACATTCAGTTTGAGGCAAAGGCAAAATCTTATTCGGGTCTGCTAAAGGTGGATCAGCTCGGAACTTCCTCTTGTTTCTACTACCCTTTTCTTGAACAGTCATAGAGGGAGAGAGTTGAGTGGTACAACTACTCCCCTTGGCAACCATTGACGCCATTTTCTGCACAAAAACAACATCTTTCAATTCATATATTCATATGCACAAGTCTTATCTATCATTCCATACAGCCATACAATATTACAACTTCATCGATCACACAAAACTGTATCAAACGACAAACTACAAAAACCAACATTGACAATACAATTCACAATCCAGCTCAACATCATCCACTACTCAATCTAACAACAACCAATATAAACCGGATTAAAATATTGCATTCAACAACGACTGAACCACACACCAATATCACTGTTCAAATCAATGATAGCCAACAATATAAACAAAAACCAATCAACACATATCAATCAGACAGATACCAAACACTGCCCAGAAGCATAAGCTCAATAACCAATCCATGTTGAACATACCCAGTTTCACACATAATCTAAATTATGAGCTACCGACGTGAACTCATTATGAATCTAATAAAAACCAGTCCTTTAGATCACAATTGAATGAAACCAAGGCAAAAAAGAATCCCAGAAATCTTGCGAGTAGCTGTAGATATAATCAAAGATCCCCAATACAGATAAAAGAATCTAAGGCTTGATAATCGAACACAGATAATCGAGACGCACCCGAATTGAGCAATCAGAGGTATGACCAGTCTGAGAAGATCAGAGAATTTATACTTGGTTTATTTTCTTATTTTCTTTATCATATGGCTTATAAAAGAGAAACAGAGGACGTCTCGCTAAAAGCTCTTGGATGTGTGGGGAGCCATTTTTATTTTACTTTTTGTTTTTGTGGTTTTTGTAATTAACCAGACCAAAGTAACCATGGTTAAGCCAATATGCCCTTCCAATACAAACCATGGTCAAGCTAATATGTCACCTAACTCTTTTGTACTGGTCATAGCCACCTATCTGTATAGATGGAATTTTCCCCAAATTTATCAGAAAATGAATGTAGTACTTTGGGTTTAAAAACTTGGAACAAGTTGTTCTAAGCAAATTGGGATCCAACAAAAACATATTCTTGGAGTGATTATTGGTTTGAGGAATCAACATTTGATCACAATGCTAGAATATGAAAGATGTAATGAGTCAATCCAATAAAATGTATCGGGAAAATTATTGAATAAAAAAAAGACCATTTGTGTCTTTTTTTAGTTCTCAAAACGTGTTTGAGAAACAAAACTAATAATGAAAAGGACTATTGGTTGAAGACGTGTTCGGCAAGTAAAATGAAGAAGAGCGCAAAAGTTTTTTTTAGCGTGTTTCTTGATAAGTAAGGTCAATTAATATATTGCGAATGAATTTTTTATTAGATCATGTAACGTGTAGCTTAATTTTGATTTTTCTTATTCACAATTTGAGAAAAACTTCTTGCATTTATGATCAAATTCACCTGATAAAGTTATGTGTAAGATATCTTTAGAGTGAAAGATAGAGTAAATGCTAGGTTTCTCTCTCCCTATTCTCAGCAACATCGTTGCCTTTTAGACAACTGTCTCTACTAGTCCGCACAGATAGTGGCTCATACGCAATGCCTTAATCTCTTGACGGCAAGTCCTTTATTGTTCATGTTAATTTAAAATGCCTGCACAACTTGAAAACTTTCATTCCTCACCAAGATCAACAACTCTTCTTCCACTCAAAGGGCACCAAACATGTTTTAGGTGTAAGGCGAAATATGTCCATGATATTGGTAACATACAACAAGCATTTTAAACCAGTAAGGGAATCCTCATCACTAATAACTATATCAGTGTCTTTGTGAATGTAACATCTCGCATAGCATGAGATTGTTCGCATTGGGTCATGCCTTCACGGATTGGTTCTTGGGCTCTCAACCCAAAACAGGTCTCACTATGAGGAGGCATGATTGTCCATATAAGGCACATCACCTTCCCTACCCAGGGAGATGTTGAATTTCACAACTCACTCCCTTTAAGATTTCGTCGGCATACTTTCGGCTGGGGAGGGCTCAAATACCATTTGTAACACCCTATATAACAAGATATTGTCCGGTTTAGGCTCCGCCCTCATTAATTTGCTTTTGGGGTTCCAACCCAAAACACGTTCCATTATGAGAATGTATGTTTGCTTATATATGTATATTGCACATCACTTCCCCTCCCCACGGGGCGATGTTCGATCTTAAAGTGAACCTACATTAAATTTTGCAACAAAAGACAAGCTAAGATAGTGTCTCGTTTGAAGGAGCATAAGATTGGTCATTTGGTTGGATTTTGTAAGAAACACAAGCGGGAAGATTTTAAACAATGAAAGTTAGCTACTGCGGACCATTAAGTCAACAACTGCATTGTTTGAGACAACTAGCCAAAAATAGGCTTGTGCAGTCCACTAGCGATGGGGCTCAGCTCAAGTTGTAGCTCACCTGTAATGAGGCTATGGTGTTACTCGGTTATAACCACGGGGTTCATAAGATGGTCATTGGGTACATGAATTGGTCAGAGTTGTGATTGGTCATTGGGTACATGAATTGGTCATATTGGGATGTTAAACCCTGCTACTACTTTTACAAGAATGTTAACCTCTGCTACTGGAATTAACTACTACTACACTAAGTTATTGAAAACCTGTCACTACTACTTCTATTGGAATGTTAATCTCTGCTACTACTTCTACTTGAATGTTAACATCTGCTACTACTTCTATTGGAATTAACTACTACTACACTAAGTTATTAAAAACTTGATATACTACTTCTATTTGGATGTTAACCCCTGCTACTGCTTCTACTGGAATTAACTGCTATTACACTAAGTTATTAAAAATTTACTACTACGTACTACTTTTATTAGGATGTTAACCCTTGTTACTACTTCTACGAGTTTTTTGCACCAACAGTGTCTTAACTCTTGGATGACTGACAATATGGTACCCGAACTTACAAAGTGATCAAAGACATACCCAGACTCTATTTTTCGTATCTTTATGGTACCTGGTTACAATATCCGTCATGTTCCCGTCAATGGCATCACGTGCCACGCACGAGACACATTACATCAGGGTTAAAAGTCTGATTTGTCCTCAGTTTGTCTCGTAACATGAGAATCACAACTTTTTCCCTCCAAAACCTGACATTTTGACCATCACCTGGATTTTTTTCCCTCCAAAATTCTCTAAAGCATGAACTTTTCCCTCCAAAGTTATGAACTTTTCCCTCCAAAATTGTCTGGAAAATGAACTATTCCCTCTAAATTTAACCAAGACCTCTTTGTTCCCTCAAAATTTAGGTAAACACGTGTGTCACTTCAAATCTTTACGAAAATATAAGAATCAAATTTAAAGATCTTTGTACAATATCATAGGCAAATATAATTGTTCTCAAGCATAAAAGTAAAAGGAAAGTAAAACTCAAAGATTATCAATATCAGACCGAATAAGTTCACAACCACATTCATTGCTCAATGGTCTACAAAAGAGAATGTTAACAAAAGAGAGCAATTACACCAACTAATTTTCACATCATTGAACAGTCTGACATGAAACAAAAACAAAAACAAAAACTGGTTGCCTGGTTGATAACAAGTTAATAACATGTCTCAAAATCCCGCCCATTCAGATTCAGTTTGTGCCATTTTTGCTGCTGGGTTTTGGCTACTTTGAGTTGGAGGTACATATGTTGCTTGTGAACTAGAAGCCCCTGCATTGCCACCTTGTTTAGCCTCCATGGTCTTTCCCTTCTTCCAAGCCTTCTTAGACTTAATGATCTGATCTTTCAAGCTAGTGCTACCTTTTGATGAAACTTTGGGTGCCTACATATAAAATCAGAACTATATCCATCACAACCACAAAAACCACAGTAACATAATTATGCATAATCACTTTACTAACTTTTCCTATCTAACTTCTATTCAGAACCAAATAGTGTCATATTCTGAATTCTTATATATGATCAAATCAAAAAACATAGGATAATGATTCAATGCCAACTTTTCTCTTCTAACAGCTTGCTATATAAGTAACTCGTACTCAAATCCTAACATTTAGATCGTCAACTTAAATATTATCAAATCAAAAATGACAACTGCAATACATCATACACCAAATGTAATTATAGAAAGAAAAAAATGGAGAAGGCACTCACATGGTAGGACATAAAATTAACATCATACAACCACAATCATAAAAACCAAACCTGCTGCCTTTTATCCCTCTTCCTAGTTTGCTGGGAACTTTTAGAACTGCCTTCTCCCTGCAATGACAAAAAAAAAGTAGTCAAAGTATGATCATCAACAAACCATGTTTCAGATTACTTCAGATTACTCACTGATTGTTTTGCTGCTGCATTTTTTGCTTTAGTGATTGGGCATCCTTTCCGATTATGCCCTTTCGTAAAGCACACTTGACAAGTCATTCTCGTATATGTTCTAGGCATCCTTGTTGTGTTTGTTGTGTCAAGGGCTGGTGGAGGCTGCCTGTTCTCACCAGGTTCCTTGAATCTCTTCATTCTTGGCCTTCCGGCTTGCTTTTTGTATGGAGGCGGTGCTATGGGATAATCCACTTGTTCCCAATCATCTTCACCAGCAATAGGATAGATAATGGGATCATATGCCCGAGCATAAGAAGATGGCATCAAGTAGTCATCACAAAATAGGGCAGGTTCTGCTCTTTTCTCTCTAATGGCACACATGGCATGAACACATGGTATGCCACTCAATTGCCACCTCCTACATGTACATGTATGAAGCCTCAAGTCCACAGCATGTTTGCTGCCATTATCTCCCCCTCCGGTAATCTGAAACTCAAATTCACCACTACTCCATGCTCTATAACAAAAAGTTCTCTGTGCCACTTTGTCCATGGTCTTCTTGATTCTAGGGCCAACCATATCTCTCCATTTTTGAACTGCCACTCTTCTGTTTGCCATCCTCACCATCAAGTTCATCCTTATCTTCTCCATCATAGTTAAGATTGGCTTATCCCTAGCTGGAACAATAGCTGCATTGAAGGACTCACACAGATTATTCAACAAAATATCACACTTGCAATCTTCTCTAAAGTATGCTCTACTCCATTGAGCTGGATTCTTATCTTGAAACCACTGCCATGCTTCTGAGTCCAGCTGCTGCATATCATCCATGTGCCTCTTGTACCATATGTTGGTGCTTGATCTTGCAGCATCCCAAACTAGCTGTTTAAGGCCTTCTCCTGGATGTTTTGCTTTGAAGTTGTTGTACATATGCCTAACACAATGCCTATGTTCAGCATTAGGAAACAACTCAGCAATTGCAATCCCTAGTCCCTTCTGCTTATCAGTGATGAAGGTGTACGCTGAATCTCTTTCAATCCTCAAATCCCACATGAGGTACCTCAAAAACCACCTCCATGTATCGGTGCTCTCAACTTCAGCTACGGCATATGCAATAGGAAACATCCCATTGTTTGCATCTACACCAATAGCACATAAAAGTTGCCCTGGGTGGTGGCCCTTAATGTGACACCCATCCAACCCAATTAGAGGTCTGCAGCCCTCCATCCAACCCTTCTTGCAAGCTGCCAAGCACACATACATTATGTGAAACCTTCTCACTTCCCCAACCATCTCAGTCTTGATCTCGACAGTTGAACCGGGGTTGCTTCTTAAAAGCTCATTCTTATAACTCGCCAGCTTGTTGTACTGCTCAGCGTAGTACCCCTCATTCATTCTGTTCGCTTTCCTTTTTCCCCTTGAGATGGTCTGAACATTCACATCTAACAGAAACTTGTTTTGAATGTGGTTTTGAATCCCTTTTCTGCTCCAATCTTCGTCAACCAACAGATTCTGTTGAACCTCCATTGCAATCCTGTTGTAGTTCAAGTGGTGACTAGTATGAATGTGGGAACATTTGTGCTCAAGATTGAGAGTCTTGATCACAATTGTTTTAGGCCCAAGCTCTTCAATGCCACTAGCATACAACCAAAATTCACAACCCCACTGACATTTGACTTCAATCTTCCTTTTGCTGTTCTTTTGAAACCAAGTACCTCTTCTGTTCACCAACCCATACTCTCTAATAGCTTCCCTCAACTGCTCCACAGTTGGAAAACACAACCCAACAACAAAAATTGGGTTCTTCAGATCTACCCTTCTTCTCCAAGACTTAAGCTTTATGCCATTCCAAACAGAAATAGGTAGAGGATCCCCCTCTTCATCTTCTTCTGTCTCGGATCCATCCAAACTCTCTAAGTCCTCATCTGTTTCGACACCATCATCACTGCAGTCACCCCTGAATCCCATGTCTTCAAATTCTTCAACATTTTGCGGATCTGATACATTATCTTGAAAATATTGATCATCTTCTCCATCATCTTGGTCATAGTCACTGTCCACCGGAAAATCTGAATCGTCCGAGCCAGAATCATCATCTTCTACCAGCTCATATTTCTTGCTGCCTTTGTTTCTAGTGTTGTACCTCGGCTCTTTCTTGTGTTTCACATTCTTTCTAGCCCTTGATGCACTCAGCTTAACTTGGTCACCATCAACAATAACTTTTTTACCCTTATCTTTACACATTACTCTTACACCCTTGCTCACACTTTTTTGTTCAGCTTCAACAGTAGTTGCAGGCTCTTGAATAATTTGTGTAGACCCATGGACTCTTGACTCAGAGGTTGCTATTGTTTGGGCTGCAACCTTCTCAAGAGCAGGCCCAACACTTGGTGTTATTTGGGCTGCAACCTCTTCAAAATCACCTCCTGGAGCAAACAAGTTAGATGCCAAGTCACTAAGTCCCGCAAAAGTGCCTTCAGTTTGTAGTTCCATACCACTATCTGAATCCAAATTCACAACACCATCCCCCACAGCTGTCCCCCCTCATGCATAACCCTTCCCCCATGTGCATTAACATCTGCACCAACCATACTTACTCCCTTTGAACTACCAACTACTCCACCCTCTCTATTTAACTCAGTCGCAAACAGGTTACTCTCATGCTCCATAGTTTTCCTCTCTATTGCACTGACCCTATTCAAGGGATTCTCAAATTTGAGTCAGCTGGCCTCAATGCATCATCTTCAGCCTCCTTTTTCCACCTCTTCCCACCACCAGTAATGTACACATTGATTTGGTTGGTCCTCTTTGGAATCAACCTGATCATCTCCAATGCATCTGCATCATTCTTAATCGGTACCCAACCCTCATTACATGTAGTCCTTGGAATCTTGAAGTAGTAGGAAATGGGCTTCTCCCTGTACCCAAGATCCCAAGCTATATTCCCGAACTCTGTCCATGAGATCTTCTCACGATCTAGACCATCAAGCCAAATTTTCCCACCATCCTTGTTGAACCTAGGAACCATGTACTTCTTCGTACCGTCCGGCAGCTTGTTGAAGTAACCACCATGATGTATTTCCATGGTGTACAATTCGGTTGAAACTGAAAATGAAAAAAAAAAAGCACACCATTAATCCACTGATCAATACATGCATATATTGAAACTATGAAACCCAGACTTTTCAGAAAACCAAATGCTTTATCGGATCATTAAACCTGAATATATAATTTGGGGATATTTTTTGAAACCCTGAATAAAATTGTTTGCTGGAAATTTAATCAACACTAATCTAATCCCAACAAACTAAATGACAAACACAATATTAATTTTCAATACATGGACCACTCCACTAACAGTTTTAAAAGCCTAATATGACAAACCCTTGTTCCCATTTCGTTGTAATCAAAACCCTTATATGGGTTTGTATGATAGTTAAACCCAGATAACCTCCTTTTCGAAGATTTTGTGACATTAAGCTTTCATTTGAAATAAAGTAAGAAACAAACAACTTACTGTCATCACTTCGACAACCAGATTCTCTAAAGTAACTCCAAAACTTGGCCATGGTCGCGTCTTTCATAGCACAGTTCAACCAGATCGATTCGATTCGAATCGGATCTGGGTGCCCCACAAAGATTTATGTTCTCTTTTAGTCGGCTTTTTGGTTTTGAGAGCAGAAGGATAGAGACTGTGATTTGGAGGATGGAAGGGATATGGCCACTTGATAAAAGTGGGGTTGATAGAGTTTTAGGGTCATTATTGTTATTAAAAGTCTGTTTTGCCCATCGTCAGGGAGTCTCGTGCATAGCACGTGGTTATAATTGACGGGAACGTGACGGAAATTGTAACCAGGTACCACGAAGATACAGAAAATAGAGTATGGGTATGTCTTTGATCACTTTGTAAGTTCGGGTACCATATTGTCAGTCACCCAAGAGTTGAGACACTGTTGGTGCAAAAAACTCCTCAACTATTACCATAATAACTTGTGCGTTAACTGGTGACATATACCAAACTGATCTGACATAGTAAAATAAAACGTTGTGACGAGAAGTGATCATGTTTAGTTCACAATAAAAATGGTCACAAAAAACTAATCTTTAACCTTTTTCTATTTATTTACATTCATATTTTGTTTAATTGATGTGTTTCTTGTGTTTTCAAGTTGAGAAATTTTATTAACACATCCTTAATTACTAGATACATATCTCATACTTAATACACCATTGTTTAAGGAAATTATATTTTCGTCATTCTGTTATGTGTCTTACCCTAATACATGTAGAATTGGTTAATCCGGTTTTCTTATTAGAATAGACTACAGTTTATAGAACTTTTAGTAAACTACACTTTAGTTACTAACCAAATTTCATTTTACAAATACATCTTTTACACATTATCTTACACATATAAGGACAAAATTTTACAATTAAAGACAAATTGTTATGCTGTTGACATGTGTCAGCTACAGATTTACAATTTTACCATTTATTAAAAGAGAGTCAATTGAACTACAAGGAGTCAATTTACAACCAAACTGCTACTGTCTTCAAGTATTGTCGACTGCTACTGTCTTCAAGTATTGTCGACTGCTACTGTTGACTTCTACTACCAATTCGTCTGCTACTGACGACTTTTACTACCAATTTGCCTGCTACTGCCTACGTTTGCTATTCATCCCACTCTGCTACTGCCTACTTCTGCAATTATCAGTCCCAAACTAGCTGCTACTGTACCGACTGTTTACAAACGTTTTGCTACTGTGAACTGAAGAAGCTGCTACTGTCTACTGACCACTGAATAACTAGTGCTACTACCAAATGTACAGTAGCATCACTCATGCTCATCCAGATCTAGGATTTTGAAGCTAATCATAATCATAATCAATTGCTACAAAACTAAAGCACATAGCAAAACAGAAGCCTTCCGGTTCCACACAGCCTAAGACTAATTGAAGCTTCAATTTCCACAATATCAAAACACCGCAATAAACGAAGAAAAAGTACAAACCAGTTGATGTAGTCAGAATCGGAGAACCACTGAGGGAACCAAACAGAGGAATGAGTAGAGATCAACTGAGCTGCCGTTGGATTGGGCGGTGGAACTCGTCGGCCTCAGAATGGATGGGAACGAGCTTTGGTTTAGTAGCAGTCGTCGTGGTCGTCGAGCATCTGGATCGGCCTGATTCGGATTGTTGGCCGGGCTTCGGAAGAACCAGGAAGGATCTTAGCGTCATAGTCGAGACCTCGCCGTCGTTGACATTCGGGCGTCGTCGGCGTTTATTGTCAGCGTCTAGCCGTCGTCGACCACGTCATCCGGTCGCCGTCGTCGACGTCTTTTGTTCAAGCGTTGAGATAAGGATTGGCCGAGTCGCTCTCACCCCTCTGGATCGAAGACGACGACGGCGAAGATCTCAACGTCGTCTAACTCCACCGCCTGATTGATCAACTACGGTAAGCTTAAACCGATTTAGAGATCGATTAATTGGATGTGACGGAACTTAGTGGAAGCTCCAGCATGAGACTGACAAATTCGATCGAATTTGTAAGATTTGATTCAATCTAGTGGTGCTTTCATCGTCGGAATCGGGTTTTGAGGTGAATCGATTATATGTGATCGACGTCACCGGTAACATCAATGAAGCAGTGGTGGTGGTGGAGTGTGGGTCAAGATGAGAGAGAGAGAGAGAGAGAGAGAGAGAGAGATCTGCAGAAAAAAGACGAAGAGGGGAAGAGAGTGAGAGGAAAGATGAGATAGAGGGTATTATGGTCATTTGATAGCTAAAATTTTGATCAGACTTGATGCTCTCAGTTTTGGGCTTGGGCTTATGTCTTAAATTATATAAAAATTAATGAAAATGGGTTTTTTGTGTTTTTAAATTTGGTCATGTGCTACTATGTAATTTTCTCTATAACTTTTAGATCATTCAGGAGACTTTATGTAATGCCTATAAATAAGCATTTCTATCAATGAATGAGTAGACCGTTATTCTCGTTATCTTTTCTCCTTCAACAACCACATATTAACTTTATTGTTTTAACATTTTACTAGATACACATACCTAAATTTTCTATAATACCCTTGTTTAAAATACACAACTTATTCACTAAATACACATACTATTCTAGATCTGTTACATAATTTATTCAAAATAAAAAAAATAGAAAAATCATATTAGTGAGATTTTTCTCAAAATGTTTCATCTTCCCTCGTACTGTTTCACCTCATTACGTTGTCTTCAATTTTTCCTTGAAACTATGGTTGTTCATGGTAACTATCGTTAGCTAATTTTGATTAGGGCTTAGTATTTTCACACACGTTGTTCCCGTAGAGGAGAACAAAACTCTTAAGCCGGATATTTTATTTCAACTAGGTTTCTTTACTTTTGATATGAATATCTTTTTTGGTAATTTTACGTACCCATAAAATCTTATATAATTTGTATAAAAAAGATGTGTATCTAGCATTTAGGGATGTATTAATAAAATTTCTCTTTCAAGTTAGGAAGATAAAGCGAAGAAAAGATTCAAGTTATGCAAAACACAAAGTGCTGGTTGTGTAGTCAATCATCTTTGATTGCCTGTATTTGTCAGCTCTCTCATAGAACTGGAAGACGTACCATATATACACAGAGAGGCCTGTGAGTCTAGTTTATGCAGTTTTTTACATAACTGGATTTGAAGTTGATATGTGTTCCTCGTTTCTGTTTGAATGTCGCAAGGTCAGTTCAGAAAAACAGAATACTGCGCAGTTCAGTCGCATAAAAACGCAAAATAGGAAATACTTCATGTGGTCCATATATTTTTTTTGTTATTTGCTAAAAAAATATAGCAAATCACATATACATCATTGAAAAGGATTTGAAACATAAATAAATCCACTTGTGTTGTTATTAAACAAATAAGGACATGTTTTAACAATTAAAGACAATTTTTTCTTTGCATGTCATGTGTCATAATTTAATTGACCAAACTAACTCTACATTAATAAAAAATGTTTTTGGAAGAGAAAAATCTTTCTTTTTGAGATTTTTCAGTAAATGAGATACAATAGTAGGTTTTCAATAACTTCATGTAGTAGCAGTTAATTTCAGTAGAAGTAATAGCAGGGGTTAACATTCCAGTAGAAATAGTAGCAGAGGTAAACATTCTAATAGAAAGTAGTAGCAGGGGTTAACATCTCAGTAGAAGTAGTAGCAGTTAATTCCAGTAGTAGTAGCAAGGGTTAACATCTCAGTAGAAGTAGTAGCAGTTAATTCCAGTAGAAGTTGTAGCAGAGGTTAACATCCTAGTAGAAGTAGTAGCAGAGGTTAACATTCTAGTAGAAGTAGTAGCAGAGGTTAACATCCCAGTATAAGTAGTAGCAGGGGTTAACATTCCAGTAGAAGTAGTAGCAGGGGTTAACATCCTACTAGAAGTAGTAGCATATGTTAACATCCCTGTAAAACTAGTAGCAGTTAATTCCAGTAGAAATAGTAGTAGGGGTTAACATCCCAGTAGAAGTAGTAGCAGATCGATGTTCACATCCCAGTAGAGCTATTAGCAATTAATTACAGTAGAAGTAGTAGTAGAGGTTAACATCCCAATAGAAGTAGTAGCACAACTATGATTCGGTAATCCTCTAGTTCTGCTACTACTTGAAGACTAAGACAATGAAGGTTAACTCTGTTACTGCTTTATCCTCCGCTTCTACTACTGTAGTTATCCACATCTACTACTAAAACCTTAACATTACCACCCCAAATATTTATTTTGACTATGAGCTTCATATATATTTACATGTTTTGACAATGAAAAAAAAAAGGTATTAGTAGAGCAATTCATTACATGTTTTGACAAACTTGATAACAATGACAATCTATAAAAGTAATTTTGCTGCAACATATATGAATGTTTATCATGTCATCAAAATATACAAGGTGGCATAAAGAGAGCATCCCATACAAAGGAACAGTAACCGAAAACTCTACACTACTAGCACTTGCAAATACCAAAGTGAGTATCGTGCATATTAGAATCAATAAGCTACAATGCAGGAGACGTTAGACCTGAGAGTATCACATAGTACATGCAAGCAAAGAAAACCTACATCTAAACAATTATGCAGAGAACCTAATTCAAGCTGAAGAGGATAATGAACCCAAAGAAGTACAAGACTTTGTAGGTTTCGGAGGACTAAGTACACTTCTCCAAACAATAAGTACAAAACAGACACAGGGAAGCAACATAAACACAAATGTAACATCCAACGATTAACAATTACAGCAAATGCATATCATTGTTAAAGCAACACAGCAAAACAAATTCTTCATACACTGTTTGTTTGGGAACTATGCATCCATAACACTTGCACTAAATCAAGTTGGGAGAGGCTAATGAGACTAGAGAACAAGACTCATTGACGACAGTTAATGAGCTAATGGTTGTGATCCACCATTCAAATTAAACTAAATTACATCCTTCCAAATCACAATACCTTAAGCGAAAACGAACTCCGGCCAACTCATTGACGGAACCAACCGATCCAACTCCAACTCCCAAACAAACCCTAAATTTCCAATTCAAATATGAAAAATGGACACCATATATAAAACTCCAGCCATAACGGTTACGTATCAGACATGGTGGGGATGGTTTTAAAGGCGAGTATCAAGCCCTGATCAGGATTGGAGCCGCGGCTCTGCCACCTACCCAAAGATGAAGACAGAAACTCGCCGGAAGCTCCATTGGGCTTGGCGATGACGGTGGACAAACCGCCTTCAGCCAAGAGTGGGTTGGTGGAGCCACCGACACAAACATGGTCGTTATCGCCGGATTCGTTGGCGAAGGTTTGCCACTCCGAGGTCTCGTTGATGGAATTGGTATTTCTCAGATTTGAAAATGGTGAAGTTTGAGGCAGTGACAGTTTTATAGATATTTTAGAAAAGAATGTTTTTAGGCATTTTACGTAAAAATTACTGACATGGTGTGATACTGTCCTTATTTGTTTAAATCTGTTGAAATGTATATTTTCCGTTTTATGCAACTGTTTAAGGTAGTGAGATGTCATTTTCTATAACACTAAATTAGGATCTGAAAGTACAAGAAGACCTCGACTTCCTTACATTAGCTCCTTGTGAATGGATGGAGGTGTATGGAGGGAGAGAGATGAATGGGGTGAAGGTAGGATGCCTTGGTTGAATTAGCTTGCATGTATATATAGAGGAGAAACCCAAAGACGTCCTGTTGAATTACGATCTGTTTCCTAGTATGTGTTGATGTAGATTTCCTCTTGAATTTTCTCATTGGTCCACGTCATCTTGGCTGTAATATGACCTCAAAACCAGATCAAATATGGAGTAAAAACCTTTCAGAACTCGTTCAACAAGATTAACTTCCAAACTCTCATTTGATACGAAATCAAAATTCAGATTTATCTTTGTGCACTAACGTTCTATAAATACTAGGTATCGACAAATCGTAAAATATGCTGAAAAATAGATATCCGTAGCTTTCCAACCATATATAGCTTATAATCTATTTCATTATGAGCTGCTCTCAATCCTCTGTCTAAGTTGATTGATATGCACGTGCAGATTTAATGATTTCGGATTTCTTGGTCTTTTTGCTCCTTTCAACTCATTTCCCTCTTCTTTTACTCCAAAGTACCTAAAAACAATAAACTAAGTTAAAAATCGATAAATTTTAGAGATTGACATAGCAAAATAGAGAAAGTTTATTATTATAAACAGGACATAATATGCACCGAACAAACAGTAAAATAAAAACGTTGTGACAAGAAGTGATCATGTTCTGTTCATAATCAAAATGATGGTATGAATCAGTCTGAAAATTCATTTTAAAACTTAGGCAACTAAGTAATATCAAACTTTTTTCAAAAAAAAATAAAAGAAAAAAAGTAATGGCAACTGGAAGCAATGCAAACAACTGGCAATTATAAGAATTAGCTAGCTAAATGGTAATTCCCGATATTAATATATGTTACTACATCTGCACAAAACCAAGCATGATTCCAATCAATCTTGATGATATCCCTAAAAGTCTTATATTCCTTCGTTTTGTAATAAATGTGTAATACCTCAGATTTTCATATCATTTTCCTCGTATTATTCCCATAATTAATGAAGGATTATTTATGGAAATTCTTATTTGGTTGTGCGAAGTTGAAGTCTCGGGAGTAATTTTTTAAGGTGCTTTGACTTTTAAGAGGCCAAAAGTTGACTTTCTTTTCTGTAAGTTATTTGTAAAAACTTCCTTCATGAAAGTTGTAGAGTTTGACAATACGAGTTCGTAGACTAATGGCACGCGTAAAACGGATGTCGTATGAGAAAGTTATGATCAGAGGAAGTCAGTTTCCGGTTTTAGAAACTGTATAAGTAGAAAATTGTGTGGGAGTTATTTTTGGAAACCTAGCAGCCTCACTTTCTCTCTCCTCTCTGCCGATCTCCTCCTACTCTCTCTTTTCTCTGGCTCAGTTCTCCTTCGTCCGGCCAACAAAGTGGACGTCGCTGGTCCCGTTGGGTCGGCACGGGTCTCCTCTCCACTCTTGGGGCAGCCTCGCTCGCCGTCTCACCGCCTGGAAGCCGCCACGGAGCGGCGAAGTTGCTGTTGTATCGCCGGAAAATCGGCGATTTCGACGGCATTTTCAGTGAGAGTTAGGTGAGTCTTGCTCCTCTCCTTCCTCTAGAGATATTTACACCTCTTTGGTGACCTAAAAATCAAGTTTGGGCACCAGATTTGCAAGTTTGGTTTTTGATTTCAGGTTGGTGTTTCGAGGCGTTTTCCGGCCGAACTGGTTGAACCTCCAGGTATTAAAGTTGTTCACCATGCTTTAATCTACAAGTTTCATGTTGTGAGTTTCTCCTAATTCAGAAGTTTAGGGTGGCGCGTGGGGGTCACTCGTCGCCGCTTGTGGCGGCGCGTGGCAGCGCGTCTGGCTGTATTGCAGCCTTAGTATTCTGTGTTAGCTAGCTCTTGCTGTTGTGATCATGTTGAGAGGTAGTAATGCTAGGTTTTGAGCAAGGATTGCATATTAGGACCTTAGGTTTATTTTTGGCTTGGTTGAGGTTTGAGTTTAGGTTTTGAGGATTAGAGGCAGCTTTATTGTGTCGTTGAGTTCAACGACTTAGGAAAGTTGTCCTCCCTTGAGCTAAGAGTTAGTTTAAGGGTATTGTGTTATCCTATAATATTTTGGTTACTAAGGTTGTTAATTGTATGATTTTAGGTGACTTGTGAAGTTGTGATTTGGCTTGCTTTCGTTGTGTTGAGGAAACCGCAACGAGATTTTTAGGTGAGTAAATCTCACCATGGTTCACTTTTGGACCTAATTTTATTATGGTCATTGGATGTTGATGTTGGATTCAATAATATGGTATTAATCGTTTTTAAATATATGAGCTTGATCGTCAACGGCTCATAGGTAAGATAAAACAAGTTTTCCTTATATGTTTATTTTTGAGGTTTTTGTGATCATAATTTTATTGATTATTGATAAGTTATTCTACTGGAATAATATATATTGTTCATATAATTATATCCTTATGAATGATATAATTTTATGATGTGAATCATGTGTTGTTGATGATGATGTGGTGATATAGTGAATTGTTGTTCAAAATAGTCAAACCGGGTTCCAAGCCTTTAACCGGATGATTGGTTACGGTTATGATGCAATTTTATTTTGTGATTTTTATTGGACAGTCAAACTGGGTTCCAAGCCTTTGGCCGCATGATTGGTTACAGTTAGAACTAGAGCTCTAGTCCGTCTATCGGTGTAGGTCATGAGAGATACTTTATGGTATCTGGGACCCATGGGTACACAATTTATTGTTGTAGGTCATGAGAGGTGTTTATTAATATTTGGGACTCATGGGCACATGTCTTAAGTAAATGTGTGGATTTTAATTATTGATCTAATTGCTCTTGTGGTATATTTGGATGTGAGAAGTGTTGTGTTATTTTTGAGATTACTCATACGAGCTTTTTAGCTTACCGGGTTTATTATTTTACAACCCGTTGAACCACTTCTTGGTGTATGCATGGGTTAGACCTGCATGTGAAGATCAGCAGGGTTGAGGCGGAGGCTTAGTGGTAGGGTTCTTTTTGGTTTTGCTGTAATCTGTATAGTTTTATAATTGGGTAGACAATATTAAATTCATGATATTGTTTTCATGTTCTTGATTTGCAAGTTTATATAACAAGAAAATGTAATATTTAACTCAGTGTTGGGTTGTGTGCAGTAGTAGAAAAAAGGCTTGAGCGACGGGTACTTTCATATTTCGTCGCTTAAGCATTTCCTAAGCGACGAAAATGAATATCGTCGCTGGAGATACATTTTTCGTCGCTACAATTTTCTGGGGTGACGAAATATTTTTGACAACAACGATTTCGTCGCCATAGGTCCTAGTAAGGCGACAACAACGATTTTGTCGCAAATTATTTATGTAGTGACGAAAATGTTAACACTTAAGCGACGAACATTTTTGTCGCATTATATCCTTCCCCTAACCGACAAATTTTCATTTCGTCGCTTTAGTCTAACACTAAAGCGACGGGATATTTGACTCTTGAGCGACGAACATTTTTGTCGCATGATATCCTTCACCTAACTGACAAATTTTATTTTCGTCGTCTTACATTAAACACTAAAGCGACGAAAAGTTTGACCTTAAAGCGACGAAATTGTTTGTCGCATTATTTCCTTCACCTAACCAACGAATTGGTTTTCGTCGTGTTAGGTTAAGACTAAAGCGACAGAACTTTGAGTTTAGAGCGACGAAAGTGTTTGTCGCATGATATCATTTGCTTAAGCGACGAAACTTTTTGACTTTAGAGACAAAATTAAGTGAAATCTTCTTTATATCCTCTGCATCACTTCCAGATTGAAAAACTGGAGGAAAACAGATCGAGCTACAGTGAAAAAAAATCTGCACAGATCAATCTTGCAAATCTCTGGCTTATTTGATGCATGATATCATCATCCGGTGCTCTTCTAGCTAATGCATTGTTCATCTTCACCCACTAGTTTGTAGTTTGGTACATGCTCTTTCTCCCTCTTTTCTACCATTTTTTCCGATGAGTTTTCCGGTGAAGTATTCCGGTCAATTATTGTTATTCTTTGTTACTAATTTTTTAGATGTGTTGGTTTTATGATGAATTTTGGTTACCGGCCTATTGGTTTTCTTGTTTATATATTACATTTTTTCCTATTGCTAAATGTTGAATTTTGGTAATATAGGTTTATAAGAATATTTAGGTTGACTCTACACCTTTGTGAGAATATTGGTAATATATATGAGAATTTTGAGAATTTTGGTAATATATATTTATGAGAATATTTGGTAATATATATTTATGAGAATATTTTGGTAATATATTTTTTCATACATATTTCATTTTTTCTGTATGCAAATGATTATATGTGTGTTTATTTGCGCGATGAATGTAAGAATTATTATATTCTTGCATTCTAGCTACTTACATGTTTAGCCTTAGAAATCCCGTTCAAGAATTATTTTGTTACAACTTTGTTTGACAAAATGATTCTTAAATTGTCCTATTTTTGGACAGTTTAGGAGAACATGACTTTGATTCACACTGATTTATGATGTGGCAGTTCAGTTTTTGATAGTGGGTAATTTCGACATGGTCTCCCGCTACTGTTCCTCGAGTGCACATTAGGTATAGAAATTGATGCACTTGGGGAACTGTAGGGAGATGCTGCCGAAATTTTCTCACGTCAGATTCAAAACCATCATAACATAAATCAGTGCGAAACAAAGTCATGTTCTCCCAAATGGGATTAGGACCCTAACCAGAGGCATAAGGTGATGAAGAAGAAGAATTGAATGGATATATATGCTTATGTGTTGCTAACAATGTGCATTTTTTTTTTCTATTATGACAGGCATGCGGAAAAAATGGACAAGAGTTGGATGCAGTACAATAGGGGACACCCTTTATATATATAGGCGGCATAGTTACATGGATAGTTACATGCATAGTTACATAGGCAAGTTAATGTTGTTACACAAGTGTAAAATGTATGTAATTACCCAGATAACTATCAAACTGTAGTTTCACGGATAGTTACATACATAGTTACATTGATAGTTACATAGATGGATAGTTACATTGATAGTTACATGCATAGTTAGATGGATAGTTACATTGTATATATGTAACTAACAATGTAACTAGCTTTGTAACTGACAATGTAACTATCTATGTAGCATTGTAACTAATGTAACTAAGGAGCAGTAGGTTAAGGAAGTTTCAGATTTTTTCATCTATTCTTTTTTAATAGCTACATGAAAGATTCTTTGTTTTATAACCGGTAATGTAACTATCCATGTAACTGACAATACAACTATCCACGAAACAAAATGGTTTTGTAATTGGCTAAGTAACTATTTATGTAACTTATTTAGTTAGTAACAACTGAAGTAACTGGCAATGTAACTAAGCAGTCATGTAAATTTTCATATAAATGATCATGTAACTACATGAGTAACTAGTCATGTAACTGACCATGTAACTACTCAAGTAACTGATTATTTGCAGCGTGCCGCTACACCACAACAATAGACCCACTATGTAACTACCTATTTAGGTAAGTAACTATCATATGTAACTACTTAAGTAATTGGTCATGTGATTCACTATATATGTAACTACTTAAGTAACTGGCAATGTAACTATCTATGTATTTAGCAACGTAACTAGCAATTTGTTTAGTCTCGCTCTAGTATTATTCTTCACAACTTTTTTCTTCCTCTTTGGCATTTCTTCTCCTTATGTCCTTACTTAGAGATGGGAACACATGCATCAGAATTCCACTTTAGCATTTCTTCTCCTTGTGTGCTTACTTAGAGATGGGAACACATGCATCAGCATGGCCGAGAGGATACAAATAACAAAACATATGATGAGAAGAGCATCTCTGCAAGGAATAAAAAAATGAGTTAGCTAGAGTACTCTACTGATAGATGACACTGAGTCAATTACTTAATAGTTCGTATCAACAAGGACATTAAATTTCTGAACATCAAGTACATGAACTACAAACTTAATATCATCATTCCATAAACTTCCTAATCCTAATTTACAAAGAGAAAATGGAACTAACAAAAACAACATCATTAAAGAACAAAATTATATTAGTACAGGTGTCCTAAACAGATAATACAAATACAAACAAATAACTAGTAGACCATTAAGACAACTGACTCGTATAGTTTCACCAGTACAAGTTCTATGTTCCTACATACCACAATTAAATTAAGCTGCTGAATGCATCAATTAATCCCAAGAAGTCTCGATATAGTAAGATAAACCATAATCACTCAACATTAAGATGGCAAACCAGAAACCCATTTAACTCACCACTAAGCAAAATTTCAAGCTAACATGTAAGCAAACAAAAGAATCTATACACAAATTCAAAACTCAAACTAACTAAGACAAAACCAAGTCTCCCACAATAAATTTAACACTTTAAAATCACCAGCACATAATCAGAACTTGTTAGGTCTTTCTGGGTGTCATAAATCTAGGGTAGGTGGTCTAGGCAATGTAGGTGGTTTTGCAGACTATCGAAATAGAATTGTGTTCCTGAGTAGTATGCAGATTTACCTTGATTGAGAACCGTTGGATCACTACGATTTTCGATCACATAATAGAAGACATGATTTTGAACAACTATTGTGAAGAAGCTGTTCTGGAATAAATCATAGAAGTGGAACTTTTGAGCTGTTGAAGTTGACTGACGGGAATGATTTCCAGCAGAAGTTTTCAGCTTACAACTCTCTCTCTCAATTCAAGTTTATGGAATAAAACTACAACTGAAAAACAGAAGACCTCTACAACTATATAACTGTAGATCAAAGCATCTGTCCCGAAAGTATGACGCCTAAGACCTCCATTGGTGTACGTTTCTACTCAACAGAACCTTGAACAGCTTCAACCTAACAGTCATATAGGTTAGAGATGTCACTCCAACAAAAGTTCACCCACAGATCAAGTCTACATGAGAAAAGGAGGAGATGAGCTACAGCCCGAAATCCCTTACTAGCCCAGATAACACAGCCCAGCAATCTGAAGTCCAAGCCCAGCCTACCCATCCTCAAGTCCAGTCAACCCGATCTGGGGGACACTTTCGTCGGAGCCCTTGACCACCGTTCAGTCCGGCCGACGACCATGCCTGAGAGCCATGCCGACGCTGCAAAGAAACTGCAAAACAATACAGACTTTGACTACCTCCTCCTCTAAATTCAAGAGCAACATCCGCTACCGCCCCTAGATTGTCAACACAGATCCAAGGTTCAGTCCCTTCCGCTGTCAACGGTGCTCACTGCTTCCTCGATCCGCCGCCGCTAGCCGGAGTCTCGATCGACCGCCGTTTCTGAATACACACCATCGATCTGGACCCACCAATCACGCATTCACCCGAGATCGGCTCCGCCACTAGATGACAGATTCCTTCATAAAATCTCTCTGATAGACCTCCTACAACCCAGCCGAGCACTGAATAGAGACCCCGACCCCTTATCCTGCCTTCTATCAACGACAAAACTGTCGGATGCCACACCGTGCAGACGGAAAACCGAGGTCGCTGCCGCCCTCTGTCACGAAACCCTTAGGGTTCCGGTTTTCTCAGCTCCGGAGAAGACGGAGTGAATTTTTTATAAAAAGAGTGCTTCCCTAGTTTAGGTATTGGGTTGTATATTTAGTAAAATATTTAAATGAGAAATTAAAGAAGTGTAATATTAGGAAAGGAACGTGTATTAAGTTATTTAAGGTGTAAATATAAATTTCTCCCCTTCTGTAACCAAAAAAAAAATTTGAAAGAGTCCTTGTTCATAAACACGCAGTGCTAAAACTAAGATGAGGATTAGCGGAGGACTTGTTGAAGACAAGGTGAAGATTATCATTTCTTTCATGTATTTCCCAATATCCATTTTCCCAATGTCATTAAGCAGATAATGAAAACAAAAACCAAACGGAATGGTTACCTAACAGAGAAAAACTGAAATGGTTAGCAAACGAAATTGTCGCCAGTATTGGCCGAGAGAAACACTACTCCAAAACTTCGGAGTATAAAGTATAAACCAAAATACACGTTGCTAGTTCAACATTACCCATTCTAGACACAAACAAAGACAAAATTTTATTTTCAGCAGTGAACTAAATTTATTGAGTAATCCGCATGCCAAGTTTGGTGAGAACTTCAGCCAGTAGAGGATCCATGTCTGGAGCCAATAACTAGACACTCAACGGTAATCCAGAAAAGAGTAGAGGCAGCACATATCAGCAATGAGAGATAGAAATTTTACCAAGCAGGAGGATTCATGAGCATCGCCACTTATAGCAACAATTTCAAATCAACCCCCCAGCAGACCATAAGCTCCATTATCAGTAATGACAGTTATTAGACGGATGGATTTCAGAGCTATAATAGTTAATCAAACAGTGATCTAAAAAACCCAATACCATTGCTATATCACCTCTAAAACAATCCCATATTGAAAGTATAGAAGGTTGGAAAAATTTAGCAATATGCTAATTTGGGAGTAAAGCAAAAAGGTTGTAAAGACTTACACTTGTGCATAATACTTTGGACTATGATTCAGGTGCAGAAACTTTATAGTACACTGATGTTCATGAAACCACTTGAAATATTTTAGCTAGACAGTAAAATAGGGATTCTGGAAATACTTTTCAATAATAAATATAGGCACAACAAAAGGTCATCATCACCAGCAATTTGAGCTCTGTAGAGATGGAGATAACGTGAGGAATGCTGAGTGCCAAAAAGAAGCTTTTTGCTGCCTTGCGAAAAGGAACTGAAGAATTCTTAGGAGGAACTAGCATCAAAACATTTTTGACACATTGCAAACCCTTTGCCTCTGAAAACATAACCCAATTCCCCAGCACATATAGCACACTTGGTCCCGATCCTCAGAGCAAAATCCAGCTGCTCATTGCTCTAGAACAAAAGTTGAGAAAAAAAATATATCATTCAGCAAAAGGAGATGGTAACAGCAATTATTTCAAGACTCCATTCCCAACGAAACACTGGCACAAGAAAAATAAATGTAAATAAATTTAGACAGCTTACAGTTGCAGAGGATGTTGTAACATTATGTGAACAAGGAGCCTTTTCAACACCAGGCGGGGAAGAACCTGGGTTTAGATTTGTGCACTGGTGGGCTGATGTTCCCGAACCCGCAGCAGTAATACTTCCTTCAGTAAACAGCTTGTTAAAATTCTCATTGTTTCTTATCCTGTATATCATATGCATAAAGTAGTAATTAGTAAGCATGATACAGTGAGTTGTTCAGACTCAAATTCTATCACAATTGCAACTTGAGGTGTCACTGAGTCAAAATCCTTGTATCCCTCAAGATGTCAGGTAAATTATGTAATGTCCTGTACTTCAGCCAAACTCAGTTACATTGAGAGATACTGTACTGATAAGTAGTAAACAGTTTTCATACTATGTTCTATCTAATTTTCATGGGATGATCTCATCTTTAATGACAAAAATGAAAACTGAATATTTAACAAAAGTTTACATTTGGCTAATCAGCTACATCACTACTTTTTGATTGCATCACTAAGAAGTGACAAACAACTTTTCTGAAATATTAGGATATTTGCACTAATAAATCGTACTCATTCATCTTGTCATGTCCTTTGTTAGCTCGCGTGAAAGAGCCTTAAAACCTTGATAGCTAATTAGTAATAGACAGACTTTTTATGTTTTGCTGAAACTGTTATAAGTATTACAATAATTTGTTGGAAGAAACACACCGATGCATTGACTTCTACTACTACTTGCGTTGTAATGTAGCCAAAGAAAAATCAACATAATCAACACAATTTTTAAATATAACAGAGAATTCTACTAAAACTTATTCATGTCTGTAATGTATGATATTTTACCTTTTCACCTCTTCTCCTTTTGCAATATTGTGGAGTGAAACAAATGATGGACTGTAGCCAGTTGCAACAAATTGGGACTCAGTGGGAGTAATACTAGTTTCCCTAATACTCTTAGTTTCTGGGTTATAACAAACCACAGCACCGACACCATCACCATAGGACATTAGAATTTCACCATTACTCAAAAACATAATTGGATCATACGCTTTTCTTGGATTCAAGCTTTCAATAACAAAAGTCTTAGTCCAAGACTCTTGGACTCCATAATCTCTCATGATCCACATTTCAAATTTGCTAGTATTACCACAATATCCACATAACAAGAGACAACCTTCTGACACTCCCAAGCTGCACAAACGAAGTTCATCTTTTGGAGCAAAGTGGCTAGGTGGGGGTACTGTTCCAAACTTTTCTGTTTCAAAGTTGAACGACTGCATAAAATGATCACGAATCAAACATTTCCTAGTCCAATGAAGAGCTCCATGTAGAAACGCATTGAACGGTGAAAAGTCGAATAAAGCGGAAGGAGGCTTTTCAGTGTCTCTCCACACTCCTGTACCAATGGTATATATATACGCCCCACCGCGCAAGCTAGTGCAAAGAACCTTGTACTCATTGGTAGCAGCACTAAAACCAAGTCCAACGAAAGAGCCAACACTACGTTCAGAACCAAGAGGTGGAGTGGTGATGAACTCACCCGAAATCGGATTGCACACATGCAAAGGCCTATGAGTGTTAGGTGGAGCCAAGCAGAGTAGACCATTGCAAGAGTTTATCAAACCACATCTCTGACCCAGATAACTTCTGTCAGCAGGGACGGGTATGCTAATTTTGGGGCGAAAACACATCCTCTCTAGCTGCAAATCAGGACCAGCACTATCTACTATATGGGTGAAATATAATTTCCTTAATCTCCAATTACGGCAATGAGGGTAGGTTTGGATCAAGATGCCCATGGGTGATCTTGACTGACGGAGGCAATTAAAATGAGGGTCGGAAATCATAAAGAGCCATGGTTTGCAAACGCACCTGCAGCTGAAGAGGGTGTTTGGGGAGAGCCTGGACAGGATGTCCATGACTAGAACTTGCGGAAGTTGCCCGAATCTGCAGGGACCTGTCCATTGGTCGCTTTGCCCTTTGCTTCCGCCGTTCTGGGATACTCTTTTGCTGGGATGATTCATAGTGTTTTCTTTGCAGATAACAGAGTTTGGGGTTTAGGTCATGGATTTTGGATTTGTGTACAAATGGGAGAAATTTGGAAAGATAACCTCTTTTGGGAGTCTGAGAGTGACGAGTACCACCGGAGTGGGCGGCGAGGCTATCTGGTTCGAATGGCGAGGCTGTGATGCGGCGTGGCTAAGTTTTGGGCTACTTTGATGAAGAGCAAGGGTAAAGGGTAAACGTGGATATCAGGTTAACGTCCGTAAGTCGATTAAGGAGAAGCCTGAATTATTCACTGACATTTTTCCCATATTGGTGTGTTTTGCAGGATCTAGCTACAAAGAGGATGATTGGTCTAGGAAAGCAGCGTGATGGATTATATTACCTGGCAGCATTAGTGATGAAGAAAACCTTAACCAATTCTCATTCATCCTCAAACCATCAATCAGTCTGCAAGCTCACAACCTCATCCAACCCATCCACTGATCTCTGACATAGCCGTTTAGGTCATGTTTCTCATGCTCCTTTAAAATTCATTGCTCAGAACTTCCTAAATCTTTCAGTTCAGCCGATTGATGCGTGTCCTATTTGTCCCTTGGCAAAGCAACATCGCTTGCCTTTTGGAGTGAGCTCAATTTCATCTGAAAAACCATTTGATTTAATTCATTGTGATATTTGGGGTCATTATAAACATGCTTCTCTTTCTGGGGTTCATTATTTTCTTACTATCGTCGACGATTACACAATATTCACTTGGATTTTTTTTGATGAAATTTAAAGATGAAGCCCAACCAATTTTAAAACGATTTTTCGGCTATGTTTTCACCTAATTCACATCTCGCATAAAAGTTTTTCGCAGTGACAATGGTGTCGAGTTTCTTTCACTTCGACCTTTTTTTAATGACAATGGTGTAGTTTTTCATCACTCATGCGTTTACACGCTTCAATGGGGTTATGAAATATAAACATCGTCATATTCTACAAATGGCCCGCGCTTTAAAATTTTATGTTCATCTCCCTACCCAATTTTGGGGGGAGTGTGCTCTTCATGCGGTACACATCATCAACCAATTGCCTACACCTGTCCTTTCTTTCAAAACTCTGTTTGAGCGTTTATACTCAAAACCACCTCCATATCATCATCTTCGTGTGTTTGGTTGTTTGGCCTATGCTACCAATGTTCATCCTTCACACAAATTCGATCATCGTGTTGTGGCATGTATTTTCATAGGTTATCCTATTGGTCAAAAGGCCTGCAAATTGTATAATCTGTCAACTAAAAAGATTTTCACAAGCAGAGACTGAGACGTTTTTTTTTTTCGTGAAAATGTTTTCCCATATGCATCTGAGAAGCCCAACACTTTTGTCCCTTCTTTGGCCCATTCCCACGGCCCAATCACTCTTCCAATACATGACCCATATCTCATTGATCACACCTTTGACCCACATCCTATCTCTCCCTCATCTTCTCACCACAACTGCAACTCATGTCCTTGTTCTTCTCCATCTCCAAACCGCGTGTCACCATCTCAGGCGCCACCATCAACACCGCCATCTCCAACCGCGGCGTCCATTCCTCCTTCTCTCCTCCGCACCTATTCTCATCGCCCAAAACCCCAATCTTTATCAGACTCTCAAAACCCCAATCCAATTTCTGACCCTTCTTCTCTGGCTCCGGCATCTCCTTCCAACCTACCTCCGCCAGCTCACATCGACCCGACTCTGTCTCCGTCCACCCAAACCGACCTGACTCTGCCTTCATCCACCCAAACAGACCGGCCTCACCAACCTGATCTGCCACATGCGCCTCTACCTCCGCCCGACCAACCCATACATCATCCTGAGCTTCGTTGCTCCAGCCGCTCCACCGCTCCGCCGGTAAAATTCAGAGACTACGTCTGCTCCAACGTCACGCGGTGTACCTCTACTCAATCATCCTCGTTGTTTCCAGGTTTGAATAAAGGCACCCGCTTTCCGTTATGCAACTATATCTCTTATCATTGATACAAGCCAGTACATCAATCATTCATTGCTTAAGTTAGCCAAGCCACAGAACCACATTCCTACTCGGAAGCTGTCCTTCATCCTGAATGGCAGCAAGCAATGCAATCAGAGTTGCAAGCTCTTCAAGAAAATGGTACTTGGTCTCTCACTCCTCTACCGGCCGGCAAGAAGCCTATTGGTTGCCGATGGGTTTACAAGATCAAACACAAGTCTGATGGGTCGATCGAGAGATATAAAGCACACCTCGTTGCGAAGGGATTTACTGAATTAGAAGGGGTTGATTATTCAGACACGTTCTCTCCCACTGCCAAGATCATTTTTTCAGATGTCTACTTGCCTTGGCTGCAGCATAGGGTTGGTCCCTTTATCAATTGGATGTCAATAACGCATTTCTCCATGGCGATCTTCATGAATAGATATACATGTCTCCACCGCCAGGGCTCCAAATACAGGGGGAGGAACATCTGTTTTGTCGTCTTCATAAATCGCTTTATGGTTTGAAACAAGCCTCACGCCAGTGGTTCTCCAAATTCTCTGAGGCTATTCAATCGGCTGGTTATGTGCAATCACATGCAGATTACTCTTTGTTCACCAGGAAACGAGGCAAGTCTTTCACTGCTCTTCTAATTTATGTTGATGATATATTGATTACTGGAAATGATCCGATTAGTATTGCTGCAATCAAGAAGTTTATGCATAATCATTTCCGTCTTAAAGATCTTAGTGAACTATAGTACTTTCTAGGTATTGAAATTTCTGCATCTAGAAATGGGATTTTTATTTGTCAGCATAAATATGCCCTAGAGATTATTAAGGATGCAGTGCTGTTGGGTGCAGCCCCTGTTGATACTCCTACGGAGTGAGGTTTGAAGTTATCTGATAATAGCGACCTACTTAAAGATCCAGGACGCTATAAAAGATTGGTTGGGAGGTTGATATACCTCACTGTCTCAAGACCAGACATCACATATTCTGTCCAGGACGCTATAGAAGATTGGTTGAGAGGTTGATATACCTCACTGTCTCAAGACCAGACATCACATATTATGTCCATGTTCTAAGTTGGTTTATGCATCAGCCTAGGAAACTTCATATGGAGGCAGCCCTTCGAGTTGTTCATTACCTTAAAAAGGCACCTGGACAAGGTTTATTTTTTTCTTCCAACAATGATCTTAGATTCAGAGCATATTGTGACTCAGATTGGGCAGGTTGCCTGATGACCAGGAGATCAACCACAGGCTATTCTGTTTTTCTGGGCCCTTCGTTGATTTCATGGAGGTCAAAACGTCATAAAACCATCTCACTCTCTTCCGCCAAAGCAGAATACCATGCAATGTCGGGAGCTTACTGCGAGTTAACTTGGCTTTGGTATTTGCTTAGAGATTTAGGATTCATACATCCAGAACCTGCCACATTGTATTGTGACAATAGAGCTGCATTACACATAGCAACAAATCCAGTTTTTCATGAGCGTATGAGGCACATTGAGATGGATTGTCACTTTATAAGAGACAAAATTCCAGACGGTTTAGTGATTACAAGGTTTGTAAATTCATCACATCAATTGGCAGACATTTTAACCAAAGCTTTATGTAATGAGGTTTTTGTACCTATGATTCGCAAGTTGGGAGTGCAAGACATCCACTCTCCAACTTGAGATGGAGTGTTAAAGAAGTAGCTTGAATATCTTCTGTATTAGGAATGTCTGAGTTGTATATGACTGTATTGTTTCCTTGTATTGTTTGATATAGGAATCATTGCTTTATTATAGAGACTTGATTGTTGAGATTAGTTTCCTTGTTAGTCTTTTGTATTCACTATTTGTATTCGATACAATATCAATAGAATTTCACTTCAGTCAGATCATCTTCTTGGCATTCTTGTTCTTGTCATTCTTTTCAATGTTGTCTAGCTATTGTTAAATAATACAACTAATTAATAAAGGGTTGTGAAATCCACACACCCTAAATTAAAATCCACACTCTTTTTTCTTTTTTGGTAACTTAAATTTTGTTTTTAGTGACTTAAATTTTTTTTTTTGTGAATGTGTTAACCAACAAAATTTGTGTGGATTTTAACTTGAGTCGTGTTGATTTCATATCCCTTAATCTACTAAAAACATATTTAAAAGAAAGATGTAGATGTGTCTACGAGTCTTTCATCGTTAAATTACTTTCATAAACAAGAAAACATTGTCGACGACAAAAGAAATTTATAGGGGTTAGATAGAAGATGCCCAAAATCCTATTGAAATTTATTTCAAAAGTAAAAGCCTAAAAGAAAAGGAGAATACGAGTGAGGAGGGGACATTACTAGCTAACTCCCCAAAAGGGAGAGTCTACATCATAATTTGTTGCAAGGGGGTTTGCATTCGCGCAGCCTCTACAATCTAAGTTCAAACTTTGCAGTCATGAAATGCAACCTTGATTCATAGTTCTCATTTCAAAAAAAGCTTATTCAGTGAGAGGAGACAAGGTGAAGATTATCTAAGCCCGCCCACAGTCCCCAAACTCCGGTACGAAGAAACACGAGTAGAGGATCATGCGATTCATGTCTGGACTCTAGAGCAAACAACTAGGCACCCATCAATAAACAAGAATAGAGTAGAGGCAGCACATACCAGCAAGAGTTTTACCAAGCAGAGGATTCATGATAATCGCCAGTTGTTTAAAGTTTTACCAAACAGTGACATGTAAACCCAATACCATTGCTATAACACTTCTAAAACAATGCCATGTTGAAAGTATAGAAGGTTGGAAAAATTTGCAACATTTAGCTAATTTTGGAGTGCAGCATAGAGGTTGTAAAGACTTGTGCTTAATACTTGGGACTACGATTCAGGAGCGGAAACTTTATAGTACACTTGATGTTCATAAAACCACTTGAAATATTTTAGCTAGACAATAAAACAGATAATTCATAATCTGGAAATACTTGTAAATAATAAATCTAGGCACACAAAAGTTCATCACCACCAGCAATTTGAGCTCTGTAGACATGGAGACACAGTGAGGGATGCTAAGTGCCAAAAGAAGCCTTTTGCTACCTTGCGAAAAGGAACTGAAGAATTCTTAAGAGGAACTAGCATCAAAACATTTTTGACACATTGCAAACCCTTTGCCTCTGGAAACAGAACCCAATTCCCCAGCACATACATCGCACTCGGTCTCGATCCTCAGAGCCAAATCGAGCTGCTCGATGCTCTAGAATAAAAGTTGAGAAAAAGAATATCACTAGGAGAAAGGTGTTGGAAATTATGTAATAATATCTAATATGAATGAAAATAAAATTACTCATGACCTTTCCATTTGAAAGGGTGTGTCTTTTTCAATAAAGATAGCATAGTTATTCCATAAACGAATGCGCTCTTAAATAAGGTTATGCTTTTGCATTTAATGATACTAATATCTTGTTATCAAGATGAATATAGCGGAGTGTTCTTAATTAGTGTGATCACCTATATGAGAGTAGAAGTCGGGTCGCTTCTATGAGAATGATATGGCTAAATTCTCTAGAGCTCTCATGAATGTGGAAATTGTTCAGGACCAAAATGAACACAACCGTAAGAACCATTGTGTGTTAGAATAAGAGATGTGTGAGGCTTATTGTCTTGGTTTACACAAACGGTGAATAGTTCAAAGATCTTCTACATCTACTATTTCACCAAGTAAATCCTATAGGTCTTCACTATGAAAGGTTCAAGTCCAAAAGACACCTCTTCAAATGCATCTCTTGTTCGCTTGTACTCTCTAAATCCTTGTCATTCATTGTCATTGTCATTTTTCATTCATGTGGGGGATAAAAATTACCACCATTGAATCATAAGCCCTGTGCATTTAGCCCAAAGGCCTAAGCGAATAACTGTGTAAAGTCGGCCAAGATACTCTTGGGTTGAAGCCCATGAAGGCTCCACACGTGTTTCAGCCTCATCACATTAAGCGATAGGACTCCAACTCAACAGAGCTTACCTGTTTCCAGGCCTGCATCTCTGCAGATAGTGGCCCGGGGACTTTCCTGGGCCTGATCAAGAATCATAGACCAATCGCTTTGTACAGTGGTGTTATTGTTGGAAATTATGTAATAATATCTAATATGAATGAAAATAAAATTACTCATGACCTTTCCATTTGAAAGGGTGTGTCTTTTTCAATAGGTGTCTTTAGGAATAAGTGTGTCTCTTCAAGGAGATAAGTGAACGGACATGTTGGTTCACTTGGGGTTCTATATAAACCCATACTCATTTCTCCTTAAAGATAAGATTGAGAATCCTCAATTCTTCTATATGTCTTGTTCGTGTCAAGAGAGTATAAGATACAATTTATGGTTCGCTAGATTCCAAAATTGCGGTGCTTCTATTTTGGATCATCGATTGTTGTATTCTACAAGGCGAACGCCCATCGAACTACAAGCACAAGGGTAGGGGCGAAATCTGTCTTTAGTCAAGTGCATTTATGCATGCCTCAATCGGAATATCAAGTCAGTTCTTTCTTTCCTTGTACTACTTTTATAGGATTCTTACACTATTTTACTCCTATATTAGGATTGATTCACTACTTTCAATCCTAAATGAATATTGTTATGTTTCTTATATTCTTTATTGAAATTTCTATCATATTTATAATCAAATATATGATTGTTCACCAACAAAAGGAGATTGTAACAACAATAATTATACTTCCAAGAAACCACTCCCAACCGAACACTGATAAAGAAATCAGACAGCTTACAGTTGCAGAGGAAGTTGTGACGATAGGTGTACGGGGAGCCTCTTCAAAACCAGGCGGGCAAGAACCTGGGTTTAGAATTGTGCACTGGTGGGGTGATGTTCTGGAACCCGCAACAGTACTACTCCCTTCAGTAAACAGCTTGTTCAAATTCTCATTGTTTCTTATCCTGCATATCATATGATTAAGTAGTAATTAGCAAGCATGGTACAGTAATAAGCAAGCAGACTCAAATTATGTCACAATTGTATACCTCAAGATTCCTCAAGTGTTTGATTACCAAAGTCAGGTTAATTATGTAATGTCTGTACTTCAGCCAAATTCACTTACACAGAGAGATATGTTGGGATCTTAACCCCATGAACGAACCGAAATTCAGAAACAAACACATCCAACAATACCGCAATAAAGCAGAATAACAAATAAGAATGGAAAAATAGTTGACACGAGATTTAACGTAATTCGACAAATTTCCTGCCTATGTCCACCCCAAGATATAGCTCTTCCACTATAAGAATAAAACTAATACAATATACATGAGTTAAATCTCATAACCCTAATCCCAAAACCCTTGTACACCCTCACTCATAAAATACCCAAGTTAAATCTCACCTAAGAAAATTTCCCTCTTAGCACCTTTCTTTCTCTCACTCTCATGCACAACCTACAAGCTCTCTATTGCTTGTCCGATGCTTACTTAATGCAAACTTACTTGCATGCTTCAAATGGTTTCCATGCAGCCTATTTATAGGCAACATCCATTCATGTGAAAAAGGCAAAGCCTTTTTCTTCCCTCCTATTACAAAAGCAGGAGCACACCATTGAAGACTACCTCTTCACCTTCAATTATTACAAACATCATTTAAAGCTTTGTATAGCTATATATCATAGCTAGCTATTCACCAAGTCAATATTTGCTGCATCACCTTTTGCATGGTTTCTAGTTGCATGAGAATGAACACCAATCTCAACATCCACCCTGGTGAGAATTCGATGCAAAACCTGCAGCACACCAGAAACTCATTGGCCTTCACATAGACAAGTTACACACCCTAAATCAATCAAATTTGGTCCTCCTTGATTCAGCACTTCGGCCAACCATGTGTAACTGCACAAGCTAACTTTGCTAGTTAACTTTAGGGGAGGGTCTCGATGCACCCTCTCCTCCAACAAGATTAAACCCCTCACCATTGTCTATATCCTGAAAATGAAGAAATCTAAACACAATAATTGCGGAAGCTTTTCTTCTATATTCATTGATAAAATCTTTACAAGGTTTAATAACAAGTATATATAGATACAATGAGAAAACTATAAGGAAAGCTAAAGGAAACTCAGCCACAGCCACAGCTGTGGCACAAGGATCAAGGTCACCCACTTGTTGCAGCAACAGAGAGACAAGCCGCTGCAACACCAGCAGAAAAAAAAAAGGAGACCAGAGAGACCAGAAGTACATGGTGGTAGCACACCAGCAGGGGAGGTAGCACAACGCGTAGCACATCGCTTCTAAAGTCAACTTGAACTAGATTAGTTTAATTAGAACTAATCTCTAACTCTCTCAATACTCCCCCTCAAGCTGGATCAAGAGGATTCATTGAGCCAAATTTGCCCAAAATACGATGGAAATGGGATGTTGAAAGAGACTTGGTGAAGATATCAGCGAGCTGATCATAGCTGCGAGTGTAATGAGTGACAATGAGCTTGGACTGAACTTGAGCTTGAATATAATGACAATCAACTTCGATGTGCTTGGTCCTTTCATGAAAAGCAGGATTAGAAGCAATGTGCGTGGCAGCTTGATTATCACAATAGAGAGATTGGTTGACTACAAGGGGATCCCAAATCAGAGAGCAAACCCTTCAGCCAAATTGCTCACAAGCAGTAGCAGCCATTGCCCTATATTTATTAGCTTCTGCGCTAGAACGAGCCACGACTGTTTGCTTCTTACTCTTCCATGTAACTAGATTTCCCCCAACAAAGGTGTAAAAACCAGTAGTAGACTTTCGATCAAGTGAGTTACTAGCCCAATTCGCATTAGTATACCCCATGATGTGAGTATTGCCATGGTTTTTCAACAAAATAGCTCTACCAGCAGAGCCTTTAAGATAGCGAAGAATCCTCTTAACAATGTGAAGATGATCTTGAGTAGGAGCTTGCATAAACTAGCTAACAATACTCACAGCATAGGTAATGTCTGGACAAGTGATTGTAAGATAAATTAACTTACCAATCAGCCTTTGATAAGATGTCACATCAGAGAGAAAAGCACTTGAAGTTTCAAATTGAAGCTTGCTATCCAGGGGAGTGCTAGCTGGTTTGCTATCCCAAAACTTTAACTCTTTCAACAGATCAAGAACATACTTTCTTTGATTTAGAAACAGCCCTCTGTGAGAAGTAGCCATTTCTATACCAAGGAAGTACTTAAGGTGCCCCAAATCCTTAATTACAAACTTGTGACGAAGAGATTGCTTGAGAACATTAATCTTTTCTAGGTTATCACCTGTCACAATTAAATCATCAACATAGATAAGCACCATAAGCTTACTTGTTGAACCAATTCGAACAAATAATGAGGAATCTGCATTGCTGCTATGAAAACCAACTTCTTCAAGAACAGAACTGAGCTTGGCATACCAAGCTCGAGGAGATTGTTTCAAGTCATGATCATAAATGGCTTTGTGAAGTTTGCATACCATACTAGGATCAGAAAACTGAGAATGACCGGGGGGCAATTGCATATAAACCTCTTCTTCAAGATCACCATGTAGAAAAACATTCTTCACATCCATTTGAAAGAGAGGCTAACCATGATTCACAGCAACCGATAGAAGAACTCTAATAGTAATCATTTTTGCAACAGGAGCGAAGGTTTCTTTGTAATCAACTCCATATGTTTGAGTGAAACCCCGAGCTACCAATCAAGCCTTATGTCTTTCTACAGTACCATCTGAGTGAAACTTGGTCTTATAAACTCATCTACTGCTACTACCTTCTTCCCTTGAGGGATCTTAACCACACTCCATGTTTTGTTCTCGTTAAGAGCTTGAATTTCATCTGCCATAGCTTGTTTCCACACTTCATACTGATTTGCTTCATCAAAGTTTTGAGGCTCATGAGCAGCATCAAGAGTGCTAAGGAATGCAACATGAGAAGCAAAAAATTTCTTGTAAGAAATAAAGGCTGTCATTGGATACCTTGCTGTGTAAGTCACATAATCCTTAAGCTTTGAGAAGGTCCTCTTGCTCGTGAGGGATTCATTCGAATAGCCACTGGTCTATATTGAACTTGGTCAACAACAGGTTGTACATCAGCTTGATCACACTCAGGATCAGTATTTGCGTCTTGAGCTTCTTGAACTGCAGTAGGAGGATTATAAGGCACATTGCCATCCTCAGAAACTGGAATGCTGGGAGTTGGAAACAAATCAAACAGAGACTCCCCTTGACTATAACCATCTGAATTCCCAACAAAGAAAAGACTATTTTCATCAAATCTAACATCCCTGGAAATAATGATCTTGTTAGAGGAGGGACTGTAGCATCTATAACCTTTTTGAGTGGATGAATACCCTAGAAACACACATTTTTCAGCCCGAGGATCAAGTTTCCCTCTTTTATTAGCTAGTATGTGAACGAAGCACACATAGCCAAACACTTTCAGGTGAGAGATGTCGACCTTCTTTTCTTTCAAGACTTCAAGGGGAGATTTACCACCAAACACTCTACTAGGCAGCCAATTGTTGAGGTAAGTGGCAGTGAGCACACTTTGAGACCAAAACTTCTTAGGCACATTCATTTGAAACATCAAAGCTCTTGTTTTCTCCAAAAGATCTCGATTTTTTTCTCTCAGCAATTCCATTTTGCTGAGGCGTACCAACACAGCTAGTCTGATGTAGAATTTCATTTGTGCTCAAGTATTGTGACATGTTATTGGACATATACTCAGAGCCATTATCAGATCTTAAAATTTGAATATGAGATGAAAATTGGGTGTTGACAAGTTTATGAAAGTCTTTGAAGACATAAAGAACTTCACTTTTGAATTTAAGAAGATACAACCAAGTAATTCTTGTAAAATCATCAACAAAAGTTACTAAATATTTGAATCCATCATAGGACTCAAGAACTGGACTCCAAATATCTGAATGGACGATTTCGAAAGGATTACTAGACCTAGATACGGAAGAAGAAAAAGGCAACCTAGAAGACTTAGACAAATGACACACATCACATTGATCATTTGTCTTACATATATTTGAAAACAAAACAGACATCACTTTTTCTAATGGATGAGCCAAACGCTTATGCCATAGATGTTGATCTTGAACTAAGCTTGAGCTGACTTGGAAGACTTTGGGAGCAAAAAGGACTTTTGACAGATAGTAAAGTCCATTTAAAAGAAACCTTCACTAATCATCCTCTTGGTGATGAGATCCTGAAATATAACATTGTAAGGAGAGAAGATTATTAGACATCTTAGAGTATAGATGATCTTTGCAACAGAAAGAAGTTGAAAAATAAAGGAAGGAACATAAAGAGCAACTGACTCAGTATGATCAGACAAAATTTTGATTTTTCCTTTTCCTAAAACAGAAACCTCTTTGCCATTTGCTACAGAAACTTTGGAAAGAATGGACAATTTTTTGAAATCATGCAAATTTTGAATTTTGTTTGTCATGTGATCTGTGGCCTCTGAGTCTATAATCTAATAATCATTCATAGAACAAACATTCAACCACCAATCCAAATAAATTTCCGGATCGCCTGAAGCCAGAATCACGCTCCTAAGCTCAAATGCCTCCAGACACAAATCCAAACATATTTCCAAAACATTACTCTCACTCAAAAATCAAAGCCCTCTAACGAGTCATTCACTTGTTGGAACTCTTGAACTACGAGTGACTTGATCCCCTCCGGGGTACGTAGGCAACCCATTCCCGAATGCGGGTGCAGTCGCAAAAACAAACAAATCTACAATGGTCTCTTAATAAACGGAATCAAAGGGTGTTCCTTTGTAACAAGGGATTGTAATTAAAAGACACATTATGTCTTAAATGGGTCGAACCAGACATAATTAAAACTCTGTTCTGATAATGAATATGAGTGAAATTATGTTGGGTAACATTTACGCTTCATGCATATTTTTACTCAACATTCAGCTATGTTGTTGGAGGCTTTGAATTCAAACCGGAGAGCATACTCGTACAAGTTGCCCTCTAGGTCTGTGATTATGATTCCTGCCCCACTGAGCCTGTGGTTGGCGGATCGTTAACATGGAGTTCCCAGATGGCGTGTCGAGTAGGGGCGTCTGGGTTTGGAATGTCGTTGGCCAAGGGGATAAACTCAGCAATGAAATCTGCAGTTGCCTGCCCCTTGACGGCTGCTCTCGGTTTGAAATGCAAGTCTTATTCTCCCCATTCAATTGCCCATTTCACTATGCGGCCTGAGGTTTCAGGCTTTTGTAGTATTTTTCGTAGGGGATGGTTGGTTAACACATGAATTGTGTGAGCTTGGAAATATTTCCTGAGTTTTCTAGCGGCAGTGATGAGGGTGAGAGCTAGTTTCTCTATGTCTGGGTAATGGGTCTCAGGATCTGCAAATCCTCTGCCACAATAATCAACTAGGAGCTCGTTATCATGCTCATGGCGTGTAAGGGCAGCGCTAATGGCGGTGGCAGAGACAGCCAAATACAGATAAAAGACTTCTCCCGGGATAGGTTTGGAGAGGAGAGGGATTGCTGCAAGGTAGGCTTTTATATTGTTGAAGGCATCGTCATGCTCCGGGCCCCATGCGACATTCTCTTTATACTGGTTTTTGAGTAGTTGAAAGAATGGATTGCACTTGTCTGTGAGGCGGGAGATGAAACGTGCCAAAGCTACCAAGCGTCCCGTGAGGCACTGGACCTCGTTTCGGGTGGTCGGGACAGTCATGTCAAGTATGGCCTGCATTTTTTCTGGGTTGGCTTCAATGCCCCTTTCACTAACCATGAAGCCTAGGAACTTGCCGCCCCCAATGGCTAGGATACACATTTGCGGGTTGAGGCGCATCCCGTGAGCCAAGAGCTTAGTGAAGACTTCGTTGAGGTTGGCAATGTGGTCGTCATCTGTCTTGCTTTTGACTAGTATGTCGTCGACATATACTTCCATGGCCACCCCAATTTCATCTTCAAACATGGCATTGACTAGCCTTTGGTAGGTTTTTCCTGCGTTCTTGAAGCCGAAGGGCATGACCTCGTAACAATACAGTCACTTGTCCATAACAAAGATAGTGTGAGTCTGGCCAGCGGGGTGCATTTTGATTTGGTTATAGCCCGAGTAGGCATCTAGAAAGCTGAGCATCTTTTAGCCAGTTGTGGAATCAACTAACTAGTCAATCCGCGGCAAGGGGAAGCTATCCATGGGGCATGCTTTATTGAGGTTTGTGTAGTCAACACACATTCGCTACTTGCCATTAGGCTTGGGGACCATAACTATATTGGAGACCCATGTTGGGTAAGAAACCTCACGTATGAACTTGATTTCTCTGAGCCGCTGGACCTCGGCTTGGATAGCTCGATATTTGTCTGGGTGAAAGGCACGTCTTTTTTGCTTGACAGGGGGATAGCCTTGGAGGATGTTAAGCTTGTAAGAGGAGATGCCTGGCATGTCGGCATAGGACCATGTGAAGACTGCCTGTTTATCTTGGAGGAAGGCAATGAGCTTGTGGCGGAGTTCTGGGCTGAGCTTCGTGCCAATGCGGACTTTCTTCTTTGGATCGGTGGGTGACAGGGATACCCATTCCGTTTCTTCGGCTGGATTGGGCCGCGGGGCCTTCTTCTTGTCGTTCCCCTCAAGGTAGTCCCACAGGTCATCAATGGGCTCTGAATGGCTGAGTGGCAACATCTCATAGGCGCCCCGTCCCTGTTGGATGGCATTAAGATGGCAATGCTCAATGGCTGCCCTATCACCCTGGATTGTAAGAATGCCCCCATGGGTGGGTATCTTCATTAGAAGCATGTGACCGACGATAAAACACCGCAACCCCCAAATAATGTCCCGGCCTAAGATGAGGTTATCGGACGAGGGACAATCGACTATGAGGAAGCTGGCTGTGATGGAAAAGTGACGAGGGTGGGTTCCCACTGAAATGGTTAAGCGGTCTGAGCCTAACAGCTGCACGATTTCTCCAGAGAAGTTGACAAGGGGATCATGGTTGTTGTACAGTTTAGCTCGGTCCCGCCGGAGCCCTCTATAACAGTCGGCAAATATGACACCAACGGCGGCTCCCATGTCTACCAGGGCTCGATGGCACATGTAATGATCCGCTTGGACATTGATTATGAACAGCTCATTATGGTGGCAGTTTATTGTATCTTCCCCTTTGTAAAATATCACTTGATTCCACGCTGCTGGATGTCAAAGATTTCCAAGGGGTTCGCGCATTGCCTTTTTGCAAAAGGCTAGCGAGTGGGGAATCGTGGGGCTCCGCCATGTAGGGTTAGGATATGGCCATGAACCTCAATGGCATTAGCTCTCGTTGCGGGAATAAAATATTGGCGGAGTTGTCCATTCCGGATCAAATGCTCTATGACATTGCGAAGGCCATGACACTGCTCTGTTGTGTGGCCATTGTCCTCATGATAAGCATAATATTTGTTGCCTATTGCACGTCGGGGCTTTTTTGGATATTTGCTCTTAAGAGGCGGGGGAATGAGGTCTTTGTGCTTGGCCCATATGTCCTCGTATGTAGTGGTCAGAGTAGTGTGAACCTTGTAACGAGGTGGCGGGGAGGAACGGCGTTGTTGTTGCTGAGGACTCTGCTCCTTTGATCGATAAGGGTGGTCGCGGTTCCTCTGCCCTCCGTGACGACCGTCGAAATCAAGTCCCTGGTTGTCTCTAGAGGTGCCATGTTGTCTACTCTTGTCCTGCCCGTGATCAAAATGCTCATACGTATGTTGGGATTGTTGTTTTAAGGGAGGAGCGGGTAGTGCTAATGTGGCGGGAGCAGAATGCCCAAAAGTGGCAAATTCAGCACGTGCCCACCGAACAGTCAGGTCCAACAAGGCATCGTAGGATCCCAGAGGGTTCCTGTTGGTCTCCATTAAGAAATTGCCAGGAAGCAAGGCTTGGCAAAAAGCTTGGTCTGCAAAGTAGGGCTCCAAGTTATGGCATCGTGCGGTGGCGGATTGCCACCAGGACAGCAAGTCATGGAGTCATTCTCCCTCTTGCTGCTTGATGTGGACAGGGAGTCCACACTGCAATAAATGCTAGCATGAAGTATGAATCAGTTGAGGAAGCATTCCAAGAGCTGGTCAAAGTTGTCAATGGAGTTGGGCGGCATATTGAGAAACCAACTGAGGCCTTCGTCGGAGAGGGTCTCTTGGAAGGCATGGCAGGCCATGGCGTCTGTGTAGCGAGTTGAGCTATATAACGAGAGGAATGTCTCGAGATGGAGATGAGGGTCTCCAGTGCCCTTGTACTTGTCCACTTTGAAGGGCATGGCCTCGGGTGGCCGCTTCTCCATCTGCACCCGTAGCGTGAATGGACTTAGGCGATGCTCATAGCTAGAGAATAGAGGTCGCTGGCTCCCGCGACTCTCGACAACTTCAATCCGTGAAGCCAACTGAGTGACATACAGACTGAGTTGGAGGAGTAGGCGGGTTTGCATGTCGAGAGGTGGGTTAGGGGCAGGCGAAGCAGATGGTTCAGGTTGATTGAGCAGGGGAGAGGGTTCATTGGTGTTTGCAGACGGTTGAGGGGCTGGGAGCAGAAAAGATGGGTTTGTGAGTGGATGGGTGACGTAGATGATCTGGTTGGGGAATTAGTGACCTTGGGTAGGAATAAGAGATGTGGTGGTGGGGACTGGGGTATTAGTGACTCTTGCCGCGCGGTCCAAGCTATCGTTATATACGTTACGATGGTCTAGCGTGGCTCGTAGCAAGAATTGCTCTTTTTCTAGCTCGGCAATACGTACCCGGTACGCTTCCGCTTCCGCCTTATCTTTGGCAGCTTGCTCACAAAACGAATGGAAGTCCCATTTTAAAATTTCAAGGGAGGTGGCGGTATCGGGATAACTAACGGAGGTTGCATTAGTGGCTTGGTGGAGGGATGTATCTCCGGATTGGAAAAGCTCCTTTTCTATCTGAGTATCAGAGTCATTGGGGTTATCTAAACTTCCACCATCTTTTCAAGTTAAATGGGAGTTCCACAAGAGGCCCCTCCTTCTAGCGCCAATTGTTTCTACCTCTCCCGGGATCATGGGACGGGAGGTCGAATTCTTGATTCCGGGTCTTGCAACTTCACAAGTAAAAATGGTGTCAGGAGTCGGGACTGGGGTGGCCCAGTCTTCGACTCTTTGATGCCTAAGTCAACGTTCGATTGCTACTTGTATAGTACGGGAGTATGGAAGGGGATTATTTTCTTACCTCTTTTGGGGAGTTTGTGCCTGTTTTATAGGCTAGTGTTGGGCATTGTGGCCTCAGTCGCCGATGTGGGACTGTTTGCGGTCCTCTGCGGCATCTCCCTTTTTGGGGGTGTTTAGCTGCCAGAGAGCGGTTCTGGCATGTATATTGCCACTGAACCTTCACTCTTTGGATGCCCACAAAGGGTTTACCGGTGCTGTCTTGCCCGGAATAGTCTCCGGCAACTGGGTGGTTATGCCATATTCTCGGCGTAGCCAAGTGTTTTGGCTATGTACTAACAGTATGAATTATTTATTTTTTTTGGTTTGGGGGAAACTGCAATAATTGTCTAATTGGTTAAGCATAGGACATAATGCTGTGATCCATGTTGATAAGGTTCAGGTTCTGCATTATTATAGTTACTACATTGAGTATCTATGACCTAAGATTTTCTAGTGTGGTAATGAAAATGTGAGGAATGATTGGAATTGCAGGGAGAAACAAGCAATTCAAAATACAAATCATACTATACTAGTATCAAGATAAAGATTGATTCTTTGGCTTGGCAAAAGATTTGAAATAATGTCATATTGGTATTAGAATCATTTGAAATGGAAGGGAAAATAGATTATTGAAAGTACTCGATTTTGGTTGCTTAAGAGAGATTTTGGCTTGTATAAACAATATAACACAAAAGAGGGGTACTGATTTTAGCGTGTTGATTTGAAAGGTATATGCTTGAACTATAATATGGGATGAACACATTAATATAACCTTGAATAAGACCGTCATCACTTAGCCCCCAAGTGTCGTATAATATCATTTGAGAGACTAGTGATGGAGACTATTTCTTGCATGAAGTTGGTTTGATTGAGTATTATTTGCTTGCTCCGATAGCTTTAGCTTGATTGAATATTGGTTGCTTGGTCTAATTATTTTGGCTTGATTAGGTGTTGCTTGTTGCCCGATTGAGTTTAGATTGCTTGCTCAAATGATTTAGCTTGTTACTTGCTTGAGTATTGCTTGTTGCTTGAATGAGTATTGTTTGCATACCGTAATGGTTTTGCCCTGATTGAGTATTGTTTGCATGTTCTATTGACATGGGCTTCTTGTGCGTGCTTGCATGATGACTTTACAGGGCAATATAACAGCAGTTGCGCAAGAATAGGGTAGTTGTGGTAAAAGCTTGATATGTAATTGGTCTTGGTTTTTATTATTTTGCACACATACAAGGACTTTGGCTTGTGCTTGTGGTATATTTCTCTTTGTGTGTAGACATTGATTTGTTTTCTTGTAGATGGTGACATTATAGTTGCAGAGTAAGTGCCTCTAGCTTGCAGCATGTCTTCATTTTTTACGTATATTCCTTGACATTCTCCTTTTATCTTAATTTTTAGGATATTGGTGCGGATGCATCGGCAAAGGAGTTGTGTAGTAGGTCATGGTCTTTACGAGAATAGCCATAGTGAGGAAGTATGCAACATTGCTTTACTCAGTAATAATGTAGTGTGTTTAGCCCATGATTATGTGAAGTATAGAGCGACATAACCATAGTTCACATAATCAAGATTTCATGTTGCCTACTATGAATGTTGCATACACATCTTATTGTGGTCCTCTCACTGCATCACTTTTCTCGTGTAGGCTTCTGAGCATCATGTTCCTAAGGCAGTAGCTTATGGCAATATTGTAAGTATCTCGGCCTTACTTTGTGGGGAGACTTCATCTTCATTATTCCTTCCAACTCGAGTATATTAAAGAGTGATCTAAAGATGCGTATTCCATTGCTTGTTTTGATACAAGGGATTATACGAGTGTTGTTGTTGAGAATTTTGCATGTCATTTGAGTGGCACACGTTCTTTTCTTGAGGATGAGAAGGTTCCTTCAGAGTTCTTAATCCCCCTTACAAAGTTTGTTTGGGGCAGCTTCTTTGCATTGGAAATAAGTATGCTTGAGGCAAATATTGATTAAAGTGCTTGGTCTTCTGTTGCATATCATGGATGTCAAGTCTGAGGAGATCTTTTTTGATATTTAAGGATGCATGAGTGGATTGGGGACTTGGTGTGAATGTCTTGTTGGATCATCTAAAGAAAACTGCGAGGATTTTTGTTCTTTGTTATAAGCTCCGGCCTGTTTGTTCAGACTTTAGAAGATTGCTGCAAGGAAGTTTACCAACTATAAAAATATGTCCTTGAGTCGAGGAGTGAGCTTTCGCGCCTTGAACAACAACTAAAGAAAGTACAAGAGGACTTCGTACCAAATTTCGCGATGTTATTAGCCTTGATAGTATGGCATGCATTTAAAAAATCTTGTTGGACTCTTCATAGCCACGCAATTAATAGCTTGCATTAGCTTTGTACCTTGCTTGTGTTTTTGTAAGACTTTAAATTAAAACAGGGCTTTGAGATCAGGCTGATTTTAAGTATAGGTAGAGATTTTGTAGGTCCCTGCAGTAGGATTTTGGCTACGGATAATATGTTTTGGTTTGAGCAGGCTTGTAACAAGAATTTTGCAAACTATAGCAATAGTTGTTACCCTTGATTTTGATACATGGAAAGATATATTTAACTATATACGTGAATACTTCATGTTGGGATTTGCAGAATCCAATAGAGCATGAATATATCTTAGCTTGAACTTTCACTCTTCAGCCCCCAAGTATTAGCTAGAATGGTTTCCTTGATACATTTAATCATGCTTGTCCGCATGTTGATTGCATTGATATAGATGTTTTCTCTATTGAGATTCATCAGGCACCAATAATAGTTATATATGCAAGGGAAACAATTTATGCTTGTATGCATGTCGCTTGAGTGTTAAGTTTATAAGCATCTCCTTTGTTTTAAAAGACAATTTTACTGTAGTGTAATGCTATCACACCAACAATACTGTCATTAAGATCCATGGGGAAAGGGATGGGGATGAATATTAAAATACCATACTCGCCCCATACCCGATTAAAAAATCTGAATACTAAGAATCCTCATACCCATCACCGGTTTATCCCCGTATATCTCCCCCGTTAGGGTCGAATATCCATAGGTACCCTACCCCCTTGGGGATTATTGCCATCCCTAGCTTGTATGGTACGAATGCTGGCCAGGCTATCCTTGAATCAAACCATGCCATGAAATAGGAAAATGAAACTAAGAGCTTTTATTGGCACTTATAATCAAAACTAATGACCATACATCATTCAGTCACTCTTAACAGTCACTACGTACCAACTACCAACCTTGATCTTCACAGCAGATAAAACATAACAGTGAGAAGAGCACAAATGCAGCTGAAATGGTGATAGCTTCAGAAAACCTTTAATTCATGATGCAGAATTTTCGGGAACAAGCTTAATTGAAACACTGTTGACACAGTGGCGTTCATCTGTTGGCACCTTAGTCCCTTCCCATTTGAAAACATGTCCCAAGTGACCACCACAAGCTGCACAGGTAATCTCAGTTCTCCTGCCATCTGGGTCCGGCTGAAAGACAGTCGTTTTGTTTCAGTTAAACCACAATAAAACATATCGGCATATCCTTAGCAGCAAGGGAAACTTACAGAACGATTTATGGCTCCAGGCAAACCCTCATAGAATGCAGGCCAACCACATCCAGAGTTAAACTTAGTTGAAGACTTGTAAAGTGGTGTTCCGCAACCAGCACAAGTATAAACCCCTTCTTCAAAGACCTTGTCATATTCCCCGGTGAATTTTGGCCTGTGCATTTTATGTAACAAAAACAATCCTCACTTTTTTTTTTTTGGAAAATTAGTAAAATCCTCCCATCATGATCAAGGAATATAATAGGCTGATTGCAAATTACCTCTTTAACCTAGACCTTATTACACCAAGAAACAATTGAAGATCAAATTGAGAAAAACCATCACATGACTGATCCAGTTGACCATGAATGCTAGGCTTTGTAGTTAACAAAAGATTGGATTCTGGAATTTCTTCCAAAACATGCAAAAGGCCAAAACTTTAACTTAATTGCATTGTTAACTAAACCTGTGTTCCAGTTGAAGTGTAACAAAATCCATTATAGGCTTCTGCCAGTTGATCCCTTATGCTATAGTTTAATGGGGTGGCAAATACTACAGAACCAATTTTCAGTCACAAATTCTAGGCATTGAAAATATTAAATGAAGGTTTGCCCTTTATAGACAAAAACAAAAACAAAAAAGCGATGTCTTATTTTTTTAATTTTTTTGAACAGGAAACCAAAGTCTTATTTAGCACCACAATTGCAAACACTACAAAAATTGCAGAGACAAAACACATTTACAACTCCACTGCAATGACACAGAGTGATCATGCAACCCAAAAGGGAGAGAACCAATTATTAAAGATAAGGATTAAATCAAGCATGATAGAGTACGGTGTAGTGAAGAAAGGGAAGGAATAGGAATTTACTCTGTCCCTTTCTGTCGTAGAATCCTGAACTGTTCAGGGGAGAGAATAGCCTGCCATTCTTCCTCGGATTTCTGAACTGAACCTGGAGCAGCCATTACAACTGTCCTAGCTCCGCTGGAGTTAGTGCAGTCCTTCACACACAACACCCACAAAGGCTCGGGGGAGATGGAAATGGGTGTTTCTTCTATTGAGAAAGATTTATATAGCTACAGGGATAATGAACATGGCCGCAAAGTCGACCACGTGGGGTTTTACCGATATAAGAAGTAAAAAGCATTTTTTACATAAAAGTTAAAAAAACGTGTGAACCAAAACTTGGGGAGCGGATTCAGTGCACCATGGTGCACTTGAACCACTCACCAATAAGCAAACGTTAGTGACCAAAAAAAATTCGAACTATAGTAAAAACTTCATGAAAAAAAAAAACCCAAAATACTTCAAGTTCGACCCCTCTCGCGACCCATTAGCTCGTCCAGGTCTGTTTCTGTTAGGGGCTTACCCCTAACTGAGGAAATTGAAAACAAATTGAAAAAAAGGAAAAAGAAATAAACTTTAGATTTTCATTGATACCAAGTAAAAAATCTAAAAGTAATATATATAGACCTATTATTTAGCTGGTCACATTCGTGACACATGACTAAGTGTTTAAAATATCATAACAATCCATCCCCCTTTAGGAAACTTGACCTCAAGTTTCAATTATAACTGACACTGCAAATAGAGCCACTATAGTTTAGACTCCAGCAGGCTCCAAAAGTGATAAATCTTCAAAGCTACAATTTTGATAACCACATGCATGGTGTCCTTTACACCTTTTCCCATCAATCGAAATGCTTATGAGAAGTGCCGTAGTCAGCCCCTATGCTTCAGTACTTGCATGGTTTGCAACTTCATCATCAACACACACTTTTTCAGCTTCAACATATTTCTCAGTACCAGTTAGGAAGCCAAAACTTGAAGAATGATTCATCCCAACTACTGTTAACACCACAAGAGTTTGACCAGCAGTAAAAGCTTTGGTCCTTTTGTCTTTCTCTTTCTCCAGTGCATGAACCCTAACTTTTAGCTGAATTTCTTCATCAGACTTGACACAAGCTGCCAACAAATTGACATTCCAAGAGACAACACTAACTTCATGTACACCAGCAAATTTCTTCTCTGATGCACATGTGCAATAATGAATTAGCATAGGGACAAGATCACCAATATGACGACTTAATACCAAGCATCTGAATATTCTTACCAATATATTTATGCACAATGCACAAGTTACCCTTCAGTTCATCTAAAGGTCTGGTGGACGAAATCATCACCGACTGCATAATGACTGAGAAATCATACATTTTGCCATCAATGTATGCATTAGCTTCAGCAACATTGTTATGGTTGTTTTCAGCATCTGTCCCAATAATAACAAAATGGGTGAGTTTGAGAGCTCAGAACCCCAAGTCAAACTCGCACAAGTTTTGGTGTTCTTCTGAACCAACGTAAACCAAGGCAGCTTCTTAAAATCTGGCTTGAGTGTTTCTTCTGCTTCATCAAGTAATATCAACAGAATCTCAAAGCTCTTTTCCTTAGCTTTTACCTTTTCAGAAATTCCCACAAGTCTTAGAGTGAATTCTATGCATGGACTGCATGTAGAAAATGAAAAGTAGAGAGCCACCAACTTTCCTTCATGTTTAGAGATAAGCGTCTTCTTATTACCTCCCATAATTGCAATAACAAAGTCCCGTGAGCAGGAGACCAAAGCATGGAATTTCACACGCCAATGATATAATAGACTCTTCAGTGCATAGTTAGATACATAGACCATCTGAACAAGTTTATGTCCACTTTTGAGGCATGTTTGGTGTTCCAAACTCATACACTGAGCAATCAAATTTCCCTCATCATATATATGCCCTGATGCTAATGTCACAAGATCATTCATAAATTCAAGTGATATTGAGCTGCGAAATTTTTCAGGATCCATCAGCTCCAATTCTTCTTTCTTCTCAATAATAGTATGATCAATAACCATGTAACCATTCTCCTTTTCTTCTGACAGTGATTTAGAAGTTCAACGTATTCTCGATTTTGGAAGAGTTGCAAATTTGATGCTTGACTCTTTTACCGATATCACGAAAGTGACGAGATCAATTATACCTACTGCAAATGTTTCTGCAAGGTTAGATGTCCCAATTAAAGGGACATTTCCGGCCGCACCTTGGCTCGGCAATGCTATCATTGACGTGCCAGATGCCCACAGTGGAGGTGTGGCCGTGACCTTTGGTCCCACAAGGAAGAGGGGGAGACCTATTGGTTCAACAAATAATGTGCCTAGAAAAAGGTGTGACAGTAAGGCACTAAATGACCCACTCATCATCAACATTGTGAATCATTCACATGAGATTGTCTCTAACTATAGTTATATCCAAGAATCAATGTTAGCATATCTAGAGAACGCCTCAGATCCAATGTTGATGTTGGAGAACAAAGAAATCTCACTAAAGTATACCGATGTGCACGGTATGATGAAAAAAACTTCCACAACTATTGATGATGTTTTTGCTTATTCCGTTGCTCAAGATATTCTCGACGACGATGGAATTGAACCGCACTCCATTGTAGAATGCCAACATCAAGCAGATTGGCTGAAATGGAAGGATGCAATCCAGGCTGAACTAGACTCTCTAGCAAAAAGGTAAGTTTTCGGTCCGGTAGTGTCATGCCCACCGAATGTTAAGCCTGTTGGACATAAATGGGTATTTGTTCGAAAGCGAAACAAGAAACATGAAGTCATGCGCTACAAAGCGCGACTTGTGGCGTAAGGATTTTCTCAATGCCCTGGAATTGGCTACAAGGAGACATATTCTCCCGTTATGGACATCATTACCTTTCGCTACTTAGTCATGTTAGCAGTGTCTGAAAAACTGAGCATGCAGCTTATGGATGTGGTTACTGCATATCTCTATAAGGATCTTGATTCAGAGATATATATGAAAGTGTCTGATGACCTTTCACTACCCATGTCAAGTGACTCTAAGCCACGGAGTGCCTTTACAATTAAATTGCGGCGTTCACTATATGGATTGAAACAATCCGGATGAATGTGGTATAATCGTCTAAGTGACTACTTGATTGAGAAGGGATATAAGAATGACAATCTTTGCCTATGTGTGTTCATTAAAAGAACAAGTACCGGATTTGCTATAGTAGCCGTCTATGTTGATGACATGAATATCATCGGTAATCTCAAAGAAATTTATGAGACTGTGACCTACTTGAAATCCGAGTTTGAGATGAAAGATCTTGGGAAAACTCGATTTTGCCTAGGCCTAGAGCTAGAGCATCGAGAGACTGAAATATTAATTCATCAGTCAGCTTATGTCCAAAATATATTTGAAATAGTGATTTAATATGGACAAAGCTCCCCCTCTTGGTACTCTCATGGTCATGCGAAGTCTAGATATAAAAAAGAACCCATTCCGTCTTAAAGAGGACGATGATGAAGCCCTTGGAGCAGAAATTTTGTACCTAAGCGCTAGCGGAGCTTTATTATACTTGGCTCAATGCATAAGACCAGACATTGCTTTCTCAGTAAACTTGTTAGCTAGGTTTAGCTCTGCGCCTACGCAACGTCATTGGACCAGTGTTAAACACATCTTCAGGTACTTGAAGGATTCAATTGATTTGGACTTGTTTTTCCCTTACAAAACTGAAGTGGAATACATGAATGTGGATGTCCCTGTTGATGGCAACACTACCGGCACGTTGGCTGAGCCCCTAAGGGCCCCAGCCGTGCCCATTAGTGCCTTGGAAACACTAAGCAGCGCACCCCTGTCGTAATCTACCTTGGCCGGTAGCATGCAGCGCTCCCCTAGCGCACCCCTGCCGAGCCTGCCACGCTTCAGTGCTCCTGCCGATGCTGCAACGCAGCAGCCGCGCCCCTGCACGTCCTCGAGAGTTTCCAATGCCGCAAACGAGCAGATTTTGTTCCCCAACCAAAATCAAGCTTCTGAAGCTCCTTCTAGCTCAAAATTGACGCAATCAGTATTGTCCCATATTCCGAAACACCGAATAATGTGATAGTCGGATTTTCTGATGCTGGGTATCTTTCTGATCCACACAAAGGACGTTCCCAAACTGGTTATGTGCTCACCATTGGGACTACGTCCATTTCCTGGAGATCTACCAAGCCAACCCTTGTTGCTACCTCCTCGAATCATTCAGAGATTATTGCACGACATAAAGCAGTCAAAGAAAGTGTTTGGCTTCGCTCTATGCTAGCTCATTTTCGAGAGTCATGTGGGTTGACATCTACCACTGATGCACCAACTTGTATCTATGAAGACAATACGGCATGCATTGAACAAATGAAGTTGGGATTCATCAAAGGTGATAATACTAAGCATATCTCGCCTAAGTTCTTCTACAATCAGCAACAACAACAGCTTTTGAATATCCAAGTGAACCAAGTGAGTTCCGAGGATAATGTGGCAGATTTGTTCACCAAGTCTCTACCCAAATCTACTTTTGAGAAGCATGTGCGAAGTATTGGTATGCATCGCTTATCTGAACTCCATAATTGATTTAATTATCAAGGGGAGTTGATTGTGTAGACATCAGGGGGAGTCTACGTCACATGTTTTACATTTAAGTTGTAGTTGACGCGTTGTGCTCTTTTTCCCTTCGACCAAGTCTTTTGTTTTTACCTAAGAGGTTTTTGTTTTACTTGACAAGGTTTTTACCGAAGCAACGTTCATACGTCATGTGATTCTGGTACGCGACCTAAAGAGGAGTGTTGAAGGACTTTACATTTCTATCCTTGATGATGTGTCTCGACCGAATTTTCTCCTTATTAGATTAGAATATCTCTTAGATATCTATCCTTAATTTACAAGAATTTTCTATGTAATACATATATAAAAGTCATCGTATCAATGAATAAGCAGATATTTTTCTCTTGTATTTTCATACTCTACGACACTGTTGTTTTTTTTTCCTTAAAAAAGGGAATATCCCTATATTCCATTGTCTTCTCATTTTCTTTCACAGTCTAATCCCAAAAAAAAAAAAAGAAAAAAAAAGAAGGCCAATCCAAAAACAAAAAATCTTAAAAGTCTGCTGGTTTAGGGTTTGTGGTGATATAAATAGAGATCCATATCAGCTGCCCTCACTCCTCTTTCGTTTTGCCCTCTACTGAATATCAATCGTCTCCGCTCTCTCGCTTAAACCACCATGGCCGTCACCTTCACAGATCTCTACACCGAAGCCGGCCTCAAGTCCCTCGAGGCCTACCTCTCCGGCAAAACCTACATCTCCGGGTAAATTTTCCGATTTCAGATTTTCCATCGCTCGATTTCTTGTCCTTCTTCGTTTTCTGATCAGTGTTTTAGCTCCGCAGAGATCAGCTGACGAAGGATGACATCAAGGTGTACGCGGCGGTGTCGGAGAAGCCAGGGAGTTCCTTCCCCAATGTAGGCAGGTGGTACGACAGCGTTTCGTCCCATCTCGCCGAAAGGTTAGTTGGATTTTCTATTTGTTTACTGTCTAAAGATTGTAAATTTGTTTGTTTTTTTTGTATTGTTTCTGTCTATTTGATCAATTTAAATTTGATTCAGTTGAATGTAATTCGGATTGTTTGTTTGTTATACAGCTTTCCCGGAAAAGCTGTTGGTGTTAGTGTTAGCAACCAAGCTGCTCCGGCAGCTGCCGCTCCTGCCGCAGCACCTAAGGTTTGCACTTTCTTCTTTCTTTTCAAATTTTGACATTGTTAATGCTTTCACAAAATATCAATATCATTATTGGGTTTTCTTTGTTGGATTCAGTAACTATAAAACAAAGTACAAACAAATTTGCCCTGGTTATAAGATTTAAGTTAGTTACCCTATAGAATATTCTAGATTTAGGTAATTGGGTGCAATGAGTTGTTATGAAATGTACCATAGTAGTTTTACATATTGGTAGTAATACTTGGATGTCATTTTGTTTTCCCATGGTAGTAAAAACTTAATTGTCCTCGTTTGAAGTTTGATTTTGGTTTGTCACTTGGTTAAGCTATACTTCGATGTCATTTTATTATCCCATGGGAGTGAAAACTTATTTGTCCCCATTTTAAATTTGATTTAGGTTTGTCACCTGGTCATGGTTTAGGTCCATTGTAATATAGTGGTAATTATGAAGCGTATCAAAGATATTTTGCATTTTGGTAGTTACCCTTAGATGGCAATTTTCTTTCACATCACATCAATTTGATTACCTGTCAGATTTGGTAGCTTAGAGGGCATTTTCAAATTTGTTTCAACATTTGCATTGAGGGATAAATCCTTCAAGCTTTACTTAATATGGTTTCTTTTGTAATTGTTTAGGCTGCAGCAGAAGACGATGACGATCTTGATCTCTTCGGTGATGAAACAGAGGATGACAAGAAGGCAGCTGAGGAGATTCAGGCTGCTAAGAAGACTACCACCAAGAAGAAAGAGAGTAAGTTGGTTATTTCATGTAGAGTTGCATGATTGTTTTATGGAATACATTTAGGTCATTTAGCTGTAACCCATACAATTTTAATAGGATATCATCATTAACGCTACCAAAAAAAATCCACTCTCCAGTGCTAATATTGTAGTATTTCCATGCTCGCAACATAAGTGCAAAATGATTGTAGATTGACTTTAGTGTTGAGAAAAAATTACTTGCAAGGTTCTATATATTGTGCTGAGTTACATCTTAAACTAAAATAATATTAAATCAAATTGTGTAGGTGGGAAGTCCTCTGTTCTTCTGGATGTGAAGCCTTGGGATGATGAAACAGACATGAAGAAGCTTGAAGAGGCTGTTAGAAGCATCGAAATGGAGGGTCTCTTCTGGGGTGCATGTATGGTTTCTTTTATTAATATATATTTATTTTTTTGCTTTCTTGAAATGATTCAAATACCTGAATGTTTTCTGATATATTGAAATCTGCATTGCATTGATACAGCAAAACTGGTGGCAGTTGGTTATGGAATAAAGAAACTCCAGATCATGCTCACTATTGTTGATGATCTTGTGTCTGTGGACACTCTTATCGAGGAGCGCCTTACTGTTCCACCATGTGACGAGTGGATCCAGAGCTGTGACATCGTAGCCTTCAACAAGATTTAAGTAATCTTGTTTGTTTGACTTGTAGCAATATGCACGAGGCAATTTAGTTTTTCGACATTACAGTATTTTGGTTGGATATGTTCTGTCAACTTTTATTTTGTTTTAAATGAGTGATTAATCTAGTCCTTCATGGTCTCTGCTTCTGTGGAATGGATTGAAATCAACGTCTTAACATATGCTATTCTTGTGGGATGTCTATTCGGCATTATGATTCAGGAATGCCTGATCCAGCTTTGTTTTGATTAATTGAGATATGGCCTCCATTTTTCTTATTGTTATTGAATTTGGATAGTCAATGAGGGAGCCCTTGCCTTATGCTTGAGTCTCCACATTGGGGAACAGTCGAGGAGCGTAGGAGCTATGACTGGTACTCACCCCAGTTCAAGTGTGGCTCATTCCGGCACCTTTTTGTTTAACATTTAGGTACTAATCGTAATTTTTTTTAATTTTTTTTATTTGTATTTTTTTTAGCTGTTGAAGGAAACTCATTTATAGTGCTGGTTATTTTATAAAAGCCAGGAGTCGAATAGCTGCTGTATCAATGCTGCTTATCTGAAACAGAAGCATCCCTATGCTGCTTATTATAGAAAGAGCACCGAAGTAGAGGTGCTGTAGGTTCTGCACTTCTGCTTGCACATTACTAACTTGATATCAGAGCTTGAGTTTATTGAAATTGCTGGCTGCTGCTGTGGTAGAAGCATAAAGGTAGCATCACTACTTTGCTCAGGCTGAGAGGACACGAAGGATTCCTTTTCTCTTTTTCGGTCGGATGTTTATCAGTTTATTGAGTTTATTAGGTCAATAAGCATGCGAACCCTGTGAATGGAGAATGACAAGCTCCCACGCTGAGCACCTTCCCAGTTTCTACAGTGACGGTGGCAGTTGCCGGTGTTCACACAAATCCCTGTCTTAATCTTGCTTCCGCCAATTCCCATCTCATTCGATGCTGACCGAGTAGCATAGCCATTTTTGCTTGTGATCTCTTACGCTCAAAATGCAAGGCAGGGTTTTACTAATCAAAGTTGTTGGTTGCATAAAAAGCTAGAGTTCAGACTGTTCTCTCTTCGACCCAAAAAAAAAAAGGACTGTTCTCTGTAAACACAGGAGGTTGAGTCTTAGGAATTCGAAGTTTGCCCTTGGATCATTCACATAGAGGTTTTGGTCGACTCCATTCGATCTTTATCTCCTCTTGTAGAAACTTTCTATGTAAGTGAATTTCATATTCATCTATTACCCAATACTTCACAACCGCATGGATAACCACCAATAATGCATGCCATCACTCATTTTTGTGTACGACATTGCTTATTTGTTCTCTATCTATTCTATTCTCCGGCCAATAGAGAAGTCCACGGAAATGGTCCAAAAGGGATGAGCTCCAACTTGTTTTTCTGTAATCGAGTGACACTCATGGACAAGTAGTCATTATTTGGACAAGCCTTTCAGGTGGCTTAGAATAGTGAAGACAGAGCCACTCTCAGACTGAAGGTGTTGTCAATTCAGAAGGAAAAGAAAAGGATTAGGTCACATTCAGTTACAATCTCAAACGTTCCTATCATTGCTGCAACTTCTCAACTCAACAAAATTGAACAGGAAGCATCATTATCACCATGGCAAGTCGGCAACTATCGCTGATCAATATATACTTGCCTAAATCAGCTAGCAGCATAGACAATTCAATTCAAAGACTAGGAAAATCATAAAATGGATAGGCAAGTGCAAGCAACATAGACAATGTATACCACTCTTATTACTTACTCATCAACTTTCAGTTTTCGGGGATGAAGAGTTGCAACCGAAGCTTTCATTTCTACATATTAGGTACAAGGAATATGCCCCTTCAAATACATGTAAAGAGACACCCTACATGATCCTCCTACATTTTCATCCCTCCCCTTTCTGGATTAGCAGATGCACAAGCTACAACTCAAGAACAGTACGTTTTTGTCCAAGCGACATGATATGGTCAGAAAGTGTCTTTAGTGAGATTAGCAACCCAAAGATTAGGGTCCAAATTATCAAGTATATGCAGAACCAACTGCTTCTGTTGCTGGTACCACTAACCCACATCCTGCCATAAGCAAAAGTTGATTTAGGAATCAGAACAAAAGCTCTCCAAAGTGACATGTACGATACCAAGTGGACCAGTAAAGTTGATTCAAGGGTGATGGTGATTGTACAAGAGATTGAAAGAGTAGAGGCAACAACAAGAAAGTAGGGAAGTACCATTTGAGAAAAATAACAAGATGTGTGGCAACTTTTGTAACGCCTTTCAGTTCAGTCACTGCAGAATATGGAGAGGAAATGGTGCTTAGTTGATAGCATTCTAGTCAACAAATGATATAAGCTAGCTTAATGGACCTACCTATTCCTAGGGCTCTGACATGTAGGAGATGGCACAACAATAGCCGGGTTTCGATTCATCGAAAGCACAAGCTGACAAGACTGTATCTCTGAGGAATCACTTCTCACTGAACGGAAAACTTCCGACCCGCTGTTAAAAGATGACCCAGAATTCCCTTTCCTCCTCCTCCTTGCACCTCTATTAGTGCTCCCATCTGTTCCATCTGAAGCACCAGCAGCTGACTATAACACACAAAAGAAATTTCGTAAACAAGATGTTGGATTCTGCATGTGCAGTCAGGAAAGTATGTCCTTTGTAGCTAATGTTAGATTCTGAAAGTGTCATGTGTGTACAAACAACAACAGGAAAACAAAATGTGTAACATGATTTGTCTATGCCTTGATGATACAGCTAATAATATGAAGTTAGTAAACTTGTAAATTTGACAGCTTCTGGATATGGTTGCATGTGTGTTGGCAAAAAACACGAAAACAATACATATAACATCAAGTTAGTTCATTTGTAAATTTTATCTTATGTACACGGTGACATGTGTCCTACATGGGGTTTGACCCCACTAAATCATATGATCGGAACAAACTAGTTAGAATTCTATTATGGTAGTCAAAACAAATCGAACAGTATTTTTCAATCACTAGTGCACTAGTAAATATGAGACAACATATAACATTTAACAATATAGCCAGCCCATGCCCATCTTGGAAAGAAATATCGCACTGCTAAGATTTCTTACCACAGTACCATAATGGCCATACATGAGATTCACAGTGATGATGATATTGGATTTAGTCTAAATCAAGGGAAAAAAGATCACAAAAACTGCAACTAGAAGAGAATTTACATAATTCATACATTAGACAAGCCTTTGATGTGAACAATGATAATTGTTATATCATCTGTTCGGTTTTCATTTTCCAACCATAACTTGTATGATTCTCCAGCAATGGCAGCACATGCATCGCGAGGATCTGAATATTTTGCTGCCTGTATGAAAAATGGCATCCAAAATTGTAAGCAGGAAAAGAGTATTAAAGCAGCACATTAGAGTAAAGCAAAGGGAGAAGAAACTGTTGACTTCTATTTATTCTCTGAGGCCTGACATAATTGAGAAACACAATTAACAATGCTAACTGCTAGAAAGGCTTAAACTGTAGAAAGATCAAGCAATTCACAGATGATGAAAAGGGAAAAGTGGAAATCATACAAGCAATTGCCTCTTTTGGTATATATAAAATTATCGCAAGAGCATTAGATGATGCTAATATTTTAGTGTACACCCTATAATACACGTTTATCTGGAGATTCATAACATCAACAGCAAGATAGCCTTATCAAGGGCCGTCCACAAAGACAATCAAATCCAAGATTTACATAACTAAACTGCTAAAGAAGCACTTATTTTTCTTAAGGAATTATCTCCCATACTTTCCATATGTATTATGTCAGGATTTGGGAGCTAACAAATCATAATTATCATATAGCTAGCTGTATGAGCATCAATGCAAACAAACAACTGTTTTCCTTGTTAATTGTGAATATCAGGCAATCAAGTCTACCTTGTCCAATTTAGAAGAACTCTAATACCATGAACTAACAACGAGACACCAGAAGTAGCAAGTGATCAAGGTTTTCTTAGCATAACGAGAACTTTAAACACAACTAATGAATCAAAAAAATATCGGTATACCAATGGACAAAAAGATGAAAACATTGGCAGATACACTTAACAGAAGATGGAAGTAAATATTTAAAGCAGTATGTCATGGGTCAAGTAACGTACCATATTCACAACAGCTTGGCTTGAGAGGAACTCGAAAACCCCATCACTTGCAACAACAAAGAAAAGATGATTCGGAGTCAGCTGAACCACTGACACTTCCGGAGTTGCAACAACACCAATCTTCTCAGCAGTACTATCACCCACGCTCCTTGTAAACGCAGTCCCAGGATACATCCCATTTGGAACCCACAACCTCGGAGGATCACCACCCTCACTCTCTTCATCACCCCAACTCTGAATATTCGGATCCTTAAGCCCTTCCACTTGATCAACACTCAAAACCCTGGCCCCGGACAGCTTCACTCTCTCATACTCATCTTTCCTAAACGGTGTTTGGTCACAAGACATATCCTCTGCTACAATCCTATTACCATCCTTCACCGCAATCACAGCTCTCGAATCCCCCACATTTGCAACATACAACATATTCCCAACCACAAGCACTGTAATCGCAGTGGTACCACTCATAGTATCATCAATCACACTACTATGCAACTCATTATTCGTGGTTAAAAAAGCCGAATGGTAAGCCCTCACGGGGTCATAAGGCAATGTGGGATCATCTGCTAACACCTCAACCAGCCTATCCTTAACAAAACTAGAACACTCTGTACCTAATTGACCATGCCCATCAAACACACCAAAGAAATGGATATTTGGGTTACCTTGCACCTGGGTTTTGACACAGAAACTGTCCTGATTCTCCTTATCCGGCGAGTCGGGATAGTAACCCTTCTGGGTTAGCACAGTGTACTCCAAATTGAAGCTGTGTGAAGGCACCGGGACAATCTCCAAGGACCTCTCTGTGAGTATGTGCTGCTTCCTCGCTCCACCGTGGTCTCTGAACTCCCGAGGGTCGCCGTCGGAGGACTTGGGGAAACGACTGCAGCACTTGCCATGGACACAACCCATGAGAGAAAATTGAGAGGACCCAGAATCAAATTCGGAGCTCAGCAAGTGCAGAATCGAAATGCCTAAATGGAATTTGATTTTGGGTGGGAGTAGTGGAATGGGTAGTCTTCGAATTCGACCTTGCTTCCCATCAGCGTTTGTGATTCTGAGCAGAGCTGACGAAACCCTAGAAGCAAGAAAGAGACCCAGGTGAAAAATTGCTTTGTGGGTTTTGGAGGGTGAATTTGAGGAAGAAGAAATAGATGAACCCAAACCCTAATAAAGTGAAAAAGGTTGAGGCTTGGTGGGTCTTTGTGTGATTGTCAATGGGTTTTATAGCAGAGAAGTTGCTGAGAAAGCAACAAAAGAAATTGGGTCTCTTTTTATGGGCAAGAAAAGAAAGATGAGGGGCTCAAGAACAGAGCAGGAGAATTATTCAAGAAAATGGGAGAGACCCAATAGAGAAGAAGAAGAAGAAGAAGAAGAAGGAAGAGTCCAAAAGAGAATGGGGTCTGTGTGACTGGGGAAATGGGGTTTCTTTCAAGAGAGAAAAGGGGAAATGAGGAATGAGATTCTATGTGTGCATGGGTGGGGAGGTGAGTGTGTGTTTTTGAAAGAAACCCATGTTCCAAGAAATCAACCAAACCACGTAAGGGAAAGGTACTCACCTTTTTTGCTCATTTAATTTCTAAATTAAGACATTTTTTTTTTGAATTTTTATATGGTAATATTTTGGGAATTATGATTACATTAGGCATCTTATTGCATTATTCATTTTTACACAGTTTTCTTCTATTCTTGGGTTTTGATCAATTTCATGTAAAAAAACCAAAAAACTAAAAAAAACTAATACAAATACAAATAAATATTTTTATTTTGAACCGTTACAAATATGATTGAGGTATATTATTTTGTTATTTATCAACTAATACATTATACATCAGTTGAAAAAAAGTTGAAATTGTCTTTAAAGATGTTACGCCCTGATCACATATACTCTTTTTTATATAATTTTCAAATATTGATTTTTGAACTTTCAAACTGAAACTAGTTTTAAGTTGTTCTTTAAGTGGTTATTTTCAAATTTAAATGGTGAATAGCGTGTTTAGGACAAGTCATAGCAGGTTCATATTGACTTGAATTTTGAGTTGGGCCAAGTTCAAAATTCAACATAATTTGGTTAATCAATGGTGATTCATCTGTTCATGTTCTTTTTTTTTCTTTTCCATATATGAATGTCAAGTTTCCAACATGTGATTATGTGGTGCTATATCCAACACTTCATTGAGTCATCATCCCTTTTTTTTTTATTAACTGAAATATAACAAGAAAGCAACAACGTTGAGTCATCACCTTACAAACATATAAGGTAAGATTAGTTGTATCTTTTATACTTGTCCCCTTATCTGTTTTATTTGGAAGTTTCTCTTTCAACTGATCTTATGAGAATATATATTAAGATGGGACAATATCTCATCTCTCTTGAACTTTGTTAGCAACAAAATTTCCAACTCAAAAGTGGGTTTTGGGTAAACAATTTCAAATTTCAGATTTCAAGATAAATATGGGGACCAAACCCAGCCCCACTAGATTTTGGCATTCCATTATTTGATTTTTTTTTCTTTTTAATCAAGAAAACTATATTCATCACATGTAAGATAGATCGTTACATACCTTATCGTTGCCGGTTAAGGACATAGACAGACAAAGAGTTAGTGGTAGTACCCATAGTGGTACATAGACAATAGACCTATCGCTAAACATTTTAAAACGTAGAGACATATGATAATCTCCTTCAGTACTACTCCAAATAACATTAGAGAAACTTACACTACTTTAGAAAATAGACTCACACGCCACAAGACGTATGAGACATGACATGTGCTTAGAATCCTAATATACATAAATGTATTAGAAATTATTTAAATATATCAAGAAACTTAAAAATTGAAGAAAAAAAACTGAAAAAAAAAAAAACTTAAAAAGGAATTACCCTAGGGCCAATAACAGTTTTTTTTTCCCGATTGATGCCCAATAGCAGTTAACCTAGCTCAACTTCCATCATTATTGAAGACAAGGTGAATGCACCAGCCGCCATGGTCATACCACTGTGCTCCCACCATCGTGCCTCAATGTCATCCCACTGTCGTGTCTTGCTACCGACTAGACACCACCACGAAGAGAACACCCAACGTTGCCACAACCTCAAGACCACAACACCACAAATCTTGACTTAAGAGGGGACACGTGTCGTCACACGAGTGGCAATGGTCAACTAGAACTGACAAGGGTTGGTCAGGTAAGTTTTTTTTTTTGTGTGCGTGGTGAATGTGTTCATCCCTTGTTCATGCCAAACATGCATACATATGGATATGTCAATGTCTATACCTTTTTATTTGTGATCACGAACAAGTTTCTCTAGTGGACAGTCGAATACTAGGCTTTTTAGTCAAATTGCTACCCTAGGTTTCACCTTGGTGTCAATTTGTTACCTTAGCTTTTATTTCAGCCAATTTGCTACCATAGGTTTTCATAATTAGCCAATTTGCTACTCTAAGTATTATTCAAGCCGATTTGCTACCTTATGTTTTCAAAATTAGCCAATTTGCTACATTTTTGTCATTTTAATTTATTCATTTCTTTATCTAAACATGAATTAATTCTGAAAATCGAAACTTAAAGTTAACCGATATTGAAATTTCGATAAGTAAATTAGTTAATCTTGAAACTCTAAAGTAGCAAATAAGATGGAATGATAGCAACTTGGCTGAAATAAAACTGAAGATAGAAAATTTGCTAAATGCTTTGAATGTGATGGTTATGGTCATATTTCAACTAACTGTGGGAATAGAAAGAATGGAACAGGTGAAAAATTCAAGGATAAGAGCACTGGTGAAAAAAGAGCACTCAAAGCTACTTCCTGGAGTGATAGTGATGAAGAACATTCAATCAAAAAAAGAGAAAAGAACTTTGCTCTTGTTTCTTATATAAGATTTGACTCGTGTGAGTCTTTTTCTGATACTGACAGTATGTGTTCTAGTGATGATGATTTTTTTGATAGGAGGAAATTAGACGATAAATATGATCAACTGTACAATGCCTCAAAAATCTTGAACACCAAGCCATTCTTGTTTCTCCCCCAGTGTCTTATATTGTTCATCACAACCAAGACATGGTTACTTTAGGAATAGCCTGGCTTGACAAATATCTTTGAACACAGCTAAATGTGAGGTTATTCTATTTTTGCCTCACATATTTGAACACTTATAGAGTAAGTCAAATGCAGTAACTCCTAAATCAGTTGATTTTAGGGTACTAGATATTCAAGAGATATCCCAAGACATCAATACTCAAGTGTCTAATCAATGTAGTTAAACTACCTTTGATCAACCTCCATGCAAATCACCTTTTTAAAGAGGCCGCAAATTTACTTCAAACAGTCAGCTTTTGGCCACAATCTGATTTCATCCTTTTAATCATTTTTTCTTTTCATGCTTTCACTACCTGAAACATATCATGTCTATTGTGTGTGTGTGTGTGTGCTGGCACAAATAAACCGGTCTTGTCAAGGCATACAAGCATCAAAAATATCAACCAGACTCACACTATGTTTAGTCATGATCAACCATTTGATTTTTACATATCATCAAGCTAAGATCAATAATCAAAAACAAGCTGTACATATGCTATAAGAACCATTTCAAGAGTTTAGGCAAGAAGATAAGGATTTTTGCAAATGCCTAAAGCATTTCTGAGCTCTTCAAATTTAGCAGTAGCGAGGGGTTTTGTAAAAATATCAACAAGTTGTTTATCAGTAGAAATATATTCCATTTTAAAAATATTTTTCTCAACTAGATCTTTGATAAAGTGATACCTGATAGCAATGTGCTTAGTCTTAGAGTATTGCACTGGATTTTTTGTGATGTTGATTGCACTGGTGTTGTCACACAGAATTGTGAACTTACCTTGTGACATCTCATAGTCCCTTAGCATATTTTGCATCCATAGCATTTGAGTACAGCAGCTACCAGCTGCTACATATTCTGACTCAGTTGTAGACAAAGATATACAATTTTGCTTTTTGCTATGCCAGGCAACCATATTGTTTCTCAAATGGATAGAACAAGTAATTTCTCCACCTTTCTCACCAATCCCTAACCTAGTTAAATACTATTGGTTAAGTCTCTGATACCAAATCAAAGTCTGATTATATTCCTATCAATTAGGTTAATTATATTAATTTTCAAGATCTAGCTTGCTTTTATTAGATTCTCTATAAATACCTCCAACATGCATAGAGGAAGAATAAATTGTGCATCAACAAGTTTTGTGATAAACATGAAAGATTATTATGGACTTTAACAATAATATGTGACTTTTAGTTCAAGCAATTGATTAAACCTAATCTAAGTATTACAAGTTGTATAAGGAATACAATATTTGTGATATGTAAATAATATATAGTTTACATATCGAATCAGGAATCCATAATATCTTCTGATACGACTCTCGTAATCTTTGATAAATCTTATAAGATCAACTAGGAATCTTTAATGGGCAAGACACTAGTTGATCACTATAAATACACGAGCATAAGTCTCTGATCTCATCATAAGACGCATTTAGTTCTTATCCCATCTAAGGAGCACATTGTGAGAGAGAACATAAGACCTAAGCTTTCAGACATGGCGATCTCCATTAACAATGCTGGTAAGTCTTAATCTACATGTGTTGATCTTGTGTTTATATGCTTGCGCTAACTATAGTATAATTAGCTTCAGATTCCTTTTAAATGGTATCAAAACGAGGCACTCGTAGCCTCGCATATAAATTGATTCAGTAAAATCAACACAATAGCAATTAAGTGTTCATATGCTATGTTTCAGAAACAACAAAAAAAAAAAACAATTATTCAGTAAACCGGGCCAACAAAATTTGTTGACCTATTCAGAAAATTAAGCTGGGCATGTGAGCCGCGTGACCCAAGCCCAAGACCCATTCTCAAAAAATCCCAAAAAGGGATTTCGTCTGATCGTTGTTAACAACGACAAAATTTTCTGGGTTTCTGGTTTTTGGCGAGGGAGGAAGCGCGCGAATTCATTGATGAATTCGTTGGGATTCAAGACCCATCACTCACAATTCAAGTCAGATTAAAAACAAATTAGAGTACCCTAGAGCACGCCTGGAGTGCACATACAAATTTGGATAGCTGGAGTTGTCGGGATGAAATTTGTGTTTTCTAGATTCTCTGTGTTATTGATTGTTTGTTTTTTATTGTTGTTTGTTTGATTGGTGCTGCACTTCCATATTATTGTTTTCTTCCACTAACATTGCAGTGCTGTAGCAGATACCCAAGGTATGTCAATTGGGTGAAAAATTGATTTTTCAATGACTTTTAGAAGGTTGAAGCTATCTGCATAAACCTGTAAATTTTTCTTCTGTTATGATTGTTAAAGTCTCCCAAAACAATATGTTTTAATCATGACAATAAAATTTGCAGCAAAGGAATGATTTTTATTCAAGGTTATGTCAACTTGGATTAAGATGAAAACATATAGAAAATTCCTTGGTCTTTATTTTCTGGTGATATGGATTAGCATGTTGCAGTTAGCAAAACTTTTTCATATTTTCAGAGAATCATAAAGTTAAAAGGCTGAAAACTTGTGTTACTAAAATATTAAAACATGCACATATTGGCCTCCATAGAGGTATTCATTGCATTGCTTAAAACTTAGAACAGCTGCATACATGATTCCTAATCTCATATTTGGTTATTTTATAAGCTTTTCTTCTGCCACTAAGTGATGACTGCATCTTTTATAAAATTTGGAATTAATTACTGTGGTATGTGGATTCAGATTTTCAGTGTGTTTTATCTTTTGTCATATAAGTGTTGTAAAACATGTATTTCAGTATGAGATAATTATGTGCATATGTATGTATTGATATGTATGTTTTCAGCATGTTAAAGTGTGATTTTGGATGTTGAATTTATTTTACTTGATATATTCTACCTAAAACACATAAAACATCTAGATTACTCTCACATTTAACAAATACAGTAAAACAAGAACTAATAAAAAAATCTCTTTTGTTTGCTCATTAAGTGTCCATGTTGTCACTTTTAACTAGATTGATCTTTTAACTGGTGAAAACTACAACACCTGGAGGAGACAGATTGACATGTATTTTTCCATGAACCAAGGGCTAGATTCTTGTTTGTTAGAAGGAGTACCAGAACATATAAAAGTTAAGGATAAGGATCAGTATTTAGCAGCCTGGGAATATGAGCACTCATGACATAGGAAGAACAACACCTGCAGAAACATCATTAGAGCCACCATGTCAAACACCATATCTGGTACCATCCCTGAGATGGATTATGCCTATGATATGCTTGAACTTATCAATGAGAAGTTCAAGCATACTGAAAAGGCTGAGACTGCAACACTGTCCCTGAGATTCAACACCCTTAAGTATGATGGTGTTGGAGGTGTCAGGAACCACTACCTTAAGATGGAGAATATAGTCAATAAGATTAACAATCTTAACATGCATCTCCCTGAAGAATTTGTGGTGCACACTACACTGCACTGCACTCTCTCCCTCAAGTCCTCAACAATTCAGTCAATTGAAGTCGAGCTACAATGCTCAGAAGGACAAATGGAGCTTCAATGATCTCATTGCTATAGCAACTGAGGAAGAGAGCAGAATTAAGGCAGATGACTCAAGTTATGGTGTGTTTAAGGCTTCAACCTCTGAGGCAACAGTGAACCTGGTTGGCAAAAATGGCAAAAACAAGTGGAGGAAGAAGCTAGGAGCTAAGAAAACCAACTTCAAACCTAGTACATCAAAGGGGGTAGGTACGTCCGAAAATGACACATTTAAGTATAAGTGTTATTTATGTAAAAAGGCAGGGCATATTAAGAAAGACTATACCGGCTTTAAGGCCTAGATGGTGAAGAAATGTAAATTTCTTACCTCACCCAATTCTGTCTTTCTCCCTTCTCTCTATTACTTAGAAATTGATTTAATCAACGTTGAGCCAAATACCATTTGGCTTGATTCAGGCTCTCCCTTACATATAGTTAACTCCTTGCAGGGCTTCACAAAGTGGAGGAAACCAAAAATTGAGGAAGCACGCATTCGTGTAGGAAATGACATGAAGGTTTCCGTTAAGACAATAAGAAGCTTGAAGCTAGAATTAAGTTTAGGAAATTTTTTACTTCTGGAGAATGTTTACTATGTACCCGCAATGAAGAGAAATTTAGTCTCTTGGGATCTTTTGATAGAACTTGGTTGTAGTTTTCTTTATGACATTAATGGAATAAAAAAATTTAAGATTCATTACTTATTGGTTATGCTCTTCGTTTGAATGGTTATTTGTAACTTCAATGTTCTTTACCTTCTCAATTTGTCTTTGCTATTGAGAATTCTACAGAAAATTCAAATGTTTTAAGTATAACACTACGGTTGGGGTTAAAAGAACCATATTTAATGAAAAATCTGCATACCTGTGGCACAGAAGACTTAGCCACATATCAAAAGATAGAATGAAAATACTCATAAAGCTTAAGTTACTAGAATTAGATTTCTCAGACTTAAACGAATGTGTGGAATGTTATAAGGGAAAAATGACTTACAAATCAAATAAAGGTGCATACAGAAGTAAAAGTTTATTAGAGTTAATTCATACTAATATATGTGGACCCTTCAGCCACCACACAATCTGTGGAAACGTCTACTTCATTACATTCAGAGATGATTTTTCACGCGTCTGTCACATTAAGTTGTTATCAGAAAAATCACAATTTTTAGAAGCATTTAAGATTTTCAAAAATGAAGTTGAACTTCAACTTGGTTTGAAAATTAAAACTGTGAGGTCTGATAGAGGGGGATAATATTTTGGAAAATATATTGAAACTGGTCAACATAAAGGGTCATTTGCCTTGGACAATGGTATAGGAAACCAACATAAAGGGCCATTTGCCGTGGTCAACAAGCCTTTAGACAGTGGTATAGGAAATTTGATTTAGTCATATCAACTTTTGGATTTACAGAAATATAGTGGATGAATGTGTTTATCTCAAAACACAGGGAAATCATTTTATTTTCCTGATCCTCTATGTAGACGACATCCTCCTTGCTAGTAGCAATCTCAAATTGCTTAAAGTCACTAAAATCTTTCTGTCAAAACATTTTGACATGAAAGATTTGGGGGAAGCATCGTTTGTCTTAGGTATTGAGATAAAAAGGGATAGAAAACGTGGCTTACTTGGTTTGTCACAAGCAAGTTATATAGAAACTATTTTGAAACGTTTTGGAATGGAAACTTGTGCTGAAGGAGAAGTCCTTATGTCCAAAAGTGATAAATTGACTACAAAAAAAATTCCTAAATCTGATGCATAGAAAGCTAGTATGGATTCAAAACCATATGCACCTTTTGTAGGTAGTCTAATGTATGCTCAAGTGTGCACTAGACCAGACATAGCTTTTGCTGTTAATATGCTTTCCAGATTTCAAAGCAATCATGAAATTAAGCATTGGAATGCAGGTAAAAAGGTTCTGAGATACCTTCAAATAACCAAATACCACATGCTTGTTTATAGAAGAGTAGAAAATTTAACTCTAGAAGGTTACACAGATTCAGAATTTGCTGGGAATTATCCAGATTCAAATAAGTCTACGTGTGGTTATGTGTTTATGTTAGCTGGAGGTGCAATTGCGTGGAAAACCATGAAAAAAAGTTTCATAGCTACTTCTACCATGCAAGCTGAGTTGATAGCTGTTTATGAAGGTGTGTGTGAAGGTCTTTGGATTAGGAACTTTCTGATGGAGTCCAAGATTCTGGAAAATGTGATTTCCAACAAGCTGACAGTGTACTGTGACAATGAAGCTATTGTGTTCTTTTCTAAGAATAGTAAGAGATCAGCTCATTCCAAACACATTGATTTGAAGTATTGCAGTGTTAGGAAGATATTTGAGTATGGTGAAGTTGAGATTATAGACATTGATTCAGATGATCAATTAGCCGATTCATTCACCAAAGCTTTAGCAGTTGGAACCTTTAAGAAACATTGTGTCAATATAGGTGTTCTTGAGAAATTAGATTCTGGAGTTTAGTGGGAGCATTCAAAATTCAGTTAGAGTTTTTTTGTTGTGATTTTGTTCTTGTATTTAGTTTTAGTTTTGAGTTTATAACTCAGTTGATGTAAACTTGATTTTTGTTATCAATAAAATTGAGGTATTCAATTCTTCACGATTGCTGCAGCATTATGTTTGGTATTTGAAATTTATTTCTCATGTTCAATTTTATTTTATCAAGTTATGAATTCAGGTGGTTGGTCATATGCAAAATTTGTTATGTTTCATATGTTGCCTTTAAGTTAACAAGTACATCTCCACTTGTGTGTAAATTCGGTACTTGTGATTTTAGAGTTTTTCTTTAAAACCATTTAGTGGACAGAGAGAATTTTGACAATGCAGTTTAATATATATGTGAAAATGTCATTAGCTCTATTCAATTCATATCTGGAACTCTTGTGCTTTGCAGGAACTTGTATTGTGGTCTTCAATCTGTAGATTTGTTAAGTCTGTTAGAATTTTAGATTCAATGCTTGCCACTGAAAAGTGACTGAGTTGTTGCAGTTGGATTTTCTTACATTTATATAACTCACGCATGTTCTTCAATGTAGTGCTTGATTTTGTTTTGGTTCAATTGCTGCACATAAGTATTGTACAGTCCAGTGGGAGATTGAAAGATTATTATGGACTTTAACAATATTATGTGACTTTTAGTTCAAGCAATTGATTAAGCCTAATCTAAGTATTACGAGTTGTATAATGAATGCAATATTTGTGATATATAAATAATATATAGTTTACATATTGAATTAGGAATCCATAATATCTTCTTATATGATTCTCGTAATCTTTGGTAAATCTTAGAGGATCAACTAGGAATCTTTAATGGGCAAGGCACTAGTTGATCACTATAAATACACGAGCATAAGTCCCTGATCTTATCATAAGAAGCATTCAGTCCCTATCCCATCTAAGGAGCACATTGTGAGAGAGAACAGAAGACCTAAGCTTTCAGGCATGGCGACTCCATTAACAACGCTGGTAAGTCTTAAGTTCTACATGTGTTGATCTTGTGTTTATATGCTTGCACTAACTATAATATAATTAGCTTCAGATTCCTTTTAACAGGCTGCAAATTAAGAGTAAGAGATGGCTCGTACTAAGCAAACTGCTCGCATGAGGGATAGCTCCAAGGAAGAGTCTGGCCACGAAGATTGCTTCTAACTCTGCCCCAAGCACCGCTGGAGGTGTGAAGAAGCCACACAAATATCGCCCCGATACTGTTGCTCTTCGAGAAATCCGCAAGTACCAGAAAAGCACTAAGCTTATGATCAAGAAGCTGCCATTCCAGAGGCTTGTTTGTGAAACTGCATAGAACTACATCCAAGAGTGACCTGCGTTTTAATAGCCATATGATACTAGCATTGCTTCTGAGGCTTATCTTGTTGGTCTTTTCGAGGACACCAATCTCTGCGCTATCCATGCAAAGCGAGTTACGATCATGCCAAAAGATATGCAGTCGGCTCGGAGGATCAGGGGTGATTTGCCTTAATAGCAATCTGGGTCTGTGAATGCTTAGGATTAGAAGAGATCGGTGTTTAATTTGGTTTTTCTTTTTGAAGTCAGGGGATTTGGTACTAGTTCGATCTCCGCATCCCTATATATATGTTCTTCATGTAGATTCTCCCATATAAACCTTTTCAGTCATAAACTGGGAAGCCAAGTAGACCATAGCATCTTCAAACATATAGGACATATTGTTTTGATTTGGTGATGGAAGGACAAATGCCATATCCAAATTGAAATTTTATAACCTACATATGCTCATACGCGCATGGTTAATCATAAAATCTCACCCTGATTCGAATATGTATTTGAGAAATTTTTCAGTCCTCCCGGAGGACCACATGGCGTTGCTTAATGGTCCTCCTCACCTATAAAATGTTGACATGTGGCAATTTTTTGACAATACATAAGAAGGTGAAAAACGCTAGAGTAAAACCAGTCAAGGTCAGGAAAAAAAAATCAAACTCCCGTTAAGTATAGCCGTCTCTCGTTAAGCCGTCTCTCGTTAAAGAATAATAGCGTTCTCTCATCAGAAGATAAACCCTAAAACAAATATTGTTGCTGCATTTATCGTTGTTATCTCATTAGTCATCAATCTTGTCAGTTTCTACAAAGACTGCAACTTGTCTTCAACAAGAGATGTGCAATATGGCAAACAATGATTGTAATCAAGGTAAACAAACATCTTCCTCTCTTTTTATTTTTTTTATTTTTGCGAATCTGGTTGATTTTTTATTGAACTTGAATATTAAGTGAGAGATAGGTTACAATATTCTGCAATCTGCACTACTAGTAATCATTAGTTATATATACGATATGTGGTTGAGCAATTACTTTATTTTATGACACAGTATATATATTTCTTTATGTATACGTTGTATATATACACAGTGATTGACATAGAGGACAATGAGGAAGATATCATGACATCTGATTTGGAGAAACATCCGATGATTGTGAATCGTCAAGCAAGTAATGAAGAAAATTTGTTTGGAGTAACAGTGAATAGCGAGGAAGAAGCATACAACCTCTACTGTGAGTATGGTGTCAGAATAGGGTTTAGTGTTCGGATAGACAAGAGGAGGAAAACCAACAATGTTGTTAGGCAAGTAAATTATTGTTGTTCCAAAGAAGGTTTTAAACTAGACAGTGACCCTTCAGAAGTGAACAAGACTCACAGACTTGAAACTAGAACTGGTTGCCCAGCGAAAATTCAATTCGGATTGCAAGAGAATAATTTATGGAAAGTGACTCTCTTTGTTCCTGAACAAAACCACAGACTTGCAGACCCAGAAGAAAGATAGTATTTGCGCTCTAATCGAAAACTATTAGTAGCTCATAAGGGTGATTAGATCAATGAAAAGCGCAGTTATGAGTACTTGCACTACTTATTCATATTTAGTAGAAAAAGTTGGGGGGTCTCAAAATGTTGGATTTACAAAGACCAACTGCTATAATTTTGTAAGCAGAGAGAGAATGGAGATGCTTGAAGCAGGGGACGCTTAGAGCTTGATAAACTTATTCAAGAAAAAGCAAATTGAAGATCCCATGTTTTTCTACACCGTGCAAGTTGATCAAGAGAATCGGATGAAAAACTTTTTTTGGAGAGATGGAAAGTTGAAAACTGACTTTGAATGCTTTGGCGACGTAGTAGTATTTGATACTACTTACAGAACCAATAAATATTACATGATTTGTGCACCTTTCGTTGGCATTAACCAACATTGGAAAAATGTTTTGTTTGGTTGTGCCTTCTTGCTAGATGAAACGACTTCTTCATTTATTTTGTTATTTGAGACATTCTTAGAAGCGATGGATGATAAAAGACCGAAGACTATTTTCACTGATCGATGTCAGGCAATGACAAATGCCATCGAGAAGGTTTTTCCACAATCACATCACCGGTTATGTTTGTGGCACATAACGAAGAATGCAGCAAATAACTTGAATTGCCTTTATAAGAACCCTGATTTTGGTGAGGTTTTCAAGAAGTTTCTTTTTGGACGTGTGACAGAATATGAATTCGAGTCTACTTGGACTGAAATAATGGAAAAGTTCGTCTTTACAGAGAAAGGGAAGACATGGCTTAAGACACTTTATGATCTTCGTGAAAAATGGTGTACACTATTTAGTAAGGATACATTCTCTGCAGGAATATTATCTACACAGAGAAGTGAGAGCACAAATAATGTGTTCACCTACATGTCTACTAAGACAATGAGTCTTACTGAATTCGTGCATCATTATGACAAACAGACAAAACAAATGCGTTCAGCTGAATGGGAAGAGACTTTTCGATGCAATAATGGAATATCTTCAAGTTCTGCAAAGAGTAGTGGAATTAAGAAGCAAGCTGGTATGGTCTACACCGGAAATTTTTTTAATTTATTTGAGTCTGAGTTTATTGCTAGCCTGGTAGTGAAGATGGTGGAGGAAATTGGATGTGATGGGACATTGCGGAAATTTGAACTTAATGAGGAGGGCCACAAAAGAGTGTACATTGTCCGGCGAATCTGACCATCACTTGTAGTTGTCAGATGTATGAATCTTTGGGCTGGTTATGTCGTCATGCTTTGAGGGTGTTAAATGTGAAAAATGTTACTCAAATCCCAGCACAGTATATACTGAAGAGATGGACAAAAGATGCAAAAAAAGGAGAGATGCAAACAATGTAGAACTGCAAGTCAAGGAGAAATCCAGAAGAGTTAATTGAAAAGAATATGAAGAAGCTATCTATGAGGGAGTCATCAGGTGTCAATACTTCTAGTTCTGGTGGTAACAAGAATAAACCTCTATCTGATGAACCACCAGTACTAAATCCAGCAGGAGTGTGGCCGAAAGGCATGAGTAATAAAAGAATGAAATCTGAAATGGAGAAGAAACAAAACCAAAAAGCACCCAAAGGTCGAGATTCTGGTAAGGACTAGCATTGTAAATTTGTAAGCATGTATGGTAATACTTGTTGATTATATCATTATTTCTTTTGTATTTATAGTATATGTTGTTATTTACTTGTGAAGGAAAAATGAAGCCACCAAGCAGTGAAGGACCCTCACATGCGTCAGTACCTGTAGTCGATAACTCTAGCTTGCTTAACTCATTTGTTGCAACGAGTGCTACATATCCAACTAACCAGGTACAACTTTCTTTAAATGGTTTTTTTAATATAATTATTTTCAAGCAATTGGGTTATGAAATAGTTGTTAATAATTTGCAGCAATTTCCAACTATGAGCTTCCCAGTAACTGATGTCTATGCTCCATACACTATATAATCGGGTAAGTTAGATTATAGTCAACATCAAATTGAATGTTATCTGTTTTAATCTATTTCACTTCTTTTGAATCTAACCTTACATGTATATTTTAGAATCCTGCTTCTGTGTTGCCATTTTCTCAACTAAATTTACCATATGCAAATATGCATCAAGGGGGCAACTATATCACACAATTGAATCAGGTATAGCTCATACATTTGCTTAATATATATTTCTTAGTACATACTGTAGTTATTTATTAATAACAAATATACTCTTTGTGATGCAGGATCCTTCATCTGATAGATGAAAGGAAGATTTGTGGATATGATATGCCTTTGAAACTAAAGGGAGAATACGCTTTATCTGAAGAAAGCAACCAACTAGCTTGGGAAATACTATAATGAATACATTTTGGAATGTTATGTTACACATAATCAGAGTTTTGTTATGTCAAAGACACATATGTTTGATGCTTGAATGACTTGAAGACTTTAGAATGAGTGTTTGGAATTCTGGTATCGTTATTACTGAAATGTTAAAGATGCATATTGTTGTTGGTGTTTCAATGACTTTGGAATAGTTGGAATTGGTGATGACCATTACATGGTCAAGTGAAGAAGCCAATGTAAGAGATCATTTCCAACATATAAAAAATTTACTGGATTCAAGACACAAATTTGAAAAGATTTTTATCGTAAATCGAATATAGATACAAAGAGGACATAAAACCTTACCTCTTGATATAATACAAGCCTCAAAAGAGAACTATATGTAGACCAAATACAACTAACATGAGTTTTGGTAAAATGAAACTTATGAACCTAAAGACCAAAATGTAGCACTAACTCATCTGTAAACTCAGCAAACACTAGACGCAGTGTCATAATCAAATGATAACCAATTTGAATGTAGCACCAAACTTCCATGCATCCTGCAAACCAACTATATAGTTGTTTCCAGAAGGATCATCCAAATATTTGTTGTTTACTTACTTGCCATCCTGGTATTTCTCAACAGAACCCATATTTGACAAAATGGCCAAGTAAATGACTAATCCAAAATGAAGTATTATGCGTGACCTTGCTGGTCAAGGGCTGATAACAGTGTGGTATGTTTACTTTCTAATGACGCCCCCTCCATTGGAGACATTGGCATATGTTCTAACTACACGAAGCAAATATGACATGCTAAATCATACATTGGTCTTTGACATGAAAAGGATAACAAAACAACATCAACAAACAGTAAAATCTCACAAACTGCAAAATTCAATCCAACAAAGCTTTTACTGGAATTCACATCAACAAACACTAAAACCTCATACTTCAAATTCTAAATCCACAAAGCTTTTACCGGAATTCACACTATTATGCTCATGTACCATTCACACGATTATTCCAATATGAATATAGGATACCTTAATAGAATATCCCTCACTTGGGTGTAGAAATCAAATCCCTTAAACAGCATACTCAAGAAGAAAGATACGTCGAAGTTCTATCAATTCCGTATAACTAATCAAAATCGTCAAATACTCACCTCTGTCATAGTATTGCTCGGTTTGTGCGGATTTCGTTTCCCAAATTCTCTTTCTTTGAACTCAGTTGTTCCTTTCTCAATTTAGTTTTCTTTTCAGGATCTAATCGCTCAGAAAAGTGAGTCTCATCACAAAAATTCAATTCTCTAACCAAATCAACAAAAACTAGCAAGATCCAGAGAACAAGAAGATGATTTTCTGACGGATAAGCATGTTGGTGGTGTCGAGCTCTTCGAATCTGGGAGACGCGTGGAGGAGATGGGGTAATAGCTGCGGAGAACTGAAAATCCCAATTGGTAGACAAAATGGGTCTTGTGGGCGACGATGAGGCTTCAATTGAAGCCACTAGCTTCTTGTGCTTCTGCTACAAGTCTACAACCGATGAATTTCATTCTGGAAAGAACACAAAGAGAAAGGCAGACAGAGAAAGGGGACGAATAAATTTTAGGATTTACAGTTTTTTGATACTATATATATCACTTAACGGCAATAGCTAACGGGATTGTTTTACTGCAGATCACAACACATCAATAATGTCAAGCCCATCAAACCTTAACCGATCGAAGAGTTGAGTAAGAACTTGTTTGTGCATAATTTAGTCTTTGGCTTCTCAAGAGTCGACTCAGAATTATTGATATACTTTCGAGCAAATGAAAGTATGAAACCCTAAACTTAAGAACCATCAAGAAGAACCACAACATACCCAGCAAAATGATTACTGAGGTTTCTGGGTCGTATAAAAATGTTATATACTAAAGCTTGGTATATCATTTTGAAGAGGTCGTTCAATAAACAATCAAGTGTATAGTAAACCTTGTACACTTCTTTTAGCTGCAGAATTTAGTGTGTGAGTGACTGAGTACCACGTACTTTCAAGTTAATAATTATCACATGCAAGCTACATATATATGTTTCGTTTTTATTATTCATATACTTCGTGAAGCCAAAAAGGAAAACAAAATCATACAAACCCTTTCATACTGTTTAGTGACTAGGGTAGGAACCATTGGATCGGATGATATCATTGTGAGGGGTGTCATGACTTCAATGCCACCATTGCATAGGATCATCATGCAACAAGAACTAATTTGTCCATCAAAAAAGTTCATCCAACCCCATGCATGCAAAATGACCCACTAAAATAAAAGAGCTTAAGATTCCAAATGCAAGTTTCTCTACTATTAATATGTTTGTAATACAAACCTTGTTAATTGAGGGTATCAAAGATGACTGTAGACATACAAAATTTAACGATAATAATAGTCGTTGAATAATCCAAGCAAATACGTGGCTCGTGAGTCAACAAAATTGGAAAGCAGTCGAAAATGACACGTGGCAACGTAGGGATGGTCTGCCGACAGCAAAACCTTAAATCCCGATTGAAATCAATTATCAAGTGTCGATTGATGATCATATATCAATTAAATTAAATTAATTATCAAAACAAAGAAGTCGGACATCCCCAATAATAATTGATGATGGTTCGCCAGGGGTCAGGCGAGCTAGATAGTAGAGTTCCCGAGACGAAATGACTTCGCGCTTGTAGATTTACATGAAGGCGAGGCGAGGTGGATCCGCGTGCGTAGATTTACATGAAGGCGAGGCAAGATGACTCCACGCGTATAGATTTACATGAAGGCGAGGCGAGATGGCTCCGCGTGCGTAGATTAACATAAAGACGAGACGAGATGACCCCGCTTAGGGAACCTCGTAAAAGAGCTAGACGACAGAGTTCGCATGCATGCGGGGATGTACGTCCAAGATAAGTCGTCTGTGAAGTGGGATCAGAAATCACCGCTTGCTTGGAAATCAAGGTTCCTCGCGGGATACCTTCCATATCCACGAGATGGCTCGCCTCTTACTAAAGATCTTGATCAAAACAGGTGATTCAATCCAAAGCGATCTGGGCATATCTAAATCTTAAAATTTAATTGATTTGATTATGTTAAAATTGACAAGTAAATCAATCAGTCAAGATTCATTGATTCAATTAAGGAAATATCATTGATTCAGTATCTTCATTACTTGCCAAAAGCGAAGGCATGTTAACACTATAAATACCCCCTCTCATACCAAGAGAAGGGGGCGGAGGAGGAAGCAAACCAAGGAGCAAACAAAAAGAAGGCAGCAGACCAGAAAGAAAGAAAACTCACTCCCAATAGCCTAGAAGTCTCCCAAAGCCCTTGAAGAATCATCAAGCTGTCAAATGGCCGATTTTTCATCAACCTCAAGTCTAGAAGTTGTCAAATCCCGAAGAACCATCAAGCTGCCAAATAGCCGGTTCTTCATCAACCTCAAGTCTAGAAGTTGTCAAATCTCAAAAAATCATCAAGCAGTCAAATAGCAGGTTCTTCATCAACCTCTAAAAGTTGTCAAACTCTGAAGAGTCATCAAGCTGTCAAATAGCCAATTCTTCATCAACCTCAAGCCTAGAAGTTGTAAAACTCTGAAGAATCATCAAGTTGCCAAATAGCCGATTCTTCATCAACCTCAAGCCTAGAAGTTGTAAAACTCTGAAAAGTCATCAAGCTGTCAAATAACTGATTCTTCATCAACCTCAAGCCTAGAAGTTGTTAAACTCTGAAGAGTCACCACGTTACCAAATAGCCAACATCTTCACCAACTTCAAGACGAAGAACAAACCACCACGTGAAACCGCTCGTGGATCAAACCCGATCAACATCAAGCCTCCACGACCCTTGATCAACCATCGTCTTCAAGTCTTCAACAAATCAAAACTTCTACCAAGTTCATCAACAAACTCGTGGAGAATCAACAAGCACAGAACACACGTGCTGATTCATCCCTTGTCAAAGTCGAAGAACACGCACCACGTGACATTGCTCGTGGCCTAAGTCTGATCAAGAACAAGCCTCTACAGCCCTTGGTCAATCAACTTCTACAAATCGTCAACACGACAAGAAGTTCAAACTACAACAATTCGATTCAAGATTAAGTGCTCGCCACCCTTGGATCAAATTGACGTCGGAGATCGAATCAGAGGAAATTCTTGTAAAAGAATACCAACAGAGATTGTAACCTGCAAATTCTTCAATACAAATATTTTATCTTATACACGTGTCTTTCTGTTATTTGTCGCAGATTTTCCATGTTTACAATGATTTTAGATGAAATAATTGTATATCTTGATGAGAAAATTACACTCCAGATTTTGGATCATCGTTGTTTCGATTACGGTTGCATGTTTAGGATTTCCTTGTAGGAGAAATGTACATGTTATATATCGGCACTTACCTCAATTTCTTTTACACATGTGCGTGGCAAGCATTTTCTTGCTCTATTGCATGCATGAGAAAAGTGACCAAAGAATCGAAGAAGTAGAAGATCGATCGAATGAAGTTAATACTAAGATCATTTAATTGTGTCAACCTTCTTGTAAAGGAAAAATGGAAACAGTGAAAACACTAATTTGGAATGTGTGGTTTATAGTCGGATAACAAACAAATGATGCTTATATGATAGGAGAGAAGAGACCATTAAGTATTATGAAGTAGCTAGTGGAAGAACGAAATAGAGAGAGATCCAGAAGAAAACAAAACCAATTTGAAGAGAGAAAATGAATAGAATGGATATAGATAGACAGACCTAGAATAGAAACAAGTAAACCTCTCAACAAGAAACAATATGAGCACAACTTTTACAGACCCCCACTACACAAACACCTCAAAATTCTCAGGCGTGACAAGCCTACGTGGGGTGCACTATCATTTCCATTCGAACTTCATGCTTGCTTATATACTCTCCCATCCCTTCTTGCTTCCACATCATCATCTCTAATTTTAACCCCAACCATTTTTGCTTTCTACACCACATTTGATCATCAACACCATCATCATCATGCATCCCCGATCACCCTAAAGTTTTTTTTTTCCGCTAATTCTAACAACAAAGAAACTCGATCATTCCTACTTATTCCGGCGAGCCGTGAACGTCTGGTACACCACATTCCCCGCAGCCGGGAACTCATCCACGGCGCAACTCCGGCACTTCATTCCTAGCGGCACCAGAGCCCCGGCCACGAGTGTCCACACATCGTGGCTCACGCACGTGGTGGATACCGACATGGTCGCCGGCCGGAACACCTTGAACACCCTCTTCAGCACCCGAACGATGTCGTCGCAGTCGTACACCGACCCCACGCACTCATAGCTTGCGTAACTAAACCCGTCTTCAGGAGTGACATGAATGGTGGAGTGCCGATCGCCGTCGATACCATTCATGGAGTATCCACAAGGGTCGAAAGCAAAGTCGCAGATCAAAGCACCGGGAATGATTTCTCCGATTCCGGTTATCTCCGTCATCTCTTTTCCGGCGGTGTCACCGTTCTTTCCATCCCCCAGATGTTGAAAAAAGCTCCGCGCCAGGTCACTGTCCAGCTCCGTCATGCATATCTCAATGGTGTACATTACGTCGCCGTTGAGCGGATACGACGTCGCTTCAGTTGAAGCAGAAAACACATGCCATGAGTGTGAAGGTGTCTTGGAGGGCATGACGGAGGCCTTGCGGTAGTAGAGGGAGTCAGGGAGGGAGTCTTCCAAGTAAACGACCTCGTTTTGGAAGGTGTCGTGGGGAAAAGGCTGTGCGGCGGGGAAGATAAAGTTGCCGCGAGTGTAGCGACAGGAGGTGAGAGTGAGGCCGAGTAGCGACGCGTGGCGGAGCAGCGGCGCCACTGACTTGAGAAGCTGGGTGGTGCCACATGTCTTGATGATGATCTTGGTAGGGTAAACAAAGAGACTTGACTCCGACAACACGTAGGCGTCGAAGTAGTGATTGGCTACGGCGGAGACCACGGTGCACTGCACGGCCTGAAGGATTTGCTCGTCTAGGGTCTCGAAGTCGAGGAGTCTGAGGCCGAGCCCTTCATTTTTAGGGTCGTCCCCAAAGAAGTGGAGCTCGAGACGCTTTTCAAAACCTTCAAAGCCAGAGAGAGCCATGGAAGTGAAACTTGGACAGTAAAACAGGAAAGTGATATGGGAGAATTTGGTGAGGGATTGTGAGGTGTGAGACAGAGGTAGGGTGTGTGGGATTTATAGGTAGGTGGAAGGAGGGAGGGGAGGGAGGGGTGAGAGAGTGAGGAGGAGAGAGAAGCATGCGGGTGAGGCAACCAAGAATCATGATTGCAGGCATTATGAAGAAGTGAGAATAAGGATGATGATATTGATATGCTTAGTGAGTAGTGAGAGAGTTTGGTTACAGAGATTTTTGATTCGCTGCAAAATCTTTGACAGAGATTTTAAGTTTTTGGGGAATTTGATGTTACACCCAAAATCATAGACACATTTTAAATTACACCCACATGTTATACTCTTTTGAAATACACCTAACTTTTTAATTAGGTTGATTTAGTAAAAATATTAATATTGTTTATCTAAACAATAGAACTTGTTGTTGAAGGAAATTGCTGAAATGCCACCAACTGAACCATTGCAATTAACAAGCTGTTTGGCCGACTTATTAAAAACATAATTACCCGGCAGCTGAAAACCTGGTTCCACAGACTACGCCCAAACCCTAAACCCTAAACCCTAGTCTAAACCCTAAACCCTAAACCCGGTTCCACAAACCCTAAACCCTAAACCCTAAATCCCTAAACCCTAAACCCGGTTCCACAAACCCTAAACCCTAAACCCTAAACCCTAGTCTAAACCCTAAACCCTAATCCCTAAACCCTAAACCCTAGTCTAAACCCTAACCCTATTTAAAATAGAAGAAAGTCAAGAGCCACATTTAGGGAATGTCTTCTCATTCAATCTAGGGAAAAATCTTCTCAAGAAAAAACAAAAAAAACGGAAGGGCAAAAGAGTCAAGGAAAAGAGGTATACAAATTCCAAAAATAAAAATAAAACATATAAGGCAGGTTCAATAATAGAGTTGGGTGTAAATTAAAATTGAATATGAGCATGGGTTTATTTTAAAAATGGTTTGGTTTTTTGGGTTTTTGTCTAATTTTCTCTAAGTTTTTAACAGAGAAACAGAAAGCAAGGCAAGGTACAAGAAACGGAATTTATGCCCACGCGCAATATACTAATTTGAACAATCACTTCTCCACTTAGTCCGATCTTCCTCTTCCATGCGGGATAACAAATCCAAAACAATGCACTATTGCCCCCAATTATATATGTTTCTTGTTATATTCACAGAAACCAGCAGAAAACAAGGGAAGCCCTTAAAGGGTTCCTAGGGTTTACTGAATAGGGTTCCTCAACATATTTTTGGTGTTGTTATGGTACTAATGGTATTCTGGTTCGTATTAGGCAAATGAGTTGGTCTATTAGTTTCGTTTTCTTTTATCAAAGCGATTACAACGTCTTCATAAAAAATAAAAAATAAAAAACGATGTTACAACGATGATCAAAACTTGAAACAACGAACGTATATGTAATATGTAATGCTTTCGATTTTTAGAGCTACAAAACCCTATATAGATGTTTTTTGTATTCACAACTCACAAGTGGTTGTGATTAGACAGAAAATTGTGAACGTTGTGACAAGGACCGAAAAACCATATGATGGCAAGATTTGATGAAGATAATTATGTGTTGGCTGCTAAATAATGGGAAACTTGGGTTAAATTTTTACTGAAGGAAGTGTCATCAAATGGGCTATATATTCAAGGTCATTATACCTAAGTCATAGCTTGTAAATCACAGACATAATAATAAGCTACAAGTACATATATGTTCCTTTGCATGACAAGAATCATTAACATATATGCTAAGAAGCTTAGTTTGCTGTTTATAGGTTTTGCGTACAAGAAGGTATACAAATTCAGAAAAAGAAGAGCAAAGTCCGTGATCGATATGAGCACTACAAACATTTGAATCATTTGCATGACAAGAATCATTAACATATATGCTAAGCTTAATTAGTTTGCTGTTTATAGGTTTTGCGTGAAAGAAGGTACGTATATAAACAAATTCAGAAAAAAGAAGGGCAAAGTCTCTGATCGAGATGAGCACTACAAACATGCATTTCAAATGGTTGATAGAGAGACGTGGCCAAAGTATTCATGAATATTTTAGGTCATAATAACAATTTCGTTTTCACAAACCCAGAAAACAAAGAATCAGGCGTGGTGAATATATAATGAGAATATCCTTGAATTAGGGGGAGAGACCCAGTAAGTGAAAACGAAATCGAAACCCCATTCTCACACATCATTTTCATTCTCCATGCAAATTTATATATGTACCTGTATAGGTGGCACGATCATTTTCTTTTGTATTTCTCACAGCACGCACACTTCCTAACAGGCCCGCTCACCTGCGGGACGAGTTTTACGGGACAGAAAGGGATAATCTCTTCTCAGCCGTCAGATTTTAAATGAAACAATCTAATGGACACAAACACAGACACATTAAAACACAATATGCATACCTATATACCCAAGTTTATCTCTGAAATCTTCTTCCTCCCAACAACCTCTCTCTCTCAGTTTGGACGAAGACGAGGGTCTGGAGGTCCTTGACGGCGTCGGTGGCGGAGGAGAGAGTGGGAGGAGTCGAAGGTGGCTTGGAGATTTTCGGGGTCAGAAGACGTGTAGAAGCCAGGCTTGGCGGGTGGGGGTGGGGGTGGGGGTGGTGGTGAGCGTGGTGAGCGTGGTGGCGGTCTGGGGGTTTCATCGGCGATTTCAGCGGTTTCAATTGGGTGGGCTAGGCATGGAGTAGGAGAAGGAGAAGGAGGGATTGGGAGCGCATGGGCTGCGGTGGCGGATTGGCGACGGAGCGAGCAAGGTGGCGGAGGCGGACGAGTTCATCATGTAGAAGAAGAGCAATTGCAGAGAGATAGACGGGATCTGCTGTAGGGCAAAAGTCATTCGGGTCTTATTCTCCCACTCTCTCCTCCGCCACCGACGCCGTCGAGGACCTCCAGACCCTCGTCTCCGTCCAAACTGAGAGAGAGAGGTTGTAGGGAGGAAGAAGTTTTCAGAGATAAACCTGGGTATATTGGGTCTGCATATTGTGTTTTAATGTGTCTGTGTTTGTGTCCATTAGATTGTTTCATTTAAAATCTGACGGCTGAGATGAGTTCATCCCTTTCTGTCCCGTATATCTCGTCCCGCAGGTGAGCGGGCCTGCACTTCCTAATTCTCTAAACAAAATACACTGTAATCTACAGTATTAGCAATGATATATGAAAAATTCTCTCGTTTAAATCATCTTTCACTCGTAGAATTAGTGTAATTAGAGTATAATGTTGGCGTTGCATATTATGCTTATGAATGTTCGTCATTCGTTGCATGACTTGCATCTTTAACTCAAACTTATATTTTACAGTAAGGAGGTTCGTACGAGCCTTGTTAACTTTGGACCTCGAAAAAAAAAGGAGAAAGAATGTAAATTACTGAAATGGAATTATTACTGCAAACTTTATTATGTAACTTATTATTAAGGCACTAATTATTTACAACTTCATGAAGTATATGAACCTTATGATCATATACAACCCATATACTTTGAGTTTAAATTATAACATTGCTAAGCTACCGACAAATAGTAACTCTCTCACAATGATTTTCTTGTTAGTTTTGGACAGACATAAAGTAAATAGAGGTACAGTAACTCCGAAGGAAAAGGAAGTAATTAGTGCTTGGTGGGCTTTCAACGCAAGTTTCATAGCCATCCTAAAGATCGACCTAAACTAGTTGGCTCGTTAGCTCATCACATTTCTGGTCTCCTTGGCTTTTAATTCAAGACTATGGTTGAAGATTATGTCAATAATTCTAATGATCGTTGATGAAGAAACTTCTCTCAAAGTTTTTTGTTTATAGTAATTAGGTTATAGGATATGAATGGTAGATGTATGGTGGCATTCAGTGTTTCATTTGAGATTCATAGTTTTAGAACCAATTAAAATCGTAGTATCAACAATGGATCTCTAATGAGCGATATTGGTCTGTCGCTGTTTGCATTATCTTGGTGGGACGAGCCTCCCCACTTCATTCTAGAACTATACCAACGAGATAATTAATTCGGTCTCCCTAACTTTCGTTTTCATTTATTTGTATTATAGTGTTTGATGTCTTTTGTTTTGTGCTATCGGATTTTGGTTTTAGTGTTATCATTCTAGATTGTAATTTTTTTTATTAATAAATTTGATGTGGGAGATTCGACCACTAATGAGTCATTACTTCTAAAATTAGCCAATCAATAAGAACTACTTCAACTTATAGTAAATCGATCGCGTTTCATGCGTGACTTTATTTTTTCCAAACCCTAGGTCTTGTGTAGCCTTTCTTCATTGCCCGTCACGACTTCCCTCAGCTAGCATTGATGTTTTCGGTGTTAGCTTGCGGGATCAATCGTGTGGGAGGGTGTATAGAGTTTCAATGTGCATTGGGGGTTTCCTCTTACTGTTCCGAGTATAGTCGTATAGGTATAGAGTGAATACATGTAGAGTTCTAGGGTACTTGATTTGAAAGTTTAGAGAGGAAGATTTGGGAAAGCAATAATGATGGAGAAATGTGATGAGTTTAGAATCAAATATTTGCAGTTTGTAGAAGGAGAGGGAATGATTCAGAAGTGTATGGCGTCATGAATAAATCTTATGGAGATGTAGCTGGCAGAGCCCCCCATTATGACCACAATCCCACCTCTTTGTGCTGCACGCGCATCACACCAAACTCAACACACTATCTATCTCGATCAAAACCCACAAGCCTCTCACTCACTCACTCACTCTTTCTGCTGCACGCAACCTCATATTTATCCATCTTTCGAATTCTTGCTTGGCTTAAACAGACCTCAACATCACCCAATGGTCAACCACTTTGTTTCAATTTTGATTCAACTCGTTCGATCATGTTTTACTTTAAAAGTCTCAACCAAGCCAAAAACCCATCAACAAAAAGTTCCCGCGTCACCTTTTACTAGAGCAAAAGGTTGATGTATGTGTCCAAAATCTTCCTCTCGACTTTCAACTCGGGTTTGATTCATTCTTGTGAAAAACTTGGTAATTTCAAGGGACAAGAAGATATGTGTTGATATGGTTTGTTGATTTATACCTATCAAATATAGCAAGATTATCGAATAACATCATTCTTATTCTGCTACATTAAGGGGTATATCGATACTCATCAATAAAAGTTGAAAGACAGACGATTTGGATATATGAATTTCTAGGAATAAAGATATGAAACCATTTAATCATGTTCTAAAATCTTCTATCTATAAGCTCTAAATTCGCTTAATATGATTCTATGCGGCAGCATAGAAAAAAACTGTACTATTTGTAATGATAATAGAATAGTTAATAAAGTACTTTTGTTAAATGATGTATGTTATAATATGTTACTTATTGTAATTTGGGGTTTATTATTTGAGTGCGGCTATTAAGACCTCCAAATTTGCTCATCAGACCTCACTCTATTTTGAATTATTAAATGACATATACATCCTCATACACAATGACTATTAAGGACAATAATTATACAAAAAGAAATATTATATTTATTCTCTTTAGACTTTATAATTCAATAATAATTGATTCCATTCTTTATTATTTTCCTTATATATTTTTGTTTTCCAAATTCTTTTTATTAAAGCACATATATAGTTTATAAGAGCTAAAAAAATAATCAATATCGCTCATGTGACATAAAATTTTGTATTATTATACATGTTGAATGCATATACTTACAAGGTGCATAAATATTTTTGCAAAAAAAATAATAATAATATCTATCGATTATAGAAAATATATATTTATTGAAATAATCTGTTATGAGGTACAAAATAGATATCAAATTATTCAAAAGAAAAAAATGGAGAAAAAATAACACGTACAAAAAAGAAAAACAATTAAAAAGATATATAGAGTAGTTCATGATAGAACATTTTCTTGCATGAAAAAAATAATAAAAAAATGAAGGTAGGAATAATGGATGTTGAAAAAAGAAAAAGAAAAAGAAAACAAAGAATGAGAGGTCTATTGAGTGAATAAGAGGTAATTAATTGATTGAAATATATGTCAATAAATAACTAAGGTTATGTTAAGAATTTGAAATGAGGTATAGTGAGCAAATAATTATATTGAAAAGTAAAAAGGATGTGTAGAGAGAATGAGAGGTATAATAAGTAAATTTGGAGGCCCCAATAGTCACACTTTTATTGTTTATGTTATTCTTTATATTATATCATTTCATTAATACAGACTTAAGAGCAGGCGCACTGAATTTTTTATTTTTTTTTATTTAAAGACTCTAAACTCATGCTTAACATCACTTCCAAAGGCGCAAGTAGTTAGCACTTGAACTCGACAATTTACTAGTCTTCAACATGCATTTAGAAAGACTTAACTCATAATCCTTATAAGGTTCCACTAATGACTAAACCCACCTTTTAAACCCTATAAATCTGACCGCATTCTCTTCTCTAGGTTCTCCTCCAACCCCAACCCCAACCCAAACCCAAACCAAATCAATGAAATCATATGCATTTGTATCATCTCCAACCCTATATATATGATTGGCCCCACTCAATTTTGCCTTGTGCACCCTCCGACAACCACCATGACCGACCCCGCAAGCCTATACACATCATCTTGCATGTGTCCCAACTCCATGGCACACTCGGTCCATCCTTGTCTTGGCCCTAATTGTGTTCCAATCTCAAGACATTCTGTCCCACCAGACCATCCATTCCGAACAACAATGCCGATAACTCTTTCAAGTCGATCACAAGAGTTCATTCACCAAATGATCCATGGATGTACGATTAGATCATTTGTTTTGCAATTTTCTTAAACGATCGATACTGATGAGATGATTGTTAAAATGCTTTCGAGTAACGAAACCAAAACCAAAGCAGTCGGACGAGCTAGGAGATCTGTAGTCGTCTTGTTAAGGTGTTCATATACCTCCTTTTTAGTGAAGCAAACAGATTTGATAACTGTTGTAGTCTCCGGATGAGAATATATTGGTGGGAGTGGATTAGACGGATCATGGAAAAGAAAAGAGGGCCTTAGCCGCCATGTCATGTTGTCAAGCTTTTCACTCGAGCATTTCATAAACACTTAAAAGGCGTACGAAGATTGTGTTGAGGACAGTGTGTGTTTTTCTGAAGCACTGAGGAGCAGCCGTGAGTGCCACTGTACCATGCGCGCAGAAATATTGCCTAAATGTATGGAATCCACCACTCTCTCATACATAGTGTTTCTGTTAGCTAGTGACTCAGTGCACAGCTGAAAGCAACACAAGTAAGAATGTGAGATAGCTACAGCCTTGGAAAGTTTTGGTTTCTACTGTTTCATTATGAACTGGTTGATGGGTTTTCACTCTCAAGCTTTGATTCTTTTCGTAAATGGAAATCAAGCACTTGGTACGTAGAAGATTTGAGTGGTCTGATCCTGCTGATAACTCCTATGTCTTTGCTTCTTTCATTATCAAAATGTCTTGCCACTTAACCCAATATATTGGACGCATGAGTACCATGTTTTTCTCATGTAATTTGTACAGTTGCAGCTAAGTAACTTAATTAGTAACATTATTTGAACTAGCTAGATTACGGAATCAAGTTTCTAATTAAAATATCTTCAAGAGGTAAGACAGACTTACCCTAGATGCATGCATGTATTAACCCAAACTTGATGAGTAAGAGTAACTACTAGATCGCATTCCTTAATTGCATAATATCAACCTTTTTTTGGTCGATCTAAACCCTAAAGGCCTAAACCTAAATATCGACCTATCAATTAATAGGCCTAAACCCAAATATCGACCTAAACTCTAAACCCTAAAGACTTAAACCCAAATATCGACCTATCAATTTATATATATATATATATATGTATATATATATAATCCAGATCTAGAGATGATCTTCTTAAACTCTTAAAGTAAGGATGTTTTTAGTTCTAGCATGTATTTTAACAATCAAAGCCACTCATTCCCTACTTACTTACCCACATATGAATCCTACAAAAAATTGGCCAAAATAAAAAACATTTAACCATTTGATTAGCACAATATTTGTTTTAATTTTATCTAACAGCCTACAATTGTTTACATCAATTTGAATGAACAAATGAATACGAAATTAGTTGAAATTTTGTATACATGTTTCTTGCATATGAATATAGAGGATCAACGGTTGAGATCTTTAAATAAAGTCATCTATTGATGTAAAATAGTAGAAATTTTCAAATTCTTAAAAAATGGAGAACCTCTTCAGATCCTCCCTATATATATAGTTTATATCCAGATCGAGCGAAGGTTCGCTTTGAAATTAAAGTGTGAAGTTTCTTATTTGACTCACTTTTCGGTCATATATATTTTTCGCATCTCTATCGTTTAGTTTATTGATACTAATCTATAGATCATTCCTGCAAAATTTCATCTGATTTTTTTCGGTCTTATTTTTCGCATCTCCATCGTTCAGTTTATTGATACTAATCTATAGATCATTCCTGCAAAATTTCATCTGATTTTTTTCGGTCATATTTTTCGCATCTCCATCGTTCAGTTTATTGATACTAATCTATAGATCATTCATGCAAAATTTCATCTGATTCGATGATCGTTAAGGTACCCAATTAGATTAAATCAATGAACGGATCATAAACTTGTCTAACCAGAACTGTTTGTGTAAATAACGATTACGAAAACTCAAACGATTATCGAATGAGATGAAACTTTGCAGAAGTGATATATGCATTAGGTTCTACAAAACAGTGGAGATGTGGAACTATGACCGAAAAGTGAGTCAAATAAGAAACTTCACACTTTAATTTCAGAATGAAGCTTCGCTTTTGATAGGAACTGATATATATATATATATATATATATATATATATATATACAAGGCCCTTCCACTAAGGGATCCTTTTTTTGACATATATGAGGGATGGAGGATTACACTAACTTTTCGATCACAAAATCACATCTCCACCGTTCAATATGTAGTTCCATATAAGTAGATCACTTATGCAAATTTTCAGAAATTTTGGTAATCGTTAAGGTATTCAAAACTACGATTTATAATTATAAGCATGAACAGTTCATGTTTGGCAGATTTGGTTCGTTCATTGATTTAATCTTGTTCGACACCTTAACGATCACCAAATTGGCTGAAAATTTGCATAATTGATCTATATATAAGAACTAATAAACTGAACGATAGAGATTCAAAAATATAATCGAAACGTTGGTGTAATCCTTCATCCCTCATATAAACCAAAAAAAGGATCACTTAGTGGAAGGGACTGAACGATAGAGATTCAAAAATATAATCGAAAAGTTTGTATAATCCCTCATCCCTCATATAAACCAAAAAAATGATCACTAAGTGGAAGGACCCTATATATATATATATATATATATATATATATATATAGTTCCCTTCTAGAGCGGGACACCGCTTTGAAATTAAAGTGTGGTACTCCTCATTTCGCTCCCTTGATTTTCACATCTCCACCGTTCAGTGTCTAGAATATAGTGTGTAGATCACTCCTGCAAAGTATCATCCAATTTGGAGATAATTTGGGTACCGAATTAGATTAAATGAATCAACTTAACAAAATATGTCCAAACGGAACCGTTCATGTAAATCACAATTACAGAAGCCCAAATGATCTCCAAATTAGATGAAACTCTGCAGGAGTAATCTACACACTATGTTCTAGACACTAAACGGTGGAGATGTGAAAATGTGACTTAAAAGTTAGCTAAATGAGGAGCACCACACTTTAATTTCAAAGTGGTGTCTCACTCTAGAAGGAAACTGTGTGCGTGTCTGTGTATGTGGTGGAGGCTTGTACCATAGAGTGCTAATGTCTTTGAAATTTAGGACCTTCTTTTAGTTGAAATTTCAACTCCAAGTAATTGTTAATTATGAGGTAAGACATGATAAAGTAAATTAATTGTACTCCCACACCAAATTTAAAAATATTTTTCTTAAGAGCTTACACTCTCTATTCAAAAAAAAAGACTTTCAAGTAGTTTATATATTTAAAAAGTTGTCACTAATGTATAGTTACTTGCTCAATATCATTTGGTCTAATGACATAATTTTTTTTAATAAGTGACAATTTATAAGTTCGACTCACGCAATTGTAATTTACCTGATTAAAAATAAATGTAAAGTCACATCTCTTTCAAATTAAAATTATTAGTGAACTGTTAACGTTCAATTATTCACCCATGGCCATTTTGTATTATGAAGAGTGCAGAGACTAAATGAAATCTGCAGATAACTAGTCAACCACATGTTAGAGGAACCTTGATGATTAGAGCTTCCAAAAGGCCAATCAAATTATTTACAAATGGTGGACACGTACTCCTGGCCTAACTAAGCCTTTTATACTAGTAAAGAAATTAGCGTCTTGTTTGGCATTTCATCAAAGTTTATCCTAGGTTAGAGCATCCACTCATGTCCCTCAAGGCCTTAGTTAATTAGCAAGCCATAAAAGGAAAAGGCAAAAAAAACTTAATTGGTGCATATATACCGTGTTTAGGTTTCCATTACAATTAGGATTAAAATGTGTCATACCCTTTTGGAAAGGAAAAAGAAATCGTTCCAAACCCTAATCTAGTGGATGGAGGATTGGTTCCCACCAGAAAATGAATGATATGATACATCCTAGGTGTTAAAGATCCTGAAGCAAACAAGGCATGTTAGGGAGTTTTAAGTGGCTATAATCTCACAAGCCACTTTTTTGCCCCCACATGGTCACAAAAAACATAACACCTTAGTTGAGAAAATGCATACTTTAGACGGTCAGATCATAGTATCAATTTAACTCGCTAATAGATTATTCAAAACAGAACAAGTATTAAAGACAATTTCAACCGGATAGATACAATGTATAGAGTATTTCGGGATATGATTTTATAGATATTACGTGGTATGGAAGATATTCTCACCCGAGAACAATTCCGACCAAAAAAATCAAAGGTGACCACAACAATTATGGTACTCACAAGTTTGTACACTATCCGAGTTCTCGAGCCCTTCTTCTTCCAGACCAAAGTGCAAAATCTATCTCGAAGGATGGGAGATGGGGTTAGAGAGGGAATAATGCAACATCTGAAATATATTAATCTTCCAAACAAGCCACATCGTTCCTCTCGTGCTTTCTTATTTTTCACAAAGCCTTAGAAACCGAATCTCTCTCAATTGCTTGCTCCAAGCAAGCATGAAGCATCATTGATCTGCTGCGTGACTTGTTCCCTTTCCTCCACTTGTTTTCTGCTGCCTTGGCTTTGCCTCCCTGCTGTCTTATTCGCTTCCTTTTCAAAGCTCCATGGACCATGATTCCTAGCAGAAGCAAACGAATTCTTATCCGTTTTGGATGGCAGATCATGGTTAGGCTTTGCTTTACTAGTTCAGCATGTAGTTCTGCGTATCTAAAGGGTATTTAATTCGAATATGTAGTAAAACATTTCATGAATGAGATGTTATAAGAAAAGTGAAATTTTCACACCCTCAATTACAATACACATGATCCAAACTCGTCAATTATATCACATTTTTGATTAAGTGATAATGTTTTTGTAGTGATAGTTGAGACAAATCGAAGAGTAACTTGCCCTAAATCATCGAAGATTTACAAATGAAAGAAACAATTGAACTTCAAAATTCATTTGCATATAGAAACTTAGAAAGTGTCCGAGATGGGAAGATTGCTTGGCTACCTTTGGACTGTAGCCGTACTCGGTGGTAAAAACCAACCAAATCTCTCCAGTATGGTCTAGATTCTTGAAGGCTAACTGGTGATCATGATGGAGTGACTGAAAGGGCAGGGCAGGGTGGAGGCCCTTAAGAGAAAGGGTAGTGGGGATGTGGGGAGTTCCCAGAGAGATTCATGTAATTGAGAGACCCCATTCCCTATAGGATATTGGCTTCACAGCCACCCAATGAAGCCACTGATAATAATTGTGAGTGTCGACTGTGTCTGTGTCTGTCTGAGTAAGCTTAGCTAGGGAGGAATCCGGAGGATCAATCAGTGACTACAGAGTCAGGCTCAAGCATGGAGATGTATGTAAGCAAGCATGGAGGCCATCATGTTCCCTCTGCTCCAAACCCTCTGTCCTCTCCAAAAGTTCCTATAATCATTAAGCTTTTGCTAAACCCAATTCCAACTCTCTCTCTCTCTCTCTCTCTCTCTCTCTCTCTCTGGTTCAAAACCCCAGTTGGGTTCTTCGATTATTTCCCAAAGAAAAGATTTTGCTCAAGAGTTTCTCAACAAGCATTTTCATTTTTCAGTTAGGTGATCGGAAAAACTTTTGCAGGGTCGGAGAAACTAACAAATGATAATGCTTAATTGCTCCGATTAATCTAGCAAATAAAGTACCAAATCTAATGGTATTATTACCGTCATCTTAGTTATTGATTCTTTGCTTAGAAAATTCTTATCTTCAATTAAGTCTGCATGGATTGAAAGATTAGGCAAAAGGAATGTATATTAATCTAGCTACCACTACCAGAAAATAGTTCTTGGCCGACGAAAAAAAATCGTCGCCCTGTTTAAAAATTTCGTCGCCTAAGTACTTACGCGACGACATGTCGTCGGCCAAGAAGTCGTCGCCAGAAGTCCGTCGGTGAAGAACTTGGGCGACGAAATTTAATTCCGTCGTCGCCTAAGAGTAATTCTTAGGCGACGATACTAATTTCGTCGCCTAAAATATACCTCTCGTCGCCCAAAAATATTCGTCGCCCAAGATTTAACACCTTGGCCGACGAAATTTTTTTTCGTCGCTTAAGATCTTCTGACCTTGGGCGACGAAAATAAATATTTCGTCGCCTAAGATCACTACATCTTAGGCGACGATATTATTTTTCGTCGGCCAAGGTGTTAAATCTTGGGCGACGATTTATAGATTTCGTCGCCTAAGATATATTTAAATTTTTTTTTTAAAAATAATTAAATATTTTTTTTAAATATATAAATAATTTTTTTTAATTTTTGTCATTATTTTTTTTTTCGGCATTTCTTTACAGTTTTCTAATACTAAAATTTAATTAAAAATAACACAAATTTATAAATTTATAAATAATTTATTACAAAAATTCTGCCTATGGATCGAGAAACCCAAAATCTAACTCATCATTCCCGTTCGGAGGGTCTTGAGGCGGCGGCTGGTCAGGCTGAGGAGGCTGCTGCTGAGGCTGGGGCCACTGAGGATGCCACTGAGGTAATGGTATAGGCGTAGGCATGGGCGGAAACGGCTGTCCGGCCGCAAGTGCAGACATGCAGGCAGTCATCCACTGTCCCATAGCCGCCTGGTTGGCATTGGTGACTTCATTCACCCGCTCCATATGCGCAGCATTGGAAGCCGCATATGATTCCGCCATCGCCGCCATCTCCCTCGCTCTTTGGGCTTCCAGCTCAGACTCTCTCGCTCTTTGGGCTTCCAGCTCAGACTGTAGGCTTGCGAACTGATCCTGTAGCCGAGTGGTCTGGTTGTTGCTGCTTGAGGCTCCGGCGGCTCCCTTGCGCTGAAATCCTGGCGTCGTCTTCAGGATCCCCTTTCCAGCGTCTCCCATACCCCGGCAGTAGTAGGTGTTGGAGCGCTGCGCGAAGGCAGTGGCCATAATCCGCGCCCCAACGGTAGGATCTGAAGTGTCGATCCTGGACATGGCCTCTGACATGTCATCCTCTGCCGTGCCCGGCCATGTGTCGTTCACCATGCCTCTGATGACCTCTTGCTCCGCCTCCCTCACCCTCGCCTAAATGGATATATTATAAAAATATATTAATATACATTTAATAAAATGTAATTAAAATTAAAAATTAGTAAATATAAGGAACTTACAAGATCCTCCTCAGAATGAGGATATGCCCTCTGAAAGGTCCCCACATAGGGGTTCTCCTCTGGCCGCTCTCGCCGCACGTCGTCCATGATGGCCGAAAACGGCCTCGAACCGGCACGATGGTTGGTTGTGTTCTGTTGCCGGTTCTCAGCGTTCACCCGGGCGAGGTGCTTTTTAAAAAAAAAATTATCGTTAGTAAATATTTAAAAACATACAATTATAATTAATTCATTAATTAAATATTCAAATTTGTTTACGAATTACCTGTTTGTGAGGGTCGTTGAACTGCGTGACAAGAAGCCACCGCCACTCGTACTCCCGATACTCGAACTCCTTCGGGGTACCCGAACGGTCGCTCCCGTACTTCTTCCAGTGTTCCCGGAGGTCGTGCTTCCACTCTTTGAACCTACATATACAAAAAAAATATTAATAATTTTATTAAAAAAATAAAATTTAATAAATTATTAAATAGCTAGAGGTACCTCTCCCTATGGGTCTTGTCCGCCCAGTCACGTCCCTCCTCGGGAACCACAAACCATTGCTGCATTACGACTTGTTAGTATTTTTTTCGATAATGAAATAATTTATTAGTTAAAAAAATAGTTAAAAAAAAGGTAATTGATTGAGTAAACTCACCGACATCGACTGATGGAGCATCTCCTTCACTCCATCAGGAACCTGGCTCCAGACTCCCCACAACATAGGAAGTCTGGAGCGGATGGTGCCTCCCGCGGCGCGCGTGTACCGGTTTCCCAACGCGGCGTCCACCGGTTTCCCGTTGGAAAACGGGATGGCGATCCGTCCAGCGGACTCGACCGCCCTATCGAGTCCCTTGTTGCTGACGGTGCCTCTCCTGTTCCGCCTTCTCGTTCCGGCGGCTGTGACATTGTGAATCAAATTTAATATTAATAATACATTTCTACAAAAAAAAAATGTAAATCGAAAAAAAAGTAATAATAAATTACCTGAGGATGAGGCTGAGCCGACGGATTCGTCTATGTCCGTCTGCTCGGAGACCCTCACGGGATGAAGAGGCGTGGGAAACTCCCGGTAGATATAGGCCTCGTGCGGTGCCACATGCGGGAGCTGCTCCCGAATCGGTCGACCCTCCTCATCGACGCGAGGTATCGCCGGTATCGTCGGAGGAAGGAAGAGGCCGGACGGCACCATAGGGACCCCGGATGACCCGCCATCACCGTCGGTCGGGGACGACTGTGTGGGGGCGTCGCTGCGGGATCGCGACCTGCGAAGTATGGGTGGATGACGAGGAGCCGTCGCTGCGGGACCCGACTGCCCAGCAGAACCCGAGCCGCTCGCGCCACCCATCAGTTGCGCATGTCGGGCCGTCAACTGCCACGGAAACCCGATCGACGGTGATTCCGACGGGTTGTTTGAGGTACCGTCCGAGCCGTCTTGTCCAGAAGTTCTTCTCTTGGCCATCCTGTTTAAAATAACCATAAATTTATTAAAAATATTTTACCGTCTTAAAATAACCATAAATTTATTAAAAATATTTTACCGTCTTATAATAATTTAATAATTATTATAGGATTTATTATTTTTTTTATTCACATAACAAATTATTTACATTAATAAGGGCTTATTATATCACAAAAATTAATTTACGAATATTTCCATCCTTACTAAAAAATAATCCATTATTTCTTACAAACCCTAAACCCTAAATAAACCCTAAACCGTAAACCCTAAACCCTAAATAAACCCTAAATTATTTAATCATTTACAATCCTAAACCCTATACCCTAAACCGTAAACCGTAAACCCTAAACCGTACATCACAATTTACAATTATCACAACAACAAACATTTACAATTATCACAACAACAACAATTTACAATTATCACAACAACAACAATTTACAATTTACAATTATCACAACAACAACAACAACAACAATTTACAATTATTACAACAACAAAAACAATTAAAACCAATTTAGGGTTTTAGGGTTATACCTTAAATTGTGGGTCGACGTCGGGGTCGGGGTTCCGAATTGGGGTCGGGGTCGGGGTCGGAGAGAGGGAGAGAGAGAGGGCAGAGAGAGGATTTTCGGAGAGAGAGAGAGAGAATATGCTTGGCGGCTGAAGAAATGGTTAGGGTTTCCGAATTTTTGCCTTTTATACTGGCGTTCTTGGGCGACGATTCTGTAAAAATCGTCGGCCTGTTTTGTAAAAATCGTCGGCCAAGATAGTATATTTGGGCGACGACATTCTTCACTATAAATATCGTCGCCCAAGATGAAGAAAATCGTCGGCCAAGATGGTATACTTGGGCGACGACATTCTTCATTATAAATTTCGTCGCCCCAGATGAAGAAAATCGTCGGCCAAGAGTTCTATCATAAAATTCAGACTATTTGACCATCCAAATCACGTAATCTGGCCGGACCTTCAACTGAGAATAGTTTCCAATCGACGAGACTCTTACGGGGCTATAAAAATTTGGTAAAAAATAAATAACCAGGATAGGGCTACAACTAGGCAGAAATATATGTGTTTCGTGCGCATGGAACAACCGGCACCGAAACTTTACCGGAATATCTTCATTTTTCACGGGTTGACGTATTTCACCGTTCCGGTCATATCTTATTTCACGACTTTTTTGCGTTTGAGGCCTCTACGTATACGTTGTCTTCAAAACGACACTTAAACTAAACACTTATATAAAAAAGTTATACAACATTAGTACATATAACGTGAGTTTATTAATCGGAGAAGAGGAACTGAAAACCGACCGTCAGATTTGACCAGCATAACGAATTACGTAGGTGGAAAAAAATTCAGCTCCATCTGACAAATATAAGGGCTCGATCCGTCCGGTCAATCGGCGCGGTCAAACCCCTAAACGGACGGAAACGGCTATTCGACCCTCCAAATCACGTAATCTGGCCGGCCCTTCAACTAAGAATAGTTTCCAATCGACGAGACTCTTACGGGGCTATAAAAATTTGGTAAAAAATAAATACCCGGGATATTTATTTTAATTATTCAAATGAAATTTAAATGTGTTTCATTTTATTTTAATTATTCGGATTACTCTTGGCCGACGAAATTGGGTTAATTCGTCGGCCAAGATAATACTTGGGCGACGATATTTGTTAAAATCGTCGCCCAAGAGTAAAAATAAAAATTTAATATAATGAAATTTAAATGTGTTTTATTTTATTTTAATTATTCGGATTCATCTTGGCCGACGAAATTAGGCTAATTCGTCGGCCAAGATGATACTTGGGCGACGATATTTGTTAAAATCGTCGCCCAAGAGTAAAAATAAAAATTCGTTATAATGAAATTTAAATGTGTTTCATTTTATTTTAATTATTCGGATTAATCTTGGCCGACGAAATTAGGCTAATTCGTCGGCCAAGATGATACTTGGGCGACGATATTTGTTAAAATCGTCGCCCAAGAGTAAAAATAAAAATTCGTTATAATGAAATTTAAATGTGTTTCATTTTATTTTAATTATTCGGATTAATCTTGGCCGACGAAATTAGGCTAATTCGTCGGCCAAGATGATACTTGGGCGACGATATTTGTTAAAATCGTCACCCAAGAGTAAAAATAAAAATTCGTTATAATGAAATTTAAATGTGTTTCATTTTATTTTAATTATTCGGATTACTCTTGGCCGACGAAATTGGGTTAATTCGTCGGCCAAGATAATACTTGGGCGACGATATTTGTAAAAATCGTCGCCCAAGAGTAAAAATAAAAATTTCTTCATTTGAAATTTAAATGTGCTTTATTTATTTTAGTACAAACATATTCTTTTAGTATACAAACAATTACAAAGCTAAGGCTCAATTATAACTAAGCTAAGGCTCGTAATCTGAGTCATCCGATGAGTCTTCTTCGGTATCGGAATTAATATCTGGTAATCTATGCCTTAATTCGTCGTCAGAGTCGTCGTCTGTTTCTTCATTTGGATCAACATCAATAAAGGTTGAATCTTCGTCACGAATTCTGAGCACTCGACCATGTTTAACATTATTTTGACGAACAGTAGCTACATCACGAACAGTACCATGAGGTCTTCGTCATGCACCTCCCTCACAGCGTGCCATCTCATAGCTTCGGCCGTCTTTGAAGACATATACAACCGCTCCAGCCTATCCCTCAACGGGAAATAGCGAAGTACCTTAACAGGTTTCCTGTTGCCTGCGGGAGTCCGCTTATACCTGTCGGTCCCACATACCGGACAACGATGAAGGCCTTCAAGGTCATTACCGTCTGCATCTTTACCCCAGAATAGAACGCAGTCATATCTGCATGCATGGATCTTGATGTAGGAAAGCCCGAGATCTCTCAAGATACGACGGACCTTATGATGCGTGGTGGGATGACGATGACCGTCGGGCAGGAGCGAAGCAGCGTACTGTAGATACCTATCAACAGCCGTCACGGTCGATTTTGTGTCAACCTTGATATGCATCACCTCCATCACACACTGAAGAACGGTCTTTTCATGACCTGGGCACAGAGGGGTCTGTTGGAAAGCAATAAGTCTGTTGTACTTGGCTATACCGGCAGTGTTGACACCTCTAGGGACGGCCTGCATCGGCGCCTGAGGAATGTGCTGTCGTTCAGGGCATACACCGCTGTCATGAGGAAACATGTCGTTGATGAAGGTCGTTGTTGGATCGTTGGATGTACTGCCCGTCTCATCAAACTGTCCATGATCATGCGGGCGTGATGAGGTTTCACCGTGATATATCCAACATGTGTAACGTTCCCAGAATCCGTTACGCTTCAGGTGGTCCCATACTGTCCCCAACGGAAATCGATGCATATCACTGCGACACTTACACATCTTGCACGGGCAATAGAACATGCCACTCCCGTCAGCATTGCCCTGCGCATATTGCATAAAATCCCAAACTCCTTCAGCATATTTTCTGTGATATCTTGGAAGAGAAATCCAACTCTTATCCATATCCTGAAAATAACACATATATATATATATCAATATTTAATGAACATATCTTTTATATATATATATATATTAATGTAATACAACATACTAATTATTAATTATATATATCTAGTTCGAGCGGATTCCGTGGTTTCAGAAGGCAAGTGTCAATGTCACGGAGGGCGAACCCCCTATAGGAACCAGGCAGGACTCGTTTGTGATCACGGAGGCGAACCCCTATCGACCCCTTCACCGAGAAGAGTGGTCAGTTTGTGATCTTGAGATCCAGTTAAACAAACCTGTGAACCATATCTATGACAGAACGGCCCCTTACTCAGCTTGGAACAAACTCTATGCATATATATATATATATCATTAATTCAACTCAAATAAAACTGAAAATCAATATATATATATATATGCACATATATATATGTGCATATATATGCATATGTACGTACCTGGGAGTAGCTCCACAAACTATGTATGGACAAATTTCCACAACACCGAACAATTTGAAGAACTAGAGAAATTTATGTTTAAAATTTTCAAAGTTCTCATTCTTCTATCCCGCCTCACAATATATAGAAGAATCTTGGGCGACGAAATATTTGAGTTTCGTCGCCTAAGAATGAAAAATCTTGGGCGACGAAATATCTCAGTTTCGTCGCCTAAGGATAAAAAACTTAGGCGACGAAATAAATATCTTAGGCGACGAAATATTGTTTCGTCGCCCTAGTTTCTCTCTTAGCCGACGAAATGTATTCTTAGGCGACGATTTTATTTTCGTCGCCTAAAGTTGGACTTTAGGCGACGATTTTTTTCCCTTGGGCGACGAAAAAAAAAATCGTCGCCTAAGTTCCCTCTTAGGCGACGAAAAAAAAAATCGTCGCCCGGTTTTTTCTGTTTCGTCGCCCAAGACCCATTTTCTGGTAGTGTACTTGTAACATAATCATTCCAATGTTGATACGCTCTATAAGTGGATTATGTTCCTAACGTGACATGAATTGCAATGTAAGCAGGATCTCTATATCAACTCTAATAGTACATTACTTGGACAAAGAGCCACAAAAAACTTAGATTCATGCCAATGAGGTTTGGCTCAATTGGCAAGGGCGGGTTTGTGGTGGAGACCCCATTCAAGTTCGATATCCGCTACCAACAGATCTCGTTGGTTCGCGATCTATAAATTCTCTTGTAAAAATCCATACTTGGAGACTAGTGTGACATGTACGTGTCCACTGTCAGTCTTTTAAGGTTGAGGTTGTAGGTTTATCCTGACGATAATGGTGCAGCGTAACCAAACACTCAACTAAACTTTTTGTAACAAAAAAAAATCTTACATTCGTCAATCTTTGAGTTCTTAGATAGGGCTGCATGCTAGCATAAAATACTAAGAGGTCTTCTGATGTTCTTTCAAGCAGTTAATAGATAAAAAAAATGGATCAAAATTATTAATCCAAGCATCAACATTCATATTTGAAATCCTAACCTAGCTCTGATTAGTAATCCAAGCATCAACATTCATATTGATAGACCTCTGACTAGCTACACTCATGGAAGTATTTTTCTTCTCTTACTTTCAATTTATGAAGCAGAAGGTTCTATTCGTACTAATTTTTTGTGTATTTCCTGAAATTAATTGGATTTTATTTTCTTTTGAATTTAATTTATTTTTCTTAGTTCCTTGAACGATGTATATGCAATGAGGTCAGATGGAATTGAGCAGCCTACAAAAATGACTTGGTAGCACCGAAATCAACCCATTTGATTCAAGATTCAACATATATAATCTCTCATCCGTTATTCCATTATTTTGAACAAATTCTCAATCTAACACTACTGCAAGGTCGTCGGAGCAACCTAAGAGGCGCGATTGTCTCACGCTTGTCTGAAATTGAAATACCTGCAGCTTATTTGCTCCTTTTGTTCTAATAACATATTTTTCAGTCAATTAGTAGTATTTATCTTTATAAGAAGGAGGTTGTGAGTTGACACCAGATTAATTGTTGTATATGAATCGTTTATATGATAAGAAGAAAACAAAAACATAAAGAGCCAACTCTTCAATTTTTATGCCAACACTGAAAAACAAAATGTTGGATGTGCAACAAGTTTTGCCTAATGTATAAAGAAAACCAATGTTATATATGTTAGGTAAACCTTCTTTCTTGTTTTGTTAGTGTAGAGGTTGAGGAGAACAACAAATACACTAACCATAATAACGTAACACAAAATACTCGGACAATTATCTTGCTTAATCTTCTTGTCTATTTTGGTTTCTCAAGTCCTCCTTAGTCCAACATGAACCATTCTTCCTCTCTTACCTAACCTCCCTGCTAGCTCCCCTCCCATGCATAGCCCCCATTTCTAATGCATCCCAATGGCTTCTATGTCCTTTGACCTTATGCCTTTAGACGAGTCTCGAGCAAGAACAGATCAAACACCTTGGCATGCAGGATGGTCTTGTGGGGAGCTTCATCTCCTCACCTTCTACTCCTTGGTCTTCTGTCCATTCTCCTCCACCCCAACGTCGGCATTCGCCTAGGCATTGTCCCACGTCCCTCCCCAGTCATCCCCAACTTTCGGGAAGACCCGGCATTCCAGAACGGTGACCAATGCGGCTCGGGAAACACTGACGATATCCATGTGGCCATGACCCTTGACGCCAATTACATCCGGGGCACAATGGCTGCTGTCTTCTCTTTGTTACAACATTCAACCTGCCCTGAAAACCTCAAGTTCCACTTTCTGTCTGCGAGCGCTGCGCCGGAGCTCTTTTCGAGAATCAAGTCCACCTTCCCTTACTTGAGCGTCAAGACTTACGCCTTTGATTCAAACAGAGTTCGTGGGAAGATATCAAGGTCCATAAGACGAGCACTGGATCAACCTACGAACTATGCGAGAATTTACCTCGCTCATATTCTTCCAAGTGATATGAGACGTGTTATTTACTTGGATTCAGACCTTGTTGTGGTCGATGACATTGCAAAGTTGTGGGGGGTGGACATGGAAAACAAGGTGGTGGCCGCCCCAGAATATTGCCAAGCAAATTTCACACAATACTTCACAGATGCATTGTGTCCGACCCGGATTTGTCAAAGACGTTCTCCGAGGAAGAAAGCCATGTTATTTCAACACAGGACTAATGGTTATGGATGTAGATAAATGGAGAAAAGGAGGGCATACAAAGAAAGTAGAGGGGTGGATGGCCCTGCAAAAGAGAAAGAGGCTATACAATTTGGGGTCTTTGCCGCCATTTTTACTGGTTTTGGCCGGGAACATCAAGGCTGTGGATCACAGGTGGAATCAGCATGGACTTGGTGGTGAAAACTTTGAAGGAAGGTGTAGGAGACTCCACCCAGGTCCCATTAGTCTTCTCCATTGGAGTGGGAAGGGTAAGCCATGGCTGCGGTTGGATTCTACAAGACCATGCACCGTCGATCATCTTTGGGCCTCATACGATCTCTACCATTCTTCGAAAAGCTTCCTGGAAGAATAGAAGAGGCAATGACTTGGGAAGAAAGGAGAGATGGAAAGTTAGAAACAGATTCAAGTCATTTAACCAAGAGTATTTGTATTTGGAAAAAAGAAAAAGAAAAAAACCAAGAGTAAATAATCCATGTTGTAAATGTTCCACATGTATTTGTTTATACCCAATCAATTAACCAAACAGTTCTTGAAATTTGTTTTAATTTACACCAATGATTTGAACATATCGACCACCTCCTCACTCTATGTCCAAATGCCGTTTGAACCTCGTTATCATGGGATTTGAAAGGCCGAATTCAAGGAATAAAAACTCCGAGAGCTTTCAAAGCAAAGGTATCAAATAATAGACTACAATAGCAAAGTCGATCAAGAGAAGCAAGCGATCAGCAAATTTCCAACAAATCCCCTAAGATTTTCCTCTCATTTTACAGTCGCCAAAGGCGTTACATGGATGATCTCCCATGAAATTTTTTAATGTCTGATAGCCATTTCATCATGAATTACAACTTTAAATTGATCTCCCATCTCTTCAAAGTGAGGTTGGCTCATAAATAGCAAGAAACCGTACCTCTCATCATGCATCAGACTTTTAACACGAGATAAACATGTTGTCTGTAAGTTAGACAATAAGTGCACTTCCCCCTTATCCCCAAATTCCCACTTGACATTCCTGAGCGCTTCCCCCTATACTTTTGTAACTGGTACAGCAGATGGGCATCTACCCAATGTATTCCACAGAATGTACTCCCCAGAAGTAACCTGTTTACGAAGACAGATGAATAAATTGATCAAGTACAGATACACTCAAGTTCATTTAAAGATAAAACTACTTTCAAAGATCTGACCAATCTTTGGTTGAGTAAGATATAGAAGTACGTAGCATTACCATAATTACAAATAATATATTTTGTAAGTACTGTATCTGATAGACAAATTCCTAGAGAAAGGTGCTACACAGTAGATAACATAAACATTGATTTCAGAAAAATGAAAAATGATGACTTTTCTAGAGAAGATTTCCATGGTGTGCATGTCAGCACTACAGTGCAAACTTTTCTCTACAACAAGCCACAAAAGTACATCAAGCTTGGATATAGCAATAATAGAGGAAAAACCTACCTGAGTAGAGGACTCCACTGGTGCTTTAACAGCTGGATAAATGCTTACCTGCATATGACACCAGAAATTAATGCGCCAACAAACAATCAAATGCAATGCAGTTTAAGTGTTGATCAAAAGATAAAATGAAAACTGATGATGTGGGCTGCGCATTGATATATAGAATTTGACAAACTGGATAATTCTGATCTATAGAGAATGCACCCCCGCGCGCGCCCCCCCCCCCCCCCCCCCCCCCCAAAAAAAAAGAACTTTTACTTTGTAAATTAATTAAAAAATCAGAGCTTCAGATTATATGGTGTAATAATGAGGAAAACCATATGCAACAAGAACCCTCCTATTCTTGCTTATCTTTGGGTCGCTGTAATGCCATGAGAGCCAAACTAGAGGAGTCACAACAGTCAACTTACAGATTTCTGATCAATTAACATTCCAGACAATGATGCTCCAATAATTTTGAAGGAAACCTGTAAACACAAGTCAGACCATGCCTCAGTTAAATTTAGCTCTTCAGTGAATTTATAGACAATCTAATGTACACAAATCCTTTTAACCAATTATAGGCTGAGGTGATACTATATTTGAGAAAGCAGATAAAAATAAATACCTTGGCATAGTTGTATGCATGCCAGCAAAATGGCTCCTCCAGATTGGCAGAATGAAGATCCTTGCTCATTTTCTCCATTATGAACTCCTCTACATTAACCATACTGTTATTATTACCATCTGTCTCCATAACACTATCTTCATCAGTTATGCTTCCAAATCCCAAACTAGACGGAGGTGATATTTGGGGTTTCCATGGTGCAAACTGAACTTTACCCGGGAAAGTTGCCTCGATACTTTTCCCACTAAGACCCCGCCCACCCACTATAATCTTCCATTCAACAGAGTGTTCTGTAGTTGATACTATTCCAACCGAGGGAGTCCCATCAAAAAATACAACTCTTCTCCTTGGAAAAGGCATAGTTACAGTACAAAACTCCATTGTGAGAGGAGATTTGTAACCATCCATTAGCCGTAGTTTGAACAAAAAATCACCTTTATCCTCAGATACCATAGACAATTGGTAAAATCCCTTTATGGGTGGACCAATACCACAGACTGCTTGGTAACGCATTAGACCAAAATTACCTAATGGTGGTGAAAACATCACAGCCTGCTTATCAACACCTTGTTCTGGAACTTGCACACATGGATGAAATGATAAAACTTCAATCTTATCTGAGTTCAGCCCTATCAAAGGGAAGGACACATCAGGTAATCCTTCTAATTCTGCCCGGCAATTTATTTGTCCAGAAATTGATATACTATCTGGAATCTCATCTCGGTCGTACATAGCAGCATGGACAGTCTCATGAATAGAGAATAGAATTCTCTGCCTTCCTTTGTATAGGTAAGGCTTCCATGCCGGTTGCTTGAGGTCTGAAGGAGGAAGATCTGATGACGAAAAGCCGTTAGCCTTAATGGAAATGATATTGGGGAAGCTCAAATCCAACAGTGTTCCTGTATGTACAATACACAACCACATGAGACGCTAGCTAGAAAAAGGTTTCTGCAAGCTGATTCACTAATTGGCAACAGTGATAATGATAATAAAGAAAACAAGATGAGAGATACCATAATAAAAAGTACGAACCAAAGGGCATTGAACTACTTATGAAAGTTCGAAGTACATCTTTATCTAATGGCCTAGAACCAGTCTTGTTAGCATCTGATGTCACAGTTCCAGTCACTGCACTGCTAGTGGGGTTTGAGGATGCAACTGGTGGAGCTACAGGTTTTGCTCTTGAGGAAATGCTTGATATTCCTATGCTGCCAGTTAGTGAATCCAATAAACCTCCTACAGATGGAGATGCACTGACAACTACCTCAGGTTCCACCACGTCTCCAGTTATTATGTCACCAATTGCATGTGCCACCATAGATGCCCTAAGAGAAAAGAAAAACAAGAACAACTTAGTAATTTCTTTGGAGAAACTCATACATGCCATTTTTCACAGTCAAACCCCATTTCACAAACATTCAAGTCCATTCCGTCCTATATTGACGAATCAAAAATTAGTTGAAAATAGTATAAATGGAAGCACTTCATCCCACAAATTCAAAGCCAACACAAGCATACTAATGAAAAGGAAATTAATTTAGGCAAACATCAGCGCTACACTTCATTTCAATAAATTTAATGTGGCTTCTGAACACTCCTAAGCTGAAAAGTTCACAAATTGTTTCCAACATCAGTTTCATATTGTTGGGAAGGAGAAACAAAGTAGAAGTTGTGAAAAAAGAGGGAGAACAACATGGAGGATACTTCAAAAATATTATAGCATGATATTCTTCTAGAAAAACACCTCAAGTAACTTACCATACCCTGTGATGGACGGAAGATCAAGCAGAATGGAAGATATACTGTCCTCAACACCAACAGCATTGCCACAATCAGATCTAGTACATAATCTTGCATATGCCCTCACATGCCTCGGCTCTACCAAAGGCAATACCAGGATGCAAAATTGGCCCTTTGTGTGCAAGACTAAAGGCCACAGCAAATAATTTATATCATTATTGACATCCCCTCCCTCTTCTTTGCTCATGTAAACTCCAATTATATGACGTGTAATTGGATCATCAACCCAAGAATCTGAGCCTTTAGCTGACTGACTTGCACGTATTCCACACCCACGAATAGAGCCTTCTCTGCACATCAAAGAAACGTAGTAAAAATTAGCAGTTAAACAAACAAAGTTACCAAAACCATTAGGGGAAGGGGGACAATATGTTTCATTAAAAAATAAAAAATAAACCAAAGGTGACAGAAGTTTAAATGACCAAGTCACTTGTTATCATCATGAATACCATAACCCCAAAACTACAAAGTGTCGGAGTGAATGTGAGATGACGGAGCATGTATGCAGACCTCAAATTAACTTGTTTAAACAAAAACATAGCTATTTTAGCACATTTCTTATGATTCATCCAGTCAGTTAAGTCGGTATATATTAAGGCATAGCTCACAAACAACTTTTCCCAAACCGAACCGGAGCTATCATAGTAAATTCCGAATGATTCAATCAGCTAGGCTAATCAAGATCACGACCGCTCTCGCTCGCACAGTTGAATGATGCTTAAATAATGCAATTCCTAAACAAGCAAAACTATACAGATCTTAACAGATACATTCTCATGAATTCGATACATCCGAAAAAACGAAACAAGAGCAAAAGGATAAAGGCTGGCTGATCTGACCTTCTCTTTCTGTCCACAAAAGCAGCAGCTAGCTCGGAATCACTAGGAAGTAAAGGAAAGACAGCGTAATTGCCGCCAGAGCTCTCCTTCTCGGTCTTGCAAGCTCCCCGCCACCGCTTCTCAACCACCAGAAACCTCCTGCGCAGCACAAAACCAACTCAGCTCATCGGAAACACAATCACAAACAACCGAATCGAATTTTCGCACAGAACAAATTGAAATTGATCGGAAATAGAGTTTAGTTTTCAGAAGAAAGAAACGTCGAGATTGAAGCGGAGAACAAGTAGTCGTGAATAGAATTAGAGGAGTGTGCAATAAGGAGAAGAGAGGAGTACCTGGAGAAGACGACGGCGTCGAGGCTGTTGAGGATCCAGATGGCTCTGATGCTACTACCTTGTGGCATCGCTTTGCTTCTCTGATTCTGAGAGAGAGAGAGAGAGAGAGAGAGAGAGAGAGAGAGCTGGGGTTATCAAAATGTTGAAATTCTTCAATGCGTTGTCGTTTAACCTCAATTTCCATTTACAAAACAAATCCGTCCTTAAAAGAAGAAAAGTAATTATAATTTACACTCAGTAAATCCTTAGGCCATGTTGAATTGTTTTTTTGTTCAAGCAAATGACGTTAGCGCTATTTTTATTGATCACAACCCTTAAAAGAAGAAAATGATGAACCGAAAGTAATTTCAGAATTGAGAATCGTGAATGATGATGTATTATTCATTGATAGGAGCTCTTTATATAGGGAATTACACAATATCAATTAGGTAAGAATAAAGAATACATAGATCTAGTCAAACTACATATCATATTGACATAAGACCGAGACACACATAAGAAATATCTAGAAAGATATAAAATATCCTAGAACACTCCCCCTTGTGCTGCGCGCTGATATGCCGATGGTGTTGATTTGTTGCCTTGTCAAAAACCTCGTCAAGTCACAAAAACCATGTGGGAGAAAAACTGAACCTTGATCGTAGGAGCAAAATAGTACAACGCACTAGCCTACTTCATTGAGATGATACTCCCCCTGATGTGAACATTATTCAGGGAGACTTGATAGCCGACGCATATCTATACCTCTTCCATGTTTCTCAAAAGTAGACTTAGGTAAGGACTTAGTAAATAAGTCTGCTGCGTTTCCTTCAGAACTAACTTGGTTCACTTGAATGTTAAGAAACGCCTGTTGTTGTTGGTTGTAGAAGAACTTAGGTGAAATGTGTTTTGTATTATCGCCCTTGATGTAACCTAACTTCATTTGCTCAATACAAGCTGCATTGTCCTCGTAAATGCATGTAGGTCTATAAGTTGTAGAATTTAATCTACTAGTCCCTCTAATGTGTTTAATGATTGATCTCAACCAAACACATTCCTGAATAGCTTCATGCAAAGCTATAATCTCTGCATGATTTGAAGATGTCACCACTAGAGTCTGTTTAGTAGACCTCCAAGATATCGCCGTATTCCCAATGGTGAACACATAACCAGTTTGAGAACGTCTTTTATGAGGATCAGATAAATATCCTGCGTCGGCGAAACCCACCAACGTATTATTGGGTGTCTCGGCATAAGACAAGGCGGCGGTGGCGTGCTCGGCATTGGACCCGTGTCCAGTAGTCGTGTCGGCGGCGCCCATGGCGGCAGTCCGGTCCCTTGGTGGATCGGTGTCGTGCTTTCCATGAGCCATAGGACCATCTTCTGTCCTTTTTGAATCAATGTAGGGAAAGAACAGTCCCAAGTCAACTGTACCCTTAAGATATCGAAAGATGTTCTTGACTTCGGTCCAATGACGTTGGGTTGGCGTTGAGCTAAATCTAGCTAATAAGTTGACTGAGAATGCAATGTCTGGTCGAGTGCATTGAGTTAAGTACAATAATGCGCCTATTTCACTAAGGTATGGAACCTCTGCGCTCAAGACCTCTTCGTCGTCCTCTTTTGGATGGAATGGATCTTTAGTTATATCCAGACATCGACCAATCATAGGAGTGCTAACAGGTTCGGTGAGCGGTGAGCCGTGACTTGGTTGGTTAAGGTGTTTAACTGACAACTTTGAGGTCACGGGTTCAAACCTCACGGACATATGTAGGGTGTGTGAGTTATTAATAAAACGTTTTTAAAAAAAAATATAGGAGTGCTAACAGGGTGCATTTTGTCCATATTAAATCGTCTGAGCATCTTTTGGACATATGCAGATTGATGGATAAGAATTTCACAGACTCGATGCTCTAGTTCAAGACCTAGGCAGAAACGAGTCTTCCCAAGATATTTCATCTCAAACTCGGATTTCAGATAAGCCACGGTCTCTTTGATTTCATCAAGAGTACCGATAATGTTCATGTCATCGACATAAACGGCCACTACTGCAAATCCGAAACTTGTCTTCTTTATGAACACGCACGGGCATAGTTCACCATTCTTATATCCCTCCCTAATCAAGTAGTCACTTAAACGAGTATACCACATTCGTCCAGATTGCTTTAATCCGTAAAGTGAGCGTGGTTTAGAGTCACTTGATTTAGGTAATGTAATGCCATCGGGCACTTTCATATATATCTCTGAATCCAGATCCCCATAGAGATATGCCGTAACCACATCCATGAGCTGTATGTCAAGTTTTTCGGACACTACTAAACTGACTAAGTAGCGGAAAGTTATGACGTCCATGACTGGAGAGTAAGTCTCCTCGTAATCAATCCCAGGGCGTTGTGAGAAACCTTGCGCCACAAGGCGGTTCTTATACTGAAGTACCTCATTTTTCTCATTACGCTTTCTAACAAAAACTCATTTATGTCCAACAGGCTTTACACTCGGTGGAGTTAGCACTACTGGGCCGAAGACCTATCTCTTTGTTAGAGAGTCTAATTCTGCCTGGATTGCAACTTTTCATTTAGGCCAATCTGCTCTGTTTTGACATTTTGCAACAGAGCATGGTTCGATGTCATCGTGCTTAATGATTTCATGAGCCACGGAACAAGCAAATATATCATCGACATGGGTTGATGACCGGTTCATCAATTCATAAGTGTTATCATAACACATGGAGATCTCTATGTTCTCTGATATTGACATTGATCCTGAGGCGTCCCCCATGGATTCTAACATTAATTCGTGGACATAACTGTAATCAGAGATGATCTCGTGAGAAGGATTCTCAACATCGATGATCAAAGGATTGACTTGTGCCTTGTCAGTCCTTTTCTTTCTCGGACGTGTGTCAACCGAACCAGGTGGCCTCCCCTTTTTCCTTTGGGGAGCCACGGCCTCCATCCCCCCACTATGGGCGGCGCCGGCGGTAGTACCGAGCCCGGGGATGGTCGTGCCCTTTCTAGAGACTTCGAGCCTAGCAGGAACATTTGCAGCTGGTATATTTGATCTTGTCACTTTCGCAATCTCGGAGAAATAGTCAGGCATCGTATCTGCTACTTTTTGAAGTTTGAGAATATGTTTAACTTCACTTTTAGTCTGTGAGGTGCGGGGATCGTAATGAGACAGAGTGGGGACAAACCACGACAATTCATGTCGTTCCACATGAACATGTTTGTTCGTATCTCCCCCTAACGACGGGAAGAATGTCTCATCAAAGTGACAATCCGTAAATCTTGCGGTAAAAAGATCACCTGTTAATGGCTCAAGGTATTTGATAATCGTTGGAGATTCATAACCAGCGTAGATACCCAAAAAAAAAAGGATTACAAAAGAAAAAAAAATAAAAAAAATCATGATAATCCTTTTCTTGTGCTACATGCACAAAGCTTTTGAGTTCAATTGTAACTCTTGCAAAAAAAAGGTATCTGGATAGGAATACAATTCGGGCATCACAGTCTAATTGCAAATCAATCTTCATAGCTAAGCACTCTATATAAAGAGGCTAAAGCCTCCAAAAGATGGGGCGAAGGGACAAGAAGGTGAGGCAGAGCGAAACAAAGGAGGAGAAGAAGAGAACAGGCGAAGAAAGCAGAGAAGCAAAGCAAAAAGCAGAAGGAGAGCGGCAAGCCAACAAGAAGGTGGAGCCCTCATTCTAACTCTCTATTTCTTTTGCAGTGTCTTTATCTTATCCCTTGCTCCGCTAGAAGCCCTGTAAGCACTCGAGCCATCTCCCCCTAAGGCTAGACGACCTCGCGAGGTCGTCACCAAAAGAAGACGATGGCCGCTCGGCCCCTCCTCTTGTTACAACAAATATATGGTCTTGCACCTCGCATAACAAGCCATACAAAGGGAAGAGAACAAACAAGCAAAGGCGAGATGACCTCGCGCGGAGACTGAAGCTCTAAAGCCCTAAGGGGTGGCGAGGTGACTTCGCGTCAAAGTAGAAGCCCTAAGGGGTGGCGAGGTGACTTCACGTCAAAGTAGAAACCCTAAAGGGTGGCGAGGTGACTTCACGTCAAAGCAGAAACCCTAAGGGGTGGCGAGGTGACTTCACGCCAAAGCAGAAGCCCTAAGGGGTGGCGAGGTAACATTCGCGTCAAAGCAGAAACCCTAAGGGGTGGCGAGGTAACATTCGCGTCAAAGCAGAAACCCTAAGGGATGGCGTGGTGACTTCCCATCAAAGCAGAAGCCCTAAGGGGTGGTGAGGTAACATTCGCGTCCAAGCAGAAGCCCTAAGGGGTGGCGAGGTAACATTCGCGGCAAAGCAGAAGACCTAAGGGGTGGCGAGGTGACTTCACGCCAAAGCAGAAGCCCTAAGGGGTGGCGAGGTGACTTCACATCAAAACAGAAGTCCTAAGGGGTGGCGAGGTGACTTCGCGTCAAAGCAAAAGCTCTAGGCGTGGTGACTTTGCAGAGAAGAGAAAGTCTAGGCGAGATAAGATGACGTCACAGGCGAGATCCATCCATGCAGAAGATTTCGTATGGAAGCAAGTCGCGGAGTCCGCTCACACGCAAGCACACGGAGTCCGCTTACAAAGCATACACGCGAAGTCCGCTTACACGCGAGGTCCACATTCAGGTGGAGTCCGCTTACACGCGGAGACTGGATTTGCAGATCACCTACGCCATTATCAAGAACTGTGGCTAAGGCAATTCAAGCCTTTTGATCACACTGATGCATCACCCATTTCAGATGCATGACTCAAATCAGCTGACACTCTACCACATTGAGCGTCCACAAGAAATACAGTTGACGGATTCAAAAATACGTCTGTCAAACCCAAAGCTTGCACTAAGCCGCAAAACCTACAAACTCCTCTGAACTACGGTCGGTTTGATCCCTCTCAAAGGGGTACGTAGGAAATCTAGCAACCACAACTCTAAACAGAATCCCTGACACCAACAGTCAAATTCGGCTAGTCAAAATGACTTCAGTCAAATTCTTAAAGCACCACAAATATCAAGTGCCCAAACCAAATTCAAGGGCTTTAAACCCTCACAAATATCTCAAACACAAATTCAAAATAAATGGGTCATTCACCCATTTAAAATCCCAAATGTTTGAACTACATTGGTTTGATCCCTTCACAGTGTATGTAGGCAGTCTGGATTTAAATCTAGATGCAACCACCAATCCAAATAAATTCCCGAATCGCCTGAAGTCAGAATCACGCTCTTAAGCTCAAATGCCTCCAGACACAAATCCAAACACATTTCCAAAACATTACTCTCACTCCAAAATCAAAGCCCTCCAACGAGTCATTCACTTGTTGGAACTTTTGAACTACGAGTGACTTGATCCCCTCCGGGGTAAGTAGGCAACCCATTCCCGAATGCGGGTGCAGTCGCAAAAACAAACAAACCTACAATGGTCTCTTAATAAACAGAATCAAAGGGTGTTTCCTTGTAACAAGAGATTGTAATTAAAAGACACATTCTGTCTTGAATTGGTCGAACCAGACATAATTAAAACTCTGTTCTGATAATGAATATAAGTAAAATTGTGTTGGGTGATATTTACGCTTCATGCATATTTTTACTCAACATAGTTTTTGGTGACTCTGCTGGGGACCCATTTTCCTTTTCATCTCCGTTTATTAAGAAACTTGTCAAATTTGTTACTTGTTTGTCTCAGGGGAAATAAGATGGCATCACAAGGAATAATTCATGACCGTAAGCTTGAAAGCACTCAATCAAAGGGTGGACATGCAAGATAAGATGGTCGTTGTGTCTCATTCGTCATTGATCAAGCTTCCATTTCAAGCAACAGTTTGGGGTCTGACCATGATGATAAAGTAAATAGTACCTCTGGAATGATTAACAAGTCCTAATGGAAGAGATCACTTTCAAAGAATTCTCTCACAAATGCAAGGAAGAGAGCGGCAAGAAACGCCACCAAGGCTCAATCAGGAGAAGCTACTCAAAAAGTCAAAACCACTCAAAACACATCAACAGCTGTAGCCACTCAAAACACATCAACAGCTTCAAAAGTCCTCAAGACTTTAGCTGTCAAGACTAATCAAGCTGTTGTCATCACTCAAATTATGATTGGCTCAATGCCCATCAACTTGATCACTACGGCATCACCACACGTGGTCACTCAAATCGGTATGCACTGAATGGTTGTTTGATAGTGGGTTTGAAACGAATAAGTAAGGCTGCATGTAATATTGTATAGCCCCATGACGCAATTGAGAGATTAGTGCGCATTACCAACGCTCGAGCAATAAGCTAAAGCCTCTTAATTGTAGCTTCAGCAAGACCGTTTTGCGTGTGAACATGGGGTACAGGATGCTGAACTTCAATCTCGATAGACATGTAATAGTCATCAAAAGTCTTTGATGTAAATTCTTCAGCATTATCCAGTCAAATTGACTTAATTGGATAATCTGGGTGGTGAGCCCGGAGTTTAATAATTTGTGCTAGGAGTTTTGGAAATGCAGCATTACGTGTGGACAAGAGCGCGACATGAGTCCAATGCTTTGAAGCATCCACTAGAACCATAAAGTATCGAAATGGTCTACATTCTGGATGGATGGGTCCACAAATATCACCTTGGATACAATGTAGAAATGGAATGTTCTCGGTGTTATCTTTAGCGTAAGACGGTCTTGATACTACTTTTGCTAAAGAGCAAGCTTTGCAAAACGAACGATGAGCATTTGAAAGAGTCAATGACACATCAAGCGAAGAACGACACATCTCAATTGCTTAAGGGATCGGCCGAGCGGCAGCCAGGAAGTTGGTGCCGTGACCGAGAGACGTCAAAGTCCCCTGTGGGCCATGATGACCATTTGAGGTGTCACCACTATGATTCAAAGTGATATCATATCCCAAATGTTTTCGTTTTGATCTGAAGAAGGGATGTCCATGAGAATTATGCAGAATTCGGATCATCATGTCCCTTCCGAGATGACCAAGTCGATCATGCCAAAGCTTGTATGAGTCGGATCATCAATCTCGTTTACGTCCGTATTCATGAGAAGTTATACACAAGAACTCAGTTCTATCTTCACAATGAGTTTCCAAGTGAAAGCCGTTAGCGCGAATATCCTTAAAGCTCAATAAGGTTCGGTGCCCTTTTGGGGCATAAAGAGCGTCCGTGACATGGATCATAGTGCCATGAGGCAGAAAGAAGTGAGCGGTTCCACGCCCGAGGATCACAGGAGAAGATCCAATCATTGTAGTCACAGATGTTTTACAAGGCACTAACTCAAGAAATAGTTGTCAGTTCTTTAGAATGGTGTGGGTTGATCCACTATCCGCGAGGCACTCGATCTCTCCAAGAGACATACCTACAAAATACAGTAGATATATGAGTAAATAGGTCGATATCCAGCCATTTTAGAAAGATTGAAAAAGCTAAAAGTAGCAACAATCCCGAGAGTGCCGAAAATTTCTCGCGCAAAATGACATTTGCACACTAAAACAGTCATAACTCCTTCGTTAAAATAGATATGGACGAACCGCAAAATGTTCTCAAAACTAGACACGTAGCGCTTTCCAATGATATAAAGCTCACTGTCTGGTTCGTCTGGAGCTGTTCACAAAGCTCAAACAAAGCATCTGTCCAGGGAGGACAGATTACTATTTTTTGCAAATTTGGCATTAGCGAAGCTTTTGAAGCTTGCTGGTGGCATGGAGGCGTATGCTCAGCCACAGGGACGTGTTGATGATCAAATTCAAGGTTAGAGAACCTAGAGGATTCAATAATGATTCAGTTTAGTCAAGTCTTTAACGTCTTTTACAAGACGGTGTTGATACCAAAAAAAAAGAAAAAAAAGAAAAAGATTAAAAATAATAAAATAATAAATAAATATTTTTCTTGTGCTACATGCACATGCTTCTGAGTTCAATTATGACTCTTGCAAATGGGTGTCCGAATGGAAACACAATCCAATAGCAACTCAACCATCCTAACCAAGCACTCTATATAAAGAGGCAAAAGCCTCCAAGAGAAAAAAAAAAAAAAAAGGAGGGACAGAGCAAAGGAGATGAGACGGAGAGGCAGAGCGAAACAAAGGAGAAGAAGAAGAGAACAGGCGAAGGAAGCAGAGAAGCAAAGCAAAAATCAGAAGAAGAGCGGCGAGCCAACAAGAAGGTGGAGCCCTTATTCTAACTCTCTATTTCTTTTGTAGTGTCTTTATCTTATCCCTTGCTCCGCCGGAATCCCCGCAAGCACGCGAGCCATCTCCCCCTAAGGCCAAATGACCTCGCGAGGTCTTCACCAAAAGAAGATGATGGCCGCTCAGCCCCTCCTCTTGTTACAATAAATATATGGCCGCTCGGCCCTTCCTCTTGTTACATATGGCCTTGCGCTTCGCATAACAAGCCGTACAGGAGGGAGAAAACAAGCATTCCAGGCGACGCGAATTTAAAGAGCAGGAACTTACCCTTGGCGAGTTGGAGAATCCTTGAGCAGATCGAAGTAAGCTTAAATATTCAAAATGCCCGCTCTCGATCAAAGCAATGGAGGTGACATATCTCTATTTATAGAGGAGCAGATTCCTTAAGTTTGATTCCCAATCACATTCGATCTTCATCTGCAAGAAGGTTTTTACCCTCAAGATGATAATCATCGAGGTGGTGACAAGCATGGTTCGAACTGGGAAAGACGTCTGGAGTTATGTGGATCATATGATCTCATCAACCTCATCAAGGAAAAGACAACAAAGTCCTGCCAAACAGAGTTCGCGTGTAAAGATGGCCTCGCCCCCTCCTCTTGTTACAACAAATATATGGCCTTGCACCTCGCATAACAAGCCATGCAAGGGGAAGAGAACAAACAAACAAAGGCGAGATGACCTCGCGCGGAGACTGAAACTCTAAAGCCCTAAGGCGAGATGACCCCACACCAAAGCAGAAACCCTAAAGAGTGGTGACTTCACATCAAAGTAGAAGCCCTAAGGGGTGGCGAAGTGACTTCACCTCAAAACAGAAGCCCTAAGGGGTGGTAAGGTGACATTCACATCAAAGCAAAAACCTAAGGGGTGGTGACTTCACATCAAAGCAGAAGCCCTAAGGGGTGCCGAGGTCATATTCGCATCAAAGCCGAAGCCTTAAGGGGTGGCGAAGTGACTTCATCTCAAAGCAGAAGTCCTAAGGGGTGGCGAACTCACATTCGAGTCAAAGCAGAAGCCTTAAGGGGTGGCAAAGTGACTTCACATCAAAGCAGAAGCCTTAAGGGGTGGCGAAGTGACTTCACATCAAAGCAGAAGTCCTAAGGGGTGGCGAACTCACATTCGCGTCAAAGCAGAAGCCCTAAGGGGTGACGAGGTGACTTCACATCGAAGCCCTAAGGGATGGCGAGGTGACTTCGAGTCAATGCAGAAGCTCTAGGCGTGGTGACTTTGCAGAGAAGAGAAAGTCCAGGCGAGACAAGATGACGTCACAGGCGAGATCCCTCCATGCAGAAGATTTCGTGTGGAAGCAAGTCGCGGAGTCCGCTTACAGAGCATACACGCGGAGTCCGCTTACAGAGCATACACGCGGAGTCCGCTTACAAAGCATACACGCGAAGTCCGCTTACACACAAGCACACGGAGTCCGCTTACAAGCATACACGCGAGGTCCGCATGCAGGGGGAGTTAGTTTACACGTGGAGATTGGATTTGCAGATCACCTATGCCACTATAAAAAAAACTATGGCTAAGGTAATTCAAGCATCTTGGTCACACTGATGCATCAACCATTTCAGATGCACGACCCAAATCAGCTGACACTCTACCAAATTGAGTGTCCACAAGAAATACAGTTTGACGGATTCAAAAAAAAACATTTGTCAAACCAAAAAGCTGGCACTAAGCCGCAAAGTCTACAAACCCCTGTGAACTACAATGGTTTGATCCATTCACAGGGTATGTAGGCAGTTTGGATTTAAATCTGGATACAACCACCTTTAAAACCAAATCCTTGGTTCTTTCCAAGCCAGTCCCCAAAAACACACACATTCCCCAGTTATTACTTTATATTATAATCAAAGGGTCTTCCCTTAAAAACAAGGGTTGGAATTAAGGAATTTACTTTATTCTGAATGGGTCGAACCAGACATAATTAAAACTCTATCTTAATTAGTAAGATAGAGTGAAATTGTGTTGGGTATACATTCGTTTATAATTTTTTCCCAACAGACGACAATTTGGAGTAATAGCGTAAGGGGTATCCAAAATCAAAAGCTTTCGGTAACTCCAAATTAAGTGTGATCAAACATGTCCGTGGAGGGTCGGTAGTGTGAGGCACACTTAAAACCACTAGCTCCTTAATTTCGGACAATTCTAAGACATCATACTAACTTGGATGAGCCTAGTTGAACAATTGATGATGAAAAATCCACTATAGGGTAAAAGACTTGAACCGGAAAACACGTTAGTAACTCTCCTTGAGAGTCACGGCGTCGTACGTCACCTCCTCTGAGGGAGAGACCAAAAAAACGACGTTGATGCCATGTTTTCTAAGGTAGATGTAAATCAATTCTAACCATGTAGAGACAAGAAGAATCAGAAAGAAATAGACTTCCATTAATGCGCTGAAAAGAGTACATAAGGGCATCAAAAACAATTGAGAGGCAAACTAAGCATGGTATACTAATGATGCTTTATTACATCATGACTTGTAAAAGGGAAAACAATCTAGTTGGTGACGTCAAAGTCAGGGGCATCTAAGTCAGAACATTGTTCATTGGGGTCTGCGACTCTGAAGGTAACCTTATGTTTAACTCCATTGTTTTCAGTGGAATTGACGTCCATCAATTCCTTGTATTTCTTGTATGCGGCAACAATATTTGCAAAAGCGCGACAGCTTTTAGACCAGTGGTCCTTAGACCCACATATGTTGCATTGACCATCAGAGGTAGAAGAAGAGCGAACATGCTGCTTCCGAGGAAGAGCGGCGCCGCCCTTGGGGCCGGCCCCACTGGTGTCTCGATGCCATGAGTTGGTACGGCTACTAAAGCCACTACCTTGTCCCCGGGAACCAGAAGCACGATGGTGCTGATTCCTACATGCGTAAGGTTCATTCTGATATTGATCCTTGCGTTTCGGAGCCTTCTGACTCCGTTTGCTGTTGTAATTAGATTCCGGAATTTTCTGGGTGCCTACAGGACGTAAATTATGCTGATCATTGATCATGTTGTTCTTTTCTTCTATAAGGAGTTGCGTCATCAAACCGCTAAATGTTGTAATCCTTTTATTTTGGAACTCAAGTCGATACTGGTTTATTAGGATCTTAGCAGCTGAAGGGAAGGTCGAGAAAGTCTTTTCGATCATGTCGGCATCACTTTTCTCGACTCCACATGAACTCAGTTGATCTTGTAGGCAAAGCATATCCCTGTTGAAGTCATTAACCTTCTTGTAATCCAAAAGTCAGATTTCATCCGAGGCTCAGTGTAAGGTGCTAGCTCTGCACATATAAGCTTAGCAACTTGTCTCCCCGGGGCGATGTGAGACGAATGAATCTACTAGCTTGCTTGCCTAGTTAGGTCATCACAATCCACCCCCCTTAAGGGCCCAACGTCCCCATCAGCACACTTCCGGTCGGAGACAAGCTCTGATACCAAATGTAGTAGCCCAACCCAGTTTATCGAGATATTGTCCGCTTTGGGCCTAATGACCCTCACGATTTTGCTCTTAAGGTTTCACCCCAAAACGCGTCTCAGTGTAAGGTGCTAGCTCTGCACATATAAGCTTAACAACTTGTCTCCCCGGGGTGATGTGAGACGGATGCACCTACTAGCTTGCCTGCCTAGTTAGGTCACCACAATCCACCCCCTTAAGGGCCCGACGTCCCCGTCGGCACACTTCCGGCCTGGGATATGCTCTGATACCAAATGTAACAGCCCAACTCAATCCATTGAGATATTTTCCGCTTTGGGCCCAACGACCCTCACGGTTTTGCTCTTGAGGTTTCACCCCAAAACGCGTCTCAATGTAAGGTGCTAGCTCTGCACATATAAGCATAGTAACTTGTCCGCTTTGGGCCTAACGACCCTCACGGTTTTGCTCTTGAGGTTTCACCCCAAAACGCATCTCAATGTAAGGTGCTAGCTCTGCATATATAAGCATAGCAACTTGTCTCCCTCGGGCGATGTGGGACGGATACACCTATTAGCTTGCCTACCTAGTTAGGTCATCAAAATCCACCCCCTTTTAGGGCCCGACGTCCGCGTCAGCACACTTCCGGCGAGGGACAGGCTCTGATACGAAATGTAGCAGCTCGACCCAGTCCAATGAGATATTGTCTAATTTGGGCCCAACGACCCTCACGGTTTTGCTCTTGAGGTTTCACCCCAAAACGAGTTTCAGTGTAAGGTGCTAGCTCTGGACATATAAGCATAGCAACTTGTCTCCTCTGAGCGATGTGGGACGGATGCACCTACTTGCTTGCCTGCCTAGTAAGGTCATCACAATCCACCCCCTTTAGGGCCTGACGTCCGCATAGGCACACTTCTGGCCGGGGACAGGCTCTGATACCAAATGTAACATCCCGACCCAGTCCATTGAGATATTGTCCCCTTTGGGCCCAACGATCCTCACAGTTTTGCACCTAAGGTTTCATCCCAAAACGTGTCTCAATATAAGGTGGTAGCTCTGCACATATAAGCATATCAACTTCTCTCCCCTGGGGCGATGTGGGACAGATGCACCTACTAGCTTGCCTGCCTAGTTAGGTCATCACAATCCACCACCTTTAAGGGCCCGACGTCCCCGTTGGCACACTTCCGGCCGGGGACAGACTCTGATACCAAATGTAGCAGCCCGACCTAGTCTATTGAGATATTGTCCGCTTTGGGCCCAAGGAACCTCACGGTTTTGCTCTTGTGGTTTCACCCCAAAAGGCGTCTCAGTGTAAGGTACTAGCTCTGCAAATATGAGCTTAGCAACTTGTCTCCCCGGGGCGATGTGAGACGGATGCACCTACAAGCTTACCTGCCTAGTTAGGTCATCACAATCCACCCCCCTTTAGGGCCAGACGTTCGTGTTGGCACAAATCCGGCCGGGGACAGGCTCTGATACCAAATGTAGCAGCCCGGCCCAGTCCATTGAGATATTGTCCGTTTTGGGCCCAACGACCCTCACGGTTTTGCTCTTGAGGTTTCACCACAAAATGCGTCTCAGTGTAAGGTGCTAGCTCTGCACATATAAGCATAACAATTTGTCTCCCCCGAACGATGTGGGACGGATGCACCTACTAGCTTGCCTGCCTAGTTAGGTCATCATAATCCACCCCCCTTTAGTGCCCGACATCCGCGTCGGCACACTTCCGGCCGAGGACAGTCTCTGATACCAAATGTAACAGCCCGGCCCAATGCATTGAGATATTGGCCGCTTTGGGCCCAACGACCCTCACAGTTTTACTCTTGAGGTTTTACCCTAAAACGCGTCTCAGTGTAAGGTGCTAGCTCTGCACACATAAGCATAGCAACTTGTCTCCCCCGGGCAATGTGGGACGGATGCACCTACTAGCTTGCCTGCCTAGTTAGGTCATCACAATCCACCCCCTTTAGGACCCGACGTCCGCGTCGGCATACTTCCGGCCGGGGACAGGCTCTAATACCAAATGTAGTAGCCCGACATAGTCCATTAAGATATTGTCCGCTTTGGACCCAACGACCCTCACGGTTTTACTCTTGAGATTTCACCCCAAAACGCGTATCAATGTAAAGTGCTAGCTCTGCACATATAAGTATAACAACTTGTCTATCCTGGGTGATGTGGGATGGATGCACCTACTAGGTTGCCTGCCTAGTTAGGTCATCACACTGTAAATATATATAATCGTTCACGTAGACTATGTAAAAATTATCAAAATTTAATAACATTTTATAAATTCCATACAAGCTAGAACAATCAAGATTCACTATTGCAGAGATTAATTTTCACACGTAATCTAATTGAAGAAAAAATGACTAACAAGATACCATCTAGATACACAAATTCTATGGGTACAAATACTTTTAATTTTCCAATAAAAAAAATCCTTGTAATTTTCATTAGCCTAATAAATATCCTATGAGGATATATCTGTACATTGATCAAATCATTTTCTCAAATTTTTTGAGTTTTGATCAAATCATTTTCTCATATTTAAGGAAATGAAAACTGATAGATCCATATTTTATCTTTTTTTTCATATATAAAATAGAATAATTAATATTTATTGATAAAAAAGAATAATTAATATCTAAAATGAGATAATGGATGAGAACAAAAAAATCACAAACAACAAACAGATTATAAAAAAAAAATTGATGATGATGATGTCAGTGTGTACCATAATGGGATCAAATTACAATCAATATGGGTCAACCTCAAATTGAACAGCAGCATAAAGAAGAGAGCAGAGCCAAATAGGAAACACAGTGGTGAAACAAGATAGCAGCATCCAAAATCAAATCCTTTTGATTTCATCATTCTCATTAGTCAGATCAGATTTCTATCCCCAGTGATTTCCCGCCAAAAATGTAATCGAAATCCCCCAAATAGGGCCGTGTAAGCTTCTGAATCATCACCAGCAGCCGCCATGGAATCCAGCTCCACCCGCTTCACAGATATGAGAAGGTGAATTAAGAATACCCACTACGTTAAATTGATTGTTGAGATTTAATTTGTTAGTTTTCAATCAATTATCAATCTTTGTAAGCTTTGGTTGAGCATTTTGTGAATTCTGCTTTCTGGGTTTTGTTCTATATTTAATACTATGCTGCTATGCCATGGTGTTTGGTTGCTGAGAAAATGGAGGAACAATATGACAGATTGATATGGAGGAACAATATCACTTTTGTTAGTTGTTAAGTTTGCTTTGCATGAGTTGTGAATGTTGTCTCGGATTGTTAACTAGATGGTTGTTATAGTTGAAGTGATTTCATGTCATTTTTGTTTTGTGTGGACACAGCTCGGATACTGACTCTAAGATTGAAGAATGCGTGAACAACGCATACCCTCTAAGAATGTTGATGCCGGTGATGAACAATGCTAGCACAAATGATGAAGGAGAGTCGATTCTTGAACCATATGTGGGGTTAGCATTTGATTCAGCTGATGGTGCGCGTGAATTTTATACTCTTTATGCAGCAAGAATGGGATTTAAAGTTCGGATTGGTCAGTTGTATCGGTCAAGAACTGATGGTTCAGTATCTGCTCGGAGATTTGTTTGCTCCAAGGAGGGATTTCAGACCAGTACACGGACAGGCTGTGCAGCATTGATAAGGGTGCAGAGACGGGATTCTGGGAAGTGGGTTATAGACCTTTTCCTGAAGAATCATAATCATGATCTTGGACCTACAGAGGGAAACCATTCTCTAATTTTGCAACAGAAGATTCTAACTGCTAAACCTGTTGAAGTGGTCCATAGGCCAAAATGCAAGTTGATTGAGGAAGTTGAGGATGGGCGACCTTGCCCATCTGGTGTAATTACTGCCAAACGTTCTAAACCGAATGGGGATGAAATGCAGTGTGAAGTTGAACCATCTTCAGGTCTAGAGTTCAATTCAGCCAACGAAGCATATCAATATTATCATGCATATGCAGAAAGAACCGGATTTAGGATCAGGATTGGTCAACTGTTTCGTTCAAAGCATGATGGTTCAATAACTTCCCGACGTTTTGTATGCTCAAGGGAAGGTTTTCAGCACCCATCAAGAGTTGGATGTGGAGCTTTTATGAGGATTAAGAGACAAGAATCTGGAAAGTGGGTAGTGGATCGTCTTGAAAAACATCATAACCATGAGCTTGAGTCTCAACAGGAAGTTCAAAAGAAAAATCTTTCTGTTTCAAAAAAGTTCATAGAGGAGGAGAATGGTGGGCTGGATGATGAAGATATTGTTGACATAAACATTGGGAACCTTGTCAAAAAACGTCGAGAAAACCACAAGACGATCCATGAGCTTGAGTCTCAACAGGAAGTTCAAAAGAAAAATCTTTCTGTATCAAAAAAGTTCATTTGGGAGGAGAATGGTGGGCTGGATGATGAAGATATTGTTGAAATAAACAGTGGGAACCTTGTCAAAAAACGTCGAGAAAACCACATTGGAAGTGATTGGTACAGTGTGCTTTTTGACTATTTTCAAACTAAACAGGCTGAAGATACAGGATTCTTTTATGCAGTAGAAGTTGATTATGGTACCTGCATGAGTATTTTCTGGGCTGATGGGAGGTCTAGATTTTCATGCTCTCAATTTGGGGATGCCATAATTTTTGACACCTCATATCGTAAAGGTATGTATCTGGTTCCATTTGCCACTTTCATTGGAATCAACCACAATAGGCAACCGGTGCTTCTTGGCTGTGCCCTACTTGCTGATGAATCTGAAAAGTCTTTTACTTGGTTGTTTCAAACATGGCTTAGAGCAATGACAGGACGCTGTCCTCGGTCAATAATAGCTGATCAAGATGATATTATCCAGCAAGCCATCATCAATGTGTTTCCAGGAACCCATCATCGATTTTCCATGTGGCAGATGAAGGCAAAAGAATATGAGCATCTAAGCTCGGTGCACAGTTCTTTTCAATTTGAATATGAAAAATGCATTAATCAGTCTCAAACAACTGATGAATTTGATACGGCATGGAATTTACTCCTCTGCAGGTATGGGTTGAAGGATAATACTTGGCTGAAAGCCATGTACGAAAAGCGCCAATGTTGGGTCCCATTATACTTAAGAGCTACATTCTTTGCTGGCATCCCCTTGAGTGGAAATATAGAATCATTCTTTGGTACACTTGTGAATGGCCAAACACCACTTGTGGAGTTTGTTCCACTTTATGAAAAGGGTCTTGAACGACGTCGTGAAGAAGAATTAAAAGAGAATTTTAACTGTTCCATCTTGAATGCCTACTTGCAGACAAAAGAACCAGTAGAAGAACAATGCAGAAGGCTGTATACACTGAATGTCTTCAGGATATTTCAGAAAGAACTTCTACAATCCTATAGTTATCTAGGATTTAAGGTTTATGAAGAAGCGGCTATCGTAAGGTATTTGGTCCGCAAATGTGGGAATGACGATGATGACAAATCCACAGTCACCATTAGTACATCCAATCACAATGTGCGGTGCAGCTGTCAAATGTTTGAATTCGAAGGTGTACTCTGTCGACATGTGCTGAGAGTTTTCCAAATATTAGAGATAAAGGAAGTTCCATCTCGCTATATCTTACGCCGCTGGAGGAAAAATGCTGAATATGGTCTGCCTCTTTATTCTGAATCAGGTGGCAGCCCTCAAGAAGTTAATGCCTCAATGGTATGGAGTTTGAGAGAAGAAGCCTGTAAATACATAGATGCTGGGGTGACATCTCTTGAGAAGCACAAAGTTGCCTTCGAAATTTTGCATGAAGGTAGATTAAGGCTTGGTGGCCCCCCAAGGTAGGTGTTTGAAAACAAAGGTCAGTCAGTCCTATTGATCAATTTTGTAGTGCTTCTTTGATTTATTATTTTATTCAGTTGGTCTCTGTTGTGTGTGAAAGACTGTTGAGCCTTGGGTAATCTTACATGATATCAGAACTATGTAAATATTGTATTATGCAAATCACCTTTTTTCTTTTTTGCCAAGTAATCTAATCCTATAACAGTCATTGTGAATGGGCTGGAGACAGTAATTTTGCAATTGCGAAGTTGGATTATGTATCTTGTTTTGGTGCTTAGTTAATAGTTTTCGTCAAACTTTAACATTGTATAAACTTCTTTATCAGCAAGAGAGTGAGGAAAAGGGAGAGGAAAAAGAAAAAACAAAAATAGGATAGGAGAGAGAGAGAGAAAGGAGAATGAAAATGAAAGGCCATTGCTACAAGTTTAGCCAATTGAAGATAAAACACCTGACAAAAAGATCTTGCAATGTTTCTAATTAAGAATAGAAGCTTGGGAAGTTAGGGCTTTGAAGAAAGTAATAGTTTACATGAATAGAGAAGAAGAGGCTTGCATTTGAGGAGTGAAGATGGTGACAAGTAATGCTCAGAGGGAGAAGTGATATATGCTGGGCTGTGGTTTTGCGGTTTCTGCTTGGATGACTGCAAAAGTATCATCCAGGTGGATACTCTATGACACAACTCCAGACATGAGTGCTCGCTTGTATATTGATTTCATAAACTCTGATACTGCTTTACTTCTTTCTAGTAGGTTTCATATCTGTGCCACTTCTGATGCTTGTGCTTATTTATGGATTGTACTGCATGTGCTTTATTTAGAATGGTTAACACTGATTAAAATGTTGAGATTTCTTTTTATTGAAATTTTTATATTTAGATGTGAATTCTATCAAAAAACAAACTATCTTGCACACTAGTGTGAATGTGTGATGAAATGGATCTTAGAATCTCTTTCTTTCTTTATCTGTTATCTTTCTCTTGTGCTTGTTTGAATTGAACCAACAGTCCTTATATTAAGTTTAATGTTGGGTTTCATGAACTTTAGATAACCCTTCCTTTATGCAACCCTGTATGCAGCTGACTCGTGTTTCAAGTCTCAACAATCTCTATGATCAAGTACTTCATGAGGATTGATGTGTCTTGCTGTTCTACTCAGGTTTTGATTTAAGTACTTTCTTGGGGTTGTCTAGTGTATTCAATGACTTTTGGTATATTATACAACTATGAATCTAGTATGGAACCAGGGCGTTATCAGATTCCACATCTTGCACTGTCAGCTTCTCATTCTCTGAAGACATGATAATGCAATCAGTAAAAGAAAAAGTTATATTTGGTCTTCCTTGACTCAGACATCAAATTTACCAGGGGGATATAGCAGACATACTTTCTTTTGCTTATTTGCATTATCCATATTGACCAGACAATGAGAAACCTGAAATTCAAAGATGTGGGCAGCTTATTTTGGTTTTCTTTAATAGAAGTTTATACTATTGCTGTTCAGTGACCTAGAGATTAGTTTATTGTCTTTTTTTGACTATAGACTAGCAAATCTAGCAGAAGCTACCACCCAAAACCATTAAATTGTTGTCAAGCATATGTTGCTTTCTCTTTGTGAATTTGTTTCTATTTAGAAACGGACAGAACTTCAGAGTATTGCAGACCCAAGTAAAACATCTGTAGAAATGGACACTGAAAGGCATCCTTTCAAAGCTTGAAATTTTTAGCCGGCTTCTTAACAAGCTCATATTCTTCTGAGTCTGATCATGTAAATGTAGTGCTAGTAATTTTAAATAACTAACAAGGCAGTCTCATCCTAACTTCCTAAGTTCAAATTTGTGTCATATGTCATTATGAGGTGACACTGCAATTCACTGTTTTAGCTCTTGTCCTTTCACCTATTGATCTCTATGCTTAACTGACCTTGGATATAGCCCTTTAGGTAAACAAAGTCACGCTCAAACGATGATAAGTTGTTCACTGGGTTTGGTTTTATGAGAACATACGTTCAATTCTAAACCAAATGAACTTGTTTTTCTCTTTAGGTCCGAGTGATGAACAATCTCGGCTTTGAAGACATTCTCTTATGGTGTTTCGGTATTTGTTCCCCTCCCTCCATACTTTCGATTTTCAAAGCTTTGTTTTAATTTTTTGGACTTTTGCTTCTAGTTACTTAATATAGGCCCTTAAATTAGGCTCTAGGTATTGGTAATTGTTGCCTTATTGCTTGATAGGAATTACATGAATATGCATATCGAGTGTCAAGCATGTGCAATAGATTCTGTCATAGTGGTCAGTATAGGAAAATGCAACTTTGCAGAAATCCTGGGCGAAATTGCTGAAGACCACTTTTGAACCTAGCTTATTGCGTTTATGGATGCTGCAAAGTTTACTGGTTCATCTGTGTCACCAGATTCCAGATTCCAGATTGCCTGACATAAGTGCTCACTTGTATATTGATTTCATAAACTCTTATACTGTTTACTTCTTTCTATTTGGCTTCGTATCTGTTGCTTTTTCTGATGCTTGTGCTTAATTATGAATTTAGTTGGATATGCTTTCTTTAGAAGTGTTAAAATGACTAAAACATTCAGATTTCCTTATATTTCAACTTCTTTATTTTAGAAGTGGGTTCAATTTAAAAACAAAAGAGTGTTGAAGAGTATGTGAATACGAGAATAAAAGTTTACTCATTGATTGATAGATTGACCTTTATATAGGCATTACATAGAGAATCTCTGTAAATCAGTGATAGATATCTAAGAGATATTTTTGTCTAATAAAAAGAAGATTCGGTCAAAACACATCATCAAAGATAGGAATGTAAATTGTGTCGTGTACCAGAATCACATGACGCATGAACGTTGCCCCGGTAAAAACCTTGCCAAGTAAAACAAAAACCTCTTGGGTAAAAACAAAAAACTTGGTCGAAGGGAAAAGGAGCACAACGTGCTAACTACAACTTGAATGTAAAACATGTGACGTACACTCCCCCTGATGTCTATACAATCAACTCCCCTTGGTAATTAAATCAATTATGGAGTTCAGATAAACGATGTATACCAATATTTCGCACATGCTTCTCAAGAATATATTTGGGTAAGACTTGGTGAACAAATTTGCTACATTATCCTCGGAACTCACTTGGTTCACTTGAATATTCAAAAGCTGTTGCTGATTGTAGAAGAACTTAGGCGGGAAATGCTTAGTATTATCACCCTTAATGAATCCTGACTTCATTTGTTCAATGCATGCCGCATTGTCTTCATAGATGCAAGTTGGTGCTTCAGAGGTAGATGTCAATCCACTGGACTCTCGAATATGAGTTATTACAGAGCGAAGCCAAACACATTCTTTGACTGCTTCATGTAGTGCAATAATCTCTGAATGATTCAAGGAAATAGAAACAAGGGTTTGCTGGGTAGATCTCTAAGAAATCATCGTAGTTCCCATGGTAAACACATACCCAGTTTGGGAACGTCCTTTGTGTGGGTTTGACAAATACGTAGCATCAGCAAAACCGACTAACACATCATTCGGTGTTTCAGCATGGGGGACAATGCCACATTGCGTCAATTTTGAGCTAGAAGGAGATTTGGAAGCTTGATTTTGGTTAGGAGCTAAAATCAGCTCAGTTGCGGCATTGGAAGCCCTCGAGGATGCGTAGAGGCCCTGTAGGGGCTCAGCTGCAGCGCTGCACGCGCAGGGGCGCGGCAGGGTGCGGTTGCTGCACAGTAGCGTCAACAGATGCGTGCAGGGGCGCGCTGCACGCTGCCCGCGTAGGCAGACTGTGGTAGGGGCGCGCTGGGCGTTGCCTTGCGCTGTTGCCGGACATGGCAGGGCCCTTAGAGGCACAGCCAAACTGCCTGCAATGCAATCTTCAATTGAAACATCAACATTCATGTTTTCAACTTCGATTTTGTAAGGAAAAAACAAGCCCAAATCAATTGAACTCTTCAAGTACCTGAAGATGTGTTTAACACCAGTCCAATGACGTTGCGTCGGTGCATAACTAAACCTATCTAACAAATTTACTGAGAATGCAATGTCTGGTCTTGTGCATTGAGCCAAGTATAATAAAGCTCCAATAGTGCTTAGGTATGAAATTTCTGCTCCAAGGACTTCTTCATCATCCTCTTTAGGACGGAATGGGTCCTTTTTGATATCCAGACTTCGTGTGACCATGGAAGTACCACGAGGGTGAGCTTTGTCTATATTAAATTGTCTGAGCATCTTTTGGACATAAGCTGACTGATGAATTAATATTCCAGTCTCTCGATGCTCTAGCTCTATTCCTAGGCAAAATTGAGTTTTCCCAAGATCTTTCATCTCAAACTCAGATTTCAAGTAGGTCACGGTCTCATCAATTTCTTTAAGATTACCGATGATATTCATATCATCAACATAGACAGCTACTATGGCAAATCCGGTATTTGTTTTTTAATGAACACGCATGGGCAAAGATTGTCATTCTTATATAGTGACAATCAAGTAGTCACTTAAACGATTATACCACATTCGTCCAAATTGCGTGATTAATGAAATATTTATTTCTCTTGGCAAAAAAAAAAAAAACAGTTGTTCTAAGAGAGTATTATTGTTCGTCGACTATCAGTTTCCTGATACCATTTTTTGTTTTGATATGATTCAATCTTTCAAAGTGATTTTTGTATGCACTTTTGGTGCCTGAGCAGATTGAATTGAAAACTGGCTGAAGCAAGTCTCACTCCGGTTGATGTTTAAGCAACTATTCACATATGCTAGTCTAGACAGGTTCAGGTATCAAAAATTAGTGGAAAGAGCGCTTGTGTTGCATAGTGGAATAGAAAAGAGAATTGGACTGTGTTCCTTTTTGGCTTTGCTGTGGGTGATTGGAATTGAGCCAATTGGCTTCAAGAAGAATGGTATATTTCTCAGTGGTTAGTGAGTCTTATTATAGTAGTTGGTGAGTAGAGAAATCCAGAAAGAGTGGTACATGGATAGTGAGTGACAACTTGATGATACATATGATACTGTTTCTTTTTTCAGACTAATACAACCGAAATTGCTCTATCAAAAAATGAAAGAACTCGGTAGGATCTTTAATTTTTGATCGGATTGAAGGTTAATTAATACATTTTCTTCTATGAGGAAATGTAATCGGTTCTATAATATTTCCTAATTAGTTCGTGTCGTATACCGATTAGTTTAGATTACCTAATCTACCGTTATGAGTTATAAATATGGAATAGGTCTTAACCGCTTTACTAAATGAAATTTTCAAGAATTTTCTAATTCTGAGAACCAAAGAGGTTAGAGAGGTTCTGAGTGGTATTTTTGCTTTCTGAAATAGGACATTATTTTAAAAGCTTTTTGACAAATCGTAACAGTTACAGATAAACACTAATATGTACGAGATTTAAAATGTATCTTTTTTTTTTCTCTAAAATTTAAAATGAACCGTACAAAAAAGAAGATAGAGGTTAGAAAGTGTGAATTGCACTACGCATCTGCGACGTATAAATGCTAATTTTGTGTAGAGCCAAAGAGGGTGAAGTGCGAACTATACAACTTAAAAAAAAAAAAAAAAAAACCATTTTCTTCGTCTCCAAAAATGCAAAGAGGATTATACCAAACGCAAAGAGAATTAAACCATTTTGGTAACATAGAATTAAGGAATTAAATTATCGTTGACTTTGACTTGGGTATTTCAGATCCAACGGCCACTATAAAAGCTGTGACAGAATTCCCAGGTCATTCTAGAATCACTGTATAAAATGAAATTTCCGAAAACAGCCCAATTCCCCAACAAACCCCAAAACCAGCATTCTATTCTCTCTCTCTCTCTCTCTCTCTCTCTCCCAAATTCCCCTCTGAAAATTCCGCAGAGAGAAAAAGCGAGAGAGAAGCCATGAACACGATGCACTACGCGGAGGTGAGCACCACCGCCGGCGCCGCCAGAAAGCTCGAGGAGGTCGACATCGAGTCCGGCGAGCTCTTGTACCCCGGCATCAGCAAAGGCGAGAATCAGCTCCGATGGGGTTTCATTCGCAAGGTCTACGGCATCTTATCCGCTCAGCTTCTCCTCACCACAGCCATCTCCTTCGTCACCGTGCTCTACACTCCCGTCAACGACCTCCTCAAGGGCAGCCCTGGCCTTCTCATGTTCTTCGCCTTCCTTCCTCTCGTCTGTAAGTACCTTCCAAACCCTAATTTCGTTTCCGATTTGTGGTTTCAGCGATTTTTTGTGTAGATGTTGGTTCTGGTTGTGCGAATTTTAGATTAGAGGTTGTAGATCAGGAAAGAAATTCAGATCTGAGTGTCTAGTTTTTAGGATTTGCGATTTCAAGTGGTGTATGTAAGCTTCGATTGCGGTGATTAGGTTATACTGTTTAGATCGATTGTATTGGTTGCCTGGTAAAGAATTCAATTCTTAAAGGGATTGATAGCTTGCTTGTTTGGTTTTGTAGGATCATGTTTTGTGGTTAGTGTTTATCATATGCCTGGTAAAATGCTTCGTTTTGATGAAATGTTTTCTAGTCGGGTTATCAGTTGTATTGGTTTGTTGCATAAATATTCAATTATTGAAGGGATTGATGTCTTGCTTGTTTAGGTCTGTAGGATAAAATTTACGGTCACAGTATACTATTCTGTGAAAGCATGATTGATATGTGCTTGGGAAAATGCTTTGTTTTGATGCAGAACTCAAGAATGGCTGCTTTGACATAGATTTATGTTACAACAGTGATGAAAAGAACTGTATTTGCTCGTTGTGTTATCCATTGGTTTCATTGATAGTTTTGCATTACTTACTTTTGTGTTTGGATTCTTTGCAGTGTTGTGGCCCCTTCATGTGTACCAGCAAAGGCATCCTCTGAACTTTGTCTTCCTTGGACTTTTCACTCTGAGTCTGAGTGTCACTGTTGGTGTAGCGGTTGCTAATACTGATGGTGAGTTTCATTACTCTTATGTCGTGAATGTATTGGTGCTATGTTACAATTTGCTTTCAGTTAGGTTTTGTTATGAGTTAACGTTGTAGGCTTTATACAGGTTTTTATTTTTTGGTATGAACGGTTTAGTTTGTTATTTTTGACATGTTTGTCATCTGATTATATATGTGCATTGCTTGCTTGCAGGAGCGATTGTCCTTGAAGCCTTGATTCTAACCTCAGGTGTGGTTGCATCCTTGACTGCTTACACCTTCTGGGCTTCAAAGAAGGGCAAGGACTTCAGCTTCCTTGGACCAGTCCTGTTCACTGGCCTCATGGTTCTCCTCTTGACCAGCTTCATGCAGGTCAGACTCTTGCCATGAAATAGTCCTGTTTGTTAGATTTTTTCATCTGAACATATACCATACTTTAAATACATGGAACTATTTATCTGACTTGGTGATTCTCTGCTCTCATGTAGATGTTCTTCCCACTTGGTCCTACTTCTAATGCTGTCATCGGTGCCGCTGGTGCTATTCTCTTCTCTGGCTATATAGTCTACGATACCGAGAACCTCATCAAGCGCTTTACATATGATGAGTACATCTGGGCCTCCATCACTCTTTACCTCGATATTCTGAATCTGTTCCTTACAATCTTGCGGATGCTGAGGCAGAGCGACTCTTAGTTTGCATGTGGCGGACATGAACTCTCAGTTGTGGACATAGTATATGTAGCCCAAGGCTAAAGTGGATGTAGTATATTATTTTCCACCTTTCTACTCTTATTAGTTCTTTCGACCGAGTTTGCTGTGGGATGTCATGCAACTTCTAAGTACTGCAATATGACTTTGGCCATGTGAATTGTTTTCTAATGTGGTTTTGTTCCTCCATATTTGTTTAGGACTATAATCTTGATCCTTGTATTGTTTAAGAATCCAAAGTGAAATATTGGTCTTGGTGAGCGTGTGGATAGTAGGAAAACAACGCAGTAATATGCATTTGTCAGTCATGCTCACCTATAATTTTGAAAAGTGACAAATTTACTACCATCTTGGTTAGTAATCTAGCACTAGGTGATCCAATTCAGACATCTGCAGTCGATATGTCCAACTCTACAAAGGTTTAGCATCATACTTTTTTATAGGACATCTTGGGCAGATCACCACCTCAATCTCGTAGCCTTCCAGCGCCCCATCACCACCCCCCCCCCCCCCCCCCCCCCCCGGACATCTTGGAGGACCGGTAATATTATTATTAGGATCCATTGTTGTACTCGAGGCCTTGTACGGTATTACTTTACACAAAACTTGAGTGTTTAGGCTATTCACCAGTTCCTCCAAATTTGAGTAATTTCTGCTGCCATTGTAATTCTCACCGGCGTAGTCACGGATGTTGATTTCGAGATGGACGGCTTCCTAACTGGTGCCCTGAGCTAAAGCATCAACCAACAGTTTATGGTTTATTACAAGGCACCTGACCAGTACCAACTTCCTGTTGTTTTCTAGGTTGGCGTAGAGGAACGCGTACTCCTCGTCCAGCTCGTTCCAATGGTTGAATCCTATATCTTTATCGGAAGTTGAGAACTACGAGGAGAGGGCATCGTCGGAGAAAGTAGGAGGTCCGGTGGCGATAAGGACGTACCCAGAGGCAAGGAAGAAGGCGTGAACGGCGAAAGCTACCTTGTCATTGTTGTTCCCAAAAAGGATGGCTTCGCCACTCTGATCAACCCCATGACCGACTTTTCGCTCGCCATCAGTGGCGGATCCAGGGATGCTCATCTAGGCTCACCCTTATATGTGATATGTGATATTTTTTTTTTTGACAATGTTGTTTGGGTGCGTCATCCTATAAGTTATTTTGTTCACCCCACATGTTATTGATTTATTAAAATACTAAAATACCTTGATATAAAATGACAGTAAGAAACAATAAGTTGTTACAAATTACAATATTTTTTTTTATTTTTTATTTTTTTGTTTTGGACAAACACAAATTTCATAACTATAACCCAAATTTATCATATTTGATCATGAGTCTGAAGACACTAACACTAACATATTTTTGTATTTTTTTTTCTTTGTTGATGATTCGTCTAACCCTTTACTCATTATTTCTCATGTCGACTTTGTATGTAAGTTATCATGGACAACTATTGTACCGTATTTATGAACAACAGATAAATTAGTTCAAGAAACTTAGAAGTATAGAAGGTGTTGCTTGTAAAGATACATTTACAGACATTGTTCATCTTGATATCGACTGATACCAATTAGTTGTTAAATTTGAGAATTTTTTCTTATTCTTTAACTTGGATTTATACATTCATATGAATTTTTGTTCACTTGGTGATTTTACTTACCTCGAGCAAATCTGAATTTGACAAAATATATGAAGAGAATGTAGGATAAAAAAGTATAATTAAGAAAAAGGTTTTTTTAGGTATTGTTAATAGGTGAACAAAATAGACTTACAATTAAAATTATATGAGTGAGGTGTGAAGAGAATGTGGCGTAATTAGAAATCTCAATGACTTGCCTATATTATGAAAGGTGTTCCTTTTGTGGTTTTGCCGATATAGCAGCTGGTGCTAGGGGGTGACTCTTCCCGTTTGGTTTATGATTCACCTAATTTCCTACATCGGAATTCACGAGAGGTCTTCATATGCATATTTTCTCTGTTCTGAAAACCAAAGATGTCGTCGATAAACTGTGGTTCTCTAGTTATTTACCTGGGGACTCGATACACAAAGCTGCATTCTTCGTGCAAGTTGATGCGTCAATCAGTAGGTTGTGTTTCACTATAGTCTTATCATGTGTACTACTAACAGTACCAAGACATGGGAGTATCTCAATTTGTTTCCTGCAGCAAGTTATCAATGGACGATAGACCTTACATGAGTAAGATTACAAGTTCCAGTAGAGGAATGGGAGAGAATGAAACCATCTTAATCTTTTTCCTTTGCTCCAGCTGTTGGTCAGTAAATCACAGAACGGCAACCGTCTTTAGTTGGTATCATACAACCAACATGTTCCTCAGACGGGAAGGGTGCAAAGAATGCATCAGGGTGAACTCACACGAAACCAACATGTTCCTCAGACGAGAAATTCAAAAGGGTGCAAAGAATGCATCAAGGTGAACTCACACGAAACCAAAATTTCTATATTCAACTATAAAATGTGGCATTGATGTGAATGCAATCACTTATGTACTGTAAAGAACATATGTTGAGAACAATTATGTACATAATAAGCTATATGAACGAAATGAACAATTATCATAAAGAACATGGTTTTATCATGATTTAGTAACACCATCTTCATCATCATCTTCGATATCCCAGCTCAAATCCTCCTCTTCCTCTGCAGCACTAAGCCTCTTATGCAAATCGACTCTACTTGTGCTCCCAACACCCTCCCCCTTCTTCTCATCACTGCTCCCAATATCTTCAATCTCATCCCACCCTAGATCTTCTTCTCCCGGCATCGAGGGCTGGCTTGAAATAATCGAGATATCACTCTCTTTGCAAGAATCCGATTTCACCTCCGACTTGTCACTGCTTACAGACTGCCTCGGCACAATTTCAACACCCGCAGCATCATCAGACTCTCTCACCACTACACTACTCTGTTCTCCCTTCTCCAACTCCACACTCCCGCTAGGGCCAGAAACCTTCTTCTCTTCCTCCTCCTCCTCTACATCGTCATCAAAATCCCAACTCAAATCCTCTTCCTCACCGGATATCGCACGCTTCACAAGCTTAGCTCTAGCATCCTCCACTTCCTTCAACTTATACACCCTATAAAAGTACCTACTCCAGAAGCTCCCATCATCAACCTTACCAGGCACAATCTCCTCATGAATCTCACCAATCAATCCATTCTCCCTCATCAAATTCGCAATCTTCTCGGCTTTCGCCTCCATCACAAACCCTAATTTCCACTCCCTATAGCTCTCCGAATCCTCCGGCTCCTCCAAGTAAGTACTCACACTACTCTGAATCGCCCTAACCTGAGCTTCAAACCTACTATACTTCCTCAAACCACTACCACTACTACTCAATCTCCTATTATTATTTTCAGAGTTATTATTATTATTATCAGATTCAACATCATCAATCTTAATAGCTTCCCTACCGTGAGAGATGATCTCCGCCGTCGACTTCCACACCGTGCTCCCGATGTCGTCGATCGCCTGCCCCACCGACTCCAGCGACACCTGAGCCACCGAAGCGCCGACATCGAGCGAAGCAGGGAGCTCCTTCACGGCGCGTGAGGCCACCTCCCGGATTACCGCCGTCTCCTTCTTCAGCCCGGAGCCGAGCTCCGCCAGATCGCGGCGGTAGGTCTGCAGCACCGACTCGGACTTGGTCGCGAGGGTCGTCATCAGACCTCCGAAGCTCCACGCGCCGGTGGTATGGGAGTTCGAGTCCGGAGTTTGCTCCGGGTCGGGGCCGGCGACGTCGTCAGTTTGGGAGAGGGAGGTTGAGTCGTCATCGGAGGGATCGGGATTGTCGGAGAAGACGGACTTGAAGAAATCCATGATATCGGAATAAAAGGCCGGCGGTGGGGATCAGAGTCCAAGATAAGTCGGGAGTCCTCGAATTCCTTATCAATCGTATATATAGGCACGTTTTGGTTCCGTAACGAGAAATAAATATTTCCTTTTTATTTTGATTTTGATTTTCCAATAATTGATTACGATTTAAGTTAAGAACATATTTAATAGATACACTAAAAAGAAATTAAAGTGATTGCACCTATCTTTGTCTATATGTCCATATTAGTGTCAATTGGTTTCATTCTTGGGGCTAAGGATTTAATACACATGGAAATGTGTTAATATTTCCTTTGAAAAGCTAGTTGGAATAATCTCTACTTCATTAATGAAATGAAATAAAGCTATTAATATCTCAAAACAAAATAAAACAAAAAATTAGTAATACAGTATTCTAAAAGGGTCGGCCAGTGGGGCACCATGGCGGTCAATTCAATTTATGCGAATGGCTAATTTTTTTTAGTGCAGCTATTGAGATCTCTAAGTTTGCGCATTATACGTCTACATGTTTTGACTTATTGGATTACAAATATAACCTCATGCAAAATGATAGTAATAGATATTGAATTTCACAAAAAAAAAAAATTGTAATCAAATTAGTATTCTTCATTTTTTTTGTGTTCAAGTTAACTATACAAAACGGAGTCTATAAACCATAAACATGAGTGCAACTGTTGCTCAAAGAACTACTACACCTAATGGAAGAATCTCCATTGACGAAGACACAATCCTCTGTCTCAAAACCTTCAGACAAGGTATCTTTTCAATACTAATATAATTTTTGTTTTGATTCATGATATGTTCTTCTTCTTCCTCCTAATTTTCGTTTAGTTTAGGAAACGTCTTTTTCGTAATCTTCTTCTTGGTCTTCTTCTTCCTCATCTTGTTCTTCTTCTTGTGAATGATCTTCTCCTCGAGGACATGCTTCATGGACTGGTGGTCGACAACATTGGCTTTTTTAGGGTTTTTCTTCTAGGTCGAAGGTTTTTGGGTGCATATGGAGAATTTTTATAGTTTTTTTTTTCTGGAACATTAATCTGAAAATATCATCGCTATTCTACAAGAGAAAAGTCTCACTTTAATAGTTATTGTGAATGAGTCTTTTCCTCGAGGACTTGCTTTATGGAGTGGTGGTGGACGAGATTGGCCTTAGGGTTTTCTTTTAGGTTAGAGGTTTTTGGGTGCATACCATTAATTTATGTATTTTATTGCTTTGCAATTGATTGGTAAAACGATTCATGATTTGAATAAATTTTTTTAAGTTGTTGTCATCGAAAAATCGTTCTTACAACTTGATCAAATAATAGAGGCTAATGATATTCTATGCAAAAAAAAAAATCAAGGAATTGAGGTTGCCAAAGAGGTTTTCATGAAAAAAGAGAAGAAGAAAAAAGAAATCAAGTAATCGAGGTCTGAAATAGATGTTTGCATGTAAAAAAATAAAATAAAAAAATAAAGTGTCGCAGGTCCAGAGAACATAAGAGGTATAATGAGTAAATTATATGAATAACAAACCTAAGGTTATTTTAGGAATTTGAAAGGAAGTCTAATGAGTAAATACTTGTTTTTAAAAATAAAAGGAAGGTGTAAAGAGACATGGAGGTATACTGAGCAAATCTGGAGGTCCCAATAGCTGCATTTTTTTTTTAGTTTATGAGATTGTTAGCGGTCAAGACTCGAAAGTAGATGTCGGTTTAAGTTGTCATTTTGTAAAAAGAGTCGCTTGTTTTCCTTTAAAAAAAAATTAGTCGCTTATGGTCTATAGGGTTCGTTACAACCATATCTCGATGTAACAATGTTGGGTATGAATCTCTCATTCTGAGTAGTCCCTCACATATGAACTGTAATGCGCCAGCTGACATGATTTAACGACTCTACTTAAATTTTGAATTACTTCAATTTGAAGTAAGTTGGAATTGCTGCCACAAACCCTAACTTGATCCTTTTGAACTAAACCATAAAATGTCATAAGTGATTATATGTAAAAACGTTAAACCCCTGTGTGGAGGCTCCAAAAGAGTTTTTGGCTATTCACATCGAAGCATTTGTCACATTGAATAGTATATTGTGATCATAACATTAAGAAAAAAAGTGTGATATATGATATATCCGGTCTGAGTTGATGTCTTTTCTGATTTTCGAAAAATACATCAACCATTTCAAGCGACCAATTTGCCTTAAGAATGGCACATTTTGCCAACAAACCTTTCATCCGATAGTTAGCTTTACTGACAAACCTCCGTCTTCCGTCGGTAAAGCTCATTTTCTGCAGGTTTCTCTGAATCATACTCCTATAGTCCTATAGATTGAGGCCACCTGCAAGAACCAACCTTTGATATAGACATGCAGTCCATGTCACATCAAAGTATAAATTCTCAGGTCTGGTGGATTTGTTTGATCAATCAAGTAATGAAAAATCTTCAAATGGAAAAACCTGTGGAACAAGCAGCTATAGAATATAAACTCATACAGTGATCAAAATCACCCAATAACAACCACACCACCTTTACAATAATGTGTGTATTGAATAAAATTTCCTTCTTTTCTTTTTTAATTCAACAAGATTACAAGGGGATACAGATCTTGATACATCCACTCCTGCTAGTGCATTGAAACCATGAGTTCCTTCTTTGTTCTTTCTTTTTTGTTTGGCAAACAGTGTTTGTCAGAAGATCGTTACAATAGAAGCATTAAAATTCGAACATAGGACTTTGGAAGAAAGGCAACTAGGAGATGCAAACTAGTGTCCAAGATTAGGTTGTTGGGTTACTAATTCAATTTCCTTGATGATTAGCTCCTTTTCCTCTTCAAATTGGTCATCTTCATCACCTGCTCGAAAACCATAAATCAGCAACAATAACAAGGACATGAAATTTAGATTTTCATAATCTTTTGTGGAGCTCAATCACATTTCACTACAGCTGATGATGGCCGGAAAAATATCACCTTTTCCAGCAGAAAGATTCTGGAGCAACTCTGTCAATTTTTCATGGTTCTTGGCCAGAATAACCTTGACTTCTCGGGGCTTATTAGGATTAGCAACAAAGACCTGTGAAAATAAAAAAAAATTAAATTATAAAAAAGAGAAACATGAGGAAACTAGAGATAGTATGGATCTTGACATTCAACTCAAACACACCATTCTCATGACGGTTCAACTGATAGCCACAAAGAAATCCATATTCTAAGTTTCTAACCACACCCATTCAGACATACAAAATACACAAAAAGATATGGAGAGAGTTAAAATGAGGGGGGCCAGCACCTTGAAAATGTGGAAGGCAGCGATTTGGATGTTTTTGCTTGAATCCTGCTCATATTCAATAGCAAAAATGATAAAAAAAAATGTGAGCACAAAAAAGCAACAGCAAAAACTTCATTTTCCAAGGACACACGTTAAAACTTGAAAGCTGGTTTTTATTCAGTGTTACAGTCTAAACAAAAACCTAAGTATCAAAAAGTGAATGTATAGTATCACCCAGTGGTTACAAACGTAAATAGCACAGTGATAGGAGTCATAGAATAACTAAAAGAAACTCAATACCTTCAGCAGCATCATCATGACTTTCAAGAACCGAACTTCTAAAATGTAGTGTTTCATTATATGAGAATTAGGAGGCTCCAATAGGAAATCCGTAAGAAGCTAATCAACAAACAATATCTATCATTAGCAAATGCAATAGTTCAAAAGAATTGCCAAACTCAAAAAGTTTCTTGACCATAACTGACCTTTAAAGACTGCCTCCTAGTCACATAGTTAGGAGATGTCAACAGTTTTTCATACAGATCGAAGAACTGGAACAAGAAATTCTGATCAGACAAGCTAAAAATATAATGCACTACAAATTTACATAGACAATAGTGAAGAAAGCTATCTTCAATGCCTACGCCATGCAGATGTAAAATTAAGGGGCTTAGATTTATTTTGTCCCCAGACTAACACATATTCAGAATATCAAACTGTCCTCCAAGATCCATCTTGGCAAAGGAAACATCCTAGGTCTAGAATATCCGATCAAGAAAATCATATTAAAAGCCAAGCAGCAACACTCGCCACTGCCTAGACTATTACAGAAAAATATATAACGACAAAGTGTGAGCCAACCTCATCATAGTGCGCGGTCAAAAATTCAGATACCACCGTTCCATGTTTAGTGAGTAAATCCTGCCAAGAACTAGCTCAGCGATGTATGAAAGAAAGATAGGAACCTCAGAGTGTAACACCATTCAGATAGGTACAACTTCATAGATGCTCATAAATCTTACCTTAAAGGTAGAAAATGCATCAGAAGCTACATCAAAGTTAGGCAACTCCACAAATTTGAAGAACAAAATGAAGCTTGCAGACTGCAATATGTATCTGAAAAATACTACAAAAATCAAAAGCGTGAAATAGAGAAACATGCTCACCAACTAGAACAAGCATAAACTAAAAAATAGCAGAGGACGGTATCAGCTATTGTGAAATCTGTTTACAGAAAAGAACCACAAGTTCAAAACATGAGTTGGGTGGGTGGTAAGATTTGAATGAACCCACATCCAAAAGCTGTGTTTAGGTCGACTTGGATGATTCAAACATCTTTGCACAGCGAAACATGTACGTTTCAGCAATAATTCAAAATCTTCTTCTCTTACCGAGAGTGGGTTCTTTTACAAAAATAGAATAAACTGGCATGGGAAGAGAAATGATGAAATGTCTTACTTTGCAAGAGTAGGGAATCTGATGCAATCCCTCAACATAGCTCCACAATTCAAGGCAATTTCCTTGTTATCATAGCTGTTTGAAAAAGAATTGATAAGTGCCATGCAAAGTTAAACCAATTGAAAAAGAATGATGACAAATATACAGCATTAAATCAATTTTCCGTATTCTATACTTGAGAACTCCTATTCCGTAACCTTTCTTGCAAGAACATCATCCTTACCCCATCTTCCTAATACAAACAACATAAATGCTACACGGGTCACACAGCGGCATTCTGAACGCATTCCCTCTGGGAAACTCTAAAGATTAAAGAAAGCCACACCAATTCTCACATAACTGAGAGAGAGAGAGAGAGAGAGAGAGAGAGAGAGAGAGAGATGAAACCTGAACAAACACATGGATGGATAGAAAAAGCTTTTTACTTTATACAGTAGTGCTGACAAAAACAGTACCAAACTCACCTCGCAACAAGAAAGTCTAGCAACTCATAATGGTTCTCAATGTATTGTTCACAGCAAAAAGTGTCCTCAACCTTTTGCTTCAATAAGATGGACCAACAATGGACCAAATCTTTTCTTGCCTGTATTGAAGACACCATGTCATCTTGCGCAATAAATGTTTCATATATGCCAGACAGCACGAGAGAAATGACCATAACTTACTTCCCATCCCAGTATTGGTAACTTGTGAACTAGAAGAGCAAGAACATCCTCCTTGCATATCTCGAACACAAGCTGCGAAACTTGTTCCGTATTAGCTTCCGTCTCCCCATCTCCGACAAGCATACATCTCATAATCCCGAAATTCTTTTCCACCTCTTCCAACGCCTGTCACAATAAGTAAATCATATTCGTAAATGAACTATCCCTTCACAATGATTACAATATGTCTGCTCAACTCTCGACTTACCAAAGCACTTCTAACCATAAATGTCAACACTCGAGTCTAAACTAACTTGCTTGACAACATCTACTTCATACATGCTAAACCACATTACCCCACATAGTAGTATACATTATTTGTATATTATGAAGCAACAAATTGACGGCAAGAACATAACTTTAGGCATCAGAAATGAAAATTGAGATAAAAGAATTGAAATTGGGAGAGAAAGGCAAATAAAGTAGGACCTTTTCGAGGGATTTGACTTCGGCGACGGTCTGGGAGTCGAGGGCAGAGAGGCTGTCGCTGATGGCCTTGGCGACCTCCTGTGGGGTTTTGGGCCTCGACGGCTTGAAGAACGAGAACGACATGATGATCTGATGGGAATCAAATTCCCTTCTCTCTCTCTCAATCTCGCTCTTTTCTCTGAAATGAAGAAAATTTACAGCAAGCTTTGAGTTTGGTGTGAAGAACGATGGTGGAAAAGAGCCACCAGTGCGGATCCGTTTACAGCATCAAATGCAGCTTCAATCTCACTTTTTACACCTGCGTGTTTATGTGAAGTGACACAAATGGTTGCGAGAGATACAAACAAAACAAAAATACTTTGTTTTTATGAATTTATCAACCTGTAAGTTGACCAGGTTGAACTTGAAGGATAGGACAACGTGTCGACAGGAAGGACAAGTCGAAGAAAAATAATACCCGGCTGATCTCGAAGGACAGGACTAATTTAATCCAAATCTGTTAATATAAATTTTATCATTTTAATTAACCATTTTAAAAATATGTATACATCAATATTTTTTATTTTAACTAACATTACATTAATCTTAATTTTTAAATAAAAATTAAATAGTTTAAATATATTTATATATCACCTAAAATATCTTAAAATGAATGTATTTGTTTAAAGAAATTATGTTTCCGTCCTTCTGTTATATGTTTTGTCCTAATACACGTAGGATTGGTTAATCTGATTTCCTTATTAGAATAAATTATAGTTGATAGAACTTCTAGATCATTCGGGAGACTCTGTGTAATGTCTATAAATAAGCTTTTCTATCAATGAATAAGTAGACTGTTATCTTTTCTCCTTCAACACGTTATCAGCACGAGGTGCTCTTACCAAGCTTTGCTAATAGCCTCTCCATTGAAAAAAAAAAACTCTAAAATCGGGCAGCCTTATTTTTCCCGATTCCCGACCAAAATTCCGACATAACTCGACCGAAATTTTATATCCCCAGAAAGCTCTCTCCGTCTCGAATCCAACGCCGCCGGTCTCACCCCGAGAACCTGCCGGAAAGTCTCCGAACAGGCCTCTAGAAGATTCCAGACCACCGTCGCTACCGACCACCGGTTCACCACCTTCCCCTGCTCCGATCAACTTGAATTTTTGATAGCAGCTTTCCCATCCAGAGCTTCTCCTTATGTCAAATTTTCAGCCCCAAACTTGAAGAAAAAGTAGACGAAAAGTTGTTTCTCCTCTCTGCATCCATACCCCATCGATTTTGACCTGGGCACCCAGAAAATTGCTCTGGGCACCCACCAGCTCCCCGGCGGACCTCCAAATCACCTCATGTCTTATCATCAACACAAGCAGAAAAATAACTTTTACAACACTTTTCAACAAAGGCAAGTTTATGCTTAAAATCAGTGTGTTCAGGGATTGAAACATGCCCCCCAGTGAAGGTTACACGTTCTTTTGGTGCAGTCGTTAAAGGCATTGAGAGATTAAGTTGTCGTTGATTTTGATACATTGATTCATCATTGTTTCTGATCCAAGACACATGTTATGACACTTAGACAAACAATGGTCGAAAGCACAACAATCACAACACTTAGATTTTTCAACATATGAATAATTTGAGAACTTATCGAAAGACTTTCTCTTTTTCAAAAGCATCTCAAATTTTTTAATTAATCGTGCAAACTCATTCTTATGAACATAAGCTTTCTTATCGACAATAGAAGAAGAATGAGATTTTTACCTCAAAAGTTTCGATATGACTTTACCGATGCATTATTAGACATAAGGAAACAATTAATTGAATCAGTAGCTGCTTCCCTGACCACAGGTCTACTAATAAAATCTTTACATACTGCTTTGGTACCAATTGTAAAAACTTGGAAAGACATTTTATGGGTATCTGAGATTGCAACAATAGTTTCAATCATGTGTGTACTATCAGCAACAATAAAATAAATAACACAAGTTTTTACCCAGTAAAACTTCAATTTCAGGAAAACCACTACTGGGATTTTAACTTCTGAAAGCCCCTAATGAAAAAGAAATTTACTATGAACAAAGAACAAGTCTTGTTACAAACAATGTGGCACTAGCCGCGTGCTACAATCACTAGAACCCTAACTAATATGTTTGAACTACTTTTCTTTTTCAAACAATATTCTCTTTCAATCTTCAAGGAACTAGCCTAGTTCTTGATCTATAAATAATTCTCTACTGATCTCAAGAGAATCTCAATCACATGAACAATAAATTCAACTTAACACGAAACAATTGAGCATCGACATTTTTCTATCAATATTTATTTCCTGCAAACTTTTCTCCCCAAGAATGGTACTTGCGATATGTAACCTCAATGAGACAGCTGCGTCTTCATTTATAGACCCAAACTCCCTGTGCATAATTTCTCCTCATCATTAGCGTCATAAACCAATTTGATTTCTTAAATGGAAGTCTTTAACCACACAATCCCCAAATCAATCAAATATGCTAATAAAGGAATAAAAACCTAAACTATCACTAGTGGAAAATACCTCTTAGCCGACGGAATCAAACAAATTCCGTCGGCTAAGTCATACCTAAGCGATTGAACAACAACCGTCGTATAGGACAACATAATCGTCGCCTAAGCTCTACCTACGTGACGGAAGAAGATTGTCGGGCACTTCCGTCAGCTAATACATTCCTAGCCAACGAATAGATTATGTCGGTAAGTTTTTGTCGGCTTAGTAGATCTTGCGCGACGCATACTTTGCCGTCAGTATAGTTTGTCTCCTAGGAGACGAATTTGTGTTCTTAGTCGACGAAATAATCTGTCTGTTAGGAAATTGAATTATTACCTGACACACCGTAGAACAAATATATTTTTGCCGACGGGTTTAGTCTTAGGCGACGAAATATTCCTTCAGCGTAAATGGTTTTCAGCGACGAATAATTTTCCGTTGGTATAGTTTGTCTCGAGCAACAAATTTTTTCCTAGGTCGACGGATATTTCCGTCGAGTAAGATATTGAATTATTACTTGACACACCGCAGAACGAATATATTTTTACCAACGGCTTTTGTCTTAGGCGACGGCATATTCCGTCGGCGTAGATGGTTTTCAGCGACGAATAATTTTCCATCGGTATAGTTTGTCTTGAGCGACAAATTTTTTCCTAGGCTGACTGATTATTCCGTCGAGTAAGATATTGAATTATTCAACTGACACACCACAGAGCGAATATATTTTTCCCGACGCAATTTCTCTTAGCCGACGGACTAAAGTTTTCATTTATACATCCCCCGGGACAACAAATATAGTCCCCCACTCCCCCTCCCCATAGAAAAAACATACTCCCTCCCGGCAGAAAAAACATACTCTCCCCCTCCCTGTGTAGAAGAAACATACTCCCTCCAGACGAAAAAATACTCTCCCCCCAACACAGAAGAAAAAACATACTCCCCCCAGACGAAAAAATACTCTCCCCCCCCAACACAGAAGAAAAAACATACCCCCCCCCCCACAAAAGAAAAAAACTCCCACATAGACGGAAAAAATACTCCCCCCCAACACAGAAGAAAAAACATACTCCCCCCCCATAGACGAAAAAAAAACTCCCCCCCCCCCACAGAAGAAAAAAAACTCCCACACAGACGAAAAAAATACTCCCCCCCCACAGACGAAAAAATACTCCCCCCTACAGAAGAAAAAAACTCCCGCACAGACGAAAAAAATACTCCCGTAAAGACGAAAAAAATACTCCCCCCTCACACAGAAGAATCATACTGAAGAGCCCCCCTCCTAATTGGTATGCATGTGATTACTTTAATATTTTTGCATTTAGACATATTTTCCGGCAACTTTACCGGTGATCTAATTATTGTATTCCTTGATGCATGTATATATATATATATATATATATATATATATTTGATAGTGTATATACATCTTAAATATATGTTTGTTGACAACTATATTTTGGTTTCCTGTTATTATAGTGTATAACATAGACAAAAGCTGAATGCAATTAGGGAGAATGTCCCCTCTTTATATGCAAAGCATTTTTGATTTTCTTGAGTTCGTGCGTCTATATAGTCCTCCAGACAAAGTTATTCACATATGTCCGTGCAACAAATGTCTCAATCGGAAACCAGTAACAATTGAAGAAATGTATTCTCACTTGGCACTATACGGTATTTGTTCTAGTTGTACCGTATGGATATGGTACGGCGAAACTCAAGTTCAAATGCCTACACTTGCAGAAATTCAAACACAACATAATCAGCAGGCATGATCTTCCAATGCAAGTTACGAGGACCCTGCTGTGACAAACCTCTTAAACGATGTCTTCTCGTTCGCCGCCTCAGGATATCAGGAAAATGTTGTTTATGACAATGTCCCTGACACCTCCCCTAATGTCTCCCACATTGACTACAGCAGTGATTATGATAAGTACAACATGCTTGTACGAGAAGTACAAACCACATTGTATCCTGGCAGTGAGCATACATTGTTGGGTACCGTCATGGAGCAAATGATGATAAAAAACAAGCGGGGAAAGACTAACAAATGTTTTGATGAATATATGGCCCTTATGAAGAAAGTGCTTCCCAAAGTTAACAGTTGTCCAGCTGATTACAACGAGGTAAAAACCATGTTGGCTGACCTCGGTCTGGAAGTCTAGAAGATAGACGTTTGCGTCAATAATTACATGTTGTATTACAAAAAAACAAGGCAGAAGATGTGTGCCGACACTGCTACGAGCCAAGGTATCAAGCAGCTTCCACTTCATCTAAATAGAAAACCGGCCCATTTCTAGGAAGGTTCTGTGTTACTTCTCGTTGGGTCCTCGTCTGCAGCGTCTATACATGTCTTCACATATGGCCAAGCATATGAGATGACACCAGGCAAGGCACCAAGGAGAGGAGAGGATAGATCTGGATAATCTCACACATCTCGCAAACGAGGAGGCTTGGAAGCACTTTGACCATTCTTTTCCCAAATTTGTTGGAGACTGTCGAAATGTCAGACTTGGACTTGCAACAGAAGTGTTCAATCCTACTGGGAACATGAATTTATCTTACAGCATATGGCCTGTGATAGTATTTCCGTACAATCTACCTTTCAACATGTGTATGAGGAAGGAGTACAATTTTCTTACGCTTATGGTTCCAAGGCCGTATTCTCCAGAAAAGTGCTTGGATGTGTACATGAGATCATTAATTGACGAGCTGCAGGAGTTATGGGAAAATGGACTCCCTACTTTTGACAGGCATGGTCAAACTTCATTCATGATGAAAGCAGCTGTTATATGGACCATTAATGACTTTCCAACTTACGGGATGTTGTCTGGCCAACAAACTAAGGGATACAAAGCTTGCCCGGTATGCTTAGATGACATCAATTCTAGTCGCCACACCGAAAAAATCTGTTTTTTGGGATCTCGTAGGTGGCTTGACGAGGATCACGAGTGGCGGTGGGATGCTGAGGCATTTGATGGGACTGAGGGAAATAATCTGAAACCCCCAGGGAGGTCTAGTGAGTGGATTTTGGAGAGGCTTAACCAGCACTGGTTTAGATATTTGAGCACCAGTAAAGATGTAACCAACTTGAATCCTCCCACGCCTGATGAGTTTAAGTATTGGATGCATAAAAGTGTATTCTTTGAATTGCCTTACTGGTCGACTTTGAAAATCAGACACAACTTGGACGTCATGCACATAGAGAAGAATGTTTGTGACAGCATTCTTGGAGCAATTCTGAATCTCAAAGATAAGAACAAGGACACCCCCAAAGCCCATGTTGATCTTAAGAAAATGAGTATACGCTCTAAGCTATGGCTAGTAGAGAATAAAAAAACAAAAAAAACATAATGCCTCAAGCAGCCTACACAGTCCATCCTCAAAAGAAGGCGAAAGTGTTTCAGTGGCTTCACAACGTTAAGTATCCTCATAAGTATGCAGGGAATATCACTCGATGTGTTAAGACGGGGGAAAATAAGATTACTGGGTTGAAAACTCATGACTGTCATGTTTTGCTGCAACGTCTTATTCCCGTTGTCATTAGACCTTATTTGCAGAGTGATGTGGCTGACACGTTAGTGGCTTTGTCAAAGTTCTTTCAGAAGATATGCGTTAAAGAGCTTAACAAGTTTAATGTTCGGTCATTGTAAGAAGACATTGTGTACATCATGTGCAAGTTAGAGAGGATTTTTCCTCCAACTTTCTTTGACATCATGATTCATCTCATGATCCACCTTCCTGAACAAGTGTTGCTTACTGGTCCGGTACAGTATACCTAGTGTTATCCAAATGAGAGGTATGCACTCATATTTATTCTAATTAATCATCCTTTCAAATTAATAATGTTTTCTTTGGTTACTGTTCTGTTTGGCAATTCTTTGCTAGGCGTTATGTTGGTGATGATACATGATGTTCTATATTGTTTTGATGTTGGGCAAGCACAGTTTGAATGGGATTTGGTTTGTTCAAAACTCTTGGTTGCAGTACATGTGACGTTTCTATGTAACACAAGGAATCAATTTACTTTTCTCTTTTTATGTTCTGCAATTGAGCCGAATCTGGTGCGGCGCTCTCATGTTAGGAAGTTTCCGGCATTCTCCAGGTTTCCGTCAAATTGGGTGACGTCTCTGTGTCACCGATGGTTTGGATGCGTGACAATGGTTGTATTGACGCGTGTCCTCCATTCCTGTCTTGGATGGATTGTTTCTATGTTTATCTCTTCTGCTTGGTTTGAGTTTAGCTGGGTTTTGTAAATCTTGCTATAAAGTTTTCTTTTTTCAATAATACTTTTCCTTCCACTGCCAAAAAATTAAAAAATAAAGGGACAAAACCATAATGCACAAAATAGAAAAAGTCAAACCTCATTTCAATGATAATCTTTTTTCTTAGTCCATTTGAATACAAGGTACTTATTTTAAGCCCAAATACACAAATCTTTATTAAAATATAATAAATTGATATTTTAAAAGACTTTTTTACCCTTAACCTTTATTTAAAAAGAAAAAATGAAAAAGAAGTAGGGAAGACTTTCCCGGAAGCACACCGGACACCGGCGCCGGTCACCGGATTCAAGTCGCCGAACAACGGTTGCCAGATTCCGGTCACCGGACACTGGCCGCCGGATTCCGGTCACCGGTCGCCGGAAAATTGATGGTGATTGGAAAATCGCCGGAGATGCCGGAGTCTCATTGGATTTTTTTGAAAAAAATGTCACCAGAACCCAACGGATCTTGCCGGAAGCATACCAGCAAAAAAATGAAGATTACCACCCCTAGTAACTTTTACTGGGGGTAGTAAACTTGCAAAACAGTAGTTCCAATGCCATAATTCACATTGAAAAAGAGAAAAATCAACTTAGATGCGAAAAAATGAAGATTACTACCCCTAGTAAACTTTTACTGGGGGTAGTAAACTTATAAAACAGTAGCTCCAATGCCATAATTCACATTGAAAATGAGAAAAATCAACTTAGATGCGAAAAAATGAAGATTACTACCCTTAGTAAAGTTTTACTAGGGGTAGTAAACTTGCAAAACAGTAGCTCCAATGCCATAAATCACATTGAAAAAGAGAAAAATCAACTTAGATGCGAAAAATGAAGATTACTACCCCTAGTAAACTTTTACTGGGGGTAGTGAACTTGCAAAATAGTAGCTCCAATGCCATAATTCACATTGAAAAGAAGAAAAATCAACTTAGATGTGAAAAATTGAAGATTACTACCCCTTGTAAACTTTTACTGGGGGTAGTAAACTTGCAAAACAGTAGCTCCAATGCCATAATTCACATTGAAAAGGAGAAAAATCAACTTAGATGCGAAAAAATGAAGATTACTATCCCTAGTAAACTTTTACTGGGGTAGTAAACTTGCAAAACAGTAGCTCAAATGCCATAATTCACATTGAAAATGAGAAAAATCAACTTAGATGCGAAAAAATGAAGATTACTACCCCTAGTAAACTTTTACTGGGGTAGTAAACTTGCAAAACAGTAGCTCCAATGCCATAATTTACATTGAAAAGGAGAAAAATCAACTTAGATACGAAAAAATGAAGATTACTACCCCTAGTAAACTTTTACTGGGGTAGTAAACTTGCAAAACAGTAGCTCCAATGCCATAATTCACATTGAAAATGAGAAAAATTAACTTAGATGCGAAAAAATGAAGATTACTACCCCTAGTAAACTTTTACTGGGGGTAGTAAACTTGTAAAACAGTAGCTCAAATGCCATAATTCACATTGAAAATGAGAAAAATCAACTTAGATGCGAAAAAATGAAGATTACTACCCCTAGTAAACTTGCAAAACAGTAGCTCAAATGCCATAATTCACATTGAAAATGAGAAAAATCAACTTAGATGCGAAAAAATGAAGATTACTACCCCTAGTAAACTTTTACAAGGGTAGTAAACTTGCAAAACAAAACCACATAATTAAACAAAATTGAAACCACCTACTACTCTCACACTCACTCAACTACTCGGGAATAGGAACCAGCACAGGTCGCCAAGTTCTCTTCAGCAATCTACACCTAAACGACGCCGTTAAAGGCCGACTCAACAACCCACCGCCGCCACGCCGAGTCCTGGCCATGCCACCGACACCGCCGCCCATCGCAGACAACAGTCCTCGCTCCTCACCATCTCCCACCTCCCAGCCTCTCCTGTTATCCTTCGACAGCGGCGGAGACGACACGAACAGGTCCTTGAGCTTACGGCGGACCCGAGCCTCCTCCTTTCTCTTCTCCGGCGGGTCGTCATTTCCGCGATCTTCGATGTCGGGAGAATCCGACGAGCGAGGGACGCTGCGGCGGTCGGGCGGTTGAGGAACATGCGGAGGGTTTTACGGCGGCAGAGGTGGATGACGGGGCTGGCGGTCGGGTTGCGCGTGGGGCTTCCGGCGACAACGGCGCATTGCGTGGCCAAGAGCTTGAATTTTTGCAAGGTAGCCATGGTCGATCTAGCAGAGTCGATTTAGTGGTTGGAAAAAGGTTGGGTGGTTGAGAGAGAAGGTGAGATCTGATCTGAGGCCATGGGCACTGTGCTTTTTACTGTTGGGAGTGAGAGAGCAAAATGGAGACGAAGCCCAAAACTCTTCAATGGTGGTGGAGAGTTTTCTGAGAGAGAAAGATAATGATCGGGAAAAAGAGGAGAAAGAGAGTTAAATTAGGGTGAGGGTGTTGACGTCTTTTTGTTAAAATTCATTGGAATTGGGTTGCTGAATAGATTTTCATTAGAATGGGCTAAAAAGATGTTAAATTAGTAATAAATGGTCATTTACTCAAAAATAAAACATAATTGGACAAGGATACAATCTATTTGTTTATAAGTACTCATACAGCTCAAGTTGTGTAGTAGGCACATCCAGGTTTTGTTTGAAATGGCTTAGCTAGGTTGGTAATAGGCTCTTTTAGTGATTGGATGACATGGAGCAAATTCGCCAACAATAAAACGTGTAAAGATAAGATGTGAAATATATATAAAACCTGAGCAATTATTTAGCATTTCCCTTTTTGTGTATAACTAATACTTCATGACAGGGGCGGAGCTATATGTTGGCAAGCCTGGGCAAATGCCCACCCATCTTTTGGATTTCTCACAAATTGAGATGAACTTTTCTCACAAATTTATTGCAAAATTACAACTTATTGATGATCTTGCCCAACCAAGATCACCGCATGAAGAAAACGAAGAGGATTCAGGGAGTTCAGGCTTGCAGCAAGTCAGCAACGTACGCTGCTACGCCGCCTGCGTGGGGAAGAAAGAAGAACATGGGCTGATGGGCCAATTACCAGTGTCTTGGGCTTTTGCCCAATTGACTTATGTTGTTTTAGTCTGCCCAGGCAAGAAAACATTTCTAGATCCGCCCCTGCTTCATGATTCCTTTGTGTTGCTGCTTGCAAAAGTTTCCAGTAGGATCTGCCTTCCTTCATGTATTGCTTTTAGCTAGAGATTCAAAAGACTATAATTGAATAGGATCGGAAAAGTGTGATCGTGGTTATAGTTAGACTTCCTCATCTCTAAAACCATTAATAATTTAAAAGACATTAATGTTACAACTCCTGTGACTGCAATTCTGTTCATAATTTGAGTTGGGGAGTGAAATATATTGGTACCCAAATTTTTACTCTTTTCCCTTGTTATTTTTTTTATTTTATTTTTATTTTTTTCACTTTCTATTAGCGAACAAGTCCATGAGACTAGAATGTTTTGATGATCTCCCTCTCCGAGTATGTCTGTACAAATTCACATCAGTGGAGAATGTTTCTATTTGTAAAACATTCTCCACTAGTAAAACATTCTCCACTGATGTGAATTTGTATAGACATACTCATACTCTCAATGCACTTTTGTTACATGACCTTTGCAAGTTACTGTGCTTTGATAATTTTTTATTTTTGTTATATTCTATACATTTCTACGAGGACTGAATCTCTTATTGTAGCTTTCTATGTAATTCTAAATATTAATTCAGGACACAATGAATACAATATTCAGGTGATTCAATTTCAAGTTTTCAACCAACCCGGCCTGAATATTAGGGTACTATATCTACTTTTACCGTGAAATATTCAAGAATACTCTTTTTACGCCGTTCCTCTCAACCAAATCCATCCCATGGCAAGGCAAATACAATGTTGTCCCGTCGCTCACTTCGTGCAATTTATTCAAGATTGAAAGAGAATCGAACCTTATTAAGGTCACTATTATTCTCTCCTACTGATTTAGTTCTCCGCCTATTTTTGAATTAGGTATGAGCATTCGTTTCTTTACATTTTCTTTATTGCATCTGGATTTTAGGTGCTCTCGTTTTCTGACTATGCTTCAGTCTTTGGATTTGTTGCATTTTGTTTTCGGCTTGATTTGGTCTCATATTACATTCATTGCAAAACAAATATCACTTACACTACCTAGCTAATATATAGATCGATATCTCAAGTTGGATCCATCTGAGTAACGTAGTCATACATGATCTAATTTCTAGTGTTAACAATGGCAGATACTCATCTGTATATTTGAAAATCCATTTGAGACTGTGTTCAAGGTAACGAGATATAATCAACCTAGAAGTTTCGGGCTCTTGTACATTGTGAAATAGCTCAGGAAGATGTAACTTCGCTAGGTTTCCGAATGATGGAAAATTGGAAACAGGAAAAAAAAGTGTTTTTCTTTAGATCAATAAAAAGAGTTTGAAAGCTTTTTTTAGTTTAATTTAACTGTTACTTCTAGCTGTGTTGAACATGATTGTCACCTCAGCCGCTGCAAAAGGTGGAGGCTCTAAAGGACGCGGCACTGGTGGACGACGTGCAAGTGGTGGTGGTGGTGGTGGTGGAGTAACACCTCTAGCCGCTTTAGCTGGGGCTGGAGGAAGAGGAACACAAAGGAACAGCTCATCCAATTCCTTGATGCCTGCATCTTCTTTTGCTTCAACTATGATTGGTTACACGACCTTGCATTACTTATTGACACACTGATTTCTAAGGGAGACTAAAGCTAGGACTAGAACATATCAGTGCGTCCAATCTTTTTGTGCGCGAGAGATAATAGGACTACTTCAAGCTAGTGTTATTTCTAGATGCAAGTTTCGTAACAGATGGAAACACTGATGATAAATATCCAAACGCCATGGATGGGTCGTAATATGCCTACCAAATTGTTTTGAGGGTTGCAATCTTTTTTCCCAATTTTGTTTTTGGGGGTTTCACATTATGGTTGACAGACAAACCATTTGGGGTTTGCCCGTTTGCCAAAAAGGAAGAGAAGAGAGACATGGAGAGTTTCAGTCTTCTCTCTAAGGTTGCGACTAAAGTTACAAATGTTTATTTTCCTACAACAAGTACAGTAATTGCTTCAACTATCCACCGCTCAGTAAGGATGCCCGTTTTGGATTAGCCAGCATAGCCTGAACTCTAGAATACATTTACACCACCAATGTTTCTGGTGCAGCATTCTTAGCTTTCACTACACGTCTCATACTTCTCTGCAGGCCTTGCTGATCAATGACTGATAAGCATCTTCCATATATCGCAAAGTGACAGCCTTTACTACACAGCTTCCACAACCAACAGATGACTTGAACAGGTTTATAGTACCGTATTATGAACAGTTGTATCCCTGTCAATAAACTTGATCAGCCAGAGAAAATTCCCAAGCAAAAAAACTGTCAGCATACAAATAAGAGGGATTAAAAGTATTACCAAGGAATTTGCACTGCACATCAAATAAGAAAGTAGTCCGACCAAACTGCAGCACCTATAATACCAACCAGGCAAAACAGTGAAACAACATCTGCTATACCAATGGAAGGATCTGATAACAGGTACATTTTATGCGTGTTGCAGTCCCCTCTGAAACCTCTTGCAATCATTGCCTATAAAAGCCATAAAAATTGGTAAACGTGTTAAGCTTGAGTCACTTTGTCTTTGCGAGTTAGTATGTCACTTGTCAAAACAATCATGCCCAACACTTCTCTTTATACAATAGGACCACACTATGATCTGCTCTTCCCAAAATATTTGCATACTAGCTAAGCATGTAGCATACATATCAAAACTAATGCTCTATATGTGGGCGGTTGGGGAGACTTCAAAGTTCAAACTACATATACAATATGCAGCATCAGATTATTGGAAGAAAGAAAAGGTATTAAATGATGTACAAACCTGTGAAATCTGCTCTGCGTGGCTAAAAATATTTTTGAAGATCCTACGAAAGTAGGCAAAGAAAACTGCAAAATAAGAACAGAAGACTATCATAAAGAATTTCAGCCAATGAAAAGTTGATAATTTGTATAATACAGATACATAATTCTGTTCATCACTCATCAACCAAGTTGAAGGGCTTTAGCATATGAAGTAATTTTACATCCATGACAGAGAGACTGAAAGCAATTATGATAGGACGCAAGCACATAAAAAAAGAAACAACACTGAAAGATTAAAGGAAATTAAATAACTAATGACACAATTCATTTCAGTTCATATATAAAGATAAGATATCTCTAACCACAACTCATAAACTAAGTTGAACTGCTTTAGCGTATGTAGTTATGCTACGAAAAGACTCAATTCATATACTGCCTTTATAATGGTTTTCCTCTGGTATTTATGTCAAGGAAGATGGAAACCGTATGGAACATCTGACGACCACAGCTCAAGTTGGTATAAGCATTTCTACTGGCCTGATACTAAAAGGTCCATAGCTCAAAATCCTGTGACTCTAACCCCAAACACACTCCCATATCATGCTTCATAAAATAGATGGCACCATCTACACAATGAACTTGCAGAAAAACTTTCATACCAAATTAACATACACCTTCAATACAGGGCATGGATAAACCAACAGAACCGTAATATTTCCACAAAAATTTTCAACAAGTACAAACAACCTGGAGATACTCACTGATTTTAATGCTGCACATAATGGAAGAACAATCAAAACAGATCTTTCAGCAATTGGTGGAGCAACAGGAATTTCTACCATCTGAAGTTCAGAACATTATGGTACAAAGGTAAAATCTTTATCGGACAATTGTGAAGAACATAATAACTGTCCAAGATACGAAGTCTTTCTCTTGCATCTTGTCAAAAGTATGGCCCATGACATTCCCATGTTTTAAAGCTAGAGCATGAAAGTCTTTCCAACGATCAAAGATTATTAGGTGCTTACTGATGCTTGCGAAACAAGATGTCCTAAACAACAGTAAGCAGATACCACTGCACGTCATTCTGTCCCATTTTATTTCCTCAGCCTGCAGTATCCGAGAAAATAACCACTGCTTCCTTAAACATGCTGTCTTGGAGCAAAGTACCAACAGAGGACCACTTCCTTGAAGCTCCTCGATTCCAATTTGACTTCTCAATACAAACTCCAAGAAAATGTTTGACTGAAGAATTCATGACAGCACTTTATTCAAAATACCAACCCAATATTATGCAGATGCTCTTGTTCACCACACTTGTTGCTCATGTCAAGCATGACACGAAAAATGAAATTCCATCTTCTAGTCCTTACTTAAAACATAATAATGGAACCACTTACCAGAGAAAGAATAACTAGTTGGGCACAAGCTATGACTGAAAACAAAAAGGCACCAGTTAACCACTCAGTCTCCGAAGTTGCAACTGTTTACCTGCATTACATTCTTCCAGCAGCTTATGCATTTTCTCAAATACATTCCTTGCAAGCACTGTGTTCAAACTCCTAACTTTCAACATGGTAAAGCTTTCCAATCATTTTTTTTTCTTTTCAAAATCCCTACAAACAAATGTTTGATTCTAACACAGAAACTTCCAACTTAATAGCCAGCTCCTGAGACATCCCTCCGCTCTTGTAGGAGTCGGCCACTAGCAGTTCCAGTCAGTGGAGGCACATCAAACCTCAAGATCAATGTGCATCTCCCAGTGAGGAAATCAAAAGTGTTACTTACAGGGGCTTTCCTAGTCCATTCTTTACATACTGTTTCCCCTTCTGGAATTTCATTGAGAATCATGGACCAACAACCATAATTTCCCTGTGTCAAGCTGGACCATCCTAAAATCACTGCTCTTCCTATTTTCTTCAAGCAGCTGATCTGCATGCACAGTTGTCTACTCTGTGTCATTCAAAAAAAATCTGCAGGGCTCCATAATTGTGAGATAGCATCCTTCTCCTCGAGCTTGGTGGTGAGTGGAACCTCAATTTTGGGTAACTAAGAATTGCATTCCAGTGAATTTTCCAGTCAATATTATACCATCTTCTCAAAACACTTTATCAGGAGGTAACTTGATTGCCAAAATTACCCCACACTCATAATATAAGGTCCAAGTTTGGCTACGCTAGCCACTGTGGAACTATCCAGCTAAGGATTTGGAGATGGTGTAGCCGTAATGGTTGGATTTCCTATTCGTGATCTAGGTTGGGTTCTCCGGAACATGGATACATGATCAGAGAAGGAGAGAAAAGGAGTAGGTGAAAATGGATCAGGATATTTGGATGGCAGAACATAACTAGGAGCTGATGAGTATTGTGCATTGTTCTTCATGAGCCGTACTACTCACGATCAATGGGAGCTCATAGGTGGAACTTTCTTGCAAGTTATGGATGAATATGGAACAAGTATAAGAAAATTCTGGTTGAACAAGCTCGGTTAGTGGACAAGATCGCAAATAAAGAGAATAACATGGTCACAGTTTGTCCAGATGCGTAACTATGGTGGGATTGGGGGATTATAACATGTGAGTGTGGGGGCATGAGGAATTGGCACTCTGGCAGTTGGACATGACCCATGATTAGTAGTGGTGAAGGAAATAAATGGTCGAGTAGTAAGGGTCTCTCATCCCGTACAGATCACAATTGACGCTCCACTCTTAACCAATATTTCTTTAAGGATGGTTTTCTAATATCATCCATGGTTTTGTGGAGATCATCCATGGAGTTCGGGTAGGCGTGGAAGTGAAGTTGAAGGTTCCCCGATCAAGGGGTCTGATTTGAACAAAGCACATACAAAGAAAAATGAAAATGAATGGAAGTGTAAAGAAATAAAGCCTCCATTCGTTTTTTTTTTAAAAGAAATAGATTTTTATTAAACAAAAAGCAACGTACAAGGAGGTGGACAAGGAGTCCGCTTTAGATAGATAACGCGTGCATCTAGGGACAGAGGATTAGTAGCCCATCTGATAATGCTAACTCAAAGCTTAGGGCCATAAAGCTCCATTCATTCTTTTTGTTTATGAAAAGAAATAGCTTTTTACTAAACAAAAAGCAACGTACAAGGTGTCTGCTTTAGATAGCTAAAGCGGGCATCTAGGGACAGACGCTTAGCATCCCATCTGATAATGCTAACTCAAAGCTTAGGGCTTTGGGGAATATTACAACTGTTTGCCAGTTAAGAATTATGTAAAAAAGAGTATAATCCCTAAAATCTTAGAAGTCATTCAAGTCAAAGCCCATAACGATGCCCAAAACTTAACTCTCTCCCAAAGGTCTTCCTTCTCCACCCTGGCGTAGGTTTCAAATAATCTTATATTTCTTTCCATCACCACCCAAACAACAGCTACCACCCCATTCATTTCATTCATGCCTACAATGGTGTTCATATTAAAGAAAATAAGATAGACTGTCTAGAACTTCAGATGTGGCCTTAGCTAAAGTTGGTTAGTGCTTAGCACTAGCCACAGAGAGGCTAAATAAAATATCTACTATTGATGACGGTTGACCAAACCAAGAAAAGAGCCTTTCAAACATTTTGAGTGCAGCCCAGAAATTATTTTTGACAAGCATGCATTCATATTCTAACAAAATGACACATCTTTAACAAAGCATATAGTTCATGAAATTCAAGCTGTCAGACTGAGGAGCTAAAACAAAATTTGATATGACATTCAAAAAAATTTGATATATAACGCTTGTTGAAATTCAAAAAATTTAGAAGAGAAAGCATTATTTGATGTACCATCCAAATAGCATACAAATTCAATGATGAAATTTACCCGGTGAAAACTATTCCAGGTTTGGAGGACCCTAACTCAGATTTGATTTTAATTGCTAAAATTGATGAGAAGAGAACTAGTAAGAAAAATGTAATATAAAATCTTCCTATAGAAATGCTGCAGAAGCTTACCATCAATTGTCTCCACCATTGTCAACTGTTGCCAGTCTACCCTACGAGATACAATTCCCAGTGCAACATTACGGACCTACCAACAAATTGTTATAACATATCAATTTGAGTGTATTCTAGAACTAAATCAATATCAGTCTATAAGAAAAAAAACAAATTCAAATCATATTTAAATTAAAATAAAGACTGTTTACAAACTATCATACCTCATCAAACACTAGACTGATGAACCTCAATGAAAGCATGAGTGTAAGTATAATTTCAGCCACTGGAACTCCAAGATTTGCCAAAGGGAGCATAAACCACCGCAAGGCAAATGCAAGTTCTTCAGGGGTTGTGGTTGTTAGGCAAAGGCTCGCACTTTGGAAGACCTTTCACAAAAAATGAGCCCTAGTTCTCAGAATAATGAAAATATCTTATTCTATTTGTATGATTACATATCTATCTGGTAACAACTTTGCTTCTTATGAATTGAATGATTGAAATAACTATATAAATGCCACTCTTGTTCTAAGTTTTACCACTCCATTTGATTTGTTACCCTACCTGCTACATAGAGAAAGTCATATGTTGTTATATCAACCAGCATCTAAGCATGCCCTTATTAAATGAAAGACAAAAGGTATGCCAGATAGAAACAAACTTACAGTAAAGGTTAAGCAAGCAGCTGTGCTTGCTACAGACAAGCCCTTCTGTGTAAATTGTATCGGTCCTAGCTTAAAAATTAGATATGAGTAGCCTGCCAGAGATGCAGGAAGATTTGATAATCCCGTGACTGCAGGAGGAGGGGTTCTCAACTGAACTAGGGCTGGTGCACCATCTGCACCCAGCCCGAGCATAATGAATAAAAGTCCAGAAATTAAAGATACTCTTCCCAATTGATCCTGCAACCAAGAAAAGCTTCCTGCATTAGAACAAGACTTTTTATTTCTTTTTTCTTCTTTTTTTAAGAAACAAGAATTAGTTAGTAAAAAGAGATACAAGATTCATCACAACGGTCTTATTAATATAATTCAAAAGAAACTTAGACCAAATCATAACTAGATCCTGATTCAACTATGGTGCTTAGCTGCTTACCACCCACGCATGTCTCGGCAGAACCCATATTGACAAAATGGCCAAGTAAAAGACTAATCCAAAGCGCAGTATTATGTGTGACCTCGCTGGTAACACAACAAGAGCCAAAAGCCAAACCTTCATGATCAAGACGACATTATATCAATATTTTATCCAAAAATGTAATTCAACAGAATATACTAAAGTAAAGATGTGTACAATTTCAATGAAATGCTTGTCAAGCAAGTTTATGGGAAAAGAGAAGTCACAACAAATAGGCATTTAAGAACAGATAATTTTCCAGCATGCACAACCTTATCATTATCAATTGATTGTTTAAGTTCATAATCAATAACTAAATTTTGCTCAACTGACAATTTTCTTAGTCACCCAGTAATAAATTACTGTATAGTTAAAAAGAGAAGGATCACAGGGTCTGAGAGTCAGAAAATTCAACAAATAACTTATCTTTGGTGATCAGAAGTGTATAGAACGCAACCGGTTCAACACTATCATCTCAAATTTCAGGTGACACTTGCAACATGCTAAACACATCTCACTAAACTTCACCAAGTTCACCATTCAAATGAAAACTAAGGAAGCCATTAAATGTTCAGCAACTCTCTCTCTCTCTCTCTCTCTCTCTCTCTCTTTGCTTCAACAGAACACAAAAACAATAACTTTGCATTCTCTCCTTTCATTTCTTTCTAAAAAACGTGTAAAGTTCAGAAGACCCAAGTTGCACCTTGTTACAAAAGTCACCTTACTAATTCTGAGATCTCACAGAAAAGTCTAAAACTTGAGATATCATTCTATACATACGAAAACTCAAAAATCAAAACAACAAAAACTTAAACCAATCTTAGTTCATCAACATTCCACCATCAAAACACCCAAAACCCACAGAACCCAATTCAAAGTCTTTTCTTGAGCAACCAAAACCAAAATTAGAGCAAGCCCACAAAAATATAACGAGTACCCATAAAAATAGAACATACCAATTTGATTCTGGGGTCGAGAGAATGAAGAAAAGTGACGGGTTCGGACACGTACTGCCCAATGGGGCTAGCGGTGGCCCCCGAAATCAATCTGAGAACTTTGTCGGCTCCCAAACCTTGGGTCGGCACCAGGTTCAGCCACCACGTTGTTTGGCTACTACTCTCGCCGGCGGCGGAGGCTCTAATTCGGAAGCGGAAGCTTGATTTAGGGTTTACAGAAACAAGGGTTTTGTGGTTGTGGAGGGAAGGTAGGGGAGTGAAGAAGGTGGGGGTTTTGGGAGTAGGGTTTAGTGGGAAACAGGGGAATGTTACCGTTGCGATGGAGCGATGCGTGAAGCTCATACCTCACCTTCCTCTCCTCTCCTCTCTGCTCTTTGCTTCACTCTCTCCAAACCGGCGGGAACCGTGACCATATGTATCACAAACTCATATATATAGTTTATCTCATTTGCAGCCAAGTCTTATTTTCTCTTTTCTTCTTTTGTGTTTTTTTTTTTTTTGGCAAAATTCTTCTTTTGATATTATTGAAAGAATTGAGCTAAGGCTATGGGAAAGCTCATATTTTTAACAATTTTAAAAATGGTGGTAGAGCATCTCCAATTCTTAGTAAGTAAAAGGATACGTGAATCATGCGTGTATAATTTGGTGGTTTTAAATACAACTTGAACAAGCAGAAGATCGAATCGATTAAAAACCGGTTGGTCCTTCGGGCCTTCAGTCCTGTTTGAATTGATGAACAATCCCATTTTAATCACCAATTTCTAAATCTGATTTGGCTCGAAATGTCCCCGTCGTCACCACCAAAGCTCGCTCTCTAAGTTCATCCATCTATTTGGTGCCCTCTAATTCAAAGCATATGATCAAGCTAGGTCACCTTAAATCGAATCCCAAAATACCTACTCTTCTTATATACTCTTTGCACTCTTGTCATACGTTAGAGAAGTTCCACCAAAAAATTAATTGTGGAACTTCTCGACTACGTTTAGGATTTTGGAGATTGAGGCTGCTTGACAGAGTTTTAGTAGAAACGAAAGAGAAACTGAGTCGAATTGGGGCTCTCAAATTACAAGTTTAGGTTTTATTTCTGCAATTAATCTATGTGGGCATTTCTAGACTAGTAATGTAGGGTCGCAAATATTTACCTATTATTAGATGACACCTATGTACTGTCGGGCTTTTGGGTTTTCAAGTTTCCATTTACACTACCAGAAAAAGTACTGTTAAAAAAATTCGTCGGCTAAGACCTTAGCCGACGATCCTTCGTCGGCTATAGTGTCGTCGGGAAAAGGCCGTCTGTGATGACTTTAGCCGACGAAATTTTTTTTTTCGTCGGCTATAGTCCCACTTTAGCTGACGAAAAATATGTCGTCGGCTATAGTCCCAGACTTTAGCCGACGAAATATTCGTCGGCTAAAGTGCGTAATAAATAATAAAAAAATAACTATAGCAGACGAAATATAAAATATTTCGTCGGCTAAACCTTATAAAAAAATTAAAAAATAACTATAACCGACGAAATATTAGGTTATTCGTCGGCTAAACCTTATAAAAAAATTTAAAAATAAATATAGCCGACGAAATATTAGGTTATTCGTCGGCTAAACCTTATAAAAAAAATTAAAAAATACTATAGCCGACAAATATAGTGTTTGAATATCGTTGGTTAAAGTTGCTGGGTTTTGAAAAAAAAAACTGCAGAAACTTTCGGCCACATCCGATCACGACCAAAATTTGATAGAATGTTCCTCTCAACATTTCGAACAACTTTCTAGAAGAAGTCGAAGCTCAATTCTAAGCCTAAACAGGTCAATCGACTGAAAATATAAAAATCCCTAATTTTAAACCCTAAAAACTTCAAATCTTCGATTATCTTCACACACACCGAATCGAGCTACCAAATTCTAGGGGAATGTAGTACTAATCAAACTCAACTTATCCATATATAGAACTCACCAAATGGTGATCTAAGGAAGGAGAAATTCGATCCACACCGAATCCGAACCGGCGGAGTTTTGGAGCTCGATTTATCCCTCACGGCGGCGCCACTCGATGCACCACCTATCCAGCAATGAAGTAGAGACGACGGCGAAGCTTTTGGGACAAGTGTGACGGTCTCCGGTGGCTTGACGGCGGAGCTAGGCCGAGAAGAAAATCCGGCAGATAATAGACTTCTTACCATCTTCGGCTATATAAAGAACTTTAGCCGACGAAATTCTTTATTTTCGTCGGCTAAACTCTTTGGTTGACCGCCAAAAAATTTTGGTTGAAAATTTAGAAAATTTTTCAACTTTAGCCGACGACTTTTCATATATTTTCGTCGGCTAAAGTCCTTTGAAAATTTTGGTTGAAAATTTTGGTTGAAAATTTCGAAAATTTTTCGACTTTAGCCGACGACTTTTCATATATTTTCGTCGGCTAAAGTCCTTTGAAAATTTCGTCGGCTAAAGGTAACAATTTCGTCGGCTAAAACTTGGAAATTCGTCGGCTAAACCTTCTAAACTCGTCGGCTAAACTTTATAAATTCGTCGGCTAAACCTTTGAAATTCGTCGGCTAAAAGTATTTTTATACATTTGGCATGCTGTGATTGTGATGATCAAACTTGAGAAACAGAAATCCAACCGTCAGATCTGACCATCATGATAAAATACATGTATGGGAAAAAATTCAACTTGATCCGAAAAGAATAAGGGCTCGATCCGGACGGTCAATCTCGTAAGTCAAACCCCTAAACGCACGGAAAAGGTCGTTCGACCGTCTAAATTACGTATTTTGGCCGGACCTCCAACTGAAAATAGTTTTAAACCGATGACACGCAACAAGTCGTATAAAAATTTTACGCAAAATAACCACCGAATATAGGGCTACTCATAGGGGGGAAAAATGAAAAATTGCATTGACCGCAACTATCGGCACCGAATATTTACCGGAATAGTGTGATTTTTCAACCGTGGATGTATTTCAACATTTTCGTCATATCTTATTTCATGACTTTTTAGCGTTTGAAAGTTTTACGTATAGTTTGTTTTTTGAAACGGAACATTTACATAACACTTGGTAAACAAGTTATACAACATTAGTATGCATGTTGTGATTGTGATGATCAAACTTGATAAACAGAAATCCGACCATCAGATCTGACCATCATGATAAAATACATGTATGGGAAAAAATTCAACTTGATCCGAAAAGAATAAGGGCTTGATCTGGACGGTCAATCTCGTAAGTCAAACCCCTAAACGCACGGAAAAAGTCGTTCGACCGTCTAAATTACGTATTTTGGCCGGACCTCCAACTGAAAATAGTTTTAAACCGATGACACGCAACAAGTCGTATAAAACTTTTACGCAAAATAACCACCGAACATAGGGCTATAGTAGGTAATAGAAAAATTTTAGGGTTTAGCCGACGAATACCCTAACGTATTCGTCGGCTATAGTATGTAATTAAAAAATAACTATAGCCGACGAAATATTAGGTTATTTGTCGGCAAAAACCATCTTAGCCGACGAGTATTTCGTCGGCTATAGTTATTTTTTTAAATTTTTTGACTTTAGCCGACGACTTTTCATATATTTTCGTCGGCTAAAGTACTTTGAAAATTTTCCTCCAACTTTGGTTTACCGCCTAAAAAATTTTGAAATTTTTTGACCTTAGCCGACGACTTTTCATATATTTTCGTCGGCTAAAGTCTATAAATTCACGAAAACACTCATATCTCCCCCTATATTACGTAGTTTGGTCAAATCTTCCACACGAAGAACTCTCACGTAGATGAGACACAACCACCTATATAAAATTTTTGAAACATTTACCTTTCGATAATAGGGCTCCCCATAAGAAATAATAACGGTAAATAGGGTTGACCGCTACTATCGGCTCCGAGACTTTACCCGATTTACGTGATTTTTGAACCATAGCCGTATTTCACCATTCTGAACACATCTTATTTCACGAGATTTTTAATTATTTTGCTTCCTATGTAGAGTTGGTTCACAAAGTTGTATAACCTACTAAACAAGTTATACAACATTAGTAGACACGTTGTGATTCCAATGACTAAAATTCACAAACCAAAATTCGACCGTCAGATATGATCATTATGACGAAATACGCCTATGGTAAAAAATTCAACTGGATCCGACAACGTTAAGGGCTCGATCGAAACGGTAACCATAATCCATCGTCACTTATCACACGAAAACGCTCATATCTCCCTCTATATTACGTAGTTTGGTCAAACATTCCACACAAAAAATTCTCACGTAGATGAGACGCAACTACCCATATAAAAATTTTAAGACATTTACCTTCCGACGATAGGGCTCCCCATAAACCCGAATAACGGAAAATAGTAGACACGTTGTGATTCCGATGACTAAAATTCACAAACCAAAATTCGACTGTCAGATATGATCATTATGAATGAAATATGTGTATGATAAAAAATTCAACTGGATTCGACAAAGTTAAGGGCTCGATCGAAACGGTCAACTCTAATCGAAAATAAGAAAACTGCATTTTGAAGCCCTAAACGGACTCGGATAGCCAAAAAAGCCTGTACATCATGGCATTAGCGATGAGTTTGACTCATAGCGCCGTTACGCTTCCGGAAAGGTATCACAATAGTCAATCAGACACCAAACGCCAAATCTGCAGCATAGTGAATAATAAGGGTAAGTCAACTATCGGCACCGAGACTTTACCGGAATACTGTCATTTTTCAACCGTAGACGTATTTCACCATTCTGGTCATATCTTATTTCACGACTTTTTTGCGTTTGAAGGTTCTACGTATAGTTTTTTTTTTCCAGATGAGTTGTTGTCCAAATCTGTAAATATAACACTTTAGCCGACAAAATTATATTTTTCGTCGGCTAAACTTTTAAAAATTTCGTCGGCTAAACTCTTAAAAATTTCGTCGGCTAAACTTTTGAAAACTTCGTCGGCTAAACTTTTAAAAATTTCGTCGGCTAAAGTTCACAAACTATAGCCGACGAAAAAAATTATTTAGCCGACGAAATTTTTATTTCGTCGGCTAAAGTTGATCATAGCCGACGAAGATTTTAAATTAGCCGACGAAGGAAAATTTCGTCGGCTAAAGTCCACTTTAGCCGACGAAAAAAAAATTCGTCGGCCTGGTTTTTTTTTTTTCGTCGGCTAAAGCCTTTCTTCTGGTAGTGTTAGCATGTTTCAAGTTGAATATCTCCGAATCAAAAATTATACTCTATATTGCATATAATCACTATGAACTTTGGTTTATTTATGAATCTTTGTTTGTGACTTGTATATTTGCATAATCTTTTAGCATCTTTTAGGTTTTCTTAGCTAAAGTGGGTTTACCAATCTCTCGAATACGATATCTTTTACTTATAGTCTCTACATTATAATTTGGCTCTTATACTTAAGGGTGGTTTTTTGTCTAATACTTAGATACAAGCTAAGAATGAGAAAAGTCAAATTACAAAGTAAAGAACTAAGCTAGTCTAAGAAGAATTGTATATAATACACAGACATTTTGAGATAAATATTTACATGTTCGACAAATAATTAAGATGGTATTATAAATATTATAATCTATGTGGTTGTCCACGTAATTACTCATTAGTTATGTACTCTGATATAAACCTTACATCTATATAAAGAGGCTAATGAGAATGAATGAGTAGACTTCTACCTCCTCCCAACTATTCTTCTTTTCTTTACTTTACAATACGTTATCAGCACAACTCTACCTTTGAGTTAATAACGAACATTTTTTTTTCTCTCCTTATCTCTAACTCGATGATGATCTGAAAGCTTGGTACTTTAGTTTTTAGACTATAACTTCTTCATACGAGCTCCGTTTTAAGCGTGTTGCGTGTCTCAAATTCCAAACAGAAGAAAAAGTCAACTTTTGGAGTCTTAAATAGTAAACGGTTACTCAAAACGGTAAAAGCCAAAGTAACACAAAAAGTAAATAACCGTAAAATAATTAAGAATCGGGATGTGACACACTCTCTCTCTCCTTTCCAAGCATAAATTATTGTAAAACAATATTATAATAATGTTTAAATTTGACAGTTATGTTGGAGTGAGAATTTATCCAAAGAGTTCCATTTAAGCTGTTAAATTCAAAATTTGACGAAATAATTTGGCCTGATGGTTGAAGTTGCTCTTAAGGTGCTCCACTTAAGGACGCCACATCAGAAGAGTATCATTGTTTTTGTTGACCTAAATCCAAAAAGAACCACCCAAGAGATTGGGGCTTCCCTATATGGTTCATGAACGCGGCAACAAAGAAGAGTAGGAAGAAATTAGTATGTGATATTAAAGGGAGATGAGTATGCAGATAATGCGAATCACCTCCTCTCTTTTTGGTTATGTGGAATCCCACGACTATAATATAGTTTCACAGCCGGTCCTGGGCGGTCAAGGTCGCACCGCCGCACAAGACCTCTCGGCTTGGAAGGGCCCCAATCCTCAAACTTTTGTTTATGAAAAAAATGATTTATTGTTATACACTGACTATCATTTATAAAGACCTATAAATTGATTGGTTATGATGGTAAAGACGTGTTTTTGAAAGGGAGGTCACCTACTTCAACTTGCTCTTATCCTGTTTTTCTTTTATAGTTACTAGCCTCTTAACACATGTCAATTTGTTTTTTTTTCCTAAAAAATAAATAGATATAGAGTTTTTTTTTGATTAAGCAAAATTTCACTCAATAAACTGCAATTACAAGACAATCACATCACCCAACAAGGGATTACCACTACGAGCGATTAACTCTAGCTTTAATCTACTTGTTCTCACTCCGAAAAGGAGGGACTGACATGTCAGTGGATACAATGAATGTTGAATTGGGCAACCATTCGAGTTAACTTGACCAACATAGGTAGCAATTACTAGAATGGGAACTGACCATTCACTGGCTGGGCCATCCCAGGATCTACAACTTTGTTGTTTTTCATTGACTGGGTACTCTTGATCTATGAGTCTCAATTTTCATAAATCAATTCTTAGTTTTCTCAATTTATGTTAGTTCAATTGCTAAATATAATTGGCAGCAATTCAAACATATGATCATCAATTTTCTTTTTATTTTTTTACTATTAACGATAACAATTAGGATGGTGGGTGTTTGATACCATAACAATTGTGTTCCTTATCTTGCAATTACATTTATTGTGTATATCTATTAGTGCTTGATTCGTTCATATCAAAGACCAAATTGGTTTTCTATGATTGGATAGTTTATTTTACTGTTTTGTTTTTCTTTTCTTTTTATTAGACTCTATGATGATCTAAGAGTATTTGGTGATTGATTTTTGCCCAAAACTCATAATCTACAAGTCATACCTTTTATTGTTTAATTATCCTCTCTGTGCGCATCGGCTCCTCTAATAGGCAGCCACGGTTTTTTTTTGTTTGGTATGTGCAATGCAATTCAATTAGAATTTTTCATGTTTTGACCAATTTGGATTCAATTTGTACAATACTGTTGAGGAAAAATATGCATAAAAGGTAAATGTCACCCAACACAATTTTACTCTATCTCATTAGTTAAGATAGAGTTTTAATTATGTCTGGTTTGACCCATTCAAGACAGAATGTGTCTCTTAATTACAATCTCTTGTTACAAGGAAATACCATTTGATTCCGTTTATTAAGAGACCATTGTAGATTTGTTTGTTTCTGTGACGGCACCGACATTTGGGAGTGAGTTGCCTACGTACCCTGGAGGGGATCAAGTCACTCGTAGTTCAAGGGTTCCAACAAGTGAATGACTTGTTGGAGGGCTTTGATTTTGGAGAGAGAATAGTGTTTGGATTTGTGTCTGAAGGCATTTGAGCTTAGGAGCGTGATTCTGGCTTCAGGCGATCCGGGAATTTATTTGGATTGGTGGTTGCATCTAGATTTAAATCCAGACTGCCTACATTCCCTGTGAAGGGATCAAACCAATGTAGTTCGAACATTTGTGTTTGGGATATTTGTGAGGGTTTAAAACCCTTGAATTTGGTTTGGGCACTTGATATTTGTGGTGCTTTAAGAATTTGACTGAAGTCATTTGGACTGGCCGAATTTTGACTGTTGGTGTCAGGGATTCTGTTTAGAGTTGTGGTTGCATCTAGTGGGTTGCTAGATTGCCTACGTACCCCCTTGAGGGATCAAACCGACCGTAGTTCATAGGGTTTGTAGGCTCGGCGGCTTAGTGCCAGATTTGGGTTTTGACAGATGTATTTTTGAGTCCGCCAACTGTATTTCTTGTGGGACACCCAATTTAGTAGTGTCTGTTGATTTGACTTGGGCACCCGAAATGGGTGATGCATCAGTGTGACCAAGAGGCTTGAATTGCCTTAGTCATAGTCTTTGATTGTGGCGTAGGTGATCTGCAAATCCAGTCTCTGCGTGTAAGCGGACTCCGCCTGTATGCTTGTAAACAGACTCCGCGACCTCGCGTATAAGTGAACCTCGCGTGTATGCTTGTAAGCGGACTCCGCATGCTTGCTTGTAAACGGATCTCGCGTGCTTGCTTGTAAGCGGATCTCGCGTGCTTGTTGTAAGCTGATCTCGCGTGCTTGCTTGTTAGCGGATCTCGTGCGCTTGGACTCCGTGTCTTGCTTCCACACGAAATCTTCTGCATGGGGGAATCTCGCCTGTGAAGTCATCTCGTCTCGCCTCGTTCTCAATTTTGTGAAGCAATTCGCCTCGCTTGGACTTCCAATTTATGTGGCATCATCTCGCCACCAGGACTTCCAATTTTGTGAGAGGCCATGTCGTTTGAATATCGCGAAATCACCTCGCCACCCCTTAGGGCTTTTGTTTTGATGCGAATGTTATACCGCTACCCCTTAGGGATTCTGCTTTGATGTGAAGTCACCTCGCTACCCCTTAGGGTTCATGCTTTGATGGGAAGTCACCTCGCCACCCCTTAGGGTTTCTGTTTTGATAGGAAGTCACTTCGCCATCCCTTAGGGTTTATGCATTGGCGCGAATGTCATCTTGCTGCCCCTTAGGGCTTCTGCTTTGATGCGAAGTCACTCACCACCCCTTAGGCTTTCTTCTTTGGCGCGAATGTCACCTCGCCACCCTTAGGGTTCATGCTTTGATGGGAAGTCACCTCGCCACCGCTTAGGGTTTATGCTTTAGAGCGAATGTCACCTTGATGCCCTTTAGGGCTTCTGCTTTGATGTAAAGTCACTTCGCCACCCCTTAGGGTTTCATGCATTGATGGGAATGTCATCTCGCCCTTAGGGATCCTCCAAGTTGCCAAAGGTAAGTTTATGTTCTTCCAATTCGCGTCGCCTAGAATGCTTGTTTTCTCCTCTTGTACGGCTTGTTATGCGAAGCGCAAGGCCATATGTAACAAGAGGAAAGGCCGAGCGGCCATATATATTAATTGTAACAAGGGGAGGGGGCGAGGTCATCTCGCCATATGCGAGGTCGTCTCGCCCCCCTGCTTAGGACCTCTTCTTGGATGCGAGGTTACCTCGCCGCGCCTTAGGGCTTTGAAGTTTGAACGGCATTGTGGCCTTGCTCGGGGAGGAAAAGATGGTTCGCTGAAGACATGCTTTCGGGGCTTTCGGCGAAGCAAGGGACGAGATAGAAAGATAGAGATGCTGCAAAAGAAATAAAGAGAGTTAGAATGAGGGCTCGCCGCTTCTTTTCCCCTGTTCTACTTTTTGCTTCGCTTGTTCTCTTCTCCTTCTTCTACCTCTGCCTGCTTTTGCCTCTGCCTGCCTCTGCTTCCCTGTTCGTATGTCTTCTCCCCCCGTTTCTTTTTACCTTGGCCCCCTTTTTTGGAGGCTTCTACCTCTTTATATAGAGTGCTTGGCTGATTTGCAATTGGACTTTGATACCTGAATTATATTCCTATCCGGATACCCTTTTTTTTTATAAGAGTTACAATTGAACTCAAAAGCCTTGTGCATGTAGCACAAGAAAAAGATTATCATTATTTTTAATATTATTTTTCTTTTGTAATCCTTTTTTTCTTTTTCTTTTTCGGTATCAACAAATACCTGATACAATTTTATTTTTCTGAATTAAGAACAAACTCACGTTTACAACTAGTTTGAGTTTTGTAATCATAGGTTTTGTGATCATAGATCGAGACATGAAGTCTCTTGATCGAACTATGGAGGGCCTGAATTTTCTCAAAGAGTAATATAATGAAATTGCGATATGAATATTCTTAAAACTCATGCAATTAAGGAGGGTCAAAAGTCCTTAAAAGTCATAAAGTCATATATAATATGACAGAACCACATCTTGTGATCCCTAGTTATATGAGGGTCTGAAGTTCCTCGCCTTATATGATATTACGTTCTTATGTAACAAGAGGAGATCGGGAAATCAAGATTATCATATTTGATAGAGTTAACCAGACTTGAAGATCTGTGTATTTTATTAATTCATGAAACCATAAGTTTCATGTGTACTATTTATTTGCTTTTTTCTCTTTACAGTTTTCTTATTTTGTTATGCAATTTTATTATTTTACTTATTGTTTAAATTTTATTGTTATTCATACGGGCCAACAGCCTTATATGTCGAACGTATGAAGTTTTACTTGGGTTACTCGAGCCTGAAGTTTCGAGCATTTGAATTAATATTTCAACCCGAAGTTTGACATACGAAATCTAAGAACCTATTATTCTAACATTATTAATTCGAACCTGAAGCTTTGATTTCACATATGATTGATGGCTCCAAAAGAGCATCCTCTTTGAATTGAGTGTCTCCAATGCGGTTCAAAATCGATTAATATATGATATAGATTGTGCCAAATTTTACAATGAACTAAGGCACATAATATCATGAACCAGAAGCTCATTGAACTAAATACATTATTTGGCATGACAAGTTATGTCATATTTTACTTATAGTGTTTTCTAGAATCAATAACAAATTTTGATGACCACTAGCCCTACTCATAGTTGATTGTTTATTTGTCGCATATTTTTGAGTTGTCACTTTAATGAGACAATCCTCCCGTCATGAGGGGAGAGAGATTGTTCTTGAAGAACGATGTAGAGTGGTGAGAGTTGTTTATCCACCTTCTCATTTTGATTTTGAGAAATGTCTAAGCTAGTGATTTGATAAAAGATCTTGACAAACGTATATACTAAAAGCATAGGCATCAGCATGAATTAAACTCTATGAGACCATCCATATTAACTCAAATACTCTATACCCCATTTGATTTGTGGGATGCACATGTATCCAAGTGACATGATTCTCCTAAAGAGAATGTCATGATACAATGTTAGAGTTCATAATACGGCTACACATACAAAGGTTGTATGTACGCCATTAGAGAATGATATCTTGGTTGATATTAATGAATATAATGTTTTTGACCTCATACTTGGTTTAGATTCGCCACCAGCCAATGAACACCTCACTTGAAAGAAAATGACAGATCTTTAGACACAATATATGCTCATGGTCAAAATAAGATAGTCTTTCCACCGTTAGGGGGGAATAAGACTACTGTCATTTGAATAACGACGTGAATTTAAGTGGAATGTATCCACTAGGTCTAAAGTTTTAAAGCTCCTGAAACTGGAAGATTTTACAGGTCCTCTAATGGTCTACATGATATTACAAGTAAAAGATCTACATTCACTAAATATTTGTCCTTGAAGTGACAATATTTGCCCTAGAAGTGGCATGGGTACTCAAAAATCAAATGCATGCATATAAGAATGTGTTAGAGCTATGAATGATGATCATCTATGAAAAATTACAAATGGTAGCTACCAAAGACCATTAAGAACTGTATTAATCGATGTTATTCCACGTTTCATTATGCATGTCGATAAAGTATATTATTAGTCAAATTGGAAAAATGTCATTCCAATGAAACTAAATATTTGAAACGTGATGAGATACTTTGACCTTTAACCCTACATGATACAAAAGGGAATTGATCATAGTGAAAATAAATCACTATGACATAATGTCTACAAGAGACATGGGGATTATGAATATCTTTCCTTATACGTGATAATTTCCTGTTAGTACAATGTTCCTTATCGTATATTATGAGGATCATAAAAGAAACGTTGCTAAAAGCAAATTCCCAAAAATGAAGTGTCATTATAAGCGTATCGCTTGTCAAATTCTTAGAGGATTCAAGTATATGAATGATTCTAATGTAATTTGATCCATGAATACTTGAGAGAGCCTGAAGCTAATTCATGCATGGAATCAAATAGTCTGAAGTTAGATCATATATACTCATTTTGTTATAGCTAACGTGATCGAAATTGCCTCAATGAGTACTATGATCGGACTACACAATCAAATTTGAATTATGATCATTATGTTGCTACATATTCTAACTCTTAGAAAGTTATGAATTACTCAGAGCTCTTGAAGAGCTTATATGAGACATATCACTACACAAAGATATTAATGTGTATGGCTAGATACGCCATGAGATATTTCAATGTTTTAATGCCAATTTTCTTATGTTGTTTAGCTATTGCTTAGTGTATGAATTTGATCATATAACTAAATGAGGTAAGACGTATTAGAAATCGTCTAACTCTGTTGATATTGTTTTAACTTTGCAGGTTTGAAATTCATGATGAGCCCCCCATATGCAAAACACATATGATGTTACTTTAGTGATGAACAATCAAACCGTTATTTACGGCGCATAAAGCTTGCAATGCTCAGGGGGAGATTCTCATCAGGGAAGCATCCAGAAATATGATACCTTAGACATATGTGCGTTGTACTCTTTTTCTCCTTCGACCAGGGTTATTTTTCTCCCACTGGGTTTTTCTTACCTGACAAGGTTTTTAACGAGACAACATTATACGCGTCTAATTTCATCATTCATTGGTGGACATCCAAATGGGAGTGTTATAAATATTATAATATATGTGATTGTCAACGTAATTACTCATTAATTATGTATTCTGATGTAAACTCTACCTCTATATAAAGAGGCTAATGAGAATGAATAAATAGACTTCTACATCTTCCCAATTATTCTTCTATTCTTCTTTTCTTTACTTTACAATAGATGGTACTATAATAGTACGGCGGTGTAGCTAGGTTAAATCAACACTGAAACTGTGAAAAACCAACAACAACATAGATGATGAAAACAGCAAGATGGTATCATAAAAATGAAAACAATATAGATGATAAAATGTTACGAATTATATAAGTGCAGATGAATATAACAACAACTGAACAACATCAACATGCATGGGATTAATATCTTCCAGCCCGATCCATTTTTTCTGCAATAGCCTCTTCAACTCCAGCTTGGATGGCACAAGTAGAAAACAACTGAGTTGCACTCACAATTATTGTTATGGTCTCCAAAGTGCGCTGTGTATCAATACAATACAACCATAATTAGTTAATCACTGTACTATGTGCAAATAATGTGTAGTTTGTGTTAACAATCAGTGAGTTAACACTTCAATAGTTCCAAATGTAGCAATGGAGTTTGACACTTCATATCTATGTCGTATGCACATTGTTGCAAACGGCAAAATCTAATGCATTGTATACTTTGTTAACTTGTATATATGTTTTGATTTGAATATAGTAGTCCTTTTTTTTTTGTGGCCTTAATTTGAGGTTACAAGTCTTGGTCTGCAAGTGGTTGAAGGTTCAAGATATGAAGTTCTCATTCAAAGTTTCATGGTGAAATGAATAGTAAAACGAGAAAATATATAGAACAAGATCTTACCAAGTTCCCAGTTGTCCAACCAAGTTCAATCTCTTTACAAGCCAATCTGAAATAAGAACATTGTAGAAGTAGCATACTGAATTAGGATGTAGTCAAGGTTTTCAAACAATCAAAGAAAAAAGAAGAAAGAAAAAGTAGAAAGTTTCATCACCCCATTGAAAGAAGAGTGAGGGACCAAGATACAAGAGAAGAGGCAGCAGCTGTGTGTAAACTGGGGGCATCCCATTGAAAAACGTTATGAAGTCCGGTAAGTGAGGTGGCGATTCCAACAACACCGGCAATGAGGGAGAAGATTACAAAGAAACCAGTTCCCATATTTCCCATTGGGAAATATATTGGAAAAATCCGCAATGGTATGGACAAAACAGATGCTGCATTATGCAACAAATAGGCCAAGAGGGTTAGAACCATTATATACAATTGGTTATCTTGCCAAATGTACCGAAAATGATTACCTGTTTCACGAGACCTTTCGATCCCATGATTCATTGCCCATGCAGCTATGACAGTCACAATGAAGAAGAGAACAAGATTAACAAGTAAGAGAACATAGGCTGCTGATTTTGCCCCTCCACCAGTAGCCATGACTTTAGATTAAGCTTGGAAATTGGTAGAAGAAAACTTAGAACTCAGTCTTCCAGAGGTGAGAAAATATATACAACCAAGCAGTTTACTGAATGGTTTCTTGCTTATTTTAAAGCGTTCTTTTTCATTCAAAGAAATGGCTTTACATTCCTTTCCAGCATTGGATTGCCTTATAGAAGGGCAAAGAATCCTTGTTGTTTACTTGAATAATTATAATTCATTCAAGAAATTTGGCTCCTTTCTTTGTTATGCAAGGCAAGCACTACTGGAATAAAGTTTCCCTGCTATGCACACTAAACAAAGAATAAAGTTTCCCTTTATTTTATATTGGAAATTCCTTGCCATGCACAAACCAAATGAGTATTGAAACCTCTTTTTCCCATTCCCCCTGTATTAGAACAACTTGATTCTAGTTTCTCCCCCATTTCTCCCTAGTCTTAATGATAGATCAAACTATCACAGTGAAACCTCGTAAGGAACAACAGCCAAGTGAGCCAACAACATGTCAAAGTTTGCCTGTCAACATTTGCAATACAGAGTGCATATGCCAAGTGAAATTTCCGATAAACTGTCACATCAAGTCATTAGGACTTTCCGGTCAATCTACAAGGTTTCCTCAATATGAGAAAATCATTCTAAGCATGAATGGACCATTGACATGAGACATTTATTTACAAATGATCTTCTCAAAGCATTTAAAAGTAGAGAGAAAACGCTTCACATCACCCAGCATTATTTCAATTGAAGCAGCATCTTGAGCCCAGTGAATTATTTTCAACTTTGGTCTCTCAGACGTTCAATGCAATTTTTTGAGCAGCAAGAGCTTCAGCCTCGAGTGTTGGCTCCCACAAAATTGTAGTCTCTGCCAGCAGTGTAGTCACAGTGTAAGGGTCCATGTTTGAAGCTGGACGGCGGTCCTCCAGATAACCTAAAATACAACGCAATATCAAAATATTCAGCGATCCAGTCATGTACAAAGTCCGGTTGAACTTGTTTATCTTTACAACCAGTAAATGCCATATGTTAACCTCAACTTTCACACGCATAGATATGATACATGCTTTGGTTTTCATGAAACTTGGATGTGCTTGGATTAACCCTGAGTCCTTCATTACAAATCCAAGGGGTGCAAGGGAAAATGGAAAGTGCATTCATACACTTACTAGTTGTTCTGTGAGATGCAGAACCATCTACCACCTCTATTGGATTTGTAATGAAGAACCAGGATTGATCAAAGCAAGCACATTTTCATGCACCCAAAATTAATGCAGAGTATCCAAGATCATGCATCGCTGTGATGTATTGCATTGCTGAAAGAATTGGAAAGTATTCCTCCCTTATGGAAAATCTCAAATTTGGAGCAATAAAATACTGACTGTCTTGGAAGCAAACACTCCAGAAATTTTTGAGGAAAGTTAACATGATAAATCGGAGGTCTTTGAAAATGTTTTAAAATATTGCTGAAAGTGGTACCTTTTCCTTCTTTCTCAGTGTCACGACCAACACGGATTGAGGCACCGCGATTAGCCACTCCCTATCAATTTAAGTGAGAGGTACTTATAAGCTAGCTAAAAAAGGAAAACATTTCTGCTCTTTAATCAAAAGGTCAGTACATAAAACCACCGATTTTAAGGCATACCCAAGAGAATTTATTAATGTTCTGTGTTTCATGCAGTCCTGTCAATCTTCTCTCATTTCCTTCTCCATAGGCACTAATATGCTCTTTGTGGCGAAGAGACAGATTCAAAATTGCCTTCTTAATAACTTCAAAGCCTCCTTCTTCCCTCATGCTCTTTGTACTGTAAATGCAATTATAATTAGACATTCTGAAGGATATTTTTCAATTGTACACACTTTCATGATGTTGTGTTGATTAAGTACCTATAATTGGTGTGGCATCCAGCACCATTCCAGTCACCCTATCAATGAAAATGCGAGGTTAGGTCATTCATCCCCGCATATTTATAGAAACTTAGGTACAGAGGAGAACTCAAAAACTATATTACCTCTATTGGTTTTGGATCAAGACTGAGAACAACACCCGCTTGTTCAGTGATCCTCTGTGAAGACAAAGCAACAAGAAAAAGGAAAAAACAACACGTACAATAGCTGAGTAAATCATACAACGCACCCAAGCAATACCAGTTGAATGATACTATTCAGTAATACTGTATCAAGTTTCAGGACAACTAAAAAGAAATCACCAGACTGAATCTGGTGGAGTTCATTATTGGCCATTGTTGGCTTTCTTTCTCTTCATTGAAGTGACCTTTTAAGTCTTTACATGCCAATAATAGATGGGAATGATGAGTTACCTCAAGAATGTATCTTGATGCCCAGATATGATCTCCAGCTTCAATTCCCACGCTAGGACCAACTTGATACTCCCACTGCATGATAATATCAAGTATTACTGATGAACCAAGCTATGATAGGTGAATTCTGAAACCAAAAGAGAGATGTCAAGAAGAAAACCTGGCCAGGCATAACTTCCCCATTGGTTCCACTGATGTTAATTCCAGCATATAGGCAAGCCTTGTAATGAGCATCTGAAATGTCACGGCCAAACGACTTGTCTGCACCAGCACCACAGTAATAGGGACCCTAAGATAAATAAAAATTGCATTGTTAGTCAGTACATATGCATGTTAACTACTTTATATTGGAACCAAGCAATTACTATAAACACGAACATAGTGGGCTGAACTGGCATAACATTGAAAAGAATAACAACCTGAGGACCAGGATAACCTCCGACTGGCCAACCTAAAGGCCATTTCACACTAGATTGAAGTAATGTGTACTCTTGCTCTATCCCATACCTGAGAAGTGTAGTCATGATCAGCATTTTCTCAATTCAAGTATGAAATTTGCAGACACTATCAATACACAGAGGCTATTTCCAATTCATGTCAGCTAACAGTCTAAAATTACTATGGAACTTGGAAGTAAGACAAAATTTTGAAGGAATTACCATGGAACTTCATCTATAACCTTCTGGTTGCTAAAGACCTGAGCGGCCTTGTGCCGTTTGTTTGTTGGGATAGGATCGCCTTGGGGCGTGTATGAGTCACAAATTACCTATGTAAAACACAGTAGTGCTCCTACATCTTGAGCTTTCTTCTTATAAAGTAATATTCTAGTATATAAATAAATATGATGCGTACCAATATATTGTTGCCACCACGAAAAGGGTCCTTGAATATCGCTTGAGGGCTGGAAATAGAATTTGAAAATCAAGTTCACGAAACAATGGGGAGATACAATCAACTATGTACATTTTTAATCAAGATCTTACTATAAGATCACTTCACTGTCATCACCGGGTGCCTGCCCGGTACTTGATCCATCATAGTTCCACTTTGGAAGCTCAGACGGATGTTCAACAGGCTTTGATATAGTCTGAAAATTTGTAAACAAAAACATACATCAGAACAAGAGTAGACAGAACTTGTTTCAAAATGCTGTAGAAGGTATCAAAATCCATCATACCCTTGACTTGCTACGCACATCGATACCAGACCCTCCGATCCTGTTTCAATATGATATGACATCAAGATAACTTTTTGGTGGTAGACTTATAGGAACTAATTGCAAGTGTCTCTTATTACCATGATATCCAACTTATAAAAAATCAGTGCCTAACTAAGCTAACTTTCATGTTTGAAATTAGGATTCCAGTTTCAATCGAGTGAGAAAATAGCTGAAAAATTTATCAATGGTATCAGATGTTAACAGAGAAGATGAGATATACCAAATGTACTCGGCAATAATCTTGTCCGTGTATGGAGTAATGTCCAAATTTAGTAAATCCTCGACCCTGTTTATGGTATAGTCTTCATACTTGGACGCAAAAACTCTGAACTTAGAGCCTTTAATAGCTCCTTTCTTGTTCTGTTTCAACACTAGAGAACTCCACATCTTTCCTGTCATAGGACTAGAAGGGATTGAGCTCTTTGTAATTCTCATCTGCCATTGTGAAGTTGGTGCCAAAATCTGTGCCATTTTGGCCTACACCTCACTGAAAAACATAGAATAGGAGTTAGAAATGAGCCATATTTCAAGTGTCTGTCAAACGTAGAATAACTCGCCATAGGAGTTACAACTACTACCAAAGACTTCGAAAGTGGAGGGAATCTCATCATCCAGACTTGGAAAGTCCAATATCGAACATCACAAATCAGATAAATAATCAAGCAAAATTAAGACAGTAAATGATAAGCTTAAATCGAAGGATATGGTCACTTACTAAAACTTCAGCTACAGCCTACACCACTGATCGATTGGTTTTTCAATCCGTGCCTCTACACTACTCTTCCATTTATGTAAATCATTGATTTCATCGATTACTAGATATCTTTTTTTAATTTTTTTTATTTGGGCAGGACTGCGTAGTCTACATCACCTATTCTTTGCTATTCTCAACCCAATGTTGAGATCTTGTTTGTATACACGGCTTCTTATCCTAACCACCATATCATTTTGCCTTTATTAACCTTTAGAAATTAAAATAGAGCTCTTGTTGAGCTCTATTTTGTCGTCTTTTGGTAAATACATATAAATACGCATTTTGGTAATACATATATCCTAACCACACATATAAATACGCATTTTGGTGAGATCTTTAGAGATTGACTAAGAAAATGCATTCCTAGGTATGCATTGTTTAAGAGCGGTCAGTCTGGGATTCACATACAAAACCAATTGGTAATTGATGGAGTGACCCACACTCTTATAAACTCACAGACAATGTCTCATATTCTCGATGTGGGATTGATATCTCAACTAGCAGCATATTTGGTAATCAAATTGTTGAAGAAAAGTGGGAAGGGTGATAAGGAAGAAAATAAGGCAAAGTTAACATGGTAGCTTAAAAACGACCCTCACGCTGACAATTAAATTTTGTACTTACAAAAAAAAAAAACACCAGGGACATAAAAATGAGTGATTGGATTGTACCAAACAAGGTGGTTGACCCCCGAAAACAGTCTAAACAGAAGCTAATAGTTTCTCCCGAAAAAAAAAAAACTCCCACTTTTAGCATTTCAGAGAAAGAACAAGCAAACACAGAGAAGGAAATACAGTAGTTACTAGTAGCAAACTAGCAATCTACCATGTGTCCAAGACTCAAAATTTTAGCACCATTATCAAATTCAGGAAAGAATGTGGCTAATTGGGTCAGACATTGTTACTTGTAACTGAACTCTTGACTAACCCAGCATTTATTCACTGTTTATTTACAGTCTAGTAACCATTCCTCATGCTTCTCCCATACAAGGAAACAGATGCAATTCATATAGAGTTGACAAAAAAAAAATCATATAGGTTGGGACAAAAACAAAAACTGACATGAAGGATGGTGCAAAATGGCTGCTTCAGGAAGGCTGGAACTGGGTTCTGCAACTCAAGTTGGAGACTTTGGAGCTTGCTTTTTAGAGTGTGAGAGAAACTAGATGGGGTGTCTTGTGTGGGGTTTTATATAAAATAGTGGTTTCCTTAGCAGATAGGGGTGTGGGTGAGTGGAGGAAAATAGTTTTCGGACCCTTAAGAGGCTCCAAGAGAAGCTTGGATTAGTATTACAGATAAGGTTGGCAAGTTCTTTTATGTTCTTTCTCCCCCAGCTCCATATGGACAAGGAAACTCATCACTTTTGGTTTTTCTCGATGGCATTTAAGAATGAATTTTTTGCTAACTAATTAATGTAGAATCTTTCATCAAAGCTCTAAACCTGAAATAGTATATAGCAAATCATATCAAGTTTGGGCTAAACAATCAAGAGTATCGAAGCTTCTTGTGCTCTAACATATGGATTCCAAATGCGTGAATTTGTCAAGCATGTTTCGCTCTACTCATATTTCATATTATGATCTATTTACATTTAGGCGAATTCTGGAATGCACCCGAGGGTTCCAACACCCAGACGTCCCTCTACGGTTTTGTACTGTCCCCATGGTATTATGTTTAGTAGCTGGTTTGTAGCTGTTAAGTACGTATATACGGTATCCTAAGTTTTACCGTGTACATAGACCACTGAAACTTAGAAACTAAGAAATCGCAACTAGGAGGTGCCTTTCTTCCTCATCCGACTGCACCGCGACGCCGGTGCCGGCTTCAGGCCTTTTGGAGGTGGATCTGGGCTTGGGCAGTGGGCTGGAGGTGTTGTCTGGTTTGGGTGGGTGATGTGATGCTACTGTGTTCCTGCTCTGATGGTTATCGGGTGATTAATTGGTGTTTTGGCTACTGTGTTGTGTTGTTTTGGAGTTTGGTGACTGATTCAGTGTTTGATGGTATGTTCCTCTAAATCTTGCAGGTGTAGTTGGGATTTGGGAGAGGCCTAGACGAGATATCCTGGAATTTCAGTAATTAGTGAACAAGTAATTCCATCAACTGGGTGATGAACGTTTTTCATATTTGTTGTTAGACCTGTAAATGGACCGGATCTTAATCCGGACCCGCTCTGGATCCGTGGTTTTTAAACGGGTTTGGATCGAAAATTAGACCCGTTGATCCGTTAAGGACCCAGATCCGTTTACCCGTTTATTAAACAGATCGAATACGGATCGAGGTTGATCCGATCCGTTAAGGACCCAGATCCGTTTAAAAATAATTAAATAATATTTTTATAAATATAATATTATTGATAAATATTAAATAATATAATAATTATTTGGATAACTTAAACGTCTAAGTTGCGTCTAAAGTATGATAATTTGATGAAGTTGAAGGTTACGATGCCTATGTTTTTTTTTATGCTCTTTGCTAAATACATTGGAGGTTTAGTATTTTGAATATATTAGTTTATTGTTAAGAAGTATTTTGGCCATGTAATTCAACTTTTGATGTAAACATTTATTTTGTTATAATATTTCATTAGTGTTTTATGAAAATTTATGATAAAATTAAGAAATTATTATTTAAAATTTGAAAATATTTATAATCATAAACGGATCGAATTAACGGGTCGGGTATCCGTTAACCCGCCGGATCCGGATTTGGATTTAGCTATCAAAGATCCGGCGGGTAACGGGTCGGATCCGAATCCAAAATTTCTATTACGGATCCGGATCCAGATCTAGGTAGATCCGCTCCAGATCTGGTCCATTTACAGGTCTATTTGTTGTACCAGGTTAGTGACTCAGTGTAGTCAAACTGAATTTCTGTTTTACTATTAACGTTTCCAGATGATCAGTGTTCTAATAACTTTTTTCCAGTAGAGTTTGAGATTGAATATGGGCATTTACAACTGTGGCTATGCTTCTCTTTAATCTGCTATCTTACATTTGCCATGGTTGCTTACGAATGAAGAGATGAGATGAACCAAACTTATTTTTTCTTAGAATATGGTAAACATCTAATCTCTTCCTTATGTTTCTTCATTAAAATGTGGACTTTGAGGACCAACTCCAATTTATCTCATTTCATGGGTTTGATTTAATTCAGGGCTATGATTATCTTTGGATCAAATGCTCTCCGATGACAAACATTATAGAGTGATGGCTCGGCAACTAGAACTTGGAACTTCTCCAATGCCAAACACTGTCAAATACAAGTATTTTACAGCTGGATGAAACCTTGGCTATGTTAGTCTTGTTTAAAACTATTATGATCATTTTGATTCTTGTCATGGATTTTTCTGAGCTATATGAATGTTGCTCAGGGAATGAGCTAAATGAATATTGATTATTGAAAAGATTCCATAGCAGAAATACATTTAGAAGCCTTCAAAAGATCCTAAAGACCTCTGCCACTTCAGCAAGGGCATAGATTTTGGAACCAGGTGGTTTTGGTGCTTATAGCAGTGGTCATCATCTTGCCATGAACTCAAACGTGCTTATTTCTAGTAACTTTTCATAACAATTTGGAACAATTGGTCACCATCTTTGTTGATATATGTGGTTCAATTTCAAAAACTGAATTATATTGATCTGAATCTTTCAACAGGTATTTGGATCAGCTTGGTATATCAGTAGCTTATGACACCAAAACTTGTTGTCGAAAGACATTGATGAATTACTCTACATGACTGACTTATTCTTTTATATGACAATGCTCTTTGGCACAAATTCAAATTCAATGGGAAGCAATGTATTATGACTTTTCGACATTTGGATATTGACCAACACGAGCAACATTAATTCAACGTCATTTATTACACGAATACCTCTGATTACAAAAAAAAATCCAAACAATTTTTTATAAATGTATAATAGACATGGAGTTCTAGATTCTTTAGGAAAAGACAGGACCCTGATATATTTCACACAGTTTAGCGTATCATAGAAATTGCATTACAATCTCCAACTTTAGCATCTCATAGAAAATGTGGTACAATTTCCAGCTTTCTACAATTACAGCAAATCATACTGTTTTGACAGAAATCATCAATCACGGCTTCCTTGATAGTTCTATTGCCAAGAGCTAAACTAACAATTGTTGTTCCAGTTCCAGAATCTACAACAAGCTTCAAGACACTCTCTTTTCCAAGTAAGTGATTCTGGGATAAGTACTACACTAGGAGAATCAAACCTAGAGAGAGAAACATATTAGTCTTAACTCGTAAGCATAACAAGTAGTACAACATCATGATGCAAGGATCAACTTCATACACAACACAAAATAGAAATTGAAAGTAGTCTTGCACCAAAAATCAGCCTATTGCAACATTTTCCACTGCCATAAATTAGAATTATGACTCTACTGCAATAAAAATAACATGCAACAATCATTCCTGGAATTCAAAAATTGAGCACGAAAACGAAACTGAGATGACACACATATTTGAAGACCATGTAATGAATCCAGTGAGACTCTTTGTTCATCAAACACATCAAACAACATAGAATATGTGGTATGATCACTACATATAGGATATCCAATGAAAGTCTCCATGTAAGAAAACCAATCAATGGATTACTGCTAATACAAAAAGCGGTTCTTGTTTAATAATTAATTGAAATCAACTAGAGAGCCAATAGATCCATAAGCCAAAAATCAATTTTCTTGTGCAATTTAGGGACCAAACAACACAGAACCAAAGGACATGCATAAACTGAGAGAGTGTATTTTGAAGACTCGGTGAAGATTCTAGCTGTTTAATTGATACAGTGAAGAATCCTCAAGGGAAGTGATTGATTCAATGAACCACTGGTAAGAACATTTTTTCGGTTAAAAGGTTCTAAACCAACGACCATATATGTCATTCTTCATGCACAACATGTGCATTAGAGCAAACTAAAAGACAGATGTTCAAGTAAGACTGAAAAGCTACACTTGATGATATAGAAAGGTACATCTATCCAAAGCCAGGAGAGAGAGCCAATAAAGGGTAGACGAGATAACAAAACAAATGACAAGATGACAAACATTACATCAAGTAGGAACTATTACGTACTAACCTTGCAATTAGTCCACAGTCCACAACACAGGTCGATACACCAAGGCTTGTTTCAGATCTTAGTAACATAATACAAGAAATTAGTCAATGTATTTGAAATCTGATATACATATCTGCAAATGTAGATTACTAGAAAGAACAAATATACATTACATTTGAGGTATCCATAAAGAAGCCAGTTTTAGTGTAGACAACCATTCAAGTGTGCATTTACAAAAATTAAACTGTCACAAGACTGACAAGGTCTGATACATAGGAAGTATAGAAATGGATTTCTTCAACATTAAAATATTCGGATGACAAGGTAAATGGTGATTATACATGGGCAGAATCAGATACATAGCTTCTTTATTGCCTACTAGATTTAGGGAATAGCCTATCATCCATAGCCTATCAAGTCTCAGAGTATGCTTGTCTTTGTAAGCTTACTTCAAATATCCTATATCTATATAGAATACACATGTAGGGCATCAAAAAAAAGAAAAAAAAAAGAATCATTGAACAGTTGTGCAGACTACAGATGTATCCACAACTTCTAAGTTTACATGGTAACCGAATGGCAACAAATAAACCGTCTTTATATCACCAATAGACTAGAGTTGGTTCCCCCAGGCGTTTCATTTGCCTAAATATGGAACCTAGAAACAATTATGAGACTTGAAGGACACCTCAATATACAAATCCTCTCATTCAAATTGCAGACATGAAAAAGCCTATCTTTATGCATCTCAACCCTAATTGGACATGAGAGTCTAGATACTGACTTTGAACTGATGGAGTTACTAACATAGATGGGCATGCCACTGTCTTTCTAAAACTAAACCAAATTGGCATCTCAGTTCATTTTTTCCTGCAAGATAACTGTAGAATTTGATCCATACAGCCTTTCAATAAACACAAAATCCAAATGATCACACAGATACACAAAGAAAGATAAATGGGAGGGATAATTTACACATGTCAAGATAAATGAGCCTAAGACAACATACAAATTATTCAATAGGAAGCCAAGAAAGTAGCAATTTTGGGGACCCAATTCAGCAATTAAATGAAGAAACAAAAACGTACAACTAATCAGAGAGATTAGGAACTCAATAATATGATTTACATCTCAAGACCAACTACACACCTCGTTTCAGTCTTGAAAAACCAATTCAACAATTAAACACAGGCAAGATTAAAGTTTAATAAGATAAGGGCAAGCACTAACCTTTATGCCTTATTTGAGTACCCAGCCGATTAGATTAACCATGAGATTAGAAGCTGTGGTGAAAACCTCCTCTCAGCCCTATAAATTAACACCGCTGGGACGGCAGAGGAACTCCGCCGCTTCGATTGCCTCACGGCGGGAAAATTGAACTCAATCCCATTTCGGTCACCCCGCTCAAAACCACAACCAAATTGAAGGTTCCTCATTCTGATTTCTGTTTCCCTTCGATAACCCCACGACTCTTCTTTAACACACAGAAATACATCTACGTATTTACTCGACTCACCCCCTAATACTAACCCCGTATTTACCCAAACCCTAAACATAATAGGTACCATCTCCTTTTGCACGTGTTGTTGTGTCTCGCCTACACGTGTCCAGACATGTGGGTGTGTTGGACCCTTTTGGTACATTCTAGACGTCTCCTTACATTTATGTCTCCATTATTCCCATTACTAATTGGTTTGAGTTGTTGGGATTTGTTGGTTCAAAAACAAGTATTCTTCGCTTGTTTAACTGCACATGATTTCTCTAAATAAAAGATTTTTAGAGAGAGAGAGGCTTCTCCTCTCTAAAAATTTTCTTCCAGATTTGCTGGTTTGAGAGTCCATCACCATTCCCCCGCCACCCATTCCACCCTCCATCCCTTCCCCATCACCTCTACCTCCATATCTCCACCTTCACCCAACCTCATTGATCAACCAGATATACCCTCTTCGCCATCTACCAACTCCATCTCGTTCAATTCATCAGATCTACAGTGATGGAGTGATCTTTGTCTCTCTCCACTCACAACTCATCTCCATCCCACGTTTCCTTCTTCTCCACAAACCAAATTTACTCCACCATATCTTTCTTTGGATGGTTTTAACTACAGTGAGTTCCAGATCTATAGTCTTCTCCACCATTAAGCAAGCTTTCGCCCGTTGGCGAATTCTTGTCCAATCTAAAGAGGCTGTTCATATTGCTTTGACAATCACTGTCTCTATGGTTAATTTGGTTTCTTGTGAGTCCCGCTTGTCTTCCAACCGGCGGAAGAGGTGGTGTGATGTGGTTTCGCAGTGGCTGTTGTCGTCCAAGAATTGGCTCGAATTTGGCGGTGAGATTGTGCGGCAGGAGATCCATCAGTGGAAGAATGTTAGGTTTCTAGGGTTTCTGATTTTTATTTGGGCTTTATCTTGTATCTGGGTTAGACCCATGCCAATGTTGAAATTTTATGTTTGCTGGGCCTATGTGCTTTATTAGCCGGGTCTATGTGCCTCTTTTGCTGGGGCCTATGTACCTCTTATGCTGAGGCTTTTATGTACCTTTTGTGCTGGGGCATCTATGTGTTTCTTGTACCTTATTTGATCCTTGTGATATTCTAATAGAGTTTTCTATTACGACCAAAAAAAATAGTTTGGGTTGATTGCTTTTCGACAATGAAAGTATAGACTAAAATACCCAAATAGCATTAGCAAACATTAAGATTTTAATCTAGACATATTATTGAATTCATAATCACAAGAAACTGGTACAAGAAAAGTCAAATAAGCCATCTTGAGTTCTTGCTTAGCAAAGGAAATTTAAAAATGAAGTTGACCAATGCACTCCCCTAATTTTACCCTAAATACCACTAAAAAAACAAAGTAAATTAAAACTTATGAAGGTGAACTTCGGGGATGACATAGATGTTAAGCTGGTATTTTAGTTGCATGGACTTGAATTGGGTTGGATGATGCATGTTTGATACTAAAGCCATCTTTTTCTTTTTTCTTCCCCTCGAATCCTTTTCCAGTCCTCCAATGAATGCCTGGGAATGGTTGTTGGAGAAAAGGACATATTTGTTGTGCCTTTGGGACCAGTAGAGATAAGGTGTCATATGCACAGAGGATCAGAGATCCACATTTCAAATGCCATATATTGAAAATGTTTGATCATCTAATAGTCACTACTTCTCTATCTGGTTGCTGGCTAGCTCAGAATATAAATCATCACATAATGAACTGCCATTGTCCACAGAGAACTCCTCTAACTAGGATGCATCTAAAACTAGGGCATTTCTTTTGAACTACATTACTTGATCATCGCTTGTTATGCATTTATCATCACACCTAAGGTTCCGTCGACATTTTTTAACAGTTGCTTCTTTTTTTTATAGAGGAAAGACGGCGTTGAAGTGTAATCCATAGTAGTTTTGACAAGATTGATTGTGTTGTTAAATAATTACTGGCGAAATCGTAAATCCTAAGACACATATACTTCTTCTCTTTTTGGTCGTTCACATATACTTCCTTCAACAAGCATATGTCTTAGCTCAATGATGCACTCTTTGTCAAATAGTTCTTATTAGAATATTTGAGTGATGTAGGATCTTCTGATATTGTTTTAGGGTGTTCTTACAATATGAGATTTATGCTATGTCCCCCCCTTTCAACAAACATATGTCTTACCTCAATGATGCATTCTTTGCTAAATAGTTCTTATTAGAATATTTGAGTGATGTAGGATCTCCTGATATTGTTTTAAGGTATTCTTACAATACGAGATTTATGCTATGTTCCCCTCCTTATATTCAACAGTTTCATTAATAGTAAGTTGGTAACAGAGTGAGAGCGGCATTTCTAGCCCTAATCTTCATATATATATATATATATATATATATATATATATATGCCTTAGCTGCATAAATCTTCATGTGCTTCTAACAACAGAACCATGAAAACACACCATAATTATTCAAAACCGTCTCCAAAGTCCAAACTATAACAAATCTGTTTTGGGCTAGTGGTTGTGTATCCTTTCTCCTATGTTTCTCTGGGTTTCCTCTTTTGGGTCCTTATTGGTACACTATGCCTTTGGGGCTGAACTTTATTAAAGACCCGAAATACACAGAAATAGAATGATGCTTTTGTTAAGTTTCCATGACCTCATAGACAGGTCCTTACAAAAGAAAGATGACTAAAGAGAAACAACGTACCTCTCTAGCTCTCTGCAACCTTGTGTGCCTCATTTTATATCCAACTTCTTCTTCTTCTACCAAAACCAGAGGTCCTAGAATTGAACAGAATAACTAGGTCAAATGGGGTGTTAGCTAAGCCAGAGTAATTGCTCTGTACACATGCCATCATGGACTTCAGTGGAACATTATTGATTTGAAGGCCAGTGACAAATTATTAAACTGCTTCATCTTTCAATAATCAATACAAGTAAAGCTGAGTCTATGAGGTCTCTCTCATTCACTCTGGGTGGGTAAGATGTACCTTTTGTCATGTCATATTCATACCTGAAAAATAAAGTACACACCAAACTTCTATGGTGTAAATGTTCCACAATTTCTCAACTATTAGTTATTCTAGTTAGTCCAAAATTAACAAGTGTCAGAAAGACATGAACATAAAAATATTGTAATTGTTTATCAGAAAGTAAATAAAAATGAGATAGAGATGAAATTTGATTTATTTCATACAATTAGCCTGGAATGTGTTGAGCCCCAATCACACACACATCTATAATACATATACAAATGTGGCTCTAGGTAAGTTGTGAGTTCTTTGGTTTGTCAAATGGTCGCAACCTTCTAGTAACAGAATGAAACATTAGGTCACCAGATATGATTTTGTGCGGCAACATAGTAGGAAAGCTACACTATTAGTCGTTATGATGCTTGTCTTTAGTACAGTTGATTTTCCGTTATGTCATCGTTTTGTTAAAATAAATAGAGTAGTCAATAATGCACTCTTTACTAACTGGTGCATGTTAGAATACATTACTTATTGTAATTTGGGGTTTATGCTCTATGTCCCCCTTTGTATTCTATGGTTTCAGTAATCAAGTCTTAAGGGCAGCCGCACCGGCCTTTCTTAAAAAAAAAAAACAATAATAATAATACATATACAAATGTTACTAAATTTAAACCTGGCACATGTGATTGACACATTATTAGAAATGCTTTTAGGGTTTATTTTATTTTTGAACATGTATTAGAAATGCTTTTAAACCCCTTCTTTTGGGTGAGGCAAGTCATTGTTTACTTGTGAGTATGGGAAGAGGTCGTTTTAGCATGGAAATGGGAATGCCTTTGAATTAGGGTAGTGGTCTATTATTACTTCAAGGAAAATAAATGACACTTGTGTTGCTTGCTGACACAAACCTAATATTTTGGTGCAACAAAATGGTACGGTGGGTGAGGCCTCACATCATGAGTGTTGCAGCTTCTTTGTGGTCATTATCATAACACAGTTTACTTTATTCATCATCCTTTGATACATAGTGAGAGGCTGCCATTGAATCCACTCACTTGGATCTTTTTACCAATTCTTCTAGAATCTAGATGCCTTTGCTATCTGCATTTGTTTGGTTTACTTCTTAAAAGATGAAAGAAATAGAGGTTCACACCTTACCCATTTTAGAACATAAATCTTCACCTTATTAGATCTTCTAAATTTTTTCTTGTCTTTGTTGTTAAAGAAAGTTGTTAGAATCTAAATGAGACTACATTTTTTCTAAATGTTACTTTATTTCTCATTTTTCAATTGATATAATCTCGTAGTCACTTAAAATCGTAAATTATGCGCCTCTACATTCTCAATAAAATTAGAGTTCGAATATCTTCTTATCGGAACCTAAACGGAACCGGAAACAGACCCGTCATCCCAACCCGACCCGGCTCCATCACAAGCCAACGGCGAACTGTGTTACAAACACGTGCGAACAGGTTGGCCAAAAGCGAGGGGGAATTGCCAGAGAGGCAAAGAGAGAGACATCCGTCGGGTGTGGGAACGAGCAAAGCAAGCAACCCAAATATTTAATACTAAACAAACACCTTTCGCTTCCTCTTTCTTTTGTTTTCGACGAAACCAACACACCACTTTATATACCCAACACACAAACCCTCCCTTCTTTCCTTTCTTCTTCTTCTTTGTTTCTTGTTGTTTTTCTTGCCCAATTTGAGGTGGGTTCTTCTTTTTCAATTTTCTCTGGGTTTTTTGTTTTGAGAATTGTACATGTTTTTGTTTGCTTGATGCTTTCTTTGTTTTGGAATTTTGCTAAAAGGAGTTGAATTTTGTTGTAGAAGACCAGTTCATATAGAGATATCGTTTTGAATCCATGGAGCCGCTTGTCAACTTCATTATTCGGCCTCCCAGGTGAATCAGGACACACCCTTTGTTGCTCTGTGTAGAATTCTTGATGGGTTTTTTGTTTAATGAATTGGGATTCTGAGTAAAAGAGATGAATTGGGATTTGAAGTTTTGAATCTTTAGTTGCTTTTACCTCTGGGTCTGTTGGAAATGATACCCTTTATTTAGCTGAGCCTAATTCAACTGTTTTGCTTGAGTAGAAATCAACAGTTTTGTATTTTTTTTTCGGTAGTATGAACATTGATGTCAACTACCAATCATGTGCTTCCTAGTCTATATATATGTAAATGAGAGTTTGAAACATCAATTTCTAATTCATGTGTTTGCCAGAAGATTTGTTGAACTTTGAATATGTTATATTTATGCTATTGCTTTGCCCTTTAGAATTAGAAATTAAATTAAGTTTCCTGTTTTCAGGGCTGAATACGACCCGAAAAATGATTTATTGGACGATGAGTTCATACTCAAGGGGAAATGGTACCAAAGGAAGGATTTGGAGGTAAGTTTCCATATAACGTGTATATGGCGAAGGTGTTTTAACTATACTATTAGTTCAGTCACTTCAATGCAAATATGGTGACTGTTTGTCTCGGAAAGTTTCATCTGCATTATTTTCTGTCTGCTTGTAACTTGATGATGCCATGTGGTTAGCATACTTAAATATGAAGGGCACTCTTGCAGGTTAAAAACAGTCGGGGAGATGTCCTCAAGTGTAGTCATTACATGCCCATTGTTAGTCCTGAAGGAAAGCCTTTGCCCTGTGTAATATATTGTCATGGAAACAGGTGATTATATCCAAAATTAGACTTGGTGGTTTCAATATTTTTTATGCATAACTTTCATTCATTCTCACTTTAGAACCAGAAGGAGGGTGATTTATTATTACAATTCAGTAATCAAATTATCAACTGCTTCAATGGTTGGATTTAGGTATCTATTAATGGCCTTAATCTTCAATAAGAAATCTGGCTGGTTTGACTGTTAGTGGTGGATCAATAACATGAAGATGCGTTTGCTTCCTTTTGACCCTATGATATACGAGTAATCTTTATCCTTAATTGCAATTGTAGCAACCTTGCTCTTTAATGGCCTCAAATGTCATATCATATAGGGCTTGAGTGAATCATGCAACCACAGTTTTACTTCCGCAATAATATACTATGGAAAAATATATCTTTTTAAAAAAAAAAAAAAAAAGTGTGGCTGGTTTAAAGGTGTTGCATACAAAAGCCAGTTGTCTTTAAACGATTGACCAAAACATATCTGTATTGATATTAGCTACCTAAAGAATTAAAGCTTAAATTTTTGGTCATTCGACTGCTAGTAGAAAACATTACCTTTCAGACAACCATGAAATATTATGTTTTGTTGTGTGCTACCTGTATCCATTGCAAACCAGTAAATATTTACCAGTATTTAAACTTCAAAGCGTAATTCATGGGTTAATATCTACACTATTACATATGAAACGGAAAGTTTACTGTCCGTGCTGATGTCATTGTTTTAATGAATCTAAATGACTGACGGCGACATATTCTGTTGACAGTGGGTGCAGGGCTGATGCAAGTGAAGCGGCCATTATTTTACTGCCCTCAAATATTACAGTTTTTGCTCTTGATTTCTCAGGATCTGGGCTCTCTGGTGGAGAGCATGTCACATTGGGGTGGAATGAAGTAAGTGTTTAGTATGTCTTTTTATTTTCTTGTATTTTTTAAAGACATTGAGTTATCAATACCATTTATGTGAAGAGAAATGAAGTTTTTTGTCAATGAAAGTCATGACATTTTAATTTACATGTACTTCTATGCTGGATCATGGCACTGGTCTCTGATGTTCTTATTCTTAACTACTTTTTCAGAAGGACGACTTGAGGACTGTAGTTGACTATTTGCGAGCAGATGGAAATTTCTCTTTGATTGGCCTGTGGGGCCGTTCAATGGGTGCTGTCACAAGGTACTATGATTCATATATTCATTGTTTCTATTATCTTGCATACATTAAATAAACCCTATATGAATCTTTCAGAACTGTTTGCTTTGGAATTGTTAATCAATGCTGCTAGTGGATTGTAATAAGTTATGAGTAATTTAGCTCATCATTTCTTTTGATCATGTTATGAAATCTGAATTGCTGCTAAAATTATGACTGAATCATAGAGTAGATAGTTGCAAGCCTCACACGAAAAATAATTTTTGTCCTCTTTCTAGAGCCAAGTATATGACTTGAAGGCTGAGTACTCCATTTTATAGCTAGCCCTCAAGTAGTAGGTTCTGAAGCTTTTGGTTGAAGGCTTAAATATGACAACATATGAAATTTTATGCTTCTCATTTCTATGACTAAGAGTCTGAGAAGTTGGATTTTGAGAATGTATTTTCTTACCTGCAAAATTGTATTGAACCTGAGGAAGGAGGCAACTATTTGTGTTACACATGGGTCTTCAACACCATGTCTTATGCAACACATTATATGATGTGAAAATCTGATATGCCATTTGTGATACCCTGGTATGCATGAGTCCCATAATAATGGTGTTATGTGGGAATCATAGCAAACTCAGCTGAAGAGATTATGATAGTGGGTAGAAGATATTGACATAAACAATATAACGAAATTCATGCTCCGCTTGAATAATTGGATCTTGGTAACCAAAATATTACTCTGAGTATATATGATCAGCCTATATATCTTCCTAGTAGACATACATGCTCATGTTTGGTGTGACTAGTGAGTGTTTAGTTGCTATCTGGTATGCTGTAGAAATTGGTGGAATATTCTCTTGGTAGATTTAGTTAGTATAGTGTTAATATAATGCATCTTCACTTTTCATTTTCTCAAAAATTAGCATCCTGTACTTTTTAGGCCTGATTAATCTGTCATTAACTTTATACAATTTGGCAGTCTCTTGTATGCAGCTGAGGACCCTTCAATCGCAGGAGTTGTTCTTGACAGTCCATTTTCAGATTTGGTTGATTTGATGATGGAACTTGTGGACACCTACAAAATTCGTTTACCAAAGTTCACTGTAAGTAGATGCTTATAGAGGGATATTGTGCTTGTTTTGCTGTAAATTCTTGTAAATTAGACCCTTTCAATGTTAACAATTGTTCGTGTGCTGGCAATACTGTTGTTGGGTTCAGACATACTGAACAATCTTTGTATTAAAAGAATAAACCCCAAACCCGACAGCCATGACTGTTATAAGATCTTCACCTTTACCTTCTTTTTTTTTTCCTTTTGGTTTAGGTCAAGTTTGCTATCCAATACATGCGAAGAGCTATCCAGAAAAAGGCGAAATTTGACATAGGGAATCTGAATACAATTAAGGTACTCTATTGATCAACCCTTCTGAAGTTTTTATCTTGTTCTGTTGAATCTGTCGCTAATTAGAATGGACTGGAACAAAAAATTTATGACTGTTTCTCATCATTTTTATTTCTTCTCATGCAATGGAAGCTCGTCTCATACAGTAAAGTTTCTGGCTGACATATGTTTGTCAATATTTTTTGTACTCGTTAGTGATGAGAGATGCTAGATTTTGATGTTGAAAAGTTCACTCTGATACTAGTTCAATTTAATATATTGAAATATACAAACCCTTTCGAAATAGATCAGCATTCACACTAGTTGCCTAAGGATAATAGTTAATACAGTTCTGCTTATTGATCCATCAGCTGTATTCAAGGATTTCAAGCAGTTTGGTCAAAGACAGCATGATTAGTTTGATGTTGGACCTGCTAAACTCTATTTTCACCAATTGTGTTACTAATTTGGATTAAATTCAGTGTGCTACATTGAACATTAGGTCACTCATCAGTTGTGTCCCTATTCTTTTTTTCTCATCACGTGTACCCTTGTACTCTCGATATCAATCAGGATTGGACAAAATTTCAAAATTTCTTCAGACATGAGGTAAACATCTAACGTGAGGAGACAAAGAGGGCCCACCGCTCAGTTCTTAACCCACATGAAGGGCAAAAATGTCTTTTAAGTCATTTTCTTTTTCCATTTTTTTTAATTTGTCTTCAATTCTTAATTTCTTATTTTCTTTTAATTCCTTCTCCCCTCTCTCTGCAACTTCCCTCCTCAATTTTCTTCACTTCCCCTTCTGCAAAATCTAACCCTAGAACTTAAATCTTCACCTTCCCCAAAGGCTCCTACACCTTCTTTCACCAAACTCAACCGCACCCACCACCAAAGCATCACCAAAATCTCACAATCCCGCCCCCACCAAATCCAATTACACCCACCATAAACTCTGCCCAAAACCCCCCCCCCTTCCTGTCACCACTAAATCCAAAATCTAACCCTTCTGCAAAATCTCGAAATCCTTAATCGCCTCCCCCAAAAACCACTCCTAATCTCATTCGAAGAGTACGATTTCTTCCTCCAGCTCCGACCAATACTCACTACAGCACCACGAGCTCATCTGATAATGAAGATAACGATTGGGATTCGAGATCCGAGATGGGGACCCTATCCAAATTTGATGTGTCGGTTCGAGCCGAACTGCCGCTGGCCCAAGCGATACCGAAGTACATCTGTAAAGGGGGTCTTCTCCTGGCGGTGATGGCGGCGAGGGCGAAGCGGGAGAGGGTAGGTTTTTCTAGGGTCGAAGGGGAATTGAAGAGTGGGTTTGGGAGTGTGAGATGGGAAGAAAGAGGTGCTTGCGGGGTACGAAGGAGTGTTGAGTGTGGGAGTAGAGAGAGTGGTTGCCACGGTTTACTTTGAATTTGGGTTGGAGAGAAGATGAGAGTGGTGAGAAAGAAAACAAGAGGGACATACAGATGAAGAGAGAAAAAAGAGAGAAGGTGAAGAAAAAGAAAAGAAAAAAAGTGAAATTAAAAAAAGATTCAAAAAGAAGTTTTTGTCCTCCATGTGGGTTAAAAACTGAACGGTGGGCCCTCTTTGTCTCCTCCACGTCAGATGCTTATGCCATGTTTGGAGAAGTTTTGAAATTCTGTTCAATCGTGATTGATTTCGAGAGTACAAGGATACACGTGATGAGAAAAAAGAATAGGGACACAACTGATGAGTGACCTAAAGTTCAGGGTAGCACACTGAATTTAATCCTACTAATTTAATATTTAACTCTTTTCCTTTTCCTGTAGGTGGCAAGGTCCTGTTTTGTTCCAGCTTTGTTTGGACATGCCATTGATGATGATTTTATACAACCCCATCATTCGGATCGTATATTTGAAGCTTATATGGTAATTGGAAATGATATGCTTGTTAGCAGTCATATTATGGCTGCCCTTTGTGTTTGATATAACTTTAAATGAAAATTTGGATGAACTTAAAATCTCAGTTCTCTTTCACGACTAGTATGTGAAACTTGCACACATTGAGATGATATCTTTCTGTTTTTCTTTGTCTGTTGTCTGGCTTTACAGGAGTCTAATGTTATATTTGGCTTGTCTTGTAATGTGAACTTTTTCAGGGAGATAAAAATATCATCAAGTTTGAAGGAGATCACAATTCTCCACGTCCTCAGTTCTATTTTGATTCTATAAATATATTTTTCCACAATGTTTTGCAACCCCCAGAGGATGAGGTTGCGGGTACATTTTTCGACACCATGCATGATAACTTTGGCAAGGTAAATCAAATTGTAGTTGTAAGTTTCTATTGCATTTAAACTACTGGATTTTATGTTTGGAACACCTCCCGGATGTTGACTGGTATACCTGCAGAGTGGTTGGAGAACTGTGCATGAGGTTGATTATGACCATGGGCGTGTAACTACTTCTAAAGGCATGGATAAAGTCCTCATTGTTTCTTTGTCAAGTGCCAATTTTGACTGGATCCTTATTTAGCAACCTTTCTTATTCAATCTTCAATTGATTACTTACCTGCAGAACCAACGAGTGGCAGCACACTGGATGCCATTAGCCAACTCCGTTCAAGAAGACCCATGAGTCGAACAGATGTTAGTAACTGGTTGCTTCAATTTTAGTTGCTCACATGTCAAACAGTACACTATGAAAGTAGACATCCACTTAAATATTTGTTAGAGATTTTGTACGGTGTGAAAGTGGGTTGCCAGTTCAATAATTTTGTTAGATGTGTTCAAAACTGGTTGCCTGTTATTTTGGCTTCTCAACTGTCGAACAACATTAAATAAAAAGGGGTTATGTTGCCACCTAATTTACTTTGTTAGAGGGGGAAATTATGTGTTGAAGGATGTGTAAATGTATGGTAGATTCACACACACCGTGTGAAAAAATTTACGTATTGAGGTTGGATTAATGTCTCAGATGTACGGACTAATTTAGTTTTGCCTTTTCCTATAGGTTCCTTCTGGTATATCATCTCAAGATGACGAATCTCATTCTAAGGTACTTGCCATTTTTCTCTTGTTTGGTTGTTTTCCAAATCCTAATTTTTTTCTCCTCATAAGATGAGGTTGTCCGGTGGCATATGCTTCATTGGTGTCCTGAGATAATTTGCTCAGATGAAAATAAAAAGGGTGAATCTTGTGACTTATGAGGAACTTGGTGTATCTCAAATGTTTGTTGTTTGTTGTTGATAATTTGAATTCTTACTTGGAAGGTAATGTAATTTAAAGTAACAACGCTGCATGGTGGTGCAGGATGGAAAACCAGATCAGGATCCTTGTCCATCATCTTCTGACATGATTAGCTTTGAATTCTCAAACGGCCATCCCCAAGTTCCAGCCTCAATGGACGATGATCAATATGTGGAATACCAACTCGAGGACTTGGCAGGTTTTCCAAGTGATGTGGAGGAGGAAGAAAGGGTGGGTCATATGATTGCCCTAGCTGAGATTCAGTATTAAAATTATCCTTTTTTTTTTCCTGAATTTTTGACGTGCGTGATGCCATCTAACTCGTCCCTGATATCAGATGTTCATGGAAGCGGTGCTCTTGTCGCTAAAAGACTTAGAGATGAGACACCCAAACCCACAGGCAGAAGAGCCACCGTCAGGGAATACCCCCGATTCTTCAAAGTTATCAGACAAAGATGACTGTCATGATGCTGTGTCTCCATTAGAACAGCTAGAATCTGTAGAGACAGCATCAACTTCCACGTCAAATGCACAATGTGTGTCCTCGAAAACAGAGTCTATTTCCAGTGCAGCTGTTAAGGTCAATGATTCAAGACCTGAGCAGCAAATTCCTGATGCAGCTGTACCATCTATGAAACCTGCATTCGGAACTTCTACATCCAGAAGGGACTCGGGAAGCGCTGGGTCATCTACTCAAAAGGACGCGCCAGATAAAATCCAAAGCGCATTGGACACTGACATGTCAGCTAACACGACAGCCACAGTGACTGTGGTAAAAAACCCTTCTAGCCATGTCATGGATGGTTTGGTGCGTCGGTGGGATTTCAATTTCTTTAGAAACAACCACAGTCGATAGGATGAAGACGTTTTTTTTTTTCTAAATTATTCTTTTCTTTATTGTTTTCAATTTAGATTTCATTGGTGTATTGTTTTGCAAGTTGTTACTTGTAACTAGCGTCAGGGTCATTTGTACATTGCTTGACTTGAAAGCGAAACCAAAAAGAAAAGAGTATAAAGGGTGCTTGGTGATTTCTTTGTTACAAATTCTTTAAATTCTCTGTTCATATCAGAGAACGAATATATTTTTTCTTTTTCAGGCTTTGGTGCCTTTCTTCCTCGTTGACAGTATGTGGTTGGTGTGTATGTGATGAGGAATTGTGGATAGATTTTTATGTGTTTCTAGTGTCAACATTTTACCCGTCGGGAGAGGACCCTCTTCTGAGCTCAGATTCTTGCTTGGATTCCTAAGATTCATGAAACAATACCAAACGGTTCCTCTTCTGGTTCAATTTGTGTATCTGATGGATTTGTGAACATGAGTTTAGCATGACGTTATTGAACACGAGTTTAGCATGATTTTATAGAAAGGGGTCTGCAATCGTCGTGTGATAACAGAGTAAATGTATGTGCAATACTAACTGAATTTAAAACTTGAAGATGCCATAACACGAATTGCTAAGGTATTGAAGAAAATTATAATATGGTACATTATTTGGCGCTACTAAAGAGAAGCCAACACAAATACACAATATTATATGTTTATAGAGTCGATCTACCTATTTGAATTTGTATATGCTTTGTATCTTTGTGCTCTGTTATATAAGTGGCTTTTTCGATTCTACAATGGTAAAATAATGAAAAGCCAATTTTTTATAAGCATGTTAGGTTTTAGTGTTTGTATGGTCTTGTAATTCGTTATTCTCCGATAGACAATGTGTCTTACCCTCCATTTCAAAAAAAGTATTTTCCTTTAATGGACAATGTGTCTTCTATGTAGCAATAAGCAAAATACATGAGAATAACACACATTGATCAATTGCTACGTCAATTATGTATAGCAGATACAATCAACTGCAAGTTGAGCCACCAAAACCTGCAGGGGTTACCAAACTTCCGTATTGCTAGCTGAGGTTGATGCTATTGCTATAACAAATGAAGTGGTGGGTACTAGAGGCTTTTTGTAAATCTATCTGAACTTGCTAGTGTGCCCATCATTCAAACATCTACAGGATTGCTGAATAGAGATGACATGGCACATTTATATAGGTCTGAATGCATCCTTTTGCATTTATAGCTATATATATATAATATATGTGTCAACGTTTTGTCTGCTCTCTTCCTTTTCATTTTGTAAGTTTTGGCCAAGTGTGTTGTTTGAGTACTTTTATTTTCCTTTATGTTCTTACGGAGGTTTTGGTCCTTGGCCTCCTCTCTCTGTTCTTTTTTTCTTTCATTATTAAATAAAAATAGAGGGGCTTTCCCCTTTATATAAAAAAAAAGTTGAGCCACCAAAAACAAAAAAAAAACTATTAAGTCGAGGCACAATGAGCAAGCTCGATATCATAGAATGATAACATCAAACGTACTTCTGCATAGATTGGTTGCAGGGTGTAGGTCCAGAATCCCATCTTCCTTCTATAGGACAATCCCAAGGCCAGTGGCTACCAAGTTCATCACAAACGCTACTCCCGATGAACAGGTATGTATACACCACTGCTACAATTCTCGATCAACCATACACCTCCTATTAATGTGAATATTGTCATGGACCGAGTTTGAGTGAAGTAAGTCCATGACACAAGTTCAAGTCCATCATGCAAGGTCCAAGCCTAAGGAGAAGCAATTCAATATTCAAGAACATGGTGGACATATCTAGAGAATTCCCTAGCTTTAGATATTTTATTGTACATACTTTGTGTACATTCTAGAACATGTAATTGTAGCCATTGGATCAAATGAATTCTAGTCATCCATTGAAGATGTGCTAGACTATAAATAGGTGGTGAAGGCTCTTAGCCAATCCATCCTGGAAAGCCTTGTAAGTGTTCTCAACTTAATACAAAGTTCCTTTCTCCCACATTGTCTAAGTGTTTGCTTCGCTTTGTTTTGCTTTGCTTCGCTTTGCATACTTAGTATACTTCTAGCATTCTTGCTCTCTTGTGTTGCTTTTGTTTCCGTTTTGTGAAGGCGAGGCTGACTTAGAGAGTTCGAGGAGGTGAACAACTCTAAGGTCGCACGGTTGGTAGAAAGGCAAAGTTCTCATCCCGTGACAAGTGGTATCAGAGCCTGGTTGCTCGCGCAAAACACAAAGAGAAGGAAAATGTCCAGAAAAGGGGTTTCGGTAGAGCAAGCTGTTGCTGGCACTAAGAGGAGCCACAAGGAAGTACTTGCTGCCTTAGATGCACGGCTCGAAAAGGTGGAATTGCCGTGGTAGAGTTTGACACTCGACTTGACGATGACGTCGTGACAAAGGGGAATCTCGTAACCATGGTGGAAGAATTGCGAGAGCAAATGCACGGCACTCTCAACATTATGGCAGATAAGATCAGAGGGGAGGTCCGAGAAAAGTTTGACCAAATGTCCGTCGAGCTCACAGCCCTCCGAGAGGAAGTGAAGGAGGTCAAGGGAGATTGGGCGTTATGCAAAGAGGCTGCGTTGAATAACTCGCAAGGGCCAAAGGAGACGAAGGCATTGGACTCTTTCAAACCCAAATCCTTTAATGGGAAGAGGGAAGCTAAAGAGCTTAACACCTTTCTATGGAACATGGAAATGTACTTCAAGTATCTAAAGCTTGAGGACGACGAGTCCAAAATTTCAACGGCTACCGTGTTCCTGGCCGACAATGCCCTTATGTGGTGGCGTCGAAGGAGCATGGAAATCGAGCAAGGTACGTTCTCTCTCAATACTTGGGAAGAATTCAAGAATGATATCAAGTTGCATTTCTATCCCCAAAATGCTCAATATGAAGCCAATGAGAAGCTTAGGTGGCTAAAGCAAACAGGTAGGGTCAAGGATTATGTCAACACATTTGTTAACTTGCTATTCGAAGTGCCCAACATGCCGGAGGAGGACAAGCTCATGTACTTCATGAGTGGATTACAAAGTTGGGAAAGACTTGAGTTGCAAATAAGACAAGTGCAGACCTTGTCACAAGTCATTGCCGCTGCCGAGTCCCTTACTGAATTCAAAGCTAGCCACCAAGGCGACAACAAGTTCAAGGGAAAGAAGGTTAACTATGATAAAAGTGGGGGAGACATGCCAAAGTCGAAGGAGAAGCCCGAGTCAAGTTACAAGCTGAAGGTGATGAGGTTCGAGAGGCACGACAAGTCCGCAAGCAAGACTTGGGAAGTGAAGTGCTACTTATGCGACGGCCCTCACATGATGCGCGACTGCCCTCAAAAGAAAGCACTCAAAGCCATGACCTTGCAAGAGCCTAGGATCGAGGCAGGTGAAGATAATGTAGCAAGGATGGGATGCATCCGGCTGCTCAATGCCGTGAAGGCTAGCGTCCCTCAACCAAGGCGACAAGCGGAATGTGGCTTGCTTTATATTGATGTCAAGGCAAAAGACATGATAATTCGTGCCTTGGTGGATTACGGAGCAACTCATAACTTCATGACGTTGGAAGTAGCAAAGAAGCTTGGCCCCCGAGTCACGAAGGAGTCGGGCAGCGTGAAGACGGTGAATACACCTGCCATGCCCATTGTTGGGGTAGCACATGATGTGGAGGTTCACATCGGCGCTTGGAAGGGGAAAATTGATTTCACAGTGGTTAAGATGGATGACTATGGCGTGGTAATCGGCCTTGAATTCATGGACAAGGTACGAGCATTTCCCATTCCATTCTATAACATCTTTTGCATTGTAACGGATGGAGAATTACCTTGCCAGGTGCCTGTGGCGAGACAAGCAAGGGAGAAGACAAAGGCTCTATCCGCCAAAGCTTGGAAGAAGGGCAAGCCTAAATTCCTAGCAACCTTCAAGATGGATGAGGAGGTTGGAGGAAAGTCCGAACCTTTGCCAAAAGCAATAGAGGGAGTCCTTGAGGAGTTTGGCGATGTAATGCCCAAGGAGTTGCCGAAGAGGCTGCCACCAAGGAGGGAGGTGGATCATGCCATCGAGTTGGAACCCGGAGCAAAGCCACGATCAAAGTCCCCCTATAGAATGGCGCCACCTGAGCTAGAGAAGCTTCGGAAGCAACTTAAGGAGTTGCTTGATGCCGGCTACATTTAACCGTCCAAGAGTCCATACGGCGCCCCCGTATTGTTCCAACGGACCTTTGAAGAAAAACAAGACATGGGAGTGGATGGACCGATGCCAACAAGCCTTTGAAGACTTGAAGAAGGCTTTGATGGAGGAACCCGTGCTAAGGTTGCCGGACCTTAGCAAGCCATTTGAGGTACACACCGATGCGTCGGACTTTGCCATTGGTGGTGTACTTATGCAAGAAGGACATCCGATAGCATTTGAAAGCTGCAAGCTCAATGACACCGAGAGGCGATACTCGGCGCATGAGAAGGAGATAACTGCCGTAGTTCATTGCTTGCACACTTGGAGGCATTACTTGCTTGGTTCCCATTTCATAGTCCGAACTAACAATGTCGCCACAAGCTACTTTCAACGCAGCAAAAGCTTACCCCTAAGCAAGCGAGATGGAACGAGTTCCTTGCCGAGTTTGACTATAAGTTGAAATACAAGCAAGGCAAAGAGAACGTGGTAGCAAATACCCTAACCCGGAAAGCCGAGCTAGCACCCGTCATTCTTACACCTCAAAGCAATCTCATGGGAAGAATCAAGGAGGGACTATCCCATGACTCTCAAGCCAAGAACTTGGTGGAGCTTGTCAAGAGTGGAACGACAAGGCGATTTTGGCTCGAGGACGAGTTGCTTTACACAACGGGGAAGTGGCTCTATGTTCCGAAATGGAACAACTTGAGGAGGGAGATATTGAAGGAATGCCATGACTCAAAGTGGGCGAGACACCCCGGCACTCATCGCACTTTGGCATTGCTTAGCGACACTTATTATTGGCCACATATACGGGACGATATGGATTCGTATGTGAAGACTTGCCTTGTGTGCCAACAAGACAAGGTGGAGCAAAAGCATCCGGGAAGGTTGTTGGAATCCCTTCCCATTCCATCAAAACCGTGGGGAAGTTTAAGTATGGACTTCATCACCAATCTACCCAAGTCTGATGGTTGTGGATCCATCTTCGTTGTGGTAGATCGATTCACTAAGTACGCCACCTTCATCCCGACACCCGTGGAGTGTACCATGGAGGTAGTGGCATGCTTATTCCTCAAGCATGTGGTGAAATATTGGGGAGTTCCAAGGAGCATAGTTAGCGATCGAGATGCTCGATTCATCTGAAGGTTTTGGACGGAACTCTTCAAGTTACTCGGGGCAAAGTTAAACTTCTCCACGGCCTTTCATCCGCAAATCGATGGGCAAACAAAGTATGTGAATGCCTTGTTGGAGCTGTACTTAAGGCATTACTTGAGTGCCAACCAAAAGGATTGGGCAAAGTTGCTTGATGTCGCCCAATTCTCTTATAACTTACAATGGTCGGAGTCGACGGGAGCAAGTCCGTTCAAGCTAGCAACCAGACAACAACCTTTGACTCCAAGCATGTTGGTGACTGGCTACATGGGAAGTAGCCCCGCTGCATATAAAACAGCCAAGGAGTGGCAGCAAGCCAATGAGCTCGCTCGTTTGCAACTAGAGAAGGCTTCAAAGAAGATGAAGAAGTATGCGGAGCGGCAAAGGCGACATCTGGAGTTCCAAACTGGCGACTTAGTGTTCTAGAACATGTAATTGTAGCCATTGGATCAAATGAATCCTAGCCATTCATTGAGGAGGTGCTAGGCTATAAATAGGCGGTGAAGGCTTTTAGCCAATCTATCCTGGAAAGCCTTGTAAGTGTTCTCAACTTAATATAAAGTTCCTTTCTCCCACATTGTCTAAGTGTTTGCTTCGCTTTGCTTTGCTTAGCTTTGCATACTTAGTATACTTCTAGAATTCTTACTCTCTTATGTTGCTCTTGTTTCCGTTGCGTGAAGGCGAGGCTGACTTAGAGAGTTCGATGAGGTGAACAACTCTAAGGCCACACGGTTAGTAGAAAGGCGAAGTTCTCATCCCGTGACAATATATCTTCTGTACAAATCAAGTCTGACTTGAATCAATCAGTATCTTCATATTTTGATTGTAGAATCATCAGTCTATATTTGTATTGATTGCTTTGCAATAACTTTAGTTATTTCCTAAAATATCAACACTAGGATCTGTATATATGCAAAGGTTGTAAACTTTTTTTTTTTATCAATGAAAACATATTTCTACATGGTATCAGTTTAGTCTTAAAGATCCATACATGTGTTTTTCTCTCTTCTTTCATTCTTTGCCTTCCTCCATCTTTTCTGTTCTCTTATGGCTTCCTCCTCCTCCATCTCCCAAAACACTTCATCTTTCCCCAAACTCACAGAAACAAATTATTTGGTTTGGGTTGTTCCAATCTAATCATACCTGAATGGTGCTGACCTATGGGGCTATATCGATGGCTTAATCGCATAACCATCTCCCACCATTGATGTCCCGGCCAGTGGCAATACCCCGGCTTCCACCAAACCCAACCCGGAGCACAAAACTTGGCTTATTGAGGATTAAAAGATTGTTAGCATCCTCACCACCTCACTCACCGAACCTGTTGCTTGGATTTTCCTTGGTTGCACCACATCCAAAGCAATTTGAGATTGCCTTGCCAATTTCTTCAATCAAAAATCTGCTACTAGTGTCATTAGCTTGAAGCTTCAATTGTATGAACTTCAGAAAGGGAATCAATGAGTTGATGCATACTTGCAACATGCCCAGTCAATTGCTGATGCACTTGCCTCCATTGATCAGCCTGTTTCTGATGCCGATCTGGTAATCGCTACTCTTCATGGTCTTAGTTCTAATTATCTAATGGTTCGAACTGCCTTGTCACAGACTGCTCTCCCCAATTTCTCTGATCTTCACTCTCGAATCTTGGCTTTCGAGGCGTAGCAACCACCGTCGGCAGCCTTACCGACCACCACTGCTCTCTTCAACAAAGACGGTCCTTCCTCTGGTTATAATAATGTCGGTGCCTCCTCTAGTCGGTTTGGTCGCCGCCCTTATACTGGGAATGGTGGTGATGGGCGAAACTATGGCAAAAATCCCCGCCATAATGGGCAGTCCTCTTATCGCTCTGGTAACTATCCCCAACAGCAGTTCCAACCTTATATGGGTTACTCTCCACCCAATCCATGGGCCCAACAACCATTCAAGCCTCCCTCCCAACAAGGCCTTCTTGGATTGCTCCCGGTCAACCTTGGTGTCCAACATGCATGTCTTCACTTCATGGGCCTACCTAATGTCCTCATCGGTTTAATGGGCCTCACACTGTTCGACCATTTGCCAGCGCTCATTTTATCCAATCTGATGATCCCTTTTGGTACCCTAACACTGGTGCTACTCACCACATGACCTCTATGCCGGTTCACAACCCACAAAATTATGGAGGCCCTCATAATGTTTATATGGGTAACGGTGATTCTATGCATGTTTCCCATACTGGTATTTTGCCTCTATCTTTGGAGGATTCCCAATTTTCTCTCAATAATGTCTTTCAAATTCCTTTTATTCGTAAAAATCTTCTGTCTGTGGCCCAATTAACAAAAGATATTCTTGTATTCTTTCTTTTTGCTCCTAATCTTTTTCAAATATATTGCTTACACTCAGGTCGTTTATTGTTTCAGGGCCCTTGTAAAGATGGCCTTTACCCTCTTCCTGCTTTTGGCACTCCTTCCGAGATTCCTTATGCTCTAGCTACATTGTGGTCTTCACTTTGGCATAATCGCCTCGGTCACCCTTCGTCATTAGTCTTATCTCATCTTGCATGTCCTCTCTTAGTTCAAAATATTCATTCAGCTCTTTTTGTAATGAATAGTAAGTTGCACCAATTACCTTATCCATCCAATAAAGAATATGCTTCTTCTCCTTTCTTTATTATACATAGCGATGTTTGGATGTCCTCTATTTTGTCTACTAGTGGGTTTAAATATTATGTATTATTCACAGATGAGTACTCTCGTTATACTTGGATATATCTCATGCGCCGCAAAAACGAAGTATTGACACATTTTCAAAATCTTGTTGTTCTCATCCAAAATGGGTTTCAGGGGTCCATAAAATATCTCCAAAGTGACAATGGTATAGAATACGTTAATACAACTTTCTCCCATTTTTTCTCTACTAAAGGCATCTAACAACGCTTCTCTTGTCCCCACATTTCCCAACAAAACGGTCTTGCTGAGCGTAAGCATCGTCATATTGTCTCTACAATTCGTACTCTTCTAGTCACTTCTAATTCTCCTCAGTATCTTTGGGTAGAAGCTGCCCTCACTCTTGTATTTCTTATTAATCTCCTTCCCACATCCACACTTGATTGTGACACCCCTTATTTTCGTCTTTATCACAATCCTCCTTATTCCTCTCTTCGTGTTTTTGGTTATTCATGTTTTCCTCATCTAGGTGAATATGTGTCCAACAAGTTGTCGAATCGTAGCCTTGAATGTGTCTTCATCGGCTACAGTCCTACTCATAAAGGCTATAAGTGTCTCCATCCTTCCTCTGGTCGTGTCTATATATCTCGTGATGTTATCTTTAACGAAACAAGTTTTTCATTTAAATCTTTACAGGTACAATCTCTTGGTCCTCTTGAGTTTGTGCAACTCACATCAACTGTCTCAGCCCAACCTTCTAGGCCCAGTCCACTTATACATCAGCCCATTCCTTCCCCTTCCCCTTCTATTGCCAACACCACTAACCCTGGTTCTCTCCTTGTCACCCAAACACAAATCACCACTCCACCTCCACCGGAAACCACCATCCCCGATCCCCCATAGCTACCCGCTCCGCCTTCCCCTGCCCATCTACCATCAACGCGCCACCAACCCACCCCCACCAATCTCCGATTCCACCAATCTCGACCCCAACCCATCCCTGTCTGTTCCGTCGCCGTCGTCGCCTCTGCTCGAACAACCACCACACACGGTTTCTCGTCTTGCTGCTCCGCCTGCCTCCGCCGCTCCACTCCCCGATCCGGTTGAACCACCTCCTCTGGTGGCGCCGCATGAAGCCCACCCTCAAGCTGCTGCACACCAAATCCAGACTCCCTCTCGCTCTGAAATTTCAAAACCTAGAAACCTCATTGATGGAATTGTCAGGTATCTTGAAGCTTCGTCAACTTGATGTCAAGAATGCCTTCTTAAACGGTTTTCTTGCTGAAGACGTTTACATGACGCAGCCCCCTGGTTTTTTTAATCATGATCACCCAACACACGTCTGCAAGCTTCACAAGTCTCTATACGGACTCAAGCATTCCATCGCATTAGCAGCTTTCTTCTCTCTGCCGGCTTTCACCATAGTAAGGCTGATCACTCACTTTTTATCTTCCATCATGGGCCACACACCATATACCTACTTCTCTATGTGGATGACATTGTTGTCACTAGTAGTCATGACAAAATTGTTGAGAGTTTTATTCAAGCTCTCAGCCGCGATTTTGATATCAAGGATCGTGGTGCTCTCCACTATTTTCTTGGCTTGCAGGTGTCTTCATCATCTATAGGTCTCCATATTGATCAACTCAAGTATGCCCATGACGTCCTCTAGAAGTATCCTCCTTCTTAGTCAACCAACGACCACACCTATGGCTACCAAACCTCCCCTCACTGCTACTGATGGCGAGCCTCTTGAGAATCCCACCCTCTTTGGTGAAATGGTTGGGTCACTCCAATACCTTACTATTACACACCCGAACATTTCCTTCGTTATCAACACGGTTGCCCCATTCATGAGTCAACCTCGCACAACTCATTTCATGGCTGCCAAGCGTATTTTACGCTATGTTAAAGGTACTCTGGCCCATGGCCTTTCTTTTCGTCCTCAACGTCATCCTATTACACTTTTGTCTTTCTCTAACGCCAATTGGGTTGGCTGTCTGGATTCCCGCCGCTCTACCTTGACTCTTGCTTAATAGCTTGGTGCTCCAAAAAGCAACCTACAGTTGCTCGTTCTAGTGCTGAAGCGGAGTATCGCTCTCTAGCACATGCCTCTGCGAAAACAACATGGTTAGGCTATTTATTATCTGAACTTGATGTGCACTTTGCCCTTCCAGTTATGCTTTATTGTGATAATTTAAGTGCAACCTACATGGCCTCTAACCCGATGTTCCATTCCCGAACTAAGCACATAGAACTCGATTATCACTTTGTTCATGAGAAAGTTGCTCTTGGCAGTCACCGTGTTTGTTACGTACCATCTATTCACCAACCAGTTGATCTGCTAACAAAGTCTCTCCACAAACACCGCCATACTGCCTTGTGTCTCAACCTCGTCCGTCCAAGGCCATCCAGGTTGCGGGGGGATATTAATGTGAATATATCTTCTGCACAAATCAAGCCTGACTTGAATCAATCAGTATCTTCTTAATTTGATTGTAGAATCATCAGTCTATATTTGTATTGATTGCTTTGCAATAACTTTAGTTATTTCCTAAAATATCAACACTAGGATCTGTATATATGCAAAGGTTGTAAACTCTTTTTATCAGTGAAAACATATTTCTACACCTCCAACAAAGCTTTACAAATCCTTCCTCCAGATGAGGAGGATGATCATTGCCAGAGATAAAGTCATGATGATCATGCCCTATCCGGGGACCCTCTATATCCTCAAGACCTGCTTCTGGTTCCACCATAGGCTAGGGCCATCCATAGACAAGTAGTCATTGTGCATCAAAGCGTGTTGTTGCAAAATGGGATCATTCTCCAAGCAAGCATGCTTAAAGGGGCTAGCATGAGATTGTCTCATTTGTATCACACCATATGATAGATAGTTGTGTTTGTACGTAAATGGTCCTTCTAAGGGCTAGTTTGGTATTGGTTTGACTTAGTTGTATTGCGAAAATAATCAGCTGTGAATTAAAATGATTTTGTATTTGATAAATATTAGTTCTAGGCTGCTCAGTGACCTGTAATTATTTTATTTTTTATAAAAAAAAAACAGTTTTTCTTTGATTTACCAAACACTATAAAATCTAAAAGTTCAGATATAAGCTAATTTTTTTTTTTAAAAGTGAAGCTATACCAAATGGGGCCTAAGTTTAATCTACAAAGGCAGGATATCAGTTCACTGGAGCCACTTATTGCCTCTTTCAGAGGCTGAGTTGGAGGTACATCCCACTTTCAAGATGTCAACTGTCTCCTTACCCAAATCTAGAAATTGTTATTGCTTGGAAACATGAAGAGTATGGGAATTTACCAATATACTAAAAGATGGTTAACTATTCACAAGAAAGGATGGTTAACTGTTCACAAGCAAGTGAACAGTGATTTTGTGAATAGTGATTTTTGTGTGTTGTAAGTGACTGTTCACAAGCAAGTGAACAGTGATTTTGTGAACAGTGATTTGTGTGTTGTTTAGGCCCGCGCTTTGCTGCGGGAGATTGAGAGAGAGAGAGAGTTCATCCAAAAAAAATTAAGAGAGAGTTTGCGCCCTTCTGTGACCTGCCAGTGGACTTCGCGCGCTTTTCCCCAGCGGACTCCGTGCCCATCTCGCCAGCGGACTACACGCCAAAAAAAAGAGTGATCTGCCAGTGGACTCCGCGCCCAGAGAGAGTTTGTCAAAAAAAAATAGTGATCTCCCAACGGACTCCGTGCCCATATCTGGGAATGAAGAGGACAAAACCGTCATTTTACTGTCATTAGTGAACAGCGGACTCCACGCCCAGAGAGAATTCATCCAAAAAAAAATAGTGATTTCCAAGCGGACTCCGCGCCCTTCTTTTCGTCAAAAAAAAATAGTGATCTCGCCCAAGAGATAGAAAATCTAGATAGATTGAGAGAGAGTTTGTTCAAAAAAAAATAGTGATCTCCCAACGGACTCTGCATCCTTCTCCCCAACGGACTGCGCGCCCTTCTCTTGGGCAGAGAAATAGAAAAAGCTAGAGAGATTGAGAGAGAGTGTAAGCTTCAACTTGACTGCAAAAACAACTGTAATACCTGAAGGAAAGGATGGGTAAAGATTAGAAAATTTATTCAACAAATGTTCTCTCTAATATCTATTGCAGGAAAAATAAAAAAAGTACCGAATTTAAAAAATCATGGATGAAGTTTTAGCCCAAATATTCAATCTCCACGCATCAGTGTAGATGGAGGAGTGTAAGTTAATAGATAAAAAAAAAGAATAAGATTCCAGGAAAAATTATTTAAAAAAAAAGGACCAGGAAAAATTATTTAAAAAAAAAATATTCACAACCCACCTGATTTTTGAGATGATGAAGAGACTTGACGGAAACTGATAAGATTCAGGCAGTTTTGATGAATTAAGGTTTGGGTAAACTTCCTCTTGTCTGAAATATTTCTTTTTCTATGTAGGATTCTTCTGGGTTTATGAGTTCCTTTCGTTTTGGTTTCGTCGCATGCCAGATCAGAGAAAGATGGAGAGAGGGAGAGCAGAGGTGGTGGTTTCGGTCGAGTACCCAACAAAGCTCTAAAGGGAGATTTTATCAACACCAAAAAAGGTGCTTCTTTTGCTCTGGGTAATCGATTTTCAGATTATAGATTCTTATAGAAATTGTCAATTTCGGCAAGGTTAGAGTTGGATGGATGCAAGAACAAAGATTATAGTTGGCGGTTTTGAATAGTGGAGGAAGATACTGAGACCAAATCTGGAAAAGATTTGGATTCGGTTACTGACTACAGAATATGAGAAGAGAGAGCGAGAGAACAGAGAGAAATCTTGGGCAACAGAATATGAGAAGAGCCATCCTATATAGAGAAATTTTAGGCGGTAAAGAAAGCGAGAAAAATCTAGAGAGATTGAGAGAGAGTTCGTCCAAAAAAAATAGTGATCTGCCAGCGGACTTCGCGCCATTCTCTTGGACGGAGAAATAGAAAAATCTAGAGAGACTGAGAGTGAGTTCGTCCAAAAAAAAATGGTGATCTCCCAGCGGACTCTGCGCCCTTCTCTTGGGCTGAGAAATCTTAGGCGGTAGAGAAAGCGAGAAAAATCTAGAAAGATTGAGAGAGAGTTCGTCAAAAAGAAAAAAATAGTGATTTCCAAGCGGACTCCGCGCCCTTCTCTTGGGCGGAGAAATAGAAAAATCTAGAGAGAGTGATAGAGAGTTCGTCCAAAAAAATGGTGATCTCCCAGCGGACTCTGCGCCCTTCTCCCCAGTGGACTCCGCGCCCTTCTCGTGGGCGGAGAAATAAAAAAATCTAGAGAGACAGAGAGAGTTCATCCAAAAAAAAATAGTGATCTTGCCCAAGAGATAGAAAAATCTAGAGAGATTGAGAGAGAGTTCGTCCAAAAAAAACAAAAATTAAGAGAGAGTGATCTACAAGCGGACTCCGCGCCCTTCTCTTGGGCGGAAAAATAGAAAAAAAATAGTGATCTACCAACGGACTCCGCACCCTTCTATTGGGCGGAAAATAGAAAAATCTAGAGAGACTGAGAGAGAGTTCGTCCAAAAAAATAAAAAATAGTGATCTCGCCCTTCTCTTGGGCGGAGAAATAGAAAAATCTAGAGAGACTGAGAGATAGTTCGTCTAAAAATAATAAAAAAATAAAAAAAATAATAGTGATCTCCCAGCGGACTCCGCGCCCTTCTATTGGGCGGAAAATAGAAAAATCTAGAGAGATTGAGAGAGAGTTCGTCCAAAAAAAATAAAAAATAGTGATCTCGCCCTTCTCTTGGGCGGAGATAAAAAAAAATAATGATCTCGCCCAAGAGATAGAAAAATCTAGAGAGATTGAGAGAGAGTTCTTACACTTTATCATCTAGGTACCGTGCATCTATGGTTATTCAAGATGATGAAAATAAAGCAACTGTTACACTTATGGGGGCGCAAGCGGAGCGGCTCTTTGGTTCCACCTGTGAAAATTTACTGAACAAAACACCCCACGAAGCACTACCTTAAGAGATTCAAAACACAATTATTGGTCAGACCCATGTGTATTTGAGTTGGGATTCAACAATTATGGTCAGCTATTAGTAAAAGGCATTGTCTCAGATCAAATAATTCCAAAACCAGCTACAGAACTGCATCCAACCATAGAAACACCAAAGAAAATGTCTGAAAGAAAAAGAGAAATAGATAGAACTGCAATGCCATTATTCACAGTAGAACCACAGAAGAAATCAAAAAGGTAAAAACATTATTCATTATAAAATTATTACATTTCATTTCATTATGTAATATGGGATTACTATTGGGACTGATTAATGGAACATTAAAACACTACAAAAAATGAAAATATGCAGTGATCTTATTTCTTATAAGTTATAACATTTAAATTTAATATATTTAAATTGCTTATGGTTCACCATTACAAAATTTCAAGTAGTTTCTCTTTTGTCAGTTCTATGCCTCTCATTTAATATGACTTCAACTCACAGGCAAAACAATGAAGGTACATCGTCCTCACCAAGCAAGGAGCTGAAAAGCGACTAAATACCAATCACTACAATGTATATATCCAACTCTTAGTAGACTTGGACTGCATTTTTGGTGAAAAACAGTAAACAAATAGATGGAGCTATATTTTTGATCACACTGCTGCATTTTTGGTGAAAAGCAGTTAACAAATAGATGGGGCTATATTTTTCATTATACTGTTTAGGGTTGATATGTCATGTTGTTCCTTATGTATAACATACAATGTGTAGTGTTGTTCCTTATGTATAACACTAAATATTTTGATGTGTAGTGTTGTTCCTTATGTACATACTAGAAATTAGGCCCGCGCTTTGTTGCGGGTGTGAATTTACAATTTATATACAAAATACAATTTAGAGAGACTCCCACGCATGAGTTCGTCCAAAAAAAAATAGTGATCTCACAGCGGACTCCGCACCATTCTCTTGGGCGGAGAAATACAAAAATCTAGAGAGATTGAGAAAGAGTTCGTCCAAAAAAAAACAAAAATTAAGAGAGTGATCTCCAAGCGGACTCCGCGCCCTTCTCTTGGGCGAAGAAATAGAAAAATCTAGAGAAAGTGATAGAGAGTTCGTCCAAAAAAAAATAGTGATCTCCCCCAAGAGATAGAAAAATCTAGTGAGATTGAGAGACAGTTCGTCCAAAAAAAAAATTAAGAGACAGTGATCTCCAAGCGGACTCCGCGCCCTTCTTTTGGGTGGAGAAATAGAATAAAAAAATAGTGATCTCCTAGCAGACTCCGCGCCTTTCTCTTGGGCGGAAAATAGAAAAATCTAGAGAGACTGAGAGAGAGTTCGTCTAAAAAAATAAAAAATAGTCATCTCCCAGCGAACTCTGCGCCCATCTCTGGGTATAAAGAGGACAAAACCGTTATCTCTTGGGCGGGAAAATAGAAAAATCTAGAGAGACTGAGAGAGAGTTCGTAAAAAAAAAAAATTAAGAGAGAGTGATCTCCAAGCGGACTCCGCGCCATTCTCTTGAACGGAGAAATAGAAAAAAAAAATAGTGATCTCCCAGCGGACTCCCCGCCCTTCTCTTGGGCAGAGAAATAGAGAAATCTAGAGAGACTGAGAGAGAGTTCGTCCAAAAAAAAATAGTGATCTCCCAGCGGACTCCGCACCCTTCTCTTGGGAGGAAAAATAGAGAAATCTAGAGAGACTGAGAGAGAGTTCGTCCAAAAAAAATAGTGATCTCGCCCAAGAGATAGAAAAATCTAGAGAGATTGAGAGAGAGTTCGCCCAAAAAAATAAAAAAATAAAATAGTGATCTCCCAACGAACTCCACGCCCATCTCTTGAAATGAAGAGGACAAAACCGTCATTTTACTATCATTAGTAAACAGTAACTGCCCCTGACAACCAATAGTATATGTTAAATTAAATTAAAAACCTAATGTATACACCACGCCAAGGCGCGGGTATCTTCCTTGTAATGTATTAAACTGAGGAGCTTCTGTTGAAGATTTGAATAGGATTTAGCATGTTCATTATTATATTGTCCTCAAGGTAGGACTTCTCTTTAAGTTTTTGGTTATATGTGTGATCAGTTATTCAGTTATCCAAATGAAAAAATTATCCAAATGAAAAGCTCAAGTCTTTCAGAAGTTTTCATTTAGAATTTCTTTTGTAGATATTACATATGTGGAAGTAGAACCTTTAGAAGCATTGTTCATAACTTTCTTCATCTTTATGTAAAAGTTCATTTCATAGCCAAAATCTTTTGGCATCTTGTGGAAAAATGCTCAAACCTGTCAGAATGATTTTATTCTTGATAGCATAGCAGTACCAGGAGGGTCATGTGTCAAGGTGCATCTATGTCGCATTCAGATCACTGAGCGCACCTCCAACTTCAGGTGGCTTATTGAATGAGTATCCAGATGCTTACTTGGCCATTTGAACAACTACTTCCTGGACTATTCCAGCAAACGCCGGTGAGACCTATTTTGCTGCTATTCGCAAATCATTGTTACTATTACTATAATTATTATTTTTAAGTAAGATCCTACTTGTGTGTAGCAGTAGTCTGCACTTTAGTTACTCAGTATGGTAGTTCCTTTTCATAGAAGTAGATATTACGGTGATCGCAGGATATTATGCACTTTTCTTGAATTTCTAGAACTCAATAGAAAATATTACTGTGTGAATGAGGAAATTCAATGGGTGGACACTTCTTATATGTGCGTGTGTGTGTGTACATAAACATAACTTTCTTATGAAGCTGCCTTTAGTTATGCAAGTTGGCAAAGTTTACTCTGGCCTAGACACTTTGTAATTGGTCTCTTCTAGCTCTTTATGTTGTGACTGGGAACAAGTATCAACTGTTTAGAATAGAACAAAAATAAAATTAGTAAAGAAAAAACAAAGATATAAACAGAGATGAGTGGACAAGATTCTCATAGCTAGATGGCAGAACAGAGATCCCTAGCAACCAACAGGAACAACAAGAGTACTGACGATCACTGCAAAATCCACTGGAAGGTATCCTAAGGAGGCTAATGGTTTAGGTTTCAGAAGCCTTTTGGTTGACTATTAGGTGAAACAATGGATTGCACATTCTCACAAACACCCAAAGAGCCGGGACAATGTGCCATACTTACCATTTAAGTTTGCATTTCAAATCTTGTCGAGACTTCAAAATTATCTGATCCTTGTTAGCCTGATTTTCAGAACGATATTCATCTAAGAAGTAATTGAAATTCTAAGTTGTGACCAAAGACAATGAAATTATCAGTAGATAGAATTTCAAGCTCATTGTGCTGACTGCTGATTAACATACAGTGAAGAAGAATCTTTCTTCACAATGAATAAATAATTTAGTTACATTATCACTTAAAAAGAAAAAGAATTTGTTCAACTTTTAGGCCAAACATATATACATGATCACTTCATGTCCACCATGTTACTGATAAATCCATGAAGGTCTAGCTTTCCCATCATTCAGCACTTAATAACTCTAAAGCAGTTTCTACCAATGAATGAATTGTAGTGTTGTGCCTGCTCATTCCCACAGTACCAGAGAAAATGTTGAAACTTTCTATCTCGGCTGTGGTCTCCAGCACATGTTCGAGCTCCTTTTCCATCCCCAATTCCTTGAATATTTGAATATTTTTATGTTTGTCTTTCATCATCCAAATTGCCAGCTCTATGGCAAACCTCCTCATTCTTGGAACTTTAATTCGCGGGTGTCTATACTTCCTCAGACTCTCAACTAATTCATAAGCTACTTCTGCCTCCGCAACTCCAGCTCTCTCAAACACAAGGCTTGATTCTTCAGGAGACAAGAATGATAAAACATGTGGAGCTAGTCCAACCATTACTTCCTTTAGTTTGTGCTCTTCTGACATGATTTTTTTGAGCACCTGCATTGTGAATCAAAGAATGCATCATAAATTATCAACATATACATTATTCATGCTAACATTTATCACATACAACAGGTATGACATTTCATAAAAGACTAACAATCTGAATCATTGACTAACTGCAAGATTTTCTTCTGATCGACCCGTAATTCAGATTGACGTCGAACGCCATAATATATTAAACAGTCTGGTAATGAATAGGAGTAGTTAATGTAGCAAGAAGTACTTACTGTAGGTGCTCCATTTGCAATTCCCTTAAGCTGGTTGAAACAGTTTGTGCCACTGTATGTGCACAAGTTCCTCAAGATTCTAGCAGCATTGATGCGAATCAATGGAGAATCAAGAGCTACTACAAGGGTATCCACTACACGCAACTTCAAGATACGATGACAGTTGTTCTTGCTTTCCAGTACCAGCATTGCTAGAGCTTCTCCAGCTCTATTTATAACCTCTTTATCAGTGACTACAATTTCTTCCCTTTCCCTTTCCCTTTCCCTTCTCCTTTCCCTCTTAAGGAAAATATTGAACAACTCCTTAAGCACGCCACCTGTTCCCCCTATTATCTCTGTTGCTTCCTGCTCCAGTGCTAAACTAGATAAGATCTCAATGCCCAATAATTGCAGGTTTGGATGCTTCTCACCATGCCTCAAGATATCTCTGATATTGCTGATTGCGAAAATTATCTCCGAAATCTCTCTCCGGAGATTCTTTCCTGTGTTGCCTGTTGTGCTCACAAGCCTCTTCACCAATTGCAATGATCGCTTCAGCGTCAGTAGCTTAGTTGGTGTAACATTTTCTGCCTGGAGCAACACCTCCTCAGCATGTGTGAAGTCTATGATCTTTGGCAGGAGGCCTCTTGTGTTTCCAATCTTGCCTGAGTTATCGTGATCACGCCCAAGTTTCTTCAAAATAAGCAGGCCTAAATGGTTGAACGTCCACAAACCATAGTTAGCATGATCGGAATGAGCTTTCTTTTCACTAATTTCATCACAGGCACCACTGGAGCTTCTGCTGGTTTGAAGCAGAGATGAAATTGATTCCATTGCACCAGGAATTCCAGCAACTCGGATAGAGTTCTGCTTCTTGCCAGCCAGTTTTGACAGTATTTCTGCAGCCGATTGTCTAATCACTTCTTCATCTGGATCAGTCCAATTCAGTATCTCAACCAATCTCTCTATAACTGATAAATTTATTCCTATCTTCTGTATGGTGTCATCTGAATACCGGGGGCTCATAGCGAATTGGCGAAGAATTTTGGCCCCAATGAGCTGCTCATCTGTGGAATTTGAACCCAATAGGTCCATGCCAAAAGACACCATATCCATCTTTAAGCCATCAAAAATGCTTCCATTGACACATCTTGAATAGGCATCATAGAAGAACCTCCTAATCGAAACCAAACCTGAAGGGCCTAACTCACACTCCTGGTTCACCTCTTCCAAAAGTTTACAGTAGCTCACCTTGTACTCACAGTAAGACTTCTCTATCAGAAACAGCAAAGCTTCGGCCAAGGCCAAGGAATAGAAAACACTCAGAGCAGCTTGCCGGTTCGTCTTGTCAGTGTCTCCTTTCTCCACATCACCATAATTGTGCTTGATGAGCTTCATCAATGAAAGAGAAATACAAGCTGAAGCTGATAAAAGCTGAAGCCAATAGAGCAATTTGCTGATGTGTCTCGCCCGAAAAACCCATTGAGCATATGGAAGGAGAGGGACTTCTGAGCTTGTCCAAGTCCTAGTAGTCTTACCTTGAACATTGAAACCTGCCAAGTTTCTTGCAGCATTAATCACTGCAATCGGACTGCTGTTTTGACTTTTCTTCCTGACTGGAAAAACAGGCTTGAAAAACTCCTTGATGCTCCCAAATATGAAGCTCGAGCTCATTCTCATTGCTCGAAAGCTGTTGATCCCAGATTCAGTGATGGACCATGTGGCTTGATGCTGCCACTCAAGCTCATGACTCCTGCTGAAAATCCGGGTCCCTTCAATCAACAAAATGATGGTAATGAACCAAAAGTCAGTTTTGTCTAATGTAATGGCAAAACCACCTAGAAGAACAACTGTGGCCCATATGAATCCGAGAGTTCCTAGGCCGGTTGCTGTTTTCTCGAGAACTGCTAGCCGGAGAGCGAATAGGGTCAGCTTCTTTTCAGGTGCACGAACTGTTGGCTTTGTTAATGGACCAACAGAAGCTGAAGTGTTGCTCTCTCTTTTCTCAATACTAGTTTGTGGCTGAAACATTGTGTTGCCTACACTGCCGGTCTGACTGAGCCTCTGAAGGTCAGAAATCTGCAGCCGAATGCTTCCTCCTTCCCCTTCAACAGAATTATGCAGAACCATGGTGCTAAATCAATCTCTCTCTCTCTCTCTCAAATTAAATATGAGTTGATTGTGGAAGTAGATGTAAGATTTTGGGTCTGTGTGTTTGTAGTTGGTGTTTTTGACAGTGCAGAAAATGATTGAGGAATTGGCCTTATAAGCTAGGAGGAAAAGTGGCTTGGGGAGCAAGTTTCTTACGAGGAAATGAGGAAGAACGAAAGAGAAAACGTTATATTGCTTTTGTTTTTGGCTCACTTTCCTTTTAGGATTGTTATGTGTTTTGTTTGGAAATGATTTTGCTCCTTCTGTCTTGCTTCTACTTAGTAGTTACTTGATGAATAAGCTAAAGACAGATAAAAGCCTACATCATTTTCTAACCAAAAGTGAAAAATCTTTTATTTTGTTGTTCGTATTGTTTTCTCCCACTTCATATTGCTTTTCACTTTATATGAAAGAAACCAATGTAGAAGGTTTTAGTTCTCATCAATTCAACTTTTTTACAATGTATTGTTGCCTGGGGACATTGACTTCTGTCCAGTTTTCCTTGCAAGACTTGGACTTCTGCCTTATATAAGTTGGTGTTAATAAATTAATATCAATAATATCCTCCTGGTTTTTCTCCTAATAGGATCATTAGAACAGATATGAATGACCAGGATTGGATTTCATTAGATTATCAAATTAAGCCACTTGTACATTGCTAATTATATTACTTATTGATTAGGGAATTGATTAATCAAAATCCAAGTCATGTCAGTTCAGAACTCTTATTAAATTTATAAGTTAAGGCTTGAATAATCTCAATGCTTTCAAAATTAGCATATTCTTTGTGATTTTGGCAAATTAGATGGTTGTAGCTTGCAGAAATGGATAGTAGGAGGAATTCCATTTGTGTCAAGCTAAAGGCTCATCTGGGTTCCTTCCTACTTCTATCCCTTCGAAGACTTGTGCTTTCCTTGAGACTTTGAGAATATATTGTAATGCAACTAAAACCAGTGTCCTTTAGTCAATTACTGGTTCATAACAAAGTATGATTAAGAAATAGGAAGCTCCCCTGAGTCTGGGAGTCGAATTTCCGCGTAAAGTGTTTCAGTAAGGTTTCTGTTCTTCACTGGGTCTTTGAACCACGCTCAAAGTTAGTGATTAAGGAATGAATGGTATCTTATAATTCCCTTCCGTGTATGTGTGAATTCGAAGAAAACAAGAACTCACAACCGGAAAAGAAAATTAGAGATCAGATTTTATGCCATATTGTGCGGTGAGCCGGTGAGACTAAAGTTATGAACACTTGATTTCAGGGTTGATGGAAAAGTGTGGAGGCAACATTTTAGTGCTGGGTTTTGAATGAGTCAATTGGTTTAGATGGGTTTAGGCTTTAAGGTTTAGGTGGTGTACATTGATAAACAAGGGTAGGTGAGTGGGTGGAGTAAGAGAATTAAGCTTTGTATAGGGAGGTAAAGTTCCTAAGCAAGCTGAAAATTGTAAATCAACTCCTGATCTGTAATCAACTAAACTCAAAAATGAATCTTTCTTTCAGATTGACCATTCTATCTAGCAGTATCTTATCATAAATTCAACAAATTGCAACTATAAACAAATTTATCTTCATTCAAAAGCTCATAGAATACAAAATTTTTGAACAGACCTAGATGGACCAAAGAATAGTTCTCCTCTTTGCTACTCTACTTTATATCTTGAGCGCAGAACTTGCAGATAAAACTTTGAAGCAGGCAGCTGTTGATCATGCTTCAATCACCGCCGGTGTGTTGCGTGTTGCTTGCCCCAACACACTTCAAACATTTTCTAAGTGTAGAGATGCAGCACATACAGATTGAAGTGCCAATTCATTTGATAAAGGTCTTCAAATATATATAATAGCAGAATACCAGCAAAACCATTGCTAAATTCCTAGAAGATCTTTTTTACAATGTACAATCTCCCATCACTAGATTAGCTAACAGACTTCACGTAATCACTACAGCAGCTTTTTGCATCCTCCAAGTGACAGGCAAATCGAATGACCATTTAACTAGAGAACTAAGATATCAGAGGTTTTATCAAAGGCAGATCTTTTTTACAAGGTAAAATCTCCCATCACTAGGTTAGCTAACGGACTTCACATAATCACTACAGCAAATCAAATGACCATTTAACTAGAGAACTAAGATAACAAAGGTTTTATCATCATAGGCAGGCTGACAGAAACTGATATGATCTAATCTTTAGAGCATGACTGAAATTTGAGTAAAAAGTTCAAACCAGATTTCCTTTAGAGCGTATGCAAAAGCTATTAGATTGGCTTCCCCAGTTCAGGCTAATAAATCTCAGGTAAACATTTTTTGGCACAAGCAAACACATCACTTCCGCGCACAAGGACTAACAGGAAAGCCAGATGTTGCAAAGGTATTTTAAGGCAATAAGGGCAGGTCAGCTTTGATTATAGCATGAAAATAAGAATGTCATAATATCCAAGTGCAAGAGCCACTTTTGTACTAATCCAATTGCAAACTCAACTTGCTAAAATGTCACCCCATAAACAACTCCAGTTCACCTTATTTTTCAATCAACAGGATAGCTTGTACTAGTTAGTAGATCAAGTCTACCCATATCTAAGTAATCTAACACTCTATCCACATGAAAGGCAATTTAGTCCTCTTCATGTCCAACTTAAATATAATCTCAACAAATGTAACAGCTTGATCCCAATCTATTCAAAGACGACATTTGATTAATCAAGTTTAAAATAACAGTGAAGCAAATGTACCATAACTAATTCAAAATATTAGACGAAACCATCACCCTACAACACACATACCTCTAACTAACCAAAATTCACACTCACCTCCGCAAGCTAAATCACACTCCTCCTCTGCTGAACCCTGGCCTTCTCGGCGCAAATAATGGACTCCACCAGCTGCACCGCACCGTCCAACCTCCCCTCAGCATTCACCACCACATAATCAAAGCTCTTCACATGCTTGACCTCCTCCCTGGCCGTCGCAATCCTCACAAGCAAGCTCTCCTTGGTCTCGGTCTTCCTATCCACCAGCCTCTCCACCAGTTTCGCCTCGCTCTCCGCCACCAGGAATATAAACACAGCCGAATCCCCAAGTATCCTCCTCAAAGTCTGAGCCCCCTGAATGTCGACTCTCAGCACAATGTCGTGCCCTTTCCCCATGTAATCCCTAATCTGCTGCTTCGGAATCCCCTTATAGTCGCCGTAGACCAATGCGTACTCGAGAAGCTCGTCTTTGTTGACCATGTTGAGAAACTCCTCCTTGCTGACGAAGTAGTAGTCCTTGCCGTGGACCTCGCCAGGGCGGATGGGGCGGCTGGTGGCGGTGACGACGAAATGGAGGTTGGGGTTGACGTCACGGAGCTTCTTGATGACGGCGTCCTTGCCGACGCCGCTGGGGCCGGAGATGACGATGATGAGGGGGGAGGGGGAGGGGGAGAGGGGGGAGGAGGAGAAGGCGGAGCCGAGGGAGGACTCGAGGGCGCGGAGGAGGTCGGAGCGGGAGGATTTGTCGAGGTCGGGGATGGGGGCGGCGGCGGGGCGGCGGGCGTCGGACATTTGGGAGAGGAAGCGAGGGAATTGGGGGTTATTAGGGTTTGGGATGAGGAGAGAATTGGTGTTTTTGGGGAGGAGAGGCTTTGGGGTGAGGAGGAGAGGAGGAGGATTGGTGCGGGAGAGAGAGGTGGTGAGGAATCGGCGGAGCATTGAGGAGAAGGAGAGGGTGCACTATATGAGTTTGGAGAAGCAGAGCATGGGATTGTGGGCTCTTTTATCCGACTCGAGAATGGGACTGTAAACTGGCTTGTATTAAAGTTTCAAGTCTAATAACTGCTGCATATAATTCAGTTGCCTTGACACAATACCTTCCCACCATAGCTACTGATGACATCTATGATTGACATGAATTGAGTTTAACTCAAAAAATAACATACATTAATACAAAATGTGACATGTTTTTTTGATGAAACAAATGTGACAAATGTTTCAATTGTAAAAGACTAACATGCATCACATTTGGAGAAATCAAATATGTTACATTCATATCAAATGCAATGAGTTATCCGATTTGTAGTCAATAAAAGATTAATATCAAATGGTCAATCCTTAAAAGATATATATATATATATATATATATATATATAGCCATATGATAAATTATGGATCCGTTCTTTTGATACATTTCAACAACTTACTCGTATTATTAATCTTAACACACACCATGTTAAGATACAGAAAAGGGATTTGCTATTCTCATTGTCATATGATATCAAATTTTTGTTTTCTCATGCATCGTTAGTGGAATTTTTATATCTTTTAGTCAAGATGACTATCCTCTATTGGAAGATACGTTGCATCAAGAGTTCAAGACCAAATTGAAGTTAGGAGTGTTATGATTTGTGCCTTTGTGCCGTGACATAAGAAACCCCATCTCAAGATTGCGACTTTGCACACCATAATTGAAGTCCCCATGACTCCATGAGAGTCCCAAAACTCTCTGCATTATTGTCCTCCCACCTCATACGAATTCCCTAGGCGTGGATTGAGCTCGTGAGCTGTTTAAACCAAACAAAAATATTGAAAAGCCAAACCACATTTCACACCATTCACCTCACAACCAGCACTACCTTTTGTCCAAAGGTTAAGCCTTCACATATAAATACCATCTCCACCACGCAAAATCTCAGATACCAAAACCTTTTTAAATCACAACTGTCATCCACCACCACCCACCGCCCCAATTATTGGACCCCCAATTCAATTCAACCCAAAACCCCCAAATCTCCCGATTCATCTTCCGATCCAAAACCCTAATTCTCAATCCCACCCACAAACCCTCAATCCCCGCCGACCCAATTCGCAATCGCCCCTCATAATCCTACCCAGAGCCTCAAAATCGAACCTTTCCTCCACTGATGGGCACAATCAAGGTCCGCAGCGACAAATCAAAACCCTCGCCGCAGTCGCCGACGCCGACCACGTGCTCGACGTCGTGCACCGAGACCATCAATGGCTGCCACGAGTTCAAGATCAGCGGCTACTCGCTCACCAAGGGCATGGGGATCAGTAAGTACATCGGGTCGGAGCAGTTCAACGTCGGCGGGTACACGTGGGCCATATACTTCTACCCCGACGGTAAAAGCGTCGAGGACAACGCTAATTACGTGTCGCTGTTCATCGCGCTGGCCAGCGAAGGCACTGACGTCAGGGCTTTGTTTGAGCTGACGCTTTTGGATCAGAGCGAGAGGCAACGCCACAAGGTCCATAGCCATTTTCTCAGGAGGCTCGAGAGTGGTCCTTACACGCTTAAATACCGAGGAAGCATGTGGTATGTGTAATGCTTTCGGTTATCTATGTGCTGTATGTGTTTATGGATTCCATTTTGATTGCCGGTTTCGGATTGAGTAGTTGTTAGTGAATGGTGATATGGCTTTAGAGATGTTGATTGCGTAGGTTAAGAGTTAACTAAGGTTGGTTATAGGGATTGAACTTTGTGTTCTCGGCTTCTTCTTTTGGTATATTTGGGTGTATTAGCTTTTTAACTTTAGAATGCAATTCAAATTAATGTTGGTTGTAGGGAGTGAATTTGTGTTCTCGCAATCCCAATGTTTCCTTGAATGCCATTCAAATATAAGATGGCCGTTTAATAGATGAAATTCGAGGAAGCATGTGAACGAGCTTGTTCACTAATGTTGTCTGTGACACTAGTACTTTGAATTAATTAAGGTTGGTTGTAGGGAGTGAATTTGTGTTTAGGACTATCACAATTGTAATGCTTACGTGAGTGCAATTCAAATATAAGAATTCGGAGTAAATTTTGTTCTCTATGTTGTCTGTTACACTTTTTATTTGACCTACAGAACGTGTTGGGGAACTAGCTAACTGCTTTGTTTTCTTGTTAGCAATGGATCCTACCAGATTGTTTTAGTGGCTTAACAAAGTCTTGGAATGTTTGGTACTTTATCTTCTTAGGGTCGACGTAACATAGAATTACTGCTTGGAATATTATTGCTTGGAATAATGTGGGTGATAATTGTAACTGAATAAGCTCCTTATCGGTGTGGTGCAGGGGTTACAAACGTTTCTTCAGAAGAAGTCTCTTAGAGACATCAGACCACATTAAAGATGATTGCCTCATAATAAGGTGCCGTGTAGGTGTTGTCAGGACAAATACGGAGGGACCCAAGACATACGCTATAGCAGTACCACCTTCCAATATGGGTCAGCATTTTGGTAAGCTTTTAGAAAGTGGTAAGGGGACGGATGTGAGTTTTGAAGTTGATCAGGAAGTATTTTCTGCCCACAAAATGGTGCTTGCTGCACGCTCACCTGTGTTCAGGGCACAACTTTTTGGTCCATTGAAAGATAAAAACTCTTGTTGCATAAAGGTTGAAGACATTGAGGCTCCTGTGTTTAAGGTTCTCTCTCTCTCTCTCTCTCTCTCTCTCTCTGTGCCTGTGTGTGTGTATAAATACTATTTCACTTTTAAAGAAGTATACTGGTACAATAATGGACATGATGCTACATACTTTTTGATAGAATATATCATTATTTTTATAATCTTTGCCTCAGCTGAGAACTTAGAGAATCTTATATGTTAATGACATGGTTGGCAAAATTGTGTCTAGTTTGCTTTTTAGCATGTTTAGGGCATCCTGCAAATGAATGGAAAGCTCAGGTGTCTTCATCGTCTGATTAAGCTGTTCATGCTTGTTTGAGAGAACTTAAGTATGGTGTTTGTATATGCACGGGTGGGCAGGCTGAATACGTTCTCTGTTACAAATTGCCATTTTAAATTAGCACCAGAGTCGTTGACCAGACGATAAAAGAAACATACTTGCCTTTGTAGCTAGACATTTTTACCACAGACTCCCAATATGTTTAAAAGAATTACTTGGTTCTGATTGATCGAGTGCGACATGCCCTCGAAGGCTTGAAGCTTTAAGTTTGGACAACAAATGTAAGTCTGTTTAATTACTGACACAGATTCAGAGTTCATAGATTATAACATTAAATTGTGTATCAGATTGGTCATTAGAAATTTAGAGCTTGGTTAATGATTGATTGCGTATGCACGGATGAAATGTGTGGCTTAAATTTATTCAAGTATTCAATGGATATTCATTTTTATCAACTATTTTATTATGTGTTTCTGTCATTGAAAAAAATAATTAAATACTAAAAAAGTTATGTCACTGTGTTCATGGAGTTTTTCAAGATGCAGTATAAGCCTATTTTCCTCATGTTTAAAATTGGGAAAGGTAGCTTGCTGCTCCTAATATTCGGCACTTTGTTGCTGCAGCTGAGCCTTACTACTTTCAATTGTTTTTCAGAATTCTTCTATTCAATCTCCATCTAGTTCATTATCAATTTTTTGGTTTCATCCATATATCTCTTGTCGTTTGTGTTTGTAACAACTGGCTATATAAATAAGAAAATAATGGTTTTCTGTTAAAGAGTCTATTCCGCTTGCTTCAATTTTTCAATGATGGTTTTCTGTTAAATTATTTCTTTGTTGGACGTGATGTCAGGGATAATTTGAAATGGAACTTAGGAAACTTCATGGTTTTGGTGGATCCAAGTCTAGCTGGGGACAAATATAGTATACTGAGTTATGTAAAAGCATTTTAGTGTTAGTATTGATGTTGACCTGATTATTTTGTCTCAATGCCTTTGGCTCAAGTTTTAGTTGCCAGAACTTGGATTATTTTGATATTGAAGTAAAGGGGATTAGGACGAGCTCGAGTGATAATAAGTTAATAACTGCTCTTCGTGTTTGCTTTGGATGTGTGCAGGTGTTACTTCACTTCATCTACTGGGATGCTTTACCAGACATGGAAGAGCTTCTGGGGCTACGTTCAAATTGGGCTTCTGCACAGACTACACTTATGGCCCAACATCTGCTGGCAGCAGCAGATTGTTATGCTCTCGAGAGGCTCAAAGTGCTGTGTGAGGCTAAACTTTGTGAGAATGTAGCCATAAACAATGTGGCAACAACATTGGCCTTGGCAGAGCAGCATCATTGTTTCCAACTTAAAGCTGTATGTCTCAAATTCATTGCGGTGCCGGAAAACTTAAGAGGTAATTATTTTCTGTATGATGTGCTTTGTTATTATTTGTACATAGCTGTTTCCAAAAAACTAAAAAAATCATCTGTTGTTAACCTTAATGTTGCTTGGTTATAACTGCAATATCTTGATCATCTCATGCCAAATACATGTAATTTGATATGGTGTCTGAGACTAGTTGTGGCGAATTTTACTATTCAACTAAAAATGTGAAGATGAATCAACAGAAGATATAAATCTTGGGGGGTGGGGGGAGGTGGAAGAGAGCACGATGGCTTTGTTTTTTATTTACAGTGAGCCTGCAAATGAAAGCCAACAGACTAGACCAGGCAATACCCTTTTGCGTCTTGGAACAACGATGAAAGTTAGCGATCCATTTGCCACTTTTTGAATAACAAAAACCTTCCGAGCTGTATGGCTTTACTGCTATCTCGAAATAGATGAAACATAGACTCTTGAGGCCGGGACAGAAACGTGAAACTATCTAAAAATGAGGTTTTATTTGAGCCTCTGACAATTAGTGAGCAATCTACTTTAGACAGGAAGCTAAATAGAAACTCTTGAGTTTTGAAAGTAAAGCTGGCTGCAAATATAACTGCAGGATAGGTTTCAGCATGGAAAATGCAATCTGAGCTTATTTGACAGAGAATTGATCATCAGAGTACTAGTCCATAATAGTTTGTCAGAACCACAACCTACCAGCAGGGTTTCCAACTTTTCAGTGACATTATTGGGGAGGCAGGCTTCAACATAGGGATATCCGAACTTGGCCGTTTTAAAAGTATTGACAGTCCGCTTAGCATCACTAAATCTAAAATCAGTAGCTCAGTCACTAGGATGCCACAGACTAGCTAGATGTTAGTGCAAAAGTGAGCAGTACAACTGGTCTTCAATCCTCCAAACTTGTTCTTGTCTCTTTAGATCAACTCCAAGTGCAACAGTACTCCCAAGTGCTAGAGCACCCTTTTGGACTATTAGTGTCTAAAAAAGAGGCATTGATTTAATACTTTGTTTTGATAATAGCATCCCAAAAACAAGTATCATTCCATGTTGTCCTCCAGCTTCCCTTAGCTAGCAAGCCTTATGCATGTCAGTGGACTTTGCTTTTACATTTTGAGGTTGCCTTTGTACTTAGGTACTATTGATTCTATTAAGACTATTGCTAGTTTGAGCAGGGAGTTTAGCTGCCTGCAGTGCATGCAGGGGATTAGAGGCTGTAACAGTCTGGAATAGGTTCATTTTGCCAGGCATGTCCGAAGTTTTGCGCTTCCAGCTATCAAGCCTGCTTTAAACCTTATCAACTAGGCTCACATAAGTCCTTTTAGTCAGTATAAAATGAATGGTTCTCTTCTTTCTTTTTTTCTTTTAGGAAAAGTAGCTTGTGTTTCTTATATAAAAAGAAAGTTCCAATATGGTGAATTGTTTTTGACCATACACCAGTTGTATGGACTGTGGAGTGAAAGGGTCATGTAGCTTTCGAATATATGTCCATAATATATGAGATAAATTATAATATACAAACATATGAAGTGAGCTCCTTTGCAGTTGGGAACGTTTCGTACATCTTTGATAAAACATCTCGTACATTAATTTGAATTGATATGATAAGTTTGGAGCAACCAGGTTTTCTTGGTAGCTTTAAGTAGACTTGTGAACTAATGTGCATAAGAAAACTCATTTTGTTGTTGGGAACTGCTTGTGCATTTGCTCTTTTTCTAACTTCCCAGTTGAATCTTATTCAAGTAATTGGTTGTAGTACATTTTCTTAATGTTAGTGGGGAAATAAATTACTATATATTGACTAGAAATTGCTACGTTGTGTTCAGCTGTGATTGAGACTGATGGTTACAAGTACTTGACGGAAAGCTGCCCTTCTGTAATCACCGAATTACTGCAATATGTTGCAAGGATTGGTGAGCATTCTTTTATTGCTGGTGGATTTGGGAAAGGGACCTTATTAGATGGCAGTGACATGAACGGAAGGCGGGTTAAGCCAAGGTTGTATTGATTCGGAAACAAAATGCAAGAACATAGGAGAGCGCTTGCTAGGTTTATACATTTATAATTGTATTAACACTGCTAATTCATATGAAAATAACGTCAAAATTAGTGGTTTATTGACCCTTTTCCTGTAATACTTTGTGTTTATGGAATTCTTTGCTTTATGTTTTGATAATTTGTATTGTAAACCTCTGGTGGCTATATTTGTGTGCAATTTTGCTTGGTGTGGACTCATGTTTGTTAATGAAAGGACTCGGCATGTTTGGATAGTGGGTTCACTTGTATGTATAAATGTTGCTAGAATATGATTATCAGATTATCAATAGTACTGAACAGTGTTCGAGTAAAACCTTACAAACATGTACAACACAACCATGGCTGACAAAATTTTGTCGGCAAAGGAGTTGCATGAAAATGTTATACCTTTGTGAGGAATATTTGAGCCTCCCGTATAAAAATGAACAGGCATATTGTGTTGACATTATGTCAGCGGCTACTACTCCGGCTAGTCCCGGGAGATAGTTTTCTTTGTTAATCACCTAGTTTATTAATTTTTTTTTGAGGGGATGTTAATCTCCTAGCATTGAACGTTTTTTTTTTATCAAAACGAATGATAGAAAAGAAAAATTAGCTGGAGTAATAATTACGTCTCAACTGGATGTTAGGCCTAGTTTGGTACGGTTTCGTTTTAAAAAAAATCAGATTCTATCCGAACTTTTAGATTTTATAGTGTTTGGTAAATGAAAGAAAAACAGCTTTTTTTTTTCAAAATTACAGGTTACTGACAGCTGCTTTTAGAAGCAACCTGAAGGTTTTTTTAAAAGTAGTTGTCACTAAAAACACTAGAAATTGATAAATTTTATCTTAGCAGCACTTTTAAAACTAATATTTACTAAACACAAAACTGTTTTAATTCACAGTTGATTATTTTCACAGTACAACAACAACAATTTTTTTTAAATCACAACAATACCAAACCAGCCCTTAATTAGTAGCATTGAACGTATTTCGTTGGAATATATTATGTTATTTTTAAAAATTAATATAACTATTTATAAAAGACTGCTTTTTTTTTTTGGTTATGAAAAGACAGTGCTATTCACGCACCCTTTCGTAGTTTTGTTCTATTCTTATAATGTTTCAGTCAAATATGTCTATTTTTTTAGTCAAAACTACAAATATCTTTTATCAAGCATAGAAATCTGATTGAAAGTTACAAAATACAAATATCTGCTGCTATGGCAGCTTGAAGAATAGGTGTTGAAAAGAAAAGAAAAACATCTTGTTCCAATGAACAAGCATTTGGCCATATACTTTCCGCTCGAGTTATGAACTCTGATTTGCACATGTAATTTAAATTGCCGACGTTGTCTTTAAAGTTTTATTTTAAATTCCTAAAATTGTTTTGGATTTTGAGTTAATGGGTTGTCGGCGCGTCTTTTGGATGTGTCGGTTTCTCATTGGCTTGGAATCTTCTAAGTAAAAACTTTTCAAAAACCGGATACTGTGAAAATTAAGTTCGTAAAACAAGAAAACACTTTCAAAACAAGTTTAGAAAATCATGAGCCAACTTAAAACTTTTGTGGTGCCTAAGACTTGAAAACATTTGAAAACGAGGAAGTCCGAGGAAACCGCTCTGATACCATTACTGTAAGACCAATATGCTAGAAGAAGGGAAGAAGTGATCAAGAATTGAGGATTGTATTACATAGTCATCCCACGAAATTTAAGACGGTCAATTTTGGGTGGCAGCGATCCATCTATCCAAGTCGATCGAATCTCTTGGTTTGCAAGAATCAGGGATCGACTGAAGGTGATTCTCTCTCCTTGAAAAAGCTTATGTGTCGACCTTTAGGTAATTGTACATCTTAAAAGGAGGGCTTACTCAGTCTCCTTTTTTTAGCATTAGAATGCTAGCCCTCGTGCCAAGGGCCCAATGACTAGGTGTATTAATCCTTGACGTGGCTAGCCTGGGCAATGGAAGTAAGCTCTTATAGACTTATACGTACTTAGTTTTGAGTCTACTAGATACTTAAATGTACAACAATTGAGGTCCCAGACAAATAGTATTCTTTTTCAGTAATTAGGTATTACAAGTTTGTTTTCTTTGCTCTCTTTTTGGAGCGTCAGTGCGATCGGCAAAGCTTATAGTCTAGATGCCTGTAGCATCTATCACTCTACTAGATAAAGGCCGGCATGTTGATACGTAAGGTAAGGTGCCTTCTGGCCAGATTTTTGTAGTGGTAGCTTATCACCTTGTAGTTTAGGCCTCTGTCGAAAATGAGTTTTCATTCATACCTCCAAAAATGGCACTTGGGATCTTCTTGCTGAATAGACCTCCAATTTACTTTTAGAAAATGCTAAAATGCTATTCACACCTCCTTAATTTTCTTAAAACGCCCATAGTCCAATAAAATCAACAAAATTCGTTTTCTCTTAGAAAATTCTATTCTTACCTCCATACTCAGTAGTTAGAAAATTAGACTTAGACCTCCTTTAATTTTTGAGCATCTAACGGTCATATTTTTCTTTTAAAATTTATCTAATTGATTCAAACCTATTATTAGCTATATCGATTCTCATAAGAACTTAACCGACAACAGGTTTCGATCTTATTGAAACAAACACAATCATACATATGTGAATTCATACAAAAAAAAAAACAAGAAACTCATACCTTGTGCATACACTCCAAATCGATGTTTGTCTCGATTAATTGCCACTATCTTCCATGGAGTTTGATGGTAGGGTTTATGTTGGAGAAGAATTTTTCTCCTAGGTGAAGACTACCTTCGTGGAGGTAAAAGAGGGGGTTTTATTTGTTTTTTTTTACTCTATGTTAGTACATAGCCAAAATACTTGGCTGAGCCGAGAATAAGGCGCAATTACCCGGTCACCGAAGATCATTCCAGGCAAGATAGCCTTGGTGAGCCCTTCACGGATATACAAGGAGTGAAGGACCGATAACAAACCGCTTGCCAAAATCACTCTAGCGGCAAAACACCCCCAAAAGGGGAGACACTACAAAGGTTAATAAGTAGTCCCTCATCAGAGACTGAGGCCAAAGTGTCCAACCTTAGCCTATAAAACAGGCAAAAACTACCATAAAAGGTGCACACAACTCATTCCCGCTCTCTAGTACATCACAAGTAGCTCAAAGCTAACTTAAGCATCGGAGAGTCGAAGACTGGGCCACCCCAGTCCCGACTTCCTGACGCTGTTACTTGTGCAGGTGCCAAGTGCAGGAACGAAGGATTCTACCTCGCCCCGACTCGCAACCCCTTCCCGGCTCGTGACCTCAGAACGAGACAGGTAGAAACAATTGGCGCTAGAAGGAGGGCCCCTATCTTGTGGAACTCCCATTTGACTCGGCACCATAGTGGAAATCGTAGATGACTCTGCGGACCCTGGCACTCAAGTAGAGAAGGAGACACATCCCTTCCCCAAACCGGCAATGCAGCCCCTATTAGCCATCCCGACCCCGCCACAGCCCTTGAAATTCTCAAGCGAGACTTTCATTCGTTCCGCGAGCAAGCGGCGAAAGAAAGGGCAGAAGCGGAAGCGTACTGGGTACGCATCGCCGAGTTGGAGAAAGAATAATTCTTGCTCCGCGCCACGTTAGAGCATCTTAACGTGTACAAAAAAAGCTTGGACCACGCGGCGCGAGTTGCCGGAACCTCTTCAACTCCTACTTAAGGCCAGGCCGGTTCCACGCTCCCGGGAGACCCTAACCAGATCATATACGTATCTTATCCCCTTGCCCACCCCTTATTTCCACTCCCAGCCCCCCAACCATCTCCAATCCCTAATGACTCCCCCTGCCACATCAGCCTAATCCATCTGCCCAGCCTATCTCCACTTCAACTACTGCCAACTCCCCTAACCCACCTCTTGACATGCCAACCCGCCTACTGCTCCAACTCAGCCAAACAGTCACACAGTTGGCTTCGCGGATTGACGGCGTCGAGCGTCACGGGGCCCAGCGACCCTTGTCCTCTGGCTATGGGCATCGCCCAAGCCCCTTCACACCTCAAGTGCAGATGGACAAGCGGCCTCAAGGAACCAAACCATCCAAGATGGAGAAGCATAAAGGCATAGGGGACCCCCATCTCTACCTCGAGACATTCTTCTCGCTATGTAGCTCCACTACCCACAGCGACACTATGGTCCAGAATGGGCAACTCTACCAATATTGTGCTCCCGTCACAGGCACTAGCACCATTGAAGTACATGGCCAGATTCAAACCCTGCATGGTGGAGCCCCACGGTTTCCCCCACGCCAGCCTTCTGTAAAACAGCAACGCACGACACCCTCAGAAATCCTAGACATCCAACGCGGTGTCACGATCACCCCATCAGCGTGGGATCAAGTGACATTCCGCAGAGGTGAGGATACCATAAATTGCCACCACTGTGAGCCATTCATAATCAATGTGCAGGTGGATCATTACAGGTGCCACAGAGCATTAGTGGACACAGGGGCCGCCTTAAGTGTCATGTTTTCTGATTGTTACAAAGGACTCCGGCGAGACCGAACTAAACTGTACAATAACCACGACCCCCTGGTCAGCTTCTCTGGCGAGATAGTACAACCGTTAGGCTCAGACCGCCTAACTGTGTCGGTGGGAACTGCTCCTTGCCGTTCTTCCATTACAGCCCGCTTCCTCATTGTCGATTGCCCCTCGTCCTATAATCTCATCTTAGGCCGAGACATGCTTTGGGGGCTATAGTGCTTCATAGCCAGTCACATGCTTCTCATGAAAATTCCTACCCCATGTGGCATCCTTACAATTCAAGGGGATCGAGCAGCCATTGAGCATTGCCATCTTAACGCCATCCAGCAAGGGCGCGGAGCCTATGAGATGTTGCCTCTCAGCCTCTCGGAGCCCATAGATGACCCGCGGGACGACCCAGAGGGGAGCGGGAAAAAGAGAGCCCCGCGACCTAATCCAGCGGAAGACACGGAGCCCATAGATGACCCGCGGGACGACCCAGAGGGGAGCGGGAAAAAGAGAGCCCCGCGACCTAATCCAGCGGAAGACACGGAATGGGTGTCCCTGTCACCCACCACCCCGGAAAGAAGAGTCTGCATTCGCTCAAGTCTCGGCCCGGAACTCCGCCACAAGCTCATTGCCTTCCTCTAAGAAAAACAAGCAGTCTTCACTTGGTCCTATGCCGACATGCCTGGGATCTCTCCTGATATCATCACCCACAAACTCAACATCCTCCAAGATCACCCCCCTGTCAAGCAAAAGAGACATGCCTTCCACCCAGACAAGTATTGAGCTATCCAAGCCGAGGTCCAACGACTTAAGGAAATCAAGTTCATCCGTGAGGTTTCTTACCCGAAATAGGTCTCCAACGTCGTCATGGTCCCCAAGTCTAACGGCAAGTGGTGCATGTGTGTTGATTACACGAACCTTAACAAGGTCTGCCCCATGGACAGCTTCCCCTTGCCACGAATAGACCAATTGGTTGATTCCACAGCTAGCTTCAAAACGCTCAGCTTCCTCGATGCCTACTCGGGCTACAACCAAATCAAAATGAACCCCGTCGACCAAGCTCACACAACCTTGGTCACCGACAAGGGACTGTATTGTTACGAGGTCATGTCCTTTGGCCTCAAGAACGCGGGGGCGACTTATCAACGACTGGTCAACGCCCTATTCGAGGATGAAATTGGCGAGGTCATGGAAGTGTATGTCGATGACATGTTGGTCAAGAGCAAGACAGAGGAGGACCACATTGCCAACCTCAATAGAGTATTCACTAAGCTCCTAGAACAGGAGATGCGTCTCAACCCTCAGAAGTGCATCCTTGCCGTTGGAGGCGGCAAATTCCTTGGCTTCATGGTCAGTGAAAGAAGCATTGAGGCCAACCCGAAAAAATTCCAAGCCATACTAGACATGACTGCCCCAACCTCCCAGAGTGAGGTCCAGTGCCTTACAGGACGCCTGGTAGCCCTGGCACGTTTTATTTCCCTCCTCACAGACAGGTGCAATCCCTTCTTCCAACTGCTCAAGGCACAGCATAAAAAAGATATCAATTGGGGCCCGGAACATGACGACGCCTTCAACAACATAAGGGCATACCTTGCCACTGTCCCTCTCTTATCCAAGCCAATCCCCCGCGAGGTACTTTACCTGTATTTGGCTGTTTCCGCCACTACCGTCAGTGCGGCGCTCACATGCCATGCTCATGATAACGAACTCCCAGTTTACTACTGTGGCAGAGGACTCGCGGATCCACAGACTCGTTGTCCAGACATAGAGAAACTTGCTCTCGCCCTCATCACTGCCGCTCGGAAACTCAGGCCATATTTCCAAGCCCACACAATCCATGTACTCACCAACCAACCTTTACGGCAAATATTGTAGAAACCTGAAACCTCAGGCCGCATGGTAAAATGGGCGGTTGAGCTGGAAGAATTTGACTTGCACTACAAGCCGCGAGTGGCCATCAAAGAGCAGGCAGCGGCATACTTTATTGCTGAATTTATCCCCTTGGCCGATAGCAGTCCCCACCCAGACGCCCCCACCGGGGACACCATCTGGGAGCTCCAAGTTGATGGATCCTCTAACAACAGACTCAGTGGAGCAGGAATCATAATCACGGACCCAGAGGGCCACTCGTATAAGTATGCCCTCCGGTTTGAATTCAAAGCCTCCAATAACATCGCTGAATATGAAGCTCTTATCGCAGGCATTCAACTCTGTCGAGAGCTCGGAGCCCGACACCTTCACATCCTCAGTGATTCTCAACTCGTAGTCAGTCAGGTGGCAGGGGACTTCAAGGCCAACCAGCACAACTTGAAATCCTATTAAAGTCTCGCGGGGGCTCTTCTGCAAAACTTCACCTCATATAAACTCACCCAAATCCCGCGAGCAAAAAACTCCAAGGCCGACGCCCTTGCGAGACTCGCCACGACCCCTTCCGAGTCCACGCCACCTGATGTGCACATCGAAACACTCGACAAGCCTAGCATCTCAAGACCCTATTCAGAAATTTTTGCCCTTGAGCCCATGGAGCAACCCTCATGGATGGACCCATTCATCGCTTTCCTTTCGGATGGAACCCTGCCCCGGGACAAGCATGAAGCACAGCGGCTACGCCGCAAAGCCTCCCTTTACTTACTCAGAAGTGGAAAGCTATATCGCTGGGGCCAGTCGTGTCCCCTATTGCGATGCCTACCCACGGCAGAAGGGCCCAAAGTGCTGAAATCGTTCCACAGCGGCATTTGTGAGAACCACGCAGGGGCCCGGAATCTCATGTTTAAAACACTTAGCGCGGGGTATTATTGGCCAACCCTAGAACGTGATGCCAAAGCGGTCGTCTAAACATGCCTTCAATGCCACAAATTTGTAGATTTTGCACATCACCCCCTAGTGCCCCTCTCTGTCATCATCTCGCCCGTCCCTTTCAGCCAGTGGAGACTCGATTTCATAGGACAGCTCCCCACAGCCCCGGGACAGTTCAAGTATGTCATTGTCATTGTGGATTACAATACAAAATGGATTGAGGCAGAGCCCCTCGCCACAATCACCACTGAAAAAGTAATCAACTTCATTTGGCGAAATCTGTACTGTCGCTTTGGAGTACCCCAGGTCATGGCTACATGATGTAATTTTCGATGATATGTCTACGTGACTTGAGGGATGCGGTACTCTAAGGCCACATTGAGCTCTTAGAATGTAATATATCCCTAAGTTAATAAAATTCCTATTTCGATAAAAAAAATATTGATGGATATTGTAGATCAAAGTTTAATTAGTTAAAGTGTTAACTAACAACTTTAAGGTCATATGTTCAAATCTCATTAACAAATGTAAAATGTGTGAGCTATTTAATAAAATAAAAATAATAATAATTTAGCATACGTATCTTAATTGCAAACTACCTTTTGTAGCATCTAGCTACTTTCATATAAAAACCCTAACTTTTGAGTTTTACGTAAATCACGACATATTGCATGACTCTGAATCTTTCGATTTAATTTCTTTTTTTAAATAAATTTTACAATAGTTATACACCAACACATTGGCATTAGAAAAGGGGGGTTTTTTTTTTGATAAGAACAAAAAAAATGCTCTAGCTAGCTAGGGCGTAATAAACTCCATATCTTTGGTGCATGCATCTACGAAAACCACCCAAATTGAAAAACGTTCCCAAGCGCGAGAAACCACAGTCGCCCACAGTATTCAAGATTTGAGCAGACAGATTTACCCTCGAAATTGCCCTATAAGAGAACCACGAAGACGCCAAGAATATCACACCTTCAATCCCTCTCCTCCGATCTCTCTTTCTGAGCCCCGTCTCATCTTTGATTTGAGTGTTCCGAATATCGTCAAAGTTGGTCATGAGATATCAGAAGCCGAAAGCATTGATGATTAAAAGAATAGAGAAGGGTCTGAATAGTATGTTTCATTCAATCAATGGCTATGCCAATATATACAGAAGCTACAACAATGATCCTAACTTGTAGGAACTATTCTAGGAAAGAAATCACAATTGACAGCTAATCTCTATTAAATACAAGATATCATCGAATCATCTAGTCCTTATTCTTAACACTCCCCCTCAAGTTGGAGTGGATATTGATCACTCCCAACTTGCTTAACAACATTGCAAATTGATTCGAGCTCAGAGGCTTCGTGAAGATGTCTGCCGGCTGTTCCTGCGTCTTAACATACTGTGTCTTTATCATTCCCCTTTGCACTTTTTCCCTCACCACATGACAATCAATCTCGATATGCTTTGTTCTCTCATGAAACACAGGATTAGAAGCTATGTGAATTGCCGCCTTGTTATCACAATATAAATTCACTGGTCGTACTTGTCTAACATTCAAATCACGTAAAATATATAACAACCATGTTACCTCACAGCAAGTTGTTGCCATGGAGCGATACTCAGCCTCAGCACTTGAACGAGAGACCGTGCTTTGTTTCTTTGTCTTCCATGAAATTGGAGCATTTCCAAGAAAGATACAATATCCCGTAGTTGATCTTCTCGTATCCTTACACCTTGCCCAATCCGCATCACAATATGCCGTTAGCTCTAAAGATCCACTAGAAGGTAGGAGGATACCTTGTCCTGGAGTCTGTTTCAAGTATCTCAATACCTGATAAGCTGCCTCCAAGTGAGGCTCTCTCGGTTTGTCCATAAACTGACTAAGAGTATGTACTGCATATACAAGGTCAGGCCTTGTGATGGTAAGGTAGATGAGGCGCCCAACTAGTCTTCTGTATCTTGACGCATCATGCAGCAATTTTCCATCACTTTGCGTAAGACATACATTCTGCTCAACAGGGAACCGTGAAGGCTTGGCTCCCAAAAATCCTGCATCCTCCAAAATTTCAAGTGCGTATTTACGCTGGCTTAATGCAATACCTTGTTTTGACCGTGCCACCTCTAATCCAAGAAAATACTTTAATTTTCCCATATCCTTCAACTTGAATCGGCTTGACAAGAAGGCTTTAGTTCTTGTGATGTCATCTAAGCTATTCCCGGCGAGAATCACATCATCCACGTAGACTAAAAGAGCAGTGAAGGTGCCATGATGATTTCGAACGAACAAAGAATAGTCGGACCATGATTGTCGGAATCCGGCTGCCTTGAGAGCGGCCGATAGCTTCAAAAACCATTGCCTGGAGGCTTGTTTTAGGCCATATAACGATTTATGTAACTTACAGACAACATGTTGCTCCCCCTTTCGTTCGAATCCGGGTGGCAATTGCATATAAACATCCTCATGAAGATCACCATTGAGGAAGGCATTATTGACGTCTAACTGATGGAGATGCCAATTTTGTTGTGCAGCCAAGCTTAATAAGACACGGACTGTTGTGAGTTTGGCAACAGGAGCGAACGTCTCTCTGTAATCAAGTCCCTCAATTTGGCTATATCCCTTGGCCACTAAGCGTGCTTTGTAACGCTCAATAGTTCCATCTGGATTGAGCTTGATCTTGTACACCCACTTACATCCAATGGGTCGTTTGTGTGCCGGAGGGGCCACCAAACTCCAGGTTTTGTTGGACTGCAAGGCTTCAATCTCTAGTCGCATCGCCTCTCTCCACTTGGGGTCTTTTACTGCTTGTGAAAAGGATGAAGGTTCTCTGTGCAAACTAATGTTAGCAGTAAAGACTCGATGAGGATTAGAGAGATGGGTATAAGAGAGAACATTAGAGAGACTATGAGCCATACCAGGATTGACGACCTCGGCCGAAGAGGATGAGGGGACTGAACGAGATGGCAGGGCCGCCTCAATATGAAAGTCATGCAGTGCCGTAGGAACCTTTGTGGTGCGAGTAGAACGTCGAACTGGTGGTTGAGGAGGAGAACGTGGGTTCTGGACTTCAGTTAGAGATGAATGAGTGTGTTGTGTTTCAAGAGAAGAATGAGTGGGTTCCGTTTCAAGAGGAATAGTAGACGGTGAGTTGGAGGGGAAAGTTAGAGAAGATGGAGGAGAGGGAAAAGATAGAGAATTAGTGGTGATGGGATTCAATGAGTCATCAGCGGAAGAATGATGTAAGGTGGTGGAATTGGAATTGTTTAGAGTAAGTGGAGGAAAAGATTCTGGAGAGATTGTAGGATTGGGCTCAAGGTCAAAAAGTGGGGATTTTGAAACAATTGGATAAGGTAGGGAATCAGAGTTTTGTGTAGACTTCTCCACTATGTGTTGATAAGGAAACACATCTTCAAGAAAATCAACGTCTCTTGAATATAGAATCTGCTTGGTGACTAAGTTATACACTTTATATCCTTTCTTTCCATTTGGATATCCGAGGAAGATACACTCAACAGATCTGGGATCAAATTTGGATGGACGAGATGGGTGCGTTGACACAAAGCATTGACATCCAAAAACTTTAAGATGAGAATAGCTAGGTTGATGACCAAAAAGTTTTTCGAATGGACTTTGTCCTTGAAGGTTAGGAGTCGGAGTTCGATTAATTAAGTAGGTGGCGGTTAAGATAGCATCCCCCCAAAAAGGTTTCGTCAAATGTGCTTGAAAAAGAAGTGCTCTAGCAACATTGAGCAAGTGACGATGTTTGCGTTCAGCCACACCATTTTGTTGTGGTGTGTTGATACAACTCGTCTGATGAACGATACCTCGAGAGGAATAAAAATTGGGAATTTTAAACTCGACACCATTGTCACTCCTAACCATCTTGACATGCTTGGAAAATTGTGTTTCAACAAAAAGGATGAAGTTGATGAGTAAAGGTCGTGCTTCAGACTTATGTTGCATCAAATAAACCCAAGTGCTCCGTGAATAATCATCAACAATAGTGAGGAAATATTTTGCACCAGAATAAGTTGGAACTTTATAACCACCCCAAATATCAACATGAATCAAATCAAAACTGGAAGAACTACGAGTAACACTTAATGGAAATGGTTTGCGAGTTAACTTAGCAAGAGGACAAACAGAACATGAGTTTGTATCGCAAGACTTATTCGAAAGAAAAGGAAATAAAGAAGATGCTTTAGGCGAGGGATGACCAAGACGTTGATGCCACAAAGTATCAGAATTAATGTGGACTGCATTGCATGTTGCTTCCCTGTTAACACTTGTGTATACTGCTTTCTATGTGAAACAAGGCAACAGAATTTGTTTGATTAAAACGATCCTCTAGTTCTAGCCACATACCTCTAGCCTCCTTGCAATGGATTACAGATTTGGACATGTTCTTTGACATAGCAGAGATCAGCCAAGTCTTGACAAGAGTATTGCATCTGTCCCATTGAAGGCGTTCTTCTGCGTTGATAGTTGGCCTTTTTAGGGTTCCATCAACAAATCCTGTCTTGTTCTTGATATGGAGGGCCATCATCATCGACGATGCCCAGGTTGAGTAGTTGTCCTCCGCCAGAGGTTCAGAAACCAACATAGCTCCGGGTTGGTCTGAATGGTGGAGAAAGAGCGGGTGATTAGAGTTCTCCCATGGTGCTGCAGCTTTGGAAGTTTCTGATCCCTTCACAATTTCGGGGGACTTTGATTCATCATCGCCAGCCATGAGGATTGTTTGAGTGAAATATCAAGGTCTCAAGAACGCTGCTCTGGTACCATAAAAGAATAGAGAAGGGTCTGAATAGTATGTTTCATTCAATCAATGGCTATGCCAATATATACAGAAGCTACAACAATGATCCTAACTTGTAGGAACTATTCTAGGAAAGAAATCACAATTGACAGCTAATCTCTATTAAATACAAGATATCATCGAATCATCTAGTCCTTATTCTTAACAGATGATGAAGAAGATGCTTCCTGTATAGGACAGCCTTATTCATCGAATCAATGATTTACCAGAGGCATATCTCTTTCTCAAGTGATCTATTGAATATATGAACTAGGGTTTTCATGATTCATTGTTATTGATTACGTTCTTTATTGATTTTGTAATTTAGTATTTCTTTTGCCAACGTCTTGAGATAGATCGAGATATTGCATAACCGAATACAAATCATTCTGCATCCAATATATCTCTATTAGATTTCTAATCTTCTTTTGTTGTTGTTGTGATCAGTTTGTAATTGTGGATCCAGTGGGAAAGGAGATTGCACGGAGTACATGTTTCCGGGTTGGACTGAGGAAGAGGACAGAGATCAGGAAGCGAGCAGGGTGTAACTGATGTGCAGAGTAGCTCTAAGCATCTGACTCTAGTTCCTTCGGATGAACAGAATAGTGCATTCTCTGTGGAAACTTGTGTGTACCATTGGAAGTGATGTGGTACTTGTGGTGTCCCTGTAACTCCTTTCAAGCTAACCTTTTGATCAGCTGTTTTTGCAAAAGTTGTTGCACGGCAGTCATTATAGGCTGCTGAGACATCCTGCATTCCTGCTAGGGGTGGATGAATCTTTTGAAGTGATTACAGACCGGCTGCTGAGACATTCTGCTAGGGGTGGATGAATCTTTCGAAACAACTACAGTTATGTCCCAAGTCAATTGGTAAAACCTTGTTCAGCTGGTACTAGCATTTTGTATCATTGCTACTTGATAGAGCTGGATCAGAAATTTGGATATGAGATCCCAGTTAATGATCTTGTGCTTGTCTTTTTTCAAATTCATGTTGACGCACCACTTCTTACCATCTTTCCATCAACACTTCCCACATCCTTTGTATCATCCTGCTTGCCAAACAACCGGCTCTTGTCTTGCTACATTCCATATACAACGACCCGAAACTTCACAAACGTACAACCCCCTCCAACAAAGGGATAAAGTCGAACTTGAGGAGTTGATAGAACAATTAATAGAAGCACTGGATGTAGCCATCCATACGGATCAACAATTTACCAGAAGCTAGCAAACGTCTTATTCTTACCAGATGAAAACAAATTTAATTTAGATTTTAGTTATAGTTGAGTTATATGTTTCTCATTTGGTTGTATTGGAGTAGTGATTGTTATGTTTAATCAATCAATAAATTATTATGGTTCTTTATTCGCTGTCGATCATGTTCACATATAGCGTTTCTGTTTCTGCACAATCCCGGATGGGGTATGCAGAAGCTGATGGTGGGTCTGATAGGCTGTTACCTCCTTTCATGTTACCCTGCAAGTGAAATGACGACCGGGAGCCTCCGGTCTTTCCTCCTCCGATGATTAAGTCAGTTTCTGACGGGCCAAAGAGTAATTAACAGGTGTAGTAATTGTACCTGACAAGCTGGTGGTTGGGCTGTATTTATAGCCCAACCGGTGCTCCCTTTCCCAGGAAACCAATGTGGGATTCCATGTCAAGTTTCACGGTGGATTTCTCTCGTGCATGTAATCGTCCTGAGCCCAGTATTACTACCATGATTAACCCGGCCCATCCAGCTTATGGGCGGGATCCTTAAATCGGCCACGGTTGTGGTGAAATGCCTGCAGGTTTACGGGCTAGAGAGGTTGTTTCACGCACAACCGACTACAAGTCCCTCTAAGTTCCCGTTCAAGACACATCTTGAGTGGGGACTTGCTAAATTAAGCCCGTAAACCAATACTTTCCCGCCCACCACCCATAGTCCTCCCCAAGCTCTGACTCATGATGTGGGTTGAACGGGTGTTATACTTTCATGGATAAGGGTAACGAGTCCATTCCATATCCGGTGTTACTACTCGAGTGACGGGGTGTTAATGCCATCCATGGTTTATCAAGCCACTTGCTCCGTTTTTAAAGGGAAGATGTCTTTCATGTGTTGCGATCTCGGTGACACTCACCCGAGATGGACCTTATGCTTGATCTTATGCCTGGGTGTTACGATCTCGGTGATGCCCTCGCGTTAGGGAAAGCAATCGGTGAGGCCAAGAGAGGTAACGTACTGCATGCCAGCCCATGAGGTCGATTGGTCTGCTGGGGTTTTCCATGGCGTCCCGATGACCAATGTTGCTGGCTCTTCCACATCTAGAAGATACATATTGGAAGATGGAACCGTTTGCGACGAACCCGAGAGCAGCATGACCTCGGCCAAGATGGAACAATTCCGGGAAGACTGGGGGATCCCACCGACAGTTACACTCCGGGGACTGTACGAAGGCGAGCTGGCTTGCTGCCCGAGGGACGGCTTTGTTGCGGTACACGACAATATGGAACGGCTTCTCCCTCCCGCTGCCTCAGTGCGTGCAGTATCTGCTTAGCATGCTTCAGTTAGCGCCCGGGCAGATATCCCTGAATCATTGGCGCCAGTTGCTGTCACTCTGCTGCCTGTACTATCTGTCGGACATGGGGTGGCTAACTATCAACGAGTTTCGAGCCTTATACCGCCTCTCCTACCACACCGGATATCTCATATAAACGGATTCTCTCTGGATAAGGGCGCATTTGTGTCTCTTATGCGCAGGTCGAATATCGGTTATATGTAAGCTTGTTGTGTTGACCAGATGGATACCGCGCAACCAGAGTTGCCCTTACTATACAAGGGGGGGGGGGGCAGAGCGCTAAGAAAGAGACTTTTTTAGACCTATTGCCGATACTAAGTAGCAGCCAACAATTTTTATCCATTTTTCATGATATTATGCATAGATCAGGCTTGTACTCTATAGTTCTAAAGGAAAGGGCTCTCACTCTCGCAAAACTAGAATTGCAGGGGATGTGTTTCTTTTGCCGCTCAGGACGTACCTCCCGTTACCGACCTTCCCACGTCCATGAACAACAACTGGCGTTCGAAGGTTGTGCTTGCAAGCGGTTGATGGTAGAGGAACTACCCGATGTATGTGGTGCCTAATAGGTTTAAGCCTATCCGAGACCAGTCCTTCTCGCTCTCGGAGCTCGAGAAGCGACGTATCGCGTGGCTGTTCGCGGCTTGGCCGTCAGACGAGGACCGTAGCTAAGCCTCTTTCTTTTTCTTGTACTCGCGCTGCACCTATATTCATAAATGTTGCATTTCTAACTGTTGTGCTTACTGGCAGCAAAAATAGCCAAGCGCAAACCCCGAACATCACACCCGTGCGACATGGATTCAGACATGGACCTCCTGATTGACCTTTTGGAGGTTGGGAAGGTTGCCGCTTGTACAGACGTAGGCGTAGAGGACTCTACCGCCTGTGTCTCGGAAAGCCCTGTACTCTTGGAGATTCCAGACCAAGGGTATGAGAAGCCCCCGGATGATACTGGGGGTCCCGAGAGGACCGACGACTTAGTCAGCATCAATGTTGGCGAGAAGAAGAAGAAATCCTCGTCCAAGAGGTCAAAATCCCGCGACGAAGGATTGACACTTACTGGAATGAGCGTGCCAGGCACCTCGCAACCCCGGAAGAAGCATAAAGCGGCGAGGCCTTCGACTGACCAGTCAGTGAGCTTAGCTGGTCTAACTCCGGCAGTGCCCCCGATTCGGAAGACACCCATCGAACAGGTGCTGGACGAGTACGGCTGCGCCGATGACAAGTTCGTGCGCCGCATGGTGGCCGACCTGAAGGGCATCGAGTTGGACAAGATCAGCACACCTCAGTTGAATCGGCAACACGCGCAAGAAGCGATGATGAAGGTAGATTTCCTACTTCCTCTGATTTCCATGTACTGTCCGGGAGTTTGTATCTTTAACAACACTTCTTGCAGGCTCTTTTTGCTGTCTATACTATTGATGTCAGCGAAGATACGAACGAGATGAAGGAGCACCTGGCCAGCCTTAATGACCAAATCAGCTATCTTCGGGCCGAGAAGAAGAAGATTGAGAAGGATCTGGAGACGGGGAAGAAAGAGAATATCGCGCTAGCCGATAAGTTGGCCAAAATCTGCCTTCATGCCAAAGAACTGGAGGGGAAGGCCGAGCGGGTGGTCCCCATGGAGCGTGACATAGAGGTGCTGCAGCAGGAGAATGCTAAGCTGCGGTCGAAGCTGAAGGACCGAGACGGCCAGATTGTCGATCTACATGGCCAGATTCCCACACATGGTGAACTTGCCGTTGCCAAGTTAAAAGAGTCGGACGAGTTGAAAGCCATGCTCAAGGCGGCCCGAGAAGGCGGTATCACTGAGAAGTTTGGCGAATGGAGCCGCCATGGCTACTTGGACAAGGCAAAAATGACAGCAGACCTGATCGCGGCCTGGGAGGCCAGAGAGAGGGAGTCGAAGTCTAAAGCTGCTGCCGACAGGGAATCAGATGCCCTGGAGGTTGAGCCGTCCGAGAGGGCTGCAGAGAAGGAATGCGATGGTGATGACGACCTGGCCGAGTCGTCCGAGGATAAGGATGGGGAAGGCCGCGAAGTGTAGGGTGAAGAAAGGCTTTTGTTTTTTTTTTTTTGCAAACCATGTACTTGATCTTGGAGACTTAACGTCCAGGGCATTTTGTAAAGACCCACTGGTGGTATACACCGAGATACCGGGTTGTAATATATTATGCTTACCTTATGCGTCACTTACATCATCTGGTGTATTGCCTCGACTATACTCGGGATTCTAATGGATTGAGTTACATCCCGGTCGACATTACTCGTGATATTATTTGACTTATGCTTGTGGAATGCCATCCCAGTCGATATTACTCGGGTAATGACTTATGCCTGTGGATTGCCATCTCGGTCAATATTTCTAAGGCATTGACTTATGCATGTGGATTGTCATCACATTTGATATTACTCGAGATATTAATTGATTTATGCCTGGATTTTGGAATTAATAATCAATATTCTTGTATTGTATTTTCTTAGACCTTTGTGGGGGGGGGGGGGGGGAAGCCCCTGCCGGGACATGTTAACCTCCTTTCCTATTAAACTTACAAAAATGACAACAGGTCTCCTTCCTCCCTTTAAAATGGGTAGAATTTGAGGTGTTATGTATTCCGGAGAAAGAATATGGCCGGGCCAACCTCCTTGACTATCTTGAATGGCCCTTCCACTACTAGAAAAAGGTTCTAAGGTGACGAAATATTTTTAATTGTCACCTAAGAGAACACTTTAGTGAAGAAACCGGTTTCGTCACCTTAGTGACAATTTTCGTCGTTTAAGTAAGGTAAGGTGACGAAACATTATTTCGTCACCTTAAAGCTAACTTAGGTGACGAAAATACTTTTGTCATGTAAGTAATAGGTTAGGTGACGAAATATATTTTTGTCACCAAAGTTTTGAGCACTTAGGTGACGAATATAAATTTCGTCATGTAAGTGATAGGTTAGGTGACGAAAACATATTTCGTCACCAAAGTTTTGAGCATTTAGATGACGAAAATATATTTCGTCATGTAAGTGATAGGTTAGGTGACAAAATATGTTTCGTCATGTAAGTGATAGGTTAGGTGACGAAATATGTTTTCGTCACCAAAGTTTGAGCACTTTGGTGACGAAAATGCATTTCGTCGCCTAAAAACTTACTTTTGTGATGAAAATAAATTCGTCGTCTAACACCTTTACTTAGGTGACGAAACATAAAGTTGTGTCTTTTTGAACCAACTACGGGGTAGAAGTAAAATTTTAGAAAACCCAATGTACTATATGATCAGTGTACTTAAATACGGCTATGAAAAAAAATCCACCAGTTTTTGAAAATGATAAGGTCTCAATCCACGCGGTCAACATTAAATTAACGCCACTTATTACACGAAAATGTTTTTTCCTACCCCTATATGACTTAGTTTGATTCATTCTTTCACACACAAAACTCTCACATTGATGAGATATAACCACTCATGTAAAAATTTGGAAACGTTCACCTCTTAACGATAGGGCTCTAGATAGGGAAACATAAGCGTATATAGGGTTGACCGCTTGTATCGGGGACCAAACGTTACCGGAAATATGTGATTTTTCAACCATAGTCATATTTCACCATACCGATGACATCCTATTTCACAAGATTATTGAAAATATTGCTTCCTCCCTATAGTTGGTTCACAAATATTTACACTTGCATATAACCTACTAAACAAGTTATACCACATTAGTAGACACGTTGTGGTTCTGTTGGCTAAATTTTACAAAATAAAAATTCAACCGTCCGATATGATCAGTGTACTTAAATACGGCTATGAAAAAAATCCATCAGTTTTTGAAAACATTGAGGTCTCGATCCACACGGTCAACATTAAATTAACGCCACTTATTACACGAAAACGCTCTTTCGTACCCCTATATGACCAAGTTTGATTCATTCTTTCACACACAAAACTCTCACATTGATGAGAAGTAACCACTCATGTAAAAATTTGGGTACGTTCACCTCTCGACGATAGGGCTCCACATAGGGAAACATAAACGTATATATGGTTAACCGCTTGTATCGGAGACCAAACATTACCGGAAATATGTGATTTTTCAACCATAGTCGTATTTCATCATACTGATGACATCCTATTTCACAAGATTTTTGAAAATATTGCTTCCTCCCTATTTAACAAGATCACATTCTATCAAACCTTTTTTTAAAAATAAATATTTTTGGTTCACTGAGATGATGAAAATTCATGTTTTCGTCACCTAACTACTTAATATTTGGGGGGTAAAAAATTCCGCCAATTATTTGGCCAAATTTTTAATCACTTCGGCCAAAAATTTCAGAAAAATTTGAACCAAATTTTTTAAAGTTTCCTTATACATCCTCTGCCTCACTTTTCATTTCTCTATCTTTTTCTTTGAACTCTCTCTTCTCTCTTTTCCAGAATCTCTTCTCTCTCCCTCCTCTCCTCTGCCCCAGTTTCCACGCACCGAGAGACCCTCTAGCTTTCCCTCTGCAGCCGTTTTCCCTCTGCCACTCTTTCTTCGCCACCGTCGCCTCTCTTTCTTCGCCACCGTCGCCTCCTGCCTCTCAAATTCAGCCGTTTTCATGGAAGGACTAATTTTCCTCCTCCATTGGACTCCGTGCCCATCTCGCCAGCAGACTCTGTTCCCATCTCGCCAACGTACTCCGCGCGCCATCTTACCAGAAGACTCCACGCGCCATCTTGCCAGAGGACTCCGCGCGCCATCTTACCAGAAGACTCTGCGCGTCATCTCGAAAGAGGACTCCACGCCCATCTCGCAAGCGGATTTCACGCGCCTTCTCGCCAGCGGACTCCGCGCCCATCTCGCCTGCGGACTCTGCGTGCCTTCTCCCCAACGTACTCCGCGTGCCTTCTCCCCAGCGGACTCCGCGGCCTTCCAGTTTTGGCCTTGTTAATTTGTGTTTTTGCAAATGACTACGGAGGCGATCTCAGTTGAAATTGGGTTGCTTGATATTGGCTGTAAGATATTGGGGTTGTTTAGGATTGATTGGATCTGGGTTGTAAGAAGTTGGAGACGAAACTATTGTCAACTAAGTAACTGGGTGACCACCGAATTTTCGTCAGCTAAGTAACGTGGTGACGAAATATTTTTCGTCAGCTAAGTAACCTGGCAACGAAAACAGTTTGGTCAGCTAAGTAACCTAGTGACGAAAAGTTGTTCTTCGTCACCTAAATGCTCTAACCACCGGCCTTAGATGACAACCCTTAGGTGACGAAATTTTCGTCAGCTCAGTGTTTACAAGATGACAGAAGCTCTGAGGTGACGAAAATTTTTCATCACCTAAGAACTTTTTGTTCTAGTAGTGTTCCCATGTTGGATCCAGGGCGGTCGTCTTGGTCATGATTTTCTTCATCACTCAGTCCCCCAGTCCCAATGTCTGGGTCCTGACTTTATTATTGTAATGACGCTCAACTCGTTGCTTGTAGACCTGATTATGCAAGTCTGCCATTTCCCGCCTTTCTTCAATGAGGTCGATATTCAACTGGAGGCCTTGCTCGTTGGTCGCAGCATCAAAGTTCTCGACCCTGCCCAAAGATATGTAGGTCTCGATCGACAAGACAGCTTCTGTGCCGAAGGCCATACAGAAGGGTGTCTCTTCCGTTGCTCTGTTGCTGTGGTTCTGATTGCCCATAATACCTCCGGCAACTTCTGTGCCCACAAGCCCTTGGCATCATCCAACTTCTTTTTTAAAAGCTTTTTGATGATCTTGTTGACTGCCTCTACCTGACCATTGGTCTGCGGGTGTGCCACGAACGCGAAGACCATCTTGGTGCCCATATCCTTGGTGAACTCGATCAGGTGACTGTTATTGATGATTGAGTTCCGTAGTTCGTGACGATTGTCTTCGGGACCCCGAATCTGCAATATATATTTTTCATTAGGAAGTTCTTCACGCACTCGATGGTTACTTTCCCAAGAGGCTCCGCCTCCACCCATTTTGTGTAGTAGTCAACGACCACTATCACATACTTGAATTGCCCTGGGGCCGTGGGCAGGATCCCGATGAGGTCCAAACCCCATTGTGCAAAATGCCATGACGATAGCAAGATCAATAAAGCGATAGGAGGGGAATGCGTCCCGTTGGTGTGTAAATGGCACTTATGGCACCGAGCCGACATCTTGTCTGCCATGGCACTCATGTTGGGCCAGAAAAATCCTACGCGTAGCGTTTTGTGTGCCAACGACCGAGATCCCGAATGGTTCCCGCATACTCCCTCGTGTATCTCCTCCATGATTACTTGCTCTTCCTCCTCTGTCACACACTTCAGGTTGGGAAAACTGTAACCTCTGCGGTATAACTTCCCGTTCATGAGCGTGTATCTAGCGCACCTCGATTGGAGCTTTCGTGCCTGCCGCCTGTCGTCCGGGCTCACCCCCTCCTTCATGAACTCTACTATGGGATCCATCCAAGTAGGCTCTCCGGGTCCCGCATCAATCGTGAATATTTCCTAGATGGTCTTACTTATACTCGGCTTTCCCAATACCTCAATCCTTGCCTTCCTTTGCCCTTTCCTGGGCCCTTCGGTAGCAAGCCGAGCTAGAGCATCCACATTGCTATTTTCCTTCCGCGGGATGTGCGTCAGAGAAGCTGACTTGAAGCGTTGCATGAAGACTTTCGACAGGGCTTGATAAGAGCTCAACTGTGGCTCCTTGGCATCGAAACTCTCGTTGACCTGATTTACGACCAGCTGAGAATCACTATACACTTTGACACTTTCCACGCTGATATCACGGGCAAGCTGCAACCCGTCAATCAGTGCTTCATACTCCGCAGCGTTGTTGGAGGTCTTAAATTGGAATTTCAAGGTGTACTCATGCTTGAACCCATCAGGAGTTTCCAATATGATTCCAGCCCCACTCTTGTGTCTCGTCACCGAGTCATCCACAAATAGTTTCCAATGTGGTGGTGGCAGGCTATCATTACCCTGCCCGACTTTAGAGGAAAGCTCCCCTGCGCCTGCCAGTTGCTGGAGCTCTGCCAGATCATCCACCGCCTTCATGGGCGTGATTTTGGATATAAAGTCAGCTGCTGCCTGCCTCTTTATGGCTACTCACAACCGGTAATGAATATCGAACTCTCCAAGCTCTATTGACCATTTCACCAGTCTCCCGCTGACCTCTGGCTTTTGCATAATTTGCTTGAGGGGGTGATTGGTGTAGAGTGTTATCGAGTGTGCCTAGAAATAATGCCTGAGCCTTCTTCATGTCACGATAAGCGCCAAGGCAAGTTTCTCAACGTCCAGGTACCTGCTCTCAGTAGGAGTGAATCCCTTCCCGGCGTAAAACACCGCAAGCTCGACGTCAGACTCCTTTCTTATCAACATTGAGCTGTGATATATAGGTAGAGCATCTCGCTCGGGGATGGCTTTGACAAGACTGGCGCGGACATGAGGTATGCCTTTATTTGCGTGAAAGCTTCCTCCTGCTCGGGTCCCCAGATTATCTTCTTACAATGCTGGTCCCGCAACAACCGAAAAAAGGGGGCACACTTATATGTGAGTCGTGACACGAATCTCGCTAGGGCGACGATCTTCCCGGCCAACGACTGCACTTCTTTCTTCTCCTTGGGCCTTTCCATGTCCAGGATGGCTCTGATCTTCTCCGGGTTTTCTTCTATCCCCCTCCCGCTCACTATGTGGCCAAGGAACTTCCCTTTCACCACCCCAAATATGCACTTCTGAGGGTTCAGTCTCATCCCGTACCTCAGTATCACCTTGAAGACCTTCTCCAGATGCCCCACATGCTCCTCGGCCGTTAGACTTTTGACCAGCATGTCGTCGACATATACTTCCATTATTTTCCCGAGGTACTCGGCGAACATGACATTCATCAACCGCTGGTAGGTGGCCCCCCATTCTTTAATCCAAAGGCCATAACCTTGTAGTAGTATAACCTCCTATCGGTCATGAAGGCTGTGTGCTCCTCATCCCCCGCGTGCATTTGTATTCGATTATAACCCGTGTAAGCGTCCATGAAGCTCAATAATTCAAACCCGGACGTGGAGTCCACTAGCTGGTCTATGCAGGGAAGCGGGAAACTGTCCTTGGGGCATGCCCTGTTGAGATTCAAGTAATCCATGCACATTCTCCATTGTCTTGTTGACTTCTTCGGGACCATAACCACATTGGCCAGCCATTGGGGGTATCTGACCTCTCGAATGAACTTGATTTCCATTAACATCCTTACTTCTCGCCTCATTGCTTCGTATTTCTCTAGCTTAAACATCCTTTGCCTTTGCCTTACGAGAGGGAATCCCTTCTCGATGCCAAGCTTCTAGGTCATGACGCCGCTCGATATCCCAAGTATATTTGTAGGTCTAGGCGAAAGCCATAATGTTCCTCCTCAGGAATGCCAATAGAGCCTTTTGCACTTCAGGTGCTTGCCCCATCCCTATAATTACTTGCCGACTCGGGAATTCTTCTGACACCGACACCATTTCTGTCTCTCCTACCGTGCCGGGACGCTCTGCGTCGGATTTCGCGTCGTCCCGGGGATCCACATATAAGTCAGAGGTGGAGACCGCGACCTGGCCTGCAGTGAAGACCTCCGACCTTCTCTTCCCGTCGTTAACCGCGTAACAATTTCTTGCCGCCGCACGATCCCCTCGGATCGTAATGACTCCAGTTGGGGTTAGGACCTTCATCATCAACATGTGGCCGGCAACAAACGACTTCAGCTTCCATAAGGCTGGCCCTCCCAAGATCCCGTTGTAGGATGACTCACAATCAACCAAGATGAATTCAACCATCGCGCGAGCGACACCTTCTCACCCTTCCATGCTCACTCCAAGGCTATCGGATCCGAGAGGCTGAACGACATCGCCCGAGAAAATGATTAAGGGTTCATGGTCTTGTATTAACTTGTTACGCCCTCGATGTAGTCCATCCCAAGCACTCCGGAATAACACGTTGACCGAAGCCCCCGTGTCAACCAGGATCTTCTTCGTTATGCAGTGGTCGAGTTGTAATGTTATTAAGAACAGGTCATCGTGCGGCCTTATACCCTCCTCTTCCTCTTCTAGGAAGGTTACGGATTTCCAACCGGTAGCCACCTGTTGATTGTTGCTACTTCCATAGGCGAAGACTTCCCGGTCATCCCTCCTTCCTGTACACTGCTTCTTGCCTCTGTTGCTCTTGTGATCTATCCGGAAGCTGCCTTGTATAGTGTGTATCATCCCGTACACTTCCATCGCCCCTACATGCCTCTGCCCGGGCATGTATTGCTGCAATTTTCCTTCTTTCAACAGGTTTTTCACCGCCCTTTTCAACTCTATGCAGTTGTTTATGTGATGACTTGCCTCCCCGTGATACCCGTAAAATTTCCCCATGTCTTCCTTAGTGAGCCGCGATGCGGGGAACTTCCTTGCCGGAGGTGGAAGAATGACAGACTTATTTCCATTCCATATTGCCTCGTAAGTGGCGTTAAGCGTCGAGAAATGCTCTTTGTTCGCCGGTAGGAGCCCTTCGCCTATTCTTGCGAATCATATTGCCTCCCTGCCTTCCTTCCGCCCTTTTCCTTGTGTCTTTTTCCCGAGTAAGAACTCGGCTCTTGCTCTCCCTTCCAAGCCCGAACTTCCTGGACCACTTGCACTGGCGATCCTTCACTCACCTTGATCTTTCTTTTCCATACCGAGCTTCCCCCGTAGGTATCGTGATCCGCCTGCGCTTGCCTGATCGCCATTTCCATAAGCTCATCGTAGCCTTGTGGATTTTTGATTCTTACCAAGCTTCTAAAAGGCCCCGCCTAGGACCGCCTAGTCCCCGCCTAGGCTCTAGGCTGCAACAAGCCGCCTCGCTTTTCTTCCAGGCCTTTGTGCCAGGCTGTGGGCGATTAGGCGGCCGCCTAGCTTGCCTAAATGCCGCCTAGCCCGCCTAGATGCCGCCTTGCCCGCCTAGGCTGCTAAGTTCTACGGCTATTTTTGTTTTCTTTTTGTGTGAGATTGTTATATTGTGGGGAGTATGAGAGTATAAGAGTTAATTGTGTGTTTAAAATTAGAAGTGTATATGTTTATTGCTGTTGTTGCTCACTTTTACAAGAAGTTATGCTAAATTTAGTTATAATTTATTTTATAAATGAGTATGACTAGATTATGTTGAATAATTTATCTATATTGACCGTTTTCAAATATTAAATTGCATAAAATATATATTTTTAATTAATACATCTTAAAAAATACAAATCGCCTAGTCCCCGCCTAATCTTCGCCTAGGCTGTCCAGGCTCTAGGCTGTGGGTTACCGCCCGCCTAGCGCCTAGCGCCTTTTAGAACATTGATTCTTACAGCATACATGAATTTTTTCGGGAAGCAGTCCATGAACGAACGCCTTCTCTGCAACCCTTTTGTCAAAGTTCCTGACCCTGGCGGTGGGTCCTTGCCAACGGTTCATGAAGGCTTTCAACCCCTCGCCCCTATCCTGCTTAACCTTGAATAGTTGGGTGGTGCTCTATTCGTCCGTTCTCAGGATGAATCTGTTAACGAACCTGTTGGCCAATTGCCGGAAGCAATCAATCGAGTCCGACGAGAGCTCATAGAACCAGATTAGAGCCTCCCCCAACAAGGTTTCTTGGAACATGTTACAACATATCGCGTTCGAGTACCCTTTGGCGTTGGTGTGAGACTTGAAACTATCCAGGAAAAGATGAGGGTCCCGATCCCCGTTGTAGTTTAGTTTCAACGGTTTAGCCGTGCTCGATCGGGGGGACTGGGTGATCGCTCTCGTGAACGGCCCCCCTCTTTCTTAAAAACTTGCACGAGTTAGATTACGCGCCCCCTTCTCTTAGTGTCCATGACCCTTTCGGTTAAACTCATAACACTGTCCCTGATCGCCCTCAGGGTTTCTTCCATTTCTCCCGATCTTCCAGCATGGCGATCCGAGATCGGCTGGGGCACCGGTGGGGGTCCGTCATTTCTCATTTCATCCGGGAACAGGTTCGTCCCTATATGCACGGTCTTGCGATCTGCCCCCGGCCGAGCGCCTGCTAATCTTGACGCGGCCGCCCGGTCTGACTCGGCCATCCTATCCAACTCCGCCGCCCTATCCAACGCTTCCCGTTGACCTATTCCACGGGACAGGGCGCTCAGTAGCGTGGCATTTTCGTTTTCTAGCCTGCGCTCCCTCCCAAAAGTTTCTTCCTGATCTCTAACCCTCTATTGCTCCAGCCGAGTAATTTGAGCCCTCATATCTCTTCCATTGCCTCCGCTATCTCTTGAGCATTTAAGTCTCGCGGCTCTCCCTCCGGCGTTTCCTCCCGGATACCTCTTCCTATCCCTCGCGAGCTTCCTCTTGCTTCCGGGGTTCTTGCAACTATCGGTTCTCTTTGTTCTTCTCTTCTTGCCTCCCGCTCTAGGTGGTCGCTTGATTCGGCCATTGAGTCACGTCGGTTTTTAGTACGGGTTCCCACAGACCGCACCAAATGTTTCTGCACAATCCTAGATGGGGTATGCGGAAACTGATGGTGGGTCTGATAGGCTGTTACCTCCTTTCATGTTACCCTGCAAGTGAAAGGACGACTAGGAGCCTCCGGTCTTTCCTCCTCCGATGATTAAGTCAGTTTCTGACGGGCCAAAGAGTAATTAACAGGGGTAGTAATTGTACCTGACAAGCTGGTGGTTGGGCTGTATTTGTAGCCCAACTAGTGCTCCCTTTCCCAGGAAACCGATGTGGGATTCCATGTCTAGTTTCAAGGTGGATTTCTCTCGTGCCTGTAATCGTCATGAGCCTAGTATTACAACCATGATTAACCCGGCCCATCCAGCTTATGGGCAGGATCCTTAAATCGGCCACAGTTGTGGTGGAATGCCTGTAGGTTTACGGGGTAGAGGTGTTGTTTCACGCACAACCGAGTACGTACAGTTTCCTTCTCTTAAGTATATTTTGTGTGTCGTTATTTCTTTAAGAAACATACAACTCTTATGTTTAATAGTTTTTTTTTTTCCAGAGCAGTGAACAAACTTCTTGATGATGACTCTCGATCGTGTGCAATTCACATTCACAGACTGCCTCCTCTAGTAAGAAGTATATATCTCGCTCTTTCTTTTGGTTAGTGGTATTTTTACAAAGTAATGTTATCTAACCATATGGATTGTGATCTCTACAAAGGACTGTATGTTTTTTGTTTTTTGATTTTTGTTAACTTTTGGTCTAGTGGATTGTATCTTAAATACTTAATCCCAACTGTATGATCTACTGAGCTCTTACATTCCTTTCGTTTTGCTGTAGAATCATCAAATTGCAATTAAAATGGATAGGACCAAAGTTAAGCTAGCTAGCCTGTTTTACATTGTGCCACTGTGCCTTCTTGGATAGCAAATATGTATTTCTTCATAATATACATGAGATTCTTATCTATATTGAATGATGAGTGCTCATTACTGGCTAATGACTATTAGTGACAAGACAAACTTCATTCTAGAACTACGATTTCTATAACATCTGTTATCAGTAATAACTTAATTTCCTTTTCTGTTCTATGAGGTTTCATTATCTGTTTCACTCCGTTCATATTGGCAAAGCTTTGTTTTCTTTTTATGCTTATGCTTCTAGGTAAGGGGTATAGGTATTGACATTTATCGGTTGACATGCACTTGATAGGAATTATCTGAATGTCATTATCGAATGCAAGCATGTGCAATAGAAATGCTGCTAAGCCTGAAAAAGTGATTAAGACAGAAAAATGCAATTTCTCTGATATGTACTGAGCAAAAATACTATAGGACTACTGTAGACCTTGTTGTGGTTAAGGATGCTGTAGTGTCTGTGGCTCATTAGGAGGGCTTGATGGTTTATCTATGTCACCGGATTCTAGGTTCCACATCATATAATAGAAGTCAAGTATATTATGTGTGGTTATATCACTGAACTGGCATCACAATCTACATATATAAATGTTGTCAATATCGATATTTGATTAGGTTGGATGTTTATGCTGCTAATTCTTATAGATGTCTCTCCCGTACTTAAGCAAGCACACTATTGTTTTATAGTTTAAAACCATATATTGCTGCAAATATCATCATCTAATCATGCATGCTGCTGATTACATCTATCTCAAAGGCAAATCCTACCTATGTGACAGATGTGAAGGTTAGTAGTATATCTGTTCAAGTACATAGTTCTACTTTTTAATCTAATATGCTTTTGTAATGGGTCTATTGTTACCGTTGCATATGTACTCAAGATATATTGTTGTACTTTCTCCTTTCGCTTAATTTGTGTGGGATGTCTAAGAAAGTGCTTCTGGCCGGTAAACATAGCAGCTGGATTTTAGGTAATAAATTTCATGAACTCGCAAATGTATCGAAGGAATTGTATTAATGAAAGTGCTTTTAAGAACGTGTCTCATGATCATGCATATTTGCTTTGGTGCCATTTATTTCTCGATACAGCACAGTTAACCTTTTAGGATGTCATGAATTAACCATTCCACTCTTGGTGTTAGATGGACAAGAAAATAGAGATTTAATTAAAATACTTGCTAAATGAAACTTGCATTTATCTTTCTATGTTTTACTTTCCAATATACACGTTTATAAATCTTTACAACATGCATCATGCATGTCCTAAAGTTTATTTTCTTTATCTTCTTCAAGATCAGGTTCTTCTTTTCGAAGTATATATATTGAAAATTAGATCAAATAGAACAACCTAATATTGTAACAAGCTATAGATCTCTTATCTCATAATTTTAGTTTTCAAGTCGAAACTAGTTGTGTACCTTTGTTTTTTTGTTTTTTCTACCCTCCCAGAGTACTTGTTATTCTCATGTCACTTGAATTCTAAATTGGATGTATTCTGACTACTTGTAGTTTACCTTTCAGAGAGATGTGCTAGAGAAGTGGAAGAGCAACATCAAGCTTATCTGCAGCAGTGTGAATTGCAGGGACATTCCCCCAGTGTATGAGGCGGCAACTAGTTACACACACTCCATCTGACAGATAAGGAAATGTCTTGACAGACAATATATCAGGTTCCTCTGTTTCACTTTTTAGGTCTCAACATGCAGTTGACATGTGTATTGTTATTGCAAATACTAAGTCATTATTGAGATGATATATACATTAGCTAGCTAGTATGATGGTTGATGTTACTGTTATTACTTGCTGTACTACTATTGTTTATTTTTCCATTTCTTTTTCCATTCCCTTCTGTTTACATTGTTTAGCTTTTTTATTTTGACTGAAACATGCTGGTTTCAGTGCTTTTCGAAATATATTTCCTTTAAACTCTTCTTAATACATGTCGAAGTGGAATAAAAACAACTAAGAACAATAACCAGTGAACAGTTTCCAAAAGTAGTTCTAATTCTGTAGTTTCAATCAGTTAGCTGGTTGTAACTTTTACCTGACCTTTGATATATCTTCTTCAGAAAATAAAACACCCTAATTCAAAATAAATCAAACAAAGCATAACATATTTTAGTATTTTCAATTTTTGATTTGACTTTTACCTGACCTTGATCAAAGTCATGATTAGGTAGTTTTACCTCAGTTTAGTTGAACATGGATCAGAGTTGAGCTGCACCAAACTCTCATTTTACTATTGTTCTTGCTTATCTGATGAAATAGCGTGGTAGGAGTCTGAATCTCTTTAATTATGTGAGGAGCAGACGGCCACAGGCATCTCCCATTGCTGGTCATATGTCACAACTGCAGGGCTTTGAAAGGTCCCTTCATGGTGCGTGTGTGGTTATATCGTTACTCTTTTAATCCAACTAGAGTAGTATGCCTACCTTTTTTTTTATTCCATGAAAAGCATCTGCATTGTCCTGAGCCAAACAACAATTTGAACTTCTCATACTGCCCTTCTGATTTGAGCAATGTGTCTGTCTGTAGCCTGTCAGCTTATATTAGTACATGCTATTATATGCTATCATACAAGTCAGGTCATGAAAGAAAGAATAACTAATGTAGCTAACAGCATTTCCAGGTAGAATTATTCTGCGCTAGTCCAAGTGAAAGTGAAGCAAAAATATTCCTTCTTTTTCTTGGTGTGAAATATTCTGCAGTTTTCTGATTACAGAATGCGTTGTTATACCTGAGCTGCATGCTGTCATTAATTATTCGTTTTTCCTCAAGGTATATATTATTCTTATGTGCATGCTATATTTAAATTTTGCAATGAATTTTGTTCCAATTGTGTTTTCCACTAACCTTTTTTCTGCTGCAGCTAGCAAATGAAGAAAACAAGACAAATTGAAGGACTTGAACTATATAAGGAAAGACTATAACTCGAAGAACATCATCGTTTACTAAACAATGAGACTTTTTGTGTTATAGAATTTCTATAGTTTAATAAAAATAGTTAAATTACAAAGAATGACCAGCCCTGTGCTGGCGATTAGAATTTGAAGTAGATTCTGAATAGCTAGGATATAGTTTATAGTTCATTAAACTAGCCATGTGAAGATGATACTATACGCAGTGAAGCAAGAAGAGTGAAAATCAGTCTGCATTTAGCATTAATATCAATTTCACTATGGACAACAGTGTATATATGCATCTTGTGGGTATACAGTATATTTAATATGGATCAACTAAGACTGGTATTCATTACAGGTCTGTGGTTTCTGTTGGTAGTGCTGAAGTTGAAGGAATCTATATATTTTGGGATGGATGTCGATACTCGGTACATCCTCACTTTGTAGATCTTACAACCTTCTACTGCAACTTCTGCAAAAACTTAACAAGAGTAGCTATGTTTCTATCTCTCGATCTCATCTTTAGTTATAATAGTTTTGGGCATGAACCCCATTTATGTATGCACAGAGTATCAATATATATCACCAGAATGTCATACCAGTTCAGTGATGTTGATGGATATATTCTGCGTCTCTTACTCTTCGAGGTCTAGTACCAGCCGGGGGATGCCTCATGCATATCTTAAATTGTATTTTCTTTGAGAATATGAACGGTAGATCAGTTCGTCTTTTCGAAGCATGTAAACTGAAAAGTAGATTGAATATATAGAACAACATAATGATCAAACAAGTTATACATCACTAGCTTGCTAATAATTCTAGTTTCGAAGAGTCAAAAAGTATTTTGTATGCTTTGTTTTCTTTTATCCTCCGAGAGTTTTATTCTCATGTCACTTTGATTCAAAGTGAAGTGTTTCATAACTATGCTGATCGAACACAAAAAGAAATATGCCATAGAAGTGGAAGAGCAAACTAACCTTATCAGCAGCAGTATAGAATTGTGATGTATGTATAGTTAGATATCTTATACACAATAATAGTAGAGAATAGTACAGAAAAAAAAAACCCAGCTTTCTAGGGCATAAATCTAGTGCATGCATCTAGGGATGGCAATAATCCCCAGCGGGTAACCAGCTTTCTAGGGCAAAACTCTAGCGCATGCATCTAGGGATGGCAATAATCCCTAGCGGGTAGGATACCTACAAGTATTCGACCCTAACGGGAAAGATATACGGGGATAAAAGGGTAACGGGGATGTGTATCTCTTGTATTCGGATTCTTAAATCGGGTACGAGACGGATATGGTATTTTGATATTCGTCTTTATCCCCACCCATTAAGGATAAAAATATTATTATATATAATTATATAATTTATAATATATATATATATATATTTATATATAATTTATAAATAGATATTTATGTAAAAAAATAATCCTCTTAATAAATATTTAATGGAATTTCTTTTTTATTATAATTTTTTTATTCTCTTAATGAAATTTTACATCAAAAATATTGTTTATTAAAGTAATATATAACAAATTCAAACCTAAATCTCATACGACAAACCTTAGTTTAAAACAAAATTATATAAATAAGTTGTTATGTTAGAATTGCCTTATAAGGGACCACTGAAGACACCGAGAAAATCACACCTTCAGTCCCTTCTCTCATCACACTTTCTGAGCCCAGTCTCCTATGGTGGATGTTGGTCCTGGCATATCAGAAGCCGAATGCGGAAATGATGATGAAGATGATGGTTCCTGCAAAGGGGAGCGGAGCCTCAATTCATCGAATCTATGATTTAACAGAGGTATATCTCATTCTGAATCTGAACTAATCTTTTTGAATATATGAACTAGGTTTTTCATGATTCATTTCACTGATTAGGATCTTTGTTCAATTATGTGATATATACTTTGTTGCCAAGGTCTTGAGAGAGATCGAGAGATTGCATAACGGCCAAATACAAATCGTTCTGCATCCAATATCATCTTCTATTCTTTTTGTCTTATATTTGTGACATTTTTTTTTTTTTGGTTCAGTTGTAAATAAGAAGTCAGAGGGGGACGAACGTGCAGGGAGTAATTATTGCCTGATGAGGAAAAGGATCAGGAAGCCAGGAGGCTCTGACAGATCAGGAAGTCACAACTTTTGTGGGGGGCTCTTCCACATCTCATGGAATGGATACATCCTATTATGTAGCCAATTCTTCTTCTGAGGAATCCAGAAGATTTCAGAAGAGGTAGCAGGATGGGCAGCAGGAGAATCAGGTGCAATGTATTTACTGGAAATCTGGATGATCCATTAGGAGCAATGTCATTCGCTGCAGCCTCATAAGTTATATATATCCGTCTGCCCCCTCCTTCCAAAGGGACGAAGTCCAACTGGAGGAGTTGATAGAACACAATACAGGCAGCGGAAACCCTGCCGTCCATACGGATCAATGATTTACCAGAAGCAAACATCTTACCACAAGAATAATAAATGTAATTTATATTTTAGTTATAGATTTGTATATATGTTGCTCATCAATCTGGTTGTATGTGAGTTGTGATTGTTATGTGTTACCAATCAATGAATTAGGGTGTTTCTTTCTTCACTGTCATGTTTACACAGCATTTCCTATTCCTAAGTATCTTTTGTATATCCTTATTTCTTTTCTTTTTTTTCGACAAGAATGTCCTTATTTCTTTAAGGAACATACAACTCTTATGTTTCGATTTTTTCGGAACAGAGGGCGAACTCGTTGATGATGACGCTGGTGTGCAATTAACATTCGGCCTCCTTTCTAGTAAGGAGTTTATTTATTTCTCAGTGGTATTTATGCAAAGTAAATCTACGCAGTGGATTGTATGTTTTTTTTTTTTGTGGTCTAATGGACTGTATCTTAAATGTTTAGCCCAAATGTATGATCTGCTGAGCTCTTACATTCCTTCCTATTTTTTTTTTCCTGTAGAATCATGAAATTGCTATTAAAAACACACACACAAACACGGCAGTTTTATCAGTAGTAATTCATTTTCCTTTTCTGGTTTCACTCTCTTAATTTGGTGAAGCTTTGTTTCTTTTTTGTGCTTATGCTTCTAGTTAAGGGGTCTAGGTATTGACAATTATTGGTTGATAGGAATTATCTGAATATCGTTATTGAATGCAAGCATGTGCAATAGAAATGCTGCTTTATTGCATAAGACAGAAAAATGCAATTTCTCTCAGAAGTCTGAGCAAAATGCTATATAGGACTACTATAAACCTTGTTGTGGTCAAGGATGCTGTAGAGTTGGTGACTCATTACGAGGGCTTGATGGTTTATCTGTGCCACCAGATCCCAGATTGCCTATTCAAATAGTGAGCCTAGTCATTCTATGGATGCCTAGTGTATATGTACATATATATCACTGAATTCTGCATCACAATCTACATAACTGCAGTCAAAATCGATCTTTATGTTGGATAGTTATACTTCTAGTATTTGTTGATGTCTCTCCTTTAAACAATTTCTGTTTGCAAATATTGCTGTTGTTTAAAACCATTTAAGTTTGAGTATTCGGCATATATCATTGTCCAACCATTATGCTGATACTACATCTTTCTCAAAGGCTTAGTTTATTTGGTTCCTTGATCTAATAAGCTTTTGCGTTGGGTCAATTGCTATTGTTGCATAATGCATATGTACTCAAGATTTTCGTACTTCCTCCTTTCGCTTCACTTCTGTGCAATGTCTACGTAATTGCATTTTGGGAATTAAATGGACCGGAAAAATAGAGATCTAATTACAATGTTTGCTAAATCAGAGTTTCATTGTATCTTTCTATCTATTACTTTCAAGTAGATACGTTTATAACTTGCATCATGCATATCTTAAATTTTATCTTCTTTATCTCCTTCAAGTTTTACAATTTGACATTTATAGATTAAGATTATGGAAGATAGATCAGCTGATTCTTCTTTTCATAGCATGTAAATAGATAGCATTAATATATAGAAGAACCTAATAATGAAAGAAGCTATATATAGATCACTAGCTAAAAAGTCGTGTTCCATAACTTTGCTTGAACGAGTTCTGTCTGATGCATACTGATTACTTGGTGGCAGCTTTGTTGTCTTGAAATGAAAACAGTAGTTACTGTACTAATTTGCGCTTGAAAATGCAAGTAAATTTGGTTGATTTGTTGCAGATTTCTAGGTTTTGAGTTTATCGTACTTGTTGGGTTAGACTTTTAAGACTGTTGATGCAATGAGTGGCAGAAGCTCTATAGGTTATGGTTATCTACACCTACTTGTGCTTATGGAAATTGCATGGCTATACTTTTTGGGTATTTCCCAGTTATAACTGATTCTGAAAGAATATCATATTGTCTTGTATTGTTATGTTTCTTTCTAGTCTTGCAAAAGCAGTTTTTAAGTAAGTTTTATGATAATTTTTACTACCATGTAATTATGAATCCTGGGTCTGTTGTGTGTGATTGCAAAATGCCTGCGGTTTTGGGATCTTTTTCGTAGCTAAACATCGAGTATTTATATTTTCCAAAAGCTGGTGTTTTAAAACACTATCGTATGTTTACATGTAGCAAAAAAGGGATAGCAAAAGTCGTATTCTAACCTGGCTTGTCTATGTACACTCTTTTTCCAAGAATGGCTTTTCTGACCACTGAGCTTGGTTACAAAAATAGATAGCTTAAACAAAAATATATTACATTTGTGATATGAACCAAGAGTTTACATTAGCTCTTCGGAGCTGTCCTCGATTGATTCTTCTTCCACTGAGCTTGGTTGAGACTGCTTGTCACTGCAAATGAAGTTTAAGAATACAGGATTAAGCAGTATTGTAAGTAACTGGGAGTTATGCTTCTGTTTCCAAAATCTGGTATTAAAGCCTACCTTACCAATCTATGAGGGTAGAAGAAAGAGGTTTAGCTCCGAGTTAGATAGGCATTAGTAAAATCATAGAATATGCTGATATGCTGCTAATGTAAGAATTGAAATGGATATAGTGAAAGTTATGGAGCTCAACTTTTCGGTTTTGTTTGGATTTGTTTTGAAAACTGCTTGCCAAATATCTCAAGGTTCCTCTTTTCTGTTGATGCAACCCTGTTCAATGTTGAACTCGAGGCTCGGATGTTCAGTGGCCGAACATCTTGGAACACTCCCTTGACAATGAACTTTTGAGGTGCCTACTTTGAGCTTCAGCAGTTTGATCTGTCTTTCTGCATGGTGGCGACACATTTAAATCTTTTTGTTTTTCTTGAGGATTAGATCCTTGCATGGTACCGATCTTACAGTTCCCGTGTATTCCGATTATGATGGTTGTCGCCTCGACAGTTTCACCTTCTATCATTACAGTTACCCTAAAGCTGTGTAAGACGCATAATCTCATTTATGAAGAAATTGCACCATGTCATCTGTTCTGTTGGACAGAAATCATTTAAGGAACATCTGAATGAAACCTTGCATTTTTCTTGTTCTGATTCAAATGTATGTAATGGTCTAATGATAGCTCCGGAGGCATATGTAAAATGCAGCCATTGCTTGACTTAACATATGGAAATTATGAGCGGTACCTCCTAACTGAAACCGGTACTGAACCTCTGGCAACGCACATGAACAGGATATTATTTCCTCGACACAATTAATCCTACCATTGATTTTAAATATCCTCTTAGGATCCTCATTTAACAAGTCCTTATTAGAACCCTGCCAGTTGAAGAAAATAGTATGGAGGCAAATTGCTAGCTAGAAAGAGGGGCATACACCACATTTAAAATAATACTCATTAGAAACATTGGAACTAGCTTTAGATCAAACGTACAAACTAAACACCACAACTAAAACAATAAAAGTCATGAGAAACATTGGAACTAGCCTTAGATTAAACCTACAAACCCAAAAAAACTCCAAGTCCCTAATCCCTCATCTGTTGCACCAATTAATTTGAAGTTCAGAAACGAATGTGCTGCCTTTCTCATGTTTAGTGTTTGGTAACTTGAACAAAAGCAGAGATCCTTTTATTTCATTAAGAAGATAACATAGGTGATAACAGTCTCTGATTTTATGCCTGAAGTGATAACATACAGAAGAACTCAACTTAGCTCGCAAAGAATGACAGACTAGAAACAACTTGATAAGCTAATGAATAACTTGAACACTTCAGTTAAATTTTCACATGCCCCCTATATTCTTAGTTCTGACCAGAGAACATAATGTGAGAGACAGATCACACACTCTTTCACTTCAAATTAGTGAAAGTAGAACTTAGTAGCTAAATTTCTTCCATCGATGAGACAATATGCAATACCTGGAACCGGCAACTGTATCACTTTAGTCGTTGAAGTTCCAACTGTATCACTTTAGTCGTTGAAGTTCCAACTGTATCACTTTAGTCATCGATGAATTAATCCTGGTTAGCATGTGGTACATGACCGTCCCAACCAACATTTGTTGCGGCCAGTGGATTCCACCATGTGAACCCATCATGTAGTCAATACCATTGACTTCCAGATCCACCTTGTGTGGCAGCAACTTTCCTAGGAATGTATTGAGGGGGCTTTGGCAGCAACCCATTTGAACCTTCCACTTCATTCTCTTCCCTCTCATTTTTACAGGATGCATTTCTTCTAGGATATGAAGAGCCTGCGACAGCTGTATATTGAGTTGGAACAGCTGGATTCCTAACCATCCTTCGCTGCTCAAGAGTCTCAGCTGCAGCTGCTGCCCCGCAATTGTTAAAACGTAATACTGAGCCGACAACTTTACCAGGCCTTGCAGCTCCTGCATCATAATCAGTAACAACTCAGAACCGGACAATCATATATAAGAAAACCAAAGTGAAAAAAGTGTAGAGAAAGTGCAGTGTATTTCGGACCAAAGGAAGCACAAACAATCTAAAACTAAAATCCATACCTTGCATGGTCTGAGGAGCTTGAATTGGAAGCTTTGTCACAGGGAATCCGCAGTTCCTGTCCACTGGCTTCTCAATTTGTTTGATGCAGCATTTCGCAAGGTCTTCTGTAACTTCTGTTGGTTGCTGCACTGAGTTATTGGTATATGAAACACATGCCCTGCATGCGCAAAGTACAGTCAAACCCAGGGTCAAGGTTAGATGAAGTTAATCCAATCGACTGCAGCAGCTTGACAAGAAACACCATTATAAATCACAGATGATGTTCAAAAAACATCAGCTACAAGGTATACCTGGGTAGTGATGCATGTTGTCTCTCAGGGGCGGCACCAACCGTGCCATTTCCATAGTGCTCCTCAAGATAAGCAAATTGCTTCTTGAAATGGTCAACAGCACTATCATGCAAAAGTAAGTATATTAGCAATTATGATAAAGCTGTTTTTTTACAAGGAAAAATCAGGATACATGGGAAGTATGTTAGAGTTAGAAAGTTTAAACTCCAAATGCAAATACCGTATTACAGATCTAATATAGTTATATCTAAGAGACCTATTGTAGGTCTATACTTATTTATGTTTAAGCCATTTAACAGAAGAAATAATGTAGGTCTATACTGTACCTCAAAAACTATTGTAACCAGTACATATCAACCTTACTAGTATCCTCATTCCTGCACCTCATTCCTCACAAAGCTCCTAGCTTGAAAATAAACTACTGACTCTAAGTAATTCATACTTAAGGTTATGGAATCTGGCTATTTGATTATACATTTCAGAAGAGGATTAGCAAAGACATTAACTTCTGAAAACTTTCAACCATCTAAACAAAAATGATATAATCACTTCAACGTTTGAAAACTCAGTAGTATGACAAAAAGATGTCCACAAACAATAACCGGCTTGACAAGGTTGACCAGGATTTGTATTTCAGAAATAAAGACAGTTGGCAAGGCAATATTTACAACCATGTCTATGAGGGATTTCTATCAATAAGCAAAAGGTATTTGTAAGACTGACATATATGAGGAATGTTTGTTATACCTTGGATACATGAATCCTGTTGGCTCTGATCCGTCTAAGTACTCCTTCAACATCTTTGGATGATACTCAAGAGTCTCACGATAAATAAGCTCTCTGACATCTTCTTTGGTTATCCTTCGCCTCTCGAACTCAAATTCCATCTTGGTAACTGGTTGAGCCGAAGGTTCTCTCTCCACTTTTGCCAAACCCTTAAAATAGGGATCAGCAAGAGCCTAAAAGAAGCAACAATATATATCCTTAGAAAAAATCCAAAGAGAAATAGGCCCAGCTACTAAAAACAGTACATACTGGAAATTAAATTGAACTTGCCTAAACATTTACCTCTTCAGCAGTAGGTCTATCCTTTGGTTCAAACGCTAACATTCTTTCCAATAAACGTAGAGCAAGTGGGTCTGCATTTGGGAATTTCTGGGAAAGAGGAATCTGCCTCTTCTTTCTCATACTGCTCAGGTATCTGCGAGCCTTCTCATTGCGTACCTGATTAAAAATTTGAATTAGGCAACAGCTTCTCACATGACAAAATGCACTAGAAATGGGTAAATACAGACACGTACATGTATATATGAGATAAATCATAAAATCTCTGAACTAATTACAGAAAACTAACCCTGGCAATTGCTTCAGCAGATGGTGTTCCCAATAGATCAGTCATAAGGTCCAACTGATGGACAACATTTTTGCCAGGAAAAAGAGGCTTTCCAGTTAGAAGCTCTGCAAAGATGCACCCAATGCTCCATATATCTATAGCAGGTGTATACTGAAAATAGAAAAAGAAATGTCAACTGACTGAACGACCTATCATAAAATAAAATACAATAAAAAAAACATAAAAAAGAAAATAACAAAGACAAAGAGTAACAGCCAATGTTCATTGCAAGGGTTATTGTCCGAGAATTTTACTGGGTAGAACATGATGACTATTACTGGGTAGTATGAGAATTTTACTTCATAAACTTGCAAGGGTTAATGTCTGATATCATAAGGGGAAGTATAGGTATATCTTATCATGTCATAGTAGGTAAGGTCATCCCCTACGAAAATGCATTAATGCAAGGCAGAGTAGTCCTTATCACAGACGGTAGAAAGGTACAACTCATTTACTATCTCTAGTATAAATGCACAAGCTGTTTAATAGCAACCAATATATGTAAAGTTACAAATGTAGCAACGGAGAGAAATCATTTTGACCCATATAAACTTGCCAACATAAATTGGTAGGAGCTGAGTTCCTTATATGTAGAAGCATGACAATAGTTCTAGTATCAAAGTGAGTTAAAAAAAATGGGAACAGTGTTCTAAATCCACTTATAACCATACAAATATAAATTTCAGCACACTATTATTTTCAGCATACTTTGGTGAGAACAGGGAGGATGAAAGAAACATTACAATGTAATAAGTCAGTATAACATGAAAGAAGTTGGAAACATATAATGATTATGGAAAACTACAAAACTAGACATATCAACTACAATTATGACAATGAAAGGGATAATGACTCTTGCACCTTTGAGAAAAATGATCCACACAACTCAGGAGCCCTGTACCATCTCGTGGCAACATAGTCCTGCTCGAAATGGAATCATAAAATTATGAGAATGGAAATATAGCTTCCATTAGTTAGGATATATGCACTGCTACACTGGATGAAACTCACTAGCGGCTCAAGAGAAAACTCACCGTCCAAAATATAGCAGTGGGAGTATCATTGAAAGCTACTCTGGCAAGACCAAAGTCACAGATCTTGAGTTTGCAGTCAGCATTTGCCAAAATGTTTTTGGGCTTTAGATCTCGGTGAAAGACATTTGCTAAAAGACCAACAAATGAAGAAAATCAGAAAGAACGTTATTGTCATCTACCGTAAGTGTAAGGCAGTAAAAATTCAGCACCGACACTAATTGTAATAATTGCACTGAAAAGTTGAGACTATGTCACAGGAAGTCTAAGATAATGACCCGTGTGTATGTACTTCATGCCTCGGAGAAGCTGATAAAGAAAGAACTGATAATGGTCTGGTGTCAAATCATCATTTGCTTTGATAACCTGATGTAAATCAGATTCCATGAGTTCAAAAACAACATATATGTCTTTGAATTCCCTTCTGGATGGAGGCAATAAAATGTGCTTGATCTCCACAATGTCCGGATGACGTAGGAGCCTAAGAAGTTTAATCTCACGAAGGATGCGGGTGGCATCTGAGACATGTTCAAAAATATCATTTATTTTCTTGATAGCCACCTTTTCTCCAGTATGTGTATCAAATGCAGAGCAAACCACTCCATAGCTTCCTTTACCAATTACTTCCTCTATTTTGTACCTACTCCCCTCACCATATTCAGTGAAGAAGTCCACATCCACAGACTGCATGACCAAAACAAAGAACACACACCATAAGTCTGACGTCATTACGCAACATTTTGTGTCAACGGCTGTTCTGTACCTTCCGCAATGCTACTATTACTAAAAGAGCATGTAATTGTAGTTTATTATTATTGTCATTATTATTACTTTAAGAACACTAAATAACTAAACTTTGCTAAACTAAGCAGAGGAAGATAGAAAACAAAGCCATGGCAAATAAGAGCATCTTCAAAACCACCATGCTACTAATTATATTTCAAGACAGTTTCCCAAATTCTGACTGAAGATACCAACACAACTAGAAGAACTTATAACGATCAAGGAGGTAAACTGCAGAAAAGGTAGAAGTAGAACAGAAGGATAAGAGAAGGCTTATATGATGCTGAACATTATCTATTATAGATGGTGATGCTATATGAAGTATCAAGATAATGTATGCATTGTCATGTCTATAAGACTGTAAGTTCAGCTAGAGAGTTTTCGTCCATGAACTCAACAAGAGGCAAACAGCCACAGCTTTACATGAAAATGTTTAAAGTGGGCCCTTGTCAGACAGCAATATACCCAAAACTCCAAAAGCATATGGCATAAAACTGAGACATGAACAAGACATACTGTTCAATCCCATCCACAGATAGAAATAATACCATGATACAACCACTGATTATGCACCACACAATACCATCAGGGAACCAAAATCGAATTGAGAACATAAAAGTCTAGATTCTAATTATCAGAACATAATACAAGTTACACATACAAATCAATTCATCCTACAAAATAAACAACAAGACAGATAGACCATGTTTAAGCATCAAAAGAGATCAGAATCAATCGAAATTACCTTTTTTCTTTGATCAGGCTGCATCTCAGTAACAAAGCATCCAAAAAATTTCAACGCAACAATCCACCTAACACCCTGAGTTTACACTCAGACCCAGATCACAAAAAGCACCAAAGTATCAAAATTTCACACAAACTCAAGTACCCAGATGCTCAATATCACCAAACAATGATCCAAACCAAGAATTCCAATTGCAACTTGTGAAACAAAGCAAGTAACTTTACACAACTAACAGTCTTTGAGTTCTTGGGAGACCAAAATGGCTACTCCTTGTATTGGAATGGAATCTAATTCAGCTGGAAACGAAGAGTTTACCGATCACAGGGAGAAAGCTATAACGGCTTCAAAGTAATCGAAAGGAAAAGAACAAAACTTTGGGGGATCTAAGAAGGCGGTAATCTCAAACGTTTTCCTAGGAAATGTATATAAACATATAAAATGAGAAAAGATAGAATCTTGGAGAGAAGAAAGTAATGGGTTTTGGAAGTGGAGTTGAAGTGGGTTTTTGTTATTGGGTTTCGAAGATTTGAGATTGGAACAGAGGAGTGCTTTTGGATCTCAGAGAAAGAATCCCAGAACGGAGACTTTGGAGCGAAGGAGAGAGACAGAGAAAAACAGAGAGAAGTAATTATGGGGGAACAGAGAAAGCAGCGAAGGGAAAGAGATGGGGTACTTTTGTATTATATTCTTCAAATAAAAAATGAAATAATCTATTTTACAATTATCTGCAAAATAGTATTACAAACTGGGATTTGATAATTAAGTAGAAAATTTATCTAAAATAATTATATGTTATGAAAGGCCCCGTTTGTTAATAACTTTAGCTTTTCATTCATTTATTTCTTTTACTTGTTTTTTTGATTGATTTATTTCTTTATTTGATTAAAGTAAATAAGGAAATTCTAATCGGACATAGAACCTTAGGACAACTCCAACCATAGTCCTATAATTGAGTCTTATATCCATTATAAGACCATTTATTACACTATTTATATAATACTTATTTTCTCATCTCCAACAATAAGTCATAATTTATGGTCTTATATTCATTTTACTTGATTAAAATAAGTTTTGAGTACAATGGTTCATGAATATTATATTAAATAATAAGTTAACATTATTAAATAAAGGAAATTTAATAATTTTTATTTTTATCATAATATATTAAATTATTCTTATCATTTAATAGAGTTTATTCAAAAAACTGTTCCTACACGGGTCTATGTATTTTTTTCTGATATTTCTGGTATATTTTTTTATTTTTTCAAGTAAAATTGGCATTCTTCATGATGTATTTAATAGAGACCATATCTTTTAATTAATATATTCTTACCATTGGATGATTTGGAAAAGATACAAATTAAATTAACCATTGATTCCCAAATTGTAACAAATCAGGCCGTTGGGAAGAGTATTATTAGAAAACCCCAAAAGCCACTAGGAGACGCAGCTCCACAGCTCCCCAAAAGCCATTCAAGGAGAAGCGCGTCCATGCACGCCAAGAAGAAAAGGCGTGCGCGTCTCTCCTCTCTCTTTCCAGCGCGTCAGTTCGTCTGTTTCTTGGCCCAGTTGAATTGATGTGGGCTCAATGCACTGTTTGGGCCTTAGTCTTGAAAAACCATCAAATATAGAACTCAAAATAGAACCAAGTCCTATATATCCAAGACCAAAGACACCAAAAATGTGTTGTTGGAGATGAAAAGTCTTATTTTAAGACTAAGACCCAATTATAGTGTCATTATTGGAGTTGCCCTTAGTGGGTTGGAAGAGCATTTTGAACCCATTGATGTGGAATTGATTATCGTTATCCCTCTTAGCTATCAATTCTTTCAGGATAAACTGATATGACATTATGATTTAAAGGTTCATTTTTCTACCAAGTCAGCTTATAAACTAACACTGCAACTGCTCTAGGTTAGTGCTTTTTCGTCAGTGGAGTTTTGGAAAGGGTTATGGTTTGTTGGTATGTCTGGTAAGGTTAAAGTCCATATGTGGTGTACTTGCATGTTTTGTCGTTCTCCCAACTACAGTCTCTTTACGCTTGAAAAGGGTTTTTTTTTTTTCAACAATGGCTGCTTCTTTTGCAATGATAATAATGAGTCTGTAAAATATGTTGGCCGAGATTGTTCTTTTACCGTGGATTTGGTTAAATTATTTCCTGAGCTTATCTGTGTTTTTCATAGTATTGTGCAACTTATGGACTTTATGAGTTGGATGGTTGGTTGTTCCGAAAATTTGAGTAAAGGGGCTTTTCCTTTGTCATTATTATGCTTTGGTTTGTGTGGAAAGAGAGAAATTAAAGATTATGGAATGATAAAGGTATCTCAATGCAGCAGTTGTTTTATCATATCAACGCTCCTATGTGTCTATATTAAAATGTGCACGAACACTTAAGACATGCTCTCATATAAACAACCTAAACTGTGGGTCTCTCCTCCGCCAGGTTGGCTCAAGGCAATTATTTATAGAGCTTTTGATTCTTCTAGTCATTGTTGTGGTATTTGGAGTGGTGATACGGGATTCAGATGCAACTATTGTGGGTGGTTTGTGTATGAGATCAGAGCATGTTTACTCGCCTGACATAATGGAGACTGTAGTAGTCAAAGTTGTTATTGAATTGGCAAGGGAGTTTAGCTTATCTCTTATTGTTTTGGAATCTGATTACCTTAAATTGGTTAAGGCTACTCAAACAAAGGGTGATGATGATTTTGGTTTTGGGATAACAGTTGCATATATTAGACACAATGTGGTTCTTCTTTCTTGTTCATTTTGTAGAAAACAATAAGCAGTAGAGCAAGTTTCTCTATTGATTGAATTGTGTTGTTTTATGTACACAAAGCTAACTATACTTATACAACATAGAACTAGAAGAGAGGTAAGGCTTCTACCTAATAGGTGAGGCTGGTATGGCCATGACTAAGTTGATTACAAGAAGTGTGAGAAGTATGGGTGTAAGATTGTTACACCATGCTTAAGCTACAGTAGCCTAAACAGTAAGCACCATGCTGAAGATACAGTGAATTAACAACCAAGTATGGTCCTAAGTACTGATCTATTATCTTCAATACTCCCCCTCAAGCTGGTTCAAGAGGATTGATTGAACCAAGCTTGCCAAGAAGCTTCATAAAGTGTGTAGAAGCCAAGGACTTAGTGAAGATATCAACAAGTTAATCTTCACTTCTTGTGTAGCAAGTGTTAATCACTTTTGATTGAACTTAAGCTCGACTATAGCGGCAGTCCACTTCAATATGTATGGTGCGACCATGAAACACATGATTGGATATTATATGCATGGTCACTTGATTATCACAAAATAAGGAGATATATTCAGTGCTTGAAAAGTCTAAGAGAAGACCCTTGAGCCAGATTAATTCACAAGCAGCTGAGGCCATTGCACGATACTCAGCTTCTACACTTGATCTAGCAATGACATTCTTACTCCTCCAAGTGACTAAGTTGCCACCAACAAATGTGAAAAACCCTGTGGTGCTTTTTCGATCAAGATCATTCCCTGCCCAATCATATCAGCATATCCCATGATTGTGGTATGCTCATTATTCTTAAGCATAATACCTTTACCAACTGACCCTTTTAAGATATCAAAGAATGCGCTTCACAATGTTTAAGTGAGCAATTGTTGGAGCAACAAATGAGATATCAGGTCAAGTAATGGTAAGATATATGAGCTTCACAACTAATCTTTGATAACAACTCAAGTTCTGAAGATCTTCACTGTCAACACTCAGTTTGAGTTTGCTGTCAAGTGGAGTATGTGCAAGTTTGTAGTCTAACAGGTCTGCTTCTTTCAACAAATCAAGAGTATATTTTCACTGATTCAGAAAAATTTCTTTAGCAGCAGATGTCATCTCAATACCAAGAAAGTACTTGGAGAGTGCCAAGATCCTTGATAGCAAACTTGTTGTTGAGAGCTTCTTTAAGTGACTTGATCTCATCAGTATTGTCACCAGTGATGATTAAATCATCAACATATATAAGAACCACAAGTTTTCCATGAATACCATTACAAACAAACAAAGAAGAATCAACATTACTCTTATGAAATCCCACATCTTCAAGAACAGAACTTAATTTTGCATACCAGGCTCGTGGAGACTGTTTTAAGCCATAAATAGCTTTGTGAAGCTTGCATACCAATTTAGGATCCTTAGCCTTAGGGTGACCATGTGGCAGCTTCATGTACACTTCCTCTTCCAATTCTCCATGTAGGAATGCATTTTTAACATCTATCTAATGTAAAGACCAAGCTTGATTAACTGCAACGGACAATAAAACCCTCACAGTGTTCATTTTTGCAGCAGGAGCAAATGTCTCCTTGTAATCCACTCCATACATTTGAGTGAATCCCCGAGTGACTAGACGAGCCTTGTGTCTCTCTATGGATCCATCAGAATGTAACTTCACTTTGTAAATCCATCTGCTCCACACAACTTTCTTGCTTTCTGGAAGAGTAACAACACTCCAAGTGTTATTTTCACTAAGAGCATGTAGTTCGTCCTTCATTGCATTTTTCCAGACTTCATGTTAACTTGCTTCTTCAAAATTTGAGGCTCACACACTTGATCGATTGTACTGAGGAATGAGCAGTGAGTTGAGGACAACTTCTTATAGTTAACAAAAGCAATCATACGTTACTTTGAAGTGTAGGTGGCATAATCAAGAAGCTAGGCAGGGGGATTTCTTTGTCTAGTTGGATTTCTTCTAAGGACAACTGGAGGATTAGGATTAAGCACAAGAGGTTCATTTTGAATGAGAGGATCAGTAACAACATCATCATGTTCGACTGCATTATACTCAGCTTCGCCTTGTGCAGGAACAAGATTTGGTAGAGTGGTAATTGAAGGGCTTTCAACAATAGAGATAACAGTTGGAAAAGGGAATAAATCACAAAACAACTCCCCTGACCACCATCATCAAATTTCTTGGTGAAGTAAGGAATAGACTCATCAAACTTGACATCCCTTGACACATTGAATTTCTTACTAACAGAAATGTAACATTTGTACCCATTCTATTTTGATAAATACCCAAAAAAAAAGCACTTCACAGCCCTTGGATCAAGCTTATCCCTATGAGTGGATTGTATATGAACATAACACACACAACCAAAAACTCTTAAGTGAGATAAATCAATCTATCTCCCCTTCAACACTTCATAAGGGGATTTAGAGTTCAAAACTCTACTTTGCAGCTTACTTATAAGGTATGTGGTAGTGAGAACAACTTGTGACCAAAATCTCTTTGGAACATTGGCATGGAACATGATAGCTCTAGTTTTCTCAAGCAGATCTCTGTTTTTTTCTTTCAACAATTCCATTTTGCTGAGGTGTACCAACACAGCTTGTTTGATGAACAATTTCATTTGAGTTCAAAAATTGAAACATGTTATGAGAAATATATTCTGAGTCATTATCAGACTTTAAGATTTGAATATTTGATGAGAATTGAGTACTAACAAGGCTATGAAAAATTTTAAATACATTAAAAACTTCACTCTTAAATTTCAAAAGGTACAACCATGTAATCCTTGTAAAATCATCCACAAATGTTACAAAATATCTAAATCCATCAAAGGATTCTAGGACAGGGCCTCAAATATCTGAGTGTATGATTTCAAATGGATTACTAGCTCTTGACATGGAGTAACTGAAAGGTAATCTAACAAACTTGGATAAATGACAAACATCACAATGATTGTTGTCATGACTCAAATCTGGAAACAAAATAGATAACACTTTCTCGGAAGGATGAGCCAAGCGTTGATGCCAAAGGTGATGATCTTGAGTGAGACTGGAACTAACTTGAAAAACTTTGGACTTTTTAGACAAGTAATAAAGTCCATTCAGAAAGAAACTTTCACCAATCATTTTCTTGGTGATGATATCCTGAAAAATCACATTATGAGGAGAACATATAGCTAAGCAATTTAAGGACCGAGTGATTTTTCCAACATATAACAGTTGAAATGGATATGAAGGAATATACAAGGCTTCAGATATGATATGATTTGAAAACAATTTTATTTTTCCTTTTCCTAACACGTATGCACCCTTCCCATTTGCAACAGAAACTTGTGAACACATTTTTTCAAAATTATGCAAGTTTGACATCTGGTTGGTCATGTGATCTGTGGCTCCAGAATCTATAACCCAACAGTCATGTTCAATATCCATATTGAGAGCAGTATTGAAAGCTGTGAGAATACCTGACACTTCACTTTGGTTTATATTGTCAGATTCTGTCAGAAAGTCTGCAAATTTTCCAAGTAATGCAGTGTGATTGGCAGCTCCAGTACCACTGCAGTCTTACTCTTCTTATGTTGAAGATACACAGTAAATTCGTTGATGAGTGTGACTGCATTAGAAGTAAAATCCAACATGCCATCGAAGTTTGAAGAAGAAGCAGTAGAAGCAAGGTTGGCCTTGTGAGTGTTGTTACTCCAACCCTTGAAAGTACTCTTGTGTTCCTTATAATATTTTGGCTTCAATTATGGATGTAAGATCCAACATCTCTCTCTTGTGTGGCCAATGCTTTCGCAATAGCTACACTTCAACTCTAGTCTTCTTCCCTTATAGACTTTCTCTTCAGCTTGGTTATATTTTGAGACACAAGCTGTAGCTTCTGTAGCGTTGACCTTAACATCCATGCTCATCACTTTTCTCCTTAGTTCTTTTTTTTGCATAGTGCCACATACACCTTTAAAAGAGGGAAGTTATGAGCTCATGAGTATGTGACTTCTTAAGTCCTCATAGTCTGAACCCAGGTTGGCCAAGAGTTGAAAAATCTTGTCTTCTTCTGCTCTCTTCATCAGAATAGCACAATCAGTGGTATGAGGTTGATATACATCTAACTCATTCCACATCTTGTTAAGCTTCCAAGATATTGGACAAAAGAATTTTCTCCTTTTTGGAGATCAGCAATATCTCTTTTCAGTTGGAAGACATGAGCAGAATTGTTTTGATTACCATATATCTCTTTGACATGATTTTAGAGGTGCATGGATGACTCTGAGTAGTTGAAAATTTCAGCAATCTTGGGCTCCATAAAGTTGAGTAACCAAGACATAACCAGTTGATCTTTGCATAGCCAAGCATCATATGTGGCTAAGTTTGCTGCTGGCATTGGTATTACACCATTGACATAGCCAATCTTGGATTTGCCACCAAGAGCTAAGGTGACTGCTCTAGACAAGGTATGTAATTGTATTCAGTCAATAATATTGAACACAATCGTTGGTTGGGATTTCCCGCAACCTCAAAACTACCAAGCATGTTGGTAGTTTCATATCCAAAAGGATTAATACTAGTAGCGGAAGAATCTTCTCTAGACATTTAGAATTGGAGAAGGAAAACCAGGTTCAAAAGATGAACAATACAAAGATAAACATAAACAAGACACTAAAGTTCCTACTCTGATACCATGTAGAAAATAATAAGCAGTAGAGCAAGTTTCTCTATTGATTGAATTGTGTTGTTTTTATGTACACAAAGCTAACTATACTTATACAACATAGAACTAGAAGGGGGGCAAGGCTTCTACGTAATAGGTGAGGCTGGTATGGCCATGACTAAGCTGATTACAAGAAGTGTGAGAAGTATGGGTGTAAGACTGTTACACCATGCTTAAGCTACAGTAGCCTAAACAGTAAGCACCATGCTGAAGATACAGTGACTTAACAACCAAGTATGGTCCTAAGTACTGATCTATTTGTTTACACCTAAATTAATATTTTACTGGACAGTAATTGTCTGTGTGAATATTAGTTAGATTCATCGTCCACATCACACCGTTGAGCCTAAATAATTGGGTTTACAAATGATGGCCCGCTAGCAAAGTCATGCGAGCTGAATCGCATACTTCGCACGCAAGGTGATGATTTCGTGTAGGAGAAGGACTTCACGAAGGATCAAGAAGAGGAGTTCGCATACAAAAATGAGACAAGATGAGACGAGCTCCGCATGGTTGTTTGATTAGATAAGAAATCAATATCTTTATTTGCTTAAAGGGCTATATGTGTGCGGCTCGCGAGGGGAGGAGTTTGCATGTATTAATGTTTCTATTCCTTAATCACATGTATGCAAGTGTATGTGCATCCAGTAGTATGAAATCCTCAAGGTTCCTAAGTGTTCTTGAGATGTTCTAATACAACTCTTCTACATAGGCAGTTAGTTACTTCGCCGAAGCATAATCATGTCCAACAAATGATTAACATCGCTTACACCACATTTATCGTGAAAGACTTCTACAAGTCTTTGACATGTTTTGGGTCAATATTTGTGGCCCTAAATAACTCTATATAAAGAAGTTCGAGGAGACACTCAATACACAATCAAATCATACAACTACAACAAAACTCTTCGAGCTTCTTGAAATCCTAACGCAATGCTCATCTCGCCTTAGTTTACAGAGCCCGTTCGGTCTCGCCCCTGGTTACTTTTCCATTTAGTTGCTTTGCTCGCTATTCACAATAAGAATCGATTGCAAAGTGAATAGGTGAGCTACTCGTAATCCCTCGTTTGCGAGGTGGCGCCGAAGCCCCTTTCGTTTGATTAGAAGTCAAGCACACACGCAGTTCACATTCCGCGCCCGAGCGGTGGCATGCTCGCAACCCTCGTTTACTTTTGGTACTGCTAAGTTACCTCTTTGCCCTTGCTAAGGATCGTGGCCAAAATATTGGCACGCCTAGTGGGACCGGGAGTACATCATCTTATTCACCATTGGGAAACCAGGCGAATCACAGTACAAGAAACCTCAGATTTCTTGTCTCAAGCATAAGTCACCATGGTACAAGCCCCATAACAGCGCAGCTTGCCGATCTCTCACCAAAGAACAGGTTTTTGCTCAGTTTGGGAACCCAGACTTCAGCGAAACCACAATGGTAGGTCCATAACCAAGCTAGAACTTATGATCTATTTTGCCTGCGGAGAAAATCAGCTAAATGTTCGAGGAGCTAAAAGGCCAGATTGAGGGTTTGAAAACCCAGACCTCGGATACCCAACAGGGCGTTCTTTGTCTGGAGAAGAAAGCCGACATCACTCAACAAAGCGTCGCAAACCTCGCTGAACAGGTCAAAAAGGATAGTCCTTTGGAAGGCTGACCAGGAAAACCTCGTTGTACTCAGTGAGGAGTTCAACACGTTTGAAAGGTGACATCAGGGAAAATAAGGACATATTTGAAAGGTCCCTCCAACAAACCCAAAAAGAGTTGGGGCAAACCACGAACGCCTTGAAGATGACCCGTGCTACAGTTGACGAGCATGTCCTTGCCAAAAAAATTGAACTGCCTAGCAGCCAATTTAATGGCGAAGATTTTCCTTTGGACGAAGCTACGTCCAAAGAAGAAATTACCTTGTCAATCGATGATGAAGAACCTGAGGTCAAGGGCCTATTTTGAGCCGCTTTGTGCCTATCTCTAATCATCTTGATCTTCTCATTTGTATCCTGGATAATCTCTGGACCACAAAACTCTTTTTCTCCCACCTCATTCCAACATAGAGGTGTACGACACTGCCACCCATAAAGCGCTTCAAAGGGAGTCATACCTATACTAGAACGAAAACTGTTGTTGTAGGCAAATTCTATCAAGGACAAATTCTTATCCTAACTCCCTCTAAATTGCATAGCACATGACCTCAACATGTCCTCCATGGTCTGAATAGCCCTCTCAGACTACCCATCCGTTTGAGGATGAAAAGCTGTGCTGAAGTGCAACTGAGTGCCTAAAGCTGCCTGTAAAGCTCCCCAGAATTTAGAAGCGAATATGGGATCCCGATCAGATACTATAGACTCAGGCACACCATGGAGTCTCACAATTTCATTCACATAAAGCTCCGCCAATTTATCCAAGGAATACTTCTTCCCCACTGGCAAAAAAAGTGTGTAGACTTTGTTAATCGATCCACAATCACTCAAATACCATCGTGCCCATCACGGGTACGAGGTAAGCTAAAAATGAAATCCATGGCGATGCGATCCTACTTCCATATCAGAATAGGCAATGGCTCTAGCAGACCAGAAGGTTTATGCCTCTCCGCTTTGACTTGCTAATAAATCAAGCACATACTTACATAAGCGGCAATTTCCCTTTTCACATTTGGCCACCAATAAAAATCTTTCAAGGTCATGTACATTTTAGTACTACCAGGATGTGCAGCATAAGCAGAAGTATGAGCTTCCTCCATTATATCCTGTTTCAACTCTAAATTCTTCTTCGGAACACATAACCTGTTTTTAAACAACAAGGCTCCATCTCTCCTAACAGAAAAATTCACTGCCGAACCGTTAAATGCTCTTTCTATCAACCGAACTATGGAGGGATCATTATGCTAAGCCTCACACACTATATCAACCAAAACTGGTCTCACATGAAAACTGGCTACCAAAGCACCAACCTCATCCACCGACAATTCCACTCATGTAGCTCGTAACTCATAAAGAAGTGGAACCCGAACCGTCCTCATATAAGCTAAAGACATAGAAGGATTGCGACTAAGAGCATCCGCTACTACATTAGCTTTCCCAGGATGATACTCAATAGTACAATCATAATCCTTAATCAACTCCATCCACCTTCTTTGCCTCATATTTAACTCTCTCTGAGTAAATACATACCGAAGACTCTTATGGTCGGTAAAAATTTGGCACTTAGCTCCATAGAGATAATGTCTCCATAATTTCAATGCAAAAACCACTACAGCAAGCTCTAGGTCATGGGTGGGGTAATTCACTTCATACGGCTTCAATTGCCTACAAGCCTAAGCAATTACTCTTTCATGTTGCATCAGCACACCACCCAAACCTTGCCTGGAAGCATCGCAATAAACCACATACTCTCCACTACCATCAGGGAGTGCTAGAACTAGAGCACTAGTTAAACGATCCTTGAGCTCTTGAAAACTCTACTCACACTTCTCGGACCACTCGAACTTAACCCCTTTCCTGGTCAATCTTGTAAGAAGAGCAACAATCTTTGAAAAATCCTTGATAAATCGACAATAATAACCAGCTAACCCCAAGAAACTACGAATCTCTGTCACACTAGAAGGCCTCTTCCAATTTGTCACCACTTCTATCTTTTGGGGATCCACACTGACACCTTCTGCCGAAATCACATGGCCTAAGAACCCCACTTTATCCAACCAAAACTCACATTTACTAAGCTTTTCATATAACTGAGCTTCCCTCAAAGTTTGCAATACCATTTTTAAATGCTTAGCATGCTGCTTCAAATTCCTCGAATACACCAAGATGTCATCTATGAATACAATCACGAAATGGTTAACGTATGGACGGAACACCCTATTCATGAGATCCATAAAAGCAGCGGGTGCATTAGTAAGTCCAAACGGCATCACCACAAACTCATAATGACCATAACGTGATCGAAAAGTAGTCTTGGCTATATCACTTTCCCGAATCCGCAACTGATGATATCCCGATCTCAAATCAATATTTGAAAAGACTGTGGCACCCCTAAACTGATCGAATAAATCATCAATGCGGGGTAATGGATATTTATTCTTCACCATAACCTGATTCAACTTCCTATAGTCCACACAAAGTCTCATGGTGCCATCTTTATACTTAACAAATAACACTAGGCCGAATAAAACCCTTATCCACCAACTCCTGCAATTGAGTTTTTAACTCTTTTAATTCTACAGGTGTCATTCTATAGGGCGCTTAAGAAATAGGCACCATTCCAGGAAGTAGCTCAATTGTAAAATATATCTCCCTTACAGGAGGCAAACCAATCAACTCGTCTGGAAAACATTGGGAAACTCATTAACTACAGGGATATCTTCCTTTCTCACCTCTTGCTTTCTAGTATCCACCATATGGGCTAAATAAGCCTGGCAACCCTTATTCAATAATTTCCTAGCAGCGATAGCTGAAATCAAACAACTTGAAATAACATCTCACTCACCTTGAAATGTAACCTTAGGCTTTCCAGGACTGCGTAACACCACTACTTTCCGAAAACAATCAATCATGGCTCTATGTGCCTCTCAAAAGTCCATACCCAAAATTACATCAAACTCCACAATATCTAATGGAATTAAGTCAACTTCGAAATTAAGACCCTCCACCAACACTTAACAACCTCTAAATACCAAATCTATCTTCATCACATCACCAGAGGGCAAGGAAACCTGCCATTCGCCTGGAAGTGGCGATGATGGCACATTGGCGAGAAATGAAAATCTACTAGACATAAAAGAATGCGTCGCTCCAGGGTCTATCAATATAAAAGCAGGATAACCGAATATTAACAACGTACCAATGATGACATCCAGGGAGGTACGTCCCTCCTGCTGCGTAATAGCATGGAGCCTAGCATGAGTAGTGGCAGGACGACCTCTTTGTCCTCTGCCCTGCTGAAAGCCGCCTCTGGCTGGAGCCATGGCGCGAGTACCACTACTAGAACCACCAGCTGATGTCTGACCCATGACCTGAGTAGGAGCATATGTAGCTCCCTGAGTCAGAAGAGGGCAATCCCTTTTTAAGTGATCCAGCTGACCACACTGAAAACATCCCCCCTGGCTGAAACTGACTCTGCCCAGACTGAAAAGACTGACCACTAGAGATCCCACTCCTACTGCTCGATCCACTCCTAAATCGCCCAAACTGATGCCCAAAAAAGTTCTTGAAGGATCTACCACCCTGCCTCTTGAACCTCCCTCTGAAACCGGAGTCAGAACTCGAACTGCTACCATGTCCACTTCTAGAAGATGATCCAAAACCTGAGGTGGACGCCAATTTCTTTGATGAACCCTGGCTACGACCACCAGATTCAAGAAGACAGCCAGCTGCTAACTCATGTGCCTCAATATTCAGAGCAAAAGTCACGGCCTGGTGAAATGACTGATATGGCACCGCTGTCATCCTGTTTGCATAAATACCACCAAGGCCCTTGGTGAACTGATAAATCTTCTTCTGCTCTGTCCTTACCAAATCCGGCACATAATAGGACAACTCCCAGAATCACTGCTCAAAACCCATCACTGTCATATCATCACCCTTCTGCAGATTCAAGAACTCCTCCCTCATTCGGTTAACATGAGCATGACTAATATAACACTCTCTAAAAAGAGCTGTAAACTGATCCCAGGACATATGATTTGCAGCAACACCCATACCTCTACTCATTTCAAGCCACCAATGCCATGCTTCATTCTCCAAAAACTGGGTAGCCAAGCCCACTTTCCTATCCTCTAGGCATCTCACCTGAATAAACATTTTATCAACGGTCTCTACCCAATTCTAAGCATCTAGCTCCTTCGCGAAGTCTTCTATGCGGAGCCATCTCGCCTCGCCTTTATGCACTTCTACACGGAGTCATCTTGCCTCGCCCTTATGTACATCTACGCTCACGAAGTTATTTCGCCTCGTCTTCGTTTACTTCTACGCGAAGTCCATTTCGCCTGCGAACTCCACTATCTAGCTCGCCTGACCTCTGGCGCCATCACTTGTAAACCCAATTATTTTGGGCATGTCCGACTTCATTTAATTTAATCGATATCTGATCATCGATCGACACTTAATAATTGATTTTGATAGGGATTTAAGGTTACCCCTTAATAATCGATATCTGATCATCGATCTCCACACCTACCCGGTCCAACTTAAACACCAACCAAAAATAAAACCCACTAAATTTTACCCCTTTTTTTTATCAACTCAAAATTTACCATGTTAATTGATAACTTTTCCATGCTAACTCCGATTTTAACGCATAACATGCCTACAAACTCATAATAACATCCTCTACGACTTTCATGAAGAAAGTTTTCCCAAATTCCAAACGGAAGAAAAAGTCAACTTTTAGAGTCTTAAAATAGTAAACGGTTACTTAAAACGGTAAAAGACCAAAATAATACCAAAGTAAATAACCGTAAAATAATTTAAGAAACAGGGTGTGACAAAATTAGTCCATTTTTGACATAAATTAGTACACGTTAGTTCAAAAACTACATTTCTAGCTAAAGTTTAATTGAAAAGGCTAAAAATTAAAGGGAAAATGCTCATTTGATACTAATTTTGACTCATCATTGCTCATTCCAATGACAATCTTTTCTATGAAGTCATACTAATGTAATGGACAAATCTTTACTAAAGTCTTAACAAATTATATTATTTTATGACTATTTTGACCTTGCCCTTAAACATGCATACAAAGAAAAAGTGGAAGAGAGAGAATATTTGGTTGGAACCTCATCACCAGACTCCAGTCACCGGAATCTTGTCATCGGACTTTCTCCGATCACCGTCGTCGGATTCCTGCCCCCAATAATTGGGTTACTGACCCCCCAGTAATCGGGTCACTGGCCCCTAGTAATCACCTTATTAAGTTACTGGCCCCTAATAATCGGGTTACTGAACCCCAGTAATCAATTATAAACCCCTAATAATGATTACTAGCCTCTAATAATCGGGTTACTGATTTGACCCTCAGTAATCAGGTTCAGCTCCCAGTATACAATTACTGACTCCCAATAATCATGTTCTTGACCGCCAATAATCAATCAAAACACATAAAAACAAAGAAGATAGATGAAGAATAAGAAAAAAGAAAGAAATAAAAGTGTTATGACCACTAATAATAAAATATTAACCCTCAATAACTCCTAATAATAAATTATTAACACAGAAAAACCTATAGCTCCAAAACCATATATAAAAGAATAATATACGATAGCTTGATAGTGTCCAAACGTAACACTAACAAGTGCAACTCATGGGCATTTTCCACAGATGTGAATTTGGGTTAAAATTGCAATGGAAAAATAAAATACTTAAGAACAGATGTCAAACATATGAAGGTGAAACATCTTATATACAAGTGTCATATCGTTTGCATTATTCACTATTTCGATTGCACCAAACACTACCAAGTATTTGCATTCTAAGAACTAAGGTCACCATCATCGAACAAATAGGCAACTGAAACAACATGAGGAACCTTCCAATCATCGAAACGATAGGCTAACATACTTGCTCACATACTCTTGAGCAATCTCCATAGTGTACTCCGATGTAGCCTTCATCATGTTGATGTCGCCTTCGTGATTTAGATCTAGGTGAGCCTAGGGTTAGGTGGGAGCAGAAGATAAACAGAGATCTCCGGCGTAGCCTTCAACATATTGACGTCGCCTTTGTGAGTTAGATCTAGGTGAGCCTAGGGTTAGGTTGGAGTAGAAGATCAGCAGAGATCTCCGACGTAGCCTTCTCCATGTTGGCTTAGCCTTCTTGATCAGTGTTGTAGGAGGAGAGAGAGAGAGAGAGAGAGAGAGAGAGAGAGAGAGAGAGAGAGAAGAAACTGATGAGTGTGGGTATTAGTTACACAGAGGGGTAATGACGTCTTTTTGATCAAAATCATTGGAATGGATTTCAGGAAAAGATTTTCATTCAATTGGGCTCTAATTTAATGGTTTTTGGGCATTTAGACATTTTCCCATTCAAATTTTTAAATTTAACCCATATGTAATTAAACTTAGTCCATATTAATAAAAAAAAAATCTAGCCCATCCCATTATAAAATCCTGGGTCCGCTATTGAAAATCATCATATGTTTGACCACAACAAGGAGTATATGAAATGCGATTGTAAAGTCCTGAAAACCCCCCAACACGTTCTAACATAAAGCCACCGAATATCATGGGATTATGGAAGCCTCGTTTCATAAATGGCCTACACGCTTGTTCCAACACGTTCTTGCAACGCCGCGACCGTCTTCAAGACCATCACCACCTTCATGCCCGACATCACTACATTCCTCTCCCTCCCCATGACAATTATCGCCGCCCTCCCTGACCATGTCACCGCTGGGGGGCTCCTCCTTGCCCTCAGTCACGACTACGTTATCGATCCATGGTGTGCTCAACATGAGTGAGGTACATTCGGGGCTGCCCATGTTATATTATTTGAATCAGGTCAATTTTTTAGTAATAGTGTTTACACCCAAATTAATATTTTACTGGACAAGTAAATGTCTAAGTGAATGTTAGTTAAATTCATAATCCACGTCACACCGGCGACCCAAAATAATTGGGTACACAAGTGATGGCTCACCAGCGAAATCATGCGAGCTGGATAGGAGAGTTCGCATACGAAAAGGACTTCACATGGTGTCAATGGACTTCGCGTAGAGGCAAAGTCCTAAAACATGAAGGTGAGGTGAGATGTCTTCACGTAGGAGACTTCGTGAAGAAGCAAGAAAAGGAGTCCGCATGCACGTGGAGGTGTATGTGTTGGTTAAGAACTCTATTCCTTAATTGGATTTGCATGAATCACCTACGCCACATTTAACGTTGAAGACTTCTACAAGTCTTTGACATGCTTTGGGCCAATACATGTGGCCCTAAAATACCTTTATATAAAGGAGTTCGAGGAGATTCACACACACACACAACAACTCGACAAAAACTCAACAAAAATACAATCGACCTAGTCGAACTCAGTGCTAAAGCATCTCGCCTTAGCCCTTTCTTTACAAGCATGTCGCCAATACCTGTGGCCCTAAAATACCTTTATATAAAGGAGTTCGAGGACATTCACACACACACACAACAACTCAACACAACTCGACAAAAACTCAACAAAAATACAATCGACATAGTCGAACTCAGTGCAAAAGCATCTCGCCTTAGCCCTTTTTTACAAGCTCCTCAAAGCTCTACCCTTTTTCCTTTCCTTTCCAATTGAAGCTCTGCTCGATCTCAAGTCGAGTATCGATATTGTGACGCTCAGGCGAACTACTGTAAGTCCTTGCCCAGTACGCAAGACGAATTTGAAGAACCCTGCGGTGGAGTTGATGCTCTCTCCATCCTCAGTCTCTTGATTAGAAGCAGAAGGCTAAGCGCACCCCGCTACTACAACCACTACATTCCGCGTCCACGCTGTGGCACGCCCGCAACGACTAAAAGAGACTTTGCATACCCAGAATTACTGGTGTGGCCAAAACATTGGCACGCCCAATGGGACCAGGGTAGTCTCTGACGTCACCTTCATCGGGATCGACGATCGGAAACAAAGATGCGATATGAATGGCAAGAAAAATTAGATGCCTTCGAGAGAAAATATGCCAAACTAAAAGCTGCCAGCCGCAAAAAACATGACGAACGAATGGCTGCCATCCTCAAGCAACACATTGAGAAAACGGCTGCTAGAGAGGTTGCTGAAGAAAAGGAAAAAGCCGAAAGGAAATCCTTTCTAGAGGAGTTTCGTCAACGGTGCGATGCCTTGGAAAAGGTTTTACAATGCCTAAATGTAAAGCCTACAATTGACGAACACGTCCTTGCCAAAAAGATTGGATTGCCTAGCAGTCAATCTAATGGTGAAAATTTTCCTTTGGACGAACCTACGTCCGAAGAAGAAATTACTTTGTCAATCATTGACGAAGAACCTGAGGTCGAGGCTGTTGAGATTATGGATAATCATCCTATCTCAAAAACTGACGGTTTTCCTCAGAATAAGGAGCATGAAGATAGGACAGGACAGTTCATCTTAGAAGGAGAAATCAGTTCGAACACTGATGATGGCGAACCACAATTTCACATGAAAGGTGACCAAGGAGCCAGCTTTCCTATGCGAGACGTATATGTGGACACGGGTCAGGCGCATGAGGGACAAGGTGTAGCTCGCCTTCATTCTTTAATTAACCTATAGAAGCAAGTTCATGAAGCTGCTGGGCGTCTTAGTGAAGGAATAGGTGAAAGCCTACTTTGTTCTGGATGTTTCCTCAAGTATGGCCAAAACAATGGCCAACTTAATTATCAACCAATATGTGTTCTTGCAAAGCCATTACGTGACTTCACTATCCAATATCATTGGAGTTTTTGTATGCAAGTTCATAAGCCAGGATGTGAATTTGGTTTATGTGCGAAATACGTACATATCTCATGCATGCCTATGGTTGCAAGGAAGGTCGAGCTACTGACCTTTAATAATTTTTCATGTGATGAATATGATGAAGAGTATATGTTGGTGCGTCTGTCTCATAATTATATTCCACAAGAGTTCAATAATAGTGAAGCTCTTGATATGGTCCCCTTCCATGACCCATTATTCCTGATGAGACCATGCACTATGACATGATAGTTGGCGACAAGGCAGATCTCAACATCATACGATCCACGAGAATGTAGTTGAAGATCATGCTTGGTCAAACAACAAGGATACGTGGGGGGCAACGAGACGTACCCTACGAACTACCTTGCCCAAATTTTCAAGTTGTTGACGCGGAACAGCTCTGCTCAACACTTGGAAATTCTCAACAACAAGAGTCTCATGCCAGAAATATAACAGCGTCGAGACTTGGAGTGAAGCATTGGTGGCCTCCCCCGTGGTCTTACGAAGGGTAACTAACCATGCTATACTCTTTTCTTTACTCTTAGCTTTACTTCAATTTTTACTTTCGTTTGCTTTCATTTTTCTTTCTTTCTTGCATCGAAAAAAGAAAATACAAAAAAAATCAAATAGCAGAAAACACAAAAAGAGATTCTTAGTTTTGCTGAAATGCAAGACAATGTTTTTGCCTATGAAAGGCTTAAACTTTACTTGGAGGCCTATCCGTGAGGCCTGAAGACAATACAGCATGGCATTTCATATGCCTTGAATTTCTGCCAGCGAAGTCAAGTCAGAGAGGAAATACAACTAGTTTGCAATGATGAAAGTTGCAACAGCTACTACTGAACAGTCTACTTCTCCGATTAAACTGGAGTGATCCAAGAAGAACTAGCCGGCGCACCTTATATCACCAGAAATCCCTGGATGTCTATTTTTCACAGGATTTTACAGTTTGTCATTCCGACATTCCTAGAGAGAGAGTTATGGCAATTTGAATGCAGACAGGTCAGGATACGTGCGAATTTGTGATATGCTTTTTCAATGTGTTTTCATGACCTTGCAGCATGCTTTCTTTCAGTGGGGGGCATACTAAAGTTTTGATGTCCTTCATTCTTCTCAAGTATCGACAAACATACATCAAAACTGGGGGGTACATTGGGGTAGATATGTGTTCCAGATATTTCACACTTTAAACCCTTCTTGAGGTCTTGGTCATTATTTAGGCCAATCTCTGTGGCCCTATTTTTTGGAATTTCGCTTGGCCAAATCATGTGGCACTGTGTTTGACCCTCATTGGTTCGCATTGGGGGGGGGGGCAGCGAAGTACATGGCCAATGTCAAAAAGATGGTTCGTTGTCGCCAAGAGCTCAAGTGAAGGGCAATTTTTGAATCCATTCATACATCCCCTTGAGCTACATCTATTCAGGGTATATCATTTCGAGGCTATACATACTCCTTTTCAAATATATCTACTTAAGTTATATGCGTTCGCTCAAGCTACATCCACTCGAGGTATGTGCAATGTACCATGTCTTCTGAGTAGAGCAGGCGAAGTGTAAGCGGAGTGCACGTTAAGTTCAAGTCCAAGGTGCCTAGCTATGTTAAGTTCATGATCATCAGTTTGCTATGGTACTAGGCGAATCGTACAACAGCTTCACTACATTGCTTTGATGTTTGGTACTTGAGTTTTAGAGCCTATTCATAGGTTTGTTACTCAGTCATTTGATGTATGAACTGAGCCAATACCAATGGCTTTGGAGCAACATAAATCTCTTAAGTCATTTTTGACATACATGACTTTGAGGCTGGGGGGCAATGTTTACACCAAAATTAATATTTTACTGGACAAGTAAATGTCTAAGTGAATATTAGTTAAATTCATAATCCACGTCACACCGGCGAGCCCAAAATAATTGGGTTCACAAGTGATGGCCCGCCAGCGAGATCATGCGAGTTTGATAGCAGAGTTCGCATGCGAAAAGGACTTCGCATGGTGTCAAGAAATGGACTTCGCGTAGAGGCGGAGTCCTAAAACATGATGGCGAGGCGAGATGGCTTTGCGTTGGAGACTTCGCGAAGAAGCAAGAAGAGGAGTCCGCATGCACGTGGAGGTGTATGTGTTGGTTAAGAACTTTATTCTTTAATTGGATTTGTATGAATCACCTACGCCACATTTAACGTTGAAGACTTCTACAAGTCTTTGATATGCTTTAGGCCAATACATGTGGCCCTAAAATACCTTTATATAAAGGAGTTCGAGGAGATTCACACACACACACAACAACTCGACAAAAACTCAACAAAAATACAATCGACCTAGTCGAACTCAGTGCTAAAGCATCTCGCCTTAGCCCTTTCTTTACAAGCTCCCCAGAGCTCTGCTCTTTTTCCTTTCCTTTCCAATTGAAGCTCTGCTCGATCTCACATCGAATATCGATATTATGACGCTCAGGCGGCCTAATGTAAGTCTTTGCCCAGTATGCAAGGCGAATCTGAAGAACCTTGTGGTGGAGTTGGTGCTCTCTCCATCCTCAGTTGCTTGATTAGAAGCAGAAGGCTAAGCGCACTCCGCTACTACAACTACTACATTCCGCGTCCGCACGGTGGCACGCCCACAACGACTAAAAGAGACTTTGCATACCCAAAATTACTGGTGTGGCCAAAACAAATAGGAGCTTGTGCTTGCAACCCAAGGACAAAGCTTTGAAATTTTCAAAAAAAAAAAGAGAATGACCGCCTAATGTTTCCTCCAATTGATCCAATAACCCTTAATTCCAAGGTAGTTATATTTTTCTTTTCTGATTTTGGAATAATAATAAGCCAAGCTTAAGGAATGCATGACTATTAAGAAATTAAAACGGCGTACACAATATCTCTCCTACCAAATGTGAATTTTTACGTTTACAATGTACATAATTTAAGAGTATGTACGACTTTTTGTAGGATTGTAGGACCAAATTGAGGTTTGCATGTATTAATTAGCGAAAATAACCTGTAAGCCTAGGCCAAGTGACCACCCAAATTGCAAAGTCTTCCTTTTACACCAAATTTTCTGCACCCAAATCGAGGGTATGTGGCCCAAATATCGGTCTACAAATAGTAGGGCTGCCACTTGGTTTGGTAAATACCAAACCGATCGAAAACCGACCGAAAATTTATGATTTGGTAAACCGAATTTTGGTAATCGAAATCGAAAAAACCGAAACCGAGAAATACCGAAAAAGTTGGTTTGGTTTTTGGTAAATACCGAATTTACCGAAATTCTAATTATTTAAAGACTTATATTTCTAAAAACACACAGAGTAATAATTTTATCTCACGTTTTCAATTGTATATACCATTTAGTAAAAAACAAGACAATGAATAGAAAAATTCAACTATACTTGGTAGCATTCGGGTCTCAATTAAAGCGATCAACTATAATTCAATATTACTTGTTATATAAAAACGCTCTTACCTACCCGTCTTAGTCGATTCATCACACACACACATAGACAAACCCACTTAGATGACATGTAACCGCCCATGTAAAAATTTAGGAATGCATGTTTTTACCTCTCTTGATGATAGGACTCCCCATAGGAAACACAAGCGTAAATAGGGTTAGCCGCCTTGATCAAGGCCAAAAAATTATCAAAAATACCTAATTTTTCTACCATAGTCGTATTTCACTATATTGATCACATCATAGTTCACAAGGTTTTTGAAAATTTTGCTTCCTCTTTGTAGTTGGTTCACAAAGATGTACATATGTATATAACTTACTAAATAAGTTATACCACATTACCAGACATGTTGTGGTTCCAATAATTACAATTCATAAAATTAAAATTCGACTGTCTGATGTGATCATTATAGTATAATACAATTATGATAGAAAATTCAATTGTACTCAATAATGTTCGGGTCTTGATCAAAGCGGTCAACCATAATTTAATGTCACTTATTACACGAAAAAGCTTTTACTGCCCTTATGTGACTTATTTTGGTCGACTCTTCCACACACATACTTTCACATAGATGACACATAACTTGTTCATATAAAAATTTGGAAACATTTACATCCTGACTATTTCGGTAGAAAATTAAACCATACTCGATAATGTGCACTGAAATGACTATCTTTTGTATATGTTTTGTATTGTTTTTTTATATTTCACAACTCCTCTAGAAACTCAAGTGATATTTAAATTTTATAGTTTTGTATTGTTTTGTTATATTTTGAAAATATATTTGTTGTGAAGTTTGGTAATACCGAAAAACCGACATCCGAAGTTGGTAAGATTTATCTCATACCGAAGTTTTTGGTTTGGTAATTGAAAGTCATATTTCATTACCGAAAGCTTTGGTTTTGAAGTTGGTAACGCCCATTACCGATTCGAACCAACCGAGTGGCAGCCCTAACAAATAGTGAAAAAGACCAATGTCTTAACCATAATTATATGTAGAATGTCACCCATACGCAGGAGAAATTCTATAGCTTAAGCACTATATTGGAGATGCACCATGCTTTAATGAATAATAATAAACCTGAAAAAAAAAATCAAAATCTTTTTAACACCATGGGGTTTGGCTGCTATACACATATATTAAGTCGTTAACCGTCCGATCGTTTAATAAGTTAAAATTCAAGACGATCGGACGATTCATGACTTGATGTGTGTATATATATATAGAGAGTAGAAAATTCCCTAATCGACCGTATTCTATTTCTGCAGTGAACACAAAATGAATGCAGTTACAGTTATATGTAAAGCAGTGAAGTACTAACTGGTACAAGGTACTGTAAACTTGACGAACAAACTGAAGCTTACCCACATTGGTAACTGGAAACTGGAACTGAAACTGAAGCTAGGAGTTGAAGACTGTTAAATATTCATCGAGTTCGCAGGTGCACGTGCTTCAATCACATGGGATCTCCAAACTGGAATAAATCACAGAGCCGCATGAACAAAAACCCAGAAATTACCACTGCGGGTAATAATAAGAACAGAGCAGAGCACTGTAATTAATTATTGACGAAGCTAAACAGGGTAAGACCGGTAAGTTTGAAGATTCTGAGTTTGCTGTGCTGGAAGAGGAAGAAGCAAGGAGAGTGCATGGTGCGTGGGAGATCATGGAGGTGATGATTGCTTTTGATTATTATTCCACGCGCTTTCATTTTGTGAGGTGTCGCGTTGCGTCCTGTGGTGACCAACCGTGTTGCCACGTGCTCCGTTGGGAGCGTCATTGGTTTCTTCCCCCCGGCAACTCCAACATGATGATTGATGATAATATACAACTTTTGTGTCCAACTGGCCATTTCGTAGTACACCACTGATAAAATATAAAATATAGAGATCACCTCCCCACTTATATCTTCTTAATTTTATTATTTTATATTTTTTTAAAAGCTAATTTCTTAATTTTTTTTTCTTTTCTGGTAGAGAGAAACAAAGAAGAGTTTTTTTTTTTTTTTTTTTAAAAGGTTACAAAACAGACTTTTTTTTGCTTCAGTGTCAGAATTTAGGGTGAAGGTGAGAGTTGTCCGATCTATCTTCCGGCGATATAGTTAAAAACTAATTTCATAGAAATTAGTATACTGTTTCTATAAGATCCCGTAGACCTAGAAGAAGCTTTGGCGTGACCTCTCTTCTTTGACCTCACCAATTTGCTACCTGCAACAGGAGACCGACCATGACTTTCCAGTCATTCTCTCTCCGATGGTTAAGTCAGTTGATGGATTGGTGAAGTATATTTAATGCTAGGAGATTTTCTTACCTCTTTGGTTGACCTTGACATTGTATTTATAACCTAGCGTTGACTTATATTTTTCCTGCTATACGATGTGGGACAAATGTGCTATTGTGATATGTTTATTTGGCCCTCTGTGGTGTGCCTCCTGCCCGGCCCAGTCTGCTATGACCTCTAGGACGAGGCCTGCTCGGTCTACCTCACGTTAGGCTTTCGGTAACATCGTGGGCCGAAGAAGTATTTATCGACTACCGACTACAAGTCACCCCAAGTTCCCGTTCAAGACACGTCTTGAGTGGGGACTTGAAGAAATGACTCACGATTTGTCAAATTATCCACGGGTACCCGGTCCCAGTCCCCCCAAGTTCGCACTCGGGACATGTTTGAACGGGTTTCTACTGCAATGGACGAAGGTAGTGAGTCTTTCCATATCATGTGTTTCAGCTCGAGGGCAGGGTATAATCCCCGTGTGGGTTATCAGGCCACTATTCTCCGTGTAAAGGGAATGATATGAACTGCCCAACTCCCACTCTCCAGGAGCTGTCTCATCAAACAATTCACTTGCGTGGTCAATCATTTGATTTCTTATGTATCCAGAAGGAGAGCATTCCAAGATGTTACATGCTCCTTGATGCTCTTTTCAAACTGAAGACGAGCAGGGATCATTTCCCCACAACCTGCATAAAAATTTATGATAGTTGCCTGTATGAAATCATAACAGTCAAAACCCCCCTTGACAATTCTCCCATGTAACTGCAAACCCTCACGAGTTGCCTCCAACCGGCCACATGCTGAAATCAAATCAACAAGCATAACATCATTTGGACCCACCCCAGCACGCAGCATTGAGCGATACATCATCAAAGCTTCACTCAACCACTCCACTTGCACATACCCATCAATCATTGTACCCCAGGAAACCACATCTTTCACATCAATCCTCTCAAAGACCTCTAGCCAGACGCACAAGCCCAGCCTTGCAGTACCCATTCAACATGACATTCCACGTAACAACATTCCTCTCGGGCATCTCATCAAACAATCTTCTCGCTTCCCCCACACTCTTACAAGCACAATACACCTTCACCAAATTCGTTGAAACAAGCACCATCCCATCAGGCTGCAACTTAACCACCAAACCATGAAGCATCCGACAATTCCAAATCCCACCCAACTGTGAGAACATCGATACCACAGTCCCCATTGTCAGCTCATTCGGCACCACACCTGCATTCATCATATTCCTAAACACCTCCACAGCCTCCCTCCAGCTTCCATTTCTCGAAAGACCCATAATCATAGTAGTATACGAGACACAGCCTCTGTGAGGCATTTTATCAAACAGATGGCGCGCATTGTCCAAGTCGCCAGATTTCACATACCCAGCAAGCATAATGTTACAGGAAACCGGGTCCAGCTCAGAGCATGACCCGAAGAGGGTTTCGGCTCCGGAAATGGAGCCGCATTTGGAGTACATGCTGGTCAAGCTGTTGTGGATGAAGGTGTTGGAGAGGAGGCCGGACTTGAGGACAAGGGAGTGGAGTTGCTGGCCCTAGACGAGGGCCGAAAGGGAAGCGCAGGATTTTATAATGGAGACTAAATGGCGCTCGTAGTCGATGTGGGATTGGTGGGTTCTGGGTTCGAAGAAGAGTCCGAGATGGTGGGGTGGGTTTTGCTTTTGGGTGGGGGTTGTGGAGACCCATTTGAGAGGTGAAGCAGAGGAGAAAGGTGGGAGGGCGGTGAGGGATTTGGGTCTGAGAGATATGAGCATCAGAGGAGAGCAAAGGGGAAGGAGGAGAGCAAAGGGGAAGGAGCAAAGAGGAAGGGTTGGAGTTGGAGTTTAGAGAAAGAACAGGTACTCAACAGCTTGATCATCTTCGAAAAGTTTAAAAGCGCCAAGTTTTTATTGTGGTTTCCAAATTTAACCAAGAGTAATATTTGTTGACAAAGGAAAAAACAAGAGTAATATTTTCACGACGTGGAAATAGATTGTGTTATCCTATTTATTTATATATATATTGAGATTCTCTTAATGTTTAATAAAATTATAAATCTTAACCATCCACATGGTGTCTTATATTTACACGTCGTCAGATTAGAAAATTTAGATGTCCAATAAATACTCTCAAAAACGGTTTGGTTAATGTATTAACTAGATCACGTATACAAACTTTGCATAGAGAGCGAATGCAAGATCACATACAAATTTTGCAATTTGATCGATCCTAACTAGATAACTCACTAATTTTCTGATGATTATATTTAAACAAACTGAACGTACCACTTGTTGTTGATAATGTTAGTTGAGGTCTACTCTAAACTACTTTAATTATGATAAAGATCCCATCACACTTCTTATCAAAAAAATTACAATCTTACAATGCATTGTCATGAACATTTCAGTTAAAAAATTAAAATCTTAAAATGCAACGTTACCGTATACAAACCTTCAAGTATGATCTTACTTAAATAACTCTGTTATGAATTTGGTGATATGCCTAATTGATTGGAATTCGAGGCAAAACCAGTTGGGTAAATGAAGATTAGTGCGCACATGACTTCTTCTATCCTAATGGGTTTTCGAATCTGGTGGGTTTTTTTTTCCACAATTTCAAATAATCATTCAACAATTTCAAAATAAAAATAGATTTCATACTATTTTATCCAACATAATACATACTGCAGGACGAGGTCCACAGGGACGAAAGAAAGAGCGGTAGAGCCAAAAAGCCCGCTTCAACAGGAGAGAGACCACACCACATATTCCTATACTTCTTTCTTTCTTCTTCTTCTTCTTCTTCTTCTTCTTCTTCTTCTTCTTCTTCTTCTTCAGGGAAACAATATGTGTTGCCATTTGTGTTCCTTCAACGGTACGAATCTACGCTTTTCTTATTCTAAAAACCCACATTGTTTGCATTTTGGGTTGATTCCATTTTATCTTGGTTTTGTTTCAAACTGTTGTCACATCTCTCTGAGAGATTTTGTATATTTCTAGAAAATGCATAATGCATGAGCATGATGAGATCTGCTTTTATGGATTAGCTCACTATCATTTCCATTAAACCAATATGGGTTCATTCTCTAATACTGTGGTGGGCATTGAATTGTTACCGTGCCCTTTTTTATTATTCTCTGAGGTTAATGTGTTGGATTGATGACTCAGTCTAGATATCTCTGCATGGCTTGCTTTTCAATTTTCAGGGCCTTAAGCAACGTCATTATGATTCACAGAACAAGTTGTTGATCTTTTTGGATTTTTGCAATGGCCGAAAGGACTGCATCATCCCTTGTGATTGTTACTCGGAAATCTTTGTTTTGTTTATTCACATTTACATCACTACTCTTTGCACTATCTTGGGTCTTTGTGTTGCGTTCAACCAGTCGCCCCCAATTCATAGACAATACATTGTTTCCTAATTCTAAACTTCTTGCTGTGATTGACCATGCCATTTCGGCAACCGAGACTCAAAATGATGTTGAATCCTCAGTTGGGAATCGATCAATCCTTGTAGATAAGGAAGAAGAAGATAAATCAACATCTTCCTCCCGGCCTAACGATGGTGTAAAATGCGACACTAATGAAAAACAAGTTCTCAAGGTTTTCATGTATGATTTACCGACTGAGTTTCATTTTGGACTCTTAAATTGGAAACCCAAAGGAGGTACTGTTTGGCCAGATCTTCAATCTGAAGTGCCGCATTATCCTGGTGGTTTGAATTTGCAACACAGTATAGAATATTGGTTAACATTGGACCTCCTTGCTTCAGAACTTCCCAGTCAACCAGATGAACGTTTCGCAATCAGAGTGCTCAATGTCAGTGAAGCTGATATGATATTTGTACCATTCTTTTCTTCCTTGAGCTATAACCGATTCTCCAAGATAGATCCACACCAAAAGAAGAGCAATAACAAGGTCCTTCAAGATAAATTGGTTCAGTATTTGACAGCTCAAAAGGAATGGAAGGCCTCAGGGGGAAGAGACCACTTAATTGTGGCTCACCATCCGAATAGCCTTCTAGATGCGAGGACGAAGCTCTCGCCTGCAACTTTCATACTTTCAGACTTTGGTAGGTATCCTCCAAACATAGCCAATGTGGAGAAAGACGTCATCGCACCATATAAGCATGTGATCAAAACCTTTGAAAGTGATTCATCTACTTTTGAGAGCCGCCCTACTTTGCTCTACTTCCAAGGAGCAATATACCGCAAAGATGGTGGTTTTGCTCGGCAAGAGTTATTCTATCTTCTTAAAGATGAAAATGATGTACATTTTGCATTTGGGACTGTTCAAAAAAATGGAATAAGAAATGCTACGCAAGGAATGCATTCCTCCAAATTTTGTCTTAACATAGCCGGCGACACCCCATCATCAAATCGCCTTTTTGATGCTATTGCTAGCCACTGTGTGCCTGTTATCATCAGTGATGAAATTGAACTCCCATATGAAGATGTGCTCGACTACTCTGAGTTCTGCATATTTGTTCGTATGAATGATGCTGTGAAAAAGGGCTATCTTGTTAACCTTATAAGAAGCATTGGTAGGCATGAGTGGACACGGATGTGGAAGAGGTTACAAGAAGTTCAACATTTCTATGAGTTTCATTATCCATCAAGAGAGGGTGACGCAGTGCACATGATATGGAAAGCAGTCGCTCGAAAGGTTCCTAAAATAAGATTGAAGTTACACAAGTCTAGACGGTTCTCTCGTTCCCCAACCCAGAATAAGAAGGGGTTAACAAGGATACCATCACCAAAAAACTTTTGGTAGATTACCAACATACTTTGTGACTCTATAGCTTTCTTGACCCCTAACCAACACTCACGACTAAAATGATCAATTAACTTTCACAGCAAATGTTAAATGGTTAAATTTAGTTTTACCTAGATCCACTTTGTACTTTTACTCAGAATATTTATTAGTTGGTATTAAAAAAAACATCTCTACTAATTAAGCCAATTTGGCTTATGGAACTGCAAAATGTTAGCCTTTCTCTAAATTGAGACACTATGTATACGATCAATGTCTTTCTCTAAATTAACTAAACGCACGCGCGCATTGCGCGTGCAGGAAGGCTAATATTACATAATACAACATTAAATATATATGTTTTACATAAAATCATTTAATCTCAAACATGAATTACATCTACGAGTATGATTTGATAAGTTAATGCACCACCCTAACCGTTAATGGCTTGAAAAAAGTCCTCTCTCTCTCTCTCTCTCCTCTACCCTTCCCTCCCCCAACATCCAAAAAGTCGTTGTAGTCCTCTCTGAAGTGGGCTATCCATTCATGGTTGTCAATCTCGAACTGTTCTCTAACAGACTACTTAGAGTTTCGGCAAGCGTAGTCATCATCTAATAATTTTTGATCTGTCAATAAATGGTTTCGAATGATGTGAAAGTCATTGTAGTCCTCTCTGATGTTGGCAAAGAAGGCTGAGCTTCAGGTCTCGCACCACGTCACTCATACAACCAGCCACTAAGAAGACGACACATGCCAATTTTTGATATTATTGATAAAATTTCAAGATGTCTATCATAATCAGGGGTTCAGGCTCCACGTCCCCCCTTGATGACGGGCATCGAGTCGTTCGTGACCCCAATGACTCATTGTAATTTTCTTATCCTTTTTCATCTCCTTGCTTAGAAACTTCATCACCAACGTTTCAATCACATAGACTTGTAGTCGTTGTCTTTGAATTTCCTTGCAGCTATATCAACGAGATCCATAACACATTAAACATGTAATCCTTAACGAGCCAAACGAGTCACGTAATGTCAAACTTCCTTAGCAACAAAGGTCAAGTTTTCATCACCGAGGAATTCAATGAGTGATTGAGGAGTGCTTTTCGAGTGAGACAATTGATAAATAAAGCAATGACAACCCACACAAAGTTGAAGAACACACTACAATTTTGTAACTGATGAAAGGTAAAGTGTAGAGAAAGAGAGAGATAATAAGAGAATAGAGAATCATGAAAGATGTATATCTTATTCATTGATAGAAGCCTTTTATATAGGGAATTACACAATACCAATATGGTAATGATAAGGAATATATAGATCTAGTCAAACTACATATCCTACTGGCATAAGGCCAAGACAGACATAAAGAATATCTAGAATATTCTAGAACACTCCCCCTTGTGCTGTGCGCTGCTATGCCGATGGTGTTGATATGTTGCCTCGTCAAAAACCTTGTCAAGTCACAAAAACCCTGTGGGAGAAAAACTAAACCTTGATCGTAGGAGAAAAGAGTACGTACAACGCACCCTTCACATTTGATAGTGACATGCATGTGCTAGAATGCCCCTAAAATTCGTACCTCCCCCTGATCTTTACATCAATCATAGGGCTCTTCTTGATTCTTACTAATCACGGAAGTTTCAATGACTTAGCATGACTCATTAACATGTCTTCAAATGTGGCATTAGGCAATGATTATCTAGATCATGTCATATTGTCCTCAAACATGATCTTATACACTTTGATCTTGAGGAGAAGGCCGCTTGTGAACTCAAAATATAAGTTCGTGCAGGAAATTAGATTTCCGCACAGTATGACCTTCAGTTACTAGAACAGCCGTAACTTCCTCTAGGAAATACGTATGAACAAACCGTAAACGGTTTTGGAAACTAGACTCATTTAAATTTCCAACCGTATATTACCCGGATTCTGGTTCATCAGGAGCTGTTCAAAAAGTCCTTTCAAAGTTGACTGTTTTGCCAAAATCAGATTCTCGGACAGATCCGTCCTACTTTACGAAAACGGCCATAACACACTCAATATGATAGGTATGATCAAATGGTTGATGTCCCTGGAAAGTAGACAAATAGACCTCAATGGTACCAATTTCACCATTGTTTAGTGAGTGAGATTTCCTGTAGGTCCCGTGGAAGTTGACCTACGAAACTTGGTAAATTCTGATTTCGCTTTTGATGTGTCTTTCTTATGTAGGGATAGAATAAGCCTCAACCTTTGATACCATTAAGTATTGAAAAAGGAGTTACTGCCATTACATTGGCATTACGTGGGTGCATTGCTATACTTAGCTTTATAACTTTTCATAGCGAAATGAGATGTCAAATCTTTCGTATTGTGTTGAGTACATTAATGCGTCTTATTGTACTTAGATGAGAACTCCATCTCTTAACACATATTTGTCATCTTGCTTTATACAAAACAACTGATTTCTCTTTAGAGCGAAGACTTTGACTAATCATGGGAGTATATGTAGGCCTCACTAGTTATAGAGCGTCTAAGCAGATTTATGGAAAATCATTATCAATATAGTCATCGAGACCGTGTCTTCCCAAGATCTTTTTCTTCTAACTTTGGATGTTGATACATATTGGCATTCTTGATCCATCAAGAGTCCATGTAAATCTGGAATGAACACGCAAATGCATAATTCACCATATCCCTTCCAAATCAAGTAGAGTCCATGTGCGTTTCAATACCTTTAGCAAACACGTGCTCTTGTGGTCTGAAGCCACTTGATTCGGATGAATGAAGTTTGTTTAAGATCTTCATGTATATCTCTGATTCCATAGAGATGTTATTATGACCACATTCACAAACTACATGTTCAGTTATTAGGAAACTACCAAACTGACAAAGTAGTGGAGTTCAATGACATCCATTACGAGAGCATATCTCATCGTAGTCGATCCCAGTGCGTGTTAGTGAGAGACCTTGCGCTATAAGGTGAGTCTAAACTCTTGTTCTCACTACGCTGTCTAACAAAGACATATTTGATAAGGTTTAGCTTGCGGTGTCGGCATCACCTGCCCAAGGACCTATACCTTTGTTAATATTGGATCACATCTTTCCATTAGGTCAATCAACTAAGTTGATATCAATCAACTAAGTTGATATCCATCAACGAAGGGTGGTTCGATAGTAAACTCATTATCCCACATCCTCATGTACACTAGTGTAATACTTGTAGAGATCTCTATATGGATTGGATGTGACATTGAGGTGTCCCCCAACGATAATCACAATTCAGACTTCATGAGACGGATTTGAGTATCACTGATTAATGGATTAGGTTGTGACAAACTCGCTTTCCTTTTAGTGCGAGAAAGTATCGAACCTAAGGGCCTCCCTCCTTTCGGGGAGCCACACAGCCTTGTTACACCAATTTTGCCACTATATGGCGTCACCATTTCACCATCTATAATGATGGCGCCAAGACCAACTTCTTTTGGTCGCGCCATCTCCTCTTTATAAGACATCAATCCTTGTAGACATATTTGCAGCATGTGATCTCGTCACTTTAACACTTTAAGCATTTGGGATCAAGATGAGACTTAGTGGGGACAACCCACGACCATTCACGTCGTTTCACTTAAACACTTGTGTTCTTATCTCCCCCTAACAGCGGGAATATTGTCTCATCAAAGTGACAATCTGCAATTTAGCGTTAAATGAGATCGCCTGACAAGGTTTCGACATATGCGAATTATATGTGGAGGTTCATCTCCAACCTAAATACTTATTCATCTTAAATGACTCATCATTGTACGCGGTGATATTGCGATTTGGCATCTAGAAATAACATCTAGCCGAGCTCAAAGATTGGAGATCAGTTTCAATCCTGTTTAAGCTCAAAGATTGCAATTTTGTGTCAATCCTCGTACACAGTCACGAGCTGTAGTATAAAAATATTCAATGATGGTGGGTCTTACATGAATAGTAAAGCTGCATGCAAATATTGCATAGCCCCAAGACGCAATAGAAAGATTGGTGTGCATCAATAATGTTCAAGCGACAAGCTAAAGTTCCTTTGTCATAGCCACGGTGAGACCGTATTACGTGTGAACATGGGGTATAGGACACTTCAACTTATATCCCGATAAACTTCTTTAAAGAATGGGTAGTAAGCCCGTAGAAGGATAAACAGCATAAGCAGTAGATAATAGTGTAACACGTGACCAATGTGTTAACACTTCAACCAACACCATAAAGCATAAAAATGTGTCTGCAAGTTGGTTGTATCTATCTACATAGTTTGATGTAAGAATTACTTTCTCATGGGCCCTTTGTTTTCAAATGCCCAGTTTGCAGGCTAAGTTAATTTGAGGTCGAGCGTACTTGGAGTCGAGGTTTGATCCAATAGTCAGAGGTTGCTTCCGCTTCAGCTTTATTCATGGTTATTCTTTCCTTATTTAGACATGCTCTGATAACCAGCTAGTGGTTTAATGTTGTCTTTGTTGTTCGGTTTAGAAGTGCCCGGTTAGATTTTCGGGTAAGGGTTGTCTATTTTCAAGGTAAATTTTCCTTGGAGGTGGATCCCGCAGGATTTACCACGGGCTTCAGGGTGAAATCCGGGGTGGGTCCTGACATCTACCAAGTTCTTCAATAAACTCGTGGAGAATCAACAAGCACCGAACACACGTGCTGATTCATCCCCCGTCAAAGTCGAAGAACATGCACCACGTGACACTACTCGTGACCTAAGTCCGATCAAGAACAAGCCTCTACGGCCCTTGGTCAATCAACTTCTACAAATCGTCAACACGACAAGAAGTCCAAACTACAAACAATTCGATTCAAGATTAAGTGCTCGTCACCCTTGGATCAAATCGACGTCGGAGATCGAATCAGAGGAAATTCTTGTAAAAGAATACCCACAGAGATTGTAACCTGCAAATTCATCAATTCAAATATTTTATTTTGTACACATGTCTTTTTGTTATTCATTTCAGGAATTTTCCGTGTTTACACCTCTCTGCTACACCATTATGTTGTGGGGTGCCAGGAACTGTCTTTATGTGTCTAATGTCATACTTCAAACAATAACCTCTAAACTCGTTCGAAGTGTACTCTCTACCATTATCACTACGGAGACACTTGAGGGTTCATCCCGTCTCCCTCTCAACCATGGCATGGAACTCCTTGAAGGTTTGAAACATCTGGTCTTTTGATTTCAACAAATACACCCAAACCTTTCGTGAAACATCATCAATAAAAGTGACAAAATATTTGCTATGACCTAGTGAATCAACTTCCATAGGACCACATACATCTTAGTGTACTAGGTCTAAAACATTCTCGGTTGATGAGTATTGCCATCTCGAGCCTCCCTAGGATCCTTTTTAAACTTGTTGCAATTTTTCTTCATGTGCCCAAAAATACCACAATGATGGCACTTTCCATTGAACCTTGTTCTGTATCGGCTGGCACTCCTTCCATGGCCTCTAGGTCCTTTACTCTCTCTCCTACCTCTATTCTCTGCCACAAAGACTTGGCTATTATCGGAGCTAGAGAATTTTCTCCTTGTCTCTTCATTCAACATGTTACTTTTAACATTATCCATAGTCAATTTACCATCAGGAGCAGAGTTACTTACAGTGATGACAAAGGTCTCCCAATTGTCCGACAACGACTCCAACAATAACAATGCTTGTAATTCATCATCGATCGTCATCCCCATAATCGTCAATTGATTGATTGTACTTTGGAAGTTGTTTAAATGCTCGGTGACCCTCACGCCTTCACGATACTTCATGTTAACCTCGAATAACGACTCCAACTTTGTCCACAACTCATGCGCATCAGTTTCATTTGCCACACGGTGGAATACACTATCTTCCATCCACTCTCGGATATGGCTGATTGCCTTACGATTCATCTTCATCCAATTAGCATCTGAAGTCCCTTCTGTCTTAGCCGATTTGTTGAAGACTTGAAGACGATGCACATGATCAATCCTTTGATGGGCTCATGCAAATCTTTGCAATATAGTATGTCCTCCATTCATGGCTTCCATGTAATCCAATTTGAGTGGTTGAGTCGAACCATTGTACTCCTTGAACCTTCCATTTTAATGCCCACGCCCTACGAACCAAGGGATTTGATACCACTATTGTGAAAATAATATAATAGAAGTAACAACTCAAAACCACACAAAGGATAAATATGCAAAGATGTAAAAGATAGAGGAAAGGGAACACCGGATATAACGTGGTTTAGCGATGTGCCTATGTCCACAGGGCAACAATAACAAGAATTTCCACTATGAAATAATGGGTACACGAGATACACAACTTTAAGAACAGTACTTGAAGGAAACCCTCTCTCACACTTATTTTGCTATCAACTCTATACTCTCAACTTGGAGTGGACACTCTTCTCTACTTGGAAGATGGATGTTTCTCTCTTGGAAGAAATGCTTGAGATGGATGAGATGCTTGGAATACGCAAATGACTCTCCTTTTATAGGCTAAGGAGGAACCATCTAGACCTCTCATTAGTGCTCTCCCAATAAATGGTACTTCATGAGTCTTCGTGTAACTCATGCCTTGACTATAACTCCAAAACCATCCATGTAACATTTGTGTAACTCATGTAACTTATGTAACTTATGAAACCTTTCATATTATTTTCATTAGTATTTTATTTATTTTGGTCTGTGTTGTAAATAGTTTATTTAACGAGCATTCTTGAAATTAGCCATATAGGGTTGTTATTGTAATTTACATCATGATCTCATCTCTATATAAGAGAGAGTTCTCACCTCAATGATAGATAACATATTCCCTCATTCTCTTCGATGCTTCTCTCCTTTCTTAATCTCTTTTACTTTTGTTTTACAACACGTTATCAGCACGAATAGTTTTAACGCTAATGTATATTTTATGCAGCATGGAAGAGAGACCGCTGATCAATCGATGGAAGAATCATTCAGCATGGTTCAGAATTTCAATCACAAACAAGCTCTCGGATTGGATTAGAAGTTTAGTCCACCAAAATTCTTAGTTCTGACACAAAAGATGAACACTCATTGATTCGCTCTACATCAGGTAAAGTTTTCTAAATTCTATTATATCTCTTTTTTTTTCAAATCTTGATTACATGAAAAACCACCTTGAAGCATGAACCATATGTTGTTTATGTTTCGATCTTGTGATTTCATGCTTATTAACTTTGGTTGCATATTGAAAAATCCGTCTACGATGCATGAGCACCAAATATATTTTATTAGTCTATTTGGTTAATACATATGAACATGAAATGTCATATAAGTTTTCTTATGTTATGAGAATTGAAAAAAGAAAATATAGCACCACAAGTAAAATCACTACAGAGGCCAGTAGCCACTGAAATCAGCCTTCGCAACTGCCTAGTAGTGCAGACAAGGGGGCACATGGATTAGTAAAAAGTATAGTTTTTCATGACATCCAAACTCAGGATCATGCATGCATTCCGGAAGTAGTACTTGTAACCATTAAGGTTTTACCATTAATTTAGTTAATGATAGCAGATATTACCTATATTCCATATTCATTATGCCTGAAGCATTTAATGATAAGAAGGAATTAATATTACTCTTAATGCGGTTTAAATAAAATCTGTTAATAAATGTTACGTCAATGGTATAACGACATTTCAGTGCTAATTATGTTACTTAATTGTAGCTTAATATGTATATTTTGTCAGTTACAAATTTGAATTGTGTCAAATTCAATATGTCATTTAAGGACATGAATGCCAAAAGCATTTACCAATTTACAACCCACATTATATTACAAGCATTATAGGCCAAATTATTGTGCAAATTATGATAGATTCGTTATAAATTTAATATTCGGTTACGTCAATTTGAATAATTGTCATTATAATTTATTATGCTAGAAGCATGAATTTTGGGTTTAATTACGTAATTATTATATAAACGTTATGCCAGTAGCATTTACCTCATTTATTACTAATACAGTAATACATAATGTCATAAGCATTAATGAGATTTAAACTCATAACCGCTACATAAATGATATTTACTATTGACTTTATGTCGGATCCTAATTAGAATCATATTTATTTCAATTTGACGTTTATGAGGGTATAATGCAAGAAGCAATTACATATTTATAACCCCATAAATTGTGCTTGAAGCATTAGGGTTTAATTACGCGATTATTACATAAATGTTATGCCAGAAGCATTTATCCAATTGAATACCTATGTGTAATGCTAGAAGCATTAATGAGATTTGTACTCATTGTCTTTGGTACGTACATAACCGTTGCATAAATGATATTTGTTTAATAATTTATGTCATATATTAAATGTCGGTTACCAAATTCAAATTGTGTTAGTTTTATTTAATCAATTCTCAATTATGTTATCATTTATATGAATTGTTATGGGTATGTAATGACACATTTTTCCAGAAGCAATTAATGATGCAAATGAATTTATTTTGCACGTAACCGCTACGTTGTTTACATTTATTGGTTTAGTAATTACCAATGTTAAGGCATATACTTTATGTCAATTAAATTGTTTCCATTATGTTTAGTTTATTTCGATTTAATTGAAAATTACTTTCACCTGAAGTTGTGTAAGTAATGAATTAATTGCATATGTTGATTTATTTTATTAATGATGAATATTAAATAAGGCTAAGTTAGAAGCTCAAATCAAGCCTATGTAACAACAATAAGCCCGAGCCAGGAGCTCAACCTAAGCTGCAAGGCTAGCATAGAAGCTCGCCACATGTTGTCTTGAGTGCATGACAATGATTATAACTCTTCTCAAACTAGGCTCACCCAGTTGGATGCGATGTCTAGGCAAGTTCTTTTGAGGATGTGTACTTAAGTGAGCCTCGCTCCACCACCTCATCATGTCTTACCTGGTCGTATACAATTGGAGTTACCGAAAGGGTTGACTAATAACATTGTATTCCTTGGCACACCATTTTGAGCCCAGTAGGCCCACTCTCCCTCTACGGGACCTAGAAGCCCATCATACCTCTCATATTATGCTCCGTAGGCTTGTAAAGTATGTAGAGGCTAGGTTTATTCATTTCACTTTAATTACAGTCAATTCATTTGGTCCAACAGAATCAAACAAAAAGAAAGTAATCTAATGACACTGGTTTTTTCTACCTAGTCATTATGTATGTCTATAAGACTCTTCAAAATACTTTCTCATAATAGCTATTGTTATAGTCCCTGCCCTGAAGCGAGGTAGACCATTAGGTTCGAACGATTCTTTTCCCTAGAAGAAGGTAAACTTTTCACAAATGTATCTTCTTGCCATCGCAATCTCAAACCAATTCAACTCACGAGATTAATCCGGATTATGGGTTCGTCCTAAAAGAGATGAAGTTGGGGGACGCTCCAACATGTAAACCCACTCCCGAGAATAGAAAATCTCGGTAAATTTAGTGAGATATTGAATCGGAATGAGATTTCATCGATGATATATTTATATTTGCGGTGGCCACCGAAATTATAATAAGCCATGATGTCGAACCTTTCTTCGTTGATAGATCTCAACGAAGAGATAACTGGCTAAAAAGGAAAGAAACAATCTAGGTCAAATCAGATTCCTTAAGAGAAAAGTGTTATGGGCCTGTTGTTCCCACACCTACCCATGTTAAACCTATATTGTTTAGATAGGTATTTGTAAGGAAGCGTAATGAGAAAAACGAGATTGTGATATAAGTCTTGTTTAGTGGCGCAAGGATTTTCTCAACGCCCTGTGATTGATTACGAGGAGACATACTTTCCCGTAATGGACGTCATAAAGTTCCACTACCTTATCAGTTTGGTAGTTTCCGAATAACTAAATAAGCAACCTATGAATGTGGTAACAACTTATCTCTATGGGGATCTGAATATAGAGATATACATGAAGTTTCCTGAAGGACTTCTGTTACCCAATGCAAATAGTTCTAGACCACATAACATGCTCTCCATTTGCTAGAGTAGTTCACTTTAGGGATTCAAACAATCCAGACGAAGTTGGTATAATCGTCTAAGTGAATATTTGCTTGGGATGAGATATATGAACAATGGACTATGTCCATGTGTGTTTATTAAGAAAACAAACTTCGGGTTTGCAATTTGTGGTGATCTACGTCAATAGCATGAATTTGATTGATACTCTTGAAGAGATCAAGAAAACCATAAAACATCTGAAGTCGGAGTTTGAGATGAAAGACTTTCAGAGACCAAATCATTTTCTCGACCTGGAGTCGCGCAAAGTGCAAATGGAATTTTGGTCTATCAATCAAATTACATCTAGAAGATGTTAAGATGTTTTAATGAGGATAAATTAAACAAAGTCTTCAAACTCACTCATAATCGTCTAAAATTTAGTGAGACTCGTATCATCGTGCAGATGATAACGAAGAGATATTGGGACCAGAAGACTCATATCTAACTACAATTGGCGCATTATTGCACTTGGCTAAATGTCGTAGATCGGACATCTCACCCGATGTGAATTTGTTAGCTAGATATAGCTCTGCGCCTACACGCCATCTCCGAAAATGGCATAAAAGACAATTTTCCGTTACTTTAAATGTATGACGGAAAAAGGCTCATTCTATCCCTAGGCATCATGGAATGGATCAACCGCCTATGATTCTTGGAATGATGTTTGCCTTGTTAAATATGGTGACATGAGTTATGTAAACCGACACAAGGCTTATTCCCTACTAGTTATGTCTTTACTATAGAGAATACAATAATCTTAGAGGTATGTGAAACAAAAACCTCTTTAAGTCATGTTGACTATTAAGTTATTCAAGAAGCATGATCAATATAGCAGTTTTACCTAGTGTGTAGTTTTCAGGGGGAGTCAATATTAGGGGGAGTATCCTGAAGCATACACTTGACCATTGTGTACTCTTTTGTCCTTCGTCCAGGGTTATTTTGTCCCACTAGATTTTGTTACCTGACAAGGTTTTAATGAGGCACACATTAAATTGGACACCCTACTCATACTTCATCTTTAAAATGTCTTTATTCGAAATATATGCATTCGCTCATCTTTTCCCTTCGACCATGGGTTTGTCCCACTGGGTTTACCGGGCAAAATTTTGGTGTAGCAACTGTTATGCATCTATCTCCCACAGACTCATATCTTATGATCCAGGCTAAACCGCTTCACCAAAATCAAGGGTTCTGGCTACCACCGCTATGTGTGCATTGTACTTTTTTCTTCTTCGACCAGGATTGTTTTTGTCCCATAGGGTTTTTATTACCTGGCAAGGTTTTGACGAGGCAACCCTGAAGCACATATCAAAGAGAGCTAATAACAAAGAATACCTAAGGGGGAGTGTTGTAAATAGTTTATTTAATGAGAATTCTTGTAATTAACCATATAGGATTGTTATTGTAATTTACATCATGATCTCATCTCTATATAAGAGAGAGTTCTCACCTCAATGATATAGATAACATATTCTCTCATTGTCTTGGTTGTTTCTCTCCTTTCTTAATCTCGTTTACTTTTGTTTTACAACAAATAGGTCTATATAGAGACTTGCCTCCTTCAGCTTCTTTATTTTTGGGATAAGACATATATGCGTGATGTTAGAGTTAACAAAACTTTCACTTGTTTCCAAGAAGTGTCTGACTGCACTACAAACATCCGGACAAACAATATGCCAGCATTTCTGAAAGAAAAAAGGTGTCATAACATCTGGACCAGGACTTTTGGAAGGATGCATTTGGAACAAGGCTTTTTTGATCTCATCTTGTGAATAGTAAGCTGTAAGGTCTTCATTCATGGCCTCAGAAATTTTTGGTTCAACTGCAGCACGAACTCAGTTAAGTGCCTCCTCATCACTCCTATCAAAAGTAAAAACATTGTTGAAATGTTACCGTATAATATTTGTAACTTGATCTGGTCTAGTGTACCAATTGTCGTTCACATCATTAACTCCCTAAATCCAATTCTTTTGTTTTCTATTTGATATCTTTCTGTGAGAAAAAAAAAACAGAGTTGTGATCACCCTCTTTCAACCATAAAGCTTTGGAACGTTGTCGCCAATGTCTCTGTTAGAGATATTTTCAAATTATAAAAGGAGAGTTATGAAACAGTGTATGTACAACCAAGAGACATGTATGTACTAAAAAGACATATCAGTTGCTATTGTATATGACTGCTGGCAATTGTAAATAACTCTTGCTGAAGAGTTATAAAACAAAATGAAAAGGTATGTCAATATGCTGGAAAGGCATGACTATTCCTATATATAGGAATAAGTTCTTCTGTATATGATCAGATCAGAAAAACTTGTTTCTCTCTCTTCAAACCTCCATCTATATTTTCTTAACACCAGCAAAATCTAGATACTATAAGACTGCAGATATAGTTTCTAGCAACCTTGAGTTTCTTGTAAACCTTTAATCGAGTGTAAGGTTGATCTTCGTGAGTGCAAAACGAAGAACAACAATAGCAAGTGCTAGGTTTCATTGTATCCTAAAGGCTTATTTGATCAAACCCCTTTGCACACTAGTTGTGGGGCAAATAAAGTCTAAAGGAGAGCTTAAATACTTACGTGCCTTTGAAGCAGTTTTTCCTTCATCAGCCATAACCACAAACACAAATAAATCAACAATCTTTAGACTTTATTTTCTGCTATGGCATCATTGAAGGAGTTTACTGCAAATTTTGTGAAACTTGATCGCTTTGACGGAGCAAATTTCAGACGTTGGCAAAAGAAGTTGCACTTCCTACTATCAAGTTTGAAGGTCGTCTACGTGCTTACTACTCCAAAACCTGTACAAACAGAAGATGATACCCTTGCTGCACAACGTGAAAGACTAAAGTGGGAACAAGATGATTATGTCTGCAAGGGCCATATGTAACATCCCGGACCCAAATTTTACCTATTTACTAGGTATTTCACGAGTTACTGGAGAATTTAACAGTGCTCGGTAACTTAGTAAGTTAACACTCGAGTTTATTCGCGAGTTTTTCTGGAAATGTCAAACTCTTCTTTTAAGGTCCCGATGTCGTAGTTCAAGTCGATCCGAGTTCTTTGGTGTCTTCAGAATTGTTTTGCGGAGCTCCGGATTATTTTTCTATGTTTTATCGAAGGTTTGGTATTAGGATTTTTCTTACTGAGTTTAAGATTAGAGTATAATTTCTTTTCGGGTTTTAAAGGAAAAGAAGTGGTGGACTTCGGTCAAAAGCCCAAAGTGGGTGTTGACCAGCTCTCCCACTCCTCTCCCCGACTCCCTCTCTCTCTCGTCTCTCAGTCTTGCCGCGCCGGAGTGGCGCCGTCCGGCCACCTATGACGACAAGACCCCCACCAATTCTCTTCCTCTCCCTCTTCTTTACAACGTCTAGCTTTCATTTCACCCGTGCCCGAACGTTGGAAGGAGATCGACGGGAAGAAGCACAGCGGCCCTCCGGCGATTCTTGTCGACGTCGGCCATGACTTGGCACCCGAACGGTAGGGTTCGTCTCCTCTATCCTTCTTCCTTCTTTCTCTGCCTTTGACTCTTCAAAACGAGTTCAAATTCGGGAGCCCCTTTTTGTGTTTTTTAGGTTTTCGTCGGGGTTTTCCGGCGTGTTCGTTCTTGGAGCTCCGGCGGGACTACCGAGCTCCGGTGAGTCTAGAACCGGTTGATTGGAGCCCAGACTCGTCTTGGGAAGGGTTGGAGGAAGCGACGGTGGTATTGAACCGAGGTAGAGGCTTTCTGCCAAAGGGAGGTCCCCTGTTCTTCTATTGGTTCTCTGTTTTTGTCAAGACGGAGGCTTGGTGAGTTTGGCTTGTGAGGAACCGAAGTAATCTGGAACTGTTTCGGTGAAGGTGGCAGCTAAGGCAGCCGTTGGGAATGTTTGGAGGTCTTTCATGTGGAGTTTGGCAAGGAGGAGCTCTGGTTTGCGAAGTAGAGCAAATTGAAGGTAAGTTGATGTTTTCGGCTAATGTTTTGAGTTGTATTGAGGTTTGGGTGCTAGTTAGCTGATTTGGAATTATGCTCGGTGTTTTTCGGAAATGGTTAATGACTGTACTTGTTGTTGTGGTTGTTGATGTCGATAACTTGGAGATTAGAAGATGCAGGGAGACTATGGCAAATTTTCCGGCAAGTGGCCGGAATCCGGCAGAATATTCCGGCTAGTCGTCGGAATCCGGCAAGGGGTTCTGACGAGGCAGCATTTTCGGCTGAGAGTTGTTAAGACGTGGGATTGACTCAAGATTTGTGAATAGTGGAGGCAGCGCTCGAGGAGTATGCCGAGCATTGCAAGGCTTAGGCCTAATATTGTGAGTGGACGTTTATTTTTAAATAATATGCATGCTTTGGTTCATGATTGAACATTTCCTTTTGTTGGAGTTTTGACGTCAATTAATTTTGACGCTTTTATTTCTCTTGGAGAGATACCGAAAAATGAGATTTTCGGTAGATATAAATATATATTTATGAGAGAGTATGTATAGAAAATGCTAGCTAGCCATATGTGTCTGTCCACCTTAATGGCGTAGCATATAGCCGCATTAAGGCGTGACGTGAGCGTTGGACGTAAGCGTAGTAGCCCTATTTGAGTGTTTAATTCATATAGGGAGTATGGACACATATTTATACACCCGTCTGTCCACCTTGATGGCGTAGTGTAGCACCGCATTGAGGCGTGACGTGAGCGTTGGACGCGAGCGTAGTAGCCCTATATAGACCCATGAATCTATATAGGGAGTATGGACGAGTGTAAATACATACATATATTATAGAGCCTGAGAGGCTCGATATTATGAGATGAAAGTTTTATCGCTTGCAGCATGCATTCGATTTTTCTTTAGAAATTGATTTGGGGAAACATAAATATTTTATTCGTTAATTTATTTTTGTCCACTCACCCTAACGTTTCGTTTTCAAATGTTTTCCCCTGGGCTCTTCGTTTTAAAAATGCCCAGTTTGCAGGATTGCATAGTTGAGGTCGGACGTATATGGAGAAGAGGCATAGTCAATAGTGTAGCTTCCGCTCATTTTTATATTTTTAGTTCTTTTCCTTTCAAATAGAGTTGCTCTGAACTGTGGCTGTTGGCTATGAGATTTTCTTGTTTAAGTTAGTATTTAAATTGGGAGATGTTGTGATTTGGGGAGCACGAAGGCTCCAGGAGTTATGGATGGATTTAAATTTTCAGAAGTGTTTGCAGGTTTTATTAGGAAGGGTTGTCCATTTTCAAGGGAGGTTATGTCGAATTTTTCGGTAAACTTTCCTTGGAGGTGGTCCCCGCACGATTTACTCCGGGTTTCAGGGTGAAATTCGGGGTGGGTCGTGTCAGTTGGTATCAGAGCATTAGGTTATTCGATTCCTTTCTCTTTTGTACTACCTCATATTCTTGGTCACACTTAGTGTTTATAGAGTGATGGTCCGTCCGCGGCGGATCTATTAGCATTATATGCTTTAGACACTATGTGTTGATTAAGTGAGTGATGTAGTTGTTCTTATTTTATTTATAGACAGTAGTGTGCCATAAATGTTTTCATCTCTAAGACTATGCCTCCGTACGCCGACCTCTTTGGTAATCATTATGCTTCGAGTAATGAAAATGTGTATGGATCACGCCTTTCCAAGGGTTGTTGAGTGATATCATAAATTGTTAGAGTTCAATTGTGAGTTGGGAACTCCAGTTGAGAACTCATATGCGTGGCAGCATTCTGTTCATTTTGTCCCAAATTATTGCTTGGGTTATGATTAAGATGCTAAGGTGAGCATCTCGTGCGAATTTTTAGAAGGTGAAAAGTTTAATTCAAGCCTTGGAGTTCACTATTTATAGTGGGCAAATGTGAAGTTGTAGTAGTTCGATGGAAAAATCGTGGTATCAAATTACGTGATTTCTGGGATAAAAGAGTTGGAAGGAAAGTTTGAAATAAGTGGTGTATTTCTTTTGAGGTAAAGGTTGATTGAAGTGATGAGGGAGGTACCCATAGTAATCCCAAGGGGTACCTTTACAAGTTGTTGAGGACCCTAATCCTGAGCGAGTTAGTCACATGGGATCTGTGACTAGTGTTGGGTTGCAGGAAGTTATTGCATAAAAAGTTTAATGTCAAATTAGATAAGTCATGATTGAAGGTCAATATACCGACTATGTTTATCCGCAGTAGAAAGCAGTTGGGAACATTTTGGAATAATGCTGGTTATGTCAGCACGTATTCTGGTTCCTACAACTTTAATTATGGATAAGTTTTTATCTTTTGAGTAATTTATTAAGATAGTGGTGGTAATATCTTTTGGAAATGACGGATAATAATAGTCGATGAATAATAAGATTTCTGATGATTTTGGTCTCTTTTGTGGGTTAGTTGAAGTTTGTTAAAGCACTAAGTAGAATGACTTGGATTGTTGGTTCTACAAAAGTCATTCATCAGTGCGTTGTGACAACTTCCTGTTGTGCCACAGTCGGGAAATTTTTAAAATTTTATTGATGGCACTAAATGTTGAGTTTCAAGCAAGTGTGGAATCGTGGAGTGAGATGTCAGTTATATTATTTTAATCGTGGAGCCAATATGGATTCTTTCAGAATTCCAGGTGTTGAAGTTTGGTTTCCAGAATTGTTGAGTGCTTGGAAGATGAATTTAAATGGAATTGAAAAGTAATGGTGGAGTGAGAGCGGGATGGTTGTGGTCACTCCAGCTTTACGACAACACTTGGTGAATTTATTACGTGTTGTCATGTGTAATCTATAGCAGTTGTGTGGAGTTGGTGGAAGCGGTAGCAGTGGAATAAAACCCACTGGATCATGGAGCAAAAAGGGGGCGGGGTGTCCATAGTAAGTTTAAGCAATGTCGTTCTTATTAATTGATATAAGTCTTGAATTTGTGATTGAAGTTGGTTTTTTTTGACATCACTTTGTTAGTGATTGGTGACTAGCTACGACACATCAATGAGAGGATCTGTTCACTCACCTTATATATAATTCGGTGAGATGAAGCAGAGTTTTTGGTTGTGGTGTGTGTGGGAATATTTAAATTATTCCTACTTTAGTTTTTGAGTAGCATCCTCAGAGCTTGAAATCATGGAATGCAATTTCAACGCTTCGATTTGAAGGGTAGAGATTCTGGTTATTTTGTCGAAGTTTCGAGGTAAATGATAAATTGGTAGTTGTGCCGTAGTCATGGATTCGGAATAAATCCAGTGGGGATCCCAAGTGAGCTGGAGTTCATTTAAGCAATGAATCTTAGTGTCGTAAATCCTATGTGGTAGTTTAAGAGTTGCATGGTGATGTTGATTTTGATGGTTTGTGTCGTTGTAGGTATATTTCATGATGTAGCTTTATGGAAGAGGGTTTTCCCCTGTTGACTCAAGAAGCGTCTAGAGTCAAGGTTTATTAAGAGTTTTATTATTGAGAGTAGTAGTTTTTGATTGGTTGATCAGCGTCTCTTCTCGGGATCGTATTGTGGTGGGACCACTCATTGATCCAAGTATGATTTGGGAGGTCTTGTATAAAAATTTGTCTTTACTTTTGTTAGTCGCATGTTATTGCAAGCTCGGTTTTCGAAGAATCTTTTTGGTGAGAAGTCATGGCCTTGGGAAGCGTAGGAGACTTGAGCATGTTTGTTTTTCAGATCGTCTTCTGCTAACAGATTAATCGTTAAAAAGTATGTTGTCGGGTCCTAAGGTTTTGGCTTTTAGAATCGTTCTTGTGGAACGGCTAGAGTAAGCCATGTGCTTTTAATTATTACTCTTGGGGTCGCGTTTGCACCCAAATAAGTAGCATGGCTGGAGATGTAAATTTTGTCAATGCTTAAGGAAGATGTTCTATTTATGTGGATTTCAACGTCAAGTTTAGCATCATGAATTGACTATGCCAATTTTTCGTGGGCATTATTAGTCAGTTTTGCTTAGGGTGAGCAAGGAGGAATATCTAGATTTCCACATGATAGTCATGCTTCAGATTATCTTATGGGTTGTGGTAAGGAGATTAGCAGAGATAGCAGAATCAAGAAAGAGTTGGAATTCCCATAAGTTGCTAGTTTGTGGTGCACAAAATGGTAATGTTATAGTTTCGGCGGAGAGACCTCAGTGATGTAGGATTGATCTCTTCATAATGTCATTTCGAGAATCGAGGTTATTATTTATTGGTGGACTGGTCACTTTGGCAGAGCGAGGTTATCTTGTGGACTTGCGAGAGCTTTGACTCCGCAAAGTGCCTCGGTATTAGACATGATTGTGGCAATTCTGCAGTGTGTGCATCCTTAAATCTGTTCGATTAGCGGGTCTTAATTTTGACCCCTATGAGCATGTGGGAATGCGTGAACTTTAGTTTCCTAGCAAGTGGGCTTCATTGTCGAGTTGTGAGCAGCGTGCTATCGAGGTTGTTGCGTGACGTTAGGAGATTTGAGCCCGATGGTGATAGCAAATTTATGAGTTTTATTTGGGTTAGCTATTTCCATTGCTCAGGAAAGAGTGTGCATACCTACGGGTACTCGTACTCTGGAATAGGTATCACTGAACTCACTTACGTGTTAACGTTAGTAGTAGTTCAAAGACGGACTTAGAGTCTTCGAGAAGATTTAATTCAGGATTCAGATGAAAAGGTTAGAGGAGTCAGAGTTAGACTCATAGCAGCTCTTATTAGTTAGTAGAGTTTTTAAGATGTTTTCAGGAAGGACCATGAGTTTCAAGTGAGTATTTTGAGTGTTTTCGAAATTGTCTCTTTGAAAAGGGGTGGTACGTTTTAGTAACGTGCAAAGCTTGGTCCGAGATTTATTGGTCTTTATGGGTTTTTAGATCAAGTTGGCTCTCTTGCGTTTCAGTTAGTTTTGCCTCCAGAGTTATCCAGGATACATATTGTGTTTCATGTATCCGTGCTTCGCAAGTTTGTTGCCGATTCCTCTCATGGGTTGCAAGAGCAGCCGATTATTTTGTAGAAAGATTTGACCTTTGACGAGGATCCGGTTCAGTTTTTAGACCAGAGGGAGCTACTGGTTAGAAGCAAATCTTTCCTCTTGTTAAATTCTGTGGAGGTGTCACCAAGTAGAAGAAACTACTTGGGAATCAGGGGAGCAAATGAGGTAGCAGTATCCCTATCTCTTCGAATGTCCGGTATGTAAATTTCGAGGACGAAATTTTTATAAGGAGGGGAGATTGTAACATCCCGGACCCAAATTTTACCTATTTACTAGGTATTTCACGAGTTACTGGAGAATTTAACAGTGCTCGGTAACTTAGTAAGTTAACACTCGAGTTTATTTGCGAGTTTTTCTGGAAATGTCAAACTCTTCTTTTAAGGTCCCGATGTCGTAGTTCAAGTCGATCCGAGTTCTTTGGTGTCTTCAGAATTGTTTTGCGGAGCTCCGGATTATTTTTCTATGTTTTATCGAAGGTTTGGTATTAGGATTTTTCTTACTGAGTTTAAGATTAGAGTATAATTTCTTTTCGGGTTTTAAAGGAAAAGAAGTGGTGGACTTCGGTCAAAAGCCCAAAGTGGGTGTTGACCAGCTCTCCCACTCCTCTCCCCGACTCCCTCTCTCTCTCGTCTCTCAGTCTTGCCGCGCCGGAGTGGCGCCGTCCGGCCACCTATGACGACAAGACCCCCACCAATTCTCTTCCTCTCCCTCTTCTTTACAACGTCTAGCTTTCATTTCACCCGTGCCCGAACGTTGGAAGGAGATCGACGGGAAGAAGCACAGCGGCCCTCCGGCGATTCTTGTCGACGTCGGCCATGACTTGGCACCCGAACGGTAGGGTTCGTCTCCTCTATCCTTCTTCCTTCTTTCTCTGCCTTTGACTCTTCAAAACGAGTTCAAATTCGGGAGCCCCTTTTTGTGTTTTTTAGGTTTTCGTCGGGGTTTTCCGGCGTGTTCGTTCTTGGAGCTCCGGCGGGACTACCGAGCTCCGGTGAGTCTAGAACCGGTTGATTGGAGCCCAGACTCGTCTTGGGAAGGGTTGGAGGAAGCGACGGTGGTATTGAACCGAGGTAGAGGCTTTCTGCCAAAGGGAGGTCCCCTGTTCTTCTATTGGTTCTCTGTTTTTGTCAAGACGGAGGCTTGGTGAGTTTGGCTTGTGAGGAACCGAAGTAATCTGGAACTGTTTCGGTGAAGGTGGCAGCTAAGGCAGCCGTTGGGAATGTTTGGAGGTCTTTCATGTGGAGTTTGGCAAGGAGGAGCTCTGGTTTGCGAAGTAGAGCAAATTGAAGGTAAGTTGATGTTTTCGGCTAATGTTTTGAGTTGTATTGAGGTTTGGGTGCTAGTTAGCTGATTTGGAATTATGCTCGGTGTTTTTCGGAAATGGTTAATGACTGTACTTGTTGTTGTGGTTGTTGATGTCGATAACTTGGAGATTAGAAGATGCAGGGAGACTATGGCAAATTTTCCGGCAAGTGGCCGGAATCCGGCAGAATATTCCGGCTAGTCGTCGGAATCCGGCAAGGGGTTCTGACGAGGCAGCATTTTCGGCTGAGAGTTGTTAAGACGTGGGATTGACTCAAGATTTGTGAATAGTGGAGGCAGCGCTCGAGGAGTATGCCGAGCATTGCAAGGCTTAGGCCTAATATTGTGAGTGGACGTTTATTTTTAAATAATATGCATGCTTTGGTTCATGATTGAACATTTCCTTTTGTTGGAGTTTTGACGTCAATTAATTTTGACGCTTTTATTTCTCTTGGAGAGATACCGAAAAATGAGATTTTCGGTAGATATAAATATATATTTATGAGAGAGTATGTATAGAAAATGCTAGCTAGCCATATGTGTCTGTCCACCTTAATGGCGTAGCATATAGCCGCATTAAGGCGTGACGTGAGCGTTGGACGTAAGCGTAGTAGCCCTATTTGAGTGTTTAATTCATATAGGGAGTATGGACACATATTTATACACCCGTCTGTCCACCTTGATGGCGTAGTGTAGCACCGCATTGAGGCGTGACGTGAGCGTTGGACGCGAGCGTAGTAGCCCTATATAGACCCATGAATCTATATAGGGAGTATGGACGAGTGTAAATACATACATATATTATAGAGCCTGAGAGGCTCGATATTATGAGATGAAAGTTTTATCGCTTGCAGCATGCATTCGATTTTTCTTTAGAAATTGATTTGGGGAAACATAAATATTTTATTCGTTAATTTATTTTTGTCCACTCACCCTAACGTTTCGTTTTCAAATGTTTTCCCCTGGGCTCTTCGTTTTAAAAATGCCCAGTTTGCAGGATTGCATAGTTGAGGTCGGACGTATATGGAGAAGAGGCATAGTCAATAGTGTAGCTTCCGCTCATTTTTATATTTTTAGTTCTTTTCCTTTCAAATAGAGTTGCTCTGAACTGTGGCTGTTGGCTATGAGATTTTCTTGTTTAAGTTAGTATTTAAATTGGGAGATGTTGTGATTTGGGGAGCACGAAGGCTCCAGGAGTTATGGATGGATTTAAATTTTCAGAAGTGTTTGCAGGTTTTATTTGGAAGGGTTGTCCATTTTCAAGGGAGGTTATGTCGAATTTTTCGGTAAACTTTCCTTGGAGGTGGTCCCCGCACGATTTACTCCGGGTTTCAGGGTGAAATTCGGGGTGGGTCGTGTCACCATATATGCAATTCCATGTCTGATGTCTTATTTGATATCTACCATGAGATGACTACTGCAAAGGAAACATGGGACGCACTGGAGGCTAAGTATATCTCACATGATGCTACAAGTAAGAAATTTCTGGTCCAAAAGTTCTTCAATTATAAGATGACTTATGATAGATCAATTGTTGAACAATTCCATGAGATTATGCATATACACAATCAGTTTAATCAATTCAAAATGCATATGGATGATTCTATAATTGTATCTGCAATTATGGATAAACTTCCACCATCTTGGAAGGAATGCAAGAAGAGCCTCAAAACATAAGAAAGAGGACATGCCCATAGAGCAGTTGGGGACTCATCTTCGCATAGAAGAAGAATGCATATTCCGAGAGAAAACTGATGATTCTGATTTCTCTTCCAAAGTTCATATGGTTGATGAAGGGCCTAAACATTCAAAAATCAGCCATGGAAATAATAAGAGAAAGGGCAACTTTCCCAAGAAAGGCTTCCAAAGTCAGAATGTAAAGAAGACAAAAGGAGGATGCTTCTTTTGTGGCAAGCCTGGTCACTACAAGAAAATGTCGTCATCTCAAGAACAAACAAGGAACTACCAATGAAAAGTATGTGGCAATGATTTCCGAAATCAATATGATGGAGGATATTGAAGCTTGGTGGATAGACTCTGGTGCTACAAAGCATGTCTGTAAGAACAAAGATATGTTCAAAACATATGAACCAAGTGGAGATGACAACGTAATATACATGGGAAACTCCTCTACCTCTTCTATCAAAGGAAAAGGAACAATTGAATTAGAGTTCACATCAGGAAAAGTTCTTACTCTTACTGATGTCTACCATGTTCCAGAAGTTAGAAAGAATTTGGTTTCTTCTAGTCTTTTGAACAAGTCTGGGTTCAAGCTTGTAATGGAATCGAACAAGTTTATTCTGACCAAGGGTGGTACCTTTGTAGGAAAAGGGTATATGTATGATGGAATGTTCAAACTCAATATTAATAAAGTATCTACTATTTCTGTTTACATGCTTGATTCTTTATCTTTATGGCATAATAGATTAGGACATGTTAATACTAGGAAACTAGATAATATGACAAATATGGGTTTAATTCCAAAGCCTGTGAATGATATGCATGATAAATGTGTTACTTGCTTGCAAACAAAACTAACTAGGAAGCTTTTTCCAAATAAGGTAGAAAGCACCTCTACTTTGCTGAAAATTATTCATAGTGATGTTTGTGATATACATAGTACACCTACTAGAGGAGGAAAGAAATACTTTGTGACTTTCATAGATGATTTCAGTAGATTCTATTATGTCTATCTTATGCACTCTAAAGATCAAGTTCTAGATAAATTTCAGATTTATAAAAATGAAGTAGAAAATTTATGTGACAGCAAAATAAAATATCTACGATCGGATAGAGGAGGAGAATATCATTTTCCTTCATATTGTGAATCAGTAGGTATTGTACATGAAACTTTAATAGCCTATACTCCACAGCAAAATGGAGTTGCCGAAAGGAAAAATAGAACCCTTGTGGAGATGGTAAATGCAATGCTTCAGAACTCTAATTTAACCAAGGATTATTGGGGAGAAGCTTTGGTTACTGCTTGTTATATCTTAAATAGGGTACCTAATAAAGCTTTAAAGGTCACACCTTATGAATTATGGTTCAAAAGAAAGCCCAACTTAAACTATTTCAAAGTTTGAGTCTGTAGAGCCATAGTTAGGTTACCTAAACCAAAGATAAAGAAGTTGGGACATAAGGCAATTGAATGCATATTTTTAGGATATGGAGAACATAGCAAGGGATATAGATTCCTTGTTATAGAACCAAATGATTCTATATCTGTTAATACTGTAATAGAGTCAAGAGATGCCGAATTCTATGAAAATAAGTTCACTTATTTATCTAGAAATGACAATGAAAAGGTGGAGGTTCAGCCAAGAAACAATGATAGTGAATCATTGTTATCTGGGAGAACTAGACTCCATAGTGAGTCTGATGAACCTATTTAAATTCGAAGGAGCAAAAGAAGAAGGATAGAAAAATCCTTTGGACCAGATTTTGTTGTGTACCTTGTAGAAGGTACGAGAGACTCACACAAGAGGCAAACAATGGTTTCTCCTACTATAGAATCCGATCCTCTTACATATGAGGAAGCAATGAAATCACAAGATGCTTCTTTTTGGAAGGAAGCTATTGATGATGAAATGGATTCTATCATTGGAAACAAGACCTGGAAATTGGTTGATCTACCTCCTGGTTCAAAACCAATAGGATGTAAGTGGATATTCAAAAAGAAAATGAAAGTAGATGGAACCATTGATAAGTTTAAAGCACGGTTAGTGGCCAAAGGGTTTACACAAAAGGAAGGCATATATTACTTTGATACCTATGCTCCGGTTGCTAGAATTTCGACCATAAGAGTGCTTATAGCTCTAGCTTCTATCTATAAGTTCCATATACATCAAATGGATGTGAAAACCGCTTTCTTAAACGGTGAATTAGAAGAGGAGATTTATATGCTTCAACCTGAGGGGTTTGTCATGCCTGGACAAGAGCAGAAAGTGTGCAAGCTAGTTAAATCATTATATGGTTTGAAACAAGCACCTAAACAATGACATGAAAAGTTCGACAAAGTTATAATCTCCAATGGATTTAGAATTCATGAATCTGATAAGTGTGTATACAGCAAGTTCCAAAATAATAAGGGTGTAATTATTTGCTTATATGTGGATGACATGCTTATATTTGGAACTGACATAGAAAGTATAGAATCAACTAAGAGATTTTTATCTTCTAGTTTTGATATGAAAGACATGGGAGAAGCTGATGTTATCCTCGGTATAAGAATTAAAAGATGTAATGATGGTTTGATGTTAACTCAATCACATTACATAGAAAAGATACTGAGAAAGTTCAATCATTTTGATACAAAATCAGTTTCTACACCATATGATCCTAACATGAAGTTGTATCTAAATAGTGGTAGAGCTATTGATCAGTTAGAATACTCTAAAGTAATTGGATGTCTAATGTATACCATGTCTTGTACTAGACCCGACATAGCTTTTGCTGTAGGCAAGCTTAGCAGGTATACTAATAATCTTAGTCAATTACATTGGAATGCAATTTCCAGATTATTGAAGTATTTGAAAGGTACCATTAATTATGGAATACGATACAGTGGGTATCCTACAGTTTTAGAAGGATACACTGATGCTAGTTGGATAGCATATGATGAAGATCATAAGTCGACAACTGGCTGGATCTTCTCTCTTGGTGGAGGAGCCATTTCGTGGGGTTCAAAGAAACAATCATGTATTGCAGATTCCACCATGACAGCAGAATTTATAGCTTTGGCTTCATGTAGTAAAGAAGCAGAGTGGCTGCGAAACTTATTGATAGAGATACCAATATAGCCTAAACCAATGCCTCCGATCTCTATTTATTGTGATAGCCTAGCAACATTATCAAAGGCCTATTGTCAAACATATAATAGCAAATCAAGACATATTGGCTTGAGACACAGCTCTGTGAGGCAACTAATAACTGATGGTGTAATAACCATTGATTTTGTAAGGTCATGTCATAACTTGGCTGATCCATTAACAAAAGGACTTGCAAGGAATTTGGTGTGGAAAACATCAAAGGGGATGGGGTTAAAGTCCATTTCTAATAATCACCAATGATGGAAACTCAACTCAACACTTGAAACATCAAGTTCTTGAGTTCAATGAGCAAAGTACATCATATGTAGTGATTGCAAGCACTAATATAAATCGATTCTATATTTTTATACATATATATATGATATCCATCCAAGGTGTAAAAGTGCTTGGTACCTATAATGAATGGTGAAGGTTGAGTTTATAAAACTCTTAATAGGCATGATGGAAAGTACTTTAGTTATAGGGGTACTACATGCTTACCTATATGAGTGTCGGAGGTGGTGCCGCCTTCTATGCGACTTGGACTAGTTTCTAGAGCACTCATGAAAAGGATACAAGGCACAAGGTTAATCCACGTGTCAGTTTGTAAAACACTCGAAAGAAGTAGAAGACTAATGTGTGAGATATGTCCGGTTAAGTCACAATAGAATCGCAAGTTCAAAGCAAAGCAACTTCGCCATTCTGATTTAACTTTGATGTATTTTCACTAAGCTACGGTTCAAGTCCACAAGACACCTTAGTTTATGCATTAAGTTTTCCAAGTTATCTGCTCAAGGATTTTCCAAAATATTTTTGAAACTTATTTATGTATTATATATACTTTTATATTTTGAAAATAGTGGAGGATTGTTAGAGAGATTTTCAAATTATAAAAGGAGAGTTATGAAACAGTGTATGTACAACCAAGAGACATGTATGTACTGAAAAGACATATCAGTTGCTATTGTATATGACTGTTGGCAATTGTAAATAACTTTTGCTGAAGAGTTATAAAACAAAATGAAGAGGTATGTTAATATGCTGGAAAGGCATGACTATTCCTATATATAGGAATAAGTTCTTCTGTATATGATCAGATCAGAAAAACTTGTTTCTCTCTCTTCAGACCTCCATCTATATTTTCTTAACACCAGCAAAATCTAGATACTATAAGACTGCAGATATAGTTTCTAGCAACCTTGAGTTTCTTGTAAACCTTTAATCGAGTGTAAGGTTGATCTTCGTGAGTGCAAAACGAAGAACAACAATAGCAAGTGCTAGGCTTCATTGTATCCTAAAGGCTTATTTGATTAAACCCCTTTGCACACTAGTTGTGGGGCAAATAAAGTCTAAAGGAGAGCGTAAATACTTATGTGTCTTTGAAGCAGTTTTTGCTTCATCAGTCATAACCACAAAACAATTACCTCAACAGTCTCTTGTTGTGAAAGCAAATAGCTTAATCTGCTATGGAGATTTCGTTGTTCAACATGTTGGTCTGGAGAGAAAGGCATGTTCATCAGATCCTGCAATTTCTCATCTCCCGCATCTCCACCTTCTACGCATCAATTATGGAGCAGTGGCATTGCATCAAATCCTTGCTAGTTTGAAAGATTTTCAAACCTACTTGTAAAATTGCATTGTCTGGTACTGGTTGTGCCCATCCTCTTTCAGTAATGCGTACACAATCAAAATGTTGATACCACATCTCCTCAAAATGATACCTACTTGGTGCTTTCCAAATCACCCTTCTAGCCGTAAGAATTTCAACTAGGATAGGCAAGTGATCAAATTCACTTGGTGGGAGAGTGACTGCCCGGGAGTGTGGGAACATCATACTCCATTAAGACGGCTGAAAAGCACGATCCAGTCTCTTAGCTAAATTACTTGACCAAGTGTAACAGCCTCCAATATCAGGACCCGCCCCGAATTTCACCCCGAAACCCGAAAACACTTTTCACCAAATAAAATCCAATGGCCGGATTATTAATTAATAATCCGCCAAAAATACTTAACTTCAAAAATTCTTAAACCTATCCAAAACTCCTCCAAAAATTCTAAGACTTATTCCATTAAACTCCTCACATTTTTCTCCACCAAAAACATTTTCTCGGCGGCGGCTCCGCCGGAGGCGGCGGCCGGCAGCCATTTTCCGGCGACCTCCAATGGTCACCAAATTTTGACAGAATCTTCCTCTATGCCTTTCTCTTATTACCGCTATGCCAGTAATAAAGGTAAAAATTAAGGTTCGGGGCGTGACAATTCTCCCCTCCTTATAAAAATTTCGTCCTCAAAATTTACAAACATGCTACTCAAAGAGATAAGGATACTGCTGCCTCATCTGCTCTTCTGGCTCCCAAGTAGCTTCTTCTACTTGGTGGCTTCTCCAAAGCACTTTGACGAGCTGAATTGACTTGCTCCTAAGCACTTGCTCCTTCCGATCTAGAATCTGAACCGGTTCCTCTTCATAGGACAAATCCTTCTGTAGACTAATCGGCTGCTCTTGCAGCACATGAGAAGGATCGGCAATATACTTGCGAAGCATGGATACATGAAACACATTATGTATCCTAGCTAACTCTGGAGGCAAGGCTAATTGATAAGCAAGAGAGCCAACTCGCTCTATTATCTCATAAGGTCCATTATACCTCGGACTAAGCTTCCCACACTTGCCAAAACGTACTACCCCTTTCCAAGGAGATAGTTTCAGAAACACCCAATCACCTACTTGAAACTCAAGGTCCTTCCTACGGACATCGGCATAACTTTTTTGCCTACTTTGAGCAGCCTTGAGTCTATCCCTGACCACCTTGATCTTCTCATTTGCAAACAGCTCAGCCAATTTATCCAGCGAATACTTCTTTCCCACCGGCAAGAAATGAGCAGATTTAGTGAGTCTATCCACTATCACCCAAATACCGTCATGCCCTTCACGAGTACGAGGTAAATTGAAGACAAAATCCATGGTGATGTGGTCCCATTTCCACACTGGAATAGGCAACGGCTCAAGCAAACCTGAAGGTTTCTGCCTTTCAGCTTTCACCTGCTGACAAAATAGACACCTACTCACAAAAGCTGCATTTTCCCTCTTCATGTTAGGTCACCAATAATAATCCTTCAAAGTCTGATACCTCTTTGTACTACCTGGATGAGCAGCATGCGCAGAACTATAAGCTTCCTCCAAAATCTCAATCTTTAACTCTTCGTTCCTCTTTGGAACGCATAGCCTGCTTTTGAACAACAACGACCCATCTCTTCTTACCGAAAAATTTACGGCGGCTCCATTCGCTGCTCTTTCTATCCACCGAACTATGGAAGGATCATTATACTGTGTCTCCCGCACTTTCTCAACCAACACTGGCCTCACATGGAAACTGGCTACCAAAGCACCCACTTCATCCACCGCTAAATCCACCTCTGCAGCCCGCAGCTCACAAAGAAGTGGAACTCGAACCATCCTCAAGTGAAACCAAGACACTGAGGGATTGCGACTAAGAGCATCAGCTACCACATTAGCTTTTCCAAGATGATACTCTATCGTGCAATCATAATCACTGATCAACTTCATCCACCTATTTTGCCTCAAATTCAACTCCCTTTGTGTGCACACATACCGAAGACTCTTGTGATCGGTAAAAATCTGACACTTGGCTCCATAAAGATAGTGTCTCCACAACTTGAGAGTAAAAACCACAGCTGCAAGCTCTAAATCATGAGTGGGATAATTCACCTCATGCGGCTTCAATTGCCTAGAAGCGTAGGCAATCACTCGATCATGCTGCATCAAAACTCCACCTAGACCTCGTCTAGAAGCATCACAAAACACCACATACTCCCCACTATCGTCTGGAAGTGCCAAAACAGGAGCACTAGTCAAACGATCCTTTAACTCTTGAAAACTTTGCTCACACTGATCTGACCATTCAAACTTGACTCCCTTTCTGGTCAATCTACTTAGTGGAGCTACAATCTTTGAATAGTATTGCACAAATCGCCGATAGTAACCTGCTAACCCCAGGAAACTACGAATCTCAGTCACAGTTGTGGGTCTTTTCCAATTGGACACCGCTTCCACCTTCTGGGGATCCACACTAACACCTTCAGCTGAAACTACATGACCCAGAAAACCCACCTTATCCAGCCAAAACTCACACTTGCTGAACTTGGCAAACAACTGCGCATTCCTCAAAGTCCGCAAAATCAATCTTAGATGTTTGGCATGCTCCTTCTCACTTTTTGAGTACACCAAAATATCATCTATGAACACGATTACGAAGTGGTCAAGATATGGACTAAACACCCTATTAATGAGATCCATGAACGCCGCGGGTGCATTAGTAAGTCGAAAAGGCATTACCACAAACTCAAAATGACCATAGCGTGATCGAAAAGCAGTCTTGGCTACGTCACTATCCCGAATCCGCAACTGATGATAACCAGATCTCAAATCAATCTTGGAGAAAACCGAAGCACCTCTCAACTGATCGAATAAATCATCAATGCAAGGCAACGGGTACTTATTCTTCACTATGACTTGATTCAACTTCCTATAATCAATGCATAGTCTCATGGTGCCGTCCTTCTTCTTAACAAACAACACCGGAGCACCCCATGGAGACATGCTAGGCCGAATAAAACCCTTATCTACTAACTCTTGCAATTGAGTCTTCAACTCTTTCAATTCTGCTGGAGCCATTCTGTAAGATGCCTGAGAGATAGACATAGATCCAGGAAGCAACTCAATGGAAAAGTCTATCTCCCTTACAGGAGGCGAACCAGGCAAATCCTCGGGAAACACGTCCGGAAATTCTCTTACTACAGGAATGTCTCCCACTTCCATCACTCCTATACTTGCATCCACAACATGAGCTAAGAATGCCTGACAGCCTTTGCTTAACAATCTCCTGGCAGCCACAGCTGAAATCAGGCAACTCGAAATCACATCTCTTTCCCCCTGAAACACAACCTCCAATCCATCCGGGCTCCGAAACACCACTTCTTTTCGGAAACAATCCACCATATCTAAAGGGATTAAATCTGTCTTAAACTGAGCTCCTTCCACCAAAACTTCACAACCACTAAACACCCAAGCTATTCTCATCACTTCACCAGAGGGAAGAGATACGTGCCACTCGCCTGGAAGAGACGATGATGGCACATTGGCATGGAGAGCGAATCTACTAGACATAAATGAATACGTAGCTCCAGGGTCAATTAAAACAAATGCTGGTTGACCAAAAATTAACAACGTACCAATGATGACATCTGGGGAAGTACGACCCTCCTGCTGGGTCATAGCATGGAGTCTAGCGCGAGTCGCGGGACGTCCACGCTGACCACTCCCCTGCTGAGAACCACTCCTAGCTGCTGAACCTCCACCAGAACCACCACTAGAGCTTCTCGCTGAAAACTGACCGCCTTGCTGAGAAGGAGCGATCCTCTGTGCCAACAAAAGGGCAGTCTCTCCTGAAATGATCCAGACCACCACACTCAAAGCATCCAGAAGACTGCTGCTGACCAAAAGAAAAAAGCCTGACCACCAGAAGATCCCCCTTGGGAACTACCACTAGCACTAAACTGACCGGCCTGCTGCCTGCCCAACTGGCTCTTGGAGGGTCTCCTAAAACGTCCTCCAAATCTATCCCGAGAACCAGAACCTGATCCTCCACTACTACCACTGCCCGCTAAAGATCCAGAAGCTGATGAGGAAGCGGCCTTCTTCGATGGACCATGGCTGGGACCACCGAAATCTCTAGGCCGTGCACTAAAAGTTCTCCTGGTCTCAATGGCCATGGCTGCAGTAACCGCATCAAGAAAAGTCTGGTAAATGCCACCGACCATCTTGTCTGCATAAACCCCGCTAAGAGCTCCAACAAACATGTCAATCCTGGTCCTCTCATCAGGAATCAAATAGGGCACATGGTAGCTCAAGGAAGTGAACCTCTGCTCAAACTCGGTGACACCCTCATCATCCCCTTTCTTCATGTTCAGGAAATCCGACTGAATCCTGATACGCTGAGCGTGACCGAAATACTGACCCAAGAAGAGCGCCTTAACTCCTCCCAAGTCATGTCTTGAGCACCACCACGATTTCTGCTAGCAAGGATCCACCAGTGATGCGCTGAGTCATCCAGAAAAGTCACTGCCTTCTTCACTTTCTTTTCTTCCGGCAGGTCAGTGCTCTCAAAAGCCAATTCCATCTTATCTAACCAAGAGTGCGCATCGAGGGGTCCCTTGGCGCCCTTGAACTCAATTGCACCAGCATCGAAGACATCCTTCTTCTTCACAGACCGAGGCTGCTGAACTCTATCTAACACACCTCTCAGCATGCTCCCAATCGAATCAACCAATCCTCTAACCTCATCACCCTCACTGGCGTTGGTCGAGGAAGCTACACGGGGTCGGCACCTAGGAGGCATAGTACCCAAGGGAAGAAGATATTAAGTAGTCAGTCAATAAGACTAACAGAACTATCACACATACCCAATAACACATAGTATCAAAATCAGAAAACTGCCGATGAATCCGCCGCGGTCGGATCATCACTCTATAGACACTATGGCTACTTAGGCAAATACGATAGTGAATAAGAAACAGAAGATGAAACCTAGAGCTCTGATACCAACTGTCAGGACCCGCCCCGAATTTCACCCTGAAACCCGAGATGAGTCCTGCGGGGACCACCTCCAAGGAAAATTTACCGAGGACTCGGCAAACCTCCCTCGAAAATGGACAACCCTAACTTAAAAACTTACGAATCACCTTTTAATCCAAAACAAATAAATCTTCAGCTACACTCCAAAAGTAGCTAGAAAACAAACATAAGAATTCCAATAGTATTCAGAGCTACTAAAAAAAATACAACGGAAGCTAACAAACTCCTAGTAGATTAAACAGGTAACCTACTGGCGAAATGTAGCTGATAGCTGGGTCACTATGCCTCGACGTCTCCTCCTGGACCTCACGCGAACTCTGCAGACTGGGCATTTTAAAAACGAAGAGCCCAGGGGAAAATATTTAACACGTCAGAGTGAGTGGACAAAACTGATCTGACAACAAATAAATATTTCCCCAAAAGAAATGCTTTCCACAGTGGCAAAAACACGAACACCACTGGAACGATTCTGAACTGGGGTCCAGCCTGGCTAGAACCCCCAAACTTTAAGAAACCGCCTCTCAGGCCTGGATATTATATATATAGTATGTATGCACACTCGTCTGACTCTTGGCATGATATCTATGAACAACTTGAATAAAGTAGATATCATACGAAGCTACTATGCTTGCGTCTAACGCTCACATCACCCCACACCGGAATTGTACCTCGCATATATATACGTGCTTACTCCTTGTACGACATCTTTGAATAAATAAATGCAAGAATAGCAAGTCGCACAGGGCTACGACAATCGCGTCTAACGCTCATGTCACCCATACCGGAATTGTACCTCACGTATGGGGGAAATCACGTATAGCTAGCTAGCATTTAATCATATACATACTATTCTCAGAATTGTACCTCGAGTATAATCCACCGAAATTCTCAATTTCGGGAAATATCCAATAACAGAAAAATCAATCAAATGATAAAGCATTTCAGATATAATATTCAAAACAAAGGTCCACTCACAACTTAGGCTTAAGCCTGACGTCGGTCGGAGGTCTCCTCTGCTCGAGCCTCCTCGCGTCCTGTTCCATATACATAAAACCTTAAATGAAACATCGACGTTTAAATGCAAAACATGCATAATTAAATATGCTTCGCGCTCAACCAAGCCTAACACTCCAAAATCTTAAATCCACTGCCAACCTCAAAACTCCACAAATTTTACCGACAACCTCGAAAAACACTTTTCACCAAATAAAATCCAATGGCCGGATTATTAATTAATAATCCGCCAAAAATACTTAACTTCAAAAATTCTTAAACCTATCCAAAACTCCTTCAAAAATTCTAAGACTTATTCCATTAAACTCCTCACATTTTTCTCCACCAAAAACATTTTCTCGGCGACGGCTCCGCCGGAGGCGGCGGCCGGCAGCCATTTTCCGGCGGCCTCCAATGGTCACCAAATTTTGACAGAATCTTCCTCTCAACATCCTCTACAACATTCCAAACTACCACAAACTCCAATTCTAAGCCTAAGCACATCAATCGAACGGAAATACACAAAAAGCCCTAGAAATCTCAAATTCCGATTTCTCCTTACCTAGCTCACGACGGAGCGAGCCCTTTGGAGGGATTGAAGCACGGGAGGAGGGCTTCCTTTTGGGCTATGGCTCGCCGGATTTGGCGGCCGGAGGAGGGAGTTCCGGCGAGAAAACCGATTCGGCAGCCGGGGCTTTCGGGCGGCGTTTCTCCCTCACAGCGGCGCTAGGGAGGCTCCCACCAGTCTAGAAATGTAGCTGGGAGGGAGACCGTTCGAACGGGACCGGTCCGGCGGCGAACGGAGGCCGGACGGCGGCGGACGGTCGGTCGGAAATTTTCTGGGTGTAGAGAGGAGAAAATCGGGTGAGAAGAGAGAATCGGGAGGGAAAAGAAAATGGACTTAGGCCTTCAGCCCACCCGGTCCAACACCTCTATAAACCTAAAAATCCAAAATTCAACACCCCGAAATAATACCCCAATAAAATTACCTTTTACTAGCAAAAATTACCATTTTTACCGTAGTCGAAATTTCTTCCTTAGAATAATTCCCTCAAAATATTAGTCCCTCAACACCCTCTGGGAACTAATTAAATTACACACTTAGTGACAAACACGGTAAAAATCTTATTACCGCTATGCCAGTAATAAAGGTAAAAATTAAGGTTCGGGGCGTGACATCCAACATATCCCATAATCTATCAGATCGTAATTCATCATATCGTGTTGAGATATGTATCTCACATTGGGAAAATGAGACATTGCATGTGGGTTAATAAGGGTTTGAACCTCTCTACACCCATTGTCAAATTGAATTTGGATATGAACCTCATATTATTTTATCATGCTATTGATAGAAGCACAAAATGCTACATTTCTAATGTATTTCCGACTCTATTTAGCTATGTAATTCCTTTAACAATATTCATATTAACTAATTTTGTGTTTTTAGGTCATAAATAAAGCCGAGGAGCTCAAAAGAGACAAAAGAGGAGAAATCTTGAAGGAAAAGGAATCCATGTTGTGCAAAGAAAGAAATCAGAAAATCTGCCAGAAATCGTCAGTCAATTTCAACAGAAGATTGTGATCCGCTCACAACGATTCAGGAGATGTGCCATATATCAATCGAAAGATAAAAGAGTCTACTTTCCAGAAATTTTTACAGATCATCAATACCTATTTTAAAAAAGAAGTTATGACTATTTGAGTGGCCAAAGGTCAGTCTGCCCGAATTTCTGATTTGGACCAAACCTTCTATTTCGAGGTCCAGACCACATTGGCAACCCCATGGATGAGTTTTGAGGGTTTTATAACCCTAATCACAGCATAAAAGGAGAGGACGAAAAGAAGGGAGGATGTGAAGATTAGAGGAGGCCAACAATCTCACATCATCAGGACCTTCATAGTTGCGGACTCACACAAGGAAGCCGCCAATCCATCCTTGATCTCTCCATCATCCACGGTTTACCTTTATTTTGTCATCTTTTATTCTCCTTGTGTGACTTTGCAGCCATGTGTGGCTGATTTCTCTTAGTTAGGGGCAAGGTTTGAAGCCCTAAAAATGTTTTAGATATTTTTTTGAACCTTGGTTTTAAATTATTGAGTCTTTCAAATTGTTTATTTGGTTTTGGTTTATGGGGAACTCTTGCTTGTTTATGTTCATGTATGCGCAACATAGAACATTATGAACTTATGAGTGAGGCTAGAAATAAGTTGATTAATCTCCTAAACGGTTAAAAGGCTTGTTTCAAAGTAGTAAAACCTATAGGACAACAGATGAAACAAAATAGAAAGGATTGTATGCTAGGTAGGCGTTCCACACTAGTTTTGCATACTTGTTCAATCAAACTTTCATTGATCTTAATGCTTAGAATAATTTGTTGATAGGATAATGTCTATACCTTGATTTGTTATTCTAAAAGCTTGGTAACGGTGTGTTCATTTTGCTTAAGTATTCAAGGGAAGTAATAAGGACTTACGCAATGCGTTCACGGTTTGTTCTTGATTGATACCGATTTGCGACTTAATGATTAAAGTTTTGGTTGTTAACATGTCTTGAAATATACTTGGTGGTGGATTTCCAAGTCTCTAACGTCTCATCCATCTGATATTTTCTGCTTTATTTTGTTTCTTTGTTTTTTTTGTTTATAATCACAAAACCCCATATCTCTAGTACTATCATCTTTTGTTTTATCTTATTTTGTAATTAACGTAAATTATAAAATTACCCTCAATCCCCGGTTTTTATAACGATACCCTTATTTGCTATATACTACAATTGACACAAAAGAGTTTTTAATTGAAACGCCTGGTTTCGGTCACTATCAATTTTGGCGCCGTTGCCGGGGATTGAAAAATCCCTAGCAATTTGCGTTAGTTCTTGTATATATATTTCTGTTTTTATAACTTCTCACATTAGATTATTTTTTATTTTTTTACTTGAGATTAATTTGTGTACATATTACCAACTAAAGTTTCTGTTTTGTCTTTCAATGTGGAATCAACCTTACGAGGTGTGTTCTAGATGCTCCATGGTAGGTCATTCAACGGAGACAAGTCCAAGCATTCAATATCAAGGATACTATGATCAAAATATTCTTGGAGGATTTCAAGTGAACCAAGGGAATTGGAATGATTACTATTCACCTCAACACAATACAGTATGGGATGATCCTTCTTATTCTTCATGGAACACCAATCCGGACATGCAACAAGGATTTTCCAATGAGTTCCAAGCTTCGCCATATTCATTCCATGACTACTGAACACAAGCATCATCTCATCAAATCTCAGCTAAGTTAAATCATTACGATGAGATGATCAAGTCTCTAAATGAGTTGAATGAGGCTCTAGCTGCTTCAAATAAAGCTCGGATTGAAGAGCAAGAAGCTTTCAATAACAGTTGGGCAGAAACTAAAAGGAGTTTGGACATCTTAATATCTCAAGAGCAGCCCTTGCCATTGATGACAACTCCTTTCCGTAACTTCATCTCTGTGTCAACCTCATGATGCAACACTCCATGATTCAATATTTTTCGAGGATGAAGAAACGGATTTGGAGGAGTTCAATGAAAAGCCACGCAATGTTGAGACTCCTGAGGATTGCTTAAAAGAGGAGTCCATCCAACCTCCTACATTTGAAGCTATATTGCTGGTACATGGATCTGGAAGACAACATGATTCTTTACTCCATCACTCAAGCTCTACACATGTTCTTCGCATCCAAGAATTATTTGAGTTTGTTGAGCATGTGGATATGGTGGTACCTGAATGTCTCAAATCGGATAAGGAGATTCTTATTGTGATAGAGAAAAGTTGGAGACAATGGAAGAAGAGAAAGAAAAAGAGAAGCTTCATATCTTATATATCCATTGCTACCAAGTTACTCAAATTGCTACCAAAAGACCATGAAATATCTTTGAAGAGGGTCAAGCATTTGATCGAACCGCGGCCTAAGCCTCCTGATTATTCTTGTTGAAAAGCCGTTGGGAAGCAACTATCTATGCTTTTCTTTATTTTGTTTGTTTTGATGTGTTTTGTGTGTGTGCAGGTGAGAGTTGAGAAAAGTTAAAGAAAACTCCAAATTCAGCCAAAACAGTGTTCTCGCCAAAAGCAGTCTGCTGACTTTGGAGGGCTACGGTTTGCAGCTCACAAGACCTGGGAATGTGTGCTTTATATACAAAGAAATATCTCTGAGTCTAGTTTTTGTACGATTTTACAGAAGTGGATTTGGAGACCTGAGTCATTCTTAGTTCGTTGTTGAAGGCAGCAAGGTCACAGCTAGGAAACCAGAAGTTCTGCAGTACAGCCGGGAAAAGGTCAAAACAGGGGATATTTCCAGCCATGCTGTGGAGGAAAGCTATATATGCCTAAAAAGCTTATTGAATTAGCTTCAACTTTGATTTAAAGCAATTTTACATTCCGGCACCGGAACTCACCAGAAATCTGGTTTGAAACAGTAAAGGTCTATTTCTCAGCTTTTTTGTGCAAACTATGTTTTTCTTCTAACTTTGCAGGGCTGCCATTTTCAATCCATTTGGAGTTAGGAAACGTGCTACATATGCACATAAAGCCAGAAACGTCATCTTTCATCTCCAATTGTAATCTCAGATATTGGATGCTGCAACAGGGACTTATATCAGCTGAAAATTGGCTGCAGAGCACACAATGGGGGAGCTTTTCTCACCTTCTACCTTTTGTTTTGTTCACTTTCCTCTATACATCTATTATGCATTACTTGATCTATATTGTTCTCACATTTTGGACAATGCGTAGTTTAAGTGTGGGGGAAGGGAATGCACACATTTTGTGTTTTTTTTTTGTTTTTGTTAGAGTCGAAAATTTGTATGTGAGTCATCATGTCTTCCAACTGTCTAGGATGAGTATACATCTATAAAATTATGGCTAAAAGAGGATCACACGATTGAGATGATGTTAAATTAATTCTTTGGTTAATTACGATATATACTAAGCATATGAGTGTATAGTAGATGTGGTTTTTTGTTGACATTGGTACAGAATTTTGAGCATGTTGATAATGAGTTTTAATTCATAATTACCCTGGTGAGATTTGAGCTTTATTGTGCTATTCTTTCTGAGTGCTTATTGAATAAATCATCATCTATTTTCTTGGCAATTCTTAGTGATCTCATTATCTTTCTTCTTGATTGACTGCTTGTCGTAGATTAAGTTTAACGGACTCTAGTGCTAGAACTCACTTTTGTGCTAGTCGAGACTTTTATCAATATATGTTTTGATTTTGGAAGGGATTAAAAGGACTTGGGATTTCCACCATTGTCAAATTGCCATATGCCCCCATTTGTGTGCGTTGCACACCCCTTAGTTAACCCCTTTGAGCCTACGTTAAGCCTTTCTTTCATCACCCATGTAATCCTCACCTTGAGCTTAATGTAGTGATATCTCTACCTTTGTCCTTAGGGCCTAGTAGAGCTTATCTTGTGATGTATTGTATCGTATAGAATGATGATGAATAACAAGTGTGGGGGAGTTAGACTTGTTCATTGGAAAGAAAAATAAAATGTGTCGCTGAAGAAAAAGAAAAAAAAAATAATTATATGGCGGCACTGAAAAAAAAACAATGATCGATGAAAGTATGGATTAAGTCTCCATTTGTGATGGAGGAGTTTGTTTTAAATTGAAGACCTAATGATGTGATATATGGTCTTTGTCCTCATTCATGAATGTTTAAAGGTGATCTTATGACTCTACTAGGTTTTTAAGGACGATTTGCAATTCCTTATCCTTTGCTTCATTAAACCCTAGCCTTGGACAAATTTTAACCTTGATAAAGTTTTTTTATCATCCAAAAGATGGACAGCCATCGATTTGTGGAAATTGGTTACAAAAGTTGAACATATGGGTTGGTCCGTTTGGCAAGTAGTTGATATCTTTCATGAGATCTTTTTAATTTCACAAAGTGCGTTTCTTTCTTTATATGTGAGCCTATTTGTTTTCTTACTCTCTCACATATATACATTGAGTGAAAAAGCTTTTAAGCATTAACCTTGATTCTGAGAGAAGAAAGAGTGGTAATCCTGTGAGGTTGAATCATACTTGTTGGATACATGCTGAACTCCACCCTTCACCATTGTCACCCCCGTGTTTTACATGCTTATATGCGGAATATATGTTTTAATTTACTCTTGAATTACTCATAATTGATTCTTGATTGAGTGATAATCTTGATGCTATAAAAGTAAGAGATTTTTGAGACAATAATGTTGAAGGCATAGTTTGTTTTGAGACCTAGTTTTGTTTTCTTTGCTTTAGATTTTGCTAAGGGACTAGCAAAAGCTAAGTGTGGGGGAATTTGATAGGAGCACAAAATGCTACATTTATAATGTATTTCCGACCCTATTTAGCTATGTAATTCCTTTAACGATATTCATATTATTTAAGTTTGTGTTTTTAGGCCATAAATAAAGCCGAGGAGCTCAAAAGAGACAAAAGAGTTTTTAGGCCATAAATAAAGCCGAGGAGCTCAAAAGAGACAAAAGAGGAGAAATCTTGAAGGAAAAGGAATCCATGTTGTGTAAGGAAAGAAATCAGAAAATCTGCTAGAAATCGTCAGTCAATTTCGACAGAAGATTATGATCAGCTCACAACTATCCAGGAGATGTGCCATATATCAATGGAAATCTACAAGAGTCTAATTTCCAGAACTTTTTACATATCATCAATACCTATTTTAAAGAAGAAGTTATGACTATTTGAGTGGCCGAAGGTCAGTCTGCCCGAATTTCTGATTTGGACCAAAACTTCTATTTCGAGGTCCAGACCACATTGGCAAGCCCATGGACGAGTTTTGAGGGTTTTATAACCCTAATCACAGCAGAAAAAGAGGGAGGACGAAAAGAAGGGAGGACGTGAAGATTAGAGGAGGCCAACAATCTCACATCATCAGAACCTCCATAGTTGCAAACTCGCACAAGGAAGCCGCCAATCCATCCTTGATCTCTCCATCATCCACGGTTTACCTTTCCTTTGTCATCTTTTATTCTCCTTATGTGACTTTGCAGCCATGTGTGGCTGAATTCTCTTAGTTAGGGGCAAGGTTTGAAGCCCCAAGAATGTTTTAGATATTGTTTTGAACCTTGGTTTTAAATTATTGAGTCTTTCAAATTATTTATTTGGTTTTGGTTTATGGGGAACTCTTGCTTGTTTATGTTTATGTATGCGCAACATAGAAAATTATGAACTTGTGAGTGGGGCTAGAAATAAGTTGATTAATCTCCTAAACGGTTAAAAGGCTTGTTTCAAAGTAGTAAAACCTATAGAACAATAGGTGAAACCAAATAGAAAGGATTGCATGCTAGGTAGGCGTTCCACACTAGTTTTGCATACTTGTTCAATCAAACTTTCATTAATCTTAATGCTTAGAATAATTTGTTGATAGGATAACGTCTATACCTTGATTGGTTATTCTAAAAGCTTAGTAACGGTGTGTTCATCTTGCTTAAGTATTCAAGGGAAGTAATAAGGACTTACGCAGTGCGTTCACGGTTTGTTCTTGATTGATACCGATTTGCGACTTAATGATTGAAGCTTTGGTTGTTAACATGTCTTGAAATATACCTGGTGGTGGATTTCCAAGTCTCTAACGTCTCATCCATCTGATATTTTCTGCTTTATTTTGTTTCTTTGTTTTCTTTTGTTTATAATCACAAAACCTCATATCTCTAGTACTATCATCTTTTGTTTTATCTTATTTTGTAATTAACATAAATTGTAAAGGTACCCTCAATCCCCGGCTTTTATAACGATACCCTTATTTGCTATATACTACAATTGACACAAAAGGGTTTTTAATTGAAACGCCCGGTTTCGGTCGCTATCAGCTATCATAGCGGGTTACCCACGTCCACGTGTGAAACCCAATAGCTACATGAACTTCACGTTACCCAAATGTTGTCCATGTGTTAAGCTTGAAAATTCACCACACACACGGGGGCATGTTGAGATATATATCCCACATCGGAAAAATAAGACCTTGCATTTGGGTTAATAAGGGTTTGAATCTCTCCACCCATTGTCAATTGGTTTTGAATGTGAACCTCATACTATTTTATCATATCGAAACAAATTCATTTATTTTATCATATCGAAACAAATTCATTGGCGCAAAGGACAATTCTCAGCAACAAGGGTCCTTTTGTGCAAAACCATATATAAATATGAAACGCCATTTTTCGTGTGTGTCCTTATGCTGCAGATCGACATCAATATGGTTTGGGCCATGGGTTCTGAGACCAACCTTCAATTGTGTGCTCCATATCAAAGCAACTCCTTGAGAAGAACACTCCTTCAAAGCCTAGATTGGCTCTAATTGCATCGATCACATCTAGTTGTGCTCTTGTTTCACAGAGGAAAATAAGGGATGGATTTTTGGTAAAAATCAAATTGCCAAGGGCTCTTTGAGTCTCTTGGTTGACAATTCCCCGACAATTTCATGACAAAACATTGAAATTGATGGCGTCGAAGATAATAGTAGCCACATCGGTGATAAGGTTATGCGCCTTTGGTCATTGGAAAGCTACAAATGTGTGGGACAATATCCCATCCCAGATCGATAAAAAGGTCCTTTTAGTTGACTTTGATTTTGAAGAGAGTAAGATTGTTGAGTTGGTCTTAGTCGGCAGTCGCCTAAGCATATGGAGGTGGAATGCGAAAAGAAGTATATTCCCCTCGCGCGAGAGCATATATCAAAAGGGCTTATGCATGCGTTACTGAAATTGTCCCCGTGCCTAAAACATTCTGGCAAAGAATTCCTCGTCCTTTTTCTTTGGCACCGCCGAAGGCGTCTCGGTGGCTGCATCGTTCTTGTGGCCTTGGTCTTTGTCGGTCGCCATTGCTTTTCTTTTTGGATCGAGAAGGCTTGAACCGATTCAGATGTTCAGCAATATAGAGAGTAATGATGAAAATCAATGAAGAAATACGTGAGGGCAACGCAAAGCGGAGCTTCGATTATCTATGAAGGTGGAGGAAGAGAAAGAGTTTGCAGTGGAGTGAGAGTGTCGAGCTAGCTCTCCATACCTTAAGCACACAAGTATTTGCCTTTTATTTTTTTTGCGCTACATGATTTCTCAAGCTAGTCTTACTGCTGATGAATAGAGCCAAATGAATAGTGATGTTCTATTCTAGTTAGATAGTCATTTAGCTTGAATTTTCGTGTATTTGTTACGGTTTAATTCCTTTTTCATACCAATAATAAGCTCTATCTACTGTAAACCCATAACCCCACATACCTGCATCATTAAGCTTAAATGAGCATAAGTTAAAGCCTTACCATCTTAGGAAACATTAGTGCTAAGAATTTTACAAGCTTCATTCAATATTTACTGTAAACGTTTACTCTAAACAATGTCACACAGATATTGGCACATAAGGATTTATATATCAGTCTGAGCAGTGATACATCCATTATTGAATCATCGTAAACAAAAAACATTCGATAAGATGAAGTATATATTGACCCCATCCCAATCATAAGTAACAATAAAACAGAACTTTGAGTGATGATGCAATTCATTTGAGATGGCTAAAGAGCCAGTCCAGTATGTCCTGATGAGCCTCCTCAGCACACTTCACAGCGGCCTCATCTTCAGCGTTGTACCTTACGGTCCACCCATGTTGCACTTTTGGGAATATCTTCACATGGCTTTTGATCTGTGATTCCAATAGAGCAAGAACAAACATTTTAAGTGTATTGAACCCTATTCTAAAGGAGCCAAGCAGATTCATCTGACCAAGGACATGCTCTTGAGCATAAGGTCCTTACAAGCAAGTTCTTTGAAGGTTATGTTTTGCCTATAAACCATGACATCAATCCCAAGGACCAAGGAATGTCCATAATTGGAATCCATAAATACATTAAGTTTTATTGTTGATTTTTTTTATGAAAGATATTCGTACCTCAGTTTTCGCAGTTAAAACCTCTTCAAATTGTTTCACGACGTCAGGTGGCGAAATGGGATCAATCTCAGCTCCAAGTATAGAAATGGGAACCTTAACCGCTGCAAGTAGTTCCAACATTATAAGTAAATTAATAAATTGAGATAGAACTATTAATCTATTATCTCTTATTATGCAAAGATCACTGATCTTACTAGATAGGTACAAGTTTCTTGAATATCTAATGCAGAAATCGTACCCTTGCAATCATCCACAGTGACAAATGAAGGATGACACAAGACAGCAGCATAGAGAAAGTTATCATACTTTGCAAGTTCAACCACAGCCTTGGCTAAGAAAAGAACATAGAATACAATGTCAATGCACAGATCTGATATATCATATGTCACATTGGTTACAGAAGTTTGCGAAAAGCAAAGAGAAAAAAGAAAACAAAAAAACTCACCTCCCCAACAGAAGCCTACAGCCCCAATTGCGGAAACACCTCTATTCTTCAAAGCTTCAACTAATGGTTTTGCAGCTTCACATGCCTTGATCTATCAACAGAGAAACGTTTTAATATCTAATTATTGTTCTTCTTAGACACAGAATATCAAAGCCAATATCAAAGCCTCATATTAGAAATTGACACGTGTAGCAATTAAACACCATATACAGTAAAACAACAGTAACAGTAGCATAGCCAAAGCTGAATTCACAAGCTTTTTAACTTCAAATCATAACATTATGAGAAACTTCAAATGAGTATATGCACATTTTACTCAAGTTCAGGAAGCGCAAGGGTTACATGTAAAAGTTCTTTGATAATAAATAAACAAAAAAATGTATAGTTCTGCATCAAATTAAAAGAACCAACCGGTATATGTGTCTTCAACCAAATAGGTAGAGCAGAAGAGTTTCCAACTGGTCCAGCATCACCAGGAAAAGCATCTCCATAAAAGAAGTCAGGTACCACAACAAAGTACCCGACAGCTGCAATTTTATCTGCGAGCTTCCTTTAGGCAGAAGGCAGGTAGGTGGCATTAGTTAAAGGGTATATATGACTGTACGTGGAGATCGACATGCAAACCACATATCAATACAGTTGATTTCACAATGTTATTTTTAAATGAGAAAATAAAATTTCTGATGTTCAGAGCTAGAAGGATGTTCAGAGTAAACCCAATTGACTGATGTCCAAGATGAACTAGTCTATAATGTTTAAGAGATAGAAGGATGAACTATTCTCATTATTTCTCATAAAAATTTTGAGGCTAAAACAGGTGGTGCTTTTCATAAGAATAGCTCAGTATACAAGTAGGGAACTTTATTGAGAGTTGCTACATCGGTTAAGCAATCCGAAACTAATGGAGTAATGGTTGCAAGTATTCACGTGTATAACTGTAATGAGCAATTGTACAAATTTAGTAAGTGTACAACCATGAGCAAAGGTTCAAATTTAGTAGTTTGTTGGGGTAGAGCAGAAGCTTAGTTAGCTAATGACAAATTTGGTGACTGAAAATTGCTTTAAGCAAAGGGAGATTACAACTAGTTTTGCAGAGCTCCTGCAAATTACAAAGGGCTTGGTTTTTGGTTTTCACTCAACTGCTTCAGTAAAGCTACAAACAACTTATTTATACTAGGATAGGATTCTAGAGACTTGTAGAGTCCCAATACAAAGAGAATTCTAGAGGACTCTAGTTAGCATGGCAGACAACATATTTATTGCTAATCTTGGAAACACAAGATTACAAATTACACTCTTAACAGTATACAAGTAGGGAACTTTATTGAGAGTTGCTACATCGGTTAAACAATCCGAAACTAATGGAGTAATGGTTGTAAGTATTCAAGTGTATAACTGTAATGAGCAATTGCACAAATTTAGTAAGTGTACAACCATGAGCAAAGGTACAAATTCAAGAAAAACCAATTCAGATATGTCATCTATCACACTAAACAAACAAAGAAATTCACTGTACAAAAACAGATATGGGAAGGTCGACATACCTCAAGAGTGGAGCTTCATAACCTGCATGGCAAAGCAAAAGGGACAATGTCAAAAGCTGATTTCAGCTAACAAATCAAGTAGAAGTCAATCAAACCTACACAGAGAACCCATCAATCTTTAGGGCCAGTACCCTTTAGACCAAAACAACTAACACCAATCAAATACACAAAAGGAAAGCAACCCGTATCATATAATGAACAAACTATGCAAAATTCCAAAACAAAAGGAAAGAAAGAGAGATTTGATGTGTTATGTGAGTACCAAAAATGTCAGCAATGAGAAGAATGGCAAGCTTGGAGTCAGGAGAGCCAGTGACATAGGAGTCCAGACCGGCAAGCTTTTCGACATGGCCGGAACCACTTGCTGGGTTTAAGGCTGGAGGGTTTGAGCAGCACGCAGGGCCTGACATTCTTTCTATTTGTCTGAATCAGAAACTGAGCTAATACAGAACTCTCTCTCTCTCTATTTATCGGAGAAACCAAAGGTTTGACCTGCAGTACTGTTGGAAAAGTAGACACCTTCCAGCAGCATTTGGGAATTCTGTTTTGGTCAGACTACACTTTAGTCCATATGTATGTGCATCACCTCAGACGTCATGGCAGACTTCTGCCGACAAGTCTAATTTTTGTTCTCTCTCTATTTTTATAAGGAGTTTAGGATGTTCATCGTGTAATATGATACTGCATGTTTGACATGTTCAAGAACCAGTATCATCTGAGCTAGATATAATTTATAAGATCAAATTTCATTATCACCTGATGTGGATCATTTTGGATTCTTTTGCTGTATAAGAAACTAAGCATATAATGTCAAACCCATTAGAAACAATATATTTACTCTATCTTAGCAGAATTTTTTTCGATGACGCTGTCTTAGCAGAAGTTGGAGCCTACAAGAATAAGTGATATATAACAGAATTCTACAATCTACCATAAAAGAAAAATTAGCTTCACTGGAATTTCTGAACTTAAAAGATAGAAAAGATACTGATATTCCAAAAATGCATCTCTCCAAAGAACAGAATTCAGAAACATGCTAATATTGTAAGTTGGCAATAATGGAATCTCATTTGAGTTTTCAACGGCCAAGTCTATAGAAACCCATTTAATCCAGTGGAACATAATCTGCATTGTAACCTTTCCTAATAACTTCATCTCATGGATGTAGCGGCTACTACTTCATCAGCACCACCATTTCAAAACATATATAAGCTATTAAGCAACCACACTATTCTCATCTTAAAGGACAGAAAAAAAATACTGGAGTTCAAACATTGCAGTAAAGCCAAGGAACAAATTTACAAACAACATTGCTACATTAAAAGTAGCCCTTATTTAACCATAAGATCCACACTGTTCTCATCTTAGGTGACAATATAACACTGCAATGATGATACCATTCACTTGACATGGTTCACAAACCAGTCCAACATGTCTTTATGAGCCTCCTCAGCAGGCTTCACAGCTTCTTCGTCTGAAACATCATACCTCACAGTCCATCCATGCGACACTTTTGGGAATATCTTCACATGACTTTTTATCTGTGATTCCATAGACCAACAGTCATTTCAAACCCTAGAACTGTAGTAACTACCAGATACCACAGTAGTGCCTCTTTCCAATCAGGTCATGGTATTATAATTTTGATGACAGTAGTTTCTTACCTCAGACTTTGCAGTCAAAGCCTCTTCAAATTGTTTCACGAGTTCAGGCGGAGACATCCAATCAATCTCAGCTCCGAGTATAGATATGGGAACCTTAACAGCTGAAAATAGTTTCAGGAATAAATTAAACATCTTTAAACCTTTCTTTTGCATGATTGGGAACAGCTCATCTCTTCTCTTCCTCTATAATGAAATATTATACTGATTATTGAATAGGGAACTCTTACCCTTGATATCATCAAGAGTGACAAATGAAGGATGAGCCAGAACAGCAGCTTGGATAAAGTCACCCTTTGCAAGTTCAACTACAACCTTGGCTGAGAACAGGACAAAACAATCCAATGAAACAGAAATATTATATGCCATATTGGTGAAACTACAGAATTGAGATTGTGAAGTAAAATACTGTCTAAAAGAGAAGCCCCTAAAAATCTAGTCTAAGATATGAGAACAATTTGTTTAATCCAAAACTGACCAGTACATCCCACCTTAACTGAAAAGAAAAGAAATTGTAAACTCACCTCCCCAACAGAAGCCTACAGCACCGATTGCACAAACACCTTTACTTTTTAGAGCTTCAATAACTACTTTGACATCTTCAAATCCTTTGTCCTATAAATACATAACAAGGTTTGAAAGCTAATCAATTATAACCGAAGTTCACGACTGCATTAGGTCTCAATTTTAATACACCACAATTACCAAGTCCTCAAATTTTAACCTATTGCCACAATTGGCAGAAACAACCCGGCAGCTAAGAACTTAACAAAAACAATAATGGGGCTAACTAGTTAGTTCACAAACATCAACTTCAAACAGCCCAACATGAGACCCCCAATATGTATCTGAAACTTCTATCTAAATTTTTGATAGTCCCACAGCAATACTTGTGACATCACTGAAATTCTGAAGATACTAACTTATACATCCATATCAAAATAGAAGAACTATACCACTCCATGTCCTTTCAGCCAAGCAGGTAGAGAGTCACGGGATCCATCAGCTGCAAGTACATAAGGGTCTCCATAAAAGAAGTCAGGGACCACGGCAAAGAAGCCAGCAGCTGCAATTTTGTCTGCAAGCTTCCTACAAAGAAGAAGGCCAAGCATCACTATAGTTATAACAAAAAATATACAGCAAGATTGCAAACTGTAAAAGTGTACAAAATACTACATATGTTCTTGAAGAAAATTTGATGTTGGAATGGGAGCTGGCCTTCACTATAGTGTGAGCACACTCATAATGGGTATTATCTAAGGATTGGGAAAAGCCATAACAGAAAGTAACTTGACAATTGTGTACCAAATGGACAATCAAAGACCAATTGCTGCAACTAAGTTTCAGCATATAGAACTGGTTTAACTGTTATGACTATTCAATTTTTCGGAAAGATTACTCTTTGAGTAAATAATTCAAAGTGTCTACCTAGTCAACTTTAAACAGCAAGTGTTTGATGGCACAGACTTGATATTAGAAGATGCACAGCATGAAAATGGTCAAGTTCCACAAAAAGCGGACCACACTATCAAACTATATCAAGCAAATACATTGAGCTGTAGAGATAAAGTTACATCATACCTCAAGTTTGGAGCATCATACCCTGCAAGGCAAATCAACATGAAACATTAATAGTAGTAAAAGAATATATGAGCAAAGCAATTAGACGGTAAACACAGAAAATATGAAACATCAAACCATCAATGATTCTACACTAATACCGGTACATCATTCCCAATTTCAAATTCTCAAATGGAACTAAACCAGGTAAACGAAAACAACTACAAGAAAGAATAAAGAACTGGGACACCGCATATACAGGGCAGCAAAACATAAAGCTTTAATGTCACAGAGCAGTTGCAAATACCCATTTCATGGCCAAAATTTATTGCTTTTGACAAAAACAAAAGATAATTGGCTAATATCGATTCTTTCATCATCAGTCTTAAAAGACACATACATAACTATATAAGCAACCCAATAACATACACAACATGAGAACCACAACCTACCAAACCAAACAGGAAAAAGCACACAAAAACCATGAATTTACTGTAAGGAACATAACCCATATCATATAGTCAACTAAAAAGGCAGAATACTGAACCAAACGAATAAAGATTAGATTTTGAAGTGGTGGGTGCTAACCATAAACGTCAGAGACAAGAACAATGGCAAGCTTAGAGTCAGGAGAGCCAGTGAGGTAGGAGTCGAGACCACCAAGCTTCTCAACATGGCCAGATCCACTAGTTGGGTTCAGGGTCGGTGGGTTCGAGCAGCACTGAGGGCCTGACATGTCTTCTGTCTTTCTCTGATCACTAAGAACAACTACAGAACACGAGCTAGTAGAGGGACACTGGTGCCAACAACATATAAGTGCTTGTTCATTTGGGACCTGTTGACCACAAAATCAGCAATTTGGAAAAGAAGGTGGGAGAAAAAAGTACGTGGTGGTGTGCCACAATATGTATTTGCATCATCTCTAATGTCATCTCTTCGTTTTGATCATAAATTCATAATCATATTATAGATTTCTCCAGATTTGATGGAATTTCGTTAAAGTTTCATGCTTTTATAATGTTACATTTCTATACGAGACTATTGTGGTTAAGTCCTTGTCCAGTTGACCTCTCTTCGTTGCACCAGTTAGTATATGAGTTTGTGGTGTTTGAAGATATATGTCATTCTCATTAGTGACACTAGAGATATGGTTATTGGAACTCTCAAATTATGAATAAATATAGAACCAGGGGAGGTTTTACTGTTTCCGGCTAGCACCGGTGAAAACGATGTTTTGTTCCATAAAAGCCATGAAGTCCTTCAAATTTTGCATTTCCAAATTTTAAATGTGTCGGACGTGACCCCTTTCACCTCAAGATATTTGACCAATTGCTTGAAAACAAATACATAAGATCACATAAATAACATCAAATTCTAAACAAGTATCAAAAAAAACCTCAAACTCTAAACCCATAAAGAATGAAGCTTTCACGTACTTGCCACCGGTTTTGGTGACATGATCACGGCTGGAATGCCCCGGTTTCTTGATCGAAAAGTTGTTGACCCGAATCTCATTGTCATCAGTTACGTACAAGACCAAGTCCAGTTGATGTCCGTACTTGTTTGGAAAATGCTCACTTTCAATCGAATGCCAGAGTAATTTTCGTTTACATACTCAGAATCGTACACATTTTTAATTCGGATGATTTCATCATTAAGTTCTCTTTCAAGATCAGTATCGACGTTTGTTCTGTCCTCGGTATAATGAAAATAAGAAAATTCTTCTGAACTGTTCACCGGCTATAAAATAAAATAAGAAACAGAAGTAGAAACAATTGGATACTCGCACTATCTTGTGATTCTATTGACTCCTGAATACCTGTGATCTCAGAGTTGAGCCCTTTAATGTGATCCTCTATGGCCTAGCTTGAGTTTTGGAGATGATGATGGAGATGTCGACCTAGCAGCAGCACACACCCTAGCGGAAAATCTGATGGAGCAGAGGACGGGGAGGGAAACTACGGATGCTGCCGGCAGCTTGCGAGACGCGGAAGAAGTAGCAGCCATGTTCACATCTGCTACTGATGAAGAGCATGGCAGTGTAACCATTTTCGATTAGGGTTGTGTATTTTATTTTGATCAAATAAATAGCTAGGGTTTTGATCTTTGCTTGGGATCGATTACGAAAAGACTCGAAAAGGAAAGGAAATAACAAGGTTTATATGCTATATATATCGCATTGCACTCTGAGTTTGCCAAATCCAAGGATTGTCGATTCAAGTTAATTATACTACATTATGTTTTCTCACTTGACATGCTTGGTGTCCGAATGAACCTCTCCAGCACTCTTGGCTGCAGATTCATGTGCAGCATTGTACCCGGCCTCATTGTCCATCCATATGAGCCACTCTAGCTAGGAATTATTTTCAGAAAGCTACCAAACTAAAAAGATTACAAAGTGAATTGTTTATATGAAAATCAAAATCCGTAAAATCAAGCTTATATGGTTGTCTGAGGTAAAAAGATGATATCTTTAAGGAAACTAATCTGACAGTTTATTTATAGGGTGATGCTATTAACATACTTTTTTTGCAATTAACACACCCTATATATGAAGATAGTCAATTATGAAACAAATTCAAATAACAAGTTTGTAAATAAATTTGAAATATGTAAATAGGAAAAAACATAATGTGTGTTAATAACAAAAATAAATGTGTTAATAGCAAAACCTTATTTATATCCTCAGATCATCGGTTGTTGTTGGCCGGAAACGGGAGATAAGTCCCTTTTGTAATTATACACTTGTTATCACTTATCACCAAGTTTCAGATACTGAATCTCTGTAATGTTATCTAGGTCAGATAAATGTGATAGTTGTAGTCGGTAGTTGGAAACTACCTTTCCTGCCCATAGACCAGTCAGGAAACTTGTAGATACGATGTATATCCTACCTCGTCATGGTGAAAGATCGTCAATACCACATCGGGAATGTGCTATCTCAAGCTCCACAAGAAGGCATCATAAGAAGATATATGTGTAGTTAGTCCCACATCGGAAACATAATATGTGAGGGAACATTCCTTACCTATAAAAGGAAGGCTCCCCATAGATAAAGGATAGAGGGATGAGGGATATAGAAGGATAGATAGATGATAGAGGGATGAATCTTGACTCACTCCACCAAAGGCTTATTGACCATGATAGTTGATTCGTAAGTGGACGTAGCCATGTCCTCCGATGACATGATGAACCACTATATGTCCTTGAGTCTCTTGTGCATGATTGTCTCTTGTCTATATATTCCACCGTGCTTCTACATAGTCTCCGGGATTATGCAGAAACAATAATAAGCAAGAAATAGTTTTGCTCAGCCGAGTAAGTTTTGAGGCCGGGGTCGGGAGGGGCATTTTTTATCTTATCAACGGACATAAAGATCACGGTGTATTTCAAGAAAAGTAAGACCCGGAATGCGCAAGACTCGTTCAACACACATTTTGAGTACGGACTTGAGGGGATTGGGACTGGGTACCCGTTGATAAATGACTGGTCTATGTGCTTATTTTAGCAAGTCCCCACTCAAGATGCATGTGTCTTGAACGGAAACTTGGCGGGACTTGTAGTCGGTAGTTGGAAACTACCTTCCCCGCCCACAGATCAATCAGGAAACTTGTAGATACGATATATATCCTACCTCGCCATGGTAAAAGATCGTCAATACCACATCGGGAAAGTGTTATCCCAAGCTCCACAATAAGGCATCATAAGAAGATATATGTGTAGCTAGTCCCACATCGAAATCATAATATGTGAGGGAACCTTCCTTAGCTATAAAAGGAAGGCTCCCCATAGATAGATGATAGAGGGATGAGGGATATAGAAGGATAGATAGATGATAGATGGATGAATCTTGACTCACTCCACCAAAGGCCTATTGGCCATGATAGTTGATTCGTAAGTGGACATAGCCATGTCCTCCGATGGCATGATGAACCACTATATGTCCTTGAGTCTCTTGTGCATGATTGTCTCTTATCTATATGTTCCACCGTGCTTCTACGTAGTCTCCGGGATTATGCAGAAACATTTGGCACCGTCTGTGGGAATCATTACTAAAAGTCATATTGCTCTACCACCCGAGAGGCATTCCACCCGAGAGGCATTCCACCGAGAAGCATTTCATTCAAGTCTATGAGCAATAGGTCCATCGGGAGGTGCTCAAGCCCATCAAAAGGTCTAGCTAGGTAGCGGGTTGACATGCTCCCCGGCAGGCCCAAGGCTGTTATCGAGTCAGCAAGTGCCCTGCCGGGTTTGACTGCCATCGGGCCTAAATCTATATGCAAGTCTAATTAAGTAATGAGTCCAGGAGTTTCGTGTTCCACCAGTTACCGATGCATCCCTGATGGCTCCTCTCTTGGTGACTCCAGGCCTCCAGCTGCATCATGTTTGTCTGATCTCGCCAACTAACTCCGCGCGAACTCGAGCGACTCCTCCAAGCAGGTAGCACCCGGGGATGGATCATCAGGACCCAAAGTTCACGCAATCACCAAGGCAGTTAGTCATGTCGACCGAGAGCCTCATCAAAGCAAACCTCAGCTGGGATGAGTATTCAATTAGGAGTGTTAAGAGAGATTCACATTAGGACAGGGTTTTGGCCTAGTCTGTGTTTACACCCAAATTAATATTTTACTGGACAATAATTGTCTGTGAATATTAGTTAAATTCATAGTCCACGTCAAGCCGGCGAGCCCGAGTAATATTGGGTTTAGAGGCGCGCTGGTTACCTCGCCTACGCTATCACGCGAGCTGGATGTAGGGCATGATTGCACAAAGGCCTTCACATACAAGGAGGACTGAAATTATCAGGCGAGCTGAGGAGTTCGCACATATCAAACAGTGACATGAGTTGCATACGAGCTGGATGCATGAGAAGATGTGCTACGCGAAGTGATGACTTCGCACAGGGGACTCTGCATGAGAGAAGGACCTTATGAAGCATTGACAACTCTACTACAATCCGCGTCCGCGCGGTGGCACGCCCCGCATCCCTAGAAGCATTGAACTGCTACCATCTCTCTGCCCCCTGCTGAGGATTGTGGCCAAAACACGCGAGCTGGATGTAGGGCCTGATTGCACAAAGGCCTTCACATACAAGGAGGACTAAAATTATCATGTGAGCTGAGGAGTTCGCACATATCAAAACAGTGACATGAGTTGCATGCAAGCTGGATGCATGAGAAGATGTGTTACGCGAAGTGATGACTTCGTGTAGGAGACTCCGCATGAGAGAAGGACCTTGTCAAGCATTGACAACTCTACTACATTCCGCGCACTACAGCCTCTACTACATTCCGCGCACTACAACCTCTACTACATTCCGCGTCCGCATGGTGGCACGCCCTGCATCCCTAGAAGCATTGAACTGCTACCATCGCTCTGCCCTCTGCTGAGGATTGTGGCCAAAACAGTGTGCACGGGTCCCGTTGGCAGGAGAGTACTTTGAAACTTCAAATCTCGATCAAGAAGCAGGGTCCCGGTCGTCTAGTTTGGTTATTACTTCCCTCTGGCAACGTCTGCTCTATGAGGTACCGGTGGAACCAGTCGAGATCATCTGATCTACAAGCAACGGGTCCCGGTGGCAAAAAAAGCTATGGACACCCGGGGCTATTTACTTGGAAAAAGTCAACAAATCTTGTAGGTTGCCCGACCGTACTAGCAACAAGGATTCATCGTCCGAGAGTAGTACGGACATGAATCTATACCTCCTATGTGCACCCATTCGGCAGCTATTTTCACAGATAAGTTGATTTGTGAAAGTTCATAATATTGATGCCATGATTTCGTTCTACTTGCAAGTCAACCTGCATATATATGAGTATGCATGCTGGTCAATAGGTTTTGGCATTCGACCAAGAGAGAGGCATTCGACCGAGAGATTGGCATTCAACCGAGAGAGTGGCATTCGACGTTCAGTATTACACAATTGCATGAACTATTGTGTTTTCCGACAATTATTATGCCATAACAATACTTGGTTGGCCCCATAATTGTGTTGATCAAACTAAACTATGTAAGCTGCTAATCGATCATTTGTTCATTGTGAAGGTACAATAATCACTAAGTTCTGAGCACGTATCAAAACTGCCATGGGAGAATGTAACGCCTGCACGTATCAAAAGGGGAACCAGCGGTACCTTGCCATTGGAAATGTGAGCACACCTCGTCCGGCCGAGTAAGTTTTGAGGCCGGGGGTCGGGATGGGCATTTTTTATCTTCTCAGCGGACTTAAAGATCACGGTGTATTTCAAAAAAAGTAAGACCCGGAATGCGCAAGACCCGTTCAACACACGTCTTGAGTACGGACTTGAGGGGACTGGGACTGGGTACCCATTGATAAATGACTGGTCTATGTGCTTATTTTAGCAAATCCCCACTCAAGATGTGTCTTAAACGAGAACTTGGGGGGACTTGTAGTCGGTAGTTGGAAACTACTTTCCCCGCCCACAGATCAGTTAGGAAACTTGTAGATACGATGTATATCCTACCTCGCCATGGTAAAAGATCGTCAATACCACATCGGGAAGGTGTTATCCCAAGCTCCACAAGAAGGCATCATAAAAATATATATATGTAGTTAGTCCCACATCGGAATCATAATATGTGAGGGAAACTTCCTTAGCTATAAAAGGAATGCTCCCCATATATAGAGGATAGAGGGATGGGGGATATAGAATGATAGATAGATGATAGAGGGATGAATCTTGACTCACTTCACCAAAGGCCTATTAGCCATGATAGTTGATTCGTAAGTGGATGCAGCCATGTCCTCCGATGGCATAGTGTACCACTATATGTCCTTGAGTCTCTTGTGCATGATTGTCTCTTGTCTATATATTCCACCGTGCTTCTACATAGTCTCCGGGATTATACAGAAACAATAACAAAGCAAGAAATAGTTTTGCTCAGCAATTCTTAGCTTAGACTTAACCCTTAAAAATCTCCGCCGATCCCCAAATTGTTTCAATTGTTTTGGGTGATAATTTGTCAGACTCATATTCTCAGCTCCCAATATTACAGTATATGAACCTTAACCTCCTCTGTACAAGCATGTTAAATTGTAACAATTAATCAACAAATAGCGATTAAATACTAAATCCGAAGATTGTACATATATACTCTTTTCAAGAAAGTCACTAACCTTTCTATGAGCGACTCTAGGTCAAATTGAGGATTATCCAGATTCACAAGGTCGCCGTAAAAGAAATCGGGAACCACCACGAAAAATCCAGCTGCAGCAACTCTATCCGCTAGTTTCCTTTTTCAAAAGTCGACATTGTACTGAAGTTCATTTCATGTAAGTAAAATCCATATGGTGCATTACTGGACTCAAAATACTATAGTTAAAATTTGAACGGTTTACCTCCATCAATTTTACTGCACATAATGCATGAAAACGATTTTCTTGCTTATATATATTGGTATCACGTACTCTACCGCAAGCTTTTGCCTGGCGGAATGGACTCCTCTCTTCTATCACTGCTTTCAATTTCGATTCCTATGGCTTAGGTTGTACATGGTTTTTTTTTTTTTTTCCTTTGTTTTAGTTTTTCTTCATTTTATATACAGGCAAAATCCTTTTGTGTGAAGTTGCATTTCTACCATCCACTAATCGCTTTTTAAGGGAGTATTATTTAGAGACCACCACGCAATAGAGTTGAAATTAAGGTGCAATGGCAGTTTCACAAGTAGGCAACATATATGCTAGCATGGGCTCTATCTACTTCATGACCTCAGGTTTGCATTACATGTGGGATTCCTCAACATTGAAGTGGAAGGTGATGCACTCTGAGTGATTAATAGTTTTGATGATTTAAGTTTTGAGAGGCCTAGGGACACACTGTTGATGAGGAAGTTAATTAAGTCCTTAGTTACGTATTTTCAGTTATCTAGTGGGAACTTTGTGAAGCAGGAAGGCAAAAATGAAATTGCTCACCGTCTAGCAGAGGAAGCCAAGAAGTTTTGTCAATATTTTCTTTGTTTGGAGTTGGGGTCTGAATGGTTTTTATTTTTATTTTTTTTCAATGGGTCAGTACGAAGTTTAGTATGAAAAGCTTTGGTACTCTTTCACCAATTTGGTGATTGTCACTACGTACATGCTAGCTATTCCACAACTCATTGTAATCGATTTTTTTGACATGAATCCTTTATGCAATCCTTGACGAGCCAAACGAGTCACGTCCTCTCGAACTTCCTTAGCAACAAAGGTCAAGTTTTGATCACCGAGGAATTCAATGAGCGATTCAGGAGTGCTCTTTGAGTGGGACAATTGATAAATAAGGCAATGACAACCCACACAAAGTTGAAGAAACTGCAACTTCGTAATCTTGCGTTCCATAATCCCATTGCCATTCAGTATCAAGACCCACTAGAAACTTGCCCTTTTTGGTAAATTGGCCTTTGAAATCTTGGCCGATAAATTTCGAAAATTTGGTTCTTTATTAGCAATATCTCTATTGAATTTCATAATAAAATTCTATTAGATATTAACCTATGAAGAAGAAATTAAAAAGGAAGGAAATAATGACGATTTCTCATGATTGCCGATATATAAAAGGGAAGGAAATAACAGCAAATCATCTTCATGCCGATATATAATCGAGGAATGAAATATATGAGATGTAATTGTGTTTGAAGACATTAAAGATGATATTTCATAACTAAGAGCAAATCGATTCTAAAGGTGCTTCAAGAAGAAAGTAAATATGACGCAATTAAGGAAATGCACAATATGGAACATATCTTTTTTCGGTCATTAAGACCGAAATTTAAATATTAGATTGTATTATATTTCCTTAATTGGGTGTTCGTACTTGTATATATTCGACCCCAACCTCATTGTAAAGGGTTCTCAACCAACACAAACAACACTTCAATACTCAATACAACATTCATATTAATCTAGCCTAGTTTTCTTCTTCTTTTCATCGCTTTCTTTACCTTCTGCACTTTATCGCTTTCTTTACATTCTGCAATTTACTTTTATGTAATTTACTCTTATCCGTCTTTAAATTTCATGCACTTTAATTTCTTGCAATTACTTTCCGCTCTTTAACTTTCATGCAATTTAGATTTTGTTCTTTTACGTTTCGCACTTTATTTCTCACAAACTCATAAAAAATCACAAAAAAACAAACAGCATCGGTGAAAACGCCGAAAGTCCTTGCAACATAAGCATGAGAACCCAACGGCCGAGATGATTCCTTCCTTGGCCTACAATCACTTGGAAGAAGTCAGATTAGGCGCAAAATATCAAACAAAACCTCACTTGGCCGTTCGGCCGCGAGTTGGCATGCCTGCACAAATTAGAAGAAATATTGTCCCTTCAAGTCCCTTTGCCTCTCTTTTCGGCCAAGACAGTTTTTGAGGCAAACAACGTGATACATATTAATTTCCAATCAACCGATCCACAGAACTTGTGTCTAAAGTTACCACAACTCGAATGCGGTTTTCGTAGAAATTGATGGTGTAGAACCTGCACTTGTCTTTAAATGCCATTGAGAACTAATTCTATGTACGAATGTTTGAGGTGAAAAGTAGGGTTAGTCTTTCCCATCTTATATAGAAGGGCCAAAGCTACAAAACCCAAATCTAGAAAGATTTTCTATATCAAAATTTGCCCAACTTGGTGCATCGTGTAGGATATCCTAGTCCTATAAGGTAAGATCAATACAAAGCAAGGGGTAAGATTGCGGAAAGGGATAACCAAAGGGTACGGTGCATTGTCTATTGACCATATTTTTCTTCATTGCTCTTTTACCGTTGCAATATGGGGGCATTTTACTTCTATCTTTGAGTTGGATTTTATGCCTCCTTCAATTTTAGAGGGTTTCCAGATGGGTTTTGCTGCAGGAAGAAGTGCTCAGCTGAAGGATTTATGGTTGATATGTTTCACTTCAGTATTGTGGTTTGTATGGCATGCAAGAAATAAAATGAGACATGAAGGCAAAGTATTTTCAGTTGCGAATATATGCAGACTTATCAGTGGTCATATTCAAGCAGCTAGTCGTTTGTTAATAGGTACTATGCATAACTCCATTCAAGATCTTTGGATTTTGAAATCTTTTGGGGTTGAATGCAGGTCGCGTCGTGCCCCGAGAGTGATAGAGGTTAATTGGCATCCCCCGTTGATGGGTTGGGTTAAGATTATTTATGATGGAGCTTGGAAGCATGATGAGGGGGTTGGAGGGTATGAAGCTGTATTTAGAGATTATATGGGGAATTTTCTTGGAGCTTTTGCTTCAAGTTTAGATATCCCTAGTTCTGTTGCGGCATAGGTGATGGTTGTGATTAAGGTAATTGAGCTGACATGGGTTCGTGACTGGAGGCACATATGGCTGAAAATTGACTATTCTCTAATTCCAGATTTTATTAAGTCTCTTTTATTGGTTCCATGACAACTTCGTACTAGATGACTCAATTGCTTGAATCAGATTTCTCAAATGACTTTTCGTGTATCTCATACGAATTATGATACGTCTTCTCCTAATATGTTCCGGTGAGATGCTCATCTATTTTTTATTTTATCATATTGTACTAATGACCAATTAAGTATTTCTCAATTTCGGTTACTTTTTGACTTTGTGGGAGGTTTGGTTTAGTCCCCCTCCTAAATTATTATTCTTTGTAGGGAAGCCTTGATGAATATTCTTTTTTATTTGCTTAAAAAAAAAATTTCACCCCGCGAAATATAACCGCCATTAAACGACGTCGTTACCACTTCCAAAACCAATGGAATTCTTCTTTGAATTAAATTCAGTTTACCCCCCAAATCTTTGGTGTCAAAATCAGTTCAGTCCTGCAACTTTTTTTAAAATCAGTTCGCCCCCTCAACTTTTGTAAACACATCAGTTTGGTCCAATTTTTGAACTGATTTTTGAGGGGACGAACTGATTTTAAAAAAAGTTGAGGGGGCGAACTGATTTTAAACTAATGTGTTTACGAAAATTGAGGGGGCGAATTGATTTTAAAAAAAGTTGCAGGACTAAACTGATTTTGACACCAAAAATTTAGAGGGTAAACTGAATTTAATTCTTCTTCTTTTGATATGAAAACCTGAAAACACGAAAGCGATCGGTTTTGTGTGATACGCTATGACCTCACTCTCAGTTTTTCTTGTCGTTTTGTGGAGGTTTTTGTAGGGTTTATCTATCTCTACCCAACACAAACCAACAACACCGAAACCCACAAAAACCCAAGTGAGGAAACAAATGGGTTCTCTGAGAAATGAACCAGACAGAGATGACAAGGAGGAGGAAGAAGAAGTAGAACCCATTTTGGCAGCGCAAACCCAGAGATTCTGTATGTTCCCCATTAGGTATCAGCAACTTTGGGAGATGTACAAGAAGGCTGAGGCTAGTTTCTGGACTGGTACTTGTTTGTTTTACAGTTTATGGAAAAAAGTATTCAAACTTTCATGTCAATTTTGGTGCTTTTCTTGTTTTTGTATGTGGGTTTTGATGTGGGTATGTGATTGTTTGTTTGAATTTGATTGGTAGTTGTTTGATGTTGGGGTTTGGTTTGCTTGGAATTGAGAGGGTGTTTGAACAATGGTGGTGTTTCTCAGTGATTCAGAGGAAATTAAGTGGGATAATTGATGCCTGTGGTGATTTACTTATTTAATCTTTGTCTCCTGTATGGTTTTATTTTGTTTGGTTTCAAAATTCAGTTGGTTTTGCGGTTATTTGATTTAGAAATCGGAAGATATGGTCACTCTTTGGTCATGAAAGCAGTTTTTTCCTCTCTCATTGAGCCCCATGACTTACTGTAGATCATAGCATCTGGTTTGGTCTCTCAGTAGACTGATAGATCTTATGATTTGGTAAATGAATTTGTAAATCTTTATCCTTTGTCATAATATCAGTATTCGTGGTATGTTTACAGAAGAATGTAAGGGAAAGGAGAATGAACCCAACCAAATGGAATATGATGATTTGAGAACCAACCCATTTGGGGTTGCCAATTTGAATGCTATATGATGTTTTTTCCGTCAATGAATGATGCACATCTGTTTCTTCGCTAAACTAAACCGTCATGATTTTAGGTGTACAGAGAAACAATAATGGTGCTCATATTTGAAAAACTGGTTTGTGTCTGTGGTAAAATAGAACTAGCTTTAGTGGCTTGCTCAGAAAACCCTGAATGTGTGCTCTTTCCCTTAGGATATGCACTGGCCTTCTGGGTGTGTGGATGAGTTATTGGTTGGAATGTTTACATAAGCCTAGGGGGCCTTTATTCCAGTCAAGTCTTTTATTCCTGTTTTTGGAGGAACCTGCAAATCACTGTTCATTGTGTGCTGATCAACAATTATTTTAATGACATGTTAATTGGCTTAAAGCTGAGGAGGTTGATCTCTCCCAGGATGTACAGCAGTGGGATGCTTTGACTGACTCTGAGAGACACTTCATAAGCCATGTCCTGGCATTTTTTGCCGCATCAGATGGGATTGTTTTGGAGAATTTGGCTGCAAGATTTCTAAATGATGTTCAAATTCCAGAGGTGCTTTGTTTGCTACGCTGTTTTTTTGGTTGTGTGATCGTCTTTCTCTCTCTCCATATTTCGTCGCATATATATGTAACTGTTCATACTTAATTAGACTTTTTTCTGGCTTTTTTCCTAGTTGACCAACTAACATCAAGGCTTCTCGTTCTTCACAGGCTCGGGCATTCTATGGATTTCAACTTGCAATGGAGAATATTCATTCTGGTAAAGCTTTAAATCTGTGGTATCCTACATTTATAATACTTGGGATCACCTGGCCAAGTGTTTACCTTATGTCTTGTTGAAAATTATCTACCATCAGAGATGTACAGCTTGCTTTTAGAGACATACATCAAGGATCCTAAAGAGAAGCACAGATTGTTCAACGCAATTGAAAACATTCCTTGTGTCTCTAGGAAGGCCCAGTGGGCTTTAAATTGGATAAACAGGTACATATGTTATGTAGTCTTCTGTAATCCTAGTGTAAGCAATAAAGCATGCGTTTTGGGTTTTTATTGCTTCACATTTGTTAATTGAATCATGTGTGCATGATATGAGCAATCTAGAAACTTTAATTGGTAAAAGCCATGTTTTTGACATGTTAGCATAAATCCTTTCATACTTCTAAAACTTGATGCTTAAATTAATAGTGGACGGTTTGTTTTCCTTAAATTGTAGGACGGCTTTTGTATTAAACTCTGGAATATGACATGTTAATAGCATGAACATCTTCTTTTGGGATTTATGGTGGGAATTTATGTGGGACAGACAAAATGTAGTTGCTTGATGAAACTTTTTTGTTAAAGCAGAAATTAGTGCACATAGTGTACCAGAAAATATATGGGTATAACACTGTTGTTTAGTATTAAACAGAGTAGGAGCTCCTTCTACATTCTATATTGTAAAAAGATGTCGTTATCACATTAAACTTTCACTTAGTATGCGAAGCTGCATTCTGTAAATCTAAAAGTTGTTTTAGCCCTCTCATTGTTGTCACCAAGCTTCTATTTTGTTCATACTTCTCTGTTTGGTTAGGAGAAATGTAACTGTTGCTTCTAAAAAATTAATTATTCTGCATTATGTGCAGTTCAAATTCGTTTGCGGAGAGACTTGTTGCTTTCGCATGTGTTGAAGGAATTTTTTTCTCAGGAAGGTAGTTTCTCTTCTTTGATACGCTCTCTTTTGTTTTCAGTAAGTGTTGTTATTGATGTGCTTGTGTTTATATGTTCAGCCTCTCTGTTATGAGTGTTTATGACCGTTTATTTTATTTTTTTCATCTTCTCATGGTGTTTAAGACTTTAAGTTCTTTTGTGGTTCTCACTTCTCAGCTTCTGTGCCATATTCTGGCTTAAAAAGAGGGCACTAATGCCAGGTCTGACATTCTCAAATGAGCTTATTTCTAGAGATGAGGGCCTCCACTGTGATTTTGCTTGCCTTTTGTACAGGTAATTTTCTTTTTCTATGGTTCTTGAATTGTGTTCCCCATGTGAGGCTTGGTCAACATAATAGTTATAAGGTGCAGTATAAAATATTTGGATAGGAACAACTTTGAAATCATTTAATTTAAAATAGTTAAATCTGTCTGTTCTTGTTGCTTACAGTTTGTTACAGAAGCAACTTAATTCGGAAAAAGTTCATGGAATTATACATGAAGCTGTCGAAATTGAAACCGAGTTTGTGTGTGATGCCCTCCCATGTGCATTGATTGGCATGAACTCAGCTCTCATGAGCCAGTACATAAAATTTGTTGCTGATCGACTACTGGTCTCTCTCTCTCTCTCTCTCTCTCTCTCTCTCTCTCCAAGGGAAATAGGAGTTATGGTGTATTCTTTATTGTATCTATTCCAAGGGAAATAGGAGTTGTGGTGTATTCTTTATTGTATCTAGGGTAAAATATTGTATAGTCCTTATGGTTTGAAGTCGACATATGTTTAGTCCTTACGGTTTTATTTTAATTTGAACAGCCCTTAAAGTCACGATTTTTCATCTAAATAGTCCTTATGGTTTTATTTTAATCTGAATAGTCCTTAAAGTCATGATTTTTCATCCAAATAGTCCTTATGGCTTTTAACTGAGAAAATTGTCGGAAAGACTATTTGGATGAAAAATCATGACTTTAAGGACTATTCAGATTAAAATAAAACCATAAGGACTATTTGGATGAAAAATTGTGACTTACTATTCAGATTAAAATAAAATCACTAGAACTAAACAGATGTCGACTTCAAACCACAAGGACTAAACAAATTTCAATTCTTGTATCTATTTGATCTATTGTTAGATATCAACTAATCTAATAGCTCTCCCATCCAGGTTGCGTTAGGTTATGAGAAGAAGTACAGTGTGGAAAATCCTTTTGATTGGATGGAGTTCATTTCTTTACAGTAAGTATTGTGCGGCTCTAATTACTGTTTCATTTTTTACTATAGGAACTTGTTCATTGATTATTTGCGAGTGAGCATGAGTATTACTGGATTTGTGAGGGTTTATCTATGTATGTGCTGTTATTGACTGGATATGGGGTTACTAGTGTATTAAAAAGTCAGTGTTCCAACTTCACACAGTCAGAACCACAAACAGTTTTAAAACTTTGATCTTAAACATGCTTGTCTGGTTATGCAGGGGGAAGACAAACTTCTTCGAGAAAAGGGTGGGCGACTATCAGAAAGCATCTGTTATGTCAAGCCTCCAAGATGGAGGAAAGAATTTCGTCTTCAACATGGATGAGGACTTCTAGTCATCCAGGTTTTGCTGCAGTGTCCCTTAGAGATGTAGCGATTGCTCGTGTTAGAATCGGAATTTGTACTACTCTTTTCAGTAAGTCGGTAACAGACTAAATGTGTATATTCTGTTGGGCTATCAGCTTGGTAAATGTAGAAGAGCCTAAAATCTACTCCTACTCATTTCATTATAACCTTTAGTGACTGTCATCATCAACAAATTGGTATATATAATTTATGCTTCACGGTGATAAGGTGGACCTCTGGAAAATATCTATATAACATCATTGTGTTTGAAAATGGTGGTTTTGTGTGCTGTGATTATTAGCATTATGAGTATGGATTCAGTTTCTAAATCATGCCGATAGTAGCTTGTCTGCTCATGCCTGCCGCCTTGCCAGAGTGCAACATTTACACTTGAGAGTGTTGTGGATATTTCTTCTGGTAAGGAACATATTGTTGCCTGTTAAAAAGCATATTCCCTCGTTTATTACTCTGTATTGTCTGAAAATGGGTGTGCTCCGGTAGCTCAATGAATGAGCACACCAGACAGTGAGTGATCTAATACTTTACATCTCTGGAGTTTCACTTGTTGGGATGAGTAAGTTCATATTATACTGGACCAGATGGGAGCTTCCTACTTTTCACCACTAGGAGTAGGTTGTACCTTTCCTCATTCGAAATTTTGGAATGATCAACTAGTGTCTGTCAGACTGCACTACCTTTACTATAGAATAAAGACAATCACTTTGAAGAACATTGGACACCTAAAACAACCGGATTGCTCTCTTGGGCAGGGCAGCTCAAAAGCTATTGGGAATTTGGGATGTCCTGGACTCCACCCTTGCCTCACCAGATAGAAAAAAGAAAAAAGAAAAAAAAAAAATCTGTGCTTCTGATGTTTACAGTTTGGTGCTATGCTGATGTCCATATTTCTAAGAATTATTTAGGTACTCCATCAGCATTCATGCACCAAATTTGAATAGAAGATAGCATTTTCTTCATGTCTAAAAATGGCTTCTTTTGCAGCTCATTTGCTCTCCATTATGTTTGCTTGGCTTGAAAGCCTTGATTTGTTTTGGGTAGTTGAGCAACCTCTTTGAGAGTCACACCTGGAACATATTTGAGGTCACGAGGAAAGCTATTATAGCTTTCTCTGTTGGATTCCAAAATAAAGGTGATTAGGATTAGGAATCAGTATCATGATTTTTATTACAACTTAAAATATCCATATGGACTTGTTAATTATTATTATCCCTAAATTCCTATCCCACTCTACCAACTTCAAATCCGATCATAACAACTTTGGACCTCCCATGATGCAGTTCACAGATGACTAGACCATTTTACCAAACTTACTTTTCTCAGAGGTCGTATCTCTATCCTAATGCAGTGGCACTAATTGGCTCTTAAACTCTTGGTACTCATAGCCCATCACCTTTATATGACTAATATCAATACATATTGATGAAATATCATAATTATTCTCATACTGTTGAGTCTGTGGCCAACTTTATACATCCAATAATGGATTCTCTATACATCCAATAATGGACCTAACACCAACTTACCAGTATGAAGACAAATTTGCCTTCTTTATACATCCAATAATGGACCTAACACCAACTTACCCTCCCCATACCTGCACAGTCTACAGACTAAGCACAATCACAATGTGACAATTATGTGCTATGGTCACTTTTGGTGGACCAACTCTATATTCTCTAGTGGAGGATATCATCACTCACTTCTGGTCTTTTCTGCCACCTACCCTAACCACTAAGGTTGTTCTGCTACTCTATCCATGAGAATGAGTTACCATATATAAAAGGATCTCCAGGTGCAAGACATTGTGGATTGTTGATCATTAGTGGACCAGATTGGGCCCTTGGACACTGAGAGATTACATTGTTACCCTTGCCTGTTCCAACTGAAAAGCTGAGTATTGTAGTTCTACAGTTGCGGATCCATCCATTGAACTCTGTTTATACCTTCATTGGTTTCGGTGGGACATGAGTTTGTTTTCAACATCAACGAAGTACCAGCTAATCTCACATAGAATGCTTCCAAATGACAAATTTAGCCACATTTTAGATAATGAATTAACCCAGGGCCAGAAAGATAAATGGAGATGCTAATGAGAATCTGAGTAGAATAGTAATTGTACCCACATGGCACGCATGGCTATATGCATGAAACTATGAAGAAAAACACACAATCCCAATTCTACCCCCAAACCCAGTTTGACACTTTGACCTTCCCATTTCTGACCATTATATGTTGCCAAAATTTCACAACTTAAAAAAAACAAAGAACCAAACAAAGCCCCCCCCCCCTCTTCTCTCCTCAGAGTCACCACTCACCACCACCTTTGTTGTTGTTTGATCTTGTCTCTCTCTCTCTCTCTCTCTCTCTCTCTCTCTCTCTCTCTCTCACCACCACCACCACCAACCTTAGAAACTGGCTCCAAAATGGAGGTGTCTAGTATCTGGGATAGTGTGGTGGAGTTAACCAAAGTGGCCCAACAGAAGGGTAGTGATCCTCTGGTTTGGGTTCTACAGTTGTCCTCCAACTTGAGTTCAAGGGGAGTGTCTCTGCCCTCAGTGGACCTAGCCAATGTCTTGGTTTCCCACATTTGCTGGGAAAACAATGTTCCCATAATGTGGAAGTTTCTGGAGAAGGCCTTGATGTTAAAGATTGTGCCTCCAATGCTTGTTCTTGCTCTTCTCTCACAAAGGTTTGTGCTTTTTGTGTAGACACTGGAGCTGGAAGATTCTGGCTTTTCTGGGTTTTGGTGTTTTTGGTGGGTTGGGGTTGTTGTGATTTGAAGTGGGATTAGATAAAGGGTGTGAATTTGTTTAAAGATTGATTCTTTTTTCACATCCCACACCAACTGTTTGATTGATTTAGCTTTCTGTTCTGTTGGTTTTTTGTGTGTTTGTGTTTGATGACTCTTTAGAGCTGTGGTTTCTGCGTTTCTTAGAAAATGAAAATGGAAGTGATAGCAAAATTTCAATCATGCTGAATTGTTCTATGGGATGAGGAGGAAATTTTGGCCAAAATGGGTCATGTTGCTGTGTGAATTGCAGTTGACTAGTGGGGAGTGAAAGTCCTATTGTTACAAATGCTGATTCTAGTTTCTTTCAACTATAAAATTTCTGACTTTTCTTACCTCCGCCACATTTTCAAATGGAGGGTTGGGTTGACATGTTTTTCATTGTAGTATATCTCTGTCTAGATGAGGACTAATTCAGAATGATTGATGTTTTCACTGAATTACAAAACCCTCATCATTTGGTTGGTTGACAGTTTATACTGCACATTATAGCTGTTTTTAAGCATTAACTTGTAGGGCACTGCTTGTTCCAAAATCCCTTGTTGTAGGGAATTCGAAAACTGATTTGCCATATGTTCGACATGAATTGAGTTCTGCCATACCATAGTAGTTAGTGGTTTTATTTTTATGGTCAATGGTTATGTGAAAATTGTTTGCCATTCTTTCTACAGGGTCATTCCAAGTCGATGCTCCCAGCCAGTCGCTTATAGACTTTACATGGAACTCCTCAAGAGACACATTTTTACCCTCAAGTCTCAGATAAATGGGCCAAATTATCAAATGTAAGATTTTAGTAAAGAAATGATTTAGCTGACATTGAAGTAGCAATCTCGAATTTGAAATCTTTATTCTTCATTCAGGATCATGAAATCAATAGATTCTATTCTTCATCTTTCTGGAATATTTGGTCTTCCACTGAGTGAACCTGGAGTTCTTGTGGTTGAGTTTTTATTTGCAATTGTGTGGCAATTGGTTGATGCATCATTAGATGATGAAGGATTGTTGAATCAAACCCTGGAAAAGAAGTCTAGATGGGAAATTGAACATCAAGAAATGGAGATAGACTGTCATGGTAGTTATTATAAGAAGAGGAGGGAATACAATGAGATAATGCAGGATGCAAATACTGTCATGGCCATCGAGATAATTGGGCAGTACCTTCAAAATAAAGTAACATCGAGAATTCTTTACCTGGCTCGCCGACACTTGTAAGTGTTTACTTCCCCTGATTATTGCTTACAAACCTTTGTCCATTGGTCCTAGGGTGGATGATGTATAGATTAGTTTGATTGGTTTTTCAAGCATTGATGCTCTTTTTCATACTATTCTAATTATTTTAAGTACTCTAAAACAATGTTGACATGTACGGAACTAATTTAATTGCGTTCTCCACAGATTTTGTTCTTTTTAGTCTGAGTGAGTAAAATAAATTGTGTTTTTACAATTGATTCCATTTTTCAGCAAGTCCTTGATACTTCAATGTCACTGTGCAAGATATGCATAACATGTCTCACTTTTCCAGGCCTGCACACTGGACAAATTTTACTCAGCGGTTACAATTGCTTGCATCAAATTCTTTAGCATTAAGAAGTTCAAAAACTCTTACTCCAGAGGCTCTTATGCTGTTGACTTCAAGCAGTCACTTCGTATTGTCTCGTGAATACAAAACAAGTTCTTTGCAAAAATTTCATGCAGTTATGGCTTCTGGATCTCTGGTTTCTTCTGCTGGTCTGTGCAATGGGGCTAGTCGTTCTGCTCTGTGGCTCCCTCTTGATCTTGTATTAGAAGATGCAATGGATGGTTATCAAGTTGACGCTACAAGTGCTGTTGAAAACATTACTGGTAAACACAGTTTTTTATCCTTTCTGCTCCAGATAGTATTTCAAATTACAATTAGATTAAAAAGCAAAAAAAAAGTCAATGTCTGTGAGACTAAGAGGTTTCATTTGTAGGTCTGATTAATACCCTTCAAGCGATAAATGGCACAGGCTGGCATGACACCTTTTTAGGTCTTTGGATAGCAGCTCTTTGCCTTGTACAAAGGGTATGTATTTGCTTTGAATGGATTTAACAACTTTCTTCTTTGATGGTCAATTTTGGGAGCAAAAATCTTATTCATGATTCTTATGTTTTCTAGGAAAGGGACCCAATAGAGGGCCCTGTGCCTCGCCTAGACTCTCGCTTATGCATGCTATTGTGTATCACAACACTTGTGGTGGCTAATCTGCTTGAGGAGGAGGGAACTTTACCAACCAATGAAGTAGAATGTACTTCCATCAATGGCTGGAAAGAAAAAGAGCTTCCAGGAAACCGCCGCCATGATTTAGTCTCCAGCTTACAGGTGTTGGGTGACTATCAGGGTTTGCTGACTCCTCCTCAATCTGTTGTTTCTGCTGCCAATAAGGCTGCTGCAAAAGCAATGCTGATTCTTTCAGGTGTCAGTATGGGGAGTGCATACTTTGAGTGCATTGGTATGAAGGATCTGCCCATAAACTTTTGTGAGTAAATATCTAGCTCTTGATTATACTCAACTTCAAGTTTGATGTTGTATTGTATTAAGTGCTGTCTGCATATCTGTTTGGAGTTATTATCTTAGCTCTATGTGCTTGTTACAGCTGGAAACATGCGCCATTTGATAGTTGAGGCCTGCATTGCTAGAAATCTACTGGACATATCTGCATATTCCTGGCCAGGTTATGTCAATGGACGTATAAACCAGTTACCTCATGGTGTGCCAACTCAAGTGCCTGGTTGGTCAACATTTATGCTGGGGGCTACTATTACTCCAGTCTTGGTTAATGCTTTGGTTTCAAGTCCTGCTTCAAGGTATATGAGCTCTTAACACATATAATTTGTTATCAATTTTAAATTTTATATCATATTAAGTTGTTAGCCAATCATTTCCACAAATTCTAGAGTTCTATTGTAGTGAGTCATTTCTGAAAAGGTTATTGTCTGTGGTGCTTCTCTGGCTTTAAGCTAGAGTTCCTATATTACCTCTGTCAAATATAAATGCATAGGGAGTTATGTATTATATTACCACTTTAAAGAAGGGCCAATCAATTGGTAATTTCTCGACTTTTTAGCCAAGTGTGGTTAATACATAATCCCTTACGTTATGTAAACACGATCGGTTTGAAAATGCTGTATGATGGAGAAAACTTAAAGAAATTAACCAGTGGCCTACAAATGGTTATATCTTTTCCACTAGCACTATGAATCATAATCTATGGTAGTTCTGGTGTAACAAAGGTTAAAGAGTAGCTTTGCATGCATATATACCTTTAGATTACCTTTTTAATTTCTTTGTCTATGGCCTGGTCTTCAGTTACTCCTTTTTCTTTCCTGAAGCCAGGTATATCAGATGCTCTTTTTTGTAAATTTACCCAAAGGTAAAGCTACTGAATTTAAGCTCATGGATTTGATGGAAGCTTTGCAGAAATCGAGAAAGTATTTGACATTGCAATCAATGGATCAGACGACGAGAAGATATCTGCTGCCACCATTTTATGTGGGACCTCACTACTTAGGGGTTGGAATATACAGGTGAAGAAATTGATTAACAACTCGTATTCCTTTTCTACAATAAATACAAAGCAGTAGCTTTGTGGCATCTCATGTTGTTTTGATCACAATTCATCTTGCCATGCTTTTCTGAATCAATCGCTCTATTAATTCATGGTTCACATTTTATGCAGGAGCACACTGCTCATTTTATCATTCAATTATTGTCTCCTCCAGTTCATGCCGATTATTCTGGGAGTGATAGCCATTTGATAGGTTATGCTCCGATGCTGAATGTCCTCATTGTTGGAATAGCATCTGTTGATTGCGTTCAGATTTTCTCTTTACATGGCTTGGTATGTTCAACTTTCCCTTGAACAAAAGTGAAGGATTTGGTTGTTACTTCTTCAGTTAGTGATTGAACACCCATTAATGTAGTTAATTCACTTTAACCATAGAGTGCTAGTAGAATGTCTATCTCAAATATCAGTTTGATTGGAATTCCCTGTGAATTTTAATCAGTAATTGCATTAAGGAAAGGGGAAAGCTAAGAGAATTTAAAGTGTAGTATAACACATGGTTTTGTACATTTTATCTATGCACTCTGGTAGCAAGGAACATGTTTAACAGGCTTAGTAATTTAATCGTAGACTTTGTCTTGTCACTTCTGGTATGCTTCTTAGCTGCCATGATCAGGAAATTTGAACTCTCAAATAGATAGTGAAAGATCCCTATATAGAGTAGTCTAATCACTTGCACGGTGTCATTTTGATTATTGATCTCTATTGAATTGAATTATGTTTGTGTATGATTCGGGCCAACTTTCGTTCGTATTTTCCATTTTTGGAAACTAAACAATTTTTGTTGATCACAACAAATGGTACAAAAAAATGGACACCACACGCACAGCTGAAAAACAACAGGATAAACCAGAAAGCTGCATCAAAAGTAGGGTGGGTGAAGTACAAACCACCCTATTCAATCAAAACCTTAAACTACAGCTGCCGGCCGGCCTGCCTTAGTCTCACAGGATTGAAGAAAGATTGTAGTTTTATTACCACAACTGAAATGGATACCCATGAAATGATATTAAGGTTAGTTAGCCTATCAAAACTTCTTCTCGGTGCTCCTCCCACGCCAACCATAGCTTCTCCTCCCCCCTCCCCCCACGCCAACCATTGAAATCAGAAGCCTTTGTGAACTAGTTAATTATTTCTCTCTCTTTTTTTTTCTGGTTCGGGAAGGTTTGATTTTCGTGGTGACCTTCATTTCATATTTAAACTAATGTAATTTACTTTCTTTAATTTCTTTTCAGGTTCCACAACTTGCATGTTCATTGATGCCAATTTGTGAGGTGTTTGGTTCTTTTATTCCCAATGTCTCCTGGACTCTAACAACAGGAGAAGAAATCTCTGCCCATGCTGTGTTTTCAAATGCATTTACTCTCCTTCTGAAGCTCTGGAGGTTTAATCATCCCCCTCTTGAGCATGGGGTAGGAGATGTACCCACAGTTGCATCCCGACTGACACCTGAATACCTCTTGTCAGTAAGAAACTCTTACCTGGTATCATCTGTAACTTCTCACCAGGATCGTAATAAAAGGAGGTTGTCTGCTGTTGCAAGCTCATCATATCCAGAACCTGTATTTGTAGACTCTTTTCCAAAACTTAAGGTTTGGTATCGGCAGCATCAAGCGTGTATAGCTTCAACCCTCTCTGGTCTTGTGCCTGGGACCCCTGTCCATCAGATTGTTGATGATCTTCTTAACATGATGTTCACAAAGATCAATAGAGGATATCAGTCTGGAACTTCTGTGAATTCTCCAAGTAGTAGTTCTTCTGGACCTGGAAACGAAGACAATTCTCTAAGACCTAAATTGCCTGCTTGGGATATCCTAGAAGCTGTTCCCTTTGTGGTTGATGCTGCTCTAACAGCCTGTGCTCATGGAAGACTTTCTCCTCGTGAGCTGGCTACGGGTTAGCCTTCTGTTCTGCTCTCATTTGCTTGCACTAGTTGAATTTTTATTTATATACAGCCACATCCAGGGGAATCTGTAAAAGAATGATCAAGTTAATCTTGGCCATTTAGCCACAATCTCGCTAATGAATTTCATCCAACTGGTTATTTAAGATTACTAAAGTCGTGTTCATTTGATCTGTAAATATATGAGAACTGAAATTATATTACTAGTTGTGGCGCTCAGTTTCAAGAGAAAGTAATTATCAATATGAACTTATACCTCTATTTTTTTTCGATTAAAAACTTATACCTCTATTATTAATAAGAGTTTTCACTATTTCAGGGCTTAAAGATTTAGCTGATTTTCTTCCTGCCTCTTTGGCACCCATTGTGAGTTACTTTTCTGCTGAAGTAACACGAGGAATTTGGAAACCAGTTTTTATGAATGGAACTGATTGGCCCAGTCCGGCTGTGAATCTATCCTATGTTGAGGAACAGATCAAGAAAATCCTAGCTGCTACTGGTGTTGATATCCTTAGCCTTGCTGCAGGTATTAACATTTTAGTTATATTATTCTTTAACCAATTTCATTCTTAATTATAACCACAATAAGAGCTACGTTCCCTCATATATATATTACTGAGGCTTGACTTCTACAGAAAGAAGCTCTCCAGCTACACTCCCACTACCTCTAGCTGCCTTTGTAAGTGTTACCATTACATACAAGATAGACAGAGCATCGGAACGTTTCCTCAGTTTGGCTGGCCCCACCTTGGAGTGCCTTGCAGCCGGTTGTCCATGGCCTTGTATGCCAATTGTGGCATCTCTGTGGACTCAAAAGGCGAAGCGATGGAGTGACTTCCTTATCTTTTCTGCATCTCGGACCGTTTTCCTGCAGAACAGGCAGTCAGTGGTTCAGCTTCTTAAAAGCTGCTTTACTGCCACACTTGGCCTGAATGCCACTCCGACCTCGAGCAATGGTGGTGTGGGAGCACTTCTTGGACATGGATTCGGATCCCATTTCTGTGGTGAAATTTCACCTGTCGCACCAGGAATTATTTATCTGCGTGTGTATAGGTCCATGGCAGATATTGTCTTCATGACCGAAGAGATTGTTACTATCTTGATGCATTCTGTGCGAGAGATAGCATGTAATGTGCTTCCTAAAGAGAGATTGGGCAAGTCAAAGACCAAAAATGGAATGAGATATGGACAGGTTTCACTTGCTACAGCAATGATTCAGGTGAAACTGGCAGCTTCACTTGGGGCGTCTTTAGTATGGTTAACAGGAGGCTTGTGTCTTGTTCAGTCGTTGATCAAAGAAACATTGCCTTCTTGGTTTATATCTATGCACTGGTCTGAGCAAGAACAAGGGTCAGAAGGAATGGTAGCCATGCTTGGGGGATATGCACTTGCATACTTTGCAGTGCTTTGTGGAGCCTTTGCTTGGGGAGTTGATTCATCATCGGCAGCATCAAAACGGTGGCCCAAAATCCTTGGTACACATATGGAATTTCTTGCGAGTGCCCTTGATGGGAAAATATCACTTGGTTGTGATTCGGCAACATGGCGTGCCTATGTGTCTGGTTTTGCAACTCTAATGGTAGGCTGCACATCAAACTGGATGCTAGAAGTGGATGTAGAAGTACTGAAGAGACTCAGTAATGGTCTTAGGAAATGGAATGAGGAAGAACTTGCTATAGCCTTGTTAGAGATTGGTGGAGTTGGTACAATGGGTGCAGCTGCCGAACTCATAATTGAAAATGAGATGTAGATTCCCTTCCCTCAACCCCAATTTTTACTTTGTTTTTCAGGCGGCAGATGTATATGTTAAAGCTGATGTCAATTAACTTACTTTTGTAGTGAAAGGTTCAGAGTTGATATGTCTACTAGAAAACCACATCCATTGTTATAAGCTCATGAACCAAAAGTGTGAAATTCTAAACGTAAATCTAACCGAATTTCAGTTCTTTCCCAAAATTTAATCGTCCATTAGTTTACAGGTGGCAATCTTAGGCCATCTTGACTTTCTCCATGTTTGACCGATCATACCCTAAGTTTTAGCATCAAACTGCATGCTTGCACAGAACGCAAAATCGCAGTCTTAGTTTACATTGCTCAGATTCACAATATCACTCTCAAACACTGAAAGAAAAAACACTCAGAATACCAGCCAATGTGACCAAGAGATGGCTGATTCCGAACAAAGCAGCCTATGGGGCAATGTCATAATGCAAACCAAGGAGGCTCAAGAAAAGGGTAGTGATCCTTTGCTCTGGTCAGTGCAAGTCTCGTCGATTTTGAGTTCGGCAGGGGTGTCCCTGCCCTCAATAGAGCTCGCTAATGTGATGGTCTCGTACATGTGTTGGGAAAACAATGTCCCCAATTTGTGGAAGTTTCTCGAAAAGGCCATGGTATACAACATGGTGCCGTCTATGCTTGTTCTTGCTCTGCTTTCATCCAGGTCTGTGTTTCCATTTTCAATTTTTTTTTCCTGCATTGTGTTGGATGAGTATGGTTGCATTTTCGTGGAGGCTGGAGCATAAACATGCATGGATTGGTGCTACAGGGTTGTTCCGAGTCGACGATTCCATCCTGCAGCTTATAGACTTTACATGGAGCTCCTAAAGAGACATGTTTTCTCACTCAGATCTCAGATTCATTGTCCTAATTATCAAATGTGAGTTTCTGGGTTTTTCATGTGTCTAATTGGGGTTATGTCTTTTCCATTGTTTAACCAATCTTGTTTATACAGGGTGATGAAATCCATAGACGCTATACTTGATTTGTCTCAGATTTTTGGTCTTCAAACCAGTGATGCCGGGACTATTGTGGTTGGGTTCATCTTCTCAACTGTGTGGCAGTTGATTGATGCATCATTAGATGATGAGGGGTTGCTGGAACATAATGATCCAGAAAAGAAGTCTAGATGGGTAATTAGACCCCAAGAAATGGAGATAGACGGTTGCGAGATGGGGAATGAACACTATGAGAGATTGCAGAATCAGAATACAATGATGGCTATTGAGTTGATCACACAATTTTTGCAAAACAAGTTGACTTCCAAGATTCTAAACTTGGCAAAAAAAAACATGTACACATCAGTATTCATACTTTATGCATTTGTGGTTATTGTGTCATATAGTGGAAGTGAAAGAACATGAGACCATGAGAGTATGAGATAACTTCGATATTTTGGTTGCTTGGAATTGAATTTGCTGTTATTGTGTCAGGTCTACACACTGGGAGGCGTTTATAGAGCAATTACAGCTGCTTGCAGAAAATTCATCAGCATTGAAAAACACCGAAGTTACTTGTCCTGAGGCACTTCTGCAGCTGGCTTCTGATATTTGCACAGAATCAACTAAATACAAACTACATTCACGTAGAGTGCAAAAATGCCATGAGATGAGGGATTCTTCTGTTGGACTATGCCATGGAACCAGTCGCTCTACCATATGGCTTCCACTTGATCTGGTACTGGAAGATGCCTTGTCTCTTACAAGGGTCATTAATGCGACAAGTCTAATTGATATTCTCACTGGTAAAGCAGATATTGTATTACATTAGTCCTTATGTACCATTTATTGATGACATATATATACAAATACACGTTTGTTAACTCTCCTCAGATTTAATCAAGATTCTTCAAGCGATAAATTGTGCAACTTGGCACGACACCTTTTTGAACCTATGGATTGCAGCGCTTCGTCTTGTCCAAAGGGTTAGTGTCTTATTGTTTGACCGTCATACTGTTTGCCTCAACATTTTTTTTGTCAAGTTGATGGTCAGCAAGGAACTACATGCTTTTGGTTGGTTGAGTTTGTAGTGCAATGAGCTAAATTCAATTACTGTTAGAAATTTTGTCACTCTGACTCATTGAATTATGGCTCCCTCGTTGATCTGTTACAATATAATCTCAAGAAATCTAGCTGATTGCCTCTTGTTTTCTGTTTATAATAATCTGTTTAGGAAAGGAACCCTATCGATTCCCCTATGCCTGACTATGATTCGCGCATGAGCATGTTGCTGTCTATCACTACACTTGTGGTTGCCAATCTTATTGAAGAAGATGAAAGTGCAAAAGTAGATAGGTTTACCAATAAACAGGAGAAACAAAAGGGTACAGGGAAGTCTCGGCACGATTTAGAATCCAGCTTACAAATGCTGGGAAACTTTATAGGACTGCTGGCTCCCCCTCGTTCTGCAATTTCCAAAGCCAATAACGCTGCTGCAAAAGCAAAGTTCTTTATTTCAGGGACTAGTGTTGATAGTGCATACTTGGATCATATCAGCATGGACAACATATTTGTAGACTACTGTAAGTATAGATAGTTCTAGGATTAAGTTACGCATTCTGTTAAATAACTTAAAATTGACACTGCATTGTAATGCCATGTGATTCTCACCTAATATTGTTCCATCTCCATGTTTCAGCAGGAAACTTGCGTCATCTGATTGTTGAGGCTTGTATAGCAAGAAACCTACTAGACACTTCAGCATATTTCTGGCCAGGCTATGTTAAAGGATGCATCAATGAATTGCCTTCTAATGTACCCTCCCAAGTGCCTAGTTGGTCATCATTAATGCAGGGGGCACCGCTTACACCACTAATGACCAAGGCATTGCTTTCAACTCCGGCATCAAGGTACACTGTAACTATAACTTAATCCTCATCAGTTATATTAATTAAATATATAATATATTTTTCTGTTTCAATTTTTAACAAAAACACTTAAAAGCTTCTATGTACTTTTCTAACTTGATCACACCATGTAAGCTATTAAATGTATGCTCATTGTTGAGTAAAAGCTTAACAGAGCTCGAGAAGATCTTCGAGATAGCTGTCAACGGATCAGACTGTGAAAAGATATCAGCCGCTAGCATCCTTTGTGGAGCTTCCCTCAGTCAAGGTTGGAATGTACAGGTAATTAATCTTATTGCGTTTGGTGTAGTTGGGAACTTGTAAATTCTATCTTTCTAGCCACTGTTATTAGATTGAGGTCCGAATCTGTACAGGTAATCAATCTTATTGCGTTTGGTGATAGTTGGAAACTTAGATTTTATATTTCTAGCCATTCTAATTATGTTGAGGTCTGAATCTCATGTAGGAACACACTGCTCATTTTATTATTAGGTTGTTGTCTTCTCCATCTTCTACAAATCATTCTCGAAGTGGCAGCGATCTATTAGGTCATGCTTCACTGCTAAATGCACTTCTCTCTGAGATCTCTACCATTGATAATATCAAGATTTTCTCGCTACTTGGCATGGTACATGTCACTTTCATCTACTCTGCTGTTGATTTCTTTCCACAACTCTCCCATTGCCAAGTACCAGCCTGAACAGTAAGCATAGCATCAAAATGAAATTCAATTTGAATTTAATTTGATTGTATACTGTCTTTGCCAGGTTCCTCAACTAGCATGCTCATTAATGGCAATCTGTGAGATTTTTGGGTCATGTGTAACCGGTAGCTCAGGAAGTCAGACAACAGAAACTGAAACTTCTGCCCATACTGTGTTTTCTAATGGATTTACTCTTTTCTTAAAGTTGTGGAGATTTGATCGTTGCTTTGGAGCTAGACCAGCAGATATACCAACAGTTGGATCCAATCTCACTCTTGAATACCTTCTACTACTACGAAACTCCCACCTCACATCATCCGGAAATGTCTCCAAGGATTGTAATAAAAGGAGGCTAGCATCAGTTGCAAGCTTATCATCTGCACACCCCATCTACCTTGATTCATTTCCAAACTTGAAAGCCTGGTACAGTCAGCACAATGCATGCATATCTTCGACCCTCTCTGGAGTTGCCCATGGAACCCCGGTTCCTCACCATGTTGATGAGCTTTTCAACTTTATGTTCAAAGAGAAGGAAGGAGGAAGACAGTCTTTTGATTCTAATACTACAGGAAGCTGTAGTTCATTTGGAGCAGATGAATCATCTTACTTAAGTAAACTGCCTGCTTGGGAGATTCTAGCGGCTGTTCACTATGTTGTTCATGCTGCTTTAACAGCATGCGACAATGGAAGACTCTCTCCGCGGAAACTGGCTATGGGTAAGTGTAGTGTCCTCATCTGATTCCCCTAACTCTATGAAATGAACCTGGCTGCTTGAAAGAAATCATGAGCGTACCTGGATGTTAAAACATCAATGTTTTTTTGTGAATTGATGTGCCAGCAAATTCTAGTAAGAGAGTAGTACTAAGACCTATCTGTTCTAATCTCTTTAGGGCTCAAAGTCTTGGTTGATTTTCTTCCTGCATCTTTGGGAACCATTGTGAGCTACTTGACAGCTGAAGTAACCAGGGGTACTTGGAAACCAGCTTCAATGAATGGAACAGATTGGCCCTGCCCTGATGCAAATTTGACATACATTGAAGAACAGATCAAGACAATTGTAGCTGCTGCTGCTGTTGACGTCTCAAGCAGTAGTTCTTCAGGTCTCTACGTACTCATTATTTATTTATTTATTCCTGTGTAAATCAAGTGAATAAGCATGGAGATGAGTTCATACATCGATGTGCATACTTTTGAACAACTGAGGAACATATATACACTCGTATTCTAACAAAACTTGTATCGTCACAGGAACATGTCAAGCTACACTGCCATTGCCCCTGGCTGCCTTAGTGTGCCTGACTATAGCGTATAAAACTGATAGAGATTCAAGAAGGTATCTCGATTTGCCTTCACAGGTATTGGCCTCCATCGCAGCAGGATGCCCGTGGCCTTGCACACCAATTGTGTATTCACTGTGGAGCCAGAAAGCAAAGCGTTGGAGTGGATTCTTTATCTTTTCTTCATCTCGCACTGTCTTCCTCCAAAACCAACAGGCTTTTTCCCAGCTTCTTAGAAGCTGCTTCACTGCCATACTTGGGCTGCATTCCAATCCTCTCTCACACAATGGAGGTATTGGAGCTCTTCTTGGCCATGGGATCGCATCTCATGCTCACGACAACAATGTTTCTCCTGTTTCCCCCGGGATTCTTTACATGCATGTTTATCCACATTTATCTGACGTTTTCTTCTTGAACAAAGAGATTGTTTCCCTCTTGATAGAATGTGTAAGAGAGATACAAAGAAAGAAGACAGCCAAGAATGTAAGGATACAGGGACAGTTTGAAATGGCTTCTAACTTGACACAGGGTAAGCTAGTGGCTTCCCTTGCAGCATCTTTAGTATGGTCATCCGGAGGCTTAGGTCTGGTGCAGTCACTGTTCGAAGAGTTCTTACCATCGTGGTTTGTATCCGAACACAGCTCCAGGCAAGAAGGAGAATCAACTCAAGCTGCATGGCTAATAGGATATGCGGTTTCATATTTTGCATCTTTGTGTGGAGCTTTCGTTTGGGGTATTGACTCATCATCATCGGGATCCAAGCGTCGTCGAAAGATTCTTGGAACACACATGGAATTTCTTGTAGCTGTACTAAAAGGGCAGATGATGCTGCGTTGTGATGAGATCACTTGGCGTGCCTATGTGTTGGGGTTCATAAGCTTGATGGTGGTTTGCATGCCAACTTGGGTGTTGGAGGTGGATGTACATGTCTGGAAGATAATCAGTAAGAAGCTGGGTGAGTGGAATGAGATGGAGCTTGCTATGGAATTGCTGGGGATTGGTGGTCTTGATTTCATGGGTGCTGCTGTAGAAATGATCATCGAATGCGACCCATAATTATTTTTTGTTTTATATTTGTTTTCCTCTTCAAGTTCAATCGAAATGTCAAATTTTTCACAATGATATATTGTATTGAAAACAAAAATGTTAGCCAATACGGCGGAAGTAGAAACATATACCGAAACACAAAAGCAGAAAAGAAAACTGAATTACAACAGATAACTAAGGTATGTTCGAAAACTCGCGCATAGCTCAATGACGGAGCCAAGATTTAGTTTCAAGTGGGGTACTCACAACACAACTAAACTCAATAAAAGAAAAACAAAAAAAAAATATCCGAATTTCTTTAAAAAAAAAAGAGCCTAAATTTTATTCAAAAACCTGTAAAAACTAGACATGGTTGGTATGAAGGTTCAAACCTAGGACCTTCACCTTGTTAAAGTAGCTTTATTCCACTACGCATAAAAGTCACACTAACATCTATATAAAAGACCGGGGCATGAGAGTCAGTAGGCCCCAACGTGCCTCCGCCTCTGTATGCCGCTAGTTGGGTGGGGCAGGCTTCTAGCTCATTGTTAGGCTTTGCCTAGCTAGGCTGACTACCTTGTTTAAGAACGCTACATGTAGCACTACATATAGCTAAGGCTCGAAAACTCGAGAGGAGCTAATCGGCCGATGGGCAAGCTTCTACCGTCTAAGGGGGCTTGAGACCTGAAGAAGGGCCTGAGACGAGTACTCAGCTATTTTAACAGATATTATGAAAGAAATTGTTGTTTAAGGCTTAAATCCTTAGCCGTCATTTTTTGAAGCTGGTAAACTGATAATATATAATAAATAATTAAATAGTGAATAGTACAAATTAGCCAACAACTTAGCAGGAATATGAATGGAGAAAGTACTTTTTTTTAACAAATAGCTGGTGCCCTTAAGTCTTCATTAATTAAACTATCGAATACTAGGGGGGACATGAAGCCTGAACCCCTGATTACAACGAGCATCTAGAAGAAAACCCGAAACATGTATTCTAACAAGCATCAATTAGCAAAGAGTACTACTCTACTGACGACTCTATTTGCTTTATCATAACGGTGATATAATGGAAAGATCGTTTGATACGTAACACGATTACATATCCTGATGTCCAATAATATAACTTTCCTATTATGTTGCCGTTAGAGAATAAACCTAACGACACTTAATTTCATTATGTCATTAGGATGTTACGACCATTTGAGTCAAGACAAAACTCGTTATACCCTAAAACATAAAAGGCACACAAGGCCGATAAATCGGCACAAAGCCTTTGACGTCCCACCAAACTATGATAGGAAATTATTACCGGCATATAGCCGTAAATAATAGAGGGCCCTATGTTGTTGCACTTGTTGCCCTTGCTCTAAGCCGACTCTGACAGCTCAGGAGGAAATGAATGTAGAAAGTATTTATAAACAGAAGTCTGAATAAACTGATCAAGCCAGTAGGACATGATTGTGAATGAGGGTATACCGGCAGTAGGGTAAATCATAGGAAAATGAATAGAGAAAGTATTTATAAACAAAAGTCTAAATGAACTGATCTAGCTGAATGAGGGTGTATACCAAAATTTTTCAAATTTTTATTTGATGCAGATACAACTCTTCCAAATGAGAAAACGATAAAAAAAAACAAATAATAATAATATCAATGGCACTAAAAGAAATCCATCAAAAAGTCCCTCGATAATCTGGTAAATCATAGATTTGATAAAAGAATCATACGTGGCAAGCATTTTCATCATCTTCATATTTGGGCTCAGAATCGTCACAATCCTTCACCATTTTTCCTCGGTACATTAGCCAAACAAGTATTCAACTCCTTACACGCAGTTCTAGCATAAACAATTGACAATGAATTGAAGTCATGACTCACACACGAACCATTTGCTTAAATTCCTCCCCCCATGAACCTTGAACAAGACTTGACGGGAAATAAATGTCCAACTTAAAATTTCATATGTTTATTCTGATTCAGTTTGTTATACCCTAACACATGAGACAATCGCTCGAGCATATGTATGTCTAGACTCTAGACAAGGTTGTTTCGACATCTGTGTGCCAGCATAAATATATGATCAAGAAAAAGGTTGTTTTGATTGAGAATGGAGTTCATCCAGAAATAAAGAAGAAAGAAATGTCTATAGATTATAATCAGACAGGTAAATGATAGAACATGTAATGTAAGCTCCAGCAAAGAAAGCATCCCAAACAATCAGCGATTGTCTCCACCGTTAGGAATCGTACTCGCCAGAGCCCTGCAAGACCAGAGATTTCAAATTATAATCGTATGGTTGTACCAGCTTTAAAATGCAAATGCTACAAAAGATAGGCTGAAAAATGCAGTTGTATGTGAATGTTTGATATCAGTTTTAGGGTTTAGTGGAGCCACATATTTGTCAAAATAAACAATAGACCAGCCTACAAAGTTTGTCAGCAACTTATATAATCGTGCAGCCAAGCAAATTCACTCGAAACCTACTTCGTCAACTAAGAACAAGCTGCAAGCAGGGACAAGAAGACATCGGATGGACCACATAGAGAAACTAGAAGCATAAAAGTTAAATCAGCGCACACAGTCATCAAGACAATTGCCAGTCTTTGCAGGTTACAAAATGGAATAGAACCACAAATGCAGCCCACATTGAACCACAACTCTTCCTAGATTATTTAGTTGCTTCTCATTATTGCATACATTAGTACTTCTGATCACATTTGACACTTTGTATTCCAGGCATTAATGCAAAAAGGATTAAATTCATTTTACCCTCCTGGGGCTTAGAGTTGACTCCATTTCAGTCCCCGATCTCTTAATTTTGAAAATTTACCCCCTAAAGTTTCTAAATTTCATCAGCTTTGCCTATTTGGTATGACTCCGTCAAAATTGAACGTTAATTTGACTTTATAGCTCACTTTAAGGGCTAGAACAGTCAGTTAACGACAAAAATCACACTTTATGACCCATTTTCTAAGATTCCATGTTAGCATTTAACCTTCAAATTGGACAAAGTCTTAGCAAATAAGCTAGAATGATGAAAATTGGAAACTTCAGGGGGTGAATTTTCAAAATTGAGAGAACGGGGAGCGAAATGAAGTTAACCCCAAACCTTATGGTAAACTGAATTTAATGCAAAAATAAATTATTAAAAGGCCAAACTACAATATTCCAATAATAGAATATACTTCAGCAAAAGCCTCTTATGGTACCAGCTTAATACAAATTGTTGACCAGAAAGATCTAGAACTGTCTGATCTAAACACTCCAAATGAAATGTGGCAGCACCCTACAACAGCAAAACTTTTATGTTTATTTTTGGACAGATCATGAGAAAGCATCATTATGTAGATTGTCTTACACAGAATTGGAGAATAATTTTGATAGAGAAATATCAATATAGCTATGTATTATTCTTATCACTAGTCATACTTAGAACTCACATTCCACCCTAGTATTGATGTTTGTCCAAGCTCGTTTAAGTCCTCCTAACAAGTTCTCCATACCAACCCTATGAAATACCTTGTACTCTGACTACCACCAAGGTTCACATCGCATTATATTGCCTAGAGATCCTTAAACAGTTAAACTACTAGTAACCAACAGGACCACAATAATATTGATGTTCACCCAAGCTCCTTTTGATTCTGATAAAAAAAAAGCTTTTCATACCAATTCTAGGATAATAAACCGTCCTGCAGCTACAAGTTTAATAGCTGTGTTTTAATGCATCTCAGATACCTGTAACTTACAGAGACTTAGTAACTACTCCACTATCAGAATATTGTGTTCACCCAAGCTTCTGCAACCTAATAGAATGATTCTTCCATCAAGACCCCTAATTTATTGACTACCAAACATACCTGAAACTACTTCCTCATTAGAATGGATTAGAGGTACGTAAACTGGGTCATCATTTAGATTCCATTCATCTATGCTTCATTTGTGCGTGGAACCACTCAAGCATATTGTGCTAGGCACAAAGTATATTACAGATCATGTCTCGAGAAATTCATTACAGATGTTGTGTTATGTAGTTTGAGACCTGTTTAAAAGATGGTATGTAGCCTGTACCACACTAGCTTCAGCTCAACTTGTTATCCATCCCTATTACTTTTTCTGTGCAACAATCATGTGCAAGCTACTACAGATGTTAACATACACTTAGCCCCAAAAGCAAAATAAAGGAACATAGTACAAAAATTATTAGCAAAATCAGCGTAATAATTCACTACTTTATATTATTCTGAAATCAGCGTAATTTTTCCTCAACAAAAAAAAACACGAAATAACAAAAATTAGACACAAGAAAATAGAAGGGAGAAGCATAACATACGTACTGCATCCCATTGAATTCTGAGACAGCTCAGGCACCGGTGAGCAAAAACAGCATTGCTCAAGCCTAAGTTGCTCAAGCTTGTGTAGTTTAATCACAACATAACTACAGTCAACCTAGAAAAAGATAATAGCAAAGAGGATAAAAATTATGCAGTATTTTGTGTTTGAGAGGTTGAAAGAATAAAGAAAGAATCTAACTATAATCATAAATCATCAGCACGCATGAGGCCTGCTGCAAGATTCAAAGAAGAGATGGGGTTATTCTCTATCTCCTAACTGGTGCACTATGAGTAAAAAGGAGCAAGTAATCAACTGCTCTGCCCTATGGTTTGAACTATTTAGAGAGGTAAATGTTATCTGGATCATTCCTAGGCAATATTTTCTCTCTCAAGTAATATGCATAAGAATTTAGGGGGCAGGAAGAAGGCTAAAGTTTCTACAAGGATGCTTGGTTCTCAATGTTGGGGTCAAGTTTTGGAGTTGCCTAGACTTCTGATCACAGAGATTTCTCTTCCGCAGCTATTTTAAGGGACTACAAGGCAGCTACTCACTGCATGTAATCTCTCTTTATCCTTGGCAACAAACTGCGGTTTCTTTTCAAGAAAAAGAAAAGAACAAGGGAAATGCTAGATTCAAACGCACTATGCCTCTAAGTAAGATACCACTCTGCCACGAATAAGTATTTTATAATGCTTTTTTTTTTCTGGTCACTTTTGCCTTTGCTGCTCTATTCTCTTTCTTTTCCCTCTCTTAGCCTCTGCAAAAGCATTCCTTTTCCTTCACTCTCCTCCAAAACCACCAAAACACCAGAGAAGAAAAACTTCTAATTAAAGCACAATCTCTGGCATCTCTCTTTTGCCATGCTTATAAACCACAATTGCCCTTGCTTCATGGCGAGTTATGACCGTGCCAAGAAGCTGTGGATTTTCCACAAATGTGTTCAAGGCCAATATAGCCTGGAGATAGAGTAATCAAGAACATCCAGAAACTAAAGGGCATTTCACAGATAACCCAAAATCCTAATTTACCAAAAGCTCCAAGACGGTACAACATGTCACAAAACTGATATGACACTTATAATAACCCTTGCGTTTCTTCAAGTGTTCAAATTCTCGGTTCAATTTTATCTCTTTCAGGGAGGGGAGAAGAAAAGTGAAACTATTTTTCCATAAGCGAGGAAGGAAGCTCTAGCTCTCTACTGCATTGTGCAACTCAGTTAACCTTCCAAAACTAGTAAAGATTTTGATTTTGATTTCGATAACACTAACTAACATTTAAAGTTGCAATGCAACAACTAATAGATGAGTATGCTATCCCTCTACTCAAAACAATAAATCAATCAACGGAAATTCACTACTCGTATCGATGATCAGTTGACATCACAAACAAACAAATTCTCGACAACAAAAACAAAGGAATGAGAGGACAGGACTCACTTCTTATGCCGGCGGCCTCGCTTGGGACCCCATCCTTCAAGCTTGGCGACGGGGCAACCACACCGCGCCCGAAACAGCAACACGGCGCGGCCATTAGGCGGAGCCATCTTCCTGAGCTCAGACCTTAAACACTCGTAATCAGGATTAGACTCACTGCCGCCCTTCCACGGCAGCTTATCGATCTTGTTAGACCCGCTCTTGACACAGTCCTCCGTCTGCAGCTGCAAATCGAATTCCATGGCCTTTTTCAGACCCTTACAACCTGGCCGGTCGCACTTGCGCGATCGCTTGCCGCAGCAGAACTCGACAAGGAGGAGGGCGGCGACGAAGAAGAGGAGGAAGCCGGCAAGGTAGGGGATCGGGAGGGGAGGGGCGGAGTGGGAGAGGAGGAGGGAGAGGGAGTTGAAGATGTAAGAGAAGTAGGAGGTGATGAGGAAGGTGCCGGAGAAGAGGACCAGGATGAGGATCAGGAGGTCGAGAGTCGCAGAGGGGGAGTGTTTGCAGAGGAGGGTGCAATTGGGGCTGTGGTGGCCGTTGGAGTGGTGGCTAGGGTTTGAGGATTTGGGTTTCGGGGAGGAGGAGGATGATGACGTGGCGGTGGAGGAGGAGGAGCGCATGGTGGCGACTGGAGGAGGGTGCGTGAGACGCATGCTTAAGACAAAAACTGAAAGCCTCCCCGGGGTTTCTCTATTTTTTTTTTAAATTATTTTTAATTAATAAATTAAGATTTTGAAAATGTGGAAATTCATTAAATTAATTAATGGAGGTGTGTTTTTGGGTTCAACCGTTTCGGGAAATGAAAGCGACTGGGCAAGCTGCCGCTGATGGAGGGCCCTCACGAGCCTTCCTTCCTTCCGGAGGCGTTAACTATGTGAGAGTATATTATTCTTTTTTCTTTTTGACGTCATTTTTGTGTATAGAAAAATATTTTGGGTGAGATCATTTGATTCATTTAGGTTTTACTTGGGACATACTAGTGATACTACTTTCTTTTTTGGATTTGTTTTCTTGTTCATAATGGAAGATCAAACATAATTTATTATGTACTATTTGTTGGTCGACTGTTTATAAGCCTATGAACAGTGCAAAAAACACTGTTCATAAGTCTATGAAAAAAATAGTGATCTCCCAGCGGACTCCGTGGGGTTAACTGTTCACAAGAAAGTGAACAGTGATTTTGTGTGTTGTAAGCGACTGTTCACAAGCAATGAACATTGATTTTGTGTGTTGTAAATGACTGTTCACAAGAAAGGATGTGGTTCACTGTTCACAAGCAATGAACAGTGATTTTGTGAACAGTGATTTTTTGTGTTGTAAGCGACTGTTCACAAGCAAGTGAACAGTGATTTTGTAGAAATGAGGCCCGCGTTTTGCTGCGAGAGATTGAGAGAGAGTTCGTCAAAAAAAAATAAGAGAGAGTCTGCGCCCTTCTGTGATCTGCCAGCGGACTCCGCGCCTAAACAGTGATTTTGTTTAGGGTTTAAGGGACTGTTCACAAGCAAGTGAACAATGATTTTGTGAAAATTAGGCCTGCGCTTTGTTGCGGGAGATTGAGAAAGAGTTCGTCCAAAAAAAAATTAAGAGAGAGTCCGCGCCTTTCTGTGATTTGCCAGCGGACTCCGCGCCCTTCTCTGGGGCGGAGAAATAGAAAAATCTAGAGAGAGTGATAAAGAGTTTATTCAAAAGAAAAAAAAATGATCTTGCCCAAAAGATAGAAAAATCTAGAGAGATTGAGAGAGAGTTGGTCCAAAAAAAAAATTAAGAGACAGTGATCTCCAAGCGGACTCCGGGCCCTTCTCTTGGGCGGAAAAATAGAAAAATCTAGAGAGTGCTAGAGAGTTCGTCAAAAAAAAAGTGATCTCCAAGCGGACTCTGCGCCCTTCTCTAGGGCGGAGAAATAGAGAGTTCATCCAAAAAAAAATGGTGATCTCCAAGTGATGGTCGACTGTTCATAAGCCTATGAACAGTGTCTTTATCTCTCTAGATTCTTCTCTCTCGATCCCTCTCGCCGCTTTATATATCTCTCTCGATGTCATTCAGCCACTTCCATCTTTCTTCCTCTCTCGATCTCTGTCGACACCGCCGAATCATCTCTATCAAGAGATTCAGCCAGATCTCAAGCTCTTCTTCCCTCTCTTTCGTCGCTTCCTTCATCTCTTTCTCGGCACCTCTGGAAGAACCTGGACTCCTCCTCTCTCTCTTATCCTTCTCCTCTCTATATTTCCTCTATTTTGGTAAGACTGAAAAAGAGAGGGAGATCAGACTGAAAGAGAGAGGGAGATCAGTCTGAAAGAGAGAGTTTGGGTGCCAGATCAGAGAAAGAGGGATAGCAGAGGTCATGCGCGCATACACTTGCAAAAATAGAGAGAGGAGAGAGTTCGTCCAAAAAAAATAATGATCTCCCAGCGGACTCCGCGCCCTTCTCTTGGGCGGAGAATTAGAAAAAAACGGACTCCGCGCCCTTCTCCCCAACGGAGAAATTATAAAATCTAAAGAGACTGAGAGAGAGTTCGTCAAAAAAAAAATGATCTCGCCCAAGAGATAGAAAAATCTAGAGAGATTGAGAGAGTTCGTCCAAAAAACAAACAAAAAATTAAGAGAGAGTGATCTCCAAGCAGACTCCACACCCTTCTCTTGGGCGGAGAAATAAAAACATCTAGAGAGAGTTCGCCCAAAAAAAAATAATAGTGATCTCGCCCTAAAGATAGAAAAATCTAGAGAGATTGAGAGAGAGTTTGTCCAAAAAAATAGTTATCTCTCAGCGGACTCCGCGCCCTTCAGTTGGGCGGAGAAATAGAAAAATCTAGAGAGATTGAGAGATAGTTCGTCCAAAAAAAAATTAAGAGAGAGTGATCTGCCAACGGACTCCGCGCTCTTCTCACCAAGAGAGACAGTTGGTCCAAAAAAAAAAGAGTGATCTGCCAACGGACTCCGCGCCCTTTTCTTGGGCGAAGAGAGAGTTCATCCAAAACAAAATAATCGTCCAAAAAAAAAGAGTGTTCTGCCAGCAGACTCTGCGCCCTTATCTTGGGTGAAGATAGAGAGATCGTCCAAAAAAAATGGACTCTGCGCCATTCTCTTGGGCGGAGAAATAGAAAAATCTAGAGAGAGTGAGAGATAGTTCGTCCAAAAAAAAATTGTTCTGCCAGCGGACTCCGCACCTATCTCTTGGGCGGACAAATAGAAAAATCTAGAGAGACTGAGAAAGAGTTCGTCCAAAAAAAAAATTAAGAGACAGTGATCTCGCGGGCAGACTCTGTGCCCTTCTCTTGGTCGAAGAGTGAGAGTTCGTAAAAAAAAAAGATCCCAGCAAGAAATAGAAAAATCTAGAAAGAATGAGAGAGAGTTCGTCCAAAAAAAAAACGGACTCCGCGCCATTCTCTTAAGCGGAGAAATAGAAAAATCTAGAGAGAGTGAGAGATAGTTCGTCAAAAAAAAATAGTGATCTCGCCCAAGAGATAGAAAAATCTAGCGAGAATGAGAGAGAGTTTGTCCAAAAAAAACGGACTCCATGCCATTCTCTTGGGCGGAGAAATAGAAAAATCTAGAGAGAGTGAGAAATAGTTCGCCAAAAAAAAAATGTTCTGCCAGCGGACTCCGCGCCTATCTCTTGGGCTGACAAATAGAAAAATCTAGAGAGACTGAGAAAGAGTTCGTCCAAAAAAAAATTAAGAGACAATGATCTCGCGGGCGGACTCCGCACCCTTCTCTTGGACGAAGAGAGAGTTCGTCAAAAAATAAAAAAAAAGATCCCAGCAGACTCCGCGCCCTTCCTCTTGGGCGGAAAATAGAAAAATCTAGAAAGAGTGATAAAGAGTTCATCCAAAAAAAATGGTTATCTCCCAGCAGACTCCGCGCCCTTCTCCCCAACAGACTGTGCGTCCAGAGAGAGTTCGTCCAAAATAAAAAAAATAGTGATTTCGCACCCTGAGAGAGTTTGTGCAACAAAAAAAATAGTGATCTCGCCCAAGAGATAGAAAAATCTAGAGAGATTGAGAGAGTTCGTCCGAAAAAGTGATATGTCAGCGGACTCCACGCCAATAAAAAAAAGTTATCTGCCAGCGAACTCCACGCCCTTCTTTTGGGAAAAAAAAATTGATATGCCAGTGGACTCCGCGCGCTTCTTTTAGGCGGAGAAATCTTAGGCGGTAGAGAAAGCGAGAAAAATCTAGAGAGATTGAGAAAGAGTTCGTCCAAAAAAAAAATCCGCCAACGGACTCGGGGCCCATTTCGCGAGCGGACTCCGCGCCCTTCTCTTGGGCGAAGAGAGAGAGTTCGTAAAAAAAAAAACCGATCTGCTAGCGGACTCGGGACCCATCTCGCGGGTGGACTCTGCGCCTTTCTCTTGGGCGAAGAGAGAGAGTTCGTAAAAAAAAACAAACTGATCTGTCACCGGACTCCGCGTCCATCTTTGGGAATGAAGAGGACAAAACCGTCATTTTACTGTCATTAGTGAACAGTAATTGCCTCTGACGCAAAATGGTATATGTTAAATTAAATTAAAAACCTAATGTATACACCGCGCTAAGGCGGGGTATCTTCCTAGTACCTAGCATCAATCTTCAAGTATTAAGTTAGGGTTACTGGTCAGTCATGTTTACCTAGTCAGTGATTGACTAAGAGATTCATGATCAGTCACCATTAGATTTCAATTAAAGGGTGGAGAGAATTATTTTTAAGTAGAGTTGTTTTATTTTCAACCCTTGGATTGGATGTAAATTTAATGGTAACTGACCATAAATCTCTTGGTCAGTCATTGACTATGTGAACACTACTCGGTTACTGGTTTAGCTATTTACTTACGTAAGGATGAGTTAACTTGGTATACAACACATTAAGGTTGTTGTGAACTATTGATTGAGTTTTTGAGAAACGTCACTGAAAAGTTGTTCCAAACGCACTTCATGAGCATAAGCGGAGGTACACTAGGGCACAACACCCCTTTGATTTTATTCTATGCATGTATTCTCCTTGATTACTTATATAGAAGCAAAAATCACTATTTAACTATATGTATTGGTCACTACCTTCTTTTTCCTTCCTTTTTCTCTAGAGTAGTAAACAAACATCTGCTATGATTAATATAGTATTTGAGAAATTCGTCTGAATGATATATGAACTTTTGTTCCTTATAAACTTTGGTATATCAAGTTTTGAAAATATCATAACGATATCTCATGTTTTCATCTTGACCTAAGATTGGTATATATAGCCATTAAGATGACCAATTTACCCTTAAGTTCTCTTTTTTCTTAGTTTTTTTTATTTATTTTCATATTCCAGAAATATTAGAAGAGATTTTGGAATTTGATGATTTGGATTGACATTTATAAACTTGAAGAAGATTGAAAAGGGGAAACATACAGAAGTTCAATCCTTGTTGTTTCCGCTGACACTCAAGGATCTTGTTGTTACCGTTGATATCTAAGGATGATTGAGATGACTAAATGATTATTAGCAAGGACAAAGTGACGATGAATTTTTTTCTTTACGTTCCTAAAAATATAAAAAGCCAAAAAAAAAATTGTAATATGATAACAAAAAAGAAAAACTAAGAAAAAAAAAATTTAAGAGTAAATTGGTCATCTTTTTTTGGTCTAAGAGTAGATTAGTCATCTTAATGGTTATATATACCAATCTTAGTTTGGGATAAAAACATGATATATCAATCTGATATTTTTTAAACTTGATATACCAAACTTTATAAGGAGCAAAAATTCGTATATCATTCAGACAAATTTCTCATAGTATTTTATAGCTCTATTAATACATTTTAATTGGTTCAAGCTCTTATAAGGTATATAATTAAGAATAAGATTGTATAACAACGATGATTTTCACACTGATTCTACATATGTATATTAGTTAAGAAATGAATAAATCATCCCTAAATCATTGATAAGATATATACCAAACTTGTCACATCCTGACTCTTAAATTTTTACCTTATTTACTGGCTTGGAATTTATAATAGTTTTAATGTCTTCATAAATGAGTTTATAGTTTCAAAGGTCCTTAGAGGAGGGTTAAGGGACGATTATTTCGGAGAAACTATTCGTAGGAGAAATATTTGAGAACGGTAAAAATTGTAAATTTTAGCTAGTAAAAAGGTAAGTTTCATAAGGGTATTATTTTGGGGTGTTAAATTTTGGAGTTGGGTTTATATTTTGGTGTTGCACCGATTGGGCAAAAGCCCAAATCTTTTTCTCTTCTCTCTCTTCTCTCTCCTCCCTCCCGATTCTCTCTCCCTCTCCCTTTGCCCGGAAACTTCTTCCTAGCCGTTCGCCGTCGTCCGGCCGCATCGGTCCCAAACAGTCGGCCGTCAACCCAGCCTTCTTCTTGGACCGATGACAGCCTCCCTAGTGCCGCCGTGAGGGAGTTATCTCGTCCGAAAGGTCCGACTGCAGTGGTGGTTCTTTCACCGGAGCTCCCTCCTCCTGCCACCATAGCCGAAGCGGCTTGGCTCGTTTGAAAGCCCTCCTCCCATGCAACAATCTCTTTAAAAGACTCCCTCCCTCTTGAGCTAGGTAAGGAGAAATGTGGAGTTGAAATTCTAGAACTGATTTCCTATTTCGGTTTGATTACCCTATCTAGGCTTGAAATTAATGTTTATGCTAGTTAAGGATGTTGTTGTGCATGTTGAAAGGATTGTAGTGCTAAATTTTGGTAGGCATTAGAGGTCGCCGGAGTTGGCCGCCGCTGTTAAGGGGATTTTCATAGTATTAGATGTGTTTTCTTAAGGGGAGTTTATTGATGTGTAGTTTGGAATTTTTGGAGGCGTTTTGGATAGGCTTTGGATTTTTCTAAGATTTATGGAATTTGGCGGTTAATAAGATAGAATAAGGTTGTTGGTTAAATATCGTTAGGACTGTAGAGGGTGGTATTAAGGATGTCGGTAATTGTGATGAAATATGGATCGAAGCAAATTTAAGAATAAGACGGTAGGCATGGATGAGTGTGCAAAGCTCATAATTAATTTTGCCTATTTTTATATAAGTGTTGGTATATAGTTGAAGATTTAATTATGTTTTTGGATCAAGACGTGAGGAGGCTCGAGCAGATAAGGGCTCAGACTGACATCAGGTTTAGACCTAATTTGTGAGTGGACTTTTGTTTTAAATAATATACATGTTATAGTTCTGAGCTGAACAATTTCTTTTGTTGAGGTCATTTTATTTTGTTGGTTTTATTTATTTTGAAGAGTTACCGAAAAGGGGATTTTTTCGATAATTATAAATATTTTTATGAGGAGAGTATGTATATAAATGTTAGCTAGTCATATGTGTCTGTCCACTTTAACGGCTTAGTATATAACCACATTATGGTGTGACGTGAGCGTTAGACGCAAGCGTAGTAGCCCTATATGAGTGTTTAATTCATATAGGTGGTATACGCACTTATTTATACAACCGTCGGTCCACCTTAATGACATAGTGTAGCATCACATTAAAGTGTGATGTGAGTGTTCGACGCGAGCGTAGTAGCCCTATATAAATTATTTTAAATCTATAAAATAATTATATAGGGAGTATGGACGTGTGTAAATACATACATATATCGATATATATTTTTGAGATAAAATATTTATCGCGTGGAGCACGCATTTGTTTTCTTTGAAATTTAAATTGGGAAAACATAAATATTGTTATTACTTTCTTTATTTATTCTTTTATTTTGTCCACTCACTCTAACGTTTTTCAAATGTTTTTCCCTGAGCTCTTCTTTTTAAAAATGCTCAGTTTGCAGAGTCTGGGTTGGCACTAGTAGAAGGCGAGGCATAGTTACCCACTTCTCCACCACACTTCATCAGTAGGTTACCAGTTAAACCTTCCAATCTATTCTTTCTTCCTCTAGTTTCCTTTAGTAGCTCTGATTACCCTTGGGGTTAGCGAATACTTTAAATGGTGGTATGCTAAGATTTATGTTATATTATTTGGATATTTATGGGATAAATTGGAGGTTGGTTGTTTCGTTCAGAAGGGTAATTCTTGAATTTTCCGGGTTAGGGTTGTTCATTTTCAAGAGAGGTTTATCGAGTTCTTCAGTAAATTTTCCTTGGAGGTGAACCCCGCAAGACTTACTTCGGGTTTCAGGGTGAAATTCGGGGTGGGTCTTGACAGTTGGTATTAGAGATTTAGGTTTCATTTCCTGTCTCCTTAGTACTATCATATTTGCTTAAGAAGCACGTAGTTCCTATAGAGTGGTGATCCGACCGTGGCGGATTCACTAGCATTTTATGCTTTGGATGTTATGTGTTATTGGGTGTGTGTGATAGTTCTATTAGTCTTGTATACAGACTACTAAATATCTCATTTCTTAAGTACTATGCCTCCTAGACACCGATCCCGTATGGCTACCTCAACCAACGCGAATGAGGGTGATGAAGTTAGAGGATTAGTTGATTCCATTGGGAACATGCTGAGAGGTGTTTTAGATAGGGTTCAGCACCCTCAGTCTGTGAAGAAGAAGGATGTCTTCGATGCTGGGGCAATTGAGTTCAAGGGTGCCAAGGGACCCCTTGATGCATACACTTGGGTAGATAAGATAGAAAAAGCCTTTGAGAGCACTGAACTGCCGAAAGAAAAGAAAGTGAAGATGGCAGTGACTTTTCTAGATGACTCAGAGCATCATTGGTGGACTCTCGCTAGCAGAAATATTGGTGGTTCTCAGGATATGGCTTAGGAGCAATTTAAGACGCTCTTTTTGGGTCAGTATTTCAGTCATGCTCATCGTAGTAGGATTCAGACTGATTTTCTGAACATGAAGAAGAGGGATGATGAGAGTGTCATTGAGTTTGAGCAGGGGCTCACTACCTTGAGCTACCATGTGCCATATTTGTTTCCTAATGAGAAGACCAGGATTGATATGTTTATTAGGGCACTTGGTGGAGTGTATGTAGATAGGATGACAGGTGTTATCTACCCGACCTTTCTTGATGCAGTTAGTGCAGCTATGGCCATCGAGACCAGGGGAACATATAGTGCTCACCCCTGAGATTTCAGTGGTCCTAGTCAGGGTCCATCTAAGAAGGTTGCTTCATCATCCGTTTCTGGATCTTCAGCGGGTAGTGGTAGTAGTGGGGGATCGAGTTCTAATTCTCGGTTTAGAGCTAGGGGGCATCACAGGAGACCTTTTCGGAGCCAGTTGGGTAGGCAGCTGACTGGTCAGTTTGGTGCTGGTGCCAGTTTCCATGGTGGGACATCTGGTGGTCAGACTTTCTCTTTTGGTCAGCAACAGTCTTCTGGGTGCTATGAGTGTGGGGGTCAGGATCATTTCAGGAGAGATTATCCCTTATTAGCTCAGACGACCATCCCCACCCCTACTCAGCCAGTCGGTCAATCATCAGCCAGAAGCTTCAGCAGTGGTACTCATGGCAGTGTAGCAGTCAGAGGCAGATCTCAACAGAGTAGTGGTCAGCGTGGACGTCTCATGGCTCGCGCTAGACTTTATGCTATGATCCAGCAGGAGGGTCGTACTTCTCCAGATGTCATCATTGGTACGTTATTAATTTTTGGTCAGCCAGCTCTTACTTTAATTGATCTCGGAGCCACGCATTCATTTATGTCTAGTAGATTTGCCCTCCATGCCAATGTGTCATCATCGTCTCTTCCAGGCGAGTGGCATGTGTCTCTACTCTCCGGTGAGGTTATGAGAATAAATTGGGTGTTTAGTGGTTGTGAAGTATTGGTGGAATGGACTAAGTTTAAGGTGGATCTAATCCCTTTAGATATTGTGGAGTTTGATGTGATCTTGGGAATTAACTTTTTAGAGGCTTATAGAGCTATGGTAGATTGTTTCCGAAAATAAGTGGTGTTTCGAAGTCCAGATGGATTTGAGGTTGCATTTCAAGGGGAATTAGATGTTATTTCGAGTTTCTTGATATCAGCTGTTACTGCTATGAAATTGTTAAGTAAAGGCTGTCAGGCATACTTAGCTCACATTGTGGATACAAGTGTGGGAATGTTGGAAGTAGAGGATATTCCTGTAGTAAGAGAGTTTCCGGATGTTTTTCCTGAGGAGTTACCTGGTTTGCCTCCTGTAAGGAAGATAGACTTTTCCATTGAGTTACTTCCCGGGACTATGCCTATCTCTTAGGCACCTTACAAAATAGCTCCAACAGAATTGAAAGATTTGAAGACTCAACTGCAGGAGTTGGTAGACAAGGGTTTTATTCGGCCTAGCATGTCTCCATGGAGTGCTTCAGTGTTATTTGTTAAGAAGAAAGATGACACCATGAGACTATGCATTGATTATAGGAAGCTAAATCAAGTCACGGTGAAGAATAAATATCCGTTGCCTCGCATTGATGATTTATTTGATCAGTTGAGCAGTGCTTATGTTTTCTCAAAGATTGACTTGAGATATGGTTATCATCAGTTGCGGATCCGGGAAAGTGACATAGCCAAGACAGCTTTTCGATCATGCTATGGTCATTATGAGTTTGTAGTGATGCCTTTTGGACTTACTAATGCACCTGCTGCCTTCATGGATCTTATGAATACGGTGTTTTGATCTCACTAATAGCATATCTTGATCGCTTCATGATCGTATTTATAAATGACGTTTTGGTATACTCAAAAAGTGAGAAGGAGCATGCCAAACACTTACGAATGATATTGCAGACTTTAAGAAATGCTCAGTTATATGCTAAATTCAACAAGTGTGAATTTTGGCTGGATAAAGTGGGGTTCTTAGGTCATGTGGTTTTGGCAGAAGGTGTTAGTGTGGATCCCCAAAAGGTGGAAGTAGTGTCAAATTAGAGAAGACCCACCACTGTGATGGAGATTCGTAGTTTCTTGGGGTTAGCAGGTTATTATCGACGCTTTGTGCAAGATTTTTCAAAGATTGCTTCTTCACTTACAAGATTGACCAAGAAGGGAGTTAAGTTCGAATGGTCAGATCAGTGTGAGCAAAGTTTTCAAGAATTAAATAATCGCTTGACTAGTGCTCCTGTTTTGGCACTTCTAGATGATAGTGAGGAGTATGTGGTTTATTGTCATGCTTCTAGACGAGGTCTAGGAGGAGTATTTATGCAGCATGATCAAGTTATTGCCTATGCTTCTAGGCAATTAAAGCTGCATGAGGCGAATTATCCCACTCATGATTTAGAGCTTGCAGCGGTAGTTTTTACTCTCAAGTTGTGGAGACACTATCTTTATGGAGCCAAGTGTCAGATTTTTACCAATCACAAGAGTCTTCGGTATGTGTTCACTCAAAGAGAGTTAAATATGAGGCAGAGAAGGTGGATGAAATTAATCAATGATTATGATTGCACTATTGAGTATCATCTTGGAAAAGCTAATGTGGTAGCTGATGCTCTTAGTTGAAACCCCACCATATCTTTGTCTCACATGAGGACGGTTTGAGTTCCACTTCTTTATGAGTTGCGAGCTACAGGGGTGGATTTAGCGGTAAATAATGTTGGTGCCTTGGTAGCTAGTTTCCATGTGAGGCCAGTTTTGGTTGATAAAGTGCGGGAGGCTCAATATAATGATCCTTCCATAGTTCAGTTGATAGAAAGAACATTGAGTGGAGCCGCCGTGGATTTTTTGGTAAGAAGAGATGAAACTTTATTGTTCAAAAATAGGCTTTGCGTTCCAAAGAGGAATGAAGAGTTAAAGAAAGAGATAATGGAGGAAGCTCATAGTTCTGCATATGCTGCTCATCCGGGTAGTACAAAGATGTATCGGACTTTGAAGGATTATTATTGGTGGCCAAACATGAAGAGAGAAATTGCAGCTTTTGTGAGTAGGTGTTTGATTTGTCAGTAGGTGAAAGTTGAAAGGCAGAAACCTTCTGGGTTGCTTGAGCCGTTGTCTATTCCAGTGTGGAAGTGGGACCACATCACCATGAATTTTGTTTTCAGTTTACCTCGTACCCGGGAAGGGCATTACGGTATTTGGGTGATTATGGATAGACTCACCAAATCTACACATTTCTTTCCGATGGGAAAGAAGTATACATTGGATAAATTGGCTGAGCTTTATGTAAATGAGATTGTGAGAGTTCATGGTGTACCAGAATCAATAATGTCGGATCAGGATCCTAGATTTGCTTCTAAATTCTGGGGAGCTCTTCAGGCTGCTTTAGGTACCCGACTACACTTTAGTACTGCTTTTCATCCTCAGACTGATGGGGAATCAGAGAGGACTATTCCGACTTTGAAGGATATGTTGAGATCGTGTGCCTTGCAGTTCAGGGGGATCTGGGATAAAAATCTATCTTTGATGGAGTTTGCATATAATAACAGTTAACATTCTAATATTGGTGTGGCTCCCTTTGAGGCACTTTATGAGAAGCAGTGTCGTACACCTTTATGCTGGAATGAAGTAGGAGAAAGAGAACTTTGTGGTCCTGAGTTAATCCATGATACTAATAAGAAGATTAAAGTGGTCAGAGATAGACTCAAGGCCACTCAAAGTAGGCAAAAGAGTTATGCAGATGTCAACAAGAAAGACCTTAAGTTTCAAGTGGGTGATTGGGTGTTCTTGAAACTATCTCCTTGGAAAGGTGTAGTACGTTTTGGTAAGCATGGGAAGCTTAGTCCGAGGTATATTGGCCATTATGAGATAATAGAGCGAGTTGGCTCACTTGCTTATCAGTTAGTTTTGCCTCTAGAATTATCCAGGATACATAATGTGTTTCATGTATCTATGCTTTGCAAGTATATAGCCGATCCCTCTCATGTGCTGCAAGAGCAGCCGATTAGTTTGCAAAAGGATTTGACTTATGAAGAGGAACCGGTTCAGATTCTTGAACGAAAGGAACAAGTACTGAGGAACAAGACAGTCTCACTTGTCAAGGTGCTTTGGAGAAGTCATCAAGTAGAGGAAACTACATGGGAATCAGAGGAGCAAATGAGGCAGCAATATCCCTACCTATTTGATTGATAGGTATGTAAATTTCGAGGACAAAATTTTTATAAGGAGAGGAGAATTGTCACATCCCGACTCTTAAATTTTTACCTTATATATTGGGTTGGAATTTATAATAGTTTTACTGTCTTCGTAAATGAGTTTATAGTTTCAAAGGCCCTTAGAGGGGGGGTTAAGGGACGATTATTTCGGAGAAACTATTCGTAGGAGAAATATTTGAGGACGGTAAAAATGGTAAATTTCTAGTAAAAATGTAAGTTTTATTAGGGTATTATTTTGGGGTGTTAAATTTTGGAGTTGGGTTTATATTTTGGTGTTGCACCGATTGGGCAAAAGCCCAAATCTTTTTCTCTTCTCTCTCTTCTCTCTCCTCCCTCCCGATTCTCTCTCCCTCTCCCTTTGCCCGGAAACTTCTTCTCGGCCATTCGCCGTCGTTCGGCCGCCTCAGACCCTGCACCGGTCCCAAACGGTCGGTTGTCGACCCAGCCTCCTTTCTGAACTGGTGACAGCCTCCCTAGTGCCGCCGTGAGGGAGTTATCTCGCCCGAAAGGTCCGACTGCCGTGGTGGTTCTCTCGCTAGAGCTCCCTCCTCCGGCCACCATAGCCGGAGTGGCTTGGCTCGTTTGAAAGCCTCATCTCATGCAGCAATCCCTCTAAAGGACTCCCTCCCTCTTGAGCTAGGTAAGAAGAAATGTGGAGTTGAAATTCTAGGGCTTATTTCCTATTTCGGTTCGATTACCCTATCTAGGCTTGAAATTAGTGTTTATGCTAGTTAAAGATGTTGTTGTGCGTGTTGAAAGGATTGAAGTGCTAAATTTTGGTAGGCATTAGAGGTCGCCAGAGTCGGCCGCCGCTGTTAAGGGGATTTTTATGGCATTAGATGTGTTTTCTTAAGGGGAGTTTATTGATGTGTAGTTTGGAATTTTTGGAGGCGTTTTGGATAGGCTTTGGATTTTTCTAAGATTTATGGAATTTGGCGGTTAATAAGATAGAATACGGCTGTTGTTTAAATATCGTTAGAACTGTAGAGGGTGGTATTAAGGATGTCGGTAATTGTGGTGAAATTTGGATCGAAGCAAATTTAAGAATAAGACGGTAGGCATGGATGAGTGTGCAAAACTCATAATTAATTTTGCCTATTTTATATAATTGTTGGTATATAGTTGAGGATTTAATTATGTTTTTGGATCAGGTCGTGAGGAGGCTCGAGCAGAAGAGACCTCAGACCGACATCAGGTTTAGACCTAATTTGTGAGTGGACTTTTGTTGTAAATAATATACATGCTATGGTTCTGAGTTGAACAATTTCTTTTGTTGAGGTCATTTTATTTTGTTGGTTTTATTTATTTTGAAGAGTTACCGAAAAGAGAATTTTTCGGTAAATTATAAATATTTTTATGAGGAGAGTATGTATATAAATGCTAGCTAGCCATATGTGTCTGTCCACCTTAATGGCGTAGTATATAACCGCATTATGGTGTGACGTGAACGTTAGACGCAAGCGTAGTAGCCTTATATGAGTGTTTAATTCATATAGGGGTATGGGCACATATTTATACATCCGTCTGTTCACCTTAATGGTGTAGTATAGCAGCATTAAGGCGTGACGTGAGCCTTCGATACGAGCGTAGTAGCCCTATATAAATTATTTTAAATCTATAAAATAATTATATGGGGAGTATGGACGTGTGTAAATACATACATATATCGATTTATATTTTTGAGATAAAAGATTTATTGCGTAGAGATCTAGGTTGGTCTATTGACCATGCCTACATCTCATTGCTTTACTGCCGGAGGGGAACTCAAATCTGGTCGTGAGTCTTCGAATTGGCTTGTGCTCAAGGCTCTGATATGGTTTGGTTTTTTTCTTGTCTTCTCTCTCTTTGGTAACAGGTTGGAAGTCTCTGGCTAAACGATGCGACCCCAAAATCAGAGTTTGGACAAATTGGCAGTGTTCGGCTTTGTTCCAGCGGCGAGGTACGGGCTAATCTGGATCGACTTGGTTTGGGTTCATTTAAGGTTGTCTGGATCATGATGTGGATGTGCAACGTGAAGGTCTTTGGGTCAGCACGACGGTAGTCGTGGTGGATCTGAAACTGCAGCAGCGAAGATCAAGCATGTCGGCTGGAGAGGATGGAGCTGCGATTGGGCTAATCAGTTTGGGCCTGAGTGTGGGTTGCTTCTTGGACTCTCTTTTGGCTCTCTAAGTTTTGGGCTAGGGTTTGCTCTAGGCCCATTCCTAAGTATCTAGTTTTATCTTTTTACGTTAAATCCTTGTTTTAGGATCCTAGGAATTTTATGTTTCTCTAGTGTCTCTGGAGTTGTTACGAATGAGGATATCCGCTTCTCTACGATTTTAAACTCATAGAAATAGGTCTATCCATTTATATACCATGGTGGGTACTACCATTGCCTCCTTGTCTGTCTATCAATGGCAACAGCAGGGCATGTAACGATCTATCATAAATGGGATATTTTTTTATGGTTATCATTTCGTTCTATTATATCATGTTCCCCCTCGCTATAAGTTTCTAGCTCCACCATTGTTCATGAGTTTCACGAGCTAAAAATAAAAAACGTATAAATGTTGTTCCAAATGCAATTATGAGATTCATAACCGAAAAATTTATAAGACAAATTAATATCTTTATGCTTTTTATAAAGTATTTCCAAACCTTGGATATATATATATATATATTGTCACATCCCGACTCTTAAATTTTTACCTTATTTACTAGCTTGGTATTAATAAGAGTTTTACCGTCTTCGTCAATAAGTTTATAGTTTCAAAGGTCCCTAGAGATGTTTTGAGGGACGATTATTTCAAAGAAATTATTCGTAGGAAAAATATTTGAAAACGGTAAAAAAGGTAAATTTTAGCTAGTAAAAAGATAATCTTAATGGGTATTATTTTTTTGGGTGTTATTTTGGAGTTGGGTTTTTATTGGATTGGGTGAGGAACCGGTTGGGAAAAGCCTAACACTTTTCTTCTCTTTCTTTTCTCTCTTCCCTCCCGACGCTCTATCTCTCTCTCTCTCTCCCTGCCGGATCTTCTTTGTCTCTGACCAATGTCGTCTGGCCAAGCCAGGCCGCCGCTCCGGTCCCTATCGAACCGTCGTCGCCTTCTCTCCCTTCCTGGGCTGGTGACCAAGTGTGTAGCGCCGCCGATTGGGAGAAACTTCCCTCGAGAACTTGGCTGCCCTTTTGCCGGATCTCCCTCCTACGGCTGCCATAGCTGGAGCCACTTGACACGTTTGGAAGCTCTCCTTCCGTGCATCAATCTCTCAAAAGGATTCACTCCATCTTGAACTAGGTAAGGAGAATCGTTGAGTTGAATTTCTAGGGTTTTATTGTGTGTTTTGATTCGATTGACCTAGTTAAACTTGAAATTAGACTTTGTGTTAGTTAGGAAAGTCGTAGAGCGGGTTGAGAGGAAGATGTTGTTAAATTTTTGTAGGCATTGGAGGTCGCCGGAGTTGGCCACCGGCCGCCACTGTGAAGTGGTTTTCAGGGTTTTTAATTTGTTATATTAAGGAGAGTCTATTGATGTAAAGTTTGAAATTTTTGGAGGAGTTTGAGATTTTTCAAAGATTGGTGAATTTGGCTGTTGGATTTCCCTTATTATTGTTTTAGAATGTTGAAATAAATGAAATGAGGCTACGGGTGGAGTTTGGCATGAATCCGATAAACTTAACCCTAGAAAGGGTACTGGGTTAGGCGGAAGAGTTTTGGGTTATATATTTAAGTTTTTTTTTTTCTGGAATTGAAGTTTGGTCATAAGCATGGTTATTGTACCAGGATTCGAGGAGACCTCACTTGAGTGACGATTTGAATTTTTGTCGTGCTTATGCCTAAAGTTGTGAGTGAACTTTTGTTTTAAATAATATGCATGCAATGGTTTATTGTTGAACAATTTTTGTTGTTGGAGCATTTGACAATTTTATTTCTTTTGGAGAGTTACCGAAAATGAGATTTTTCGGTGAATATAAATATATATTTATGAGGAGAGTATGTATATAAATGCTAGGTAGACATATGTGTCTGTTCACCTTAATGATGTAGTATATAACCTCATTATTGTGTGACGTGAGCGTTAGACGCGAGCATAATAGCCTTATATGAGTGTTTAATTCATATAGGGGGTATGAGCACATATTTATACACCCGTCCGTCCACCTTAATGGCGTAGTGTATCACCGCATTATAGCATGACGTGAGCGTTAGACGCGAGCGTAGTAGTCCTATATAAATTATTTTAAATCTATAAAATTTATATAGGAAGTATGGACGTGTGTAAATACATACATATATTTTAAAGCTTGAGAGGCTCGATATTTTATGAGTTGAAAGTTTTATCGCTTGAGGCATGCATTCGCTTTTCTTTGGAAATTTAATTTGGGAAAGCATGAAGATATTTATTGCTCGTTTATTTTAAATTTACTTTTGTCCACTCACTCTAACGTTTTCGAATGTTTTCCCTTGGGCCTTTCGTTTTAAAAATGCCCAGTTTGCATGATTGCATAGTTGAGGTTGGGTGTATATGGAGACGAGACATGGTCAATAGTATTGATGCCGCTCATATATATATTTCTAGTTCCTTTCTCCTCTAATAGAGTTGCTCTGAACTTGTGATTGTTGGTTGTGAGTTTTTCTTATTAAAGTTGGTAAATAAATTGGGAGATGTTGTGATTTGGGGAGCAAGAAGGCTTCAAGAGTAGAGGGTTATAGATGGATTCTTTTGAAGTGTATGCAGGTATTTTAGGAATGTTGTCCATTTTCAAGGGAGGTTATGTCAAATTTTCGATAAATTTTCCTTGGAGGTGGTCCCCGCATGATTTACTTCGGGTTTCAAGATGAAATTCGGGGTGAGTCTTGACATATATAGTCCGGATCTAGAGAGGACCTCCTTAAACTCTTAAAGTGAGGATGCTTTTAGTTCTCTAACTTGTATTTTGACAATCAAAGCCACTCATTCCCTAATTACCTACTTACATATGAATCCTACGAAAAATTAGCCAAAATGGAAAACTTTTAACTATTTGATTAGCACAATTCTCGTTATAATTTTATTTAACGGCCTATAATTGCTTACATCAATTTGAATCACCAAATGATTATGGAATTAGTTGAAATTTTGTAAACATGTTTCTTGCATATGAATCTAGAGGATCAATAGTTGAAATCGTTAAAAAAAAATCATATACTAATGTATCCTTTTTAGATCCTCCTTTATATATATATATATATATATATATATATATATATATATTGATGCTAAAGAACTATTACAAAGTGAAACCTCTAAAACCACATGCTCCAAAGAGAACAAAAGTGATAGTTGAATCTACAGCATAGGGAAAGTCTGAATCCCAGAAACTAGGCCTCGCATAATGGTGACCAAGGTTGGCAAGAGCGTTGGCAGCAAAGTTGGCTTCATGGAAATTATGCTGAAAGTGAATGTGATGGAAAGAGCTTGCAATCTTCTTAATGTCTTGAACAATCTGAAGGAGCCTCTAGGGACATTTAAACTTCCCATTAACATAATTGATGATTAACGAAGAGTCACCTTCCACCAGTAGATCTTGAATTCCCATTTCTTGCGCTCTAAGAAGACTATCTCTGAGTGCAGTGGCTTCTGCAATGGGAACAGTTGTCTTCCCGAGTTTTCGAGCAGAATCAATTAAAGGGCACCCAGCATCATCTCTCAGAATAAATCCAGCAGCAAAACTTGGATATGTATGGTAACAAAATTCTTACAAAAAACACACATCTCTTCAAATGGTTGACTCAAGCCAACAAAATTTCACAACAAGAAGACTTGATCAACATTCTAAAGAGAAGTATTTTTTTTATCAGTTAGCAAACCATCTTGATTACGTTAGCAAATTAGTAAAACACACACCCATTCAGTATTCAGACTGAGGTCAATGAGAGTATCCCAACAAAGCTAGACTACTTTCTCGCCGCAAGCACACGAATCAGAAGATCTTTCAAACCTGTTGGTTACAAACTGGTGAGAGTTGAGACTCATGTACATAAAAGGTTTTATACTAAGCAACTCGATCAACTTTACCACACGTGAAGAGAAGTACTTATGATCTGATTGTGGTAGCAAACAAAACCATAACTTATTTTATGGTTCTTTTAATCTTAGAGACAAAAGATTTAAAACTTGGAAATCTAACAAACAATATGGAGAGATACATGGGTGATTGGTGATCAAAGGAGGTTTCACATAAAACCATGAGCTCAATTAAAGTGTATGCACACATTTCGTGTTGTCTATGGTCCTAGGGATCAGGTGTATCCTCTCCAAACTGCGTAAGCTGAAAGGAATCCTCAACCAAAGTGACAAACAGATGGACCGACCAATTTCTTAGCTATGCAGTTTTGCAAGAAAAGGAAGGAAGTCTCAGGGAGTTATTAGGTACAGAACAATTTACATGGTCCACGTACAGTAAAGCAATGCACCATGAATGCTTAATTTCAGAATGAGAAAGAAGAAAGGAATAAGAATAGAGAAAATAAAAGTTTGAAATCTTGTGAATCAGAAATGTGCTTGCAATGACCAGTTCTTGCCATGTCTTTTGTTTAGGGTTTAGGGTTAAGTGTCAGTGTGAGTTGTGTCATAACATTAGTTGTAATTATCTCGTAGTTAGTACGTACCATTTATATCCATGTAATCCTGTTTATATACCTTCATTATGAGATGAATGACATATCAGCAATCTCATCTCGTTACATCTGACTGTTGCCTCATCCTCGAATGTTTTGAACACAAAAGCAATAGCATGTACATTGCTAACTTATTTTCTGAAAATTATACAGCGCACCCGGCCAATCTCACCGTCCACTCACCGCGTCCGGCCCCACCCGGCCATCTCACCGCTAATTTTCCGGGTACGCCGCGCACCCGGATGCGCTGAGTAGGCTCTCCTTATTTTCTAATCGAATCTTCTACGCACTAGACAAATACATGCGCAACTAAATTGGGCAATGTTTTTTTCACCAAAGTCAATGTCAGACAAGGACTTGACCCACTCAATCAGGATATTAAGTTGCATGATAAAGGCAATAGATACAAACAGATAAATTGGATGGGATCGTGTTCATTTGGTCCATATCATCTCCATCACTTTCTGTTTATGTTATGATAGAAGAATTTGAGGTCGGCAAGTAAGAAAGAGCTTTCACACATAACTAAAAAATTTCACTTGGAGATATCATTTTAGTTTTTATTGCAATTTTTGCTCCATATATACACAAAAGCAACTTACATACTTGAGACTCCCAGGAGACCATATATCAAAAATTCACCGAGCTCAGCTTTACTATAAACTTCCAACCATGACTATCTAGAAAGCTAGTAAGATACTACACAATGATAAAATTTGTAATCCACAGGTAAATAACCAAGATTCTGAGATTTCTAGGAACCTATAGAACTAATTGAATGAGGAACCTAGAACTCGCGATCTGGGAAAAGTAAAGGAGCCACAAGAGACCAAACGTATAGTGCAGCAGTAACCCACTCTGTACAGATTCGGACCCAAACTGATGTCCAGCCAACGTCTATAAGGTCTGAGCTCTCAGCTGAGTTGGTCCAACCCGAAAGAAGCATGGCTGAATACATGCTAGCCAAGGCAAATATCAGGTGGAAAAATGTATAGGAATAGCTGACAGGTTTTGCTTCTTTTTCATTCTTGTCTTTCCCTTCTTCCAACTCTTTCCCCTCAAGAAGAGGTTTCTTTTCAGCTGTGCCACAAAATGGAACAGGTTTGCAAAGGAAGTTAATATGTGACAAACAAGCATGAGATCGCTTTGATGTATTGCAACATTAAGGACTAAATATATTTATTTTGAGTACCTGCCCTGGGTGAAGACGGTGGTGACAGAAAAGTTGTTGAAGATCCAGCACGCAATGCAGAGTACAGAACTGAAAGAATGGTCGTTGCCATCCCAAGAAGAAGAGTACCTACAGAGACCGCGCTGGAGTGGTGAAGACCATTGCAAGCATAGTCACGAGGCTCACTGGAAAGAGCCGTGTAGCACACATAAGCACTATAAACTGATATCACCGAAGCAGGAAGGAGGCTGCCATTCACCTGTTTGAAATTCCAGGCAAAATCATCTGGGGGGTTCACTCTTAAAATATGACCCGACAGTAGAACAAACCTACAAACTACCAAGTCACAATTTTTCGAAATTGACCATATCATGTAAACTTCAATTCACCAATACAAATTTTGCAGTACTCGTGCACTACATGGTGGGAAAAGATATGATGAACTTGCCAAGAAAAGATAGGTAAGAGTCTTACTGAGCCTAGGGAATGCTTTTCGTTGATTCATGCAAGGCAATTCAGAGCCATTTAGTATTGCCCAAAATCCTAACTCACCAGGTGGTATATTAATACCAGAAATATATGGTAATGATACCTAATTACTCCCAAGAGAGCATGGGTCATATACTATTTGGCTACTTGCGTAGTATACATGGATAAGTTCATCGATTAACATATGGGGAAAGACATCTTACATAAAGCATGAGTTTCAAATTGATGACGTTTACCATTTTATCCTTACCGTTGGGTGTAATGCAATCACTGCAAATGCAAATGCAAGAACCATGGTCATGACAATGAAGAAGACATTAAGGCCACAGTCATTGCCAGAGGGGTTGAACCAAATGAACAGAATGCCTGAGAATGCAAATGCTGCAATATAGCATCCAATCGATACAGCAAGCAAAGCGATATACCTGAAATATATACATCCATACAGTTACAACTCAAAGTGAACCAGTAACAGAGGAAATGATACATATTAGGATTAAACTCACCATTTTTGTTCATCTTTCTCTACCCATGCATCATTCCAGGAGTGAGTAAAGTCTAGCAAGATAATCACTTGAACCAGTAAAAACAGGCCTGCCCCAAATTTTGATAGATCTCCTGCACACAAATATACTAGAGATCAACTACTCATTTCAGCATAAAATCACAGGGACAGGGAGCAGATAATATTTTTCCGGTGACGAGACAATCAGAAGATTCATGACAGGAAGAATAACATTGAAGTGTTAACCCATTAACTAGTATCCAAAGTGTGAATACCATATGCATCATGGCTGCATAACCCGGCCCTCAAAGTACTAAAATCCCTCCAATAAAACTACTAACTAACTACACTCAAGTAACAGATATTTTTTCTACCATCTGGATTGTAGTCTTATTTTGTTATAGTTAATATATAGCAACTCAATCGAAACTATCAACTCTAGACTTCACTTGATTACATTTACTCCTAGCCTCCTAGGTGGACATGGAAATGGTGGATTCTAAAACCCATAATTCCCATGTATGTTCCACAGCCTAAAAACAATTCCATTCCCTGGTAAAGTGCATCATATCAGGAATGACAAAAGGCATTTACACTTCTTTTATCTTTCAATACACACAAGTTGCATATCATAGTGCCAAGGACATGTTTGGTGGGAGAATATGAGCTTATGGAAGGTAACAGAGCCATTTACTTCAGCATAATCCATACTGACAAAACCCTTCCCTATTTTTATAAATCTCATGGCGTAAGGTTACATTCCAGTGCAAAGAATACTCTTTAAGTCTTTCCAGGTAAACTTTATTGCTATTAGAATTTAGGGTTCATTTGCTACAGCATGCAAATCATTTATTTTTCCTTAGTTCATGTTAAGCACACTAATGAAGCAAGGTAGTATCACGACATTCTCCCCCCTCACCAGGTCAAATAACAGAAGCAGAAACTACTGATATCCAGGAACTAAAATCAAACCTGTTTAGCAAATGAAAACTAACCGTAGATGGTGATAACTATGTCTGGAAGGAAAAACATGAGAATGATAAGTAAAAGCCAGATGACCATCTTGGCAATCCATCCACCATGATGCCACCCATCTCGCCGGTCATTTCTATCCTTCACACCAATCATTATAAGCGCAAGTATTGCAAAAAACAAGAAATTCCCCATGCTGACCCGAAGAACTGCTTGCGTTTGATACCATGCCTTGGTGTGAGTCTCGGAAGAACTTATCCCTATATATCAATACCAAAAAGGATATGAAACAATCACATCATACAGTGACAAACAATGTCCAGAGGTGTAAGAAAACTCACATAAATCTGTATTAGCTCAAAATTTCTCACATTACCAAATTCATAATGGAACTTCAATAATGCAACCATCAATTTCCAAAGTTTTTTCGAATAATCTTCATTTCATTCATCATGTTTAGTCAGTGATATAGACCCAATTCTTTTCATTTGTGTAACTAATTGCCGGATTCTTAATCAAAACAGTAACTTCAACAAGCATCCCACAACGAACCGAAACAAATCCAACCCAGTTCATAAAGCTCGGAGCTCAATACAAACAACCCAAAAATCCAGACGTGATCATCATCTTCAACAATTAAACAATTCCACCACATACCCAATAAAAATCATCTCCTAAAACGAAAAGGGTCGGTGAGAAAATCGGACTAACTCACATGGGATTTTCTCCAGGAGAGGAGCTCCAACTTCTCTTAGAATCCAAGTGACGACCAAGGAAAGCCCGAAGAGTCCACAGTAGCCGAGTCTGGCGGATTTGCTGGAAATCCCGGAGGCGACGGAGGAGCATAGGCCGCAAGTGGAGGCAACGCAGCAAGAGCACAAGCAGGACATCTCTCTGTGTTGTCTGAGGAAGGAGACCAAGTGTGAGTCTCTGGACTGGAACTGACTGGTAGCTCTGGTTAGGTGTTGAGTATAGAATTTTGGCACGTAAGCTTGAAATTGGGTTGATTGTGACCGTCGGATCTTTGCATGGTGGAGGAAGAAACAGAGGATGTACAAAGGACGGTACGGTAAACGGTATTCCCAGAGTTTGGGGTAATTTACGTGGACCGGCTCTTTTGAAGTTCCTATTTTTCGTTTTGCTATTTGTTAGTTTAGCCTTGGGTTCCTCTAAAAAAAAAAAGGTTTAGCCTTTGGGTTAGAAAAGATTAGACCTAGCCTTTGGGTTGAAAGTTTGTTCCAATCCAGTCACGTTGATTCAGAAAATATTATTGCTATTTTTAGGTTGAAAGTTTGTTCTAATCCAGTTACGTTGATTCAGAAAATATTATCTACAAGATTGTTTCTAAAAGGACATCTGTTGTGTACGCGGTACACCGAGTACTGCGTCTGTCTTTAGACTTTATCAAGCGGTGAAATTACAATTTTTTACTTTTGATATGGATGATGCGCACTTGGTACGTTTCGTGTGGACAAGAGAGCAGGTTTAGTGATTAGTTTTTTATTTTCTTTCGTATAAGTTTTAATCAATAGTCTAAAATGCGCTAGGCGGGCAGCGACCTATAACCTAGCGCCTGGACAACCTAGATGAAACTAGACGATTTACTTTTTTCTCATTTAATTAATATATATAATATTTAAAATGAGGTAAATCCCAACCAAAAAAAAAGGAAGTGAGTGCCAATTTCAACCAAAAAAGTTTGTAAGTGCCAAATTCAACTAATCTAAAGAAAATGACGAATTTGCCCTACAATAAATATCTAATCCTTCTTTCTCCGATCTTAATTTTTCAACATCTCTCTCTCTCTCTCTCTCTCTCTCTCTCTCTCTCGTCCGCCAACGATATCTGGTCGGAATTCTCAGAATCCTTCGTCGATCAGTGATTGGTCGCCGCTTCAATGAGGTCTTGTTCGAATCTGGCAGAGGTCTGGTAGATCGATGCTAGTTCGTTCGAATCTCCATCTCTCTCCAGAAAGCTTCAACGGCGGAGATCGAGGTTGGACGGTGGTTTCTAAAGAAGCATGGCGGTGATTTCCATGGAAGCACGACAATGGTTTCCATAGAAACTTGACGCCGGTCTCATAAGTGTTCTAGGAACTCGAGATTGAATGGAACGAATCAAGACAGCGTGGGTGACTAAGAACAAGGAAGTCTACAGCGAGGGTGACTTTCGCCTAGTCCAATCCCGCCTCGGACGCGCCTGCTTCGTCTGGGCGGCGCCTTGACCGCTTAAGCGGTCATTGAGCGGCTAGCTGCCTCACTTGAACAACTTGGCGGCACCTTTTAGAACCTTGGTTTTAATCCTCAGGGGTAGTGAGGAACTGCGAGAAACTGAGTGTTTCGGTCTGGGGAGATATCTCCACCATCTCTCTTATCGATCTTCATTTTCTGGGGTTGAATCCAATAATGGTTCCTGAAAATCCACAACTACACCTCCGTCGTCATCCCAGCAGAAGACCGTCGTTCCTCCCAACTAATCCTCACTTAAACCCAGATCTTCAGATTTGTATTCTACCTGATATAATCCTCACTTAAACCCTATCCCTGATCTTCAGATATGTATTCTACCTCTCAAATTTCCATATTTCTTAACTTTCCATATCTTTATGTTCTTGCCTCACAAATATACACGATCGGATATTACCCGATGTAAAGCTTCTTCAACACACATCTTCACTATTCATTAATGAACTTACCCACCACCATATCGTCGATCGTGGAGGGAGAATTACCGAGAGTCATGCAAATCACACGGTAAATTGGATACATAAACTTCTTCAACCATTGCTTAACACGTATTCAAGACAGCAGCAGTACTCAATGTACTGCGTACATTGCAGAACACACCTATTTGTAAACGAATAGCTAGTATGTATGGGTGCCGGATTTGGATCCTCTCCCTACGGAAAAGGGACCTCATATTGCCCTATGAAAATCATCTGGGTCAATTCGGACATTTCAATTCATATATGTGGATCTCGAACCTATGAACGGGGATATTCCTGAAACTCATAAAGAAAAAAGGGAGTGAGTTAGACAAAAAAAGAAGAAACTTGGACAAAAAAAGAAGTAACTTGGACAAAAAGAAAGGAAGTGACTTAGCAAATCTTTTTTGTCAAATATTGACTACTTGAAAATAAAAATGGCTCTTCTGCTCAGAAATGAAATGTTCCTGTAACTTCTTGCTCCCATTGGACCATTTGTATCAATCTCAATGTACGGTCTTAGTGCGGTTATGGTTGAGACACACAGTCTTGATTAGCGTGATGAACTTCGAGAGGTGAGAGACGGAGTAGGTGATGACAAGGATGGGGCGGCCGAGGGTGGTGGATAGAGAGATGGGTCGAGGAGGGACTGGTTGGAACAAATGAAAAAGACGTCAGGCTGGTCGGTGTATTTTTTTTTGCTGGAGGGGGCCGCGCTAGGGTGTCCTTAATGGTGACATGAACTTCGAAGGCCCATAAGGTGTCGTAGACGACTAGTATGCGAAGGACAGAGTCGACGGTGATTCGAAGGTAAGAAGGGACGAAGCCGATGGAGAGCGAGAGGATGGTTAAAAGAGCCATTAGAGGTGTTGGTAAATATTTTGGTCTTCTGTCTCAAACGCAACCACGCCAAAGACATTAAGATATCGAATATTTAGCCTCACATCAAGATTGGATGACTTGGATAATTTGATATCAAAACTATTTGGGCCGACCCCGAGGTAAATTGAAATGACTTTTTGGGTAACTATTGAATCTCATATCAAAACTACATGTGTTACTTTCTTATATTTCAAAAATTAAATTTCTATGATCTTTACTAACTTTTGTTGTAAAGTAGATTTTTTTTTTTATCAGTTAAACAACTCAAATGTTATAAGTCTACAACGAGTCTTTTGTGAGTTGAACTCACTAACTCTCACTTATAAATGTGAGACAACGCCGCTAAAAGAGATTTTTTTTCATTACCATTTTATTCATATTGATATTGAACATACCAAATTACTTATACGAAACTACCAATAAGAATAGTTTTTTTTTCGATTACATAAAGAAAATGCAAAACTAAAAACAAAACCTCTAAGGACACCATTTCTCAGTTGATCCAAATGGAACGCTAGGGACACAGAAAGGGGTAGGTAATAAAACAAAACTAGAGGATTTACAGAGTTATGGCCTAATGAGGTTATTTATCAGTTACAAAGTTTGCTTCTCTGTGAACATGTCTAAAGTAACGAGCATAAAAAATGTGAAGCCAACGTATATTTCGAATTACTGAACTACTACACCATGCAGTAACAGCCCTACCATTAAGGCATTCGATAAGGACTTTGGAGTCTCCCTCAATGACCATTAATTGCATCTGTTGAAGCCACGTAGTATGAAGACCTTCTTCCAAAGCCATAGCTTTAGCCACTAGCTAGGACATTAATATCTCCAATATATTTAGCAGTAGCTGTGATAGGATTGTCATTTGAATCATGTATAACAAACCCAATAGCAGCTTTATTATGTTGCATAGAAGCATCAAAATTAATTTTAACAAAGCTAGGATCAGGAGGGTGCCACTTAACTATTGGAATACCATATGTTTTTGGTTTATGGTAAGAAGGATTAACTGATAAGTAATTATTTAAGAAAGTAACAACATGATAGTAACATTGACTAGCATATGCCATAACTTGCCTGAAAATGAGTTTGTTCCTGGTATGCCAAATAGACCAAGTAAGCATAATAGCCAATTGTAAATATGAATTGTCAATTTTGTCAAACAAGGATGTTAACCAAGAAATAAAAGAGCCAGTAACATTCAGAGAAATCTCATTATGCAAATAAGACCATACTTGCCTAGTAAAAGAACATTAAGAGAAAATATGATCAGCTGTCTCGATATGAGCCTGGCAAAAAGGACAGTAAGGAGGTATATTAGGATTATAAGGAGCTAGCGTACCTCGAGGTTTTTAATCTGTTCCTTAAATGTAACCAAGCGAAAAAATTTACTTTAGGAGGTAGAGACAGTTTCCAAAGTTTGGCTAAAAAACTAGCATTATAATGCTTTAGCAATGAATTTTGTTGAAGCCAACAAGCAGAACTTATAATAAAAACATGAACAAAGGAAGAGGAACTGCAACAATCTTATTAACTAAATCCCTAGGCAGAATCTGTAGGAACAAAGGAACATTCCAAGCACCGTTTAATATGAAATGACTTATTGTAATATCTCAATCTATAATATGTCTGTAGACACACAAAATTTAACAAAAATTATAATCGTTGAATTATTTAAACAACGCGTGGACCCGATAAATTGTATACGTGGCCCGTGAGTCAGCAGAGTCAAAGAGACTTCGGAACTGACACGTGGCGACATGTAAAATGTCGGTCAACAACAAAATTGTCAATCCCGACTAAAAGAAAGTATTAAGTGTCACCCGCCAATCAGATTTCAATAGAATTAAATTGATGGCCGAAATGAAAGTCGGACATTTAATAAAAATTGATTATACCTTCTCGGTCATAATTAAATCAATCAATTAAGACTAATTAATTTAATTATGTTAATAATAATAATTGAATCAATTAATCAAAATTGATTGATTTAGTTATTACTGCTGAGGAAGTATAATTAAAACGTTGTCTTCAATACGTTCCATAAATGGAGCAGCATCGACATTATAAATATCCCTCTCATATCAAGAGGAGGGCTCCCGATCAGAGAGTACAAATTACTCCCAAAAACTTAGAAGTCTCGAAAAACACTTTTTGAAGAACTACCAAGCTCTTAAATAGACGGTTCCTTCACCAATGCAATCTGAAGGCTTACAAGTTGTAAAACTCGGAAGAGTCACCAAGCTGCCAAATAGCCGACATCTCTACCAACTTTCAGACGGAGAACAATCATCATGTGGAACTGCTCGTTGCCAAAACTCGATCAACATCAAGCCTCTACGACCTTTGATCAACCCTCGTCTCCAAGCCCTTCCACAAATCAAAAATTCTACCAAGTTCTTCAATAAGCTCGTGGGAAATCAAGCACCAAACACACATGTCGATTCATCCGCCATCAAGCCGAAGAACGTTCACCACATGACACCTCTCATGGCCCAAATATGACCAAGATCAAGCCTCTACGACCCTTGGTCAACTTTCTTCTACAAATCGTCAACACGATAAGAAGTTCAAACTACAACAGTTCGATTCAAGATCAAGTGTTTGTCACCTTTGGATCAAATCAACGTCGGAGATCAAATTAGAGAACATTCATGTTATAAGAATACCCACAAAGATTGTAACCCGTAAATTCATTGATACAAATATTTTATTTGTTCACTTGTCTTTCTATTATTTGTTACAAGATTTTTTATGTTTACAATGTCTTTGATCAGCAGGAATCAGTAAACGTGACGAAAAAGGCAGTAGCCAATTAAACTTCCAAAATATAACAAAGGTATCACCAATGATCCATCTTAGCCCATCAAGAAAGAGATCCCTAGAGTCAAGATACATTTCCAAGCAAATGAGAAAGACAATTTTTTACGCATAGTGAGGAAATGACTCCTCTTAAGATATTTATTTTTGACTAACTGAACCCACCAATTAGTAGGCTGGGTTAGAACTTTCCAAGCTAGCTAGTTTGGCAACAACAGCTTTATTGAAAAGATGTTCAGGTCTAATACCTAATCCTCCAACTTATTTTGGAGCAATAGCTTGACACCAGGCAACAAAAGAATGGTAATTACCCCAACCAAAAAGAATAGTTTATGTTAAAAAAAAGTATCTTAAACTCTAAAGTAATTTTCTAATTTATGTAAAAAACTAACTTGATACACATGCTCAAAGTAAGTATTATTTCGAGTAATTAATCCATGTTACCTATTATAAGAATTTTGTTTTATCAATATGGGGTGTCAGTTCATTAATAGGTAGAAAAAGACTAAAGTGACACTAACCCACATTTTAAAGGACACAACATACTATAGCAAAAATGAGAGCCTCTCTAAGTTTAGAGAGAAAAAGTCCATCTGGAAAATTCAACCCCTCCCCCTTCTTTTTTGCCTAGATCTAGATCTCTCCGGATCTAGATCAAAGGCTTGAGAGTTGAGGGGTGAGTTCTCTTGGCCTCTTCTCTTCTTCTCGTGATCGATTGATTCGATCTCCTTTTCACCTTAGTGTGTTATTACCTGTTTTGTGGTTTTCTTTGACTTAAGTTCAACCATAGAGGACTTTGTTCATCCTTATTCTACCGAACTTCCAACAACCTTTTCAATTCCGAAAACCTACATCATCCTCCTCACCCACAACCTCATAAGAGTTTCCCTCCATCTACGATAGAAACAGTGGCTCCAAGGAAAATTTACCGAAAATTCGGTAAACCTCCCTCGAAAATGGATAACCCTAAACGGGAAAAAATTCAGAATACCCTCCTAAAAACACTCAACAATCCTCGAACTCATCACATAAATATCCAACTAATAAAACCAACTTCATCCTCCGAATATTCGAAATATTATACAATAACCCCAAGAGTAATCAGAGCTACTAAACACTAGAGGAAGCGAGAAAATACCCTAGTAGCTTAAATAGGTAACCTACTGATGAAAAGTGGCTGAGAAGTGGGTAACTATGCCTTGTTGCCTCCTACTAGTGTCAACCCGAACTCTGCAGACTGGGCATTTTTAAAACGAATGGCCCAAGGGAAAACATTCGCAAAAGTTAGAGTGAGTGGACAAAAATAAAAAGAATAAATAAAGAAAAATAATTAACAAGATTTATGTTTTCCCAATTTAATTTTAAAGAAATCGAATGTATGTCTGAAGCGATAAATCTTTTATCTCTTAAATATCGAGCCTCTTCAGCTCAAAAATATATATCAATATATGTATGTATTTACACACACCCATACTCCCTATATAAATTAATAGATTTAAAATAATCTATATAGGGCTGCTACGCTCGCGTCTAACACTCACGTCACGCCTTAATGCGGTGATACACTACACCATTAAGGTGGATAGACGGGTGTATAAATATGTGTTCATACCCTCTATATGAATTAAACACTCATATAGGGCTACTACGCTTGCGTCTAACGCTCACGTCACACCATAATGCGGTTATATACTACGTCATTAAGGTGGACAGACACATATGGCTAGCAAGCATTTATATACATACTCTCCTCATAAATATATTTATAATTTACCGAAAATCTCATTTTAGGTAACTCTCCAAAATAAATAAAATCGTCAAATAAAAATGACGTCAAATGCTCCAACAAAATAAATTACTCAATAATAAACAATTGCATGTATATTATTTAAAACAAAAATCCACTCACAACTTTAGGCCTAAGCCTGACGTCGATCTAAAGTCTCTTCTGCTCGAGCCTCCTCACGTCCTATTTCCAAATATATAATTAAATTCCCAACTAAAATTCAATACTTATACAAAATAGGCAAAATTAAATGTGAATCTTATCCACGCTCATCCTTGTCCAACTTCGTCATTCTTAAATTGATACGGTCCAAACTTCACCACAAATACCGACAGCCTTAAACAACCTTCTACAGCCTAAACAACATTAATCTAACGGCCAGATTTCTAACCAATTAACCGCCTTCACCAATCTTTCAAAAGTCCAAAACTTATTCAAAACTCCTCAAAAAATTCTAAACTTTATACAATTAAACTCCCCTTAATATTACAAATTTAAAACCCTAACAATCCACTTCACAGCAGCGGCGGCCAACGGTTGACTCCGGTGACCTCCGATTCCTACCAAAATTTAACAACATCTTCCTCTCAACCCGCTCTACAGCTTTCCTAACTAGCACAAAGTCCAATTTCAAGCTTAACTAAGTCAATCGAACCAAAACACACAATAAAATCCTATAAATTCAACTCAACGATTCTCCTTACATAGTCCAAGAGGGAGTGAATTCTTTCGAGGGATTGATGCACGGGAGGAGAGCTTTCAAACGAGCCAATCGGCTCCAACTATGGCGGCCAGAGGAGGGAGTTCCGACGAAAGACACAATCGGCTGCTAGGGGAGTTTTCTCCCAGTTCGGCGGCGTTACCGGTCTGGTCGCCAGCCCAGGGAAGGAGGGGAGGCAGCGGAGGCTCAAAGGGGACTGAAGCGGCGGTCGGAGATGGCCGGACGGCGGCAGGCAGCGGTGGAGAACATTGGCGGGGGAAGAAACTCGGGAGAGAGGAGAGAGATGGGGGAAAAGAGAAAAATGGAGTTGGGCTTTTGACCCCAATTTGACCCAATCCAACTCATAAAAAAACCCACTCCAAAAATAAAACATCCCTAAAAAATAATACCCTAATAAAAATTACTTTTTTACTAGCTAAAATTTATCTTTTTTACCGTCTTCAAATATTTCTCCTACGAATAATTTCTCCGACATCATCGTCCCTCAAAACACCTCTAGGGACCTCTGAAACTATAAACTCATTAACAAAGATGGTAAAACTCTTATTAATACCAAGCTAGTAAATATGGTAAAAATTTAAGAGTCGGGATGTGACAGGTGAAGCCAGAATTTGAATTCGGGGGGGGGGGGTTCAAATATATATACTGGAGTGTATGTTAAATTTAGTGAAAAATTACCTAACTCAAAGTTTTGTATTTTTTTCTTGTATAAGATGATCAAATGAAGATTTTCAAATAAAGCAAACTTTTGTAGAAAATCTTCAAACGAAGCAAAATTTTGTTATATACATCTCTTAACTCGTAAAAAAATTAAAAATATAAAAAGGAAGAAAGTAGTAATTTATTCATTTATTACTTCACAGATTTTGGTTTGGTAAAAAAAATTAGTAATAATTTAATTTCCTATTAACTTTCTTACCTATTTCGATTGTCAACACATAAAAACTAATCAATCTATAGATACATTTCTTAATATAATTGATTTGTCATTTAAATTGATTGATTATGAGAAATTCTTGGGGGGGAGTGGTTAATGATAAAATTTAATCAAATTTTAATGATAATTAACTAAATTACACACTAAACTTCAAACTTTCTAAATTCTAAACGGGGGGGGGGGGTTTGGGACCCCTTCGGGACAAATAATGACTCCACCCCTGGATAGAAAACCACCTTTTAAAAGTGAGATCGATCACTTACCAAGTGGTTTATGGGTGCTCATGCATGGGCATTTCACCCCCTATTTACCGCCGGTTTTTGTTCTTTGGTTATTGCTACCGTTCCAACTCAGTGGCCTCGATTTTCTTTTGGATCGAGCTTCTTCGGTAGAGAAGAGAAGGCTTTTGTGTGGTGTTGGTTTCTCTCTTTCATCCTTACTCTTTTTGGTTTTGACAGGATTTGTGTTGTTAGATTTTCTTGGCAGCGGATTATCGGACATCTTCCCTTCATTTTGGCACATCTCACGGCCTCTTGGTCACTAGTGGCGGGGGCGGCAGCGGCAGCTAGGGTTTTTCAAGGCGGCGACGGTTGTGTTAACATTTTAAAATTTGATGTAAAAAATTTAGGGTTACCCTCTTTGACCATTTCCATGTGGATTGAGCTGAGTGGTAATTTTCCTTAGTTTAATTATAATTGGGCTTATTTAGGTTCCTCTAATGGGTTTACCCATTTCATTAATTCCAAAAAAAAAAGGCACAACATACTAGAGTTAATGTTAAAAACCCTAATTGAAACTTTACATGAGTTTCTCTTGGATCGTCAGCAAACTAAGTAACTAAAAAATGACACTACCAGAGTGGGATTCGAGCCTCTCTCTGAGTTATTTATAAATCTTCTGAGACCTTCTATGTAGATAAGGCTTTCCGAGAAGTGCGCACATGTATCATGTTCGCCTTCAAACTTGAAATTCGACTTCCTCTACCTTCCAACTAGCAATGAAACCACATACATCGGGCTTTTTCTTGTTGCCGTTAGGACATCCTCCCCTTCTCTTATTGGCCTGAGAGACCACAATGATACTCACCTATGAGGTCAAGACCAATAAAGGTTTAAAACCAAGTTGGGCAAGGTTCATGGCTAACAGCTTTAGGCCTCTTGGGGTACGTAATAAACTCTAGGGTGCTTGGAACTTGCACTTTTAGCTCACACCGCTCAGTAAGCATCAATAACAGCTAGTGAAAACATACACGCCCTTTCGTTTAGAGTATCTTGCTGTGCTAAAATCTTTGTCGATGAGACTAGCAAACTGCAAAGACAATAAGACCTGTGAAGGGAAAACTAACTGAGCCCAAGTAGCCCGTGTAGTACTTTAGTATGAAAACATAATATTGTGCTCTATTAATTAGAAGTTTATTTTTTTTTAGAATTGAATAGTTTATCAAATAATTTGATAGAAGTTGTTTCAATATCGATTGTCACTGTCGAATTACTAACCTTTGTTAATATATAGTAAGTATCTTATTTAAAAACTATATTTTGTGCGTCAAATTTCGTACATAACTTTAAATTTTTTGTTTTACATAAACAGTTATATCGTAACTGTTTAATCTCAACGCATATCTACATGTATTGACTCTTAATACGTAGGTTGCCTTACGATTTCAAAAATTAAATTTCAATAACCTTTACTTGCTTCATTTTAAAACAAATTCTATTATGATTTTATTCTATGTGATTAATTTTATGTTGTATGTTCATGAACATATTTAAATTATTGATATGAACTTTCCAAAAAAGAATGATTTCTTTTATATTTAAGGTTGTATTTGGTACAAAAAAAATATTTTGTACATAATAAGTTTATTTCCTAAGTTTTGCAAAAAGGAAATTCGGCACACATGTTCAACACATCTTAAGAAACACCTAAAACCTTAAAGCGGTATGGTGATTGCTCATTGTTTCTTCTAAAATGTTCTTTCTATAAACTCATTCATTTCACCTATAAATACATAACCTAAAAACTTCATATATGCATAAAGCTAGTGAACATCTTCTTTTGATCAAATTTTGGTTTTGCAAAGAGAGAAAATGGTGAAGGATTTTGATGCTTTTGAGACCATGAAGATGATGAAGATAGTAGCCACGTATGATTTCTTCATCGAATCTATGATTTACCAGACTGGTATATACATCCTCATTCACAATCGTTTCCACACTCGATCAGTTGATTTATACTTTTTTATTATAAATACTTTCTCCATTCATTATCCTCATGAGTTGTAGCACTACTAGAAAACTAAGTAACAAAATTCGTCTCCTAAGTAGAGTGAGGTAGGTGTTTGGGAGACGAAAAATTGATTTCCGTCGAGTCAAAATTACTTAGGCGACGGAACTATTTCTGTCGCCTAAGTACGTACTTAGGCGACTGATATTGTTTAATGACAAAAAAAATTATTTTTCCCCTAGGCGACGGAATCATTGGATTCCGTTGCTAAAATGAAAAAAAAATTATAAAAAAAAATGGGCGCGCAGTCCGCTGGCAAAAAGGGCATAAAGGGCGCGCAGACTCCGCTGGCACAGAATGCGCGCGGACTCTGCTAGCACAGAAGACGCGCGGAGTCCGCTGGCAAGGAAGGGCGCGCGGAGTTCGCTGGCACACAGGGAGCGCGGAGTCCGCTGGCAGGAAAGGGCGCACGGACTCCGCTGGCACAAAGGGCGCGCGGACTCTCTTGGCAGAGAAGGGCGCGGAGTCCCCTGGCACAAAGGCGTGCGGACTCCACTGAAAGAGAAGGGCGCCCAGGATAGTCAGGAAGCGAAGAAGAAGGAGAGGCAGAGGGAAGAAGAAGGAGAGGCAGAGGGCGAAGAAGGAGGAGAGGCACATGGAAGAAGAAGGTGAGGCAGAGGGAAGAAGAGGTGAGGCAGAGGGAAGAAGAAGGAGAGGCAGAGGTATGCGTGAAAACTGGGTAGAGGAGAGGAGGGAGAGAGAATATATAAGGAAAGTTTGAAAAATTTGGTTCAATTTTTTCTGAAATTTTTGGTGGAAAAGGAGCCGCTGAAAATTTCGGTACTTGGGCGACGAAAAGTATTTCAAAAAATAATAATTCCATCGTTTAACTTATGAGTGTCCCATGGATATGAAATTATGGTTCTGTCATTTTTGGCTAGTATGTCAGTTTTTGATTTCAAACCTAGGTTGGGGCGCATACTTGAGGTAAGAACAACTAGCCCACTTGTAGTGGTGTTGTTTAGGCTTTATTGTCAATATAGAAATTTGGATTTAGGGATCTTAGGTCAAAATTTCGATTACTGCATAGTGCAAAACAATTTTCCATACACGTCCTAGCCTTCATCATGCAGACCATCATTGGGATTGTATAGGAATGGTAACACACAAATGTATAATATATTTATACCAACATATACAAGGAATAATCAGATTTCGGACCAAATCAGTGTCAGCTAGCAGGCATTAGCAAAGCTTCCAATCCTCAACTTATAACAGTAATCAGTCCAAGTGCAAGGTCTTCTCTTCATTTCAATACGTTTAATGGTCTCTATCAATGATCTTAGTTAGAATATCACGTTCATGAATTGATTGACGAAAGTAACAAGAATCCATCTCGGGATTATTAGAATTCCCTATCATCCATGTGGGAGAGTTGCTAATTAAGCTAAGGCTAACACAGTGCAAGTACTTTATGATGTGAGAGCCATGGAGATGATGCTTCGCCGAAGAATTAAATAGCCGTGAAATACAAGTTCGAGCTACATTGTCTTTCTGACACTAAAATGCATTTAATCTAATCTTCATCATCAGTTGCTTGAAAGGGAATGTTGTGATTGTGGTGTTTCAGTTAGTCACATCGTTCCTGCACTAACTCAACATCATGAAAACCACTTTAATATCCCCAGTAGTTCTCTGCACCCCACCATTATTGTATATAAATTCCCAAAGCCATATATTACCCAACAACAAAATATGCAGAAAAATCAAAGGAACCGGAGACTAACCCCCACCATGGAGCTTTCCTTTGTCTCCAAGTCACTAACAGCACTCTTGCCTCTTCTCCTGTGCAAAGTCTAAGCTACCTCGTGTCTATGACCCCTCTTTGGTCTGATTTAAACAGTAATGGTGGGCTTAGAGCGTGCTTATTCATAGGGCCAACATTAGCTGGAAGTTAACAGATGGTCATATTCATGCAGGCTAGCAGCCAGGTCCACATTGATCTAAATGGTTTGATTAAAGATCTTATCTTTGATGCCCTTGATGTGATTATAGATAAGGTTTCTGGGAACAATTTCCATTGTCATGGCAGTGATGAGACATGAGTAGACACGTGGATTTGAAATCCGACTGTGATGTTCTTGGCAAATTAAGCACTATTCTGTCACAATCTCTGCCTCTAATTCAGGAGCTTACTTGGCTACACTAGGAGCAAGAAAAACTTATCAATCTTTAATCTTAGAGGATCAGGTGCTGATGATAATTCATAAAAGCTTAACAACAACTAGCTCAAAGGATAAGGTTTTCATAATGTTCTTGTGTTCTGGACCTCCGGTCAGGTCATAAAATGAACGAATGGCATTGCAGTATGTTTTCGACAGTATGATATTTGAACTAAGACTTCTAATCTCATGAACTGTTCATAGAATCGGATTTCTATTCAAGTATACAACATCTAGATATGTTATTAGCCAAAAAGAAAAACATTTCCATATGTTTTGTTTGATCTGCTTTTCTTTTTTTGGCTGAAACAGTTGTTCCTGTTTTGTGCTTGGAACAACTTTTGTTAACAAGACAAGATGTTCAGCTGTACTTGAACTTGGAGATCAACATTTATCAATGGCAGGCAAGGCTTGTGATGAAGACGTTTACGTTGCATGCAAGAGATAAAAAGGCAGACTATTGCACGTGATATCTAGTTGTTCTAAAGGTATACAAATGGACCCTAGGACTAAGCATTGAAAGGTTGAAGTGAACTAGTAGTCTCTAGTTTCCACTCTCTACTATCGCATGTTCATACAATCTTTGCTAGCCTGCAAAATGCCAAGTTTCCGTGTCAATAAATTAGGGTTGAGATGTTGAACGAGGCATGCAGCAAGTTTGTGAAAGTAGTACAGATAGCCAGAGAGCTCTAGAGAGTGAGAGTGGTAGTCATCAAATATGGGAAACATGGGTAGGAGATTCACCAAGTGGAAAAGATGGGTGAGACAACAGAGAGGAAAGCTCTATATTGCTAGGGTTTGCATCTCTATGCTTCTTGGTTGGCACAAGTACTCCTGATAAACATGACTATTACGCTCTTAGCTAAGCTATGTTGTTTCAATTAGATTAGTACTGATTTAATTGAGTCTTTTAGTGGCTTCATTTCTCCACGACTAGCTTGCATGATTTTCTTTGCTTTGTAGTTGTACAATCAAGTCAATCAACCCCAAGAAGTACTGCACTGATTATTCATGGTACCTAAAAAGTTTAAGTTCTAAGCTAGCGAGGCGACTTCATCCATTTTTAAGGCATTGTAGTTGTTATATATCCAGTCTATCACTCCATTTGTCACTTGGAATCTTTGTTGAGAGAATGAGAGATCAACACCCGCCCTGTAGAGGCTTATCTCCACCTACTGTAAATGGACTTGCTGGATTTCCCACAAGATGTCAACATTCGTGCTAAAGTAGTCATGTTGCTGCCTAGTTATGGCTGCACAACTGCTCGTATGCGTGGTCAGACTGCATCAGAAGATAGCTAGGTCAAGATAGAAGAGAACTTTGAACCATACAGAAGGATCAAAGTGTTTCAAGAGTAGATAACTAGATACTGATATGAGATATATATTTAGGTGCCTGCTGTGTGAAGTGACTAGTGAACTGTATAAAAGGGTAAAATTCTGGTAAGATTCTCAATCTAATCTAGATTCTGGAGGTTTGTAATGTTTGTTTTAGCTATATATTGTAAAGGGTGCTATATATTGCAAGTTAATACTTAATGTTGGTTAAGTTTTGCTCAGAAGTCACAACATAAATAATATCCCCCTTAAGAAAACAAAGCATATCTTGTGGTGCTCAACAGCCAAGGCATAAAACATCCAACTGTGAACCTTAACAGGAATTATATATGTGTACCTACTGAAGCCTAAATCTTCTATGAATCTTGTAAATTATTTCTTTGCAAAGTTCAACCAATATAGTCCAAGACCTCCTGAAATCCTGGCTAGGTTGGTTAAATTTGCCTAAGCTTCAAACAGTGAGACAAATTACAGCTCTATAATCATGGAGACAAGCCTGGCCATGAGATTAGGATAAGAGCTCTGGCACCAGTGATGAGTCTTTTTCCAGGGTTGATCGAACAAGGAGACAAGCTGATGTGTCTGCTTTGTCATCTTTTGAGTCCATGTAAACCAGTCAGCGGCCAACACTTGTCACCCCACCTTGTATTGCCTCCTAAGATCTTTTTTTTGTTTACAGGCACTATAGCCAGCCCTCTCTATAAAAGGCTAAGCTATAAGCAAACCTCAACTCAGTTAGCTCCATAGCAAAGCATATTACTTACAACCTTGACTCCTTGAGTCCTTAACCTTCATATCAGCCAAAGTAGAAGTACTACCTCTCACATTCTGAACTTGACGTTTACTCTAGTAACATGAAAGGTGTATTATCCTCAGTTAAAGCCCCCAGGAGGCTCCGATCGTGGGACAAATGCTCGAGGCTGGTGAGGGAGCAGCGGACTCGGCTTTACATCATGTGGAGGTGCACTGTCATACTTCTTTGCTGGGATGAGTGACAGGGTCCAAGACACTACTGTAGATAATTAGGATGCTTGGCGACTTGGCGTGCATCAGAAGTCCTGCAGGCAAGTGCGTGAAATAATGTGCTTGGCTGCTGAGTTCTATTAGTTTGGATGCTAAAGTTTACGAGAAATTGTGTAAAAATGTCTCCTACTACTTTACAGATGAATACCTTCAAAGAGTATTGCTATCTGTATTTACATGTATTGATCGCATTTCAGAGTTCAGACCATATATCTGTAATGTAACCGCAGTGCGTTAGTAATATGATCAAACAATGATACAACTAGTTTAGTTTGGGGTAGAAAAACTATCGATGCATCTCAGAATTCAGAGAGGTCTTCTTTGTTCTGCCAATATCAGAGAAAAGGAGAGCCAACATCAGAGGAAAGGTTTCTTTTTCTTTTCCTTCGAATTCTTTTCTTTTTCTTTTGTCTGAAGAAAGAGGCTAGGTCTTTCACTGTTTCACATAACAGCTCGATCACTACACATGACGAAGAAACTCTTTCACAATTTAACTTCGAATTAGTAGACCTTGTTTGGTATCATTACTAGGATGCTAAAAAGGGAAGATAAAATCGAAAGAATGCTCAGCAAGGCATACCACACCTGTTTTTCTTTCTTTTTTCTACAATTAAACTAAACTAAAATTTCTGCTTTTTTTTTCCCGAACATAAACACATCCAAAACATATACTTGTACGAAAATGATTGAGGGTAACTAAGAACTGTTTATGTTTTGTGCTTGACTGCTTGCATTGGAACTACTTTTAGTAACAGGATATGCAAATGAATGTGATGAAGACTACTTCCTAGAATAGCCAGACAAATATATGCCAAATTTGATCAGATCATCAACTCTAGGATGAGTTACCTTGATTTCCTCCCAATTAAACAGATGCAGCAAAAGAAATTACCATACTATTATATGATCGACTAACTATCGACTATTAGCAGATTTTTATTCATGTTTGTTGTGAAGAAAAAAGAAAAAGAAAAAAAAAGACTATTGACACATGTTCATTAGCATGCATTTCAGATATGGAAATTGAGTTCAAGTACTTCTGAGAGTAACATTCAGGTATTCTGGAGATACTAGTGGACCTTACGACTAAGCAATGAATGGTGGAAGTAAACTACTCTATATGTGGATATCATCTAGCTTGCAAAATGCCAATGGAGAAAGTACTAATTATAGAGAGTAGTCCACATATATATGGAAACCCTGGTTAGGAGAGTTGTCAAGTGGAAAAGATAGGTGAGACATCAAAGAAAAAAAGCTACGTATCTCTAGGTCTACAATTCTGCAACAAAAATCAATATGCCTGAATCAGAACCAGTGAGAAGTAATAACTGAAAGCCTTGCTGAAAATTGGCAGGGTTTGTGAGTAAATTTAAACTCAATGACACAAGAAAAACTACATGTAATTAATACTTTAGCATTACAAACTTTGAATCCAGAACTCGATCGAATTGAAGGCCGTATATGGTCAAGATAACAAATATTAGCTACAGCCTGATTTTTAATTTTGTACCAAAAACTAGCTAGCTGCAGATATAATCAATAAAAGCTTAAGGGCTGGCTAGGCTACGTACATCATTAGGGAACATATATGTTCTCCAAATGTTGTTCAAACTCATGAAGAACATCATAATCAGCTAGAACCCAGCTCCAAATCCACCGTGTGGAGGTATACCATACCCGAAAGAATCAATAAAAGTTGACATTGTCTTCACATCAATTCCACAAGCTCAAGCACGTACGACAGTGGTTTGTATCAAAAGATGAATAATTCATACATGTACTTACTCAGGCCTAAGCTATATCTTATAAATCAGTTCATAAATCTCGTAATTAGATTCAGCAGCATGAGAATAAATTTGTTAAACTAAACTTCATACAGTGAGGACAAATACTGCAGACAGGAATGACCCTTGGGATTAGGATAAAATCTAGTACCATTGTGATGAGCAATCCTTTTCCAGGTGAACACACCTGGTGTTGTCTACTTTGTCATCTTTTGACCCCATGATAACCCAGTCAATGGCCGACATTGTCACTCACATTGCACTTATTCCTCCGATCTTTGTCAGGCTTGTCAATAAAATCTAGCAAGCTCAATTCAAGTTTCTTTGACAACAGCAGCCTGGACTTAATTATAGTCCTGCAACTGCCAGTAACATGAAGGGAAGATCGTCTTCCGTTAAAGCCCTGAGGCTCCGATCGGAGGTTGATGCGCAAGGGTTATGAGGGAGCAGCGGACAGGGCTTTATATCATGTGCAGGTGCACCTCCATACTTCTGTGCTGGGATGAGTGACAGGGAAGATACTATATGTGTGTACATTGTGCTGCAGATAATTGATGAAATCTGAAATTAACTATGTTGAACTCGATGATATATTATGTGCCTAGACTTCACTGTCTCATTTAGAATGGATCGAAAGGTTTTGTGAAAAGATAAAGTATCCCATGTATAATAGGAGTATTATTAAGGGTCCATAGATGTATGGAAGGCAAGGTGTTTGTAGTTACTCAGTTCTTCGAATTGCAAGTCGAATGCCAAAAGAGCTTGTGTAAACATCAACATAAGGACCATCGAAGTGTAACTGCAAAAATCTCCTACTTAGATTGGAGTGGACTTGTTTGAATAGATGAGCTCTGTCTTTCTTACACAATTAACAAAAGAAAACCTTCGTCCAGGCTCATTGTATAGGTGCTACGATAAGAGTAAGTTTAATATGAGTTCTAGCTTAAACTGTAGTAACCCTAGCATTTCAATATTCAATAAAAGGTCCTTGTACAGGGACCTTGTATATTATGAACTCTTGGATAACTGAGCTTATTGACTATTCTTCAGATACAGTTTTTTTCAACAAAAAGATAGTGCCGGCTTAAGAGGCACCTCGGACCTAACATGTAAGTAAACCAAAAAGAGTTTGAGATTAGAATACTGCTGAGCATGTTACCGGATGATTGATCATACTCTCTGCATCTCTATGTAGAATCCCAGATATCTCTGAATTCCAGGACCCCGCACCCAATACCAGAGATAACCAGAAAAAATACCTTTTTTCCTGGATGCAAGGACAAAGCCACTTCCTGAGATCAGACTACAAGAATGAAACAGATTAATCATCTCTTGTTTCCATCGGTGGAAATTACATGCGACCTTGTTGCCAAATCATCAGTAGATTTCTTCGGGGTTACTTGCTTAGCTTGGGCTCCCTAGGTCAACACAGCAAGAAGAGCAAACATTGTCAATGCTTCAACCACTAGACAGTAATTTGAACATTAAAAATGACTACAAGTGTACAACATATCAACAGCCATCCCATTGCTCATACCATCATCTAAGAGTAAAAATCCCGAGTAAGCAAACAAAACTTTCAAATGAAAATAAAAGTAAGATATGAAGTGGAAACACTACCAGTAAATTGAGTTGTTATATGAACCTATATCTGAGCAACTACCAAGTTCCCTAAATTGTTACAACTAGACGTGCATCACTACAATTGTCAAACTAGGCATTGCATGACATGAGTGAGATGGCTATAAGAATCTCATATCATGCCAGCTTTTCAATTCCAAACAGCCTGCATGGAAGCATAAACATACACAGATGTTGCTTGCATGACTTCCCACTCCCCACCCCTCAATTAAAGTTAGAATTGAAATTTGTTTAGTCCCTGTAGTTTGAAGTGGACATATGTTCAGTCCTTGTGGTTTCATTTGAATCTGAATAGTCCTTAAAGTCACAATTTTTCTTCTAAATAGTCATTCTGTTAATATTCTCCGTTAGAAGACAATGTAATTTTTAACAGCCACGTTAGCAATTTAACGGAGAGAGTTGACTGGATGACAATTTGGAAGGAAAATCGTGACTTTAAAAACTATTCAGATTAAAATAAAACAACAAGGACTGAACATATGTCGACTTCAAACTACATGGACTATACAGTATTTAACCCTTAAAGTTATTACATAGATCAATTGATATCATACACTGGATATGGCTGATTTGTGCTGTTCACTCCCTGGTCCCTTGTTGACATTTAACCTCCGCAGTGATGGAGCTCTTGCCACTGATGAAGCAGCTGCAGCTGCAGCAACGCGTATTCTGCAAAGAAGAAGCTGATTAATCCAGTAACTCCCACAAACAATATTAGCCAACTGACAACAGTTGTCACTCTATGATACCTTTTATGTACATCAACATATTCATCCGTTTCATCGACAATCTCTTCCTGTATTTATCAAGAAATTAATCAGTTATTATGAAGTTTGATGCAAATTTAATGATATTCATAAGCGGAAAGGAAAAAATATTAATTGCATTTATTTTACCTGCAGGAGTTCTTCAAATACATCTTCCAGCGTGATGATACCAATTACTTCACCATCTTCGATATCCTCTGATAAATGGGGTCCATTTGCTTCTCCAACATTATTGTGTAAGAGAACTTCCTTTTTAATATTAGTGGGCTTTGGTATCTTGGGTATGTCAACAACAACATGATCTGACTTTCCAACCTGCTTGGATAGCAATGGAGTAGTCAGTTCGGTATCCATGCCACCAATTTTTCTTCCTTCCTCTTTTTCTCCCTCAATCGTAGGTGGATGAGCCTTACATTTCCCTCTGGCCTTTACCACAGCGGCCATATGACTGCTGCCCTTTTGAAACTCATTCAATATATCATACAGTGGCATATCTGCAGGAACTCTGGGAATATGACCCACAAATGAACACTGGATATTCCATACTCGGTATAAGAATTGAAGAAAAGTATTTAGAGATGGTGAAGCACACCTTGGGATTCTACGGATGGAAACAGCACTGACAGGGGTCTCTGTTTCGGGTCGTACAGTGAGAAGACTTTTCACCTGATCCACATAAAAAAGAAAGAATCAGAAATACCTATTACAGTTTAGCGTGTTTAGTATCTAGATTAAATGCTAACTACAGTTCACCCAAAGATTTAAGTTTAACACTCACCAGGAGAAGTCCAATAATATTCCTTGGATTCCCAGAATAGACGGGAACTCGACTATGCCCCCGAGCAAGAACTTTTCCCATTGCTTCCCTAAGTTATTAATTAGAGATGAATATAAATCTAATCAGATAACACACAATTTGTTCTATAACTTATGCTAAAACCAAATTACTAAAATTAAGAGACCAAAATGTCTAGAATGTTGTATATGAAAAGAAACTTCTTGAATCAATTTCGTTAGTAGAAACTGACAGGTTAAAAAAGTAGTATGCAAGTGAATATTTAATAATGATGTTATTCTCATCACAGTCGGTAAAATAGTTGATTGAGAAGGGGAACTTACCAGTCCAACTTTGAATTGACATCTAAGGAAAAGGTTGATTCAATAGGCGTCATAGCCTCCTCAGCAGTCTGTTGAATGAAAAAAACAATCAAAAATAGGATCATTGGACTGACTTCTTAGAATTAAGTACTTAAGAGCGGATTAACATATACAAATGTCATGTAATAGAGTAAGCTACTAAACTGATTAAATTCATGTACTGTGAAGTATCAATTAAATGCTCAAACTCAAAAAAGTATGTGGTACATTCAAAACTGTTTGAAACACATTCCACTCAAAAGAAAGATCGTAGTTAAGTTTACCTTTAGATCCAAATGCAAAATTCTTAAATTAGAAACTAAGTAAAAATAGCGCCCCAAAATTCATGATATAGTAGCCAATCTTATTCATTTTTTACATTGTTGAAAGGTCTGAAACTGCACACTGATACAAAAACAAGAAAACTTCGACAGTTAATCATAAAAATGTACATGCCAATTTCATATAAATTGTACCTTTTCAGTTAAATCCAGTGCTCCGCTGATTATTGTTGTCTCATCATGTGTAAGTTCACCGCCTTTGCCCTCCTATATATAGAAAGTAAAAGCAACAAATGAAATTTTCTAAACAGAAAAGAAGGAATTTTTTCTTATTATAGATACTTCCTCAATCCTTATAAATTCAAACAGTCTCATCAAGTGATACCATATTGGATGTAAATGGAAATCACTTTACCTCCTTGCTGTGGATGGAGACAAGGGCTTTTAACTGAGCACGCCTAAATAATGCTTCATTATGTCCCAGAACACAATCCAAGACCCAAACATAAAATTTCTTAGTATCAGATATTACATGTCAAATCAAACTGCATCAGCAATATACATTCATCTAAAATCTATAAATAAGGTGCATGATAAGGAGAGAAACATTTTCAATAATTCATCAAACATACCTTTCCAATAGGATAAGCAATTGGGTAGCAAATAAGCATCAAACCACGGACAATCCATACCAAGTTGGAACCTACAGCCAGTCCATATCTAGTGCATATTGCTTGTGGAATAACCTGACAGAACAAAAAAACAACCCCCCAAATCAAATTCTTGATTCACCCCCAATCACAAAGCAGCATGAAGTCATTAACATTAAATCACAATGCCAAACCACGAAAAAAAATAACTCACTTCTCCGAAAAACAGCACAAACGTGACAGACAGAATTATAGCAACATACTCATTGAAAATCTTGTCCAAATATATAGGAAGCGCCTGCAGATTGCAAATTGAAACAGCTCAAACACTCCGAATAGTTCGTAACCAATCCAACTCTCTAGTACAATCAAAATAACAAAGCAATTGATAAGAAGGCACAATGTAAATGATGGAAACTACTCACTTCCATAGCTCCAGCATTACACAGAAGCAAAGTGACAAGCAGCTGATGCTGCTTCTGAACCACCGGAAGTATAGCCGCTGCAACAGAATTAACAGAAACCCAACAATTAAAGAACAAAACTTTATCAGTTTAATTCATGAAAAGAAATCTAGGACAAGACAATGGGGACCGAACACAACCGAACCTGCTTGTTTTTTCTCGGTGGGAGTGCCACTTCGCTGGAGAATCTCGAGGTCGACGAGGCCGAGGGACATGAGTCCCAACGTTAACCCGGACATCATTCCGGCGAAGAGGACGAGGAAGCAGGAGAACCCGGCGTAGATAAACCACCAGGCATCTCCGAAGGGTATGGCCTCGCTTTTCAGACCCGAGTTCCGGACCAGCAGCATCCGGGCCGTCATCACTGCATTTAAGGTGTGCATTATTGTACGAACTGGAGGCGTCGATTTTCCAAATGATCGATCTTTCTGTGAGTTTCACTTCCCAGAATGATAGAATCTGAGTCCGTGTCAGGGGGTCTTTGGTTTAGAGTGGAGCTCGAAGAGTTTTGGTCTTGTAGTGAAGTGTACACGTGGCGGGATCAAGGAGGAGGTCCTGATCTCGGTACAGACGTACAAGTGGTGTTTGGTGCGCAAAAGAACTTGAGCATACAAGGTACAACATTTAGGGCTCGATCGGTTCGTGGAAAAATAATTTTTTTGTCTTTCTCATGAAAAGAAAAAGATAAGAGAGGGGAAATAAAATTTCTCGATAACTTTCCGTTTCGATATTTAGTAACACAAGAAGTCAAACATCGACAATTGTGGCCAGTGGATCATTTTTATATCGATATTGTCCTAACTTAACCACTTTTAAGGTATTGGGTTTTAATCATAAAATGTCTCGGTACAATTAGAAATGATTCACTCACTTGTTAGTTATATTTTATTTGTCACTTTTCCAATGTGAGATCTCTCCTCTCCAACAATCTCATTCACGTATAACCTAACTTTTAGGTCTGCACGTGAAACTAATTAACAAACTTGAACCCAAGCCCCATGACAACCGAAAGAAACTCAAACTCGAAAGTATCAAACCAGGGCCATGACCCCTGAAAGAACCAACCCGGGCTCATTGGAGAGAGACCCGCTGTAATACCATGTCAAACAATGACAAACGTGACCGGTGAATTATCCTTGTACCGATACTATCTCAACTTAACCATCTTTAAGGTGTTGGGTTTTAATCACAAAATGTCGCGGTACAATTAGGAATGATCTACACACTTATTAGTTATATTTTATTTGTCATTTTTCCAATGTAGGATCTCTCCTCTCCAACAAAATTATCCGGAAAGTTGTTAATTAAAATAATAAAATAATATATTGTGAGTAATAAATGCAAGGGCAAGAGATAGGAAAGTGGTTCCTATGGATTTTGGAAGGAACAATTTTCGCCCCTCACATTTTCCCAACCTTCAGAAAAGTATTTCCTTTCCTTCAGTGTTCCCAAACGCAAAAAATGAATAATTTTTCTTTCCTAAAGGTTACTTTCCGCGAACCAAACGATGTCCTATATACAATAGATTTTCTTCCTTTGAAGCAGATTCTACAAGAGTTAGTTTCCATTCTTTTCTACTAGCTAGCCTTTTACCGGTGCATTTGCACGCATAGGAGCATGTTTACCTGAAAATAAGCATAAGTGGTTAATTCGATTTATCTTATAACCGTATTACACAGTTATATGTCATCACTCATCAGGTAGTTTTTCACAATTATCTCTTTATCTAATTTCTTTTGTTAATTATTTTGCTTTTTACTATAACAACCTTGGTTTTTATTTGAATCAGTTGACTTACTAAGTGTATTTATGAAAGTTCTTAGTTTAGTGAAATTCCAAACTTGTTGGCTTTATTATAGTAGAGATATAGGCTTGTTCAATAGGTATAGTTTCCAATTTTCCATTATTTTCTATACAGGCTTCTTCTATTTCTTTGTTTATGAGGAGTTGCGGTATTTACACGTATAAATTGTAGTTATGTATATAAATTTGAGAGTCTGTTCGGATTGTTTTATGAAGGAATTCAACTGTGTGTTGCGGATTTTAGAAACACTTGAAAGTGATTTTGAGAAGTATTTCTAAAACTGTTTCTTGTGGTGCTTATGGCTTTGAAAGTGTTTTTGTCAATTAAAAATCTTAAAATTATTAGAGATATTGATCAATCCCCAATCCATCATAAGAAGCATCATAAAGCTCAAAATTGTTTGTCAACAAAAACACAACAAATATCTACCGTTGTAAGGAGCTTTTCTTGGAGCAGTGAAATATGCCTCTTGAACTTCTATGCCTCTTGAACTTCTCTTGTGTCATATGGCAGTTCTTGAAAAGAAGCTCACCACTAGCGGATAAAGTCATCTTCTTCAAAACACAACCATACGGAACGCGGAACGTTGCTAGAAACACAGAACAAAGTGTTCACCGGAGAGAGAAATTATTTGTTGTGGCCGGAACACCAGCTAGAGCAAGCTGACACGTGTCCAGCTGAGAAACTGATAGGATTGTGAGTTGAGTTTGACGGCTCCGTCTTCTGCCGTTTAGAAGCTCTATCGCCAACTATTGTCAAAGCTAAAAACTGAAAACCTAATACCCACGTCTCTTCAACTGAACAGTCTCGCCATCAATATCTTTGAATGAAAACCCGGATAAAGTCATCTTCCGCATGATATATCTTGTCAAATCAACGGAGACAACAAAGTGTTCAAGCTTTGGTGCAATGATTTCTACCCTTTCCATCTTACTTCCAAAATCTACTAATTGAATGGTCATCCTTAAATTTTTCAATTCAGGTGCAGAGATCCGGAAATTGATATCTTTTGACATAAGCCAGACATCGATAGACAACACTTCAAGTACAGGGCAGTTATAAAAAAGTTCTCCCATTGAGATATCATCATCTCCATAGGATGTAAGTTGGGCGAACATGAGCCTTGGAAAGTAACCTGGTTTAGTTGTGGGAGGATATGTGACATAATTTGAATGTAGCTTTAAAATCTCCAGAGTTTTGCACAAGAAAACACTTGGAGGCAGTTCCAACTTCACCGGCCACGTACGAGGTGAAAAAGAAAGTTCAACCAATCACAAATACGAGAAGCATCTTCCTGTTGCATCATTGGGTCGACGTCCTTTCCAATATGAAGACTAAACTTTCTGGTTGTTGATGAGTTGTGGACGAGAGTGCCGCATCTACAAACTCCGCAAATTTATTAAAATAAAACCCAGTTCGACGACCGTAATAATCTGTGGAAGAATCTGTTGTAGGTAGGTCGAAGTCTAGAGTGCGGACAAAGGTCATAAGTTGTTCCATCTTTCAGACAAAACCATGGGTCGGACTTCGAACATAATACAGCGTCGGAAGATAGGATAGAATATGAACACAAATATCGTCCGGCAATTGGCTGATCTTGACTTCATCGCCGTCTGGACGTTCTAATTTCGATTCCATCGATCTGTTCCTCCTTTCAGGTTTCAGCGTTTAGGTTTTTCTGCATGCAATCGTACCGTAGGGAGCGAATGGAATTAAAGCACTCCATCGGCCCAATATGTTTCTTATCACCGAAATAGCTAGAAGCCCGTTTATTCCTACAAATTAGAGGAGACTGGGCTGCAGATAAACTTGTACTAATATGATTTGCCCTCTTATTTGTTTGTTTCAATATGATCACATATTTTTTTTTGTCTTCTATGTCCACGGTTTTGTCAGTTGAGATTCTTTTTGTATCCACCTTTGGCAAAAGTATCATACAGGAGGTTAGTTATAACAAAATTTTGCTGAGATATACCACCCGTTGAAAGTTAAACTATATCCCTTAATTGGTTGCATTCTTGAGTTCTGTAAGTCTTTGTTGGATAAATACAGAATCAAAATTGATCAAATCACATAGTTTCTGTTCATATCATGTCCTAAGTCCTAATTGATCCTAGTAGGAACGACCATGATTCTTGCATTTCTCAAGTATTTTACAATATATTATCCTAAGAAAAAAAAAAGGATATTTTACAATCAACGGAGACGTGCAGAGGTACAAAATACTCGTTAATATATGTTCATACTTCTTCAGAATTCAGAAAAGCTGATAGGATTATGAAAAACTTCGATTGTATCTTGATTATCATTCAGTAACAATGAATAAGATGAACTATCATCAACACGACAGAGATGATGAGAAATTGGAGGAGCATACCTAGAGAGCTGTATGCCAAACAACAGATCTGAGACTTCAGCAAATCTAAGCGAACTAGAGAAATCATCAGCTACAAATAAGACTAGATAAGAAGATAAAGGGCAGCCCTGCCGAATTCCTCGAGTAGGAACAAAGTGAATGAGGGAGTTTCCATTCCATAAAAGTGAGAATGAAACCGTTTATGACACAATCCATTATCCGACGAACCCATTATGAATACCATTGAAAAAAAACATTAAAGCGATTAGAGAGGACGCATCCCATTTTGTAACATTACAAATATCACACTTGTAATTCACTTCGATCACAACCTAAACAAAACTGCAACCTAAGGGTTTTTCATTTACCTCGGGAGATATATATTGAAGGGAGTTAGATTAAATACTCCAGATGCATTACCTTGTTTTAAATATTCGAATAACCTTTTGTAGTAGCTAGTCATTGAATGAAAATTCAATGAGCATAATAAGGTAAAGAGTGAGTGAAGAATTTTCTTGTCTTTGGATAAGATAAAATTCGATAAAACCCTAATTTATACAAAAGATCAGGTGATCAAGTTCAAGTGTATGGGCTGCATGTTTAGAATTTAATTAATGGGTGTTAGGGTGTGTGATGATTATCTAACTTTCCGTGTTAAGGATATGATGATTCTAGCTTAGATACTCGACCAGCTCAAACCCCATAAATATTGGTGTGTGTGATCTTTTTGAGATTCGAATTCATTTCAGACTCATAGTATAATGATATGAAATCTAGTCTGAAATGTATATGATATGATGACTTTGCGAAATCAAACCCTATAAACCCAATCTATGAGAGATTTTCCAACCTAATAATGAAAAAATCTAGTTCCGGAAACCCCCTCTCGCATATATATCTAGCTACTCAAGGATTTCTATGATTTCATATGAAATCTAATGTAATCTAGTCTGAACTAAAACCAAATCTATTTCGTGTGCACAATTACTAAAGATTAGATTGTGTTTTCCCTAGATCATCCCCCAACACTATCAAATTCAAATATGCAGCAATTAGTTAACTAGCTTCTGATTTCCTTATTCCCAGCGTGCTACTAATTTGAGTAGAAAATAATGATTTAATATGGTTTGGTATGGGGTAGTGCTATTAACACATCTTATTTTATTATTCGCACACCCTTTTTATGATGTGGACCAATCATAAAGCAACTTTAAGGGGCAATTTCGTAAACATAATCAAATTTGTAGTGTTATGAAAATGCATGAGGTGTGTGAATAACAAAATAGAGTGTGTTAATAGTATTACCATTTGGTATGTTTCAGTGTATATTTTTCTTCATATAAGAGGTTTATATAGAGATACAATTGTAGTGCTAATAGGAAAATATTTCCTACGTCTATATATACAAGGAAAGTAAATATTTACCAATATTCTACACTCCCCCTTAAGTTGGTGCATAAATATCAATCACTTTCCTTGACACTCCTTTCATTAGAACATCTGTTAATGGTCTTCTGTATACACGAAAGGAAAACAAATTATTTTTTTGTCCAAGTTTTCTTTGATAAAATGTCGATCTACCTCCACTTGCTTGGTCCGGTCATGTTGAAGAGGATTATGAGCAATTTCAATTGCAGACGTGCTATCACAATGCAAGTCAATGTGTGTTCTTGAGTTTGAAACTCAATTCTTTCAATACATTACGAATCTATAGCATCTCCCAAACTCCATATGTCATACCTCGAAACTCTGCTTCAGCACTTGATCTTGCAACGACTTTTTGTTTCTTACTACACCAAATCACAAGGTTTCCTCCAACATATGTAAAATACCCAGATGTAGACCGTCTGTCAGTCTTATCACCAGCTCAATCAGCATCTGTGTATCCTACAACTTCTAATTCACCCTTCTTTTCAAACAACAAGCTTTTTCCAAATGTCATCTTAAGATACTTCATAATACTATATACTGCATCCATATGCTCTTCGCTAGGACAATGCATAAATTGACTAACCACACTCACAGCATAAGCAATATCATGTCTAGTATGAGAAAGATAAATAAGTCTCCCTACTAGACGTTGGTACCTTTGTTTATCAGTTGGAACTTGATTCGGATAGATGGCAAGGTTGTGATTCATCTCAATTGGTGTCTCAACAGTCTTGCAGTCAAGCATTCCGGTTTTAGCTAACAAGTCATGTCACGCCCCGAACCTTAATTTTTCCTTTCTTATAGTGGTAATAAGAGTTTTTACCATGTTTCGTCACTAAGTGTGTAATTTAATTAGTCACCAGAGGGTGTTGAGGGACTAATATTTTGAATGAATTATTCTAAGGAAGAAATTTTTGACGACGGTAAAAAATGGTAATTTTTGCTAGTAAAAGGTAATTTTATTGGGGTTTTATTTTGGGGTGTTGAATTTTGGAAAATGGGTATAAGTGGTGTTGGACCGGGCCTTATTTTGGGTCCAAGCCCGATTTCTTTTTTTTTTTCTCTCTTTTCTCTCTCTTCCGCTCCCGCTCCCGACACTTCTCCCTGTCAAAATTTCCGGCCGACCGTCCGCCGCCGTCCGGCCTCCGTTCGCCACCGGACCGGTCCCGTTCGATCGGTCTCCCTCCCAGAAACAGTCCTAGACCGGTGGCAGCCTCCCTAGCACCGCCGTGAGGGAGAAACAACGCCCGAAAGCCCCGGCTACCGAAACCGATTTCTCGCCAGAACTCCCTCCTCCGGCCACCATAGCCGGCGAGCCATAGCCCATAAGGAAGCCCTCCTCCCATGCTTCAATCCCTCCAAAGGGCTCGCTCCGTCGTGAGCTAGGTAAGGAGAAATTAGAATTTGAATTTCTAGGGCTTTATTGTGTATTTCCGTTCGATTGTTGTGCTTAGGCTTAGAATTGGAGTTTGTGGTAGTTAGGAATGTTGTAGAGGAGGTTGAGAGGAAGATGCTGTCAAATTTTGGTGACCATCGGAGGTCGTCGGAGTTGGTCGCCGGCCGCCGCCGAGAAAATATTTTTGGTGGAGAAAAATGTGAGGAGTTTAATGGAATAACTTTTAGAATTTTTGGAGGAGTTTTGGATAGGTTTGAGATTTATTGAAGTTTGGTATTTTTGGCGGATTATTAATTTATAATCCGGCCATTGGATTTTATTTGGTGGAAGGTGATTTTGAGGAAGTCGGTAAAATTTGTGGAGTTTTGAGGTTGGCAGTGGATTTAAGATTTTGGAGTGTTAGGCTTGGTTGAGCGCGAAACATATTTAATTATGCATCTTTTGTCGGTGTTTTATTTTAAAGAATTAATTATGTTTGGAACAGGACGCGCGGAGGCTTGAGCAGAGGAGACCTCCGACCGACGTCAGGCTTAGGCCTAAGTTGTGAGTGGACTTTTGTTTTATATAATGTGTTTGAATTATTTTATTGTTGAGTAATTTCCTTTGTTGGATATTATATTTCCCAAAATTGAGAATTTTTCTGCGATTATACTCAAGGAAAAATTCCGAGAATAGTATGTATGAGAGAGAATGCTAACTAGCTATATACGTGACAGCCCCCATTCTGAGAACGAATGCCAGTTGGGGTGACGTGAGCGTTAGACGCGAGCGTAGTAGCCTTGTACGATTTTCTACTTGTTGAAATTATTCTATGTTTTTACATTCATTCATAGAAATCGTACAAGGAGTAAGCACGTATTTATAACCACTCGGTCTTGTATCCTCCATTCTGAGGAAAAATGTCAGTATGGAGCGACGTGAGCGTTAGATGCAATCGTATTAGTCTGGTGTGACTATCTAATTTAAAGCTTATTCATAGATAGCATACATGGAGCATACGAGTGATTAATACATACTGATATATATTTATAATTTGAGCCTGAGAGGCTGTCTTTGTTTAAGATTTGGGGACTAGCCAGAACTAGTCGTTTTCATTGATAATTTCTTGGGGAAATATTATTTTTGTTGAGATTATTTTTGTCCACTCACTCTGACGTGATGAAATATTTTCCCCTGGGCTTTTCCTTCGTTTTAAAATGCCCAGTCTGCAGAGTTCGGGTGGGGTCTAGAAGGAGGCGACGAGGCATAGTCACTCATTTCTCCACAACTGTTCACCAGTAGGTCTTCTGTTAAATCACTAGGATTTCTAGTAGCTTCCGTTGTATTGCTTGTAGTAGCTCTGAATACTTTCGGAAAAATATCTGTGTATTATTTTATTTGGATTAAGTTGAAGAATTCATTTTATTGGTTAAAAGTGTTCTATAATTTTCAAGGGTTAGGGTTGTCCATTTTCAAGGGAGGTTTGCCGAGTCTTTCGGTAAGTTTTCCTTGGAGGTGGTCCCCGCAGGATTCACCTCGGGTTTCAGGGTGAAATTCGGGGCGGGTCTTGACAAGTTAAGTACATACTTTTGCTGGGATAAAGAAATCTCATTCTTTGACCTTGTAACTTCAATTCCGAGAAAATACTTCAATTGTCCAAGGTCCTTCATCTCAAACTCCTTTGAAAGATACTTTTGTAGAGCCTCCATCTCCTTTAGGTCATCTCCTGTAACAATCATATCATCAACATACACAATCAGAGCGGTGATCTTACCCTAATTACGCTTGATGAACAAAGTGTGATCCAAGTTGCTTTGTCTATAACCAAATGTCTTCATTGATTTGGAGAATCTTCTAAACCAAGCTCTTGGAGACTGCTTTAAACCATACAGAGACTTCTTCAACACCTTTCCGACATCGCAAGGTCTACATTTGACTCTTGGGGGCATGTCCATATACACCTCTTCTTACAAGTTTACATTGAGGAAAGCATTCTTCACATCAAACTATCGTAGATGCCAATCTTTAGTTGCTGCAAGTGAAATCAAGATTCGAACAGTGTTGATCTTTGCTACAGGCGCAAACGTTTCTTCATAATTAATGTGTCATACCGCTGGGTGTATCCCTGGGCAACCAACTGTGCTTTATACCTGTCAATGTTCCCATCTGCTTTCAACTTTACCGTGAATACCCAACGGTCTTCTTCCCAGCTGGTTTAGGCACAATATCCCAAGTCAAATTTTTTTGTAATGCCTCTAATTCTTTGTTCATCGCATGAGTCTACTTGGGATCCGTCATTGCATCATGTACAGTACTAGGAATAGAAACATTAGATAATTGATTAATGACAAGAGCATGTGACCTAGCCAACCTATGGTTAGACATGTAATTAGCTATAAGATATTTAGCTTTGACTTTGATGTCTGGTTCATATTGTTTCTTTGAAATACCCTTGGTAACCCTATGTGATTTCCTAGTTGCAATATTATCTACCCCATATAAATTGTTTGAATTTAAAGGTACCTAAGCAAGGACATTTGCAGCAGATTCTTGGGTTGATGGTGTAGAGAAAGGGAAACTATCGGACCCAGAAGAATTTGGAATTACAGGGATGACATTTGAAGGCTCAGCAGTTAAATTGATGGGTTTGTCGTGTGGGTCCCCTTATAAAGACGCTGTTTCATTTCTATTGACACCATCTGCAGCACAAGGCGTGTCAACTAGTGGCTACACGACACATGGCGAGTTCAGAGTGCCTTCCAGTTATGGTCCAACACATGTGTCGCCGTCCTCCTCAAGTTGTACGACACATGGTGCCTGTGTCTCTCCTCTGACGCGACTTGTCTGGCTCGGCTAGGGATCACACGAGTTTGCGCTTGCATCAACATATGGGCCTGTGTTAGCGTCAGCAGCTTTTGTCTTATTGTCCTTCTCTTGCGTCTCTTTGTTATTTGTGGTTTCTCCGACTCTAAATCTCGACTCCAATGCTTCAAATTCTTCAAATTCTTCGAATATATTCAAATAAATTTCAGGAATTCCCTTCATGTGCTCTCTCCCCCTAAAGGGAAGACTCTGATTCTCCCCCTGAGTAGTAAGGCTCAGATTCACGAAAAGAAACTTCAAGGGATACATGCATGATGTCTGTAAGAGGATCATAACATCTATATCCCTTTTGAAAATCTTCATAACCCACAAAAATACACTTCCTTGCAGAGGATCAAGCTTACTTCGTTGTGGTTTTAGAATATATGAACATACACTGTACATCCAAACACATGAGGCTTCAAGTTAGGCAACGAAGGAATCAAGATAAGTTTCTGAAGTTGTTGTAGAGGGTTATGACATTCAATAACCCGAGAAGAGGTATTAATGAGGTAAGCAGCATATTTCACAGATTTTCCCCAATATTCTACAGATACATTCATGCCAAACAAAGACGCACGGACAACTTCAAGCAACTACCGATTTTTCCACTCTGCTAATTCATTTTGCTGAGGAGTATAAGTATTTGAAGTTTGATGTCGAATTTCATGTAACTACATAAACTCTTGCAAAGGACGATTAATATATTCTCCGCCATTGTCAGACCATTAACTAGAATAGGGACAAACGTGGCTTGTGGATCATCATTGTACCGATATTGTCCCAACTTAACCACTTTTAAGGTGTTGAGTTTTAATAACAAAAGGCATCAGTACAATTGGATATGATCCATTCACTTTTAAGTTATGTTTTATTTGTCGCTTTTTCTGATGTGGGATTTTTCCTCTCCAACAACCCCCTCACGTGCAACCTAAATTTTTAGGTTTGCACGTGGAATTCATTCAGTCCAATTCCCACATCAGAAATCTGTAATGCTTCGGTCCACGGCCCACTGCAGGGGCTTGGTATGGTATGGGCCAATCAGAATTTTCCGATGGCAATTCGATAAACCCAAATCTGGACTCATTATTCTGGGAGACGTAATTAAAGAGGAACCTGCTCTGATACCAACTAGAACAGGGATAAGCGTGGCTTGTGGATCACCATTGTATCAATATTGTCTCAACTTAACTACCTTTAAGGTGTTGGGTTTTAATCACAAAAGGCCTCAGTACAATTGGATATGATCTATCCATTTTTAAGCTATGTTTTATTTGTCTATTTTCTGATATGAGATCTTTTCTCTCCAACAATTTGGATCTGGAATCCGGATAGCTAGGGTACCTAATCAATGACAACATTCCTCATAAAGATCTCAAATTATTAAGAAAGGGAGCCGGCGAGCCGCAGTACTCGAATAACTCGTTTTCTTCTTTTTTAGTTCTAAACTTTAGGCTGGATTCACCCTAGCTTCATGGTATAAACTAGAAACAAAACACGCTTGCAACACACATGCAAGTTAAACAAAAGCGAGAGAAAGTATTTGCGAATTTCTAATATGTACATTCACATTCTCCATAAACGGGGTATATATATACAAGTTAAACCAAGTTTTATTAGGAAACTAATTACGACATGATACTTCTATCAATACACAATATTCACAATCTTAACAATACATGACTCACACCAACACTCCATATGTACTTTTGTAAATTCAGCTCATTTGGAGTTGGAACATCTTTCTGTTTAGGGAATATATCCACAATTGTATGAAAATAAAAATAAAAATGATGACAAACCAATTATTGGTATTATTGAAGCTATAAACATGTAGTAACACAAAGAAATTGTAAAGCACTTTGAGGATTTTAATAAGAGCTAATAATAATGTTCGAGTCAATTGTTCAAGACTCCAAAATCAATCATCCCTTACCGTTCTTCAAAACGAGTTTTGGATGATATTATGACATTTTAGTATTGTCAAGTGCTTAACTAATTAAGTGTTTCGCTTTTGAAATGAAATTAATAAATTTCAAACATTAGTATTAAGTTCAGTTCTCCCCATTTGTTATTACATGAGTTAGTAGAAAAAATACATTGTTGACGTGGTGTATCCTATATGTATAAATCATGATAGATTACATGACACCAACATATACGACGTACGTCTCATAAGTCCGTTCTCTTTAACTTGTAACATAGTAGTTCATGACCAATGAATGACCACCGGTTGAAATTGATTAAGATTAAGATAGTATATCTAAGACAGAAGTGTTTGGCTATCGCATCATCGTCATAGACTCATATCCAGTAGCGACTACGCGTTTCTGAGTTGTAAACACTCTTAGCTAGCTTCACTAACGACAGCAATGGCAGAAACCCTAGCCCTAACTGATATATAATTACAAATAGTACCACCGCCAGCAGACAAGATGAAGACCAAAAACCCGACCAGAAGAAAAGAAGAATATGAAGACCAAACAAAACGGACCAAGTTTCCAGGAAACTAACTGCGAAGTAGAAGCAACACGACGAGATAAATGAACTAAAAGATATACAAGAGGGGGATTTGACATTTGTTTTGGGATTCATTCGTTGGGTTTGGATCATGTCACAGCTAGCTAGGGTTTGATTAGTTCAAGTTGACTGTGATGGAATTGTCAGCTCTCGAATCTCGATCGCCTTTTTGCCCTAAACTGCTCGACACTCTTTCACTCTTTGTTAGCTTCTACTTTGCAATTATTTTTGTTTGCATCTGAGTCTTAGCTTGAGCAGGTGTGTGGTTGGCATGCTTTCTCAAAACAAAATCATTAGTCAATTCCATGAATCCATGGCATGTGCTGTGCTTAACATATCGGAGATTACATATATACTTGCTTTCACGGTTCAATGTATGCATAGTTGTCTAAATGTGAGAATAATTATGTTAAGTTGAACATACATTATTGAAGCGTGGTTATTCCGATGTTAAGCTTAAACGTTATATTTCGATGATATATATGTCATATCAGCTGACACATAATGTGCGCTCTATGTGATATACCAAAATGTACGTGACTCACCTAACCAGGGGCGGAACCAGGATTATATATTAAGGGGGGCCGAGTTATAAAGTGAAAATATATAGTATTCAAAAATTAAATAACTGTATATGAATATATACAATATCAAAAGGTAATTAACTTTTGTGTATTGGACAGTTCAAACAAAAAGTTACTAAACTGAAAACAAAATATGAAATTTAGAATTCATTAAATACATAGAGAAATAACTGAAATAAGTTAATCAATTATAAAGTATTTGTACATAATAGAATGATAAAAAAGAAATTATTCATTATGGTGAGTTGATTAAATATGATATGGCAAGAGTTGATTAAGGTAAGAGAAATAAATTGGATAAATTAAACTTAGCTAGTAACAAAAAATGGTGTTTATAGTTTAATAGAAAAGGAATGGGGGCCAAACCTCTAAATTAGAAAGTTTTACATCTAATTATGTCAAATTCCTTGATTAGTAAAGCCTAATACACAAGTTCAAAAAAATTAAGAGGGTGCCATGACACCCCTTGGTCTCAATATAGTTCCGCCAGTGCACCTAGCTATCATTGCTCCTATGTTGAAAGCGTTTAGGATAATAGTCTAGAAGTATTTGTTCTTACTTACTGCTATCGATCACGGCCAACATTGGCATAGACATTTTTGGGAGCTCTTGCCATAAAGTGATCTATATCACTTCTTTTGTACACTTGCAATTCCTTCTGTTTGAATGTGTAGTAGGCTTCATCTCGATTTGAATCTTTGACATTGGAGGTACACGTACGTGCATACCAACTTGCGGTTAGCATGCATTCCCAATTACTCAATATTATCTCATGTGATCCACCAACATTTAGAATTATATGCCTGATTGTTTTGCCTACTTTAATCAGAGAACATGCGATGTTAACATTGAACCATTCTCTTTGTACTTAAGCTTCTAGGGTTTCAATAATTGCCTAGATATCAATCTTTTAGGTAGTCATTGATTTGAAACGTAGAACCCCATTGTAATCCAGTTCTTATATATGGCTTGTCTTCTACGAAAAGGTATACGATTTAGCTCTCAATTTTTGGACAGGACCTGAATTCATTGCATCGCTAGCTACGAAGACCCTTAGACTTGAAGCCTAAAATGCTGACTGCCATATGGTAGCTAAGTGACAACTTATGATTCTAAGAGGTATCTGCAACCCTTTGGCACTTCTGTTGTACGCAATGGCGGAGCCAGGATTTATCATCTGGGGGGGGGGTCCGATATATAACTGTTAGTTCGAGAATAAGCTTGTGATTTTTATGTTAACACAAGATATTATTATTATTTTCAAAAAGTTAAACAATTGTATACATATATATATGAAGAAAAAAGTTAGTATATAACAGATAAATTATTCGTCCATACATAGAGCTATTAACCACAAGTACAACATACAGTTAAAAATATTCCACCAAAGTTTATTATTTATTATTTATTAAGTTTGTTGTTTTTGTTTACATACTCATGTAGCTAAATCAAGATTTTCTTTATAGTAATTATGTCGTTAAAAATAGGTTTTCTTCGTAGTAAGTAGACTAAGAAATGTTTTTTTTTTGGGGGGGGGGGGGGGGGGTTACCACTTTCTTTGTTGATTTCAAGCTGTTAGCTATCTAATATTGGCTATGGTGGAATCATAGGGGAGATCTGAACCCCTTCAGGCCTTCAAATGGCTCCGCCCTTGGTTGTACGTATAAATTGTTCGATTCACAGTTTTGCTACATGATAGAGAGTGATCGATACCGATAGTGCTAGGTTTGATCATTGTCTTGTCTTTCCTTAATTAGCACAAACAAATGGTAGTCGTGATGGAGATGATGACTTTGGCACTTGTGTTGTACGTATATATTGTTCAATTCACATTGTTGCTACATGATAGAGTGATAGATAGTGCTAGCTAGGTTTGATCCTTCTGTTGTCTTTGGGTGGCACAAACAATTGGTCGACGTCGTGATGGAGTTGATGGGTATGGAGATTGAATGGCGCTAGGTATCGTTCAAGACAATGGATACTAGACCTTCCAAATGCACAAGCATAACATTCTTCCTCCATTACAAATCAAGGATTACAAGACAGATAAATGACAATGATTACTATACATGCACTCACAAATTTTCGTTTTGTCTTGTGCTTACCGACTACCGTCTTGTACAATTTCATTATCTTGCCCCTTCAACAAAGATTGTATTCTATATATATGCTAGAGAAAAGTCAACATCGAAAAAATGGTTAAAATTATTTTGGGTCTTTTAAACATAACTCAATGTTGTGTGATATTTTAAACGCTAACTTTTTATGTAAACGATCGGCCACAAATATCACACTCGATCGTTGAATATTGCAAAAAAAAAAAAACAAAAAAACAAAAAAACTTTCAACACTAGAACAAACAAAGTTCAAGGCGTTGTGCTTTAGTTAGGGCTATCATGCTTTGGTAATTAAGCTTGCAAACACATGTATACAAACAAGTGAGATTGGCCTGCAGACTAGACTCGATTGAGTGGCTTCCCATTCTCTCATGGGAATCGATAAGATTAAACCGTTTGCTGCTTTGGCAATTGGCACCATCTCATATGACAATTAAGCTTTTGTAAAGTGATTTCGACCACCATTAGTAATATTGTAAACCTTTCCTAACGTTAACGTCTATGAAACTTGAGAACAAATGACGTTTTTCTTCTAGCAATCGAATTGTCCCACATAACTCTTATATTATGGGGTGGTGATTAGTGGGATATAAAGATTAAAGGCCACCCTATATTCTGCAAATGACCTTAATTATTATATGTTCGGAACCTAGAATCGTTTGGCAAGAAAACGACGAGGGATAATCCTTGCTTGTTTGGAGTCTTGGACGACCCTACCAACTGCACTAGAGCCTTTCCTTTGAAACCCTTCTTTGATTTCCAAGATTCCAATTGTAAATTAGCAATAGGTTAGTTCGAACTAAACTAATCTAATCGGAGCTAGCCTCACAGATGTTAGTTAAAAAGATCAAGCACAGCCCTCAAATTGTCAATCACAGCATATTCACTTCCATCGAATCAAGACCCTACCGCACGTTTTAGGTTCTTGTAACCTTTGGATCTTGGATGGAGATGGAGATGGTGATCAATCATGATGAAATCTTGATTAAAGTAATTGAAAGAGTAGGAATTGTTCAGGACCAGTTCACCCACGTTTGATTGATGTCTGTGGTCTTGCATTGCGTCTTATTATGCAAGTAATGCAAAAGTTTATCTTATTTTCTTTAAATGACTCAATTCGAACTAATGTAATGTTAGATATAGTTTAACAAAACTGAAATAAGAAACCCTAAACCTAACAGCCTCTAATAATATTTTTACCTTGCATGTATGCATTTCACATCTTTCACAAAATCATATATATTTTAACATAATGCCAAGTCATTTTGTGTCAATACAAAGACACCATCAAAAGAATATATAACGTAATATATGGATCATGATGACAAATTGATTTTCTAAAACAAAATTAATATTGTAATTTATTGAGTTTTAATACCAGTTCTTAATCCACTAAAATATACATTAGACACTAAATCAATTTACTTTTGTGGTCAAATCCATCATAAAAAAGGGTTCGACACTCAGAATTCGTCCAAGTTAATTGTTCGATGCCGAAGAATATAAGCAGAAAGCAAAGAATGAAAAACAATTGAATTTTGAGCTTTAGAAAATTAAGAAGAATCCACACATCTTGGAAATTCCCAATCTATATACCATTGTAAAATTAGCAATACACAATGTTAGGAAAACTTAATCAACACTCTTGTTCTAGTAACAAAGAAAGTAGCAAATGACCCACCCAAAACCCTCACAAAAGCACGTACGACGTACTGTGGATCGATCCCCAAGCCCGCCCACCACAGCCGACTTGTATTATTCGATCAACTAATGATTGATGATGATTGATTTGATGCAGGCGCGCGCACCGCACCGCATGCAGGTGGGTACGGAAATCCACGAACCCCTCCAACCTTTCCTTTTTAAACTGAAACAGCACGGACTTCTAAAATGCTTCCAAACTGTACGGCTACCCAGAGATAGTAAAAAGCTACGTGCTTTTACTTAATCGCCTGATAGCGACTTCTCTCTTCGTAGTCTCAGACCCAGAAACTCCAAACAAGAAAGTTACATTTCTTATCTGATGGAGAAATATTTTGATTTTTTTTTTAATTACCATTAGCAGAGGATAGAAGGCGCACCCACTTGGCATCTTCTACCGTGTTGCAGCGGCCACGGCCGGCATGGACACCGTTAGAGAGTTAACGATGGCATTGGTGGCTGGTGTGGCCGTTGCAGCCACAAAGGAGGTGTCATGAGGAAGAATTGTCGTTGACATTGGGCCGTCTACGAGGAACTTACTGACAATTTCTGTGGCGGGTCTAGAGACTTGCTTGTCCCACACTCGTTCTCCCTCCCGGCCGCGGCGGCGGTGCAAGAAAGCTTCGGTGGCGTCGAGGCGGTGCGTGCTCCAGTTCCACTTGCTCCGCAGCCGGTGAATCTTTTGCAACTGGCGATGAGCCAACGTGCAAGTATTCTTCTTGATGTTGGAAATGGCTTCCAACAGAAGCGCCTCTTGGGTTTCTTCATCGTTGCCACACACTTCACCACGCAAGTAATTATGCATCTCAGGAACACCGATGGCTTTTCTGATCCCTGTGCTGTAGTCGTCCTCGTCGGCAGTAGTAGGGTCGAACATTCTCCTCACCTCGTCCACCAGACCACCCACCTCCACCATCCGATCAACTCGCTCCGACACAAACAAGTTGAGCACACGCGGCGTCACGTCCACCCACAGAAAGCAACACTCGTACCTCCTCCGGAACTCGGCGTGCTCGTCCACCAGTGCCTCTATGTAAGAGTTTGACCCACCGGCGATGATCGGTAACCGGTCACGCTCCAATATCGATTCAATGGCCAAAGAAGCATGATGCTTGAAATCATTAGCAGTGAAGTTCGAGTCAGGATCCACTGTGCCCAACAAATGATGTGGTACACCTTTGCACTCCTCCTCAGTGACCTTGTTGGTGAGGGTGTCCAAGCCTTTATAGACTTGCATTTTATCTGAGTTTATGATCTCGGCCGAATATTTTAAGGCAAGGTCTATGGCAAGTCTGGACTTACCGGTTCCGGTAGCTCCCATTACTATCACAACCTTATCCTTATTCCGACTGAAAAGCCGATCCATGGATAGTCCGGCTGGCGGCCCTTGGAATCTTATCATCGGCTGTATTTGAACTACTTGTTGGCAGGCAGACATGGAGAAAAGAGTTTGCATTATTGAAACCTGCCAAGTTGACCCAAAACCAAAATTAAAACACATACATACAGGGTTTTAATGGAAAATCACATATCCAAAGTTAATCAAAGCTTAAATCTTCTGGACCACCTTACCTTTTAACAACGAAAAACGCGGCGATTTGTTGAGAAAAAAATTGGCTCTTCACAACCTATTTCCTTGCTAGCTGCTGAGAAAGAGATCGAGAGGGTGGAGATAGATAGAATAAAGGAAAACTACGTAATTGAGCTAGATGTTGAAAACGGGTTTGGGAGGTTTTTGGATTTTGTAGCTCGATAGGTACATGCAAGGCTCGCTTAGCTTCTTATGTTCAGAACCACATATACCAATTATCCTCAAACGTGTATGCAAATATGTTCGATATTTCCACCGGGAAGCTAGAAAGGCTGAGGGCTTTCTTTTGTTGGTGGAAATGTTTAGGGAGGTCTGTAAGATCTGTCTTGGACCTGAAACACTACCTAAGTGCCAAAGCAGAGAAGAGCCGAGGAGCTTTGATATGGATGAAGATGGAAAATACTTAGGCAGAGGATTGTTGGTGTAAGCTTTGGCTTTGACTCGAATGGAGGCAAAGACACATGGACAAGCGTGGCGCAAGTTAAGTTGAAGCCTTTGTGCAGAATCAATGTCTTATTTATAGTAATGCGCAAGGACCTCTAGGTTGAGTCAAAGGGTTATATTGGCGAAATTGCTTGTTTATTTTGTGAACCCTAATCGAAATGGAAAGGAAATTGTGGAGGCCTGGAGGGGCCACACACTAGTACATTGAAAGTGTTGAACACCAAGTTTTCTATGCTAGTTAATTATGGATATACATTGCTAATACCATTTTATAGTAGCTTAAACTTTCGGTGAGATATGTTATATTGACAGAATTATATCAGAGTTCTTAGAAATGCTTTTTAAGTCACGTCATCCAGTATCGATCGGTTATTTTTAAATATAACTAGAAGGAAAACACACACCATGTGTGTGCCTTAATTTTCACATTAGTTTTTTTGATAGGTAATTTTCACATTAGTTGATCATATCACCTTGGGGTTAAGCCATAATACACAAGGATGAAAAATTGATTTAGAAAAAAGTAGTTACTTATTCTCATTTAATTAATGTAACAAAAATTGTTGATAATTTTGTAAGAGCATATTTATCAATGCTAGTCATTTTTATTTAAATTTTAGTTAAATTAGCTAAAATGTCAATGATCTCTACTTTAGCTAGTATTAAATTAACATTATTCTATAAAATGAGGATTAAATAGTTTATATGTATTTATATATCACATCAAATATCTTAAAAAGAATACATTAAATTATAAAGAGCATCATCTCGCTCTCTATATTTAGTTAGCGAGATAACTAAAAATCATAAACTTTGGTTAGTCTGTTGAAACTCTTAAAATACCTAAAAAGTTAAACACGTTTTCTAAAATAGCTAAAAAACCAAAATGGAGAGTGACAAAGATGATATAAGCTGTTACATTAACTATATATACAATTTTACTAATTTATAGAATGAAGTGTTGTTTTAGTATTTCCGCTTGCAATTCAGATCCTTATTTTGCAATTTCCACTTTTTCTGTGGTAAATTCTTTATATTAAAATAATCCAACGTTACAATCATGAGATTTTAGTGGTAGACATAAATTCCTCACTTTTCTAGCCTCCTTACCTAAACTAGTGATTACAAGGTTACTGTTGGACCCTTCTCAGTTCTTGTCCATTGTGCACTTCGATTTTTGTTTAAAATGCTGCTAAAACTATTTTTCCTTAACATGATTAACAACATGTAAATGAAATGACTTATGTGACAAAATCTTCCCACAAATGGCGCCAATGTTAATGCAGTGGATTATAGGCTACTTATTCTTTGTCTTTGGCAGGTAAGGACCCGACTGTTGCTTTGGAAAGAACCATGAATGAGACCCTAACTCTATCAAAGGAAATACAAAGTGGCGTCAGGAGAAGAGTCCGCGGCTTAACAGTCTACGATACTCCGATGCCTAAGTCAGTCAATATATTTATCTTGATAAGGTAATGATAGGTAAGTACGAAATACGTAGTAGTGGTAAGTAGTCATTTATGTGAAGCTTATGTCTGACCTAAGTGTCGCTGGATATGGCCGGTTGGACATATGTATCTATAGTATTCTAACATATATATGTATATGGCCTTAGATCTAAGTTGATTCAATGATCGTTATTACCTGTGGGTGTGATTAGACAAGTGACATGATAATAATATTATTTTTAAAATTTAAAAGATTTCATAAAGAAAATCAAAGTCAAATCTCATAAAGAAAATCAAAGTGAAATCTTTGCAAGATTGAGTGCAGAAGAACACCAAATGAACTCCAGGTTATTGTCAAAGAGGTGTACGTGCTTTCCTTCAAATAAATCCCAAGAGTCTAAGACCGCCATCTTCTTGAAAAAGAAAAAGACTAAAGAAGAGTTTATATATGGATGATTGGTAGTTCAGTATGATAGTGTTTGATTGATTTCTATATATTTTACAAGAAATTTTTAGATGCTACAGGAGGACCACATGTCAGTATGATGTAGTCCTATATTTCAATTAAATATTGACACTTAGATTTATTACAACTAAAATATAAACTAAAATTTTCTATTTTTTTATGAAAAGACCTTTATGAGTCTTTGTTATGTTTGGACTAGGGTTTAGGGTTTGGGGTTAGGGTTTAGATGTTAGGGTTTAGGGTTTAGAGTTTAGGGTTTAGGGTCTAGAGTTTGTAGTTTAGGGTTTAAAAAAAAGTAACAACAAACCCAAAATTGTCTTTAACAAAATAGCTGATGTAATTTTTCTTACTAAAATCCAAGTGTCAATATTTGATTGGAATATAAGACCACGTCATACTGTCACGTGGTTCTCCCGTAACGCTGAAAAATTTCTCATATTCTACAAGTAAAAGAATTAGATTTGCCCAGATGAGTTAAGTCTTCAAAGGTATTAACACCACTACAAATGTGAGCAACACCCACATTAAAAGTGTGTGGCAAAATTAGACTGATACCCACATGTGTGTGGCGAAGACCCAATGTCACACATGCAGCTACAATTTTTCGGTGTGTGCGCTCTAGAAGTGTGGCAAGGAGAGAAAACCCACATTTACATCAAAATGTGACTTTGATTGAATTCTGACATTTGTGGGTCAGGTATGAAATATAATATTGTGTGGAATTTCAACGGATCATAAATGAATCTCAATTTTTTTGGGTAATATTTATCAATTATTCTCATTTTATAAATTCATCCTCAATTGATTTAGGGGGGGGGGGGCTCAAATTCTGAATTAAGTCCATTTATTTTTGTTCTTGATGGTTCTTCAAGGAGATTCCAGTATTCGTAGAGAGCTAATATCAATTCCTACAAGGAGTTCATCAGGGAGTTAGTATTCCTTTTAATCGGACAAGAAAACAAACAATAGAAATCGATTACCAAGTGATATGAATACAAAATGACATCTTTACCTGGAGAGAATCAGGTCAAGGATTAGCTCCCGTTCTTTGCACCAAGTTATTTCAAGGTACTAACTAACATCTTCTGGGTCGAATCTGATCTCAAAAAATTAAATATACGACATCAAAATTCACCCAATTTAATCACAATAAAGAGAAAAAGATGAATACTGGAACCAAAAACTCGGTTAGAATTACCCAAAAATCACAGTCACCGATGTAAGCAATTCCTGGATCTATTTAGCAGCACTATCACTAGTGGAGAAGGAGCTGGGGCTTCTTCACTATACCTAAGGCTGAACAAGATCCCAAATCCAGAATGGGTGGGTGTTGACGGTGAAGAGTCTGGACCCCAAATCTCAGAGCTTCATCTTCTTCTTCAAGTCTGAAAAAGAACCAAATTTTACTTAAATCCAGAATTAGGAAGTTATATAATACTGAGGAAGGAAAAAGATACAGAACCACCGAGAATTTGGTCAATTACCAAACAAAAGTGATGTCGACAGCGGTCGTTGGCTCGAAGTTGAAAGTCGGAGGCGGTCGGAGCTTTGGTCTTGCACACAGAGAGAGAAAGAGAAGAGAGAGAGAGAGAGGCGGACGAACCTAAGTGAAAGAGAGAGATAAGAAAAGAATTGAAAAGATACAAGTGTGGGACGGTGAGAGAGAGGAGAGAGGAGAGAGGAGAGAGATGAGAGCCTTGTCAGGTTTAAGTAGGAAAAAAAAACAATAATATATTCCCTAGCCACAATTGCATGCAATTATGGGACAATGTCTCACTTGCAATACCAAAAGGGATGGGTTCGACCCTAAACAGTAGAAGTTCCCACATTTACAAATATATGTGGTAAAGCAAATGTGGCCTTTGGCCATCATTGATGTGGTAACATGATCAATTGAATCGCCCATTCAATTAAGAAGATTGATTAGGCTTTGTTCGGTTGTTTACAGATTATTGTGCATATTTGATGGCTTCCTAGCTATATGAATATGAGCATGTACGTACACCATTTTTTACAAGATCCGCCCCAAAACACACAGGAAAACAGACAAGTCTTACGAGATCCACTCTAAAAGAGATTATACCGAAATTCCGGCATAACCTCCTCTAAAGATGGACAACTCAATCTATACTAAAACACACTTCAACTATATCAATCAATCAACACCTGAAGCCCTCCACTCCACATAACACAACAACATAAAAGCAATCCAAACCAATATTCAACTACACTACATAAACAGGAAATGAACATCCAGAGTTAACTCTCTCTATTTGGGTCATAATCCTTAAAACTCACTTCAACTTAATTTACATAATCTCATGGTTTTGAGAGCACTAACATTTGAAACGTCGTTAGCGTGAGTGGATGAAAAATAGACCAATTAATAAATATTCAAGAACAAACTAGTACGAAATCTAATGTGATATGCTTTTCCATTTATACGAAATTTAAAAATTTCCATGCATGCAAATATTATAAGCTCATCAAAAATTCACACTAACCCCGCTAGCCATAAAACAACAAGAAAATAAATATATCCCTCATATAAGGAACTCCCCAAATTAATGGACTAGCCCTGCTAGTCAAATTAACAACTCAACTAAAAGAACCTATATGGCCATATAAGTGAGTCTCCCAGACTCGGATGCCTCCCAAGTATAGTACTCCCATACTCCATGTACCTTCACGTCGAGTTAACAGATAGGGCACAAGGCTTGCGTGATGCCGCCGGCAACATCACATCACCACTAGGGTGGAAAGGGCTTACGTGACCCCACTTGAAACGTGAGAGTCACATCACCTCGAAAGTGGAACGACATGCTAGCATTGATATCATATAATTCAACAATTATGGCATAAAAAGAAAATATAAATTCATGTGAGTTTCCCCGAAACTCATATTTAAAGCATATGTACGATTCCCAACCGTACTCAGAAAATTCTAAGAGAAAAGAAACAATTTAAATTTGATAACGTGTCCCACACATTATAATGCTTAAGAGAATGAACAACTTAAACTTGGAAAAGAAATATAATGAACCACCTATGAGATCATGCATGCATATTAATTCAAAACCAAAATGTCCACTCACAATATAGGCGGCTAAGCCTGACGTCGGTCAGAGCCCTCCTCACGTGGTGTCTCCTCTCGTCCTGTACAAAACTACATTTAAGGTCTGAGACAACAATGCAAGAATATCAAAGTTAACAAAGTAAAGCAATGCCATACTCACTCATTCTATACTCTAAAGACTAAAAAGAACTCCAACTCTTTATCAATCTCTTCCAATCTTCCCCCACGCTTTAACACATAAATAAAAATATAGAATCTCCTATGGATGAGACTCATCTTTCCTCTTCCACCAAAATCAACTTAAAAATTTCCTAGATCCTAATCAACTCTTAACAAATTTTTCAATACCTCTTTTCAACTCACTTCCCCTCCATAGAGTAACCAAAACTATCCCAAATTCCAAACACCCTTCACCACAAAATCATCATACACTATAACAACATTATCCCCTTCTAGAAATCTACCAAAATTCCTCAAAACCACCACCAAGACCGGCAGCAGCCACTGGCGCTGGCGGTCAACCACTGATAGTGGCAGTCAACCACCCTCACCATATTAACTTCAACCAAAATTAACAAGGCATATGTCAATCTCTTCCTCTCAACAAGCACAACAACAATCACAACTAGTAATAAACCTAGAACCCAAGGAGTACGTTGGCTGGAAAATACCTCCAAAGCTCAAGAACACACTAATCCTGATTTGCTCTATACTTTGAATCGTTCTATCACTTTTGGATGGTTGAATGACCAATCAAAGAGCTACAAATACCCTCAAGAATCATTGGAAAAAGGGAGTTTCGGCTAGGGCAAGATGCACGACGGCAGTGGCGTCACCGCACCTTAACGCCGGCGATTTTGAGCTGATTACCACCCTAGGTTGGACGAGCGGCGTCCCAGCTATCGAACAAGACCGGTGCGGCAGCTAGGCTTGGTCAGACGACGGCGATCCATCTGAGAGAAGTCGGACGGGTCGGGCTCGGGGAGAGAGAAAGTGAGGGTGGGTATTTTCTGTTTTGTTTTTTCTTCACCGAAAATAGAAAGTTTCCCACTTATAACACTAGCCCAAATATGGAAGCTGATATTATTTTAGCTGCACTTCATTTACAAACTCCCATTCGGGTAACTAAAAACCTAAGAACTCAACTAAACCACCTCTAACAAAAATAGCCACACAACTCCCAAATTGATTTACCACAATTAAATAAGAAACCACAACATAAAAAGTATTACTAAGTTCGGGGTGTATCATTTTTGCCATATATGTGAATCTGGATTTTTCTTCTTTTCTTTCGTTAAAGAAACCACCACCGTGTTCTATATTATGGAGATCGATGTAAAACCTTTTTCTTTGGTTTTTATTAAAAAAAAATAGATTTTCATCTTGAAATAATTTTAATGCCATTTCACTTGCCTAATCACACCCACACTTAATGATAACCATTTGATCAACTTAGATCTAAGGGATGAAAATAGGTATAAAAAATAGTGTCAAAATTTGTGTCTTTTTTGAACTAAAAAACAATTGTCATTATTACTAAAGTAGAGGGTACAATACGAATCGATCTGTTGTCATGTGTACAGAGGACAAGTAAGATTATCTGATTTGTATGAGGGTTGCATCCTTGTTACAAATTTCGGCTTACAAGGAACCTATAATCTAATAGCACATAGATCATAGGCAATTATTTCTAACAAACTAAAAGCAAGAAAATAAAAGCTCCCCCATGTGAAAAGTATGGACCAAGAGCAATTGTTTCGAAATAAGCAATTAATACTGAAAATGCAGAAGGGAAATAGAAAAAAAAAAGACTTCAAAGAACCTCTTTGCCCTTCAAGTTAGGGCTTCGAGGAAGGAGTCAGATCTTCCTGATTGGCATCTCTTTTGGGCATCTGGAGCCGACAGGACGTCCCCGCTTCTTCTTTTGACCTTCAATTGCAACCGATGCCATCTTAACTAGTTCATGGGTGATGGTGGGAGGCTTCTCTTCCTCTTGCATCTTCTTCGTACCCATTGTGTTCCGTGAACCCATAGGGCGTCTTCTCTTCTTTTTGGGAGGAGCAAAAACATAATCTGAGAGCTCGATAACCTTCGAGTTAGTGAAGGCCAAAGGAGGAAGCATATGCTTGATTAGAGTTTTGAATACCCAAAGAGGATGATGATGATGCTAGCATATTGGCTATGCTAGGGTTTTTGCCAATAGATGGCGATGGAGTGATGAAAAACTTGCTTTTCGATCCTTTCAAAGAGGGTGAGAGATCAAAGTTTGGGTGCAAAGAGGTCATGAGAATGATTGAAAATAAGGAGATCTGATGAAAGATAGAGCTTTTTGCGGTTTAGTGGCCGTGCTCTGGAGAGAGAGAACGACTTAGGATTTTAGGGTTTAGGTGCGTGTTGTAGAGTGACTTGAATATGTGTGTGACCAAACCCATATCTATATATTAATACTGCTAAATTCTTGTTGTAATCTCATAATTCGTCTCTTTTTATCTTTCTATTTGAGGTTCAAAATCTAATACTTGTCTTTAATACATTGGACCTTTCCGAATAAAGCAAGGCTCTGTTTCAAGAAATGTATTCGTATATATCTAGCTAGAGATCGTCTCAAGAAGGTAGCTACATCACTTCATATAAGTAAAAGTAATGTTAATGGTTGTCAACTCGAACTCGAAGTAGGAAGGGGGGGGGGGGGGGGGGGGGTGTATGATTCCCTTAAACACCATTAGTTAAGTGAGGTTAGCTTTTCTTAACATGGGGTTTAGGTTATGTCCTTATTCCCTTTGAAAATTGTATGGGTGGGTAATGGAATGGGATCGTCGGTTTCACGAAAGCTGTGGGCAAAGGGAATTTTCTTTTTCGCGGTTTTGATTCCTCCATAAATATATGGTGAAGGGACAACCTAAGGCACAGTAGGCCATATATATGTTTATGAGGATTCACTCTTTTAGTTTAGTAAATGGCCTTTGGTTCCTAGTAAAATTGAAGTTAATTTTTCATTAACCTCGAACAAATATTGACAAGGAAGTTGAGAGGATCGTTCCGTAAGTAAAAACAACCATCATCCTGAAAAAAGTATCTTGAAATTTCTTTTTATCCCTTTTAACTGATTATATGCAAAAGATGTATATATGTACATGTTATATCAATATGACAATATCATCGTAAATTGCTGGTTGAAATGCATTGACCACGAATCCTTCTTGAACTCGAGTGTTAGATGTGTGCAAACGCGACATGCATACATGCAACTAATGTAAATAACTGTTTTAATATACACACACACACATATATATATATATATATATATATATATATATATATATATATATAGGGTTCTTCTACTAAGACATCTCTTATTTTGGTTTTATGAGGGATAGATGATTACACAAACTTTTCGATTATATTTTTGAATCTCCACCGTTCAGTTTGTTGGTCCTTATATATAGATCAATTATGCAAATTTTCAACCAATTTGGTGATCGTTAAGGTGTCGAACAAGATTAAATCAATGAGCGAACCAATCTGCCAAACATAAACCGTCCATGCTTATAATTATAAATCTTAGTTTTGAATGTCTTAACGATTACCAAAATTTCTGCAAATTTGCAGAAATGATCTACTCATATAGAACTACATATTGAACGGTGGAGATATGATTTTGTGATCGAAAAGTTGGTGTAATCCCCCATCCCTCATATATGTCAAAAAAAGGGATCCCTTAGTGGAAGGACCCTCTATATATATAATTCTTTTCAAATAAGGATATCCTTACCTTAGTTAAGGTACAGATTTCCTTATTAGACCCATTTTTCGATCATATTTTCTCATCTTAACCGTTCAGTATCTAGGTATATATGTGTAGATCATCTCTACAAATTTTTAATCAAATTGATAATCGTTAAAGAATTTAAAACTATGATAAGAACGTATACGGTTCAGGATGAACAAATTCGGTTCGTTCGTTGATTTAATACATTTTCGATATCTTAACGATTTACCAAATTACCTGAAAATTTGCAAAGATGATCAAGTCATATATATCTAAATACTGAACGGCTATGATGTGAAAATATGATCAGAAAATGGATCAAATTAAAGAAATCGGTACCTTAACTAAGATAAGAATGTCCTTATTTGTAAAAGCATGTATATATACACACATAGTTATTCCTGAATTAGTAAGCACTTACTTTGTTTGGACCCCGTTTTAGTGGAGCGCCCAATATCCTGGATTTTTCTCTTCTCTAGGTGGAGGACTGCTAGCTTATATCGCCAAAATCCATGTCCTCTAAATGATTTTTAGGTTATGTTAATTTTAACCACTATAGTTTTGGCGATTGAAGGTAATTAATAAGTATCAAGTTAGGCTTCCTTACTTTGTTATATGGGCTTGTTTGTAGGCTGGCAGCTGAAAGACAATGATCAAATTAATTGTACACACAAGCTAGATAGCTAGGCAGGGGCGCAGGGCACAACCAACAAACTTCCTTAGATTCCAGAAGAGAGGTGAGTATGTTATACTAATTGCATGCTGGATCACTCTTGAAGAGGAACCAAAAAAAACCAGGGAACAGTATTATGGCATATATATTGGCATTTGTTACATGCATGCTCGTGTGTCTTTTAGGAAAATCAAGAATTCCCATGTCCAAAACCAAATATTGGCACTCAGCACAAAAGGACATACGATACATTATGAATAAAAATCAACATTATCTCGAGTACCAACTTGTCATAAACTTAATGTCAAAAAGATGCAAATCAAATTGTCAAACAAATTAAGCTTAAAAGAGAATTGAAGTATATATGCAGATCGAAGAGCGTGAGAGTTGTACTAGGGCCTGTTGTTTTCTCATGATTTGATCGGTAATGATGAGTTCGGTGTTCGTGAGTGTCCAAGTTCTTTAAAATAACAAATTCAAATGCTGGTGCACCCAAAAATATACATATATAAGTAGAACGAGATAAAAAGGACCTCATCAGTCATCACATACTTTTGGCATGGAGGAAAACCTTTTGCTCTTGTCTTTCATTTATACGAATATTCAAACTCATCAACCTACAAAAGCTACTCATTATTTCCTAGAGTACTTTACTCGAGCGTGACCAATAATTTTGGTTAGCCTTTCCTTCTTTCATCATTTGCATCGATCCCTCGATGAGAATTGTTTATGTTGATATAGTGCTAAAACTTAAACTAGGTTGTTTTATAAATCTAAATCTAACGAGTTATTGTCTGAAGCACATTGCGTATAGTAAACAAAAATATAGAAATATGATCATCACTATCTATAATTTTTTGTTTATCAATCACTGTCACCATGTCATTTCATATTATGTAAGTGCTCATTACCGCGTAGACTTTCAAATTAAATCACACGTGTATCACGAAAATTCTTTTTCGTGTTAAGATGCAAATGAACTGAGTAAGTAATATGTAATATTTTAATCCGATCATCCATATCGCATTATCATGTATGTATTCTGATTTCGTTAACAAAATTAAAACCCAAAAAAATTAGTCTTAAGTGTTTCCAACACAGGAGATGAGAACATGAGGTCGAATAAGATGTACTCTTATTATGGGCACTTAATTTGATCGGATCAAAAATGAAAATGAAATGAAGGAATTTAATATCTCTAATCTTCATTCAATCTTCGCATACGGCGATTTGAGGACTTGCACATTAATAGTGCAAATACACCGTAGTGGTTAAAATGCGTTCCGAACTTAACTCGACCCCGTGTCACAAATGACAAACCATGAGTTTATTAGGGTTTGAGAGCAAAAGCTAGAGATCGAGTGAGAGCACCAAAACCTCAAATGATTACATTCCTCCTTCCACATCTACCAAACATTACCTTTCAAGGCAATCATAAGCAAGTCAATAACTATAATGTCTTTAACGATATAGTAGAATTTCCTGGCTACCCAATAAAGGAGCCCCCGTGCGCAAGAAACCCATAATATACAATCATCATGATACAAAATCACGACTTTAAATTAAGGGGAGCATGATGTATATTCATATCCATGCGAATTTATAAATGTATTATCTGGGGTTGTTTCTTTCATTTGTGCCCACCTTTCGATTCCAATTGACCCTGCTTGTTCCATTCAGAAGCACTACTGATAAGTGCATGCTACTATTTGTATATACTTTGAGAGCTTAACTATAGTTAAGGCCATCTGTAATCATTTAAAACTTGTATAAAATGACAAATTGCAGCAAGAATCGTCATAATGTGTATCACATGTACGAAATCATCCTCTTCAAACGTCGAGCGGCCGCGGCTTCTCTACGGGTCATGGACTCATGGGTGAAGCAAAATATTTTGGGGCCTGAGATTAGGATTATAAGTAACATATAGGTTATGTTGGATTGTGGAAAAGAGAAGCATGCAAAGTCTTGAAGAAGTTTGCAACCTTTTCCAGAAACCACTGCATCGATCTTTAGGCACAAGTATCTGTATACCAGTGCTAATTGCATCCAATGAACTTTTCACCCTTTAATTTGCTGCAAATTTTGATTTTGTTGGACTACACGAGCATCCGATCAATTTACTTTTTACTCGACGTAGTTTGTAAAACTGTATCCTAGGATTCCTAGCGCATGATTGCTGGCGTGAGTACAGATCAATAATTTCACTCTTTTATTTCTCAGCAATCATTGATGTATAGAAGTAGAAGCTTCTACTTAAGTCTGAGCTTGACATATTACAGATCCATGAATTTTCTACTAATGATCGATTTGATGATTCGTTGAGTGGGATTGGACTTGCTTCCATTTAACTTGACTTGAGCTCGAAATTCTCTTCAAGGTCAAATGAAGTAAGCACTCAAGTCTCTATCTACAAGTTGGCCATGGTGGGTTGGGGATTTTCTTTAAGGTCAATCTTACCCATTTTTGTGGCCAATAATATGCGCCATTATCTAGTCTTACAGAACATTATGACTACAATAATTTTCAGAACTGCATAATTGCGTTTGCCATATTAGGAGGAAACTTTTAAAGCCTTCATATCGAAAACGCAGGCTGCAGCCGCTAATGTTATATAATATATAACCAAGTCGATCAGGATCGCAACGATGGTTTAACAAGACTGGAGATATATGTATATATACCAGTTAATCAGTTATCTATCCCTAATCCTATTCGTAATTAATTTGTAGAACCTAACCATCATTGTGTTTTGGCCACACCATTAAGTCTGGGTATGTAAAGTCTCTTTTAGTCGTTGCGTGCGTGCCATCTTGCGGACGCGAAATGTAATGGTTGTAGTAGCGGGGTACGCTTAGCCTTTTGCTTCTAATCAAGCGACTGAGGATGCAGAGAGCACCAACTCCACTACAGGGTTCTTCAGATTCGCCTTGCGTACTGGGCAAGGACTTACAGTAGTCCGCCTGAGCATCACAATATCGATACTCGACGTAAATCGAGCAGAGATTCAACCGGGAAGGAAGGAAAAAAGACAAAGCTCCGGGGAGTGTACAGAGAAACGAAAGCAAAGCTCCGAGGAGTGTTTGGAGGTTCAACTGTGTTGAAGGTATTGTTTTTTTTGTTGAGTTGTTGAGTGTGTTGAGAGTCTCATCGAACTCCTTTATATAAAGTTATTTAGGGCCACATGTATTGGCCTAAAGCATATCAAAAACTTGTAAGAGTCTTCAACGATAAATGTAGCTTAGGCATATTAACCACTTGCTTGACATGATTATGTTTCAGCGAAGTAACACTACAAGAAGAAAGACTTTAGCCGACGAAAAAAAAACCAGGCCGACGAATCAATTTTTCGTCGGCTAAAGTAGACTTTAGCCGACGAAATTTTCCTTCGTCGGCTAAATTACATTTTCGTCGGCTAAAGATGACTATAGCCGACGAAAATATAATTTCATCGGCTAAAGTTCTTTATATTCGCAGATCTGGACAGCAGCTCATCTGAGAAAAAAAAACGGGAGAAAATGGTTTTTGCCGAAGAATAACCTAATATTTCGTCGGCTATAGTTATTTTTTAATTTTTTAATTACATATTATAGCCGACGAATACGTTAGGGTAACAAGCTTAACTCCCAGAATGGTGGAATGCCTAGTCTGTTGCATTGATTGGCTAAGAGGCAACAGTTCTGCTGCTCTGTACAAAGAGACCACAGAAAATGAGCTTGCTCTATATGCTGAATTAGAAAAGCTTGAAGCTGTTAAGTTAGTTTTGAAATGTTGAATAATTTCAGTTTTAAATGTTTATAAGTTCAAATCTAATACTTGTTTCTATTTTCTGTGACTAAGGTCTTCCTCAATTTCTACATGTGAGGAGTGAAGACTAAAGTATAAGTGATGTTGTTGATCGCATTTTGGTGGCCATTGAATAAGAGGGTCTGCAACATTTCTGCAATCACTACAAAAAAGAATTCAGTTAGCCACCGGAAATCGCCACGGCTCAGATTTGCCGTCGCCATTGATCATAAATTTGCGACGGCGCAGCGACGGTAAACAGGCCGTCGCTAAATCAATACCAGTTTGCGACGGCAACATCTTACCGTGGCAAAATAAGGAAAAATTCGCGACGGCAAACTAGCGCCGTCGCGTCCGGTTTTATCAACGGCGACGACAAGTGAGTGCCGTGGCGAGAAACTGATTTTATTTCTGATTTAATGCTACGGATGGGTTCGCCGTCGCCTGTATCCTTTCAGTGTTGGAAGGCGCCAATTATCCCGCTTCGATTTTGACCCAAAAAAAGGCCAATTTTCTAAAACTGAAACCACTCTCTCTTCAGATCCATTTATCCTCTCTCTAATTCAGACAAACCCCCATCTCAATAAACCTAATTCCTCTCTTCAAACTAATTTCGCCCATCTTTACGTCGTCGTTCCTCTTCCTATTTCTCTACTTTCAATCTCTAATTCGTCTACTTCCTCAGTCACTCCTTCTTCAAAGAACATAACTCTCAATTAAAGAAGTCTCAGTCAGCTCTCTTGGTTTCGTCTCCTCCCTCTCAGACCCTCACGATTACAACTAATCGAAGAAACTGGCTTCGAATCTGATAAGGTAAAACCACTCTCTGCTTCTTTGATTCTGTTTATTTTAGTGAATTTGAGTTGGGTTTTTGGTTAGAATCGAGATTAGAAACTAGGTTCTGGGTTGTCTTGTTGGGTTTTCGTTTTAGTCACGCATGACAAGTGTTTGATGGTTGTTATTGGGAGAATGTGGTGTGGTTTGGTAGGTAGGGGTATTAAGAAGAAGCTAACCAGGGGAAGGAAGGTAGGATCCGAAATGCTTGGTGGCCCAAGTATTGGGTTGGGATGATAAACCGCTTGAGCTCCTTGCCAACACAAACGGCGAGAAACCCTTTTACGACGTTTGTGAAGGAACTTGATGCCTCTGCTGCCATTATTGCTGCTTGGAGTTGTTGTAGTAGTGCTGCCATTATGCCTCCAAGTACAAGTTTTAGCAATAAAACTCAAAAATATGTCATATAGCCTTTGATTAAGCAAACACATCCATGACACTTTCATCCCACCTTTACGGATTTTGATATCCCTTTTGGCTCTTCAGCTCTAGTATTGTAGCTGATTGAAAGAGAAAGCGCTTTAAGCTAGACTTTTCAACATTGGTGTTTTGGTGTTCACAGCTTTTACTGATTTGCATTTGAAGATCAGAAGGAGAAGATATGGGGAGGGTGGACTATTTGGCTATGAAAACTGACCCAGTTGTGGCCCAGAGACTCATCAGGGATGCTACTAGGCTTGGTGGGATTGGTTTCGGTACTACTGTTCTCAAATGGCTTGCCTCCTGTGCTGCCATGTGAGTGCCTTCTCTATCACTCTCTTAGAATTACATTTGGTGTTTGATGTTTGTTGCAGTCACTTTTATCCTATTAGTGTTTTGTGGGCGGTTCATAGTTGTCACTTTCTCTTGTTACAATTGTGTTCTGTGTTTGATCAGATTTAGGGATGTAGAAACTAGAAAATGGGGAAAGTGACAGTCTTGGTTGTAAATAGTATCCAATGATGAGAGTTGGTATAAATACCTTGGTAGATTTTCTAATTGTTTGGAAGGGAAAAGTCAATTAAGTGATTCGATTTGGTCTTCATCTAATGGATATTCTATTCTTTGATTAAAGAACATATAGTTCCCAATCTGCTGCATATACTTTTATTTCTCTTTCTTACGGATTTATGCCTCTCTATATTACAGTAAGGTCCCTTGTGAGGAACTATTTATAACATGGGGTAGTCCACAAAGGCATTGACATATACAAGTAAACCATTGTATATGTCAGTTGATAGTGAATGCTACCACTTGTATGAATTAAGTTTGAATAGCCAAGATGTAGCCAATTGTGTGGACAAACAACATTCGTTGTCCATTTTGATGTTGATTTCTGTACATGACTTTATCAGGTTTTGCTTGTATATGAATGAAACAAAATGAAGAAGTATTTCAGATTTCAGGATACATTTTTCTTCTCTAAGCCCTTCGTTCAATTTTGTTCCTAGCAATTGGTCTCTGAATTTTGTCTGAGATGTGCTTTCTTAAAAGTTCAGTCTAAGAATATATTGAATGCAGTTATTTGTTGGTATTGGATCGAACAAACTGGAGAACAAATATGTTCACTTCACTCCTACTCCCTTACATTTTCTTTAGTCTTCCTTGGGGGATCTTCAACTTACTGAGGTAAATTATGTACTTTTGTTTATACATTTTCTTCTGGACTTTACAACCTTTTTATTGTCAATAGCCTCAGATATTCACAACTTTTTCTTCAATATATATAATTTAGAGGAGAGGTTGGAAGTTGGATTAATTGCTTTTGTTGTTGTTGTATTGAGGCTTTTCTTCCCAAGGCATTTCCCAGGCAAGTCATATATTGTACTGCTTTGATTACATTTTTCAGTTCTGTGTACTCAAGTTTGCTCAGCTGACTGCACCCACAATCATCTAATTGTGTAGGTATTATATCATTTTCTTGAATATCTTATCTTAATGTTACACGCTATATGTAGGAAGATTCTGTTTTCTAATTTGAGTTCAGCCAAGTTTATTGGACACTGAAGCTACTACTCTTCCCTGTATATGAGATCAAATATCAAAAAGTATACCATGCCTCTACATCTTTGTTATAGTTTTATATTGAAAAAGCTATTGCTTTGCAGTTCTTGCTAAATACTTTTACTTTGCAGTTCTTACATTTTCTTTAGTCTTCCTTGGGGGATCTTCAACTTACTGAGGTAAATTATGTACTTTTGTTCATACATTTTCTTCTGGACTTTACAACCTTTTTATTGTCAATAGCCTCAGAGATATTCACAACTTTTTCTTCAATACATATAATTCAGAGGAGAGGTTGGAAGTTGGATTGCTTTTGTTGCTGTTGTATTGAGGCTTTTCTTCCCAAGGCATTTCCCAGGCAAGTCATATATTGTACTACTTTGATTACATTTTTCAGTTCCATGTACTCAAGTTTGCTCAGCTGACTGCACCCACAATCATCTAATTGTGTAGGTATTATATCATTTTCTTGAATATATTATCTTAATGTTACACGCTATATGTAGGAAGATTCTGTTTTCTAATTTGAGTTCAGCCAAGTTTGTTGGACACTGAAGCTACTATACTCTTCCCTGTATATGAGATTAAATATCAAAAAGTATACTGAGCCTCTACATCTTTGTTATAGATTTATATTGAAAAATAATTGTTTTGCAGTTCTTGCTAAATACTTTTAAAAAGGGACACTTTGATGTTCTAAGTAATGGAAATTCTTTTTTGTTATAATGAATATTTTTGAAGTATGGTTTAGTATGAATTAGGGTGAAGGTGCTTGATTTACTTAAATCTAGATATGGTTTTAAGCAATAGGGTCAATGCTTGAGCATGCAATAGGTTTTTGTTTTCACCTTTCACTTCAAATCACAACTAATTGTAGAAAATGGTCTCATTTATACAATAGGTACCAGCTGATGCAACAAGTGGCCATGAGGCTAGGAGGGAGTTCATAGGAGAGGGAGATGCTAAGGCCACTGCCCATTTTGATTCAACTTTTGATGATGTAACTGGTCACCATGAAGCTCCTGCATGCTTTAAGTTTATGTCATATTGTTGTGTTTTAGAATGTGAGAGAACATGATTATGCTGGAATATTGTTGTCTCTTTATGAAGCTCTTTTTATTGTTGTAGCACTTTGTTGGTTTGGTTAGGTTCCATCATGTGGAATAATGTTTATGTTGGATAATTTGGTTATGAAATGAATGTTGGTCATTGTGTTGATTTTGTTGGAATGAATGCTAGTTGATGGTGGTGTAGTACCTTGTTGATTATGGTTGTTATTGTGAATTGAATGAGATTTGAATTTGCAGATTTCTGGTAAAAATGAGATTTGAAACAATTGTGGTAACAATTTTTGCAGTTGGCGACGGTAGAGTCCCGACGCAAATGGTTTTGGCGGAAAAATTCAAAAATTTAATTCAGATTTGAAAATTTTTAAATATCATAGCGACGGTAATCGCCGTCGCCAACATAGGTATTTGTGACGGCAAATTCAGTAGCCAATTTCCGTTGCTAATTAAGCGACGGGCTTTGCCGTCGCTATTTGCCGTCGCAAATATGGTTGTGACGGCTCACTGCCGTCGCCAAAAGCAACGGCCACGCCCTCAACGGCGACGGGAAAAATGCCGTCGCCACGCCGTCGCCGTTGGTCTTTTGCGACGGCAGAATGACTTTTGGCGACGGCATTTTGCCGTGGCTAACTGAATTAATTTTTGTAGTGAATTCTGCTGGTTTCATTTATGTTTAATTATTTATAAGTTTCATTTTTGCTTTGAACATGGGTTGTCATTTGGTATTTGAACCAAATTTTGGATTTTTGATGGTTATGGTATTTTATCTATTGAACTTATGGTACTTGTGATGTTTTTAAGTTTCTAAGTATAATGGATGATTAGTTGTGATTATCAGCTTCTGTTCAAATTTTTGGAAGTTATGCAGGTCTGTAAAAGTATGAAGTATTAAACTGTTGGATAAATTTGCTGAAAATGATGTAAATGAAAACATGTTTGGACTCCAATTCTTCTGAGTTGGGCCTGAAAATTTAAAAAATAAATTTGACCCAGTTATGACCGAAACTGACCTGACTTGAACCGAGATTCGGTTAAACCAGTTTTTTCGGCCCAGTCCATTAAAAAGCAGTTTTCGGTTGTTTTTTTTCTCCAAACCAGTTAAGACGGGTCGAAATCGGTTTTGGCCCAAATCCGACCCAGACCAACATATGGCTAGCCTTAGAATAAGATAATGATTCTCTCTTTATTCTATAGTTTACTCTATAACAGTTACGAAAATTCTTCCCTCCACATAGTGAAGAATCACCAGCTGACGTGGCGTCATGAGAACCACATGTATACAGTCAACAATTCTGTCTGATTAAACGATTTTCTTCTGTTAACGTTACCCTCTCTCTTATTTTCTAGCCTTTCCCTTCCACTCCAAGGCAAGCTTCGCTGCCTCCTCATTCACTTCAGCTCCTATCAAATGGATGGAGTTGTCGATAGAGCGGAGGTGTTTGTCGGGTCTTGCCATTGGAAGGTAAAGATGGCCACTTTGGAGGCGTGGGACTTGAGGAGGTTGAGAGATTTGCAGAGGTCAGGAGTGATCGGAAGGGTGTCAGAGAACTCGTTTTTTTTTTTTTTTTTTTACAAAACCTAAATACTCAGCACAAAATGGAGGTGCGATTAGAATCCCCCAATCTTAATAGAAAGAAAGAAAAAAGAAAGAAAAAAAAAAAAGGAAAGAATCCGGGTAAAACCGTAAAAGAAAATATCCCACCCTCGCGTGTTTGCCACGTCAGCTAATAGCAGTGAAAAGTAACAGCGACGGAGGGGACCAAGCAATAGTAAAATCTCGTTGACGGTTACCTCTCCCTGTGCGATGCAGATTCTGGAGACCTCTTCTTTTCAAATCCCTCTGATTCAATGATGGGATTCAATCAGAGCGTCTGAAATGAATCCCTCGCTGTCTTCTTCGTCTTCCCCGACTTCTTCGCATTCAACTTCCGCTGGTTCCTGGTTCTCCGGCGTCGTCCGCGGCCGGTCCGACCGGGCCGGGTCCGTCAAGATGGGATCCGACTCTGCTTCCGGCGGTTCCGGTGAGTTTTCCGGCCCGGTTGTGCGGAAGAATCAGTTTCGAGGGGCGCTGTTCAAGTACGGCCCCAAACCGATTCAGGTTAGGTTTGAATCAGAGATTGTGGTTAATTTGAGTCGGAAATGGAGTTTGAGGATTTGATCTCTGGTTATGTGTGATTGTTATTAGCAAATTTTGATCTTTATGTGCTGGCTAGACTGAACTGTGTTAGTGTGGTGCTTTAAAGATTTGAATTTTGGTTTTGGTTTATTGGTTATGAAATGCTGGAACTTGAATATGAAGGTTAAGCTAGTTTTCGCTTTAGGATTAGTGCAGTGGAAACTGTGAGAGTATAGCAATTTGAGATTGATAGGGTTTTGAAAGAGAAGTTACTCGACTTTCGAGTGCTGGAAGATTTGGTTTCTCTGTATGTATAGCTATTTCTTTCGATCAATGACGAGCATTGTTTTCAATTTAGATAATGTTGGAAGGTGCATGACATAGAACAGTGTTTTTGTAGGTTTGTAGGAATTAAATGTGAAACTAATTTTAAGTTCAAGTTAGGTTGAAGAGCTTAAAGTATAGCTGTCTTTCTAGTTCGTTCCCTATTTTGTTAATGAGAAATCATCCAAATGCTATGTAGTTGCTGTTTTCTATAGCTGTCAAGTTTAGCTCAGTCTCTTTGGTTATGCTCGCTTTTGGACTAGCTTCTCTGTTTATAGATTTTGGTGTTTATGTGATGTGTTTAACGATAATATCCTTACAATACAGGTTGCATTTAAAACAGGTGATTATAGACAGCAAGTTATCTTTATTGGGGGACTGACTGATGGCTTTCTAGCAACAGAGTATGTAATCAATGTGTTCGTAACATTTATGATGTGCCATTTTGTCTTCCATTTATCACATTGGTAGATTTTGGTGTCGATAGATTCATCTTATGCAATTTTCCACTAAGAAATGCTCTCTTTACAATTCACTGTCATTTTCAAAAAATAATCAAATTCACTGTCTTGAATTGTTGGATGCTTAAAGCAAGTTATTACTATCTCATCTTTCTTTTCTGATTCTCAGATACTTGGAACCTCTTGCAATTGCTTTGGACAAGGAGAAATGGTCACTTGTTCAGCTACTCATGTCATCTTCATACAATGGATATGGCACTTCCAGCTTGAAACAAGTAACTTATCTTAAGCCTATCATATGGTTATTCTTTATACTAGTATTCCTATCTTTTAACATACTTTAGGAGTGAGAAATACTTCCAATTTAGTTGGTTTTACATCCATCTTCTATATAATATGTGTGTGTGTGTGTTAGGAGTGAGAAATACTTCCAATTTAGTTGGTTTTACATCCATCTTCTATATAATGTGTGTGTGTGTAGTATATATGTGTGTGTGTGTGTGTACTTTAGGAGTGAGAAATACTTCCAATTTAGTTGGTTTTACATCCATCTTCTGTATAATATGTGTGTGCGTGTGCTTGTGTGTGTGCGTGTGTGCGTGCGTATGTATTGAAGGTCATGGCTTATTTCATGTTTTCCATTAGTTCAAGATTATACCTATTTTAAGCTTTCTGTTTTGTGTTTGGCTGCTCTGGGCTTGGAGATAATGACCTCTCGTGGCTTTTACTTATTTTGAATCTTTTTAATGTTTCCTTCTTTTGGGGTTTTGGGGGTCAAATCACAAAACATATCTGCTTTTGCTAACAAGATAACATTTTCTTATGTACAAAAGGACGCGATGGAACTTGATCAACTTATTAGTTATTTTATAAACAAAGAAGATTCTGAGGGTGTTGTACTGATTGGCCATAGTACTGGCTGCCAGGTTTGTGTCGATTGCACCTTAGGTATGAGCTTTTAAGTTAATTACTCTAGGACATTATTTGAGTTTCTTGCTTTTGGTTATGACTCCAGGACATTGTACATTATATACGCACAAATGCCGCATGCTCTAGAGCTGTTCGTGCTGCCATTCTACAGGTAGTACACTCGAAGTTTGTTTTTGTTACCGATACTTGATATTTGGTGATTGATCCCAATGTTCTTATTCTTGCGTGTCGCACATCTTCCTTATTGTCCACCAATTGAACCTCTACTTGAACTTTTGGCATAACACCAATCAAAATGTTCAGGCTCCGGTCAGCGATCGGGAATATAGAGCAACACTTCCTGAAACAGCTGCTATGATTGATTTGGCTTCAACCATGATAAATGAAGGCCGTGGATCTGAATTAATGCCAAGTGAAGCAGATTTAGCTCCCATAACTGCTTATCGGTGCGTACACAATGATATGATCGTTCTCTGAAGTAATACAACAAAAATGGAAGAAATCATTACCAGTTGTGGATACCATGTATTGGAAAGAAATGTATATCACATTTACAGATTTTGAGTTGCATGCATAATATAAAGGCACTGTAAACATCGATATGGAAACACACGCTCACAATCTGCACCATGTCATTGAATTTGGCCACAAAATACCATATTGTTATCCTTCCTTTTTAAAGAGTGAACTTTCCTGCAGGTATCACTCGCTTTGTGCATACAACGGTGATGATGACATGTTTAGTTCCGACCTTACTGATGACCAGCTGAGATTGAGACTTGGACACATGTCTAACACACCTTGCCAGGTAGAGTTGCCAAACTTTAAGTAGCACATGTGTAACTGTTTATCTGCTACATCCCTAAAGTTCAGGACTTTGAAAAAAGGGGCATTTGATTTTTTGAAATTTATAAAAAGACAGTGCCATATTATCTGTTAGACAAGTTTATAATAATAGAAAATCTAACAGGAAAATATGGATAAAGGATACCATATTGGAGGACAATGGTCTTATAGATAAAGCTAAGTAAAACTGACTAAGATAGATAGTCATCCTCTGGTGACAAGCATGCATTTTGGTTACCTTATAAATGAGAATGATGCTTCTTTCTCTTTTTGAGCATCCTAACATCAATTGTAAGACTTAAGTCAAGTCAAAAATCTTTGCAGGTTATATATTCCATGGCTGATGAGTATGTGCCAGACTATGTTGACAAGAAGGCATTAATTCGAAGGTATTTATCTCATGTTGTTTAAGAACCATTTGAGAGTAGTTCAGATTATGATTGAAAAAAAGAAAAAAGATGTGTTATGTTGGTTATTAAGGTCTTTAAAATGGGCATGATGGGTGATGTTGGTTAACTCATGCAGATTGTGCAAAGCAATGGGTGGGGCAGAGAAAGTTGAAATTGAACATGGAAATCACTCCCTTTCTAATAGAATTCAAGAAGTTGTTGCAGCTATAATTGATTTTATTAAGAGAGAAGGACCTAAAGGGTGGGATGATCCTTGGAATTAGTGTGGTGATTTATAATAGAATTTCAATTCCAAATTATTTATTTTCATTCCTTTCTTATTTATTTCCTCTTTGGTTTCTTAGCCTTTTCTTTTTTATACCAGAGGTCAAGTGAATTGTAATCATATATTGCTCACATTGTTGAAAAGAGAGCACATCCTTGTTTTGTCCGACTTTAGCAGTTTCGAATGGAACTTATGTGAATAGCATAATTAATTATTCCTATAAGAAAATGTGATCATATTATCATCTTTTGTTCATCGTTCAACATTTTTGAGTGTTGCAGTTATTGGGTTTACTGTCAATTACAATAGCCTCCTTTACATCTACATATTCCTGAGTCGTAGACAAACATTCCTTAGTGTCCTCAGATGTTTTGGGATGTGTCCAAGATTTGAGTTTGGTTGTACCTTTTGAAAACAAGAAACATAGCTGTTAGCTATAGCTTGTCTTTTTATCTTTTGGATTTTGAAGGTTCAGGCGTATCTGAAACATAGCTGTTAGCTGTTAGCTATAGCTTGTCGTTTGTTGATGTAACAACTATGAGGAGGAAAAGGAAAGATGGAATGGAACCCACGATTAGTTTTGGCGCAATTTTTCTTTGAAGAATGTCAAAAATTCATGATTGACGAACAACTTTCTGGCATAGAGAAGAGATCATGGGAATGTCTTTGAGATCACATTATTCACTCCCAGACAGATGCTCATATTTCTGAGCCAAAAGCCAGTTAGAGCTTCACACACTTAAACATCACTTCACCCTTTTGCTGTCTCTTCAACATCCATTACTACTCCCACTCATTATCCCTCTTCTTCTTCTTCTTCTTCTTCTTCTTTTGAAAAACAAGCGATGGCACTTGGTTACCGAACAATATTTCAATATTCAAATCAGTCAAAATAAGAGGAAGGTAATTTAGGTAGATCAGAAAATCTATAAATAGGAGTACTAAATAAAGAGCATCGATCAAGTCTGCGTGTTAGTCTTCTGAGTTGATATTGATCTGAATGTCTTTTACTCGCAAAGAATCAGATTCAAACCAAACAGAACACGACCTCGTTTGATTAGCGAAAAAGGAACCCCCGGTGTTGAGTAAGTAAATCAGTTGGCATTGGCCTTTTAATTTTCACATCCTAGTAGGTAGAATATTGTGATATGTGACGTGCCTTCCAAATGTGTGTGGTTTTTTAATATACCCAGAGATCATCACATATTTTTCATTGGATTCGATTAATAACAAGGAGAGGAGCATCTCATTTGCGATTGAAACTATGTATCAAACTCAGCACAAAGGTATGAACTACCTGAGACGAGAGGCCATATCGGCATGCATGCACATGATAGAGGTAGATGGATCATGTCAAATAGTCCTTGATTAGTTTCTCAAAGGCACTTTGAGTTGGAATGAAGTATAGGCTAGGGTTTGCCTACACAAAACTTAGATTATGTGATTATTGCTGGTCCTTCATGATCATGTCGTAATGTGGTATGTACCAAGAAGATATATTAGGTTGACAAAATGTGCTTAATTATTAGTTCAATCATAAACTGCATGTTTCTTAACGTAATGATCGAATGCCTCACGAAACTTCTTTCTCTCCTAATCTTGTCCTCATGTAATTTGACAGCTTACCAACTCTAACAAATTACAACTAAACTCTAGCCTACAATCTATGGAAGGCCTACTTATCAAGTTACCTACTCGTAAATTAGGAAGTGTATTCTATTGATCGATTAAATTTTCACATATATACTCAAAGAAAAGTTTAGAGAAGTTTATTATAGAAACTGTATAGAATGTCACCATATGAGGAGCATGCATGAATAGTATCCATAATCCATACAGCTTGTAGATAAGGAAAACCACGGCAAATTTATGACTTAGATTTCAATTTTTGGTAAGAAAACAAAGATCCTTGAATGATGAAAAACAAAATAATCGAATGAAATTCAATTCCACCACTGGAGAAGGAGATCGAGGATGGGCTTCAAATTCATAAAGAAAGAATTGTATGTGTTCCATATATATTATCCCCACTAGGACAAGTACTTTAGCCGACGAAAAATTTTCGTCGGCCTGTTAAAAAAATTCGTCGGCTAAGATCTTAGCCGACGAACCTTCGTCAGCTATAGTGTCGTCGGGAAAGGGTCGTCTGTGATGACTTTAGCCGACGACACACGTAGAAGTCGTCGGCTATAGTCCAGAGTTTAGCCGACGAAATAATGTCGTCTACTATAGTCCAGACTTTAGCCGACGACATTATTTCGTCAGCTATAGTCCATACTTTAGCCGACGAAATTTTTTGTCGGCTATAGTCCATACTTTAGCCGACGACATTTTTTGTCGTCGGTTATCTTCCAAACTTTAGCCGACGAATAATTTAAAATATTCGTCGGCTAAAGTTTGTAATAAAAAAAATAAAAAACATATATGGCCGACGAAATATACTATATTTCGTCGGCTTTATAGGGATTTAGCCGACGAATTAAAGCATATTTCGTCGGCTAAAACTTATTTAAAAAAAAAAAAACTTTAGCCGACGAATTAAGGCTTTTTTCGTCGGCTATAAGTCCATTCCAGTAAAAAAAAAAAACCCCAAAATTTCTGAATTACCATTCCAAGCAAGCTGCAAAATACACCAAAACAATTCCATATAACCAACAACAAGCACATAAAAGTATATAATTCATCAACTACAGAAAATCTATATCGTCTAAATTAATATCCTCTTCTGGGGGCTGCTGCGGAGGTTGCGGCGGCTGGGGTAGCGGCATGGGCGGAGGCGGAAGTCCCTGAAACTGGGCAGCTGTAAAGTCTTGCATGTACTGGAACATCTGCTGCTGCTGGGCCTGCTGGATGGCATGTATCTCGGCAACATAGGTTGCCTGCGCGGCATTATAGGCAGCCTGAGCAGCTTACTGTTCTCATAGTCTCTGAACTTCCGACTCTAGCTGAGTCGTCCTGGTGATCGTGGACGTGGTCCAGCTGCTGGTCGAGGCTGCCTTTCGTTGAAATCCTGGAGTGGTCTTCAGGACCCCCTTGCCTTTCTTTCCTAGACCCCGGCAGTAGAAGTTGTTTGCTCTCGGTGGGAAGGCTGTGCCCATGATCCTCGCCCCAATCGTCGGATCCGAAGTGTCGATCCGGGACATGGCTTCGGACATCTCTTCCTCCTGCGTGTCCGGCCATGTCTCCCTCACTATAGCACTCATCACCTCGTCACTAGCCTCCCTCACCTTCGCCTAGATGGATAGGAAAAAAATTATTAATTAACATTTTGACATAAAAACGTAAGATGACTTACAATATCCTCCTCGGAGTCAGAATATGCCCTCTCGTACGTATAGACGTACTGGTTGACCTCTGGATGTTCCCTGGCCGCCTCGTCCATGAAGACAGCGAACGGTCTAGAACCGGCATGATGGTTCCTTGTGTTGCGTTGCCGGTTCTGAGCGTTCACCCGGGAAACCGCCTTCAAAGAAAAAAGTAAACTATTAGTAAAATATTTTAAAACGCACGTACTTAATGATAAATTAACTAACTAATTTATTTAAATACCTGTTTACGAGGGTTGTTGAATTCTGATGTCAGAAGCCAACGCCACTCGTACTCCCTGTACTGGAACTTAGCAGGGGTACCAGAACGTGCGTTCCCGTGCGTAGTCAAATGGGTCCGCAACTCGTTCTTCCACTCCTTGTACCTACAGATACAACAAAAATATTAGAAATATTATTAATATCACATACAATTTTGTTTTTCATTAACTTCCCAACGTACCTTCCCCCATGCACAGCGTCGGCCCAGCTGTCCTTCAGGTGCTCGGGAACCTCAAACCACACCTGCATTTAACCGTTTATTAGTTTAATTTTTCGAGAAATCAATAATGTAATACATAATATTATTTTGTAAACTCACCGACATCGCGTTGTGGACCATGTCCTTAACCTCCTGCGGGACCTCACCCCAGTCTGACCACAACATAGGGACTCTATCCCTAATGAGCGCTCCCACGCGGCCGGAGTACGTCCTCGACTTCCCGCCCGATACTATGTGGCCATCCCCGTCAGTATTGATGACGATCCTCCCCACGGTACCCACGATCTTCTCGAGGGCCTTCCCTGTGACGGGGCCTCTCTTCTTCTTTGTCGGCTTCGCTCCGACGGTGCCTATCACATGATAAACCAAATTGATTATTAAAATCGGAGACCCTTTAAAAATAATCATGCATCACTGATTACCTGAGGCGCTCGCGGCGGATTCCGTCTCTGTCGCCGATGATGATACCCTCGCAGAAATAAGAGGCGTATCAAAAGGCACGAACCGGTACGCCGCTGATGGAGCCACTGGCGGGGGCAGTGGATAAATCGGCTTCCCTGAGCCATCGACTACAGGTAAGGCCGGTATCATCCGCGGAAGGAACAGATGAGGCGGCGGCATCTGTACCCCAGATGACCCACTATCCGAAGAAGTAGGACCCGGAGTGGGCGCCCGGTGTATCTCAGGCATACGGGGTGCAGACACCTCCGTCTGGGTCTGAGGCCACAGCTGCCTCGAGGAACGAGGGACGGCCGCCTGCCTCGATGAAAGGGGCACCTCCGGCTGCCTCTGCGCCGTCTCCAGAAGGCTCGCACGTCTGGCTGTCATCTGGCCCTGAAACGTCGTTTGGGGGTTGCTAGAAGTTCCCTCAGACAATTCGGACCTTTGGCCCTTCGAACTCTTCTTCGATCGAAAAAATCCACTTATCCTATTTAAAATATTAATTTGAATCAAGGCTGAGGCAACATTGAAAAAGTAAAAATTTAAGCTTATCTTTCTCAAATCTAAGGCAAATTAGACAGTACATTTACATATCGTGCGCCTCTACGGATATATAGCATATGTTTAAAAAATAACGATAATTTATCTCCTAAACATAAATTAGGCAAATTAGACAGTACATAAAACATAAAACATAGCCTAAAAATAAATTCGAAATCAAAAGTAAAAAAGAAGAAAAACGCTAACCTTGGAGACCGGGAGAGCGAGGGAGGAGGGAGGAGGTGGAGGTGGAGACTGGGAGAGGGAGGGAGGAGGGAGGAGGCGGAGACGAGAGAGGGAGGGAGGAGACCGGCCGGCAGAGAAAGGAGGAAGGAGACGACTGGGACGGAGGAGGGAGGAGACCGGCCGGCAGAGAAAGGAGGAAGGAGACGACCAGGAAGGAGGAGGGAGGAGACCGGGAGAGGGAGAGGGAGAGGGAGGGAGGAGACCGGGAGGGAGGAGGGAGCTGGAGACGAAGATAATTAGAAGGGAGGAGGGAGGAGGCTAGGGTTTCGCAGTTATACCCGAAAACTTTAGCCGACGAAATAATTATTTCGTCGGCTAAAGATACCAATTTCGTCGGCTATATACCAATTCGTCGGTTAAACCTTTGAAACTCGTCGGCTAAAACTTTGAAATTCGTCGGCTAAACTTTATAAATTCATCGGCTAAACCTTTGAAATTCGTCGGCTAAACTTTATAAATTCGTCGGCTATACACTAATTCGTCGGCTAAACCTTTGAAACTCGTCGGCTAAAACTTTGAAATTCGTCGGCTAAACTTTATAAATTCGTCGGCTAAACCTTTGAAATTCGTCGGCTAAACCTTTATACATTTGGCATGTTATGATTGTGATGATCAAACTTGAGAAACAGAAATCCGGCCGTCAGATCTGACCATCATGATAAAATACATGTATGGGAAAAAATTTAACTTGATCCGAAAAGAATAAGGGCTCGATCCGGACGGTCAATCTCGTAAGTCAAACCCCTAAACGCACGGAAATGGTCGTTCGACCGTCTAAATTATGTATTTTGGCCGGACCTCCAACTGAAAATAGTTTTAAACCGATGACACACAACAAGTCGTATAAAAACGGTACACAAAATAACCACCGAATATAGGGTTACTCATAGGGGGAAAAAATGAAAAATTGCATTGACCGTAACTATCGGCACCGAATATTTACCGGAATAGTGTGATTTTTCAACCATGGATGTATTTCAATATTCTCGTTATATCTTATTTCATGACTTTTTGGCGTTTGAAGGTTTTACGTATAGTTTGTTTTTGAAACGGAACATTTACATAACATTTGGTAAACAAGTTATACAACATTAGTATGCATGTTGTGATTGTGATGATCAAACTTGAGAAACAGAAATCCGACCGTCAGATCTGACCATCATGATAAAATACATGTATGAGAAAAAATTCAACTTGATCCGAAAAGAATAAGGGCTCGATCCGGACAGTCAATCTCGTAAGTCAAACCCCTAAATGCACGGAAAAGGTCGTTCGACCGTCTAAATTACGTATTTTGGCCGGACCTCCAACTGAAAATAGTTTTAAACCGATGACACGCAACAAGTCGTATAAAAATTTTACGCAAAATAACCACCGAATATAGGGCTATAGTAGGTAATAGAAAAATTTTAGGGTTTAGCCGACGAATACCCTAACGTATTCGTCGGCTATAGTATGTAATTAAAAAATTAAAAAATAACTATAGCCGACGAAATATTAGGTTATTCGTCGGCAAAAACCATCTTAGCCGACGAATTATAGTGTATTTCGTCGGCTAAAGTTTGTAATAAAAAAAATAAAAAACATCTATGGTCGACGAAATTAAGGCTTTTTTCGTTGGCTAAAACTTATTTAAAAAAAAAATAAAAAACTTTAGCCGACGAATTAAGGCTTTTTTCGTCGGCTATAGTATGTAATTAAAAAATTAAAAAATCCGGAATAGCCGACGAAATATTAGGTTATTCGTCGGCAAAAACCATCTTAGCTGACAAATTATAATGTATTTCGTCGGCTAAAGGAAAAAAATACATTAAAAAAAACAGACGATATTAGTAAACCATACTAACTTCCTGTTCATCATGTATCACCAAAATTCATATAAAATAACTGAAATATGAATTCAACATGTGTAAACTATAAAGGAAAAGGTCTTTGAAAAATTATACAAATTAATGGATTTCGTCCTCTAAATTAAAACTAAGGCTCGTAATCGGAATCATCTGATGAGTCTTCTTCGGTGTCAGAATTAATTTCTGATAATATATGTCTTTCCTCATCGCCAGAGTCTTCGTCTGTTTCTTGATTTGGATCAACATCAATAAGCCTTGGCTCTTCATCACGAATTCGCACTGAACGACCCGCTTTAAAATTATTAAGGCGAACGGTAGAGGAGTTAGGAATACCTATTGCGTTGGGCTCTTGATATGCAACATCCTCTTCCTCGTCGTCGGCCTCTCCAAGTGTAGCAGCCCAGTAAATGTTTCAAGGGTGCACAAGGTTGACTACTTTCCACGCGTCACCCTTAGCAAGGTCATCAAGATAAAACACTTGTTTTACCGATGTGGCAAAAACGAACGGGTCATCTTCGTAAGAACTTGTAGCAGTGTTCACCGATAATATTCCGTACTGATCGGTCTTCATGCTCTGCAGCCTAGTATCAAATCATCTACACTTGAAGATGTGCACTGTCATGTCTTGCCCATAAACGAGTTCCACCACCGTAATGGAGAACACCGTAATAGTCATTATTTTCTATGTGCGTCACATCTAGGTAGTGTCTGATCAACAACTTACTCCAGTATGGGAGTTCCCAGAATATGCTCTTATGTGTCCAGAATTTGTACTTGTCGGGTCTTTCAGGTATTGCCGCCATAATGTTGGGATGATTGCTGAGCTGCCCAAAATGGTACTCATTAAGCACTGCTAAAATTTCTTCCCCCGTCCATCTTCTGGGAGGCACACCGTGTTCTACGGTCCAATCAAATGCCTTGTCATCGAACCGCCATTCGTGATTATATGAAAGGAAAGCACGGTGACCCAATCTGCATATCTTGTTGCAATGACTGCTGCTCCCCTCATCGCTAAGGCATTCTGGATAAGCCTTGTATCCCCTAACAACGTTGCCCGACAACATCCCACGGGCAGGAAAATCACTGATGGTACCAACAACCATGACATGCATCTGGCACATCTCGTGCGTGTACTTGTCATAAGTGGGATGACCAACGTCCCACAAAAATTTAAGCTCTTCAATCAAAGGTCTCAAATACACATCGAGACACTTCCCCGGATAACCGGGCCCCGGAATCAACAAACTCAACATATTGTATTCCTTCTTCATGCACATCCATGGGGGAAGGTTGTACGGTACCAAAATCACCGGCCATACACTGTATTGAAGACTCATGTTGCCAAAAGGTTTGAACCCGTCGGATGAGAACCCGAGCCTCACATTTCGGACCTCTGACGCAAAATGAGGAAACTCCCTGTCTATATGCTTCCAAGCCTCCCCGTCAGCAGGGTGTATAAGGGTATCTTCGTCATGCAATTCCCTATCAGCGTGCCATCTCATAGCTTCGGCCGTGTGTGAAGACATGTACAACCACTCCAACCTATCCCTCAAAGGGAAATACCGAAGTACCTTTACAGGTTTCCTGTTGCCTGCAGGAGTCAGCTTATATATGTCAGTGTGACATACCGGACATGCGTCAAGGCCACCAAGGTCATTCCCTTCTGGATCTTTACCCCAAAAGAGAACGCAGTCATATCTGCATGCATGGATCTTAATGTAGGAAAGCCCAAGATCTTTCAGGATACATCGGACCTTATGATGAGTGGTAGGAAGACGATGACCATGAGGCAGCATCGAAGCAGTGTACTGTAGATAATCATTAACAGCTTTCACAGTCGATTTAGTCTCAACTTTAATCTTCATTACGTCCATCACACTTTCAAGAACGGTCTTCTGACAACTGGGGTACACAGGGGTCTGTTAGAAAACAAGCAGTTTGTTATACTTGTCAATACCAGCAGTGTTGACAGCTCTAGGGAAGGGCTGCACCGGGTCAGGCATATACTGTCCTTGAGCGCATACACCGCTCTCATAAGGAAACATGTCGTTGATGAAGACCGTTGTTGGATCGTTGGATGTACTGCCCGTCTCAGAAAATTGGTCATGATCATGCGGACCCCCAGATGATGTTTCACCGTGATATAACCAACATGTGTACTTCTCCCAAAACCCGTTACTCTTCAGGTGCTGCCATACTTTGTCAATCGCAAATCGATGCATATCGTTGCGACACTGACATTTCGTGCACGGGCAATAGAAAATTGTATTCCCGTTAGCATTAGCTAGCGCATATTCCAGAAAATTCATAATTCCTTTACCATATCTTTTGTCCTATTTTGGAAGCAAAATCCAACTCTTATCCATATCCTGAAAATATAACAAAATATATATGTATAACGCTAGCTAATTATTAATTAAATTCTATGCCATATATAAAATTTTAATTCTTTATATATATTCTACGTACGTATTACAACTAATTGATAACAAATTAATTAACACATATATATATAGATATACTTAATTAATAATTACATAACAATATTATATATATCAACATCATCACAAAATCATCATCAACAACTTCATACCATCAACACAATATTATAAATTAATTAACATATATATATATATATATATATATATATATCTATTAGCTACTTATAATTAACAACAACTTCATATATATATATATATATATATATTATCAAATCATCAACCAAATCGATCAACACATATATATATATATATACATCAAACGTACTCAAAATCTATCAATTCAATCACACTCAAAATCGATCAATAACTCAAATAAAATTCAAAATCAACATATATACACATGTACATACCTATATATAGCTCCACTTCTTAATTATGGACAGATTTCAACAACACCTAAACTTTTTATTCCGTTTTTCTTCTCCCGTTTTTTTTTCTCAGATGAGCTGCTGTTCAGATCTGCGAATATAAAGAACTTTAGCCGACGAAATTATATTTTCGTCGGCTATAGTCATCTTTAGCCGACGAAATTAAAAGTTCGTCGGCTAAAGAAAGTTTAAAGTCGTCGGCTAAAGTCACAAACTTTAGCTGACGAAAATAAATTCTTTAGCCGACGAAATTAAAATTTTGTCGGCTAAAGATGACTATAGCCGACGAAAATATAATTTAGCCGACGAAGGAAAATTTCGTCGGCTAAAGTCTACTTTAGCCGACGAAAAATTGATTCGTCGGCCTGGTTTTTTTTTTTTCGTCGGCTAAAGCCTTTCTTCTTGTAGTGCCCTTTGACTTGGAATGGAAAATATATCACTCTCTATCTTTTATGTCTTTCTTTTTTCTTCTATTCAATGGTTGTTCAGATTCCACCGTACTTCAAGTACTTCTGACTATCTTATTTTCTTTTTCCGACTATTTTTTTTTTTCGGCTTGACGATCAATGTGATTCTCATACTAAGGAAGAGTTGGATTACTATTACATATGAAGAGGTGAGCAGCTACTTAGTTGTTGTTATACATGTGATAGTTTTGCTGTTATATCTAATTCAATTTATTGTCTTGGATTTTGTTCTTGTTCTTTCAATTCGTATTTTCAGTTCTTTGACGTCTTTAATATGAATGTAAGAGTTTGTCATTGATAGATCTCTATTCCAATCCAACCCATTCATTACTTTCATCCTATGTTGCATTTTAAGATTCGATTTCTCCCTATTCAATATATCTTTAACTATTATCATTTGATCGAATCTTTCACTAAACGTATATTAACTGGTATTTATTGGTATGTTATAGACACGTGGATCCAACAAAAACATGGGCTTTCAAACACATTTCTACATCTTCATTATCGACAGTTAAAATTACTAACAGAATAAATTAATACGACGGACTTTCAAAATTCGAATTCAACACAAGCATTTTGACATAACTATTTTGGGATGCTCTCATGTGAGAGTTAATGAGGTGTATTTCCACCGAAGCTTTTCTCATGCCCAATGTGCGTCGATCTCAGTCAAACACTTCATCATAACCGAATACCACAGGTGCTCCTGCAATGAGAGTCGACATCTCTCTCTAAACTCCTCAATTTTCCAGATCTCACTAGCATCCTTCTCTCACCTTCTCTCCTTTGTTTCTCTGTTTCCTCTCACCCATGGTGGTGATCCCTCATCCTTTATGTTGATTCCTCACCCTCTGTGGTGATTCCTCACCCCAAATGGTGATTTTCCTTTGCTTTTTCTCTTCTTTTTCATCTGATTTTGGTCTCCATAAATCAAATTCGTTACTAGTCCTTAGATCTAAATCTCTAAGGCCTATTCTCAGATTTGTTCTCATGTTGACTCTCAGATCTTGTTCTTCTTCTGCTCCTCAAGATTTTCAACTGTGATTAAAGCTCCTTCTTCTTCTCTACCTTGTCCTGTTATGGAAGATTTCGTCATCCTTTGCAACCACCTCTTTAGATCTCAAGCTTGGTTATTGAGATCTATTTTGGCTTAGTTGTTGTCACTCTTTTATACGAGTTTTTCTCGTCATTGGTCGACGGGAGAATGTACGGAGGTTCTCTCCTCCTCACCTCTGCAGACCACATCTGGGTACCAATCTTTGCTCGCAATTTTCATCGGAGCTCCAGTGACGACATTCCATGGCGACTGCAAGTTAGAGATAAAAAAGAAATTTTGTTTAGGGTTTGAATGTTTTGAGCTTTTGGGTCTTTAGTTTGCTTTGTTTTTGTAATGTCATTCTCATGTCTTAATCTTCTTAGAGATGACTTTGAGAGGCTTGCTTGCCCTTGGCTTTGTTTGGGTCTCCTTATTCCTTTTGGCTTCTATGATATTTGTTTCATGACCAGAAAAAAAAAAGTGGGTCGGTCTCTAGGTTTTGGCCTCTTTCGTGTCCCTCCCACCTCCACAGTCCACACTACCAATTCTTTCAATTTTAAAACATCACCATGTGAATTCAAGGTGGCACCATAACCCCAAAACCAGTAAACGCCACCAATAAGAGCAAGTCCACCGGTGGGAAAAATATCCAACCCAGGTTGGTTCCACATAGGCAAAGTAACCCAGCCAAATTTTTTTTGCTTCCACCCGTAAATGAGTAATCTCCCCAATCCAACCCAAGCTAGATTTTTGGGGAGATATCTAACCCAGGCGAAAGGAGAACACCAGCCCAGGCGACTTGCGCCACATCAGCTGAACCCACTACGTGGAGGACGCCAGGGGGCTGCCGGGACGGTTGCGCGGCTGATCCAAGGCCGGAGGAGGCCCGGTGCACTCGCTGCCGGGGTCGCGCAAGGCAGGGGGCTGCTTGCTGCTATGCGTGCGGAGGAGGCTGGGCGTGCGGAGGATGCCAAAGGGCTGCCGGGATGGTTGCGCGCCTGGTCCAAGGCCGGAGGAGGCCTGGTGCACTCGCTGCCGGGATGGGTGCTCGCCGGCGACAGCTCAGAGAAGAAATATGGGTGCCTAAAGAAGAAATACAGCAACCCAGAGAAAAAGAGAAGAAAGAGCAGCGAAAAAAGAGAAGAAAGAAAGAACAGAGAAAAAAGAGAAGAAAGAGAAGAAAAATTTATAGGGTTATTTTTCTTTTTTTGATTTATAAATTTATAGAAAAAATATGTAAAAATAAATAAATTTATACTGTGTGAATTTTCATCTCTTTTGCTGTGTGAATTTTTAATTTTAATATGTCATATAATATATAAAAATTACTATTTATTTATACATAAAACGATTATTCACACTTAAAAACATTTTTTTAAATTTAATAAACAGTTACTGCCACGTGGCAGCAATCTCACATTTCATACGGGTGGAAACTGCTGCCCAGTCACAGTAACCCAGAGTGACCCAGGTCACTTAAGTGACCCAGGTCACTATATTCATTCTAACCCAACGGGTGAACTTGCTCTAATCCCATCCCCCATATATCACTTCCCCACCCTCCTCCAATTGACCTAAATACCCCTACCTAGCACACACCGACGCTCCGCTTCATTGGCCATTTGTCCCCTAGTCGGTGCAGATCCTCATCAACCTCACCGCCAATCTCTATCACCACACCAAAGGGCAAATCCGTCTACCCACATTAAAATTGTCTGCCCCTCTACCTATTTCAAGGCATCACCAGCTTTCCCTTGTAATAAACTAATAATAACACAACCTCTCTCTCCTCCTATACTAAACTGCCCTTGCTAGAAACAAAGAAAGAGCAAGCCTTTCTCTTTCACTTTTCTCCAAAGGCTCTGTTTTTAGGTTTATGATTCCATATACAAAACTGAACAAAATCTAAAAGCTTGGCTGCATTGTCCATCCCAGAACCCTAGTACTACTACTCATCAAAAACACACCAACCCAGTAAATAAAGCTTTAATCTTTTTCTTTATAGCTACCGTTATTATATAGAAAGGCCTCGCCAAAATCGATAAAAACACTCTTGTCATCAAAGCTAACAGTTTTTCACAGTAATTAGCAATTTGGGTTTTGTTTATTCATTGTTTGCTCTAATTGTTTTTGTACTAGTTTTTACTTGGTACTATTTGAGATGCTAGAGAAGGGAGCTATGAGCTGGCTTACATCGTCAAAACCAAGTCCTCCTATGCTTCAATGGCGATTTGGGTTTGTCACAGCTCTTGTTCTTGTGGGAATGGTGTTGATTTGGAGCATGGATGCAACAACTATGAGGAACTTGGCTATTTGACCACAAAGGTTAGTGCTTTTGCTAATAATATAGCTCAGAACCATGAGAATAAGGAAGTTAGCACTACCCACATTGTAGTTAATCAGACCCAGAAAGAACCCAACTTGACCCAGTTGAAAACCCAGATGGAAGATTCTCAGGACCAGTGAATGATACCCAGAATGTGTCACTTTCTATGTCAAGACACCCTCCGAATTTCATCTTGAAACCCGAAGTAAGTCCCGCAGAGTCCACCTCTAAGAAAAAATTTACCGAAAAATTCAGCATAACCTCCCTTGAAAATGGACAACTCTAACCTGAAAAATTCAAAATAACACTCCTATAACGAAACAACCATCACAATATAACATTTAAATCATCATCAAATCCATCACATAAATATTATAACATATGTCATCCTTTGAGTATTCCAAAATATAATCGAAGACTTAACACACACCCGAAATATTATCCATTATCCTCAAGGTAATCAGAGCTGCTAAAATTAGAGGAAGCAAGAAAATACACTAGTATGTTAAACATGTAACCTACTGGTGAAAAGTGACAGAGAAGTGGGTAATTAACTATGTCTCGCCTCCTACTAGTATCAACCCGAACTCTGCAGACTTGGTATTTTTAAAACGAAGGGTCCAGGGAAAAACATTCGCAAACGTTAGAGTGAGTGGACAAAAAAAATAAATTTAATAAGATGAACCAATAAATAAAAATATTTACGTTTTCCCAAAATTAAATTTCCAAAGAAATCGAATGCATGCCTCAAGCGATAAAATTTTTATCTCATAAATATCGAACCTCTCACGTCACACCATAATGCGGTTATATACTACGCCATTAAGGTGGACAGACACATATGACTAGCTAGCATTTATATACATACTCTCCTCATAAATATATATTTATCTTCAACGAAAAATCTCATTTTCGGTAACTCTCCAAAACAAATAAAATCGTCAAAATAAAATGACATCAAATGCTCCTACAAAAGAAATTGTTCAACTATGAACCATACAATGCATATTATTTAAAACAAAAGTCCATTCACAAATTAGGCCTAAGCCTGATGTTGATCTGAGGTCTCTTCTGCTCGAGCCTCCTCACTTCCTGTTCTAGAAATATAACTAAAATTCAATACTTACATAAAATAGGGAAAAATTAAATTTGAGCCTTATTCACGCTCATCCTTGCCCATCTTCGTCATTCTTAAATCGATACGGTCCAAACTTCACCGCAAATACTTGCAGTCTTATTACAACCTTCTACAGTCTAAACAACATTAATCCAACGGCCAGATTTCTACCCCATTAACTGCCAAATACCAATCTTTGAAAGAAATCCAAAACCTATCCAAACTCCTCAAAAAATTCCAAACTTCACATCAATCGACTCCCCTTAAAATAACATATTTAAAACCCTAAAAAACCCCTTAACAGCGGCGGCCAACTCCGGCGACCTCTAATACCAATCAAAATTTAACAGCATCTTCCTCTCAACCCGCTCTACAACTTTCCTAACTAGCACAAAGCCTAATTTCGAGCTTAACTAGGTCAATCGAACAAAAATATATCAAGAAACCCTAGAAATTCAAACACCTGAATCTTTTTACCTAAACCAAGAGGGAGCGAATCCTTTTGAGGGATTGCTGCATGATAGTCGCATATTTGTGCAACTTTTATCATACTAATTATTTCTATTACTTAGTTATTTTGTTATGTTTTCTTGTTTTTAATTAACTTTATTTGTTTTTAGGTATTTTGAAGTCAAACAAAGAAAATGAGATAATTGGGCTTAATAAGGATTCCTAAATCCTAGTTGGATTAGGGAATGGACGGGAGACCTAGGGTTAATTAACCGATTTAAGAAGAGAGAGGCTGACAACAGAGAGGGAAGGAAGGGAGGCGGAGCACAGAGGAGAGAAGAAAAGAAAAAGAGGGAGAGAAGAAAAGAAAAAGAGGGAGAGAAGAAAAGAGGAACCAGAGAGAATTCGACCAGTCTCTCGGCCAAACAAGTTTTTCTTCTCCACCTTTAGTTCATCTTCCATAGATTCTCTAATGTTTTTATTCAAGAATATGTGTAACTAAACTCCTTGATAGTTAGGGGCTGATCAAAGCCCTAGATATGTCTTCGATTTTGAACCCCAATTGATTTATATAATTCTAGATGAGAATTTCTTCACTGATTGTTCATTGATAATTCTATTGCATGTTTCATTGGGTCGACACTTTGATGCATGTTTTAGGGTTTATTATTTTGAATGTGTATATGACATACATATCGTTGCATATTCTATGAGAGATATAACAAGTTCTTTGCAGGTACTTGTGTGAAGTAATTCCTTGGTAATCTAAGGCTACCGACATTGACCTTAGATTCTTTGTTGTTACTCAAACGTTTTTAGAATTTCATGATTTCAGTTATTTTGGTCTAGATACCGACATTTCATAGATCAATTAATTTGTAATATAGTTAAGTCGATAAGACATTTCACTTAACATGGCATGTAAGAGAACGTAATAGGTTAATGACCTAACGACATTGGCTTAACTGTGAGTACATTCATCTATAAACCTTGATATTGTTTTGGGGTGATTGAAGCATATCTAGTGGTGGAGAGAAGTTCCTAGCTATTGTTTCTCTCATATTTACATCCATATTCACTTTTAGTATTCTGTTTTCAGCAATACTCATGTATTATTTATGTTTGTTCACCAGTCAAACCAACTCCGAATACCCTCAAAATTTGTGTGGTAGTCCGCCACTGTGTCTAGTTACTGTGTATTAAATTTCATAATTTTTGGTTGAGTCTAGATTAGTTAATTAATTCGGTTTCTGCTCCTAAGTCGAATCTGCCAAATTTCTGGTTTACGTGTCTGTTTGTGTTTCTTGTGTCTTTAAGTCTTAGTTTCACCAATCATCTGTGGGTAATGACCTCTATTTGCCATTTACTATCTCAATATAATTGATTTGATAATAGGGTATCTTTGTAGGTGCTTTTCCGCCCATCGAATTTTGAGGAAGCGAATCCTTTTGAGGGATTGCTGCACGGGAGGAGGGCTTTCAAACAAGCCAAGCGACTCCGGCTATGGCGGCCGGAGGAGGGAGTTCCGGCGACGGAGCACCACGGACATCCGAAGGTTTCGAGCACGATATCTCCCTCACGGCAACGCTAGGGAAGCTCTCACCGGTCTAGGAAGGAAGTTGGGTTGAGGGCAGACCGATTGGGACCGGTGCGGCGGTCTGAGATAGCCGGACAGCGGCGGACGAGCGCGGGACTTCCAGTGGAGGGAGAGAGCTCGGGAAAGAGTCGGGAGGAAAGAGAGAGAAAAGGGAGAAAAAAATGTTGGGCTTTTTCCCAACCGGTTCCTACCCATACCAAATATAAACCCAACTCCACAAAAAAAAACACCACATAAATAATACCCTAATAAAAATTACTTTTTACTAGCTAAAATTTATCATTTTTACCGTCGTCAAATATTTCTTCTACGAATAATTTCTCCAAAATAATCGTCCCTCAAAACACATCTAGGAACCTTTGAAACTATAAACTAAATGACGAATACGGTAAAACTCTCAAGCTAGTAAATAAGGTAAAAGTTTAATTGTCGGGATGTGACAATTCTCCTCTCCTTATAAAAATTTCGTCCTCAAAATTTACATACCTGTCAATCAAAGAGATAGGGATACTGCTGCCTCATTTGCACCTCAGATTCCCAAGTTGCTTCCTCTACTTGATGACTTCTCCTACATACCTGTCAATCAAAGAGATAGGGATACTGCTGCCTCATTTGCACCTCAGATTCCCAAGTTGCTTCCTCTACTTGATGACTTCTCCAAAGCACCTTGACAAGTGGGATGGTCTTATTCATAAGCACTTGCTCCTTTAGGTCAAGAATCTGAACCGGTTCCTCTTCATAGGTCAACTCCCCCTGAACTGTAAGGCACAAGATCTTAACATATCCTCCAAAGCCTGAATAGTCCTCTCTGATTGACCATCAGTCTGAGGATGAAAAGCAGTGCTGAAGTGTAATCGGGTACCTAAAGCTGCCTGAAGAGCTCCCCAAAATTTAGAAGAAAATCTAGCATCCCGATCTGACACTATTGATTCAGGTACACCGTAGAATCTCATAATCTCTTTCACATAAAGTTCCATCAATTTATCTAGTGTATACTTCTTTCCTACCGGCAAGAAATGTGCAGATTTAGTGAGTCTATCCACAATCACCCAAATACCGTCATGCCCTTTACGAGTACGAGGTAAACTGAAAACAAAATACATGGTGATGTGGTCTCACTTCCATACTGGAATAGACAACGGCTCAAGCAACCCAGAAGGTTTCTGCCTTTCAGCTTCACTTGCTGACAAATCAAACACCTACTCACAAAAGCTGCTACCACAGTAGCCATTGGTGGGTATGCGCGAACTATGGCATTCAATCCTAACAAGATGGAGGCATTCAATTGGATACTCGTTGAGAAATTGAAACAAGCTGGTATCCTTTCTGGTGTGATTGACAATTTTTTCATGACCTTCCCGTGGCATTTTAATAACCGTTGCAACGATGGAGTACATTACAGCCGAGCTCCTGCAAAGGCAAAGTAGAGGAATGGCCTCATTGGACACCATTATTTTGTGGACCTTATGCTGGATCATATACTGCTGAATGTACTATGTGCAACCAGATAGAAAGCTGTTGCAAACATGTGAAGCATTTCAAATTTTCTCTGAAACTTTTCGACAATGGTGTTCCAGAGCTAACAAGAGAATCTGAAATGCAGGCTCATCCTTGAATGCCAGAATGAAGGGGTTTGAAGGCCTTTGACGTGTACAAGGTGGATCACTCATGGTTTTCATCTATATTGTTCATTAGATTGAGTTTGGCATATTCTTTAATTGTTTATATATAGCTAGATATGGTTAGAGTGAAGTCATTCCACAGGTTGTACATCTGGAGAGGTTCTAGAATTTCAAGAAAATAATGAAATTTTTGTATGAGCTCTCATCATCTCAAGGTATTGTATTTCTTTTACATACTTCAACAGATAGCTCCTTCTCTTGTTGCTTCATATGCTGCAACATGACATATCATATTTAAGCATAACCATTCTGCATTGTATATTTTTTACACACCTTTTGGGTTTAAGAGCAAACACCAACAAGCAACAGCCACCACCACCAAAATACTTTTTAGAATTAAATTCAGTTTACCCCCCAAATCTTTGGTGTCAAAATCAGTTCAGTCCTGCAACTTTTTTTAAAATCAGTTCGCCCCCTCAACTTTTGTAAACACATCAGTTTGGTCCAGTTTGGTCCAATTTTTGAACTGATTTTGAGGGGGCGAACTGATTTTAAAAAAAGTTGAGGGGGCGAACTGATTTTAAACTAATGTGTTTACGAAAGTTGAGGGGGCGAACTGATTTTAAAAAAAGTTGCAGGACTAAACTGATTTTGACACCAAAGATTTAGGGGGTAAACTGAATTTAATTCTACTTTTTAACCACTCCAACTTGTGGGTAAGTCGAAAGCCTTAACCACAAAGTTAAAGGGAAGTTGGGTATTAAGTGCTAAATTGTTAGACAGAAGCTTCCTTGCCTTAAAAGTTTCGATGATGTTGGTCGATTTTAATGCTGAATTGCTGATCAAGTTGTTTTCCTATATGTTTGACAGTTTGCGTAGTTGTTTGCCTACATTGTTAATTTGATATACGAACAAATGCCAATAGCTCATTTTCATAAAGATACGTGAAAGAAAGAAAAGGTTGACAAAGAAAGGAAATCACATGTGAAATTGCCATGACTAGACATGGCAATCCTTTAGGTTTGGCACCAAGTTAGTTTCTGATTTGCACAGTGAATGAAACCATTCAAAGGTCTGAAATCGATTGTGTAATTAGATTGATAATTACTAACTAGAACCGAGTTCATCTGTTCATGAATGGAAACTTTCTATACAATAATCATTGCGTTCGACTTTTAATCATTATCATTTCACTTGATTCCTTTCCAAAAAGAAAAGAGTTGCATCCTTTTTTCTGGTCTGGAAAAGTTATTACCTTGATTGTTAATTCCTTCAAATCTCAAGGTAACACAAAAACTTCATATTTTCCCTGTAACTAGTACTTCAATCAAAGAAAAAGAAATGGTAGTTTCCTACGAACCAAATTTGATGCAGAACAAAGGATGAGCTAGCTTCACAGGATCAAGAACAAAGGTCATTGCTCTAACTTTGAGATATGTTCGTAGATCATATCTAGATGGTATACAGATCATACTCCTGGGCGGATCTTAAGGACACTTTGGTATAAACTTGGTTATGCTCACGTTTAGTTAACCAGTACTAAGGGCTAATATGAGAAGAGAAATTCGTCCAAACGGTATCTTAACTTTTACTTCCTATAAACTTTGGTGTCTCAAGTTTGTAAAACATTAGAATGGTATATATCTCAACTTTTCACTGTGACCAAATTTTGGTACTTTTAATCTTAAGTCCGTTATGAAGGTTGTTATTGGTAATTTTGTCAGGGGTATTTTTGTCCCTTCGGTCTAGATGTAGGGGTTTCAGCATATTGAAGTTGTTGGAGCTCCAATCCATATGGAACGAGAAAGGGTTTGATCAGGTTGATGTGTTTGAAGTCTATAAATACATCAAAGAACAAAAACCCAAAAAACACAATCAGCTAAAATGAAGTCCCTTCCCACTTGAAATTCTCTCAGTTCTTGCTTGCTCCATAGAACCAATCACCACCACTAAAGAAACACAAACAAGCCCAGAAATAGTAATGGCTCTACAGATTCAAGTCAAATGAGAAAGATGGGTTCCTTTGTAATTTTTTGTCGATCTTCTCGTTCGACCAACTTTGCAATTTCCTGGAAAGAAATTGGAATATCACTATATCAAATTTCAATAAGAATATCAATTTTGCAATTTTTTGTCGATCTTATCGATCTTCTATTTCAATTTGTTCTACTCCCATATCCATTCATTTTAGTTTCCTCAGTTCGTCATGAATCAAGTCGAAAATCAAGATCTAATATATATATATATATATATATATATATAGAGGGTCCTTCCACTGAGGAATCCCTTTTTTTGACATATATGAGGGATGGAGGATTACACCAACTTTTCGATCACAAAATCACATCTCCACCATTCAATATGTAGTTCTATATGAATAGATCAAATCTGCAAATTTTTAGAAATTTTGGTGATCGTTAAACCATTCAAGACTATGATTTATAATTAAAAGCATGAACGGTTCAGGTTTGGCAGATTTGGTTCGTTCATTGATTTAATCTTGTTCCACACCTTAACGATCACCAAATTAGCTGAAAATTTGCAGAATTGATCTATATATAAGGACCAACAAACTGAAGGTGGAGATTCAAAAATATAATCGAAAAGTTGGTGTAATCCCATATATATGAGGGATGGGGGATTACACCAACTTTTCGATTATATTTTTGAATCTCCACTGTTCAGTTTGTTGATCCTTATATATATGTATATATATACGGATTCGTTCAGAGACAGACGTCCGCACGGTCCTTAAAGTGCGGACGTCTCTCCGTTCTCCACTGTCCGAAGCCGACGACGGCGTGCCTCCACCCGAGCAAACACGAGGGACGTCCCCGACCATTTTCCCTTCCTGACAAGTCCGGCGAATTTCTGTTTTCCGGTGAGATCGATCTTCTGTGAAGTTTTGGGTGGAGGTTGCTGCCCAGACCTTCAAATCGATCTCGCCGGGAAGGGAAAGTGGTCGGGGACGCCGCTGGTGTCCGCTCGGGTGGAGGCACGCCGTCGTCGACGCGCGCCGGAATGGTGGAGAACGGAGGGACGTCCGCACTTTAAGGCCCGTGCGGACGTCCGTCTCTAATCAGTTAAGGCCCGTGCATACATATATGCCTGCTTTGTAGGATGATGGTTATGAAATCGCTGGGTTTATACATCTGAGCCCAAAAAGAGCTTGGTATTTTCTAAACTCATAGAAAGCCACTGTCCTCTTTCTTACAACCCCCATCTTGATGTAACGATTATGCTTGGAATCAATTAAACATTGATTTTGCTATAATTGATTTCGAATCTCATTGGTTTCAAATTTCAGTTGCATATGCAAAGACCAAATGAAATACGTAGAGCCAGATTGAGAAGATGAAAACAAAAGATTCTCTCATATTCAAACTTAACTAAAGGTTTGTAGATTTTGGGTTGATATCCAAACTTAACTAAGGGTTCTGGGTTATCTGGCCACCACGTTGTATTGATCTACCCAGACAGGTCTTCACACCCATAATTGGGTGCTCGAGAAAGTTGTTGGTGCCCACATCAGATCTGGATTTCTAAAGGAATAAAAATGGATTAAGACGTGAAGGGACGGAAATACCTCCGACATAATTGCCAGCTATCAGCCTCCATAACAGACTTAACGGTAAAAGTGTCAAAGTTAGGTCGGGATGAAAACTTGAAATACCAAAGTTTATAAGAAATAAAAGTTGAGATACTGTTTGGACTAATTTCTCATATGAGAACAACAAAATGCATGTCAATTAAGAGGTCTTGTGAAAATCATGTTTGCACTCACTTCCACTTCATAAATTCCGACTTGAAATCTTATGTCTCTAATTTCCAGTCTTCTTCTGTGTCCCTTCATTAATCACACACTCATGTTAATACATCAGCGACATACCACCAAAATCGAACAACAATCGAAATAAAAGCTGACGTTGAAACAACAAAGTGTCCAACGAGGTACTGGGATACGGATGTCACCACCTTGTTTTATTGGAGCCAAATCATAAAGAAACCCTCAACCTAGGAAGCACGGAAGCGTGAAAGTGGTCACGTTTCGCGCTTCGGAAGCGGAAGCGCGCCGGAAGCACGCCGGAAGCGCAAGGAAGCGCGATTCCGGAAATTAGCTGGTTGGGGACGCGGCGGAAGCGCGCGCTTCCAGATTGGAAGCTTCGCCCTAGAAAATAACACGGAAGCGTGAGGGAAAACCTTCTTCTGCTCTCCCTTGACCCCTTCCTCCATCTCCTCCGTCACATCTCCTTCTTCTCCCGACCTCGCCCCATCGTCTCCAGCGCCACCAAGGAGCCGATCAAGGAGGCCGGCCGGATTCGGTGAAGATGGTGATGGAGCTAGGTGGAGGCGGAGATCGATGGTACGGTGATGGTTATGGTGGTGGAGGTGGAGATGGAGGTGGAGATCGATGGTGATGGTGACGGTGACGGTGACGGTGGAGATCGATGGTGTTGGTGATGGAGGGGGAGGCAGAGATGATGCTATATGGAGGTGGAGGCGGCGGTGACGGCGATGGAGGTGGAGGCGGATCCGGAGATGGTAATGGAGGTGGAGGTGGTTGGGCAGATGAAGAAGAAGAGTGTGGCAGTGGTTGGACAGACGAAGAAGAAGAAGAGAAGAAGAAGAGGGTGGCAGGTGCATGGTTGGGTAGAGAGAGAAGAAGTATAGAAGAAGAAGAAAAAGAAAAGAGAGAGAGAAGGAGAGAGGGGGATGGCAGTCGAAGAAGAAGAAGAAGAGAAGAAGAAGAGAGAGAGAGAGGATAAGTTTTATTTTTTTTTTTTAAAAAAATATATATATATATATTATTTTATTTTATTTCGACGCTTCCAAAACGCTTCCGCGTTTCTAAATTTTGAAAAATCGCGCTTCCGCGCTTCCAGACTCTTCCGCTTCAGCGTTTCCGCTTCCGTTTCCGTGCTACGTAGCCCTCAACACAGACTCCCACTTTGCAGATTAATATAACGGAAATAACTAGAGTAAAACTTTGATAACCGTTTTCGAAAACATAACACGTGTTTCATTACCTAATAGTATAATATACTTTCAATGTAACGGGAACAAAGAAATGTAACGACAACAAATACACCTTAAAATAATCGACATAACTGAAATAAGGCCAAATCCATAAAACTTGGATAACTAATACTCAACTCAACGTTATATCATCTTATTTATGTGATTTGATTTTGTTGTTCTTGGATGAGATGGATGAGATGAATTTTGACTCAGGGCTAGTTTGGTATTGCTGTGACTTTAAAAAAAAAACTATTGCTGTTGTACTGCGAAAATAATCAGTTGTGAATTAAAACAGTTTTGTGTTTGGTAAATATTAGTTTTAAAAGTGCTGCCAAGATAAAATTTATTAATTTTTAGTGTTTTTAGTGACAGCTGCTTTTAAAAGTAACCTTCAGGTTGCTTCTAAAAACTGTTGCCAGTAACCTGTAAATTTTTTTAAAAAAAAAAACTGTTTTTCTTTCATTTATCAAACACTATAAAATCTAAAAGTTCGGATAAAAACTGATTTTTTTAAAGCCAAGTTGTACCAAGCTAGATCTCACTTGGACCTAACACTAATTCTTGCAATTTAGTAGACTCAAACAATACCAGAACAAGCACTTTAGCCGACGAAAAATTTTCGTCGGCCTGTTAAAAAAATTCGTCGGCTAAGACCTTAGCCGACGAGCCTTCGTCGGCTATAGTGTTGTCGGAAAAAGGCGGTCTGTGATGACTTTAGCCAACGAAATTTTTTTTTTCGTCAGCTATAGTCCCAAAGTTAGCCGACGAAAAACATGTCGTCGGTTTTTTCCCAGACTTTAGCCAACGAAATATTCGTCGGCTAAAGTGCGTAATAAATAATTAAAAAATAACTATACCCGACGAAATTTAGTATATTTCGTCGGCTAAACCTTGTAAAAAAATTTAAAAAAATAATTATAGCCGACGAAACATAGTATATTTCGTCGGCTAAAACTTGTAAAAAATTTAAAAAAATAACTATAGCCGACGAAATATTTTATATTTCGTCGGCTAAACCTTATAAAAAATTAAAAAATAACTATACCTGACGAAATATTAGGTTATTCGTCGGCTAAACCTTGTAAAAAAAATTAAAAAAATAATTATAGCCGACGAAATATAAATATTTTGTCGGCTAAACCTTATAAAAAATTAAAAAATAACTATAGCCGACGAAGCATGCCATAATTCGTCGGCTAAACCTTATAAAAAAAATTAAAAAATAACTATAGCCGACGAAATATTAGGTTATTCGTAGGCTAAACCTTATAAAAAAAATTAAAAAATAACTATAGCCGACGAAACATGCCATAATTCGTCGGCTAAACCTTATAAAAAATTAAAAAATAACTATAGCTAACGAAATATTAGGTTATTCGTCGGCTAAACCTTATAAAAAAATTAAAAATACTATAGCCGACGAATATAGTGTTTAAATATCGTCGGCTAAAGTTGCTGGGTTTTGAAAAAAAAAACTGCAGAAACTTTCGGCCACCTCCAATCACGACCAAAATTTGACAGAATCTTCCTCTCAACATTTCGAACAACTTTCTAGAAGAAGTCGAAGCTCAATTCTAAGCCTAAACAGCTCAATCGACTGAAAATATAAAAATCCCTAATTTTAAACCCTAAAAACTTTAAATCTTCGATTCTCTTCACACACACCGAATCAAGCTACCAAATTCTAAGGGAATGTAGTACTAATCAAACTCAACTTATCCATATATAGAACTCACCAAATGGTGATCTAAGGAAGGAGAAATTTGATCGACACCGAATCCGAACCGGCGGAGTTTTGGAGCTCGATTTATCCCTCACGGTGGCGCCACTTGATGCACCACCTATCAAGCAATGAATTAGAGACGACGGCGAAGCTTTTGGGACAAGTGTGACGGTCTCCGGTGGCTTGACGGCGGAGCTAGGCCGAGAAGAAAATCTGGCAGATAATAGACTTCTTACCATCCATCTTTGGCTATATAAAGAACTTTAGCCGACGAAATTCTTTATTTTTGTCGGTTAAACTCTTTTGAAAATTTTGGTTGACCGCCAAAAAATTTTGGTTAAAATTTTTGAAAATTTTTCGACTTTAGCCGACGATTTTTCATATATTTTCGTCGGCTAAAGTCCTTTGAAAATTTTGATTGACCGCCAAAAAATTTTGAAAATTTTTCGACTTTAGCCGACGACTTTTCATATATTTTCGTCGGCTAAAGTCCTTTGAAAATTTTGATTGACCGCCAAAAAATTTTGGTTGAAAATTTTGAAAATTTTTCGACTTTAGCCGACGACTTTTCATATATTTTCGTCGGTTAAAGTCCTTTGAAAATTTCGTCGGCTAAAGATACTAATTTCGTCGGCTAAACTTTATAAATTCGTCGGCTAAAGTCCTTTGAAAATTTTCCTCCAACTTTGGTTTACCGCCTAAAAAATTTTGAAATTTTTTGACCTTAGCCGACGACTTTTCATATATTTTCGTCGGCTAAAGTCTATAAATTCACGAAAACACTCATATCTCCCCCTATATTACGTAGTTTGGTCAAATCTTCCACACGAAAAACTCTCACGTAGATGAGACGCAACCACCTATATAAAAATTTCGAAACATTTACTTTTCGACGATAGGGCTCCCCATAAGAAATAATAACGGTAAATAGGGTTGACCGCTACTATCAGCTCCGAGACTTTACCCAATTTACGTGATTTTTGAACCATAGCCGTATTTTACCATTCTGAACACATCTTATTTCACGAGATTTTTAATAATTTTGCTTCCTATGTAGAGTTGGTTCACAAAGTTGTATAACCTACTAAACAAGTTATACAACATTAGTAGACACGTTGTGATTCCGATGACTAAAATTCACAAACCAAAATTCGACCTTCATATATGATCATTATGACGAAATATGTCTAGGGTAAAAAATTCAACTGGATCCGACAACGTTAAGGGCTCGATCGAAACGGTCAACCATAATCCATCGTCACTTATCACACGAAAACGCTCATATCTCCCTCTATATTACGTAGTTTGGTCAAACCTTCCAGACAAAAAACTCTCACGTAGATGAGACACAACTGCCCATATAAAAATTTTGAGACATTTACCTTCCAACGATAGGGCTCCCCATAAACCCGAATAACGGAAAATGGTAGACACGTTGTGATTCCGATGACTAAAATTCACAAACCAAAATTCGACTGTCAGATATGATCATTATGATGAAAGATGTCTATGATAAAAAATTCAACTGGATTCGACAAAGTTAAGGGCTCGATCGAAACGGTCAACTCTAATCGAAAATAAGAAAACTGCATTTTGAAGCCCTAAACGGACTCGGATGACCAAAAAAGCCTATTCATCATGGCATTAGCAATGAGTTTGACTCGTAGCGCCGTTACGCTTCCGGAAATGTATTACAATAGTCAATCAGACACCAAACGCCAAATCTGCAGTATAGTGAATAATAAGGGTAAGTCAACTATCGGCACCAAGACTTTACCGGAATACTGTGAATTTTCAACCGTAGACGTATTTCACCATTCTGGTCATATCTTATTTCACGACTTTTTTACGTTTGAAGGTTCTATGTATAGTTTTTTTCTCAGATGAGTTGTTGTCTAGATCTGCAAATATAAGGCACTTTAGGCGACGAAAATATATTTTTTCGTCGGCTAAACTTTTAAAAATGTCGTCGGCTAAAGTTTAAAAAGTTCGTCGGCTAAACTTTTAAAAATTTCGTCGGCTAAAGTTCGCAGACTATAGCCGACGAAAAAGATTATTCAGCCGACGAAATATTAATTTCGTCGGCTAAAGTTGACCATAACCGACGAAAATTTTAAATTAGCCGACGAACAAAAAATTAGTCGGCCTGGTTTTTTTATTTTCGTCGGCTAAAGCCTTTCTTCTGGTAGTGAAAACAAGAGAAATTTTAAATACACACCTCTAATATCTTAATACACACCTCTATTATTTTATATTTCATATCAAATTTTATATGTATGTTTAATTACAAAAACATCCATCAATTATTAGAGAAAAAAAGAAGAAGAAAAATCTCTGTCTTCCCTAAAACCTAACTTTTCTCCACTATTACTGCACATCAAAATAAAAGAAATAAAAACCTCTTCTCCAAAATTCATCACATGAATTTCGATTTATTATCGTAATCACATGTACTATTTACCGATTTATTTGGTTTTTTTATTATCAACTTTAGTTTTTATCTTGCAGACTAAAAACTAGTTTTTATGCTATTGTACTTCTACTAGTTTTTTAACTTTGAAAAAATTATGTATGTTCAATATTTTTTTTCTTCATATTTTAGCCAATTGATATCATATTGGAGATTTGGAGTTCGAATATAATATTAATCTTTTGATATAAATTGAAAAAATATCAAGAAAAAATTTATAGGGCATATAACACAAAACTACCATTTGAAGGTACAAATGATAAAATAGTTTTCAAATGTTCTATTTGATAAAAATGTCACTATTAAAACATGTTATATGATAAAATGGTCCCCTTATACCATATTAAATGATAAAAAAAAAAGTCTATTTTCACATTTTTTACATGACCATTATATCATTCTCTCTAATATCACATGTTTTTTATCACAGTTTCGTCTCTCTCTCTCTCTCTCCTGCATCCAGACCAGACGTGAGGCCACCTGCTAGATCGATGCAGTTGTTAGATCGACTCCGCCTGCAAGATCGATTTCGCTACCTGCTAGATTGATGCCGCTCACCGATCGACTTCGCCTGCAAGATCGACTCCGCCACCTGCTAGATCAATACCGCTCACCGATCGACTCCGCTCGATGATTGACTTCGCCGCTCAATGATCGACTTCGCCGCCTGCTAGATTGACCTCGCCGATCGACTCCACCGCTCGATCGACGTCGCTGTCTACACCTTTGAAATCATAGAGTTCTGAAGTTAGGTATCGGAGCCCTCAAAAATTGGTTTTAGTGTCCAGATCTAATAACGACGAGTTGGTTTGTATTAATCTGTGGAAAGTGGAGTTGTGCTACTTTGATTTTCATAATGTTACCCGAAGCCATCTCGCCTCGCCTTCATGTACTTGTACGCGAAGTCCATCTCGCTTCACCATCATATACTTATACGCGAAGCCATCTCGCCTCCCCTTTATGTACTTGTACGCGTAGCCATCTCGCCTTGTCTTCATGTACTTATACGCGAAGTCATCTCGCCTCGCCTTCATGTACTTATACGCGAAGTCTGTTTCGCATGCGAATGCATGTAACTATCCATGTAACTATGCAGGTAACTACCCATGTAACTACCCGAAGCCATCTCGCCTCGCCTTCATGTACTTGTAAGCGAAGCCATCTAGCCTCGCCTTCATGTACTTGTACGCGAAGTCCATCTCGCTGCGCCTTCATGTACTTGTACGCGAAGCCATCTCGCCTCGCCTTCATGTACGTATACGCGAACTCTATGTCGCATGCGAATGTATGTAACTACCCATGTAACTATTCATGTAACTACCCATGTAACTACGCGAAGCCATCTCGCCTTGCCTTCATGTACTTATACGCGAAGTCTATTTCGCATGCGAATGCATGTAACTACCCATGTAACTACCATGTAACTATCCATGTAACTACCCATGTAACTATCCATGTAACTACCCGAAGCCATCTCGCCTCGACTTTATGTACTTGTACGCGAAGTCTATTTCGCATACGAATGCATGTAACTACCCATGTAACTACCTGAAGCCATCTCGTCTCGACTTCATGTACTTGTACGCTAAGTCCATCTCGCCTCGCCTTCATGTTTTAGGATTCCATTTCTATGCGAAGTCAATTTCTTGACTCCTCCTGCCAGAATCCGTCAATTTCTAGCTGGAAAATCCCAGAACTTCTTCTCTTCGATTCTTCCTCCTCTGAGCTTCTCTTCAAAAAATAAGTTCATAGAGACGTTCTCTAGATTGACGCGAAGCTACCACCACCATTCATGTCCGCCGTCGTGGCCAGATTCGTAAACTCGCCGGCGAACCCAGAAAACACTTATCTCCTCCGATTCACTTTCAGCATCGCTCCTCCATGAAATCTGATACAACAAAGATGTCGGGGACGGCGAGAGGAAGACGTGAACACCAGCCTTGCGCCGAGAGGTGGCCGAACGACGGAGGAGCAATTCGCAGCTCCACCCCGCTGCAAAACGTCGACGTCTCGATGAGGTCGGTCTGGATTGTATTTTTGGGAGTGAGAGAATGTGTTGATATTTTAGTCAGTGGCATGGTATGTAATTTTTAAAAGTTTTATGGGCAACGGTTTAAAAAATTTAAATGGATGTATTGTTTTATCATAAAGGAACATTTGTTAACATTTTTATCATTTATTACTTGTAAATGTACCATTTTATCATTGGCCCAATAGTAAATATATAATAACTATATTAAATAACATATTATTATTAGTTTTAGGTATTGAGGGTATTTTAGGCAATTTAGCAAAGTTGAAGAAAAGAAAGTTATTATTTTAAGAAAAGAAAGTTAGCAAAGTTGAAAAAAGAGAAGTACACGCAATGCACCGCCCATAAAAACATCTCCAACAGCTTCCCTATTTTCTTGAACTTCTCAATTTTAAAGAATATATAACTGTTTTTAGATCCAACAGTTTCCTCATTTCATTCCCCAAATTTGCAGCAAAACCTTCTTTCCCCAAAATTTAATTATTCACGTGCTCCAACAAATTCAAGACAATAATAAAATATTTTATTAGGTATTTTATTGTTAAAATGAAATATATAATGATTTTTTGTTATAATTAATAATGATATTATATATTTTATTACTGTATCAAATGCTAAAATTTTTAAAATAAAGAATCTGTTAGATTTTAAGCATAAATTTTTTTTAAAGTTTTTAACTTTTGTTTCTCTTATAAATTTTGAGAGATCTGTTAGACATTTTATAATAACATCCGGAAACAACTCACCAAATAGTCATCAGAAGCATCATCATCCCCACGAAACATAAATCCCTCCACCACTAACCGAATCCAGATAACGATTTCAATTTCCTTAATCCTCCAAACTCCAATCCCAAATCCCCAATCAATCAAACAACTCAAAACAGAGCACAAAACTCCAAAACAGAGAGACAGAAGACAGAAGACGGAGACAGGTTTTTGGATTGGGAGAAGGAAGGTCACCTAGTTTTGGAGGGAGGTGTACCCAAAATCTGGCAAACTTTGGAGGGCTGAGGCCTCGTTTACCGTTGAAGCAAGCCAACAATATATACGACGACGACGAGGATAGGCCTTGGCGTCGCAGGCTTTCTATGGCTCTTTCCTGGGGCTCCGCGCTAAGGATCACTCTCCTCCTCCTCCTTCTCGCCGCCGTTGCGACCGCCTGTTTCACTCTCCCTGTTGAAAAGGTCTCTCCTTTTTTCTGGGTTTCGATCAATATTTGGTTTTTGGTTCTGCATTGTTTGATTTTTCTTTTTATTGGTTTAGTGTTGATTGGGTAGGTGAATTTAGCTGCTTTGATCATTTGTGAGAGTTTTGGGTTCGTTGTAACAGTATTGGAATGTAGAAAGTATGATGGAGAACCCGGTTTCGATGGGTTTGGGAAGCTTGGGTTATAGTTTTAAGCTTAACTGTAAGTTGTTGCTATTAACACACCCCTTTTTGCTATTAACACTAACCATTTATTTTCCTATCCACGTATTTTTATTTTATTTACAAACTTACCACTTGAATTTGATTAATGATTGGTTCTCACTATAAGGGGTGTGTTAATAGCAAAAATAGGTGTGTTAATAGCACCACCCTAACTGTAATGCTGAAGTTGATTTGAAGCTATGGTTATATTGTTTGTCTAATAGGGTGGGTTGTTGTTTAGGCCGATAGTTCCCACTTGTGTTGAGGGGTGGTTTTCATTTCTAATCTGGATGGGGCTTTGTTGTCTGATGGTGATGAAGGGTTTTAGTATGAAATGTGGTAATGTGGGAGGACTGTAGGACTTGAGTTTCTTGATTGCGTTGATTGTATCAGCTGCGTTTGGAGGTTTTGATAACATGAACTTTTGAATATGGTTATATCGGTTAACTGATAAGGTAACTGCTTCCTGCAGATTTTGAAGGACTTCTTATTATGGGTTGAACAGGATCTTGGCCCTTGGGGTCCGCTTGTGCTGTAAGTAAATTGCAGCCCTGAAGTCGTAACACTTTGAATTGTTAGAATCAGTTACTTGCCGACATGTTATATTGGTTCTCAAAGATTACTTTGGGGGTGGAAGAAGGGACTTTGTTTGATTTCTAACTTAGGTTTCTTTTGGTTGCATGCAGGGCTGTTGCGTACATTCCTTTAACGGTCTTGGCAGTACCAGCTTCAGTACTCACTGTAAGGATATGGCCCATGACCTATTGTTGTACCTCTATTTATTGTAGAGTGGCTATTGCTTACTTGTCCGCGTAGCTTAAAATTTGTGTTTTACATAATGTTTTCGTAAGATCTAGTCCATGCTCCAAAAGGTTTTGCCTTTTTTTTCCTTTATTTTGTTACCTTGTGCTTTTTATCACTAGCAAATCTGGTAATTAGGATAGAAACTTCCACACAGAAGTAGAGGAGAGCGAGAAAATATAGAAAGTTTCAAATAAAACTTTGATATATTCGCAAGTTTGCATCTTAATGTTATTGCCCATCTTATTTATTTCAGCTCGGTGGTGGTTATCTTTTTGGCCTGCCCATCGGCTTTGTTGCCGACTCAATTGGTGCCACTGTAGGTGCAGGGGCTGCATTCCTTCTTGGCAGAACTGTAAGTTTGTAAAGTTGTCATTGCTTTCTAAGTGTTTGAGTTCCTGAAAGAGTACATTATCTGGTATAGAGTAATTATACCCAACTGGTGTATTATGTTATTATTCTTGTTCTTTCTCATACATATGGAGTTGTCATTGTTTGCTTTGTTTGCCTCCTATTGGTCATATATGTAATATAAGTTCTTCTTTTATGTGCTGCTCCATGTATCTTATTTTAGAGTTCCTATACAGATTGGGAGATCATTCGTCATTTCCAGGTTGAAGGATTATCCTCAGTTTCGTGCAGTTGCAATTGCAATCCGAAAATCTGGATTTAAGGTTGGCACGATTCATATCTGTCCTTCATAAAATGGTCTGATATATTTAATTTCCATTATGTTGGTGGTTTTCCCATGCACATATTATTGTATTAGTTTACCCCAATTAATTGTCTCCTACTTTCCTAGTTTAAATAGTCACTTAATAAAGGTGTGGTATTTTTATATTGACATTTGGGAATCTGCTTGTTTCTTCGTTCGACAGATTGTTTTGCTGCTTCGTCTTGTTCCCTTACTTCCATTTAACATGTTAAATTACCTCCTGTCCGTGACTCCTGTTCCAATTGGAGAATACATGCTTGCTTCATGGTTAGGAATGATGGTATTTTTTTTCTTACCCCCGATAATCTTTTATCTCTAATTTTATTTTTCTATGTTACCTGTGCTCCAAATGATTGCTAATGATGAACACATATTAAAAAAAATAAAAAATACAGAGTGCATGTTAGCATAGTTTATCACCATGTTTAATTTAGAACTTCATTAAGATGATTATCTTAGTGCCTTTATAAGAAAGCATTATCTGCGTCATTGGCAAGCTTTTTCCATATCATAAGGATTTGCAGTCATCCCTGATACATGCTATCCATTTGTTGTTCCTGGTGTGCTGTGCCTGGATCTTTTGTTTGGTCAAATACCACTGATTCGACATCTTTTGTACATAGATTCTGATTGCATTAACGGGAGGGTTCTATTGCCACCACCACATTATTGAAAATTTGATACATATAAACTGATTGACCAGTGTTTGTTTCAAACCAATGCTAATGTGTTTAAAATTGGTTCTCTTACAGCCGATAACATTTGCACTAGTATATGTTGGAACGACTCTCAAGGATCTTTCTGATGTGACCCATGGTTGGGGTGAATTTTCAAAGACCCGTTGGGTAAGAGAAAACTCATCCTTTTTCTTCATCCATTATCCGTTGTGTAAGAGCACTTATACTTACAATTTGGGGTATGGACGAGTATTACTTAATTTTCTCATTTTCTGATGTGTTCACTCTTTAATGTTGTGTGTGCAGGCTGTCATCATACTGGGCCTTGTTGTATCTGGTAAGTTGCAATTTCTGGACATGCATACTGCACCTTTATATTTTCTTTGGCCTTCTTTCCTATGGGTTGGGGGGGGGGGGGGGGGGGAGAGAGTTGGGGAATGCCCAGACAAAAGTATTTGGGTTGTGTCTATGAAGACTTGATCTCATTTTTCCAGATTAACATAGCAGTCTATGCCACTAGCAGAGCAACAAGTGAAACAAATGAGCATAACATATATAGGGTTATTGCATGTGATGCCTTTAGGCAGGAAAATCTAATTTTTGGGCTTTGTAGAGATATGGGAGGAGAGAGAGGAACTTCCTATGCCCAGACAAAAGTATTTGGGTTGTGTCTGTGTCTATGAAGACTTGATCTCATTTTTCCAGATTAACACAGCAATCTATGCCACTAGCAGAAGAACAAAAGAAACAAATGAGCATAACATATGTGTAGGGTTATTGCATGTGATGCCTTAGACAGGAAAATCTAATTTTTTGGACTTCGTAGGGATGTCAATTTTTAGTTCACCAATTGAAACAGGAAGAAAATGGGAAACGGAAATTATGCAAGAACTCCGGAGAATTGACTTCCGATTTGTCTCTACATGTAAAATTGATCAATGTCGACTCTGAACCTGGTATTCATTTTTAGTAATTCCTTTAGTTTACTTAAACCATGGAAAATTGATGGAGTGTGGATGTGCGGGTGATGTCTCTCTGAGAAACCGACAGTGGCATACATGAAATTACTTGTGCATCATCAATATAAAGCACATTTCTTTATTTTTGGAGAGTATAAAATGGAGGTGGGTAACTGTGGTAGCTGGAGGCAGAGGAGAAAAGGAGAGCGAACCTTCTTGTTTTGAAGCGTATTGTCTTTTAGCAACGGTTTGCATGTCCGACACTCATTATTGATCACTTTTGTGGATTGAGATGTGATTTAACATGTCTTCATGAGCTTTTCATGCACAACGGATCAGTTATCTGAGATAATGAAGATGGTTCGTGGAAATAAATGTGATCTTTGAAACGATAGTGTGATATTAATCAACATTAAGCTTCGGAGACACTAAAATTCAGCCAGGGTTCATGCGCTGTGCAAGTTATGACAATTCCCCAGAAATAATGGAAATAGCCGAAACCTTTGTTGAACATTCATATTTACTTGCTACACATTAGTGGTGTGTCAAAATGTGTGTACCTCTATTGGACTTTGTAGTATTCAGTTGTCTTACTTTCTCTTTGGCTTGTTCACAGTGATTCTAATGTTTCTTGTAACAAGAGTTGCCAAGGCTGCTTTGGAAAAGGCTTTGGCTGAAAATGAGGATCTTGACATCATAGAGCCACCAGAGTTACCTCTTTCTGATACTCCTGGTCATCTCAACGAGCCGCTTTTGATCAAGATAGATCCCTCTGAAGACCATCATGAAAAATGAAATCCATGTTCTGTGTAAATTCTTTAACCTACCTTCTCTCACAGTGCTATGCCTAATTTATACTCCAGGATGTGGTAATTTTTATCTACAACGTGTACTGTTCTGCCCATCTTTCTAGATTGTAACTTTGGACAAACACGACTTATTTGACTACTAAGATTGTGTTATTGAAGTGTAGTTTGTTTTTCTAAGTTGAAATAAAATAGTAAAAGAAAAATCATTTGAGCACACAAATTGAGTTCTTTACCATGGTTTTCTGTAGCAATAGACAATAAATTAGTTGTTCTATTTTGTGTTAGTTTTGCTTGCCTCATTTGTAGCCAGAGTTGTAAGTTTTTGGCTTTTTTGCTGCATTCTATTCATCTTAATCCAAGAATTCATTTTTGTTTCCCCACAAATCCAAATCTGCAGTCAGCATATGGCTAGCATGAGCATCAAAGTTCACAGAGCAAATAGGATTAGGAGCAAGTGTGGATAGTCCCGTCAATCTAGAGGGATTTGAAAATCTCATATATTATTGACATGGATGCGGATTTAATCGAGCCGCTCCTAATCCATTCTGTTGACAGGATATGTACTGCTAAGCCAAGATTAAAAGTCGAGCAGCAGACCAAATGCATGATGAAATGCTCCCTTGCCTGCTGTTGGGAATCCGGCTTCCCTAGTCTAAGAATTCTTTCATTTTAACCTTCCTAGAACAAGTCAAGCGTCACCCAAACAGTAGCAGAGCCATTCAAATATTTGAAGCCAGTAACCAAGCCAAGCCAGATCCACATTGTTACTGGACATTAGTAAAAAATACCATTAAATAAACCTTCCCCTAGAGAGCTATGGAGTGAATGAAGAAAGCCTTGGACGCACCAACACTCTCTCTCTCTCTCTCTCTCTCTCTCTCTCTCTCTCTCTCTCTCTCTCTCTCACACACATTGTTCTTACCCTGAAATAGAGGAAGCAGAGATACCCATAGAAGCTTTAATGTCACCCACCGCTTCTGAGCCTCTCTCTCTCTCTCTCTCTCTCTCTCTTCAAAGACTGAACCTTTGCTATTGGGTCTAAAAACTTATGTGCTCAGAGACGCAGACCTGAGTTCTTTCCCTCTGTGTTTTTGCTTAGATAAGTCCCAAAAAGAAAGAAACAGAGACACCAGCAACTACCCCTTTCTGTAATTCCTCCTAGCTCTCCCATTTTCCTCTGTTTCTGCAGCTCCTGTTTCCCTTAGATCATATCACCAACCTGCCCTTTCTTTTATTGTAGTCTTGTGTTTGTTGCATTTGAGTTTTAGTAGCCATGAGTAAAGAAGAGTTCTTGAAGATCCAGGTACTCTTTCACTCTCTTCTCTGCTTGTTCTTTGCTTCATTTGAACTTAAAATCATTAATCTTTTGTGTTAAATTTATTTCTTTGCCTTTCATAAACCAAATTATTAAACAGAGCACTACAACAAGCTTTGCAACTTTTGTTTTTTGGGCTACTTGTGCATGCAGAAATGTGTTCTCAAAGTTAACATTCACTGTGACGGACAGTTAAAATTATCGACATCTTCATTATATACAGTTAAAATTATCCCAGAATAAGTTAACAAGACTTCCAAAATTCGAATTCAACACAAGCATTTTGACATCACTTGTTTATGATGCTCTCATGTGAGATCTAATGAGGTGTATTTCCACCGAAGCTTTTCTCATGCCCATGTGGGTCGGTCTCTAGGTTTTGGCCTCTTTCGTGTCCCTCCCACCTCCAAGTCCACACTACCAATTCTTTCAATTTTAAAACATCACCATGTGAATTCAAGGTGACACCATGTATCACTTCCCCACCCTCCTTCAATTGACCTAAATACTCCTACCTCGCACTCACCGACGCCTATACGGTGCAAATCCTCATCGACCTAACCGCCAATCCCATCACCACACCAAAGGGCAAATCCGTGTACCAACATTAAAATTGTCTGCCCCTCTCCCTACTTCAAGGCATCACCAGCTTTCCCTTGTAAAAATAACACAACCTCTCTCTCCTCCTACACTAAACGGCCACTGTTAGAAACAAAGAAAGAGCAAGCTTTCACTTTTCTCCCAAGGCTCTGTTTTTAGGTTTAGGATTCCATATACAAAATTGAACAATCAAAAAGCCTGGCTGCATTGTCCATCCCAGAACCCTAGTACTACTACTCCTCACAAACACACCAACCCAGTAAGTAAAGCTTTAATCTTTTTCTTTATGGCTGCTATTATTATATACAAAGGCATCATCAAAATCGATAAAAACACTCTTGTCGTCAAAGCTAACAGTTTTTCACAGTAATTAGCGATCTGGGTTTTGTTTATTCATTGTTTGCTCTTATTGTTTTGCAGTAGTTTTTAGTAGTAACTGCCTGAGATGCCAGAGAAGGGAGCTATGAGCTGGCCTACATCATCAAAACCAAGTCCTCCTCTGCTTCAATGGCGACTTGGGTTCGTCGCATCTCTTGTTCTTGTGGGAATGGTGTTGATTTGGAGCATGGATGCAACAACTATGAGGAACTTGGTGGAAGCCACCAAGACTCAGCAAGGCTATTTGACTACAAAGGTTAGTGCTTTTGCTAATAATATAGCTCAGAACCATGAGAATAAGGAAGTTAGCACTGCCCGCATTGTAGTTAATCAGACCCAAAAAGAACCCAACTTGACCCAGTTGAAAACCCAGATGGATTCTCAGGACCCAGTGAATGATACCCAGAATGTGTCACTTTCTGATCAGAATTCAAGTGGGGTTTATGTGGTTCCTGCTAGTTTGGACTGGGTTTCTGCTAAAATAGAGCCTAATGTGACAAAGAATCTCCTAGCTAAATGGTTAGCTCCAGGAGGAGAGGCTTGTAGAGATGCTAAGACTGTTGAAATTGCTATTCCTGGATTGGATGGTAAGGATCTGATTGAGTTGTCTGCTGGTGAAATCTATGAGTTTGGGTTTCAGGCTTTGGATGAGAGTAAGCAGCCTAGGTGTTTGGGTGGGGATTATTTTGAGACTGATCTTTCAGGGGAGTCATGGAAATCTAGGCCTGTTGTGAAAGATTTTGGTAATGGGTCTTATTCTGTTTTGCTTCAAGTTCATCCAGACTTTGCGGGATCTTATAATCTTACTATAATCCTACTGTTTAGGCATTTTGAGGGTCTTAAGTTCTCACCTAGCCGGTTTGCATACGATAGGGCGATTCGAAGAATTCCAATCAGGTTTTACAAGGGCTTGGCTCAATTGCCAGAGCTACAAGTTTGCAAAGAGTCAGATTTTGGAAGAGATGTTTGGTCAGGAAGGTGGACTAGGCATGGTAAGAATGATGAGTGTGAGATTAGTCATGATGGTCGATACAAATGCCTATCCCCAAGTTTTCCTTGCCAGAGTCCTTGGTGTAATGGTTCATTGGGGGCTTTGGAGAGTAATGGTTGGGTTTACTCCACACATTGTTCGTTCAGATTGTTTTCAGCTGATTCTGCTTGGAAGTGTTTGAATAACAGATGGCTTTTCTTCTGGGGTGATTCCAATCATGTTGATTCGATACGAAACATTCTCAACTTTATCTTGGATATGCCCGAAGTACAGTCAGTTCCTAGACGGTTTGATATGCACTTTACAAACCCGAGAGACCCTTCACAGAAGGTTCGAATAACAAGCCTATTCAATGGTCATTGGAATGAAACACAGAATTACCAGGGTTTGAATTCCTTGAAAGATGAAGGATTCAGAAATTTGATCAAGAAGTACTTCTCGGAAGATAAAGTTCCAGATACTATAATCATGAACTCAGGCTTACACGATGGCATATACTGGTCCAACATAAGAGCTTTTTCTGCTGGGGCAAGCTATGCAACATCATTTTGGGTGGAAATCATGGAGTCAATACGGCAGAGAGGTTTGGTGATGCCAAAAGTCTTCTACCGCACCACAATAGCCACTGGTGGGTATGCGCGAACTATGGCGTTCAATCCTAATAAGATGGAGGCATTCAATTGGATACTCGTTGAGAAATTGAAGCAAGCTGGAATCATTTCTGGTGTGATTGACAATTTTGACATGACCTTCCCGTGGCATTTTGATAATCGTTGCAACGATGGAGTACACTACGGCCGAGCTCCTGCAAAGGCAAAGTGGAGGGATGGTCTCATTGGACACTATTATTTTGTGGACCTCATGCTGGATCATACACTGCTGAATGTACTATGTGCAACTAGATAGGAAGCTTCTGCAAACATGTGTAGCATTTCAAATTTTCTCTGAAACTTTTCAACAATGGCGTTCCAGAGCTATCAAGAGAATCTGAAATGCAGGCTCATCCTTGAATGCCAGAATGAAGGGGCTTGAAGGCCTTTGACGTGTACAAGGTGGAGCACTCATAGTTTTCATCCATATTGTTCATTAGATTGAGTTTGGCATATTCTTTAATTGTTTATATATAGCTAGATATGGTTAGAGTGAAATCATTCCCACAGGTTGTACATTAGGAGAGGTTCTAGAATTTCAAGAAAATAATGAAATTTTTGTATGAGCTGTCATCATCTCAAGGTATTGTATTTCTTTTACATACTTCTTCAGCAGATAGCCCTTCCTCTTGTTGTTTCATATGCTGCAACATGGCATATCACATATTTAAGCATAACCATTCTGCATTGTATATCTTTTGCGCAGCTTTTGGGTTTAATAGCAAACACCAACAGGCAACAGCCACCGCCACCCAAATACTTTCTAACCCCTCCAACTTGTGGGCAAGTCAAAAGCCTTAACCACAAAGTTGAAAGGAAAAACAGTATAGCTGTTGGGTATTAAGTGCTAAATTGTTGGACAGATGCTTCCTTGCCTTAAAAGTTTCAATGATGTTGGTCGATTTTAATGCTAAATTGCTGATCGAGTTGTTTTCTTATATGTTTGACAGTTTTGAGTAGTTGTTTGCCTACATTGTTAATTTGATATACGAACAAATGTCAATAGCTCGTTTTCACCAAGATACGTGAAAGAAAGAAAAGGTCGACAAAGAAAGGAAATCACATGTGCAATTGCCATGACTAGACATAGCAATCATTTAGGTTTGGCACCAAGATAGTGTCTGATTTGCAAGGGTGAACGAAACCATGCAAAGGTATGAAATCGATTGTGTAATTAGATTGATCATTACTAACTAGAACGGAGTTCCTCTGTTCATGAATGGAAACTTTCTATACAATAATCATTGTGTTTGACTTTTAATCATTATCATTTCACTTGATTCCCTTCCAAAAAGAAAAGAGTTGCATCCTTTTTTCTGGTCTGGAAAAGTTATTACCTTGATTGTTGATTCCTTCAAATCTCAAGGTAACACAAAACTTCTCCATATTTTCCCTGTAACTATTACTTCAATCAAAGAAAAAGAAATGGTAGTTTCCTACAAACCAAATTTGATGCAGTAAGCATACTAAGCACTAACGATGAAGCATCCCAAGCAATTTCTTACTGTTTGCCCTTCGTTGTTTGACACTACATGTTTTTCAAGGAAGGCATTTTGGCCAACATTTTTGGCAATATGTCGTGGTAAACCCCTGTGAATCAGAAATAGGAGGTTGAGTGTTGTTGGAGATGACCAACACTTTAGAAGCCTTTGAGATAGCTTCACAGGATCAAGAACAAAGGTCATTGCTCTAACTTTGAGATATGATATACAGATACCATCTGAGCTCGACGCCGGCGACCGTCACCACAACCGGCAGGAGACTTCGTCGTTAGAGTTGCCTGCGAGCAGAGCTTGCCGATCCGCCACGAACAACTAGTGTCGCGATGCACCGACGACGAGAAGCACTGGTGATGAGGCCTCGACGCCGACGAGCGACGAGGCTAGATCCCTCACCGCCCGATCTAACCACCATCACCTTCCGTTCTCGTCCACCGACGACTAGGCGCTGCTCTTCGGATCCGGCTTCATCAACTTTGCCGGCTCCGGCTTCGTCCACATGGTTGAAGGTCCGAGAAAGACTAGGTTGTAGAGGTCTCCTTCGTCTTCAAATCCAAGTGGATGGGGCGTTGGTTTCGGTGCAGGTGAATTGATGAAGGTGAAATCGGAGGGGAGGCTCAAGAACCTTGACAATCGTGTACTGTGCTTTGTATCATACAGCGATATGGTCAATATATGTGGCTTGGTCAATTTCTTGGTCCGGAATGTGGTGGAATTGTGTTTTGTATACGTGTGTGTATATAGACACACCCATAGTTCATATCTGAAATTAAAATGTGAAATTATTTGTTTGATAAACTTTTCGGTTATAATTTCACGTTTTTACCGTTTAGTTTATTGATATTAATGTATAGATCATTCTTGTAAAATTTCATTCAAATTGATGATCGTTTATATACCGAATTAGGTTAAATCAATGAACGGATCATAAATATGTTTAACCATAACTGTTTGTGTAAATCATGATTATGAACACCCAAACGATCATCAAATTCGATGAAACTTTGCATAAGTGATCTATGTATTTGGTTCTACAAACTGAATGGTGGAGATGTGGAAATATGACCGAAAAGTTTATCAAACAAAGAACTTCACACTTTAATTTCAGAACGAAGTTTTGCTCTGAATAGGAACTGTATGTTATATTGGTCAGTATATGATAATATCATACTATTATAGGGTTCGTTGCACTCTGGCTTTTTAATCTAGCAGTTTGGTTCCAATTGCAATATGGAGCTGAGCAGGCTGCATTGTTTAGGTCAAAGTATGCATGTTTACTGGGGGTCAGTCGCTAGCTATTGTTTAGGTCAAAATATGCATGTTTGCTGGGGGTCAGTAATATGTTATTGAGGTCGATAACAAGTTTATTGGGGGTCAGTAATATGTTATTAGGGTGAATAACAAGTTTACTATGGGTCAGTAATATGTTATTAGGGTGGATAACAAGTTTACTGGGGTCAGTAATATGTTATGGGGGTGGATAACAAGTTTATTATGGGTCAGTAATATGTTATTGGGGTGGATAACAAGTTTACTAGGGTCAGTAATATATATGTTATGGGGTGGATAACAAGTTTACTAGAGGTTAGTAATATTCTGGTGGAATGGATAACAAGGATAACAAGTTCACTAGAGGTCAGTAATATTCTGGTGACCGGATTTCGGCGATCGGTGACCAGAGTCCGGCAAAATCCTCTCTCTTCTATTTTCTCTCTCTAAATGTGTATAAAACACAAGAGTAAAAATGTATCAAAACTATTATTTTATTATAAATTTAATAAAGATTTGTGTTTTTGAGCACAAATAAGCTAATTTCTAATTCAATTGAGATCAAAAATCTTATTGTCATTAGAATGAAGTTTGGCTTTTTTTTCTTTTTTTCTTTTTTTACGCAAATGGACATAACCGAAATAAGCCAAACTTGGGTAACTTTATATCATCTGATGTATGGAAGAGATGGATCTTGACTCACTCGGACCTAACACTAATTCTTGCAGTTTCGTAGACTCAAAACAATGGTAAAACAAAAATAAAATAAGAAAACCAAAGAAAAATAACAAAGTCGATCCGTTTCCCATATGTAAGAAAAGAAAGTTACCCAAAGTTGAAAAAAGCAATGCACCGCCCATAATAACACCCGGAAACAACTCACCAAATAGTCATCAGAAGCATCATCATCCCCACCAAACATAAATCCCTCCACAAATAACCGAATCTAGATAACGATTTCGATTTCCTTAATCCTCCAAACTCCAATCTCAAATCCCCAATCAATCAAAACAGACCAGGGTTGATATGCAGGGTTGATACTAATACTAGACTTCAAAGAAGAAACTCAGGGACTGAGCCTCCTCCTGTAACACCACAGTCCTTGTGTTCTGTTTTGCCAGCGCAAACTCAAAAATCCATATGAGAAGTCCTCTAACCTGCTTGTGGTTCAAACTGCTAGGTTTCTTATATGCTTATATAAATGGGAGCAGATTTTGAAGGAAAGGTGTTTGTTGGACACTTGAATAGGAGTGAGTGAAAAGCAAAGTGCTTGAGACACAATGGGAAGCAACATCATATTACTAACATGATACCTCATTATTAGTCCTTTGGAAGCAGTGGGGAAACCCTTTACTTCTTTCTTCCTCCAAAACAAAGGAAAAGCCAGTCTTTATCATATTTATATGTAATTGTTTCCTCTGATATTATCTTTTTCACTGTCTTGTGTTGAATCTTGGACCCTTCCTTTTAAGACCCTACCAGTTCCTTAATGGAAGGGCTAATAGTATTCCAGGTTTGCTACTATATTCTACATGGCATGCTAAGTAATAGTGGCTGAGAAAGTAGGATTTGACTTTATAGAGGAGCCTTATATCAGTGAAGTGAAATTAGTGAAACTTCTGCTGCACATAAACAATGCATGTTTTCTTCAAGTCTAAGGTCACCAAACACTTGAAGTCCCTGAAAACAAAAATGCCCAGATTGTGCATTTTCCCAATTGGGGGATGTTTTGATGGGTGCAGAGACCACACTCAGCAGTCCTCAGGGTTTGGCACAAGGATTTGGAACCTGACTGACAAGCCTGTGGAGCTTCAGATAAGAGTTGGTTCCATATTGAAGAGGGTCCACACTTTGAAACCAGGCTCTTCCAAGAGACTGAAATGCAAGAGCATATACAAAGCTTATATGCCTGGAGAGAATGGCAAGGCAGGTATGAAGAGCTTGTTGTATTACTATGATGAGACTTGTCACCCGTATGTTTGGATTCATGAGACTGGTGGTGATAGCATGAGGATGGTTAAGCAGCAATACATCAGCCTTGAGGATTTGAGGGATTGTTGTGAGATCAGAATCTTTAGGGATCATCATCGAGGCTGCTTATCGGTCCTGAAAAAACCCAGGCCAGACTTTTGCTGATGAAGAGTGTGTGTGTGTGTTATTTGTTGGTTGGTAATTAGTGTGTTAATTTTATCTTCTTCTTTTTTTTGTTTGGGTTTCTTTGATGGTATATTAGTATTTGAAGGATTCAGATGTTATATGTGTTTATGTTACATAAGATAGAGAGGATGGAGTTACTGCTAGCAGTTGGATGTGGTTTTCTTTATGTGATATTTGATCATGAAGAAGAAAAGGAATGCAACATGACCCTCGTAATTTTTGCAGAAGCTTTTACTGTAATTGAGATGTTGTGATCTTGGTTCCCAACTCGCCAATGTTGCCATCACAATTATGATCGGCTTGGAGAAAGGACCGCGATTACATAAGTTATGTATCTGATATATGTTTTTCAGTTTTTGAATCTTAGTGAGCATAGATGATAAATGCATTACTTATCTATTGTGTAGAAATTGCCAATTACTTTCTTTCTTGTTGAATTCAAGGGCACCTGGTAGGCTTCGTGTTGAACAGGTTGCTGGGCTTTGAGTTGATTCTTGATGAGTTTGTTTTGTCAAATCAAATTTTTGTTTTAGGGGAAGTCTTAATGAAATAGTTGAATAAGGTTTCTTTACTCTCTCTTTTTTTTTTTTTTTATGGAATAAGGTTTCTTTACTTGATTGAAGCATTTTAATATGCTTAGTCTTCTTTTTTGGTACTTCATGTTAAAAATTTGAGTCAGTGATGTAGGACAATCTAGAGTTGAAGGACTTGTTAGCAGGGTGAATTTAGGGTTGTAATATGTTGGGTGGACGGGTGTTATGGTTAGAAATCGAAAACAAATTTGCTAACCATCTTTTTGTTGTCCACCCATATGTCTCATGGAATGTACAAGAAGTGATATGTGATTAACTTTGTAATGGCACAACAAGGATTCTTGGCCTTGCACTGAGAACTTTTGAGATCACAACTTCTCACAAATCACTTTGAGGAAAAACTAACACAAACAATGTTATTAATTTGGATTTCAATCAATATACATAGTCGCCTTTGTTCTAAGCCATAGAAGACTATGAATTGTTATGTAAGTTTTATTAACGACGACTAGAAACCATAAAACTCTAATTTATAAGAAACTTAAACGATGTAAGAATGTGTTTGATGATAACGTTTTGCAAAACAATTTACATTTTCAGATACATAATTTATGCTAGCTCTTGAAGTTGATGAAACACTGCAAATAACTAGGGGTGGACTTTTAGGCGCCGAAAAAACCGAAACCGGCTAAAACCATATCGAACTGACACCGAGTAACCGAAACCGAATGAAACCGAGGCAATCGGTTCTGGAAACCACACAAACCGAGTAGTGCGGTGTCGGTTTGTGGTCGTGTATCCTAAAAACCGATTAAACCGAACCGAACCGACATATATTCATTCTACATATATTAATTATTAATACTTAATTCTACATTACGTGTCATGTTCTTATCGGTTATGGGTTACAAATAGTAGGCTTTCACACACATGATTATGTCTTTTAGTGTTTAAGTCTAACCGAAATCCTTCCCATGTAGTTTTATCTTTTGTTATATATGAATGTTTAAGGCTTCAAATGAATTATGTATAAATTTTAGCTTCCCTTTTCATTTAGATTACTTATTTGAACTCATTAGATTAACTTATTTTAAGTGTTGCTTTGCTTTTTTTTTTTTATGTTATTTGGTTAAGTGTAAAAAAATATTACGGATAATAGGTTTTGTAACCGAAACCGAACCAATGTTAGGTTAACCGACGAGTGCGGTTTTTTATATATTTTTATCGGTTTCGGTTCTAGAAAATAGAAAACCGAAGCTTCGGTTTCGGTTAGTGCATAAAAACCGAACAGTTGGGACTGAGTCCACCCCTACAAATAACTAGGGCACATTTGTTACCGGGATTGTCTAACTCAAACTTAAATTCTATCATACTTCGACACTCCTTATTTTATAGTAAGCTTAACCCATGTTTAGTGGCAGCAATCAAAGATAACACCACAACACCACCTATCAAAAAAAAGAAAAAGAAAAACACCACAACACCTCCAACCTGCAATCACAAAACAGAGATAAAAAGCAAGAAAAATCAAACCTCCAACCTGAAATTACAAATCATAACAAAGAAACCCATAAATTTGAGGCGAGAGAAGAAAACAATGACCAACTTCCACAAACCCCCCCCCCCCCCCCCCCCAACAGGCAGTGTGTGGACTGTGGAGGTTGCTTTCAGGACTTCATAACCTCATTTAACTTAACCCGTGTTGTTGTCAAACACAGGCTTCCCCACTCTCGTCCAATCCTGTTCTGGGTAACAAAACGTTCCCCTACAGTAGTTTGTACCATTTTCCCATACTAAGTTGAAAATTTAACAAAAAAATGGTATTTGAATTTGCTGGTGTAATTTGGGCCTTGAAATATAGTCTTGTCAAAATTCTGATCCGTGAACAATAAATCAACTATGACTTCTTCTCGAATGAAGAAAATATGAAATTTAAAAGCTAGATATTGTAAACCGATCTTACAACCTCTAAGGTTGACCATAACCTTAATCATAAAACTCATTATTTGGTTCCTCTTGAAATGCTCTTCAATGCTATGACAAAATTGACTAATGCATAAGCAATAAGCAGACTTGTTTATTTCTTATTCTTTGCTCCAAAATACTTACAAAACATCTTTTCAATAAAAATAAAATACTTATGAAACATAGAACTACATAGAATGTAAGGTAAACAACTAGAAGATACATCAAATAGCCGATGAGAACAGAAAAGATAGCTAGACACTTGCTTAAGTGAAATCGACACCCAAATTCAAGTCTCAATGTTCACATATCCTTATTGTTAGATTGCTGAGTACTAGACTACTAGGTTTCTAGGAGACCTCTTTGACACTGATGATCAAAGAATCTGGGTCATCACAAAACCCGAATGCTAGATTCTTGCTATATGTCAAAGTGAAAAAACTTCATACCACCCAAGTTTGACTTTTGTCAAGTGGTAATTATCGTTAGAACACCAAATGTTAGTTGGCAACAATTGAGACCACAATATCGCTATGCTAACACAAATCACATGTAGCCAATGCTCAAAAATTTATATAGATTACACAACATACTAAAACCAGAAGTCGTGGCATGAGACAGTTGTCTCATATGACACCCCTTACAGCCAACTTTTGTCTTAGTGTACATATTTTTCAGCCTTTGGCACGTACTTGAATTAACACATTCGCTCCGCCCTATGCCGATGACCCTAAAGCTATACAATCAATATTCACTCGTATATAACTTAGATCGCCTTGCCATCATCATACCAATCAAACTCCATTAACGCAAACCGTCGAACAAACCGACTTGTACTTGTATAAAATTTTAAACCGACTTGTCGTTGAAGGAATTAGAGATACAGTGGTCAACGGAATCGGAGATGAGCCGGAAGTTGAGAGAGAGAGAGAGTTAATATGAATGGGATGGTAGTTTATATATAATATAAAAGTAAACTAATGAATTTGGGTCACAAAATAAACTTATGTAGGCAAAAATATTAAGTTAAACTTGTGTGGAAGAAAATGTTCAAAATAAAACTTCTATTAAATTTTCTAAAAAATTTAAACGACCGCAATTTACGATCAAAATTACCAACCCACCAACCCCAAAAACTGGCATAGACTTCTCCGTTTTAACATTAAATACCTCACGTTGGAAATAATCAACTCAAAAATGGCGTGGCAAGCGCGCGTTTAATCGTCGCCAATAATTCAATCCTGCCGAAAAGAAAAAACAAACGCTTCAATTAACGCGATCTTGCTTTGAGGTCTCTTTCTTCTTCTTCTTCGTCTCTTTTCCTTACAGCAGTAGACTTCGTCTCCGATTCTCTCTCACCCCCCACAAAAAATGGGGATTTCCTTCAGCAGCAACCGGAGACGAAACTACAACAACAACAACACCTATTACCAAAACCCACCACCACCTCCTCCTCCTCCGCCTCAGCCCCACTACCTCTCCAACCCTCACTACTACTCCGACCCTCCTTCTTTCTCTCCGCCGCCTCCGCCTCGTCCTCCTCCGCCGCCGGAGCCTTCTTTCTCTTCCTCCTCCGCCTCGTCTTCCTCTTCCGTCAACTTCCCAGAGCCCAATTCCGCAATAATCCCCTACGCCGCGCCCAGGGCTGCTGCTTACCAGGCCTACCCTCTTCCTCTTCCGCCGCCGCAGACCCATTACTGCTATGGACAGTACAATTCATGCAACCAGATGATGGGGAGGTATAGTTACAACCAGAATTACCAGCCTTACAATGGTAATCAGGTTCAGGTTGGTGGGTGGCCGGCGATGCGGCCGCCGGTGGCTCCGGTGCAGCCTCCGCCGCCGTACGTGGAGCACCAGAATGCTAAGAAGGTGAAGAATGATGTCAACGTGCATAAGGACACGTTGAGGGTGGAGATTGATGAGCAGAACCCTGATCAGCATTTGGTTTCTTTCGTTTTCGATGCCTTGTATGATGGGAGGTGAGCATTTTCGGGCTCTTTTGTGGATTGTTTGGTTTGGTTTTATGTGTCTGTGTTTGTTGCTTTTGATAGATTGAGTGTTGTCGAATTTGTGTTTTGACTATTGTGGACAACAAATTGGTTGGTTTTCGGTGTCAATGGTATCAGCATTTAGGACCTGAGTGGGGAAGAAGCTTTGATCATGTTAGTTTTAAGGTTAAATTCTCGAATTTGGGTTAGAGAGCAGCTATGCTTAGAATTAGGAATGCTGACCAGAAGATAGTGAGGTATAAACAATTTATAGATTTTTAACAAATGATTTTCAGTTACAGTGTTCACTAGTGTATTATGATACAAAGAGGATGTACATAGTTGCTTGATGTTCATCTTTGAGTCTTTGGATGTTACTGATGGTAGACCTTGTAACAAATCAAGCTCATGCATTTTGCCTTTCACTGTTTTTCCTCTGTTGGAGGATGGGATTAGTAGAGATGACCAGAATTAGCTACGGCCGTTAGAGGTGCCCTTTAGAAATAGTGATTATGTAGTTCATAACTTCATTTGTTCCTTTGGCCCGAAATTTATTGACAGATAGTTTAGCTCTTCACGTGAAGCACTACAATTTTATCTGTTTCAAGGAGTATATATGTGGTGCCATCCCTTTTCAGTGGAAGGTTCTCTAACATAGACAAGGGTTACATTTTCTTGCCTTTGTTGGTTGTAAGGCTACTCTTAAGAGGAAGTAGAGAATGGAGGGGATATGACATACTAATTTACTCACAATAGTGTTTGAATTGATGTATTATTAGTCTTTTCCAGAACACTGTTATTTGTTTTAAACTATTGAGGTAACAGTGAACAAGGATCTTCCATCTGCTCCTGCCTGTTCGTGCTGTTTTTCGACTTTCTTGCAAGGTCGTGGTTACACCACCTTAATAACTTATATTGTATTCTATAAAGAAATGTATTGCTAAGATATGCAAACTTTATCGCCCTTTAGAGGAGTTTCTGATATAAGAATTATAATTCTATAAGCTCTTTGAAAAGTTGCATTACTGTATTTATGTTATGACTTCTGAAAGATATGATGTCTATATTAAGCAAAGGGACACCATGTAAAGTAACACAATTTTCTAATTGTCTGTCATCTATATGCTCATGTGCTTTCATTTTTATGTGTTGTATGAAAGAGTTGTCGGAGTCTGTTTTTCTTTTTCAATTACTCTTGACCTCTGTTCTTTTCAGGAATTGTAGAACCAAGTATCTTAATTGTTGCTCCTCCTTTGCCCGCGTTTTTGGTCTATACATGCAATTGAAAGTAGAGATTTAATCTTTTTTCATATTTGAGGTCTGTTGAAAGGTAAAACTGCAGTTTGAAGCAGCAAGCTGTGTGTGACAATTTAGAGTATTTTGCATAATTTATTTGGTTCTTACCAAATACTGTATGTTTAAAGTTCTTCTAGGCTGATGCCTCTTGTGTGATCTAGAAGGTCATATCGGTTGGTGCCTAGGTTGCTTCTATAGGTGTCTGTAAAAATTTTATGTGTAGGTGCCTAGGTTACTTCTAGAGGTGTCTATATACATTTTATGTGCAATAACATTCTTTTGAGTCATAAGAGTTGCAGGCTAAAAGTAGAACTATGTAATAGGGTTAAACAAAAGTATGGCAACCATTATTCTGGTTGTTGAGCATGCATGTGGCACTCTACCTATGCATATATTGAGCATAGAGAAAGTACGTGGGTTCTATTTAGATCGCCTTGGCCATGGTCATGATTGTCAACTAGTTAGAGGAAGATTTGTACTCCTGATTCATATGCTAAAAGTTTTCAGAGGCTGTTGGTGCCTTTTTTATCCCTAGCACTATCAATACATATATATGTTTTGACTAGATCTACAATCTTCATTTTCTATTGGTTAAATCATATATACTTATTCTAATTATCTAAGTCATGTCTTGTTGACAGCATTACTATTCTCTACTTTGCCAAGGAAGAGACAGATTGTAGATTTGTTCCACTATTTCCTGAAGCATTTACACCAGTGGTAGTCCCCTTTCAGAAAGGAGTAGGCCAGAAATTTCGTCAGCCCTCAGGAACCGGCATCGATTTAGGCTTCTTCGAGTTGGATGATCTTTCAAAACCTTCACCTGCAGAAGATGTATTCCCACTTGTAATATCTGCTGAAACATGTTCACCACCTGATTCGGTCGATCATATTGGTGAGCCTGTCCTAGATGCATCTCCTTGTATGCAGATTACTCAATCTGTGCTAGAAAAGAATAATGATGACCCTTTCCAAGTGAAAGTTATTAAGCAGATATTATGGATTGATGAAGTTCGCTATGAGGTACGTGAGATATATGGAATTGCAACGTCAGCAGTGGGCTTTGATGACAATGACCCTGGGAAGGAGTGTGTAATATGCATGACTGAACCGAAGGACACTGCTGTGTTACCTTGTCGACATATGGTGAGAATTCTTTTTGAATTTCCCTTTAATGGATTCAGAAATTGGATTTTGACTGAAATTCTTTTGAATTTCCCTTTTAACGGATTCAGAAATTGGATTTTGACTGAAATATTTAGTTGCTTGGTTATACTAGAACCGTGTATTGCATAGCAAGTTAAGATAATTACTACTCTCTGTTTTCCCTTGATTTCACTCTTATGACATAAGTTGCTAACTTTCGTATCTTTTATTTTTATTTTTTATTCCAGTGTATGTGCAGTGACTGTGCAAAAGAATTGAGGATTCAATCCAATAAATGCCCCATTTGCCGTCAACCCATTGAAGCACTTATAGAGATAAAGATGAATAAAAGCTAGCAATGGACTTGTGTTCTCCATCATGTGGATGTTGTGGTATGAATATCAAATATTTTTTTCTTTATTGATGGGCAGCTGTTGTATAAATGCATCTTTTTCTTTTGTATATTCTAAGTGATCTGTTGCTTTTATGATTTTGATGTGATTTACATAGTTGAATCTAATCAATCTTCTAGAGAATGAACTTTGTTAACCTTAACATACTAGGAGTGTGTGTGAACCACAAGCTTTCTTCATCATTTTTGCCGTTGGCAGTGTGTTTTGATTTCCTTGATACAAACCATTGTAAAGTATTGAAGGAACATTCTCTTTAAATTGCATATATCAGAGATAGAACTCTCCACCAGACCTTGCTTGCCCCTATTTACCAGGATCGAATTTGAAGGTTTTCAGGTATATAGTATGGAATCAAAAGCTCTCATTTCCATGCCCTTTTCTTTATATCTGAGCATAATGAATATTCTAGATCTTGGGACTTCTAGAAACGAAAGCATGTGGAAGCATCTTTTTCACTCTGAAATTCAGCAAAGGAAAATCTGGGAGGGTATATTTTCCGGTGAAGTTTGCTAAGAATCTATAAAGCTTGAGTAGGCCGTAAGGGGATGTTTCTTGCATCTTATTGAACATCCTTTCTGTATTGTTCCTCACTCAACAGTGTATCACAATGGATCTTACTTTTCTTGCAATTGTTTGTTGCGTCTTTTAGACTATTCTTGTTCTTCTGGGAGAGACTACAGTTCTACAGTTAGCTTTAGTACTCTTCAGGCCCCAACTCCCATTGCGAATTCACCATGGTCAAAAGTTTCTGAACTCTTCAGATTTGTATAGTACTGCTTCTTTGTTATCTTTAGGAGAGGTGGCTTATGACTAGAAGGCAAAAGGATAAACATGGTGGCCAATTAGGAGACCTTCTTTGGTTTATTTACATGGTGAAAGTTCATGTCCCCAACTCCCATTGCGAATTCACCATGGTCAAAAGTTTCTGAACGCTTCAGATTTGTATAGTACTGCTTCTTTGTTATCTTTAGGAGAGGTGGCTTATGACTAGAAGGCAAAGGATAAACATGGTGGCCAATTAGGAGACCTTCTTTGGTTTATTTACATGGTGAAAGTTCATGGCCCCAACTCCCATTGCGAATTCACCATGGTCAAAAGTTTCTGAACGCTTCAGATTTGTATAGTACTGCTTCTTTGTTATCTTTAGGAGAGGTGGCTTATGACTAGAAGGCAAAAGGATAAACATGGTGGCCAATTAGGAGACCTTCTTTGGTTTATTTACATGGTGACAGTTCATGGGGAAAGAAAGTGAGGCCAAGCTTCATAATGATCTCCACGTTACAATAGTACTGATTGATGGTAACCTACCACTATGATTGTCCTGCTGTGCATCACAAGTGTTACAGTCTCGTTTAGGCTTGGACCAAGCTCTCGACGAGAATTCCCCCAGACCCGAGTTAGTTATAAGGACTAATTTCAGTTTACTTCTATCAACTTTAGATCAATCATTACGTTAGTCTATTTTCTTTCAATTTCATTAAAAACACCTCTTAACTTTTAATTTTCATCAGCCGTGTCCAAACATCTGTTTTTCATCTAATTCCACCGTCATGTAATGACTTGCATTAAGAAGAAAACCAAATTTGAAGTCGCTGAGCTCACAGAAAAAGAGCAAAATAGTCAAATTGCATTCAATCCCACCAAAATCACTAAGGCTAGGGAGTTGTGATGGGTATGGAGATGTGTATCGATATGGGAGGGGAAATGGTCATAAAGATTATTTTTTTTCGGAATTTGACTTTCTTCTTGATGTCACGTCATCACTTGACGGGGGAATTTGATGGAAAACGGAGGTTTGGACACGGCTGATGAAAATTGGAAGTTGAGGGGTGTTTTTAATGAAATTAAAAAAATGACTAACATGATGATCGACCTAAAGTTGATGAGGGTAAACTGAAATTAGTCCTAGTTATAAAATCTCATTTCATCACTTTCGTCTTTATAAACTGTAGGTCGTTTAGTTGCTCTGTCGTCTTCTTGCACGTACCCTAAGAACAATGAAACAAGTAGATGTGGTTTTAGGGTTTGGAGTTAGACCTAGTTCGATATGGAAATCATGGAGGGTTGTGGGTGATGTTGATGGATTGATGCTCGTCTACGGAAGCATTTAATTTTCTATCTTTGTGTCACTCAAAAATTGCAAAATCATTGAGAAACAATTCCGTAACTCAAGAGTTTAAAGTCGATTTCAAAGACATGGTGACATTTCAATACTGTGTATTATCACGTTCATGCCCGTATTTAGATACACTAATTCATTTACCTCATCCCCGAAACAACATTGTACAAAAGCAGAGGGTGTTAGGGGTCCTTCATAGTCAGATGTCTCAACATCTATACCCTCCATTATGATCACATACAGAGACAAAAGTCGGGAGTTTAAACAAGGAAACATTTGCAGAAACCATGTTGGATGGAAGCAATGAAGCATTTTAGATTGCTGGAAATGACCTCAAAATCTCTGATTCTTTTCATTTCTCTCATCAATCACTATCTACAGGCCATGCGGTGTGCTTCATGTGATAACCTCTGCAATAAACGGCAATGGCATTTTCTGGGTGCTCAAGTCATTCCCCCTTCTGAAACTCTTTGGGACAAAAGAGATAGTAATTTCCAAGTCCCCCCAAATATAGCTACCTGGTTGACATCCTTTAGTAAAAGTTTAGAGCCCTATGTAATGTCGTGGTTGGTTACAAAATAGTATCCCTAGTTTGGGGTATTTCAAGTTCATACACCAACTATAGTAAGCGCATGCAGTAGTAAGAAACGTGTTTTTGTTTCTTGCATTTCAAGTTTAGGTAGTTGATAAACCATGTTAATTTATTCAACATACTTATATAAGTCGTAATCATCTAAGTTGCTTAATATATAAAGTTATATTCTCTAAAAATATTATACACCAACTACAGAATCAGTTAAAGTTATGAGAAAATTAGACAAAAACCCAAAAAACCAAACCCCTTTTAAAATAAACCCATGCTCATATTCCATTTTAATTTACACCCAACCTTATTATTGAATCTGCCTTATATGTTTTATTTTTATTTTTGGAATTTGTATCCCTCTTTTCCTTGACTCTTTTGCCCTTCCGTTTTTTTTGTTTTTTCTTGAGAAGATTTTTCCCTTCTGATTGAATGAGAAGACATTCCATAAATGTGACTCTTGACTTTCTTCTATTTTAAATAGGGTTAGGGTTTAGACTAGGGTTTAGGGTTTAGGGACTAGGGTTTAGGGTTTAGACTAGGGTTTAGGGTTTAGGGTTTGTGGAACCGGATTTAGGGTTTAGGGTTTAGGGTTTAGACTAGGGTTTAGGGTTTAGGGATTAGGGTTTAGACTAGGGTTTAGGGTTGAGGGTTTAGGGTTTGTGGAACCGGGTTTAGGGTTTAGGGTTTAGGGTTTAGACTAGGGTTTAGGGTTTAAGGTTTGGGCGTAGTCTGTGGAACCGAGTTTTCAGCTGCCGGGTAATTATGTTTAATGAGTCGGCCAAACAGCTTGTTAATTGCAATGGTTCAGTTGGTGGCATTTCAACAATTTCCTTCAACAACAAGTTCTATTGTTTAGATAAACAATATTAATATTTTTACTAAATCAACCTAATTAATAAGTTAGGTGTATTTCAAAAGAGTATAACATGTGGGTGTAATTTAAAATGGGTCTATGATTTTGAGTGTAACATCAAATTCCCCTAAAGTTATTGGTTGTATAATTTTACAATATTAGTTATTGATTTGACTTTAACTCTATTTCGTGGAAATCAAATATATTACTATAGTATTATTTGACTTTAATCGTGTTTGGTCATAGCTCAGGCTCTAACGACAACGACAACACCGCCCGCTTGATCGTCAAAACAATCGGCTCAGTTTGCAGGTGGACAACGCAGGTTTCAACAAGGACGTGGCTAGGGTTCGGCTAACCCTACCTCTCAACCATCTTGTGAGGCCAGAACATAGGATTGAGATTTCTCCCACATACAACATGCTTTGTTGGAGAAAATACAAGTATGAACAACTTCTAGGTTGTTGCAGAGTCTGTTGGATGATCAACCATGGAGGTCGTTCATGCCCACGTGAGCAAAAAGAGGAGGCAGCATCGACAGCACCAACTGCGACCCAAACCCCAGCACAGCCTGCCATGGTGTTATGGGCCAACACACTTGCCAACCTTGATCTCTCATGCACCGTTGATGTCACTCTCTAGTCTCTACCCTATTCCCTAGAGAAAAACGCTCAATGCAAATTCATGTAGTGCCAGAGTTCCCACTGTGCAACGCCCTAGGGAGGAGGATATCTTTGAGGCATGTAAGTGCTCTAAGAGTCTAAGCACGTTCCATGGCTTCTGGGTCGGGAACGTCGAAGTTGGAAGCCTCTCCTAAGGCAGGTGGAGAGTAGTTCTTCTTGGGGAGGAATAAAGATCCCTACACAAATTGTTCAGGGTGACACCATACTCTTTGACGGACAGTACACAATTGGGTCTTTTGGGTTGCATGTTGATTTTTAGATACTTTGATTCAGTTTGTGCGGGTTAATTGCTTTTTTGTGTAATCGTCTACTTTTTTAAAAGATATTTTGGTTTTTCCCTTTTAGCTTTAGTTGTATGAAAGTAAAGAGTTTACTATAGAAATTGTAACGGAATTAACTCCAGCCTGACGTAGCAATATTTGGTCATATGACTCTATACCAATGAAGTTATTCCTCTTTTTCGAAAAAAAAAAAATAAACTTCTCATAATTAATATATATTTTTGAAATACTACGAAGTTCCGACCCTTGTATATAAATAGCTCTAATTTAGCTGTAAAGACACACGCAAAACACCACCATTTAACATATACTATTTTTTGTCGGGGTGGTCATGTTGCAAAGCGCGGGCACATTTCTAGTTTCTGCTATCAAGTGTAGCCGTGTTGGTGTTCATACCTCCTAACTAAAACACATTTGGCAATAGGAATCAACATGCAATAGTACATGGTTTTTGCTTCAACCTTTGTCCAACCCAGTGGCCATTAATCTCCATAAACTGCTTCCAAACACACCTTCTCTCTGAATTCATTGAGGGCAAAGAAAGGGCCAAAACCAATTCAGGAGCGTTGGCACCATTCAAACCTCTTTTGAAGTTACAGCTTAACTTTAACCTCCTCTTAAGGGATTAAAGGTAACAAAAGCCAAAAAGGGCTTGTTTTATTATAAATGGTATTTAGGCTTTTGAGAAGGGACAGTAATGATTTGCATGCCCAGGAAACAAGTGCCCAAACTCATGAAAAATCTACCCCAAAACATGATTCATCTGAATTCAAGGACCTAATTTGCTGTTAAAGAAAGATATGATCATCAAAGCCAAAGTGACTTTTATCATTCCATCTCAATTTCCTTCCCATCACCTACAGCAATTTCTTTCTTTTTTCTTTAATTACTGAAAAGCAAATTAGGACAATTAATACATAGGAGTTTTCATGCCATGGGGATCTGCTTTTATAGGAAAAAATCAGATATTTTTTGGTAGTAAGCCTTTACCACTTTTATTTTTCCAGAATTTTTCAGATTATGTAATAATGGCCCTTGGCATTAAGCCAAACCATTTGCTACATTTAGCTGAGAAAATTAAGTTCTCTTTCTGACTATAGCACACAGTTTTTCAGAAGAAAAAAAAACAATTAATGAAAACCAACGTAATTTTTCTCTTTTTATATTTTGAAATAGAAATTTTTTTCTCGTGAAATTATTGATAAGTAAAATTACTATTAAGGGGCATTTCTCCACAGAATTTTCATTTGGACCATGCACTCTTTTACCATCCCTTAGCTATTTACTTTTTTTATTTTGTGGAGGGGGGGGGGGGATTATCAATAAATAATAAAAAATAAAAAAAATTTGTTGAAGGAATTTACATTCCTATCTTTGATGATGTGTCTTAACCGAATCTTCTCCTTATTAGATTAGAATATCTCTTAGATATCTATCTCTGATTTACAGGGATTCTCTATGTAATGCCTATATAAAGGTCAATTTATCAATGAATGAGTGGACATTTTTCTCTCGTATTCTCATACTCTACAACACGTTATCAGACTTTGTGCCCTAACTAAGAGATAATAGGCCCTAAAACCTTCGAAAACCCAAATTTTTTCCCAAAACCCTAATTTGCCAGTTTCGTTTTTCCCGATTTCCGGCCGGATTTTCTTCTGTCGACGGCCGGAATTACATATCAACATAAAACCATCGACGTCCCAGTTCAACCCCACCGGTCTCACCCCAAGAACAGGCCTGAAAGTATCTGAACCGGCCGCTGGAATTTTCCAAACCTCCGCTGCCACCGACCACCGGTTCACCGCCTTCCCTTGCTCCGATCGACTTGATTTTTGGACAGCAGCTTTATCTTCCAGTAGTACTCTTCTTGTCAAAATTTCCGCTCCAAAATTGAAGCAGAAGTAGGTGAAAAGATGTTTTCTCCTCTCGGCAGTCTCTAGAAACCAAAGATCTCAAGATTACTCGTCTTCCAAGAAAAGCCAGAAAGGTTCCCGACCCTTGTTCAAAGCCTCCCATCGACTCAAACTCATCAGAGCTCAATTTTTAATTAAGGTTACTCTTTCCGAATATCAATTCATAGTTCGGGCTTAGTAGTCTTTCCGTCTATCCCCTCTCTATGACGGCATTAGGTTTTTTTTGGGGGGGGGGGGGGGGGTTATCGGGTTTGGGAGTTTTGTTGGGGCTCACATCCTCTATTAAACTTTGTGACTGCGACATACGCGTCACCATATATTACGACTGCAATTACGCGTCGCTGCGACAGCTGTGAGCGTCGCCTACAAGGGAAGAATCGATTGTGACTGCGCTAACGCGTCACCTACTTTTATTTGCATCGATTTTTTGACCACATCCTTGGTTTATTGACTAATTTGGTTCCTCTTGTCTTTTGTAGATGACTGAGCCATCCAAGCTTGAGTTCGAGATCCTCGATAACCGAGGTAAGGAATATCACCGATGGGTGTCCGATGTGATGAATACCACCATCTTTTTGCCGTCGAATGGCCCTCTAGCAAGTGACGAGGCCAAGGCACAAGTCCTCATGTTTCTGAGGCGCCACATTCATCCAACTCTGAAGAAACAATACCTGAAAATGGAAGACCCTAAAGATCTATGGGATGTCTTGAAGCAACGCTTCAACAACGTACATGATGTACTCATTCTAGAGTTGACTGCTCGTTGGTAATCCATTAGACTAATGAACTTTTCTAAAGTTGAGAATTACAACCAAGCTATGTTGGACCTCCAAGCAGAACTAAGCTTTTGTGGCGTCGACAAGACTGACAAAGATATGATTGAGAAGACTTTGTACACTTTTTCGATATCGATGAGCTTACTTAGCCAACAATATCACCTTGAGTATGAGCAGAACCGCGTTACATCGTTCAGTGATCTCATATGTGTGCTAGCAAAGAAAGAGCGGCACCAGAAGATTATCATCAATAACAATGCAAGGCCGGTTGGGACTAAGAAGATTCTTGAGTCCAACCAAACTAGTGGAGGTAAAGCTCCAAGGAAAAGAGGAAACAGAAAACCTACACCATATGAACGTGAGCAGAATCAGCCACGTGGTCGCGGTAATGACAATTATCGGCGTGGAAACAACCGCAGCAACACTTGGAGGCGTGATGACGGAAATTCCGCCCTCCTAGGAACAATAACCGCGGTCGTGGCCGCCAAGGTGAGAAATCTGGCCAAGGCCGAAATCCTCCCTCTAACTCGAACCAGAAGAGGCGATCTCCATACTATATTTGCTGATCTACAGCTCACTTGCATCATGATTGCCATGCTAGCAAATAAGCTATTGATACCTACAGAAGACACAAGCAGTACTTGGCTCAAGAAGCTAACTTTACTGGGGGAGATGACATTGGTGATGAGTCTTCCACCAATCTCACCATAGCAGATTTCGAAGCTAGGAAGCAAGTTGGTCCTGCGCACATGGATGCTGCGGATTTTAATTAAACTTTTTTGATTAGATGTTTTTTCTCTGTTATTTTCTATTTGGCACTTATTTAGCCACAGTTATTTTCGAATTTTCAGTCAGTTTTTATGGAATTAGACATCTTTTGATGTATTTTTGAGTTGGCATTAATAAAATCTGTCCTTTATGTTTCACAATGTTTAGTTGATTGAGAATTCATTTCCTTATGAATGGTTCAAACTGCACAAAGCTATAAGCTTCATTACATGGAAAATATACTAAATTCACATGTTTTCGAGGTCTTACAATTGGTTATGGCATAAAGAATGGAAAAACATATGCAAAAATTGCGAAAAAACGGCGAAAAAACACTAAGGCAGCCAACTGCCGTGTTTTGATACTGTCACAATGCCCCTAAAGCGCCCCTGAGCGTCTCTACCGCGCGCTGGGCGGCTGCTTGCACCCCTAGAGGGCCCCTGGCACAGCATACCGAGCCCATGCCGGCGGCAGGCCCTTGTCGCTGCCCGACCTCGCCCCTGCGCGCTGCTAGGTGCTGCTGCCCGTCGCTGAGCCCCTATCGCGCCCCTGCCCACCGCCTTGCACTACCGCGCCCCTGACCATACCCCTACGTATCTCCGGGCGCTACCGAGCCCATGTGAGCCCTTAGCGGGCTTCTGCTTTCTGCCAACGCTGTAAGTGCACTTCCAGCGCCTTTTTTTGATGCTACTGTCGAGCCTCTTGGCCGGCCAAATTGTTGTAACTTCATGAAATTAATTTTCATGCCGTGTAATTGCACTCATTCGGGATTCCAACTTGGTTCAATTCCCGATTAACCCCTCTATGTTTCATTAAAGTGTTCGCCTTGTCTTGATCCAAGACTAATTATTTTCACACCTTTATGTAGATGTCTCAACGAAATTGAGTGTCTAGCTGACAGTGGGACTACTCACACTATTCTACAGAATAAGCTATTATTTACGGACTTTGTGCCTCACAAATCCTCAGTGACAACCTTGATTGGTTCCTCGCCTGTTATTCAAAACAGAGGTAATGCGCAGTTCTTATTGCCAAATGGCACAATGATACATGTTACTTACGCGCTTTACGCGCCTAAGGCTAATAGAACCTTGCTATCATTTAGGGACATTCGTACCAACGGATTTCAGCTGGAAACGTTCAATGAGAATGGACAAGAGTTTTTGTTTATCACCTCTAATGACTGCGGCCGTAAACGCATCTTAGAAAAGCACATGAGTCAAACTAGCAGTTTGTATCTTACAACCATCATGATCATCGAATCCTATGCAGTTTCTCGCAACTTATGTGACTCTGACTCATACAAGCTTTGACATAATCGTTTGGGACATCCCGAATGTGACATGATGATCTGAATTCTCAAGAATTCACATGGACATCCATTTTTCCGAGCATTGAAGTGTGTTGGAGCTCCTCCTTCCACTGAAATAGGTGATGCGGCCGTGCATGATGCATTGCCATAGGCTCGGCCTCTAAGACCATTGTCGAGACTCCAAATGCCTCTATGGCTATCTATAATGCTCACAACTCGTTTTGCAAAGCTTGTTCACTAGCCAAATTGAATGCAAGACCATCTTTTGCTAGTGATTCTAAACAAAACATTTCATTCCTATGAATAATCCAAGGTGATATTTATGGATCTATCAAACCAGAGTGCGGACCATTTCAATATTTTATGGTTCTGATTGATGCATCAACGTGTTGGTCACATGTTGCTTTGCTATCCACAAGAAACGATGCATTTGCTAAACTCCTAGCTCAAATTATTAAGCTCCGGGCTCACCACCTTGATCATCCAATCAAGTTTATTCGATTGGACAATGCTGGAGAGTTTACGTCTAAGTCTTTTGACGACTATTGCATGTCTATCGGGATTGAAGTAGAACATCTTGTACCCCATGTGCATTCACAAAACGGTCTTGCAGAAGCTACAATTAAGTGCTTACAATTGATTGCACGGGCCTTGGTGATGCGTACCAATTTGCCTGCCTGGGGTTATGCAATTTTGCATGCAGCTACACTTATTCGTTTTAGACCCACTGCAACCTAACGATTTAGTGCATACCAGTTGGTAACTGGATATGAGTCTGATATTTCACACTTACGCATATTTGGTTGCGCGGTTTATGTGCCTATTACGCCTCCACTGCTTACTAAGATGGGTCCTTAAAGACGATGAGGTATTTATGTTGGTTATCAACATCCTATGATTGTCCGCTATTTAGAACCTTTGACAGGAGATCTCTTTACTGCGAGATTCACAGATTGTCGCTTTCATAAGACATTCTTCCCGCCGTTAGGGGGAGACATGACTGTTTCCGTTCCAATTGAATGTCGAGAATTAACGTGGTCTGACCCCACTATGTCTCATTATGATCCCCGAACTTCTGATAGTGATTTAGAAATTTAACGTATTCTCGATCTTGAAAGAGTTGCATATTCGATGCCTGACTCTTTTACTGATATCCCAAAAGTGACGAGATCAATTATACATGCTGCAAATGTTCCTGCAAGGTTAGATATCCCAAGTAAAGGGACATTTCCAGCCACACCCGGGCTCGGTAATACTGTCATTGACGTGCCAGATGCCCAAGGTAGAGGTGCCGCGGCCTCTACTCCCACCAGGAAGAGAGGGAGACCTGTTGGTTCAACAGATACTGTGCTTAGAAAAAGACGTGACAGTATGGCACTAAATGATCCACTCATCATCAACATTGTGAATCTTTCACATGAGATTGTCTCTGACTATAGTTATGTCCAAGAATCAATGTTAGCGTATCTGGGGGACGCCTCAGATCTAATGTTGATGTTGGAGAACAAAGAAATGAACGGTATGATGAAAAGAACTTCCACGACTATTGATGATGTTTTTTCTTATGTCGTCGCTCAAGATATTATCGACGACGATGAGATTGAACCGCACTCCGTTGTAAAATTTCAACGTCGAGCAGATGGGCCGAAATGGAAGGATGCAATCCAGGCTGTACTAGACTCTCTAGCAAAAAGGCAAGTTTTTGGTCCAGTAATGCCATGTCCACCGAATGTTAAGCCTGTTGGACATAAATGGGTCTTTATTCGAAAGCAAAAAGAGAAACATAAAGTCATGCGCTATAAAGTGCAACTCGTGGCGCAAGGATTATCTCAACGCTCTGGAATTGACTACGAGGAGACGTATTCTCCTGTTATGGACGTCATTACCTTTCGCTACTTAGTCAGTTTAGTAGTTTTCGAAAAACTGAGCATGCAGTTTATGGATATGTTTACTGCATATCTCTATGGGGATCTTGATTCAGATATACATATATATATATATATATATATATATATATATATATGAAAGTGTCTGATGGACTTTCACTACCCAAGTCAAGTAACTCTACGCCACTGAGTGCCTTTGCAATTAAATTGCGGCGTTTACTATATGGACTGAAACAATCTGGACGAATGTGGTATAATCGTCTAAGTGACTACTTGATTAGGAAAGGATATAAAAATGACAATCTTTGCCCATGCATGTTCATTAAAAGAACAAGTACCAGATTGGCTATAGTAACCATTTATGTTGATGACATGAACATCATCGGTAATCTCAAAGAAATTGATGAGACCCTGACTTAATTGAAATCCGAGTTTGAGATGAAAGATCTTGGGAAAACTTGATTTTGCTTAGGCCTAGAGCTAGGACATCGAGAGACTAGAATATTAATTCATCAGTCAGATTATGTTGAAAAGATGCTCAGGCGATTTAATATGGACAAAGCTCACCCTCTTGGTACTCCCATGGTCATGCGAAATCTGGATATCAAAAAGGACCCATTTCATCCTAAAGAGGACGATGCGGAAGTCCTTGAAGTAGAAATTCCGTACCTAAGCTCTATCGGAGCTCTATTATACTTGGCTCAATGTACAAGACCAGACATTGCATTCTCAGTAAACTTATTAGCTAGGTTTAGCTCTGCGCCTACGCAACGTCATTGGACCAGTGTTAAACACATCTTCAGGTACTTGAAGGGTTCAATTGATTTAGGCTTGTTTTTCCCTTACAAAACTGAAGTGGAAGACATAAATGTCGATGTCCCTGTTGATGACAACACTACCGGGACATTGGATGAGCCCCTAAGGGCCCTTGTCGTGCCCAACAGTGCCTCGGCAGCACTAGGCAGCGTACAGTGCGCCCCCAATGCACCCCTACAGAAATCTGGCTCGGCCGACAGCATGCAGCGCGCCCCTGAGCGCTCCTGCAGATGCTACAGCGCTGCATCCGAGCCCCTGCCGCACCCCTGCGCGTCCTCAAGAGCTTCCAATCCCGCAAAAGAGCAGATTTTGTTCCCCAACCAAAATCAAGCTTCCAAAGCTCCTTGTAGCTCAAAATTGACGCAATATGGTATTGTCCCCTATTTCAAAACACCGAATAATATGTTAGTCGGATTTGCTGATGCTGGGTATCTTTCTGATCCACACAAAGGACGTTCCCAGACTGGTTATGTGTTCACCATTAGGACTACGACGATATCTTAGAGATCTACCAAGCAAACCCTTGTTGCTACTTCCTCGAATCATTCAGAGATTATTGCACTACATGAAGCAGTCAAAGAAAGTGTTTGGCTTCACTCTGTGGTAGCTCATATTCGAGAGTCAAGAGGGTTGACATCTACCACTGATGCACCAACTTGTATCTATGAAGACAACGCGACATGCATTGAACAAATGAAGTTGGGATTCATCAAGGGTGATAATACTAAGCATATCTCTCCTAAGTTCTTCTACAATTAGCAACAACAACAACAACTTTTGAATATCTAAGTGAACCAAGTGAGTTCCTAGGATAATGTAGCAGATTTGTTCACCAAGTTTCTACCCAAATCTACTATTGAGAAGCATGTGCAAAGTATTGGTATGCGTCACTTATCTAAACTCCATAATTGATTTAATTATCAGGGGGAGTTGATTGTGTAGACATCAGGGGGAGTCTACGTCACATGTTTTACATTCAAGTTGTAGTTGGCGCGTTGTGCTCTTTTTCCCTTCAACCAAGTCTTTTTTTTTTACCCAAGAGGTTTTTGTTTTACTTGGCAAGGTTTTTACCGAGGCAACGTTCATGCGCCATTTGATTCTGGTACGCGACACAAGGAGGAGTGTTGAAGAAATTTACATTCATATCCTTGATGATGTGTCTTGACTGAATCTTCTCCTTATTAGACTAGAATATCTCTTAGATATCTATTCCTGATGTACATGAATTCTCTATATAATGCATATATAAAGGTCAATCTATCAATGAATGAGTAGACATTTTTCTCTCGTATTCTCATACTCTACAACAAATTTAAGATTTAGACAAGGTAAAAAAAATTATACATATAGGTGCGCCTAAGGGGGGAAAGCTCTAGTCTATATCGGAATAACATTAAAAGGCTTTCCGCCCTTCAGTTACGAAACACGGCAGGGCTTTCCACCGCTGTTGTACTCACATTGTGAAACCCAACACCAGCAACCGACCCAATCTTAATGTCAACATCATGAGTGAGGAGAAAGGAATCTCCAGGTTTCCAAACACCACCAAAATGCCGAAAGCCGTCATCGTCAACACAACTAGAAGCCATCGGCATATCGTCGCCGTCCTTCCGAACTAGACTATCGCCTCCGAGATTGCTAGGACACCAGATGAATTCGTCTTCTCTCACCGCATAAATCATGGCAGTAAGACATGTTTGTATATATCTTGATCTGAATTCGCCGCAGCACCTCCACACTCCTACGAAGATCCAGACCAGGTCGCACCTAATGTGAGTCTAGCCAGCGATCCCAGAAACTCTAGTGAAGCCATCGAAATTGTTGAAGCCAAGTCGGCCTTGAGAATTCTCTTCCAATTTGAAGCATGAGAAGCGAAATCTCCCCAAACAGGGAGAACACCCCGGGGAAGAAAACATCGCTGCCCTCACTCAGCATGGGATTCACAAAGATCAAGATCATGCCAGCAACAACTAGATCCATAGATTTTGAAGATTTTGTTGAAGACAAGAAGCCTACGTTAAACCCTACCAAAGCGGCTGCTAGGTTAAAAGAAATTTTACATCCAATACTTGATTAAGTAATAACTGGATTTGTTTTTTTTTTTTCTTTTTCTTCTTTCATTTTATGCACAACATGAAAATCGTATTTGAGTTTCTATGTGCATTTTCAGTTCTAGTTGCATGTTAGGTTGTCTTAATTTGTATTGTTTTATCTTGGTCTTAGATCATTTAGGGTTATATATGGATGACTCAATTTTGTCGGAACCCCTTTAGTATTTGAGCTATTTCTATATAGAATTAAATTCAGTTTACCCCTCAAATCTTTGGTGTCAAAATCAGTTCAGTCCTGCAACTTTTTTTAAATTACTTCGCCCCCTCAACTTTCGTAAACACATCAGTTTATTTCAATTTTTGAATTCTCCTCAAAATATGACGTCACCAATCTAACAATAGGACCTATAATTCAGCTTGATGACGTGTATGAGAAGTCTCGAATAACTATAAAGCTGAATTATGAGTCCCCTTGTCAGTTCGGTGACGTCATATATATTTTGAGAGGAATTCAAAAATTGGACCAAACTGATGTGTTTACGAAAGTTGAGGGGGCAAACTGATTTTAAAAAAAGTTGCATGACTGAACTGATTTTGCCACCAAAAATTTGGGGGGTAAACTGAAATTTTTTCTTCTATATATGTAACTTTTACTATTTAATGCATTGACGTCTCCTTAAAAAAAACACACAAAAAAAACTTGACTGGTTTTTTCTTTTTCTCAACTTCTTTCAATTTATGCACAATATGATTATATTGTTAGTTCCTACATGTGGGACGTCACCTACAAACTAATAACTGAATGACAGTAAATTTGGAAGGTAGATCTCTAATGTAGAATTTTACTACATTTGGGACGACCAAATGTAGAATTTTACTATCTAATGTGGTTGAATCCTGTTTTCCAACATAAATATTGGGTTTGTATTGGGAAGTTTCTTAGTCTCAAGTAAAGTATTGAGGTTTGTATTGGAGAAGTTTCTTAGCCTCAAGCAAAGTATTCATCAAATCAACTTCTCACTCCTAATTGCTTGTGTACATGAAAGCAGAGTGAGTGCCTTTAATAGTGTGCAAGATTGGAGTGAGGAAATAGGATCCGAGGAAATAAGTGAGAGTTCAAGTAGTATATTGGAACTCGCAATGTGAGGTTGAGAGTTGTTGGAAAACTAGTGATTGTTGCAAAACTTTGATATCTCTCTTTCATCAATGGAAGCAAATTTTTTGAAGAACGTAACTTTGCTTGCTCTTTCTTATGAATGAGTTAAATTTGTCTAGAATTGACTTCACCAAAAATGGTATAGTGTTGGCAAAAAACATGGGAGTATATCTCTTGTTGAATTGTGACAATGCAACCAGCATTTATTCTGAAGAAATGTTGGAAATAATAAATAATGAAAATAAAATTAGAAAAAGCTTGAAAAATCTCAACCATAAAAAGCAAGAATAATTAGCAATGGTAAACATAACTGCACTAAAGTCTAAATAATCGGAAGAAGGATCAAATCCATTAAAGCATTTTGTTTTTGCTACATGGAATGTGTGACTGCTAATACACTGTTTTCTTATATTTGTTAAAATTTGTGTCTTAATAAAAATACATGAGTCAGAACACTGATTAACTAACAACATGTAAAAAAATAAGTCAAATGTACGAGTGTATTGGTGTGACAATTTTCTTTTGATAAGTGGAATTAATACCTTATTGTTATTGTTTTTTAGGGATTTGCCAACATATTTGTTAAAAGATATGCTGATTTTGCAAATTTTTTTTAAATAAAGGGCTGATGCAGCTGCTCTTAAGCGTTTATTAAAGAAACAGGCGAATACAATGGGGAGACATGAAGTCTAAACCCCTGATTACAAAGACCCGAAATAATATCGAGAATCTCTACAACGTACCTGTATTTTAAAAGCACCAATTAGCAAAATGTACTATTTTAATGACAATTCTATTTGCTTTGTCACAACGGTGACATAATGGAAAAAACACTTGACATGTAACACACTTACATATCATGATGTCTAATAAACCGGTTTTCCTACTATGTTGCCGCCAGAGAATAAACTCGACGACACTTAGTTTCATCCTACCACTGAGAGACAACAACTATTTGACATAACAAAAAATTTGTCGCACATGTAGAACAGATAAGGCACACCAGGTGCTTAGACCGGGACCAAGCCCTTTTAGTTCTACCCATAAAAGGCAGCTAGTTATTAGTACAACTACTAATAATAATAAAACATAACAGAAATTAGAAATTAAAAAATTAAACAAACTTTGACCTAGAGTAAAACCCAAGGCCAAAGATGCAATTGGACCATAACAAACCCACGGTTGGAGGAAGCCCAAGCGGGCCCAGCTCTTGATCCAGGCCCAAAACTCATGTCGCACAAACAGCCAGATCTTCACCAGCAAACCTGCAAGACCGCTACGCCGCCGCCTCCGCTGCGTTCGATGCCCAACCACCGTCAATGCTTCATCGCCGAACAAGCTTCGTCGCAGCAAAGCCACAACCACAGACTCAATCTTCCTGAACCCACGAAGATGCCATCCACCGCCCTCTGCTGCATACTCCGATTCTGAACACCGATCCAACGTTTGTGTGCCTGGGGTGAGATCCGGATGGATCCACCCAACAACCCACATCCCAAATCGACTCTCAAGATCTATGCCTGCAACGAGGTATGATCAGAACCACCGCGACACCCCCGCTAGCGCCGGCACCATCATGGACCGAAACCAAGAAACCAAACATCCTCATGCCCCCTCCACCGACAAGAGCCTATTCCCACCCTATCGTCCCGTCCGGCCACCTTCGACAAGCGCCGGCAAGGCCAGATGCCTTCACTAGCGCCGCCGGACGAGAATGGACGCAAACTTTGGCAAAACCTATTCAGCGCGTGGGGTGCGTACGACGTTAGAAGAATAGGATTTTGCAATTTTCTTTTGTTACATGGAATGTATAGTTGGTACCATATTTTTTAAATTATTTGCCTTTACATGTCTCTTGATAATACATGAAAACAAAAGACGAAAAAGACAAGTTAGTGACACGTTTTAGAGATAATAAGATAAAATGTAAAAGCTAATTTTGTATGCGAATATTTTAGTAATACAAAGATTTTTTGAATTCGCTTGTATTTACGTGTATGCATGAACAAAAATGTCAAAACATTATCCAGTAACAGGTATCAAAAATTTATAAGCTGAAAAAGTGAAACAAATAAAAAAATTTATTACGCCAAATATTTGTATGCTTGCAAATAATGTTTGAAAAATCAAACATCTTTTACGGCTAACGATATATGTCTTAAGAAATGCATATGAGTGAATAATTAACAGATTATGACACATTTTAAGCATCTAGAAAATGTAAATTGAAATAGAATAACGAATTAATACATGATCAATACAATAAAATAACATACGACAAAGGTTTATGCAAACAATCACACATTGTGAGTGTTTTGTTTTTGTATCAAAGAACCTTGATCATTGTAAAATTTCATTACCTATTATGGTGTGCTTATGGAGTTTTGGATGGTTAAAACTTGAAAGATTAAAAATGCTGGTCAAGTTTACCTTTTATCTGAAGAGCAAGAGAGTAATTTGAGCTAGACAGCTAAATATAGAGGTAGTACAGAAAATATATTAAATATTGTATGTGTATTTACATGAAACAAGGCCAAATTAATAAATGCCATTATTTATTGCATCACCCAATTTGAGGAGAGGAAATCTGACAGAGTTGTTTCACATCTGCTGATAATAATTATCTTCTTTTTTTTTTCAAAAAGATTAAAACTTTAAATCTGTGAGCTGATGAGTGAGAACTGAGAACCCTATTTATACTCTTTCTCCTCCTTCACCAATTTCACCCAAACAGTAGCAGAGCCATTCAAATATTTGAAGCCAGTAACCAAGCCAAGCCAGATCCACATTGTTACTGGACATTAGTAAAAAATACCATTAAATAAACCTTCCCCTAGAGAGCTATGGAGTGAATGAAGAAAGCCTTGGACGCACCAACACTCTCTCTCTCTCTCACACACTGTTTTTAGGCTTATGCTTTGCTACTTCTCACATCTTACCTCTTCTCTCTCTTACCCTGAAATAGAGGAAGCAGAGATACCCATAGAAGCTTTAATGTCCACCCACCGCTTCTGAGCCCCTCTTCTTCTCTCTCTCTCTCTCTCTCACTGTCTTCAAAGACTGAACCTTTGCTATTGGGTCTAAAAACTTCTGTGCTCAGAGACGCAGACCCATTTCCCATTTCTTTCCCTCTGTGTTTTTGCTTAGATAAGTCCCAAAAAGAAAGAAACAGAGACACCAGCAACTACCCCTTTCTGTAATTCCTCCTAGCTCTCCCATTTTCCTCTGTTTCTGCAGCTTCTGTTTCCCTTAGATCTATATCACCAACCTGCCCTTTCTTTTATTGTAGTCTTGTGTTTGTTGTATTTGAGTTTTAGTAGCCATGAGTAAAGAAGAGTTCTTGAAGATCCAGGTACTCTTTCACTCTCTTCTCTGCTTGTTCTTTGCTTCATTTGAACTCAAAATCATTAATCTTTTGTGTTAAATTTATTTCTTTGCCTTTCATAAACCAAATTATTAAACAGAGCACTACAACAAGTTTTGCTCTTTTTCTTTATCTCTTTTCTTGTTTACTCTACTTTTGTTTTTTTGGACTACTTGTGCATGCAGAAATGTGTTCTCAAAGTTAACATTCACTGTGATGGATGCAAGCACAAGGTCAAGAAAATCTTGCAGAAAATTGATGGTATTGTGCTCCCCCCCCCCCCATATTTTAAATTTTACTGATATACCCCAAGATTTTTATTTGTTTGGATTTTATCCTCTATGGAAATCAGTCATTAACTTGTGTTTCTTATTTTGTCCAGGGGTTTTTACAACCGAGATAGATTCCGAACAGGGGAAGGTGACCGTTTCCGGCAATGTCGACCCCTCTGTTCTGATCAAGAAGCTCGCAAAATCAGGGAAACATGCAGAAGTTTGGGGCGCTCCGAAAGCCAACAACAATAATCAGAACCAGAGCAACCTGGCCAATCAGTTCAAAAACATGCAACTTGATAATGGCAAAGGTGGGAATTACAAAGCCCAGAACAACCAGAAGGGTGGTGGCGGAGGCGGAGGAGGAGGTAACAACAACCAGCCTAAAGGTGGACAACAAGGCCCGAACCCACAGCAACAACAACAGCAGCAAATGCAGCAACTACAGCAGCTGCAACAGCTTCAGCAAATGAAAGGATTCCAAGATCTGAAGTTGCCTCAATTGAAAGGGATGCATATGCCTCCTGGTTTTAAAGGGCCGAACCCACCTAACCAGAACCAGAAGGCAGTCAAATTCGCGGACTTGGATGATGATGACATGACTGATGATGAGTATGATGACCTTGACGATGATGATGACTATGACGACGACGATTTTGATGACGAGCTGGATGATCCTCGAATGCCTATCAATAAGATGAAGCCGTTGATGGGTGGTGGTGGTGGTCAGGGGCTGCCTCCTATGATGATGAATGGGATGAACCACCCTCAGATGATGAATCCCCAGAAGGCTGGTGGTGGTCAACCGAATGGTGGCGGTGGTAATGGTGGCGGTGGTAATGGTGGAAAGAAAGGTGGCGGAGGAGGGGGTGCGCCGGCTCAGGTGAATTTGGGTGGTGGCGGAGATCATGGTCAAAATCAAGCTGGCAAGAATGGAGGAAAGAACAGTGGTGGGTTTCCCCCAAATGGTGGTGGTGGGGCGCAGAACAAGAATGGTCAAGGAGGCCAAGGTGGTGGTGCTAATGGGGGCAATAATGGCAATGGAGCTAAAAAGGGTGGTGGAGGTGGTGGTAATGGAGGAGGTGGTGGTGGTGGTGGTGGTGGTGGAATGAGTGAGGCTCAACTACATGCTATGATGAGCCACCAGAACATGGGTGGGAGACCTCAAGGCATGCCTGGAGGTAATGTGGGGCAGCAGATGCCTGGGATGAGCCAGATGAACATGGCAATGGGTCCAATGGGAAGCATGCCAATGAGCCAAATGGGTCAGATGGGTCAAATGCCAGCGGTTCAAGGTCTGCCGGCTGCCGCCATGAATGGCGGAGGCGGTGGTGGCCCCAGCGGCTACTTCCAAGGAGCAGGACCTGAAGCCATGGCTGGTAATCCATACCAGCAACAGTACATGGCTGCAATGATGAACCAGCAAAGAGCTATGGGCGGTGACAGGAATTTCCAGCCTATGATGTACGCTAGGCCTCCTCCAGCAGTCAACTACATGCAGCCACACCCTTACCCATACCCTCCTCCTCCAAATGGCGGTGATCATTACACTCAGTTCTTCAGCGATGAGAACACTTCGAGCTGCAACGTGATGTGAAGCGAGAGCAATCGACGGGAAATTGGTGCTTGATCTGCTGAGAACTGGGTTAGCTGCTGAGTTTCTGGTGGTGCTTCAGTTCATGGTTCCAAGGACTAGAAATATGATGCCATATCATACATGGAAATGTTTTTTTTCCTTTAGTTTTAATTTTCATCTTTCATCTTACTTTTATCCTAAGTTATATTAGGATTAATTATCAATAGGGGAGTATCTATAGATAATATAATTAAAGCTTCTAGGGAGAGAATGATGGAGATGTAAGGGGGGAAAAGAAAGTGTTTGAGAGCACTCTCTTCTTTATGAGATGTTTGATATGTGTTTATAAGTTGCAGACAACAATAATATGAAAAAGAGAATATGGGTAAAGCAAGACAACCCCATCTCTCTCTCTCTCTCTCTCTGATCCCATTTTCTCCAATCTTAAGTCTCTCGTCTCTGTTGTTTATTATACCAGAAAGCCTCATGTGCATTTGCTCATTACCTTACAAAATTGCCTCTCTTGCTCAATGCGATTGACATCATGGATGTTCTGGTGGTGGGTCTACAGCCTCCTTCAAACACAATGAGTAAGGCTAGTGGAATTTTGACCCCACTCCTCCTTTCACAGTGCTTGGTGAAAAAAACCAGAAGCATAATTCTTTTTAAACAAACCCAATAAAGGATGGTTCTCCCGTACAAGTTTTACACACAAGAGGTGAGTTTTACAGAGTAAAGGCCTAAGCTTTGCTCTGTAAATTCTGGGCATGAGAGCATCTGCAGAGGACGCAGATCTGAGCACGAGCAAGAGGGAAAACGGCAGGCTAGCCCAGAAAAGAGAAGAAGCAGGTAGAAAAGAGACGTGCAGCGGTTGGCTATGGCGAGGGAGACCGCTCGTTGACCTGGAGCTCGAGCTGTTGCTCGAGCAAGCTTTGCTCGTCGGCCTGCTCGTTCTGTCTGGCGGAGCCCACGCACGTGGGTGACGCCTGGGTTTGTTTTTTTTTTTTTAGGCGCGTGCAATGCACGCCCCCATTAAAGATCTGAAAAAAAAGGGAAGGGCCAATAAGAGCTTGACACATGTCCACCCAATTTTCAGATTTGGACCCAACGGTCAAGTTGATCTGGACTGTCCATTTAAAATCCAAAATTTGATCGAACGGCCCAGATTCAAAGGCAACGGCTATGAAGGCAAAAAACAGACAGATTCCATTTTTTGGGGAAATAAACCCTAAAAAATTGCAAAAAAATCCCAAAAAATTGCAAAAAAATCCTAAAAAATTGCAAACAACACCCTAGAAAATTTCTATAAATACCACATCAAATTCATTCACTTCTCACACCAATTTGTGCACAACAAATTCATCACCTCCTTCCACCTCCTTCCATAATTATTTTAAAAAAAATTAATTCATAAACAGTAATAGGAGGTGCTATTTATTTACACTGCTGCACACAAAACCTAAACTGCACCTTCTATTTGCTACACCTCCTTAAATAGTACCTGCTCCTCCTCAAACAGGAGGAGCAATTCTCTTTTACCGCTGCATATGTCTGAGTGAGAGGAAGGAAGAAGAAACAAAGAGGAGAAGGTGTTTGACAGAGACAACCTAACAACTTTTTTTTTTCTTTGGATGAAAATCCAACGGCGTTGACACCATTTCAGCTTCTGAAGCAGTAAGTTTGGGACAGTCTCACACTCTCACTGACTCTAGTCTTATCAAACAGAAAGGAAGAGCATCCATTGTTAACAAAACAAAGCAAAGCACAGTGGTTAAGAGGAAGATGAGGGGACCCAGAACATGTGTTGGATTTGTCACATGATGATCATGATGATGATATATAATGGAGATGATCAGGTCCATCCACTGTCTAATCAGACAGTGATTGATGGGATGTCCATTGTACCTTCACAAAAGTACTTCTCTGTTTCACTCCCCCACCAGACTGTACAATGTCATTAGTGAGGAGCATTGGATTGTAGCTATATAGTCAGCTTTGGATTTACTATAATCCACTGGTAAGTAGGATTGTGAACTAGATTTTTAAAATTCAATTGTCTGGTACACACCATATTAGGAATAAATATTTAGCTTACCGAACTTAATAAGGAAAATTTTAAGAACAGTACATGAGAAACGGTTCACTCTTAATTTTGGTGTTTCAAATTTCAAAACAATCAAAATGGTACATATCGTTTAAAAGCCGGCACACTTTTAACACATACCGTCAATAACACCGTTAACTCTGTGTAATTTCTTATTTTTCAAAAGTTGGTTTCGAGTTTTCTCCATTCTCTCCTTCTTTGTATAAAGTTTTCTTTATTTTTTCTTTTTTTTATTTATATACTTTTTTAATCTTGTAAACTCAAACCATATATTCTCAAAGACTTTTTTGTTTTCCCCTTATCTGGTTTCTTTGTTTACTATTCGTTAGACCTGTAAATGGATCAGATCTAGAGCGGATCGACCTAGATCGGATCGGATCTAGAGCGGATCGACCTAGATCCAGATTCAGATCCTTAATAGAAATTTAGATCCGGATCCGACCTGTTACCCGTCAATCATTGATACCTCGATCCAAATCCGGATCTGACGGGTTAACGGATACCCGACCCGTTAATCAGATTCGTTTATAATAATAAATATTTTCAAATTTTAAATAATAATTTCTTAATTTTATCATAAATCTTCATAAAACACTAATGAAATATTATAACAATATAAAGGTTTACATCAAAAGTTGAATTACATGGTCAAAATACTCCTTAACAATAAACTAATATAATCAAAATACTAGACCTCTGATGTTTTTAACAAAGAGCATAAAAAGAACATAGGCATCAGTAACCATCAACTTCATCAAATCATACTTTAGACGCAATTTAGACGTTTAGGTTATCCAAATAATTATAATTATCAGTAATATTATATTTATAAAAATATTATTTAATTATTTTAAAACGGATCCTGGTCTATAACGGATCAGATCAACCTCGATCGGTATTCGATCCGTTTAACAAACGGGTTAACGGATCCAAGTCCTTAACAGATCAATGGGTCAAATTTTCGATCCAAACCCGTTTAAAAACCACAGATCCGGAACGGTTCTGGATCAAGATCCGGTCCATTTACAGGTCTACTATTTGTTGTATTTGTAAGTTACTGGGTTTAGTTTTAATGAAAGGCTCTTATTCATCAAAAAAAGAAAAGAAAAAAGACTTTGATGCTCGTCCTAATCCAAGTAAAACTAGGACATTAGTTTTCTCGGTCTAAGTTTCATTACTTAATACCCATCGATATATATTCAAACCCTTTTTTCCATAACTTACCATATCAAATCATCTTCCAACTTATCATATCAACTACCTTGATCACCATTTTTGTATATGTTGGGTTTGAACGGGGATGAAAAAGAGAGACAACAATATTTTTTTCCTTTCTTATATCCCTCTTCTTATTAATTATTAATTTTAATAATTTATTAGTGCTAAATTAAGGAGTGACGGATTTGCCCCTCAAAGTTTAACGTAAAACACGTTAGATAACCGAGAATGTAACGGTATATACATATTTTCGATTGAGATTACAAGTTCATGTACCGTTATTATTGTTTTGAAATTTGAAACATCAAAATTAGGAGTGGACCATTTGTCATGTACTGTTCTTAAAATTTTCCTAATCTAATATATTGTGTTGTTAGATTAACGTGGATAAAATTAATGATACAATCTTAAGTGAATAGAATATATGTTACGTGTTAGATATATTGTCAGTTAGAATGCTCTTAGTTTCTGTTTCTGCATAAACCCGGAGGCTATGTAGAATCACGGTGGAATACGAACAATAGACAATCAATAACATGGGTAAGAGACAAGGACATATAGTGGTTCACCATGCCATCGGAGGACATGGCTACGTCCACTTAAGATTTCACTATCATAACCAATAGGCCTTTGGAATCGGGAGAGAGAGATTAAGTCCATCTATCATCCATCTCTATCTATGAGGAGCCTTCATTTTATAGCTAAGGAAGGTTCCCTCACATATTATGTTTCCGATGTGGGACTAACTACACATATATCTTCTTATGATACTTTCTTGTGGAGCTTGTGAGAGCACCTTCCCGATGTAGTACCGATGATCTTTCACATTGGCGAGGTAGCCCGGATGTCGGTCTACCGGAAGTATGTCGGGGGCGGGACCCTTCTTGGCCGGAGAACGGTCTACTCGGTCGTTGCTTATGCTTGCGGTATATATACCAACATCATGTCCCCCCAACTCCCGAGTAAGATGACCATCTTACTTGGAGAGTTACAAATAAACTGTATGCCGCCAAGCATAAGTAACGACCGAGTAACGGCATACACCCCATGTCCCCCCAACTCTCTAAGGAAGAAGGTTCTCTTACTCGGAATTACTTCTCTCTCCCATTTTCTCACTATTTTCTTCTCTCTTTTTGAAGGGAGTGGCAAGATTCACTATGTCCCCCTAAGTCTTACTCGAGTGGTTTTCCATTTTTGGCACATAGGTGTTATCCCCGGTGTCCTTAGTGATTATTGTACCTTCACAATGAACAAATGATCGATTAGCAGCTTACATAGTTTAGTTGATCAACACAATATTGGGCCAACCAAGTATTGTTATCACATAATAATTGTCAAAAAACACAATGGTTCATGCAATTATGTAATACTGAATGCTCTTGGTTGAATGCCAATCTCTTGGTCGAATACCTCTCTCTCGATGGAATACCAATCTCTCGGTCCAATGCCAAAACCTACTGACCAGCATGCATACTCATATACATGCAGGTTGACTTGCGAGTAGAACGAAATCATGACATCAATATTATGAACTTTCACAAACCAACGAGATTATAACAATCATAATCTAGACGGAACTTATCTGTGAAAATTGATGCCGAATGGGTGCACATAGGAGGTTCAGATTCATGCCCGTACTACTCCCGGACGATGAATCCTTGTTGCCAGTACCCTGCTCAATTGCTCTACTCCCGGTGGCTGACTATTTCTTTTCTGCTTCTAGTGGCTGAACATTTCTTTCTCTGTTCCCGGACCTTAATCAACTTCAAAAGAATGACTTCTGATCATCACCAACTTTCCCGCTTTCTAGGAGTTGGCATTCGTTGCACCCTGCCAACATCACTTCAATAGTCAACTTTGAATATCTAACTCCCAACATCAGCAAACATCAGGGCAGTAGAACTATCGGGTGGCCAAATTTGATGTTTGGGTGTATAGAGCAAACTCCTTTTTTTTCAAAGGGACTCCGGCGAGCTGCTGCCGAGCTGGAATCCCGATTGGTTGCTTCATCAACCTTCCCGGTGACTGCAAAAGAGCCGCTTGCCCTCTCTATGGCCATACCGGCTCGAGAACTATCGCCTCCCGGAGACTGCTTCACGCTGCCGGTGAGGCCACTGACTTTCCTACCCGGAGATTGAATGCTGGAGCCACCGGGATAAGAAGATGATCCGGCTGCGAGTTGAGTAGATCGTCTTTGGCAAAGCTCTCGGCCTACATGACTGAGCTCCGGGTGTCCATAGCAATTTTCAAGTAAGTGCGCACTAGACAACTAAGACCAACAAGAGGGGTTCCCGTTGATAGCTTCCAAGATGCGAGGACCCGGGACACGTTCAACATACTACTTTGATCATGAGGCTTCTCCAAGAAATGAAGATGTTGCCAATTCCATTGCCTATGAATTTGTCACGGGTAGCTAGACTCGGTTGTGCCATCTAATTTCCCGGCTGCAAAGAATGTTTTTTTTTAGCTACTCCGGTGAGCTGCGGTATCATGGTCCCGACTGGTTCCACCGGTAACTCATAGAGCAGGCATTGCCCAAGGGAAGTGATAACTGAACTTGATGACCGGAACCCTGCTTCTTGATCGAGATTTGAAGTTTCAAAGTACTCTCCTACCAACGGGACCCGAGCACACCTGGCCGAAATCCCCTTCCTAATGTGAATCTCTCCCGACGCTCCTGATGTATACTCATCCCAGCCGGAGAATTGACGAACGCAGCTAGCAGGTGGAGTAGGTCGCTATCGATGAGGCCCCCGGTCGACATGACTAACTACCTTGGCGATTGCATGAACTCCGGGTCCCCGTGATCCATCCCCGGGTGCTACCTGCCTGGATGAGTAGCTCGAGTTCTCGCAGAGCTAGTTGGCAAGATCAGACAAACAAGATGTAGCTGGAGGCTTGAAGTCACCGAGAGAGGAGCCATCGGGGATGCATCGGTAACTGCACAAAACTCCCGGATCCACTACTTAATTGGACTTGCATATAGATTTAGGCCCGATGGCAGTTAGACCCGGCAGGGCACTTGCTGGCCCGCTGACTAGCTAGCCTCTTGCTGGGCTTGGGTACAACCCGATAGATCTATTTCTCTCATGGACTTGAGTGAACTGCCTCTCGATGGAATGCCTCTCGGGTGGAATGTCTCTCGGTGGAATGTGTCTCGGGTGGTAGAGCAACGTGAATTTTAATAATGATTCCTACAAACGGCGCCAAATGTTTCTGCATAATCCCGGAGGCGATGTAGAATCATGGTGGAATACGAACAATAGACAATCAACAACATGGACAAGAGACAAGGACATATAATGGTTAACCATGTCATCGGAGGACATGGCTACGTCCACTTAAGATTCCACTATCACGGTCAATAGGTCTTTGGGATCGGGAGAGAGAGATTCAGTCCATCTATCATCAATCTCTATCTATGGGGAGCCTTCCTTTTATAGCTAAGGAAGGTTCCCTCACATATTATGTTTCCGATGTGGGACTAACTACACATATATCTTCTTATGATACTTTCTTGTGGAGCTTGGGAGAGCACCTTCCCGATATGGTACCGATAATCTTTCACCATGGCGAGGTAGCCTGGATGTCGTTTTACCGAAAGTATGTCGGGGGCGGGACCCTTCGTGGCTGGAGAACAGTCTACTCGGCCGTTTTTTATGCTTGCGGTATATATACCAACAACAGTTTCAATCTTCAATTAAATTTTAGTAAATGTGTTGTTAGTGACATCCTATTTATTTAGGTCGTCAAACCAACAAATATCGATTAGTTCATTAAATTCAATGTCCTCTTGTCTTCTTGCATTTGATATTGAACTCTCAAAAATTTTGTCGAGCAACTCTATGATCTTTATTTCTGTATCTGGATGCTGATTAATTTTAGATAGCTTTTTTGGTATCATAAGACAACCTGTCACATTACATCATTGGTCTGTTAGGTATAATTCTGTAACGGTGCTTTCAAATGCAACGTTAATTAACTCAATAAATTGTCATGACTAATTTGATCAACAATCTAACTACATATCACAAAATTACTGTTACAAAATATATTTAATTTACACTTTGACTTTGGGGTTCTTCTTTTTTCTTCTTTTGCCGGAGTCTTTTGACTATAGAGTATTTAACTATGTGAGCTGGGTTGCTACTTGTGTGCATCAGGCTTCTCTGTCCGACGGTTGCACTGGTGTGACCGTAGCCAAGAAGCCATTTAATGCTGCCCCGAGTAGCAGGTAGAGCTCCAGATCCAATATTTGCTCGGGCCGGATTTCTCCCCGGTTCGGTTCACATCTAATCACAAAACCACTCGCCAGTTGTCACTCCACGTGGCGGGAGGATGAGGATGACTCTGACGGGCAGATCACGCGAGGTAGGGTTGAGATTATCACATGGGATGAGGTATGGGCTAGAGGTTTTGTTCAGATACGGGCGCGGCAGGAACAGGAGGGAGCAGCCGTCATGCATGCCAAACAAACCTCAACCAAACTCCCACACACTCGAGTAGTCGAGTTTAGGACCGGGCATTTTCGGTTTAGGTCGGTTTTAAGATGAAACTAAAATCAATCTGAATTATTCGGTTTAAATTTTTTTCAACTGAATCCAGATTTTAAAACCTTTGATCTGAATATCCGGCCCATCTGAGTTTTCGGATCGGTTCGGGTCGGTTTTTATTTTGATCCATATTTGATTTGCCCATCTACTATCTCACTGTAAAGTTGAACTTCAAGTTTTTAACTTGAGTAACATGTTTTTTTATAAGGAAAAATATAAACTCAAAGTACAACAAGCAATCTAATGCACTCCCAATCTTTTCTATATTAATAGATTTTTCCAAAAAATGAGTTGAATGAGAAATTGTCTTATTAAGTATGGGAAAGTACTCTGTAAGTAGAGATGAAATCAACTAATAATAATAACATTTCAAGTATATAAATTATATATATTTACACATTATATAATTTGGATCGGTTCGGTTATTTTCGGTTTGTTTAAGAGCTTGAACCGGATCTAATCTGATTTAAACCTGTTCAGTTCGGTTCACTACTTGTTTTGATCCAAATGGTTTGGTTTGATTATCCGATCTGGTTTTTCGGTTTGGTTTGGTCGGTTTTTTGCCCACATTCGGTTAAATGTTCAGCCCTAGTCGACTTACACAATTTTGCTGCACTAAAATCGTGTTTCGACCAAAAATAAAATAAAATCGTGCTTCGTGTGTGTGTGTATGTTTTTTTTTTTTAAGTTCTTCTTCCTTTTTCTTTGAGATGTGAAGCAGTGTTGACAAAGCTTTGCTTGGTGTGAGGAAGTGAGATCACCTTGAAGGTGATGTGTATAGTTTGTTTGACGTTTTGTTTGAGGCATTTTTGATGTGTAGGTTAAGAAGGACGATGGATGCATCGTTCGCATTTTTCATGATAATAGAGACCTTAGAGTTTGGAATCAATAGCTTACGAAACCGTAGCCTACCGTGGCAACTGGCTACCACCCAAAAAAAAAAAGAAAAGAAAAAGACGGCAAGACCATGCAATGAGCAGATCTCGTGAGCAGGGCCGGTCTTGAGGGATTTAAGGCCCGGTGAAGAAAAAAATTGGGCCCCTTATAATTTTTTATTTTTTTTCAAAGAGACGCCACAAAATCAGATATTTTCTTTTTTTAAGTAATTGGAGAAAATATCAATAAAGAAATACTTGTGCACACGCTTTAACTTAATTAAAACAAAGTGAATCCCAAGTATCTGAATTTGATCAATAACAACAAACATGCTTTGTAAACAAAATTACCCAATTCTTAGAAACATGGAGCTCTAAAGCATTATTTGTATATAAAAAAATGAAAAAAAAAACTAATCTAATCTTCCCACGATTCTAACATCATAAGACGCAAAATCGAAAGGCTATTTAACTAATTGCATATCAGTTTCAAATTTGAAATACTAAAAAATTCCATGGCTCTTTAGTTTTGGTAATGGATAGGTTTAACTAAAAATGAAGTAACCTGATTGTGCTGAGCAATATTGTTACTGTGCGAAAAACATATAATATTCCTTAGACGAAAGGAAAGTTGCTCTCCCATTAATACCAACCTTTTTAATTATTACCGTTATGTTTATGATCCGATAACAAAAGTTAGATTATTTTAGTATATATATAAATGACAGTATAAATATGTTAATTTATTACTTAATCCTAGCCCCAAATCACGTGTTTTAAATATGGGGTGGTAATAATAGTCATAGGCTCATAACACAATTTTTTATTAACAGATACAAGATCAGGACGTAAGAAATAGAATATATATATATATATATATATATATATATATATTTTGTGCCCCTCCCCTGGCCCCATGCGGTCGCACGGGATGCACTGGGGTAAGGCCGGGCCTGGCCGTGAGTTTCTTCTCCTTTCCTGTCTTTGCTCTATTTTCAAAGCTTTCTTTCTTAGGGTTTTCAGTTATGGAGGTGTTGGTTTTTCTTCTTTAGTCGTGCTGGTTATGAGTTAGTGTACTTTTATCTGGAGATTGGCGTCGGATTAGTTCAGATTGAATTTGCACATTATCAGTTACGATCTAACCTTCTTTTTTTTTGGAAGAATGTCAATTGGCAAATCATGAAAAAAAAAAAGAAAAAAAGAAGAAGAAGACATGGGTGGGCTCTTTTCTATTTTGTTTGTTTACATTTCTTCCTATGACTACTGAACTGACATCCTCAGGTGGGTATAATTTGTTTAGATTCTTGTACATTGGATGACATTAATGCATATTAGGAATTGCATGACCTACGATCTAAACTATCAAGGCCGACTAGAAAGTGTGACAAATTAACTTGAGCAACAGGGAAGCAAATTGGTTCTTTTTGTCACACCATTTATTCTTTACTTCTGCATTTAGGACTAATTGACTATGAAAATTGTGGTTACCCACACGAGCTCTTTTAGATTATATGTATTTTCAATAATTGAAACTTATATGAACTTGTTAAAGAAATAAGGAGATATATAAAGCAAGAAAAGACCCCAATATATATTAAGTAAATAAAGTAGAGAAAGAATGATAAAGTCAAAGGAAGCAAATTATTTAACATGCAATCAATTTAGTTGTCTTTAATGACAGTGAAGTTTCATTGTTTCAATAAAATGATTAACAATGCTAATATTGTTTTTTTCTTTTATGAATGGGTTACTTAAAGCAACTCCAACCATAGAGACTTCGAACTTACTTCAAGGAATTGTCAATTCCACGTGGATAACAACTCCAGTTCATCCGGTTAAATTTGACTCAGGTTGAGGCTGTAGTCATTTTTTTGACCGAGTTGAAAATAAGAGCACCACACTCTTCTAATCCAGGTTTAGAACTCATGCTCTCCATCTCTGAGAGTTTCTTAGAGGGAGAAAATCAATGCTGGACAAGGTCTTCATAATTTAGGTATAGATTTATATGAAGCTTTTATTGACTTCTGTCTTTGATATTTGGTTTGAATGAGATGAGATCTTTAATCTTCCTTTCGTTTTTGGATGATTATGAAAAAGGAATGATAAAAATACGATTGTTTCCATCATTAATAGTCAGTCTGGCTACTTCATTGGTTTCTGTATAGCATATATGAGTTCCTAGTCATAGACTAACAGTGTGTGAATATATATATGTATTGATAGAGGTAATGGTTTCTGGGTCAGTATCATGTTTTGCCGAGACAACCAAAGAGTACACTCTTGAAGTAGCAGATTTGTTCAAGCCTGCAAAACAACAGCAATTTATAACACTACATGAACTTTTAACTTTATAAATTTTACAACAAGTATGCTTTTGAAGCTGAGTTTAGTGTTCGGAAAAATACTACTGCCAAGAGTAAAGATGATGAAATTATAAGACAAGAACAAGAGATTGTTTATGACAAGCGTGTGGATCTTGCTTCATATAGTTGCAAAAAATCTCAATGTATCATATATGTAATGTTCAAATTCTTTGTTTATTCCTTGTATCATATCAATGTATATATAGTTATTTAGTTAATGAGTTGTTATTTTCGTGTACTTCTGTTCTTGCAAATTAGTCAATATCAACTGATGAAGTTTACAAGGACTATCAATATTACAATGAAAGCATACGCAATCGAAGTTATGCTTGGACTACTTGTTAGTTATGCCCCTTAGTTTGAGACCAAAGCTGTAGCTCTCAAAATCAGTTGTCCAATAAGGTGCAACTTGTTGATCACTACGCGTCTAAACATCCCAAAGAACAGTAGCTACCAGCTGAAACATAATGATTCATTTCTCATGTGAAGAATGATGTAAAATTAGCTAGTAAAATGTCTGGCCACCATTGTTTTCTTCTTTCGGTCATAACCTTAATGTATAATACAAATCACAATTTATCAATAACTTATGTAAAACAATGGCACTACCATTTCCCATTGTATCCTGAAGTTTCATTCATATGCCTCTCTTCTTTGACTCGACCATGTGTAGCAGCATAGCCATTTGCATTACTAAGGAGGCTCCTGAAAACAATCTCCCTCTTATCCTCACAGCTAGCAATAAGCTACTATAATCATCAATTAATACTGAAATAAAAACAATAACCGATCACTTCCCAGCATTGGAGAGGGTATGGCTCTAGTAGGCCTTTGAAATCACGAACGCATTTGCCTCTTCAAATCCATCCTCACCAGAAACGCAGTTCCGTAACTGTTGGTCACTTCATGGATCTTCCTTGTCGATTGTGGAGCAGATTCAACTGGGTGAGACCCAACGAGGTTAATCTTGACGCTGCTAAGACCATAACGGAGCCAACCCTTGGATTCCTCCGATTTCATATTTTATGTTCTTAGCTGCCTCTATTCCTCTTCGTCTTTGTTATCTGCAGAGTTGCAAATAGGTTTTAGATTTGACCCGGGTCGAATCAACAACTAAACCTGTGTGTTTTCCCTTTCAAGACAACCCGTTTTGGGTTTGTTTTAATTACAGCCCTAGAAGATCATTTAATAGCATTCAACGATCAGCGTTGCAAATCCGGATTTTTGAAAAGATACGGGCCTCCGTATCTAAAAGCATTGTGTGTATGTATATATGGTTGGTGTTGTTGTGACTTTTAAAATAAATGGTTGCTTCTGTACTTTTAAAATAATCAGTTGTACCAAATTGGGTTATAATCTCTCTATGTAACGAGGATTGGAAAAGGTTTGAAAGTTCATCAATCATTTCTTCTTTCCCAAATCTCTACTATTAGAGCATCTCCAACAACTTTTTCAAAATTTCTCCAAAATAGGAAAGCAAAAGTCTAAAATCTTTTAAAAAATTTGCTCTAACTCCAATAGCTTCCCGATTTTGGAGATTTTGGCATTTATTACTACAATTAAATATTCTATTTCATTTTAATTATAAAAAAAAGAAATATTGTATAACTTATTATAACAATAAAATACTCGATAATGCATTTTATTTTCTTTTATTCTCATTGGAGCATGTGAGGAATTAATGACAATGCTAATTTCAATAATTTGGGGAATGAAGTCTTTACTGCAAATTTAGGGAATGCGTGCTTCTCTTTCTTCTCTATTTCCCATTTTGAGGAATGAGATATAGAAGCTGTTAGATCTAAAAACAACTATATATTTCCCAAAATTGAGAAAATCAATAAAATGGGGAAGCTGACAACAAAATAACAACGAAACAAGTCAGTGTAAAAAACCCTAGAGATAACCTTGCTGCCTCCCTTCTTCTTCTTACCTGTCCGGCTGCGCCGCGCCGCCAGTCACGTCCTCTGGCCTAGTCGACCCATGGTGGGTGTGGCTCGATGGGTGTTTACTAGTAGAGATGGTCCTCGGGCTCGAAGGGTTGGCTTAAAAGGCAATCTCTCTAGGAGGAAGGCTATGGTTGTTTCTAGAGGTGGGCTAGGATCGGAGAGGGAAGTGGATTTTGCAGTGTTAGCGCTGCGCAGCGATCGGATGACCGGATTGGTTGGCCGACGACTGACGATGGCTTAGTGCGATTAACGGTGCTCAGAGGTTTGATCCAAGTCCAGGTGCAAATCTGCATCATGGTTGGTGGTAGGGGGACTAATACGATTGGTGGTAGGGGGACTAATACGATTGGATGGCGACGAAGGCGTAGGGTTTCGCCTGTGGTGAGGTGACAGGGTGTAGATGCTTCAGGTTTGGGCCGAGAGATTTGGTTTGGGTTTGACCAATTGGGCTTGTTTTAAGGAAATAAGCCCAATTAGGGTAGTTATGTTTTTTACAAGTTATTTTATGTTTTTTGTCGTTGAAATAAGTCACCATTTTCTAAGGGTTGAGGGAGGGGTATACCAGTTCTCAATTTTGTTTTTGCTTTTTTATTTTTTAGCAGTAGTGGATACTTGTGGGCTATGTCCTGGTAAGCGCACGCAACATGCCATGTTTGTTCTAATGAGGCGACGAGTTCCTTGTTTCGTCAAATGGTCACAGCCTCCTAGTGGAAAGATGAAACTTAGGGTCACTAGTTATTCTCAGTGGCATCATAGTCGGAAAGCTAATAGATATTGTAACTTATGGCTCTGCGTGAACGGTATTTTTCCGGTATGTCGCCAAAATTGTAAGTAGCTCATGATGCACTCTTTGCTAAATGATGTTTGTTAGAATGCATAGATTTTGTAGAAATGCCTAAGGTTAATTTAGGGTGTTCATACAGTATGAGGTTTAGGCACAACGTCTCTCCTTGTATTCTGAGGTTTCATTAATGGTTATGACGTGAGGGTTGCTATTTAGTCCTTGTATTCAAAAAAAATAAAATGGGAAACCTGTTAGAGATGCTCTTAGAAAGCCTTGCGTGGCTTTGGTGTTTTTGGTGAAGTTTTTTTTTTTTCTTTTCTAATTACCCAAAGAACCAAGGAAGCAAAAAGATCTCAAAGAAATAAAAATAAAAATAAAAATATTATGGGTTTAACCGTAAAACACTGAAATTCAAATGAGAAAAAAGGAAGTAGAACAGTTTATCTACAAAAAATAAGATTAGCATATTCATCCCATTTTTGAAGAAACAATTCAAGTGAAACTTCTTACATTTTCTGAAACTAGTGACACGTACATAAAACAAACATGGTTTTACTCATGGAAGGCAGTTTGTTTCTGGAAAAATAGTTGCGATTCTTTAGCTAGTCTTCCTGGTGTGCCACAAAATCCACTTCCAAAGATTTTCATGAGTTTGGAGTTCCATTAATTCCTCGGTTCAACCTCTATCTAATTTTCTCGTTCACCCAACTCCAATAACACTATGAAGCTGAAGAACACTACGAAGCTAAAATCACATCATCGACTTTTTATCTATTACGATAAGATATCAATATTAGGACCTTTTTAATATTAGGACGTTTTATCTATTACGACGCTACTTTGGGTGTGAATTGAAATTTATTTGCTAGGGTGTCCTAACTAGAAATAAGTTGAGTTAGTTCACAGTTCTTTTCACAGATCTATTACGACCATATTTGTATAATCAGATGAGATATTACGACCATATATATGATGATGTTCCATCACGTTTCACTATGACCCTGATCTTAAACCTTTAATGTGATGTGATCCAATTGTTTGGCGAGAGGATAAGAAAGATCGTCCACTGTTGCTTTCGATCATAACTTTGAAGTTGAATTCTTGTCAACCAAGGTGTTACGAGTTTCACTATAATTGATGTGATCCCATACTGTTCGGCCAAACAGAGTTGCATCACCTTGATGTTTACAATAGATGATGAATTCTTTAGTGGTCTTTTAAGGTTGTGATTCCATAATATTTCAGAGTGATATTTTGCATTCGTGTTGTTACTATTTTATACGATCACTGAAGTGATGAAAACCAAATCAACAACATGATAAAACTAGTAGATATTTTCTTGAAAAACGTTAAAAAAAAAATATATATATATATATATATATATATATAAACTATATGAGATATCGGTGATGGACAAAATTTCATCACTCACCTCCTTACCTAAACACCGATTACAGTTGACAAGATCTGATAATGGTTCAACCATAACCTAATTATAACCTAACATATTCTAGAATCCTCAATACATCTTTACAGTCAATCGTCACCTAAGAACCACCCTCGTTTGCGACCATCACGGAGAATTAACACACCATTGTCCATCATTAGAAATGAAACAAAGCAGGACGACCAAGTCCAAACATGGACATGCCGTCATCGACTAGTAGCTCTCTTAACATACATATATTCTGAAATTGTTTATTAATATGTAAGTAATTTATTTTTGTCATAAACGAATTGAAGTAAGTGATGGATCATATTTAGAAATGTTCATTTCACTAATGGTTAGAACGATGTTATATTATGTTGTACTTGTGAAACTATTAAAACATTACAACATACTTAATTTAATAATGGCTATTACTCCATAGTTGAACAGAGTTTATCATTGTTTTGTTTTCATTTCAAAAGCCGGATAGATCACAAAATCATCTATTGATATCATGATTGAAAGTTAATTTGAAACACAACAGTCTTTAAAACTATACTGTTAAAATCATCTTCTTACCCTAATACCGTTAAAATATCTAGCTACATGGTTCACTATTCACTATTGCAGTGCTACAAACAAACTAACATTGACTGAAAACTATGTTTACCGACTTTGTGAAAATATAGCTAATCAAGAAGACCCAGAAGGATCTGACGGTAGTAGGTAGAAAACCTTCCGATTATTAAAACCTAGAGTCCTAAACCATCTTAAAGATTAGTGATAAGTGATAACTGTAATTAGGGTAACATGAACCGAATGACCTCATTGTATGTATTATACAGTAGTAAGTCACAGTTAGTTACTAGTGTATTCTCTCAAGTGGAGTCAAATGGAGAAACCACGAGACCACTTTCTAATTCGTTGTTGTGGTCATGATCGAAGGAAAGGCTTCTTCAAGACGTCTTTGACATTTTTGATGGGTTTGTTCTATGTTTTATAATGCCTTGGTTGGAGTGGATAGGGGTAGATGTAGATTATGCATATGGTGCTATAAAGTATAACCTATGCAACTACTGCAACGTTTTTGTCTAGCACTTGTTTTCTTTTTCTTTTTTCAACTATTGGAATAATTGAATATGCATGTTTGAGTACTGTGATGGAATGTGTATACATTGACCCCATTAGTTAAAAGATTTCAAATTCTCTTACAGGGTGGAATTTGCTCGTCCATCTTCAGAATACGATGTTTATTTTGTGTTTATAGTCAGAGTTATGTTGATCTTAGGGTTAAATGGTTCGTAACGAACTATCGCAATTTTGAGGATAAATATAAGATCAACATGAAATATGTATCGTTAAATCAAATCATTTGAGATGCATGTTTTGAATGTATTAGTTAATTTGTTTAGGGTTTAAAGTTAAGTTGGCTAGAAACCTTAACAGAATGAGTTGTCTTGGATTGATTCAGATCAAAGCCTCATACAAAAGGCGATGACTGTGTAAGATGTTCATCAATTGGTGTTTATTCACGTGCCTTTTGAATTTAACTGACAACTTTAAAGTCATGAGTTTAAACTTCACTGACATATATAAGGTGTGTGAATTATGAATACAATTTTTTTTTTTAAAAAAACGTGCCCTTTGGATTTCGAGAGATACTATCTATCAAATGATCATCATCATCACTCTTTGATAAAGATCACTCCAACCAACTCTCATCAACAAGATTGGAATCTTGAATTTAGCACTATTATAATAGTTCAATCCCTATTTCTTTACCCATTTGTTCTTTTCAAAATTCTCTCTATCTATCTTCTTGAGAAAAGTTGCATATGTTTTGTTAAATGTGTAGAAAAAAATTATTCAGTAAATTAAAACATAATTACGTAAATAGTAATATAAGTTAAATATCACTCAGTTATTTATACATGACTACACACTCGTAATACTATATTTGTAATAAAGACAGGCTAACATGCCCGCCAATTCAGATGCTAAACACTCGTAATTAATATTTGAAGTACATTGGATTATGGTTGATTACTTTGATTAGAGTTCACCAAAGAATTTGAATATATATGGATTAAATATGTACGTATATGTTCGTCGACGAATTTCTTGTAACTACATACGCGGTAAGAAAAAGTTAAATCTCATTCGACTATTGTCGCAGATACACTTTTAACGGGGGCGCTCACGATATTTGACAAAAGCTACACATGCAGCAATGGGGTCATGTTTGGCTTTGTTCATCATCTCTTTCCTTCCCTCTGTGCTTTTGTGCAAGTCAAACTCTTCGACTCTACTCCATTCTGCTGTCTCCTAAAGTTCCCAGATTTTGCTTTTGGTAATAATTGCATTTGGAGAAGACTACTGTTGAGGGTTTGAGAAGGAACGAGGAGGAGGAGACACCCCCCCCCCCCCCCCCACAAAAGGAAAAGGGACACTGCAATATTACTATAGCTTATTAGCTACACAGGGTCTTGACGAAAAAGAAGGCAAGATTAAAGCTTCGCAGCTGAACTCAAATCCAAATAGAAGCTGGCAAATTAAACACAATGAGAAAGAGAGAACGATGAGGTGAAGAACTAGTAGAGTCCACAAAATAAGTGGACGGTTGTGTTTGTATATGTCAGTATGTGTGTTTGGTGGGTAGGGGGCCTCAATGTTGGAGGGTAATGTGTAGAAATTTTCAGTGATCGATCATGCATGGACATATAGTGGGTACTGTATATAACGCTAGCTTGACAATGATGGATTGTCCTTAGACCTAGAATTATATATGATGAGCCAAAAGGAGTGGCTTCAGTGCCTGCATGCAAGCACCATTTCTTGTTGGGTTGCTGTAGCTTTATAATGCTAAAACAGCTAAACAAAGAGTTGGAGGTTGGAGGTTTCAAATCACAGTTTGCTGCAAACCAAACTAGGTTTAAAGTGAATTATGGAAATGTCGATGGATATTTGATATTTCATTTGTATCACACATATTTGAAAACCTTGCTGTAACTAAATCGAAGCTAAAAAAGTGAAACTGGTAAAACCATATCTTAAGTTACTCAAATATAACAAGGTTTGGAGAATAAATTTTCTGATATATTATTCGTCTCACAGAGGAGGCTATATATAGAGGTACAAGTTGTACAAACCCTACGTACTATGTACTACACATACAGAATAGGAAAGTAATAACAAATTAATTTACATTCCTAAACTAACTCCATGACTCACGCTAACACTCCCCCTCAAGTTGGCGCATATACATCAACCATGCCCAACTTGCCAAGTGAGTCATAAAAGGCCTTCTTAGAAACTCCTTTTGTGAGTATATCTGCAAGTTGCTCCTCTGTAGGGACAAAAGGAAAGCTAATGATCTTTGCATCTAGCTTCTCCTTTATAAAGTGACGATCAACCTCCACATGTTTGGTACGATCATGTTGTACAGGATTTTGTGAGATATCAATGGCTGCCTTGTTGTCACAATACAACTGCATAGCACACTTGGGTTTGACCCCCAAATCTTGTAACACATTCTTCAGCCATAACAACTCGCATACTCCATGAGCCATACCTCTATATTCTGCTTCAGCACTAGACCGAGCCACCACCTTTTGCTTCTTACTCTTCCAAGTAACAAGATTACCTCCCACAAAGGTAAAATACCCTGATGTAGACCTCCGGTCTGTAATATTTCCAGCCCAGTCTGCATCTGTAAAACCACAAACCTCAAGAATATTGCTGTGTTTAGAGAACATTACTCCTCTCCCAGGAGCTGACTTCAAGTACCTCAAAATCCTCACTACAGCATCCATGTGATCTACACTGGGATTATGCATGAACTGGCTCACCACACTTACTGCATAAGCAACATCAGGTCTGGTGTGTGTCAAATAAATCAGACGTCCAACTAACCTCTGATAACGAGGCTTGTCGGTAGGTACCTGATCAGGATACTCTGCTAATCGGTGATTCTGCTCAATAGGAGTGTCAATTGGAGTACAATCTAACATACCTGTCTCTGCTAATAGATCAAGTATATACTTCCTTTGACACAGATAAATGCCTTCACTCCCCCTGGCTACCTCAATGCCCAAGAAGTACTTGAGTGTACCTAGGTCTTTCATCTCAAACTCTGTGGCTAGCTGTTTTTGCAATCTATCCATCTCAATAGTATCATTACCAGTAACAACCATATCATCAACATATATGATCAGAGCTGTTACCCTCCCCTGTTGATGTCTGAGAAACAATGTGTGGTCTGAGTTACTCTGCTTATAACCAATCTTCCTCATGAACTGTGAAAACCTTCCAAACCAAGCACGAGGTGATTGTTTAAGACCATACAAAGATTTTCTCAATCTGCACACAAAGTTACCTGAAGGAGCAGTTTTATATCCAGGTGGAAGATCCATATACACTTCCTCCACAAGTTCTCCATGAAGAAAAGCATTCTTGACATCAAACTGTTTAAGAGGCCAGTTTAAGTTAGCAGCAAGAGAGAGCAATACCCGGATAGTATTCATCTTTGCAACTGGTGCAAATGTCTCATCATAGTCAATGCCATATGTCTGAGTGAATCCCTTTGCTACCAAGCGTGCTTTATATCGACTCACTGACCCATCTGGATTATGCTTCACTGTAAACACCCAGCGACATCCAACAGCCTTCTTTTCATGTGGTGGGGATACAAGCTCCCAAGTATTGTTCTTCTGTAACGCTTCCATCTCCTCATCCATTGCTTTCCTCCATTTTGGATCTCCCAACGCATCCTGCACTTTGTTAGGTACTGATACAGCAGATATTTGATTCACAAATGATTCATATGACTTAGACAATCTCTTGGTAGACATAAAATTTGTCACTGGATATTTAGCTTTGGCTTGAAGGGTAGGTTCATATGTTTTTGCTGGTTTACCCCTAGTAGACCTATTTGGTAACACATATTGTCTACTATTAGCATCACTAGTATTAACCCCAATAGAATCACTAACCTCAGATGGAAGATCTTCTGTACCAGGGAGACATGAGTCAGGGGTATTAGTAACAGCAGGCGAGGCAGGAGGGGCAGGAACACTTTCAGCTTCTGGTTCCGGAATCTCTAGAGCAATTGCACCAGAATCATCTGGTGGTGCCTGTCTATCATCTTCTGGTCTCTGAACATCTGGAGGGACTAGTGTATGTGAAGCTGATGCATCAGTAACCTCAACTGAATGACCTGTCTCCCCCTCTCCATGATACAGCTCTTCAAAATATGAATGCTCCCCCTGAAGAGCAGTATCAGAAGAGGTATAATAACTCATGTCCTCAAAGAAAGTGACATCCATAGTGACATAATACTTCCCAGTAGGTGGATGATAGCACTTATATCCTTTCTGATGTCCCCCATAACCAACAAACACACATTTCAGCGCCCGGGCATCCAACTTACTTGACCTTTGACTCTTTGGTATATGGACAAATGCAACACAACCAAAAACACGAGCAGGGAGATTATGAAAAGAAGGTAAAGAGACATAAGAAGCTAGTACCTCAAATGGTACCTTTCCCAGGAGGACACTAGATGGAAGACGATTAATAAGATGGGTAGATGCGATGATAGCATCACCCCACAGATCCTTAGGACAATGTGCACTGAAGAGAATACAACGAGCCATATCAAGTAAGTGACGATTTTTCCTTTCAGAGACCCCATTTTGTTCAGGTGTGTAAGGACACGTTTTCTGGTGGATAATCCCATGTGTTTGCAGAAAAGATTGAAAGACACGGTTTACATATTCCCCTCCATTATCAGAGCGAAGAACTTTAATTTTGGCATTGTACTGTTTTTGGACTTCGGAAGAAAAAGCTTGAAAAGCCGGAAAAACCTCATCCTTAGTTTTAAGAAGAACAACCCAAGTAAGACGTGTACAATCATCAATAAATGACACATAATATCGCATACCTGACACAGTAGGTTCTTTTGAAGGTCCCCAAACATCAGAATGAATTAATTCAAAAGGAACGACACTTTTATTAGAAATACGAGGTGAATAGGTTGAGCGATGACTCTTGCCCAAAACACATGTTTCACAATGTAAGACTGACTCATCCACACCAATAAACAAAGAAGGCATGGATTTCTTCATAACACTAAAAGATGGATGCCCTAAGCGACGATGCCACAACCAAACTTCACTTAACCTGTCAGAAGTTGATATTAAAGCGGTCCGTGGCTGTGCTCCTGGTTTCGCCCCCACATAAGTCTGGTCCAGACGAAAAAGCCTGCCCCTCAAGTACCCCCGACCGAGTAACTCCCCAGTGAGAAGATCCTGAAAAATCACATACATAGGAAAAAAGGTCACAGAGCATTTGGATTCAACATTTAACTGTGAGACAGATATCAAATGATGAGATAAAGCAGGTACATATAACACATTTTGTAGCACTATTGTGGGAGTGATACAAACTGACCCTTTTCCTAACACAGGGAAGGCTTCACCATTAGCATTAGTAACATATGGTACTGGTGGAGAGGATAATTCAGTAAAGTAAGATTTGTCATAAGTCATATGATCTGAAGCACCTGAATCAATAATCCATGTATCACCACCAACAAAGCTAGAAATATTTAAGGCCATACCTATCTTACCACGACCAGCCACTGATGCTGTGGGTGTGGCGCCTTCTGCTGTATGATGGTCATGTCCGGATACACCATAGATGTCTGGTTCTTGGACCAACTGGATAGCTGCTCTTGCCTTGGGACGATAAGTAGGCCTCTTAGGCCTAAGATGAGGGTACAACTTCCAACAAGACTCACGAGCATGGTCACCCTTGCAATAAGAGCAAGGGGGACGAGGTTGGTCCCCAAAGCCTGGTGGTGGTCCTTGCTTGTTCAGTGGAACTGAACTTGAATGCTGAAGGAGTGGGGCTGGTGCTCTCGCTTGAATAGTGAGACTAGAGACTTCAAGTTGTGCTTGAGTAAGACTTTCCTGCTGAGACTCATCCTTACGGATATATGTGAAAGCTGTAATCAGGTTAGGAGGTTCTGTCATTCTGAGCAGCTCTCCTTTGGCACTGTTGTGTTTTGCATCAAGACCCCTCAGAAAGTGATGAACTCGCTCAAGCTCCTTTTCCTTCAAGTACCAAACAAGATCCTCCTGGTTCTTGATCTTGCAAGGACGTTTCGTATCAATTTCAGCCCAAATGTTCCTTAACTTGGTGAAATACTGTGCCACTGGCTGCCCATTCTGTTGCATTGAAGAAGCAGTGCATATTAACTCATGAACCTGGATGAAATCAGACTCATTAGTATATAAATCTTCCAGTGTCTTCCAGATCGCCTGAGCTGTATCACATTGTTCCACCAGGTCGACTATGTCCTCATTCATGGCCTTGTACAAGACTGACATCACAAGACCATCATCATCTTCCCACTTAGTGTAAGCATCAACATCACTTTCACTAGGGGCCTTAATTGTCCCAGTTACATGCCCCATCTTGTGCATCCCTCGAAGATGAGCCGTCATGATTTTCTTCCATTTTCGAAAATTGGTTCCATTGAGTTTGGCACCCCCAAATGAACCACTTTCAGAATTCTTGACGGATACTTCAACTGTCTGAACATCTTTCCCCTGAGAACTTTCAACTCCAGAACCCATTGCAACACAAATACCAAATCAGTAATTTATGGAGCAAAAAACAAGAAAGGGCTGAATAAACCTGCGCCTGGTGCACTTGCACTGTCGGTGCACTGGAGCTGACAATAAATGGTGACTGAACCGGGTCGGACTAGAAACGGGTCGGGTCGGGTCGGAACGGGTCGGGTCGGACTAGAAACAGGTCGGGTCGGAACCAGAAGCTGAATCGGGTCGGGTCAAGCACGCGGGTCCCTGAACCGGATCGGGTTGAGCACGCGGGTCGATGAACCGGGTCGGGTCGAGCACGCGGGTCGATGAACGGGGTCGAGAAAAACGATTCGGATCGAACGGAGGGAGAACTGTCAGCTTCTGGGCAGAGTTTTCGATGTCCAGGACGGCAGCTTCTGGGCAGAGACCACGTCGGGCTAAACTTTGAGACGGCAGCGTCAAGGTTGGCTAGAACTCACGGCAAGGATCGGGTCAAGCTTGACCTGGGCTTGTCACGGCGGCAGCGTCGACTTGGTCTGGGCACGGCAGCACCGGCAGCACCTTGGGCTTCTCACGGCAGCAGCGTCGACTTGGTCTGGGCACGGCAGCACCAGCAGCACAGGACCTGGTCTGGGTTCAATCCGTGATAGAAAAATACCCGAACGGAAAAACGTCGTCCGGAAAATAATAATAAAAAAAATCGTTGGGAAAACGTCAACGAAATTGCAGCGGAAAAAACAAAGAGACAAAGTCCTTTCGGATCTTTGCTCTGATACCAACTCAAATATAACAAGGTTTGGAGAATAAATTTTCTGATATATTATTCGTCTCACAGAAGAGGCTATATATAGAGGTACAAGTTGTACAAACCCTACGTACTATGTACTACACATACAGAATAGGAAAGTAATAACAAATTAATTTACATTCCTAAACTAACTCCATGACTCACGCTAACAAAGTTCACTTAGACGATCAGTTCAAGATAAAATAGTCCAGAAGAGATTCAAGATCAACATCCGGTGTCTGTGTAGTTAGGTGTTATCTTTGTATGAGATCAGCTGAAGCTTTTGCTGCAGATATGGTCATGAATCATGACTGGTGTATAGATAGACACCAACTCACAAATACATTAAAAAATTTAGAACAATATTTATGAAGTGTTGGAGTTTTTCACGTCTGTGCAACACTGCAACGTGAGAGATTGGATAATATAAAAGAAGAGAGCAAGACACACTTACAGCAGTGCTTCAGTTTTAAATAACAGCTAGTATAGAGGAACACACTTTTTCTGCTTCTGATTTGGTTGAGTTAATAATTTGGTGCAACAAGAATAATTTGCAGACGCATAAAAAAAATATATGCATCAGTGAGCTAGTATTGAAATATAGTTGAATCTGGGGAATGATTGCCTCCAGAGTTCTGAGGTTTCTTTCAGTTTGTATCATGCGTTTCTGGAAATCAATAAGCTTCTGATCGATGGACCAAAACAGAAAGGAGATCGAAGGAAACTAAAGCATTGTAGTGATTGTACCAAAAAAATGTGCCCCAGTGCTCAATTAGGTATTTTACGGGCAATTGAGTGCGCCTGCTATTTCTAGATGTGGATGGATAACTTTGGACAAGAGTTGTATGAGATCAATTATTAAGGAACTTGCATAATTTATAAATATGGTCCTACACTTTTTTTTTTTCAAATGACAAAAGTATTTAATTTATTTTTACCTTTTTTCTAATAAATCTATAATAAAGCTATTATAAATCTTATATTTCTAAAAAAAAGAAGCAAATAGCGTGACAATAATATTTCTTTTGTAAGTAGGTCTTGAGATCGACTAATGGAATAGTACTCTTAAACATGTACAATATAGTTTTTTTTTTATAATTTTTTTCCTATTTGATAAGAATAGAGAATAATATAGTTTAAATACAAATGACATCTGGAGCCTAATCGATCAAAAACTTTGACTCTAGAAATATAAAAAGGTAACATGTTTCTGGAGTTACAGATTTTGATCAAGTAGGCTCTGGTGTCCTCAAGGCTAATACTATCAATTAATATGAAAAACGCTGTAATTTACCAATGCATCCTTCGACAAAGTTTGATACATTGCAAACATGTTTAAGTGAAATATCTTTAAAGCCTTTGGCAATGTCCTAAATAATACGCTCGAACAATTCTCAGTAATCTCCAAGGTTATGCATTCAATTATATTTCTTCTTTTACCTGTACAATGTTGGTGAGCCGTGGTTTGTAGGCTTACTAGCGTACTGACACTGTATAAGTCATGTCTTTTAATCTCACTGACATTGCAAGAGTGTAGACAGTGTAGTAGGTCAAGAGATTTTAATATATTTTTTTAAAGTAGACAAAAAATAAGCATTAAACTCATTTTACGCCCCCCTGATGTTTGAAGTTCAGTCGTTGTTCTATCAATTTTGAAAATTTAGTCTCTAAATCTAATTTTCATCAGCTTTGTTTATTTGTTAATATTCCGTCAAATTATTTGAACGTTAATTTTCACTTAATGACAAAAATCACATTTTAGAATCATTTTTGTAAGATTTAATATTAGCATTTAACGTCTAAATTAAACATATTCTTAACAGATGGTACGATGAATGAAAATTAAAAAATGTAAGAGATACATTTTTAAAATTGCAAAATTTTGCTTCATTTTTTTCCAATATTAAAATACATACTCATTCATGTTCAACGTTGCAGAATGTACGAGAGTGAAGACACCAATCGGTTCTTGAACTTGGTGTGCATAGGAGTTTAGCTACCTCTGCATCAGCCACATTCGCTGACTCATGCGACCTAGTTCATACTTGTTTAGTGCAACAACAACTAGACTGGAAATCTGGGATCATTATAAAAACCCTACCAACAGTAGCAATCCCACAAGCAAAGAATCAACTCCATCCATGATCACTTGTTTTATCATATAGAATCGCCACAAGTCAAAGCAAGGAATTCAAAGTTCAAGCACGGGCACCAAGGAATTAGAGCAGGTTACTCACATGGTGGCCATGTTGGTGTTTTTGGATTTGCCCAGTGGCCATCACCCAACCCCAAAAATATAGGCAGAGCAAGAGAGAGAGACGAACAGGGCTTCACACTAGCACTCGCAACTCTCGTTTTGGGTTTCGCAAGCTTGGTTTTGGCGTGGAATATGGCTTATGTACGACGATGCACACCATCTGTTCGACTTAACTCCCAAGAGAGAGAGAGAGCGGTATACATTGTTAACTATTTTGCTTATATATACTAGTCACTGATTAGCTCCTTTTTCCTTGATTTCTGCTGCATGTGTGCCACTATTGTCTCTTTCATAGGCCAAGAATTTCACTAGTGCAGAATTTCATATACTTATACTTCGGAGGACTTACACTGCTAATCTCTATGTCTTCGTGTTGTATAATATGAACAGACTTCTAGGTTTAGGCCCCTTTTTTGTAGGTTTCCTCTTGTTTCATCTGGTGTGGCCTAGATACCCCATAAAAGGGATAAATGGACAAACCCTGTGTATACCATATAGAATTCGTAGGAAACACTGTTTGATGATTTCATCTGCGATGCATTATTAGGTTAATATCTTTCATATACGTAAACTGACACCATATGTCCATATATATAGATTAACTAATTAAGCTTGATCTTAAATTAATCTACAATTCTACAGTCTGATATACTATTATACAAAAATTTATCTATCTTCAATATATGCATAATTTTGATTATGTTTTAGTATTGATACGTTAACATATGTAATGCAAATGCAGACTTAGGATGTTACAAACTCATAATGCACAACATATATTAGCATAGCAGCTATAGCTACTAACTGCATTATCATGATGGCATTGTTTCGAGCTTATAGCCTAATAGAGATGGCGGAAAGGTTAGGCAGCTTGTCCTTTGATATATGGAATATACAACCCACTCAAAGCACTAGTACTTGTATTTTACACTTAAATAGATGATTAGCTTTACAAGAAATTGAGGCATGCATCTTTTAATTACTTTTGACCAACAACAACAACACCAGTCCCTAAATTTCTAAGTTTGTAGTCTCATAAGTAAACAAGAAGTGGCAACTTTGATTAGAAACATGGTCCTTAAATTCATAGTCCACGCACTAGACAAATAGTTCATCACTGAATACTAAACCTAAACAGGAACACCATGTTCATAATTTATGTATATCTGTGCTCATGACATTTTTCATTGTTTAATTTCTCAAGGTTTTTAATTATATTTTCAGTTGTCTTATATATGCACCACATATAATAAAATGTATTATGGTACATTCTTGTCTCAAATTTTGAACAACCTACATATTCCTCCTACTACCATAATTGATGTTCACATGTTCCATAACCGTAGTAGCTAGTTTGAATTTTCTTTCGAAAGTTTCGAACTGAAGCCGTAATTGGGGGTATAGAATATAACGAGGACAGAATTATGTGAAAATGACTTGGTACCATATTCAATCTTGATAGTACTTTAACATATAAAGGGATACCGTCGATTGTCCGAGCACACGTACCTCCTTTGCTTTCGAATTATTATCAAGATGCCAACAAAATGGTATTATCAATAAGATTTGAAAGGTCAAACATGCCCCATAGAGAAGTTGACGGTTGTTTTAAGTAAAGGTCTAACAGACTTAAGAATTTACAAGAATTTGCATAACCGGATATTTATTTGAAAGAATTTATGAAGAGTATTTATTTAGAATGTGTAGTTGGTTGTGCGTGAAACAACCTCTCTAGCCCGTAAACCTGCAGACATTCCACCACAACCGTGCCCGGTTTAAGGATCCCGCCCATAAGCTGGATGAGCTGGGTTAATCATGGTCGTAATACTGAGTTCATGACGATTACAGGCACGAGAGAAATCAACCTTGAAACTGGACATGGAATCCCACATTGGTTTCATGGGAAAAGGAGCACTGGTTGGGCAATAAATACAGCCCAACCACCAGCTTGTCAGGTATAATTACTACCCATGTTAATTACTCTTTGGCCCGTCAGAAACTGACTTAATCATCGGAGGAGGAAAGACCGGAGGCTCCCGGTCGTCCTTTCACTTGCAGGGTACCAGGAAAGGAGGTAACAGCCTATTAGACCCATCATCAGCTTCCGCATATCCCATCCGGGATTGTGCAGAAACAGAATGAGTATGTATTTATTTGTACTTCACCCCTTATATATTGTTTTCAAGAAACAAACGTAAGAGATTGTGATTGGTGATTCATGCTGGGATGTGATTTTAGAACATTCATATTGGAAATTGGATGGAGCTAGCACAGAAATTCCAAAAGCAAAAAACAATCTTGATACAAAAAAGAAGGTGAAAGGCCAAGAAAATGATATTGTAATCGTTGACACTTGATATGGAAAAGTTTGGAGTCCTCCCAACTTAGGAAGTGTTCTCAATCATAACAGATGAACACCACACATGACATGTCTAATGTCTGATCTCTCCTCTTGAAAATGAAACACTGCATCGATCACAACAATTATTCTTATAATCTTTCAAAAAAAAAAATCAATTTCTCTTTCTCTTTTTCTACACCAATACGTTAACACCTGCAAACACAGCTAATTAATCTCAATCGGTTAACCTCTGATCTGTAACTAGCACCGTTCTCTTCATCAATGGAGAAAGGGGACCCAAAAGCAAGACAAGAAAAGGACTAGTGAAGCTCGGTTAGCTGAAGAAGCAAACCTAACCCCAGCAACCGAATCTGTTTCATATTTACGAGAGAATCTGAAAGCATCGATCTTTTCTTTGCTGCAGCTGCTGCTGCATATTAGTACTGACTGATCTGATCAAGCATTGTGATTCTAAATATGAGTACATGTTTACTTACACAACAGCTAAGCTATACAGAGAAAGAGAGAAAGCAGAAGCAAAAGCTAGGTAGCTAATCTATGATTCTATTCTAAGCTTTTACATGCATTTACCAACTCGGGCCCTCTGTTTTATGGGCAATGACATTGATACTTAATCCAGTGATGAGCTTTACCTGATTTGCAAAGGCAGAGGAGTTGAGGTAAGAGAGAAAAGAATTGAGTTTAGCGTAAGAAATTATTGTTCTCGGCGTAACACAGTGTACTGGGTTGGGTGATGAATTTGCGACATGCCGCACAGTATCTAATGCCGATCTGCTGCATACTCTCGTCTACATCTGTTCTGGAAAATTACGAGAACGAGAATTTAGAATAATGCAATATACCTGAACCCAAGAAGATAAGGAAGATAGAAGAAGAAAAGTTAACTGCGTTTCTGTGTATCAAGTATTAACTCTCTTGTCGAGGTTGAAAAGTGAAAACGTAGGGGTACACCAGAAAATTTCACATATTGAGGTTATATAGTAATTACAAATTTACAAGGACAGCGCTGTAAAAATGGATTGCAAAACAGCAAAAAGAAAGTAATTTAAAAAGGAGCCGGCGAGCCGAGAAGCGGACTCCGCTTAGCGGAGCCGATATAATAGAAGTGGACGAGGGAGGATGACGTGAGCAAAGTAACGGCCAAAGTTGTCAGTTACTGTGCGGAGTTTCAGACGACTTGTCACTGGACACAGATTAGAGTAGTGAGAGCAGTAATGGTAGTAGGTCCGGGTCAGGTGAGCCCATTTGCCGCGGGAATCTTTCTTTCTTTTGTACGGCCCGGGTTTAAGAAGCCCAAAGTGCACCCCACCACAGTGACCACACCAGACCACAGCCATTCCCCTTCATTATTGCTCTCTCTCTCTCTCTCTCTTCTCTTCTCAGTTCTCAAAGCCACTCCCCTCTCTGTGGCCGTACACGTGGCGGTGATGATGAGGTTGTGGTACTTGGGACTTCCCGGCCGGTTGACGAGGGTGCCGTTACGCGCGGAAGCTCCGCTGTGCCTTGATGATATCGTTTTTTGTCAGCAGAAAGATAGCTTAAATTTGTGGTTTGACTCTTTCTTTCATTTGAATTCATAATATTTACCGTCTGAATTACGTATACAACAAATTATACAGATAAGATTTTGTTATCAGAAACAATACGTTATGTTCTGGGTCGAATATGCATGGACTCGTTGAACAAGAAGAATCTTCACACAACTACAACCAGGCAACATCTAGAATGAAGACATAACTCGATTGGTTGATGAGTCGTGACTTGATAGTTAGTTAGCCTAACTGAGACCGTAGACGTGAGTTGTTTAATGACTTTAATCTTTAGAACTTTTATATATTTAGGAACTTCTACATGGTTATGTAATTTATGTAAAGTCAGGGAATAAGATAAATTCAAACAATGGAGTACTGTTAGTGGTCTATGGTTCAACAAAATTTTGGCTGCTATTTGCAATAATTTGGGTGCAATATTTCATAGCTGTTGGACCACTTTGGCTGGGTGTGTTCATGACAATTAGGATTTATTTTGCAGCTACAGATTTTGGCTCTACCTCACTCACTCAATAAAATCTTGTTCTGGGTTGACAGTAAAAACATAAAAGAAGCCAAAGCTAGAAAGAACAAAATGCATCAAATCGGTAATTCCTTTTCATGAATGGGGGTGTGTTTCAGGTCAAATTGTAATGGAATAAATCAAGAATGTTCCTCCAGAATAAAACTTACCCAAGCAATCATGATTTACATGTCTTTTCATCTCAATCTTGCTTCAGATTTAATCTTCTGGTGTTCACGTGGTAGGATTCTGATCAGATCATGAAATTATCAATTATGGAGTCTGTTTGTGTTCTTGAGCTGTTCCAATCATTATGAAATATGATGCAGAACAATTAGCAGCAAATGAAAATGACTATTCACAAGACACAGCATGCAGTGGATTATTTGTGCTTACTACACCCTGTCAAAGTGTGAATTAGTAATCATGAACTTGAAGGTTTTATGATCAAAATCCTATAAAATGCATGGACCCATCTAGGGCAGGCTCGAGAAAACATTAGCTAATTGTATGATGAGCTCACGACTTAAAATCGTTTAGCCGGATTTTTTATATAGGACCGAGATATATCATATACACTCATTTATGACTAATTAGGTAAAAATTATAATTCATTTGAACCAAATTTACAACATTAACAACGAATTTATTAAATTTGTTTTACATATTTACATATAATTGAACCAAGTTACTATATTTAGAACTTGAAAGATAATACATGTATGTAACCGATTTTGTAGGGGTTTAATATAATTGGTATTGAAAATACATGTATCAATATTTCTTTTTTGTTTTGAGGCATGAAATTCATATTTCATTCACTTGTTTACTTGAGAGCGACTGCTTGAGTGCTCGCATTGGCACCCCTTAAACTCCGGCTATGGCGGCAGAAGGCAGGTGGTGGAGTAGAAGAGAGAAAGTGGAGTTTTACTAGTTTTAGTTCATGTAGGCCTAAGGACAAAGACATGAGCAGCTAATTAATCACGGATTTGTGGCTTTTTGAATGCTTTACTTTCTGTTGCTTTTTCAAGATTAGTTATAGTTTGCTTAGTTAACAAATTAACCCACTTAGATATTTCGCAATCCAATCATATAGTCTGGGTGCCAAAATTAGGTTCATTATCACTGTCACTGGCTACAAAAGAGTAGACATTTAGAAAGAAAGAAGTTGCTGTGAGGCTACAGAGTTGGTCACTTACCGATCGATTAGTGCGGATGTTTTGGAAGACTTGCAATGTCAAAAGAGCAGGTAGAAGGTTGCAGTACACTGTTCTAAGGGATAAGGCCCACAAAGAACTGATCGAACCTAAATCTTTCATCCCCAAATGCCCACAATGCAGCACATTCTTTTGATCCCAGTCTTTATCTTGATGGCTCGACTTTGGATTGGGATTAATGTAATTGGCTCTTTATGGTTGTTGCAGTATTGATCATGTAATTAAGTGGCATTGAGCCATTGATAGCATATTACCTAGTTCGATGTAGTTGTTAGCATGCTGGATGGTCGAAATGTTCTTGCATGTTAATAATGGCTCTGCGGATTCGAGGCCAAAAGTGCATGATGTGCAAGATGAATTCTTATCACATCCTTTTAAGGTAAACTACGAAGATACGACTGTAGGAAGTTCGTCTATACTGTAAACTTTTCTGGTATGTTTACTTGTTTAGTAATAGATAGTAGTAGTGTAGACGTACGTTTAGTAGTGAATGTTTTCTTCTTCTTTAATTTGTTACAGACATCTTGAGAGATAAATTCAACAGCCCTTTCGTACGTAGCAGACCAAAAGAAAAGCAAGAAATTAAGACCGAGAAACCTGTTCAACTCGAGACTCTATATATAGAGGTTGATAAGAGCAATTTCACATATATTTTCTTCTTTTTATTTATGAAAAAAAATTCAGTTTACTCCATAAATATTTGGTGCCAAAATCAGTTCAGTCCTGCAACTTTTTTTTAAAATCATTTTGCCCCTTCAACTTTTGTAAACTCATCAATCAATCTAATTTTTGAATTCCTCTCGAAATGTGACGTCACCGAAGCCGTTGGATCTCATATTTCGAGAGGAATTTAAAAATTAGACCCGGCTGATGTGTTTACGAAAGTTTAAAGGGGCGAATTGATTTTAAAAAAAGTTACAGGACTGAACTGATTTTGACACCAAAAATTTAGGGGGTAAACTGAATTAATCTTTTATTTATTTATGAGCATCTTTTTTAAAACTTATGTGATTAGTGCTGCGCCTTAGGACAATATATCAATATATAGATCCTTCCATGCCATCGATCTACTACTTTGGCAAAACAATGATGAACATTTTTCCATTACTTCACTGCAGAGAAAGAGTTGCTAGTTCCTGCCCATCATTATTGCAGCCAGTACATATCATCATCTTAACATGCAGAATCAAATCTGATCGATATTTAATCACACAATACCCACCAACGTTGGTGAATAGTTGAATGATGAATACTTGATCAGTGATCCAGTCGGACTCTTCCACGAGATGAAGTAAGTGGTGGCATATCATGCATGTAATAATAAGACTATAAGAGTAAATAAGTCTTTAAATGAATAGTTCTTATAACCAGACCAAAAGACGATAGTTCATACTTAAGGCAGAAGCGCATTGCTTCTTATTCCAACATTCTTCAGTGAAACGATTTTCTCCCCGTTTCATATGCATACTATAGCAAATTAACCATGCATCAAACTAACTTAACCAGTACCGAATCGATCAAACTAACTATATGTCCTTCGGTTATTTTGTTTAACTTTTGGTTCATGTCCTCCATCGATCTGCTGCTTAGTTAAGCAGTGTCCGACCGCAAGCTCTGCTGAACTTCAAGAACCAATTCCTCTACGCTCAGCTGACACTCCAGTCCTATCTGCAAGAAAGTAAACAAGCAAAATTATCAAAGTACGATTGCATGTTCATCGTTATATAATTTTGATTTATTACTAACTATAATATTCTATCAATATTATTAATGCTCAAGGCCGGGTAACCAATATTTGCATACTAACATTTCACGACGATCATGAGTCGTCACCATGCCTCCTATATTCAAAATCGAAAATGGAATCAATATAGCTTAGTTAATTATTTGTGATCCTGATATAAGTGAGAAATTTTAGGTATATTCCTACGATCATGATTCGTATACCATGCAGTTCAGTCCTTTTTCGGATTCAAAATCACTTTAGTTTAGCACTTGATGAGGATGAGATTCAGAATAGGTTCTTCAAATAATCTTCGATCATCAATAACTACGTACTAGGGTAATTAATTAGAAAACCCTAAAATGTCTTCCAGTAATTGTCTCTTCACTCTCTTGTGTCGAAGACGTACTGGAAATACTCTTCAAGTATCTGTATATAATTTTATAGCTTGTCCTGGATAGTTTATGATAATTCATGATTTATATATAGAGGTTAGTTTCCTTTAAAAGAAAAGGGTTAGTTTATTGTATAAAGCAAGATTAGTACCTTGATCACAAAAGAGTACAGGACCGTGTCTTCCATGCTACTGATGTTGAGATGGAGGACCTCAAATGAAGACCTCTCCAGCACACTGATTATCTTCACAACTTGACCTGGAATCCGCCTGGATATTATCTTCAACACCACGTTGGACCCTGAGATTTTCGCTTCGACATCTGCCACCGGAGAGTTGCAGCATGCTCCTAGTTCTTTGACCGCACGGTCATGATTCTGATCGATTAACCCAAAATTGAATTTAGGGTTTTGATCAAGCTGGGGCGGCGGAGTTGGTGGCAGTAGTAGCAGTGGCTGCCTCGGGCTTGGATTAGGGCTAGGGCTTAGGCTCTTCTTCCTGCGTTTATTAGATTCCAAAGACTGCAATACTTGATGCAACTCCTTGATGAACTCTATCACACCTCCTATGATTGATGCCTGGTCTCCCTGCCATTAACAACAAGTTTAACACAAACTGATTTAGTTTGAATCATATATACTAACAGATAAGAGAGTAATTAACAAGAAAAACATATATTTTCTTAAAAATTCCCGGTTCTTTGCAAGGGTCTTGTGTAGGATTGAAGCCAGCAAAAACAAAGTGTAATTAAGGGTACCCTTTTGATGTAGAAACATGGGGTTAAAGTGCGTAGAACTTTGAGGTGTTCGTTCATCTGTTTCCTTCTGTTTCTCTCCACAGTTATGTGAGACATAGTTTCTGGTCTGGTTCAACAAATGAAAGCTTTATCGATCTGTCTCTATGTTTCTCTAGCTCTTTTATCCTCTCTATCTCATCAGCCACTTTGTTTGAACTCGAAAACTCTGCTATTTATACTACAAAAGATACATTGAAACAAGGAAAGAGTTTAGGGTCGGCTTGCCGAAACCACCTGTTGTTTTCATATTAAATGCTCCATGTCGCATTCTCGTGAAGATATTTTTACTCCATTTCTGTGTCTGTGTGTGTTTCTCTTGAGAGAGAGAGAGAGAGAGAGAGAGAGAGAGAGAGAGAGAGAGAGAGAGACGACTATATCACTACGCGTCTCAAGTTATGAGATTGGGTCCAACTACGTGCCCCCGTGGGCAGTAAACATAAGAAAGATGATCGACACAGCAAGAGTAAGAGTAGTACTACTACTAGTTACTTATGCTTATCTTTCATTTCCCATGCACATTTATATATCGCTACTCTCTTCTCTACATATCATGCATCTCATGCTCACCTCTTCATGTTGTTAGTTCTACTACTAATTTGTATGAAGTAGTGATCATATTTAGGTTTTCCATAGCCACATAAAGATTAAGAGTGAAGCGAGAGACACCAAAACAACATCAAAATTGGGTGGTTGTGGGCTGCAAGTTGATCTTCCGACTTTATATATACCTAGCTAGCTAGCTAGGATTGATCATGTGCTTTAATTAAATGAGCATATTATATGCTAGTAACTATGATATTTCTACGTTCTTCTCTTCTAACTCCTTTGTGATCTTGATGGAACAGAAATATAAACGTTGGAATCCACCAACAATAGACTTGAATCCATAAGTCTGGTTTTCTCGAATTCACGAGAAGTTTCTCGAATCCATGAGAGAATTTGGAATCCACACCAGAGAATTTGAGAGAACTTAAAAGTTTATTAATTTCAAAAGCTGACGACTACAACCGATTAATAGTCCTAATGTAGGAGAAACTAAACTCTAGGGCAACTAACAACCAAGCCTAAAAGCCTATAGGTTAAAAGAAAACGAAATCCAAAATAAACTAAAAAACCTAAAATAATACTAAATGCCGAATCAGATTAATAAAACGATATCTTTTGGCCTAAATCTGACAGGACTCACTAAAGCGAGTCTTGTAAATCTCATCGTTCCCATTCCGGAAAGGTATTATGCGTTCCAAACGGACATTCACATTCTGGTCAAAAGTTACTCCATGTTAGATTTGCTTCTGAAAATCAGATTTCACACGAGCAACCCGGAAAGTCCAAAACAATATCTTCTTAAATATTCCAGCAGTTAGCAACCTCTTGACATGAGAAAAACTGATATTTAGATCATTTTTTTATTATTCGTGACTTCTTGATTTTTATTTTTTTTCTGTCTAAATTTGGTCCAATCTCGTCCTATATCAGATCTCATTTCATGGTATGATCATCTTCGGATGATCATTTGACTCCTATTGTTGTTATTTTAGTGTCTACACAGTTTATTGGATTGGAGATCAATGTAATATATAAAAGTGATTGCTTCATTAAGATACTCTCGTAGACATCGGTGCAAATATTGACTTGAAAGGTGTGTTACTAACTTGCTAATGTAACCAATATGGCTTTCTACCTTACTCTCGATCATAGTAAGTGAATGAAATACTTGTTTGGGTTTAGTTGATTGTTTGTGTAAAGATGACCCCGTTAAGCGTATTGAACGATATTGGGGCATGCAGTAGCCAAGAACAATTAGTGGGAAGTAGAATGATCGGTCAAGACTTAAGAGGGTAATCAACGATTAGACCACATTAGGCCTTTAGGTTACTAGCATTCTCTTTCCCTTTAGGCCTTTACTACTGTAGGAAGAAAACAAAATGGTTGGGCGGGTAAGACCCCCTAGGACCTCGAGACATAAAGAGACAGGGAATATCCATCAACATCACTGAACTGGTATGACATTCTGGTGATATTAATACTCTAGGGCATACATAAAAGGGGTCACGCCCAAAACTATTATACAGTAAAGAATGAGAGAGAAGGAAACACAGTGCAAGCCGTTACAGCTTGCTAACTACTCTTGTTAAGTTTCTGCATAAGTTGCAGAAGAAAGTTGTAGGAGTTTCAAGGTTCATTGTAAATGTCTACAAAAATGAAAATGTTCCGTCGACATCCATCCCAAAATATATAGATTCCTTCAACTTCAAGCACTGCAAACAGAAACTAGATTCATGTAACGAATACCAGAAGTCCCAGTTGCTCCACATTAAGTATACCCACAAGATCCATACACTGTTGTTCATAGTAAATGCAGACTGATTTTCACCCTTCTTGCTTCATTGCGTATAATATCATCTTCACATGGCTAGTTTATCAAACTATAAACTATATCCTAGTTATTCACAATCTACTTTTTAATCACCAGAACAGGGCTGTTCATTCTTTTCATATTTGATAAACTGTAGAAATTCTAACACAAAATGTTTCGTCGAGGTAAGTACTGTAAACTGACTATGAGCTTCAAGCCTTCAAGGTATAGTCTTTCCTCATATAGTTGAAGTCCTTCAATTTGTCTTGTTTTCTTCATTTTCTGAAGTAGAAAGAAAATTGTGGAAAACAGAATCAGAACAAAATTCATTGCAAAATGTAAACAAAGAAAAACAAGTAATGACACCATGCAGCTCAGGTGATAACAATGAATTCTGTAGTCAGAAAACTGCAGAATATTTCACTTGCACTAGCTGAACCTTTTATTAATTCTACCTGGAAATGTTATTCTCTAGATCAGTTATTCTTTCATGGCCCGACTTACATGACATCATATAACAGAATCTACTAATATAAGCATTATTCTACACTGGACAGGCTACATTAGATGAAAAACATTTTAACCCACAAGGTTTCATCATAACACACCTATTGGTTAAAAAGAGTTTGGCACAGGAGAATGCATATGTTTCATGGAATAAAAGAGTAGGCATACAACTCCAGCTAGTTTAGGTAATAGTATACACCTATTGGTTAAAAAGAGTAATGGTAACAACGCACCATGAAGGAACCTTTCAAAGGCCAGCAGTTGTGACATAAAACCAGCATTGGGAGATGCCTGTGGCCGTCTGCTCTTCACATGTTCAAGAGCTTCAGATAGACTCATACCATGAAGCTGATCACAAAGAGTTTACTGATCCTCTATTCTAAGAATTCATAAGAATTAGAAATACTTAAGGCTAGTTATTGTGGAGATCATGTATAATCATATTTCAAGGATTCACTCTTATGGAATAGGATAATGCTTGACAATCATAGCAATAGATAATCTGGAAAAAATGGTTCAGGCAGGGAGAGATAATTACCTCCTGGATTTTCCCACAAAGCAATGAACCAACACACCACCAGATCTTTTAGCTTCTTCAATAAAATTGAAACATTCATCAAAGTGCTGTTTCAGATTTTGATCGTTGTGAACCTGGAGTCTTCCAGTTTACTGAAATTGGGGTTTAGTCCCTGAAATTTAAGCTTATAGCACTTTGGCCCCTCAACTTCTCAACATTTCTGATGTGTGGCTGGGCAGAAACGTTTCCCGCCAATTTTACGTTTTGGCGCGCGAATATAAATAAAGAAATGACGGCAGTGGGCCCCCTGATAGAGAGCAAAGCCAATTTTCACAAGCGCCGCTCATCCATTTGATACTTTTAGCAATTGACAGAAACCAGATCAAAGCTTGCCGACGATTCAGAAACCAATTGCCACAAAATGTTAGCCGTCCGATCCAGGAAACCCGTCGGATACGACGACGTTCCGACTCTCCCCCTCTACCGCTCCGCCCCGGCTCTCGATGTCCGCCTCGAAGACTTCGAGCTTTTCGCCATCGATCGCCTCCGAGGTAAACCCTAACTTCTTACTCACTTCAATTCCACCGGGTCTTCACTCCAATTAGATCTGTTCGATTTGGATCCGCTCTTTTGGAGTTGTTTGATTTGTATTGAATTCTATTAGTTTGAAATTGAACGGATAGAATTTTATTGCTAATTGGAATTAAGGCTTTAGTTGATGGTATATTATTGGGTTTTGCAGTGCTTAAAGGGATATCTGATGGATTATCGAGAGGAAAGAAACATGATGAAATGGAGAAATTGATAAATGATCTTTGGAAAGCAAACATGAGGCATCCTCAGGCATCCGAGGCCATCAACAAGGACATTATATCGCACTTTGTTCTGCGTCTTGTTTATTGCAGAACGTAAGACATTATCATTGCCTTTTTGTTGTACCATGTTAGTCGTAAATATTCTTGGTTTTCATCTGATTTTGTAGTTGTTACTTTATTGATCTGCATTTTAGGGACGAGCTGAGGAAATGGTTTCTTTCCATGGAGACTGCCCTATTTCGCCACCGTTTTCGCAATGAAAGGCCTGAAGCTCAGGTAATGGGCAAAGTTCTTTTGAAATGGTTTCTCATTTTGCTTCTCAGTTTCTCATGATTTTAGTTTTAAACTTGTTATTTTGGGTCTACAGAGGTCACTCATGGCAGAATTTGGTCTCGCCTACAAGAAAGTTGATAGTTCAGAACTCGAGGTAGTTACATAACTCTGATTAATTTGTAGTACTATGAGCTTGACATACAGAAACCTGCATTTGTATTTGATTTTGGAACCTTTTGAGATGTATTACAGTCAGATACTTCCTAAAATCTTTAGCACCTTACTATATGCTGCAATCACTAAAGTTTTTATCTTCCTCTTCAGAGTGTAATGGACAAACTGGCCCAGGTTGCGCGTTCCACGAGTCAATCTATACCCACTGGTAGGGGAAGAGTTTCTGTTCACTTGATTGGCCACATACCGTATCTCAATAAGCCCAGTGTTTATGGTCTTCACAATACTTTTAAGTTAATAATAAAGTCTCTGCTATATTGTGAATCATGGCAATGATAATTGGAGGCAAAAAAAATTTCATATTGGGTATGTGCAGTAGTGAGGTGTCTGGTATTTCTTAGGTCTTGCATTATCATGCTCATCTACTTGTTTTAAGGATATCCACATTATTTCTCTGAAAAATATTTCTAAAATGCTAATCTACATTTTCTGTTATTACAGTCTACATTCTAACTTGTTTCCTTTGACTTATTTTCCTTCTTTTGCAGTTGATGCCATATTTTACAAGGTGTGTTCATCTTTACTTGTTTTCTATTCTGTAAACTTATTCTTTAAGCTTTTTTCATGAATCATGAGAACTGGTCTTGTTTTAGTGGGAATGTCGGATACCTCCAACTTTTTTGTATGTTGGGTATCCGCAAACCATTTCCGATGTTCTTGTTAGTCCATGGTGGTCCTCAAGAATATAGTCTGATTTTTCTGATTTTCTATTGTATTTCTTCTATATATCAATTTGTGGATATCATCAAATATTAAAGACAAAAAGAAATTATTGGAGTAATTATTGAAGTCTATCTGGCTTTGGGCTTCAAGCCTTTTCTATGTTAGCCACGAGAGTAGATGTTTGATAATAATGATATTTAGAGTTGTCTTAATATATAGTTTGGAATGTTTAATATTACCTCCCTGCTCTTTTAGTCATCAAATTAAGAACGTATCTCATTTGATGTCTTATTCCCCACCCCTCATGAAGGTAACATTTGAAGAAGTTCCGGAACTTGTCGCTAGCCGTAGAGTATTCATCAGCAAGGGGAATGCATATATAGCCATGAGTCAGGTTATAGTTAATGCTTCCTTATAAATCTTGCACTTAACCCCTAGAGTGAGGATAATAATCATTTTCCTTTATTGTCTTCCCCTCCCCCTCCCGCAACTATAGGTGGTCTCACTTGTTGCCACACATTTCCGCAGTCATCTGTCAAAGGCATTGATTTTGACTAACAGGTGATGTTGGCTATTTAAATTCAGAAAGCATATATCCTCTTATTGTTTGAATGTTTAATAACTTACTGGTTATGCCTGATAGTTATTTACATGGATAATTTTTTGTTTTTGTACTTTCAAGATAAAGTGACGGACAAAAAGAACAAAAGCTAAGTTATCAGGTTTTGAAGTTTTGTAATTATCTGAAGTTAAACTTTCTGTTTGCAGAAAGTGGACATCAACTATCGTAGAACAAGAGAAAAATCGGTTGACTCCTGTGAGTTCTGGATTCCAAACCTTGTATGTCAAAGCAGCATTTATTTTGGTTTGGTCTTTGACATTCTCTCTATTGTTCTTTCATTCCTGTTTAGATAGTTGAAGCCCTCTCAACAAGCTACCTGGGCCCGGACTATTCTCAGGTAGTTCATCACCTTGTGTTATCTTGGTCTATTACCCGTAGGTCCAACTTTGTTTAGGTTGAAGTTAATTTAGGAGTTTTGATTGTCTTTGTAGCCAAAAGAATTTGCTGAGATATCATTAAGAGACATTGATGACATAGCTAAGAGCTCGTTTCCTATGTGCATGCGCCATCTATTTGAAAAGGTAAAGAATTGGCCATTCATTCAGCCTTCTGTGTATTTCTGGTCTGTTCTTCCCTCTTCTGATTATCTGCATCTTGTAGATAATCAAAAGACGGAACACAGAAAGATGATTGATTAACCCATCTTTTTATTATCTGCTTCTTTTCTCATGATGCTCTTATATGACCCTTTTATTTTATTTTAATTTTTAGATATGCTATTTCTTTGCAGCTGAGAGAGGACCATCACCTAAAGCATGGAGGGAGAATGCAACTGGGTCTCTTTCTCAAGGTATGTAATCCATGAATCCTATTACGTCCTGTGTTTAAGTGTGTACATAATAGAATTGGAATAAGATCATGAGAATTGTGGTCTGCTTCCTGTGTTTGCATGAATGCCATTTCAATTAAAGGCATGTAGTCAAAATCCTTTATTCCATTTTTGCACTTCTGTTCAATTGGGAATCTATACACATTGTTCTTCTTGGGCTCGTGGTCGCCCACAACACTTATTATGTACTTCCTGGACTACTTTGGCAGTTTAATCTCTCTGTACATAAAATGAAGATAATAACTATTAGTATCTAAAATGGGACAGGCTTATTGTGTATGTGAGTTGCATCATGTTGATGGTGATAATGCACAGATAACTATGCCTGAAACTATCAGTCGACATTTTACAAGCACCACACTAAGTATTCATAATAATCATGAATCTGTCATTGTACCCCATGTTTCTCAATTAGTTAACTGTTGTCATGTGGTTTTACTCAACCTCCCATGTGCAGGGTGTTGGGTTAAAGCTGGATGATGCACTTGCATTTTGGAAAGCTGAGTTCTCACGAAAGGTGACCTTAGTGTTCTTCATCTACTAATTCTTCATCACCATAATGGCACAAAATTTCAACTATTATTTGATAAAGCATGTTACCCGCCATGCATTTCAATTTGCAAAATATACAAGTTTAATGCTTTGGTACAACTTATCTGGTCCTTGCAATTTCCATACTTTTTGATTTGTCGCCTGTTACTTAATCTTGCAATAGGTTGGTGCCGAGAGGTTTGACAAAGAATATGCATATAGCATACGCCACAATTATGGAAGAGAAGGAAAAAGAACGGTATGACATCGATCTTGCTATTGTCAAGAGTCTACTGATGCTATATCGTTAACTCTATATAGGATACTTAGAATTTGTTGACTATATATGGAAATTTCAACATAATTACAATTTGTTGTTCCGGTTATTCGTAGATGTGCCGAACTTTCAGTTGTTATTACTGTTTTCAGACCTTGTCTTCCGTGTGTTATGATCACCATCAAATATGTTTCTTTTGGACATTACAGGATTACACGCCTTATTCCTGTCAAAAGATAATCTCATCTACGCCTGGCGTAGGAGATCATCATGGATGCCCATATCGACATTTCAGGTACTTTCTATGATACAATTTATCACTTTTCAGGATGCTGTTTAAAAAGACTAAAACAGGCCATGAGTTAAAAGTCATAAAGAAATGACCTCTAAACTTGACATATACGACATTACTGGACATTACTGGTTATCTTAGATCGGATAGAACTATTGCAGCAAAAATATTATTTGATAGTCACATTGCTACAAAGACCATCTAACCTCACAGTACTAGTATAGTGGCAAATAATTTTCCTCCTTTAACCATTTTCTTTGGATTTCCTTCTCTCCTGTCAGTTATTCCAATTCCTTCTTGAGAACACAGTACTTGCTCACTAGTACTGGCCACTTCTATTTTGGAGATACTAGTGATAAATTTTTAAAATTATATGTATTGACAATATTTTTCCTTTGACAGTGAAGAGAATCTGACAGCTGCTCTCAGTAGAATGGGAGTTAACAGTCGTGCTCTTAGCGATGTAATGAACAAAGTTCGGAATAAGCATTATCAGGTGCTAAATGTTACCAGATGCATAAATTTTATAAGAAGTTATTTTGTTTTTGTTCTAGCATGATACTGAAATGTGTGGACTACTTGGCGATGTATGTATCAGTTGGCATGCACCTTAACGTTTGAAGCTGTCCATGGGACATCATGCGAAGCTGGGATTAACCATCCAAATCAATACTTCTCTGACAGTCAAATAATTATGAAGTCAAAGGTACATTAATGTTTTATAGATACCCAAAATAATCTATTTGGATCATAAATGCAAATATTTGGTTGTACAGTATTGACTGAGACAAGAATCTGCTGCACTCCCACTTCAGGGAGTAAAATTTATAGCTGTATTACGTGCTTATCCAAGGTTGGTTTTTTTTTTTTTTTTTTTTTTTTTGCAGAATCAATCTACAGCGAAGGAAACGCAAATGGAAATAGAATCTTCTTGAGGAGCAGGAAGTCTGAGCTCCATTAAGTGGTTCAACATATCGCTGTGCTTCAGCTCAGGTCAGCACAAATTTGATGTCTTGCTGATTGGGCTGAAGTAATTATGTAATCTGCGATGTGTTTGAAATATGTCTTGTAGAGATAGAGACTCGCTGAGAATTTTTATAATTTTGAGCTGATTTCTATTCAAGTAGTTGAGAACTCGATATTTTTTTTTCCTCATGTTGCGATTTGCTGCTCTTCTTGGAATGCTCATCTTGGTACAATAAATCACTGCACATCATCAACAGTAATTTGTTTGACATTTTCACTGTTATAAGGTATCATCGTTCTATCTATAGAGTGAACATCTAATCCAATTTGGTCAAATAATATCTAATCTAATATGAAAAGAAAAAGCAATCTAAGTGTCCTAATTATAGCAGAAAATTGAAGTCAAATCCCAATTAGATGTGGAATACTTAACCAAAGATCGAAGGAGTAGAAAGGGATCCAATTATCCTTCCAGACTGGAGAACCATCTCCAATCTGCCAGAAAGAACCTCGAATAGGACGACCATCCAAGAAATTAGACCATAACCAATAAGGATAACCACCCCGAGTTGCCAAATGATCTATCTTTCCACCTTCAACCATTTTCTTTGGATTTCCTTTTCTCCTGTCAGCAGTGGCGGAGGCAGAACCAAGCATACATGGGGGCACACTTTTTTCATAATATTCATAACCCCAAAATCAATACATCAGTGTGGGCACAGAGAGTATAATAGCTTACTATTGGTGAGATTTGTCAAAATTTGGTGTGGACAAAGGCCCACAGTCGTCCACCTCTGCCTCCACCTCTGCCTGTCAGTTTTACTACTCCTTTCTTGAGAACCACAGTACTTGCTCACTAGTACTGTACCGGCCACTTCTATTTTCGAGATACTAGAGCGATTAATTTTCTAAAATTATGTATATTACCATTATTTTTCCAGTGACAGTGAAGATAATCTGACAGCTGCTCTCAGTAGAATGGGAGTTAACAATCGTGCTCTTGGCGATGTAATGAACAAAGTTCGGAATAAGCATTATCAGATGAAAATGTTACCAGATGCATAAAAAATTTTCGGCAGTGATTCTGTTTTTGTTCTAGCATGATACTGATATGTACGTTTGGACTAATTGGCGATGTATGTATCAGTTGGGCATGCACCTCAACGTTTGAAGCTGTCCATGACTCCATGGGACATCATGCGAAGCTGGGATTAACCATCCAAATCAATACTTCTCTGACAGTCAAATAATTATGAAGTCAAAGGTACATTAATGTTTTATAGATACCGAAAATAATCTATTTGGATCATAAACAATTTGGTTCTATAGTAGCTTGGCTCCAGAGAGTCTAGATGTTTTAGAAGCTACCATATCTACCATATTTGTGTTTTGGTTACATTTTTTTTTCCTTTTCTTCTGAGTTTTGAGCAATGTTTGTTTACATTTTCATAATGTAATTTAAGCACCTACTGTACAGTGAAACCTGAAGAAACTTTTCAAAGTCTTGCAACTGTGAGATAAAACCAACATTTGGAGCTGCCTGTGGTCGTTTGCTCCTCACTTGTTCAAGAGCATGAGAAAGGCTAATGCCATGCTTTTTCATCAGATAGGACAAAACAATAGTGACACTGCGCAAATGAGAAAAACACTAATAAGCCAAGTTCTTTATGCTCAAGGATACAAATTTATGATATTTCTAGGTACTACTATATACAAACAAGAAAAATGATGACTAATATCTGTATTTGCTTAACACTGCGAAAAACTATTGAAACACAATTATTGGAGGGGGGATATTGAAAACCCAACAAAGGAACAAACTAGAACAGAACGGATAAGCCACCAACAGACCCAGGAGAAAGACGAATCCACAAGTTGGGTGAGGGGCATCATCATACTGTAAACCATGAAGCAAAGAGGAAGGCGAGTTGACAACGAAGTTCAAGGGGCACATTGGAGATGCAACAAGAAAACAAGAAGCAGATACTAACAAACAAATGGTGCAAACAAAGTGTTTTACTCAAGCAAGTGACTATTAGTGGATCAGCCTTTTTTAGGGAGATGGTCAGTTGAGATAGTACAACCAGAAGTACTTAGTGTAGACGCTCCTCTAACTTATATTTTTATTTTTATTCCAAGATTCTTGTACAAGATAAAATCACTCAATTCTTCACCTGTTAGTTTAACCAGTAACTGAAGTAGAACAAATTTCTGTTCAAGTTTTAAAAAACACAAATAAGCACTTTGATCTGGTCCAAAAAGTATGAACTGCAACTTGGAACAGTCAGACTTTGTCTATTGCAGGAAAGGCAACGTTATTGCAAGCTGTTACTGCTATCTCTCAACATAGCAGGCAGATTATGGAATTTCTATGGCAATTTGCATTCAATAGGATAGGAATGATAATAAGCTTTTGGGGTTACACTTTTGACAAAACCAATATTGGTTTTGGGTAAAAGACTAGGGCCACTACAAGGTAAAGATTGCATTTACACTGCTTGCCCTCTACTTAATGAAGTCTACAGCATGGTGTCCATATTATTCCTATCTTAATTCAAAATCACAGATTGGCAGAGGGGATTTTGTTTGATTGTGGCATGATAATTGACTTGGACACTTGGTTATGGCTTCTTTCTTACTTTTACTAACTGCACTAAGATCAACTTCATTGCTTGGTCAGGGTACTTCATAGTACTGGGATTATGATAGACTACTTGCTTCCTAATCCAATAATGCAACAGATATACGTGTTCATGCTTGCTTTCCTAGTAGCAGAGCTGATACGTATTCCTAGTGGTAACTTCTCTGTGGAGTGATTACCTATCATTGTTCCACACTACTGATACTGGAAATGGGATTCCATTGGACAACTTCATCTTAGTCCTAAGACATTAACATTCTTGTGGGGCTGTTTTCATGCTAATATCTTAATGCAGGTTCATAGATGCAGTAAAAAGATACAAAGTAATCCAAAAAACACATTGGGTTATATTCAGAATGGATTGAAACAAATTATCCTGAATCTACTAAACCTATGAGTCAATTCCATCCAATTGGCATGTTCCTCGACTCATTTTGAAGGTTTTATAAAGCAATACTCTCATCGAGGTTCAACCAACGTTTGCTAAAACAACCTTATCCTCCAATTAATCTAGGTTAGTTTCATAGTTATGTATTTATTTTTGGAATTCATTAGTCATGGATGGTTAAACTAGAGTATTATATACAAAAACTTCGATAAGAAAGAGATAAGTAGAATTACACTTCAAATATTCACTTTCTATGCAACTAATTGACAGTGCTTGACATAACCGTGATATATCTCCACTATGAGTAAGAAGAAATCTGCAAACAACAATACAATAAGGGTGAGAAAAGTCACCTTCTTGATCTTCCCACAAAGCAATGAACCAACACACTGCCGCCAGATCCTTTCGCTTCTTCAATATAGTTGAAACATTCATCAAAATGCTGTCGTAGGTTTGTGCATTCTGTATCCGTAACTACCTCAATTTCAAAGAGCACCAAAAGATATATAAAAAATCAGTTCCATAACCTTGGGTTGAAACAATTATTACGATCAATCTTATCTTATGTATGATTGTATGAACAGGTCAAAAGGTCAATGCCATGGACTGCAAACTAAAGGCAGGTTGGTGAAACAGAACTTAATAAAGTGCGATGGAGGGTACTTCAAAATCAGTGTCAATGCTTCTCATGGAGTATACCAAAGACATTAGGACTAAGAATTGTTATATCATACAAGAAAACTGAGTGCATGAATCAAGAAGCTTGGAGACGATAGATTTAAGTAAATCATATGAAATACTAGATTCCAGATTAGAAAACTTTTTTTTTTGGAATGATTTGATAGAAGACCTTAAACATATATGAACCTGAAAACCTTGTTCACCATATCAAGGAAGAAGATTCTTACCATTCAACACCTTATACACAAAATCATTTGGATATTTAGGCGGCAAAGAATTAGCAACTGTCAAAATATGTGTCACGTTTAACTTTTTGAGTTCGTCCTTGTTGTTTGCAGCTCCAATAGAACCCAAGAAGAGACCCTGGATAATGAAAAGAATGAAAAAAAGTATTAGCTGCAGCAAAAGAGAATGCATAGAGAATGGCGTAAATTGATTGTGAAATTAAAATCTAATAACCTCTTCAATCTGGCATGGCACATTGTCCCATGTAGAGTATCTGTCATTGATAGATTGAAATACTTCTGCAGCTTGGTTCCTAAGGGAATCATCTACCTGATTCATTGCTAAGTGCTAACTCCAGAAACTTTCCACACACGTAAACTTAATCCCTTCAAGTAAAGAAACCAAATGACAAGGCGGCCTTTTCAACTTTGGACATATTATAAGCTTCAAGTTTCACAATCTAATAAAGTGAGTTAAATTCACGCAAAAAGGTATCTGAGGAAATAACTACTTATCAACAGGAACAAAGCAGGAAAACCGAAGTTAAAACAAAAAACAAAAAGTTTCTAGCAGCTAGTTATACTAGAGTGAGTTCAATTGTATGTTGAACTTCACCATATGAATAAGAAAATTCTAGCAGCTAATTATACTAGAGTACGTTGAACTTAACCATATGATGAACAAGAAAATAAAAAATAAAAAAACTTAACCATATGATGAACAAAAAAAAATTGTTGAGGACATGCATCTGTATGATGACTACCAAGTACAACTATCTACGGTTTGTATCAGATTCTGGTACAACTAGCTCTTCATTGTTATCCACTAAATTTATGATGAATTTCACTAACTCGAGTATGACAGTACATCTCTCGTGCCCTAATAAGAGAAGCTTTTCAGCTGATGACGTGCATCTGTATGAAGAACTTTCAAGTACAGCTGTATAACTTTATGATGGAACTTCACTTACTCTCATATCACCACTTAATCATGCAGACTTTTTAGTCAAGGCACCACATATTTCATGTCACATTCGGAGATTTCAACATGACCAAGACCTTAACAATTTTCTTTTAAGGTTTCCAAACCAATCGAGTACACAAAATGCTGTAATCTATGAAACAACTCCCATAAATGAAGTTTTCTCTCATCAATGAGTTGGTGTTAGGCTTTGGAAGAGATTTGCATTCCCCATAGTAGTCAGATATCCAGGAGTTCCCATTTTCTCTTCCACTTCCAATAACTGTATTCCATTTCATATTATAACAAGCCCTCGTCAGTTGTAAATACTACCAACTACAAGAATGTTTTACTTCTTCAGTTGAACAACTCAGTTCATCAACCAACAAGATCCAATGAGACAGTTGAATATTATCTTTCTTCATTGTCACCTTACAATTCTTGTTAATTGTTGAACTAATCAACTCCTAATCTCCTCTCTGGATTGCATCAGGACTCAGCCATACTGTTAACATAAGGAGCTTTCAGTTTAACTCCTTTTCTTAGCATTACCCTTGAAAGCTTTTCACAGCCACAAAGTGCCTTTGCTGAGAAAACCCCATGAAAAGATAGAGCAAGCATAGAGAGGAAGATAACTATTCCATCTTCTCATGTTCATGAAACGAGCAATAATCATCTACTGAACATCATCTAAACAAAGTTTTTTTGTTAATGATTCTATGCATCAAACTGTTTGGTTTGATCCCACTATCAAGCAAAACAATAAAGACACTTCTGCACCTCCTCAGATCTTCTAACTAGATTGAAGACACACCAAAAGATCTATAGTAATCAATTTCTGTAACACTTTGGCTTCATACAACTCTATCAATCAACTCATACTCCTCTTCAACTTGCTCCTCCGCAACAAAACCCTTAAATAAAGAACTAACACAAGGAAACAACCACAAGCTTCTATCCGGTCCAAGCTAATATTTGAATCACAGATGTACAACATTAGGACTAAAATCCCCACTTTCGCTATGCAATTGGAATAAACACTCTCTCCATATCTGCATGCCTAGAGAATCTATCAGGGAGCGGCGAGTACACCACAAATTTATGCAAACAACTATGTTACTTCATAAATTTATACGACTGACAAGCATCATCCAACAAAACCACATAACAAAATCCTTTCATCATTCAATGTATGTGATCAGAAAGTATAACGATCCACCATACCCATCTCTTTTACCAGCCACATCCAAATTACAATTATGACAAAATAACATTATAACACTACACTGTATTATTTATAACGACCTTAAAGCTTCGGTGCATGTGAACCAAATTCTGGCCTAAGAGCCGTCAAAGCTTTATCAGCAAGCTTCATCATATAAAAAGAACCTTAAATGTATTGAGATTAACAGAAAGCCTTTAAGTCTTCAACTCTATAAGCATCCAAAAGAACAAATGTCATACTTGGATTAGCCTAATCTTATACAACTCATGAGCTTGGCTTAACATCAAAATAGCCGGGCTGAGTGGCGAATACCACCCATATGATAAACCAATAAATAATAAAATAAAAAAGGACCCTGAGATGCATTTGGAATTGGCTAGGATAGCATATGTTCAAAGCCTGACTTACAAATTTTGGCTATGGTTTCCTCTATCTCAACAACCTTTCATTGAAGTTGATTATCAACTATCTCTATGATACACGAGAGTACTGCAAGCTTGAGAGTTTGTGATTTTAAAGTAAACAGATGAGAAGAGAAACTGAGACATTGATGAAAGGGCTCTGATCGTGTAGTGCTGATTACTCAAAACTGTAACATTGACTACTTGAAATAACAACTTCACACTAAATAATCAAATTTCAAAAATAAATAAAGAAACAAAGTAAAAGAGACTCCATTGACTTAAAAGTTTCGCATCTTATCTGAAACTTGGTTGTAAACTATAATATGAGCCTAAAGACATTACAAAATAACCATACAAGCAAGTCTGCACAACCTTGAAGCAGATTGAAGCGCCTAAACACAACAGCACTTGTATGGATTCGGTTTCAAGTGACTGAATTTGTCAAACATTACTATATCGAAACACGCCTACAAAATGTAGAACTCGCATACAATTGAAGCAGCAAACATCAAGATCATCAGACATGAGCAATGTGAACAGTAATCGAACTCAAATATTCTCAAATTGCAAGGAAGAATAGTATCAAACAACAGCTCCTTAACAGACCCAGTTTCGGAGCTCGAAAGTCCAACAAAGAACATTCATCCATGATCAAATATCAGTGCACCACCAATAACTTGCGGTCTAAAATCCAACGTGAACTTTGAACAGAGAAACAGCATAAGAAAGCTTACCGCTTGGCCTGGCCTCCTACAGAATCGAAAAGCAAGCAAAACAAGTTTCAGCTTTTCTTTGCTCGGAGAATGTCGGCGGCTGCCACTTTCCCACGGCGGGAGATCGTTGAGACCAATATTGGTTATATGCTGAGCCTGAGACTGGGGGAAAATGAGAATTGAGTAAAACGCTTTTCTGGTTTAATTTTGTGTGGAATGTGGGGTTTTTTTTGAGGAGAATTCATCTCTTTGGAATAAATACAGATATAAGAGCCCCCTTTCTTTTTTCTTTTTTTTTTGTCTGAAACATACTTATATTAAGCCACCAAGGCAAAGAAGAACACAACTACAAGAGAAAAAAACTGGAAAACCAAAGCAACTAAAAAAAGAAAAGCATAGTAGTAACCATTACAAAACAGTAACGTCCACCGGCGGACCAGGGAGTCCATCATTTCTCAGAACAGAAACAATAGAGGAAGGGGGCCTGTTGCTCCAATCCGAAGAGCACTTCTTCAATTTGGCTAATTTCGCTGCAGCATCTGCTGCACGATTAGCTTATCTTGGAATCCAATTCCAACACACCGAGTTAAACATAGGGCATATTTACTAACTTGGAATGAAAATTATCAAGAATCGGTATCAACAACAATCAGTATCAACAAGAATCGGTATGAGAATATTTTATACCGTTATACTGTTTACAAAACATGAATGGAACTAATTACGATTGATGTTGTTTACTTATCATATGAAATTAGAATTAGGGAAAATGCCCAAATACACAAAAACAGCAAAACAAATGCCTAAACCAATAAAAAAAGTTTTCCATAGCCCATATCAATTATTCTTAACAAAAATACATTTACACCCCTAATCTAAATAACCTCACTCTATCTCTCCCTCTCATTCAGCCCCGATCTAACCCCTCTCTCTCTCTCTCTCTCTCTCTCTCTCTCTCTCATCTCACCAGATCTAAGAAGCGTCGATGAGGGGACGACGACCGCCGACGAGGAGGATGACGACCGCGTCAAGCATCCAAAAATCTCTGCCGAACAGGCGCCACTGACGACGTCGATCACTTTCACTGCCTCCTACTTCTCCGAGCCCGCCGATCCTCTAGTACGTCGATCACCTTCACCGCCTCCTGCTTCTCCGAGCCCGTTGATCACCTTCACCACATCCGCCCTTGTCCCCGAGCTCGCCGATCCTCTAGTACTTCGTCGTCAGAGCTCGCCGATCTCCATCTCAAGATCCTTGTCCTCTGGTTCAACTCTATCTCCTTCGCCGTCAGAGCTCGCCGATCTCCACCTTAAGATCCTTGTCCTCTGGTTCAACTCTATCTCCTTCGCCGTCTCGTCGTTCAACATCCTTTGGTATCCACCGGCTGCTGGTGGAGGACGTGGAGGCGTCGAGGGCTCTGTGAATTACTTGAATACTTGAATGGTTTCGCTGGGTCCTCACCGCCACCGTGGATTACTTGAATGGCTTCGCCGGGTTCCACAAATTTGCAGAGTTTACCAGGGAGGACTGGTCTACAACGACGAGATGGTGCTGCTTCTGATGAACGAGCCGATGATGTATTGGAGGTCTTGTCGATCACTTAGTTTGAGATACAAAAAGAAAAAGAAAAAGGAAAGCAACATGAGTTCTGTTCTCAATTTCCAATACTAGAGGTCTTGGTTTTTACTATCAAAAACCTTATTTCTAGGGAAGTATTCTCTCTAGAAAGTTATTACCTCTGTTCCCAATTTCTCTAAACCTTATGAATGGTTTTGATTACTGGGGGTAATAAATTTCTTGTGGCTTCGGAATTTGTTCGTTTCAATTTGAGGTTTGTAACCTGATTATTGAGGGTTAGTAAGTGATTATTGGGTGATTACTGGGTGTCAGTAACTGAAAACTAAGTGATTACTGGGTGTCAGTAACTGAAAACTAAGTGATTAGTGGGTGTCAGTAACTAAAAACTAAAAGTTATTGGGGGTCAGTAACTGGTTACTGGGTGTCAGTAATTAATCAATAACTGGTTACTGGGGGTTAGTAACTGGTTATTATGAGTCATTAACTGGTCAATAACTGATTATTGGGGGTCAGTAACTGGTTACAGGGGAAAATCCGGTGACCGGAGTCCGGCGGTCGGTGACCGGAGTCCGGCGGCCGGTGCCCGGAGTCCGGCGGCCGGTGACCGGAGTCCGGTGACCGAAGTCCGAGGTTCCGGCCAAGTCTTTTCATGTTGAAGAGGTGAGGGCAAAATAGTCTTAAAATAATATGGTTTGTTAAGACTTTAGTAAAAATTTGTGCATTTGGGCATAAAAAAGGTTACCTTATATTGGAATGGGCTAATGCAAAAGATTATCATTTGAATGAGAAATAAAGGGTTTGAATTAGTACTAAATGGGCATTTTCCCTTAGAATTAAAACTAGTTTGATTACTAAAATATCCCTACAAAAAATGAATTTACCTTAAAATACAATATATATTTTTAGGGTCGGGTAATTTAGAAATATTATAATTATGTGAGTATATTTTAAGAAGAAAAAATTGATTCCATTATCTTAATACCGATACTCATCTCCCTCCTTGGGTATCAAATAAGGGGTTTCGTTAGGAATTGATTCATGATAAGCAAGTGTGACCCACATCCTTTTTAATACATTGACATGTTAGTAAACGCCAGAATTTATCCATTCTGATACTCATCTCCCTCCTTGGGTATCAAATAAGGGGTTTCGTTAGGAATTGATTCATGATAAGCAAGTTGAAAGTATTGATTTTGGTGAAACTTTTGCTCCTGTAGCCAGGTTAGAATCTGTAAAACTTCTTTTAGCTGTAGCTTGTCATCTCAAGTTCAAATTGTTTCAAATGGATGTCAAAACTGCTTTCTTAAATGGCTTACTACAAGAAGAGGTATATGTTGCACAACCTCAGGGATTTGAGGATCCTCATCACTTAGATTATGTTTTCAAACTGAAAAAGGCACTTTATGGTTTAAAGCAAGCTCCTAGAGCTTGGTATGACAGATTATCAACTTTTTTGGTGAACAAAGGATATACAAGAGGATCAATTGATAAAACTCTATTTGTCAAAAGAATTAAAATGGATATCATGATTGCTCAGGTCTATGTAGATGACATTGTTTTTGGGTCCACTTCACATTTGCTTGCCACAGAATTTAAATCAGTTATGGAAAGTGAATTTGAAATGAGTATGTGTGGTGAACTAACTTTTTTCCTTGGCCTGCAAGTTAATCAACTTGACAATGGTATGTTCTTATCTCAGTCCATATATCCAGAAAATCTTGTCAAAAAGTTTGGCCTGGACAATAAAAAGAAGGTGACTAATCCAATGAGCACAACTACCAAACTCACAGAAGATAAACTTGGAAAAACTGTGGATCAAACTCTATACAGAAGCATGATTGACAGTCTCCTATATCTTGCAGGGTGTTCAAGCCAAAAGGAGATCATCTTGTTCAAGAAAAAGAAAGCACTCTTAAGAAACCAAAAAATAAACACAGCAAACTTAAGTTTAAGCTGTTGCAGATCAAATGAAAGATCTAAAAGGTTCATCAAAGTTCAATTGTTTTCTCCAGTTAAGATACTGGAGTTGTCACATATGGTGTTCTATGATCCTCTTTATTCAGTTCTCCCAATCTCATTATAAGCTGTGTCTATGTGATGACCCATATTTGTTCAAGTGCACACACACAATCAAGTTACTATGTGGTAATTACAGCTTCAAGTCATACAGTTGATAGAATACATCATATGATTCAATCTCATGATTTCAAGATTCTTTGTATCTGATAAATTTTTCCGTAAGTTATTTATGTAGATTTTGGTTCAAAAATTACATGATTACAGTTATGACACGGTCAATCTTTCCCTCTCGAGCCTCTCAATTTTACCTTTCTCTCAATGGTTGTTTTGGCAGGGGGAGTTATTTTTGTTGGTCTCTAGATTTTCCATGAATCTAAGATATTTATTACATGATTTTTTTCCTCTTCTTGTTTCTAATTTTTGGTTTCTTGGTTGCTCAAATCTTACTGACTCTCTATATATTGACAGGATGCTTGTTCTCTCTCTCATTCTCTTTTCATCTTCCGTTCTCACTTCTTTGTTAAGTGTACAGATAACTATGGTTAGGGGTAAGGATGTCACCAGGCTCAACTCTGCAAACTGGGGAGGACCTCATCCTGATGAGTGGTATCGCCGGCGACAAGCTCTCGGTCTCCCTACTCATCCTTCTGACGAAGCTCATGATCCCCGACTTCCAAGACAACACACTTCTCAGGCTGCTCCTCCTCCTCATCAACCTCCTCTTCCACGACGACTCAACACTCGTCCTAACCCTGTTCAGGCTAATCTGAATGAGATGTTTCAGTACTTGGTGGTCATTCGTGCTCAACAGGAGGCTCATGGCCGCATGATTGCATCCATTCTCACCGAACTCCAGACCGTTCATCGTGCTCTTGCCAATCTTTCGGGTTCGATCCTTGATATCCAGGCTCTGCTGCCTCAGTCTCCTCTTGCTGCTGCTATGGATGATGATCCAGCCTTCTTGGATGAGGTTGACTGGAAGCCTTAAGGCAATACTATTCAAAGGGGGAGTGTGTTGATGTCTTTTTGTTTTGCTAGTGATGTCTTTCTGTTTTGCTAGTTTGGTTTTTGTAAGTGCTTCAACACAGACAACGTTATTTTTGCTTGTTCTTTTCAAACTAATGTTTTTTTTTCTTAATAGCTTTGAAAGATGATGATGCTTGATTTCAAAGTTATTAAGAAACTTTTGGTCTCTATGACATGTTGTTCTTATTTGTGTTTCTTGTTCACAGCTTTGAACATTTGAGAGACTTTGCTTCGCTATCTGTATATCTTTTTACTTTGTATCTTTTCAGGAACATCAACAATTGAAATTGAATATGAATGTCATAGGGGGAGATTGTAAGCATATGACAGTCATATTCAATTCAAAGACGGCTGCTGCAGAAATCTCACAAAGTTGACCTTTCCTGGTTCAACAAGGAGAAGCAAAGTCCTCAATCAACAACTTGATATTTTTACCACTGTACCATTGATTTCAGATCACTCAAGGTAATTGCATCTCATGCATATTCATATCACCTCTCTGATATTGTTTTTAAAGAAAAGATTTAGTCCTTTTATATTTGTGCGATAGTTTAGGAAATCTGGTGAAATCTTTTTTGAAAAAGATTGGTTTCGTTCTCATTCATGTTAACAGATTTAGTCCTTGATTCATTTCCTTCTTTGTTTCAATCAGTGATTGATAGGGATCCGATTGAGGGGGAGCTATGTCAATACATATATGTCTCCAAGAAATCTGTTAAGCACTGAGTTTTTCTATTTCAAAAGATCATTGTTATATGACTTGTTCATGCTATATCTGTTATCAAAAACTCATTCATTTTAGTCACTGCATCATATATCATTTGTATGATCTGAGATCAGTGTTGTTGGAAGTGGAATTGAAGGAGGCTGCAAAGGTTCTTCAATTAGAATTCATTAGCATATTAGAAGAGTTCTTCAGCTGTAAAATCAAGTTTGTTATTGTAACTTATGAAAGTGATGTTGTATCACTACTTGATTTGATTGTAACTTCTTTAAAATTTTAGTGAATTGATTGAGTGTGAACTACTATAAAGTCTCGCAGTGCCGCAGTACCGGGAGTACTGTGTACACAGCAGCCGTTCCCTTGAATAACATTGATTATGTGTTAGGTAGGGTGTGAAATGCTAGGATTTTTCTTTGAGTTTTTCTCAAGTGGTTATTCTTAAGAATATCCCAGAAAGGAAAAAAAAAAGTGCTGAAATCCAAACTCTCATGCCTATCCAACATGATGATAAACATCGACCAAGTCATATAGCCGGAATTGGACCACAAACCAACACCAAGTCTAGTCAGCTCAAGTCACCAAAATCCAGATCGATCCCTTATCCGTTCCCATTATTCTTTCTTTTCCAGTCAATTCCTTCTTAAACCAACTGCGGCAACCCTCCGCATCATATATCTTACCTACCAACAACCCTTCATCCTCTTCCTCCTCTCTCTCTGGTTTCCTTCCATGGCTGCTTTTCTGCATTTCCTTCTTCTTCTCTGCTCCTTTGTCTACAAATTCAACATATCTCAATCCAAACCTACTTACCCACAACCAAAAGGTGCAATCTTTCATGTCACCAAAGACGTATCAACCCTCCAGTACGTGACCCAGATCCACCACGGCACCCCACTCCACCCCACCAACCTGGTAATCGACCTCGGCGGCCCTTCGCTCTGGCTCGGCTGCTCTTCCGATTCCTGGTCCTCATCTTCTAGAACTCTCATCTCTCATAGCTCTATCAACTGCTTATCAGCAAACCCAAACACCCAAAACAGCAAGTCCACCAAGTGTGAGACTTTCCCACAAAACAGAGTCACCCAAATGGCCACACAAGGAGACTTGTTACAAGATATCATAGCTCTTCCGGTCGTTGATTGGTCCGAAACAGAGCCAATCATTTCCCATTTCTTATTTTCCTGTGCACCCAAGTTGCTTCTGAAAGGCCTAGCAACTGGTGCCAGAGGAATGTTAGGCCTCGGAAGGACCCGGGTTTCGGTGGCGTCACAGATTGCTGCAGCATTCTGCTCCAAACCGCAGTTCATCCTCTGCCTGTCTCCATCAAACGGGGTCGTTTTACACGACAGTGGGCAGTATGGTTCTTCTTTTGTCTCTGGTGTTTCAGACTCACTCACATACACGCCCTTGGTTACTAAAGATGACTCACCACATGAGTATTTCATCAACTTGAAGTCGATCAGAGTCAACGGGAAGCAATTGGCTCTGAATTACAAAGAGGGTCTTGGAGGGATTAAGGTAAGCACAATTGTTCCCTACTCTACTATGGAGAGCTCGGTCTATGCTGTCTTTGTCAGAGCTTTTGAGCAAGCTGCTATGGCTATGAACATGACCAGGGTGGCTTCAGTGGCACCATTTGGACTGTGTTTTGGTTCCGAAAACATCGATGGCACTCGGGTTGGTTCGAGAGTGCCTGTTGTTGATTTGGGGCTGCAGAGTGAGATGGTGAAGTGGAGACTTCACGGTAGGAACTCCATGGTGCAAGTGAGCGATGAAGTTAGGTGTTTGGGGTTCTTGGACGGTGGTTTGGAGCAGAAGACGTCAATTGTGTTAGGGGGTCATCAGTTAGAGGGTACCCTGTTACATTTTGATTTGGGTGCTTCTATGCTAGGATTTAGTTCTTCCAAGTTGATGGATCAGAATACTTGCTCTGATCTGGGACTGGGTTTTGGGTTTAAAGATTCAATGTAACATGTGTAAAAGAGATTTGTTTGTTTCATTTTTGGTAAAAACAGGATTCATGTTATGCTAAAAACCAAGCTGCCAGAGAAGAAAATCCTAGCGACCCCAACAAACCCACAAACTCCCTCTCGCCCGGCAGCAGCCTTACCTGGCTGGCCTCAGGGCCTAGCCTCGTCGACTTCGCTGCCGGATGGGAATTCCATATGCCCTTTTAGTCTTTTGTATGTGGTTCGGCTCGAGTATAGACTGAGATATTCGAGATCTGCTGGTTTGTGCAGGTTTCTGGTATGCTCATTCTTGCTGCTTCAGAGTTGCGGCGACGGGGGTCTTCATAGGCTTTCATCTTCTTGTTGGCGGCATGGCTGCTTTGGGTCGCGGACTGTGCGTGCATGGTCGACCCTTGGTGTAGCGTGGCCGGAAAGATCTACACGCTTTGTGGAGGCTTGGCATGGCCGCGGGTTTGCTTGCAATAGGCGGCGATGGAGGTAGGTGGTGGTGGAGGAGGCGGATCAGATCAAGGATCATCTTCTGTTGGGCTTGGGCTGGTCCCATTTGAGGCTGTTTGGGCTTCCAGATGGGTTAGAGCTCGCCGTTTGGGCCCTAACCCTTTCTAGCCCTTCGGGGATTCTAGGGGTTTTCCACCCATTTCAAAGTTTCGATAGGGGTTGGTGAGCCCTAACATTAAGGACAAGGAGTTTATTTTCCTTGCTCCTTATCTAGACATATGATGGAAAACTATTTTTGCTTAAATTTTGGTTTTCCTTTGTTGTACACCAATCCTTATCTAGACATTGACGGGTATTACTGTTACATGGAATTTAGATAAGAATAGTTGTACATTAGGTGTGATAGGCTTTACTGAGCGTATTTGTAATTAATGAGGGCTACATGTCCCTATGTTAGCGTTTGTTGTCAGTTAGACTTATTGGTCGCAAATAGGCAAATTGATGCAAGCGTTTTCTGGTCGTGAACAAATTAATGAAATTGTCTATTTTCTAAAAAAGGATTCATGTTACGCTATAAGAAGTTTTTCAGATTTAGTACATAACATCTAGATGACTCGTTGAAGACAAGTTGCCGCCCTTGAAGTCTAGTATTGGTCTCTGGTTTCCTCCCTGTGCATAATGCAAATGAACCATTGTCAAAGCTCAACATCAAGAGACTCCACTTTGTTTGGTCAAACACATCTAGAGTTGAGAGGCTATAAATGGGTGAAGAACTAACTTGGCCTTTTCCATAATTAGCAAGGCTTCCACGATTCATTGCCTTGTGATCATATACTCGGTAGCAGGTACTAGTGATGATCTGTTCTTCTAAGTCGAAGCAGCTTTCAGACACTATGCAAAAGACTTTCGACTCTTCAGTACATTACAATCATCAAGCAAAGAACCCCTTTTGTGTTCTTTTGAGCAAGCCTATGTCTCATCTACCTACAAGCCTATCCCTTCCATCACAGCTCCATGTAAACTTACAAACTCTATCAGTTATGCTACATAACTACAGAGTGCAACTCCTCTACTAAAGCCAGGCTGCTACAATAACACGTGGTCTCTTCCTTCGATGCCGCGTGACTGGCCTAGCCATATACGGTTAAGAGTCTTCAACGATTAATGTGATACACGCGGACTCTGCCTGTGCCTTCTTCGCGGAGCCTCCCACGTGGCCTAGTTCGCCAGCTCGCCTAGCGTAATCAGCTTGTCACCTACACAGAGTGTTAATCTCGCCTTGCCTGTTTTACACGGAGTCATCCCGCACGCGAGATCTGTATCTCACGCGAAGTCCATTAAGTGCGCGTGCAAAGTATATTAAGTGTGCGAAGTCTATTCTGTGCGTGGACTGTGTAACTCAGCTCGCGCGGTCCATTCTGCACGCGGACTATGTAACTCAGTTCACGTGGCCTCACTGGCGGGCCATTACTTGTAAACCAAAGAATTTGGTCTCGCCGGTGTGACATAGATCAAGAATTAATTAATATTCACATAGACATTTACTATCCAGTAAAATATTAATTTAGGCGTAAACATTGCCCCCCAGCCTGAAAGTCATGCATGTCAAAAAATGACTGAAGATGTTTATGTTCATGCTGCCCCAAAGCCACTGGTATTGGCCCGGGTCATACATAAAATGAGTGTGAGGACTGAGGAGACAAGCTTGTGAATAGGCCTTGAAACCAAAGCACCCAACAAGGCATCGTAGCAAACTGTTGTATGGCTCGCCTAGGCACCTTGGACGTGAACTTATCGTGCATTCACCTTGAATGGATGTACCTCCTGGCAGACGTTTTCCTTGACCAGATGTGGAAAAATAGCCCTTCGCGAGCTCTTATAATGACGAACCAACTTGGTGATAAATACTGAATGACATTTGGCCATGTACTTCGCTGCCCCCCAGTGCGAACCAATGAGAGGCAAACAAAGGAGTCGGCGAACGGCCGCATAAAGCTGGCGAATCAACCTTGAAAACTTGGAGGCCACAGGGATTGGCCTAAATAGTGACTAAGACACTTGAAGAAGGTCTAAAGTCTGAAACAACTGTGAAAAAGGGAAAGAAAATGTATTGTTTTATTTAGGGCCTCTAGGATAGGCCCTAATCTTGTACTAGTCTGTTGGTAGACCTCGCACGTTTATAAAGGAATGAAGAATGAATTTATTACTCTTCTCTCTTGTTGCCCCCTAGTGGGAGGCGGCGGAGTGCTATCGCGAAGGCACAGAGCACTATAAACAGTGGTCCCAGAGTCAGCCGAATGTGGAGAGTCCGCGCGCTCCCAAACGCTAGCGAGATGGCGTTTTAAAAAACGACTATTAATAGGATTGCGATGGAGTGTACTGTCGAGGTTGCGCAAGTGGTACGCCCCTAGGGCAATACGTGATGAATAATAAAGGGTCCTTCCCACAGTGGATACCATTTCCTGCGGCCTTCGGTCTTTTCACCCAATGGTAGCATGGCGCGCCATACTGTGTGGCCCTCGGTAAAGCTCTGTCTGTGGGTAATCTTATCATAGGACTGCGCAACGTGCTGCTTCTCAAGGATGAGATTGTTGAAAGCAGTGATGTGATGTTCGTCAAGATCTTCAAGCTCTTGCCACATTGCTTGGACATAATTGTCACAAGCAACTGGTGTTGTTCTTGGATGCGAAGCGAGGCGACATGAACCTCAAGGGGAAGGACGACGTCATGGCCAAACATGAGAGCATAAGGGGTGGTATCTGTCGGACCGCGCTTGGAGGTACAATAGGCCCATATGGTATGGTAAAGCTCAAGATGCCAGACGCGGGGGTTTAACTCTAGCATTTTGCGCAAGATACCGAGGATAACTTTGTTGCTTGCCTCCGCCTGACCATTGGATTGTGCATAATAGGGGGTCGAATGTAAGAGTTTGACACCATAGCCGGTGAGGAATGTGACCACAGAGTTGGCCATGAAAGCTGCCCCCTGTCCATTACGATGCACTCCGGAATACCAAAGCGGGAGATAATGTTGCAAAAGATAAAATTTTGAACTGAGGTCATGGAAGCGACCTTGAGTGGCTCGGCCTCAACCCACTTGGTAATGAAATCGGTGGCCACGATGATGAACTTATGCTGCTCGGAGGAATGGGGATGGATGATGCCGACGAAGTCAATTGCCCATCCTTGACCTGGCCATGGCTTAATGATCGGCTGTAACGGAATGTTTGGAATGTGTTGCACTGGTCCGTGAGCCTGGCAATCCTGACATCCTTTGGTGAACGCAATACAGTCTTTGAGAATGGAAAGCCAATAGTAACCGTGGTGACGGATTATCCAACGCATCTTTGGTCCAGCCTGATGCGAACCGTAAACGCTGGAATGCACCTCGCGCATAAGTCGCTTAGCTTCGCTGCCATATACGCAGCGGAAATCATTACCATCTTCGTCACGCCTGCGAAGCTCACCGTTGCGAAGCACAAAGTTGAGGGCGAGAAACCGCATTTGCCGGGAATGAGTAGCATCCTGAGGGTGCTCGAGGTAGGTGATGAACGAGAGCCGCCAATCTTCATCATTAGGGTCTAAGGCAGCGACGTCAAGAGCATCTGCCTTATATTGCCCCCTAGCAATAAAAGATGGAAGAGTACGCCGTTCAACTTTGAGAAGTCTTTCGCGCACTCCATCTCGCAAGCTAAGACCGGATGCAATCTGCGCGAGCTCATTCACCGCGAAGTTGAATTTGCGGGGAATATGCTCAATGTGAATGTCGTCAAAGCGGTCCAAGATGTCAAAGGCTTTTCGCAAGTATGGCTCAATGGATGAACTTAAGCACTTGAGCTTCGCCACAAGCTGGTTGACAACCAATAAGGAGTCGCCAAAGACTTGAACCTCGCGGACTCCTAAGTCCAACAAGATTTCCAGTCCGATGATGAGCGCCTCGTATTCCACCTGATTATTTATACATTTAAAGTCCAGTTGGAAAGAGTAAGAAAAACGATCTCCTGCAAAGTTCTCGATGGTGATCCCAGCACCTGTAGCGAACTCAGTACGTAAGCCATCAAAGTAAAGAGTCCATGGAGTAAGGGAGACTATGGTGAACTCCAGATCGCGGAATGCCGTTAGTTCGCTTGGCGGGTGATGAGGGAGGAAGTCCGCTATGGCTTGTCCTTTAACTTCCTTTTGCAGAACATATTGCAAAGAGAATTCAGATAGAGCCAATATCCATTTACCTATGCGTCCTCGTAGGATAGGGTGGGAAAACATGTATTTGACAAGATCGGACTGGGCGATCACCACCGTGGTAAAGGCTAACATAGAAGCCCTTAGCTTCAGAGTGAGGCAGGCTTTCATTTTCCTCTCTTTCTTTTCTCTCTAGTCAGAGCTCCTCCTAGTTAGTTCATGTACTGAGCTTCGCTCTTCATTCATGCATTGATTTCAATCAGTAAGTTGTAAACTTTTTATTAATTCATACAGTAAACTATTATGTATATATATATACAAATAGGATTAGAAGAGGACGTCCACACGCCCTTAAAGAGCAGATGTCCCTCTGTTCTCCACCATCTGGCTTTGACGATGGCGCGCCTCCACCCTAGTGGACTCCAACAGCATCTCCGATCACTTTCTCTCCCCGGCGAGTCTGCCGAATTCCATTTTTCCAACGAGATCAATTTTGTTTGAAGTTTTGGGTGATCTCGCCGAAAAACTGGAATTCGGCGGAATCACCGGGGAGGGAAAGTGATCCGGAACGTTGCTGGAGTCAGTTAGGGTGGAAACGCGCCGTCATCAGAGCCGTCCGGTGGAGAACTGAGGGTCTGGGCAGCAACCTCCACCCAAAAATTCAGACAAGATCGATCTAGCCGGAAAACTGGAATTCAACGGACTCGCCGGGGAGAGATAGTGATCGGGGACACCTCTAGTGTCTGCTCGGGTGGAGGTGCGCCGTCGTCGGCACTGGATAGTGGAGAACGGAGGGACGTCACCACTTTAAGGGCATGCGGACGTCCGCCTCTGATATATATATATATATACAGTTTTTCTATGCTGAGGACATCCTTATTTATTCAATGTTACAGATTTCTTTGATTGACTCACTTTTAGATCATATTTTTGCATCTTAATTAACCGTTCAATATCTAGGTATATATGAGTAGATTATCTGTGCAAAATTTCAGCTATAATTTGGTAATCGTTAAGGTATTTAAAACTGTGATTTATAATTAAGAAGACAAACAATTCAGGTTGAACAGATTCAGTTTGTTTATTGGTTTTATTGCCCAAGTGACAAACTGACACTAAATTGGCCCTCGACCCTTGCCCTTGATAGATTGTTGACGAATAAAGCAGGGGTTCGTAGAGGTTTGGCTATAGATGCTCAATGTCCAAGATGTAACTTCCCGCTTGAATCATTGAACCATCTCTTCAAAGATAGCACTATTTCAATGCGGATTTGGTCTGCTCTTCATTTCCCAAGTGAGTTCCCTTCCACATACACTTCCTTTCAATGGCTGGTTCGTTGTTAATATAAAGTCTTCTATGAAAGTGCAATATGAAATTCCCTGGTGTTGCTATTTTTCTATGGGGCTTTGGCATATAAGGAAATGGATGTGTAGCCTTATTTTGGATCAGAACTACAAATTCCCAAGTTGGCCTTCTTTAATTATTCATCAGTTTACTAGAGATTACTTTGAGGCAAATAAAGTTGACCACTCAAAACCTCCACGACGGGTGGCTCAGCTTTGTTGGCACTTTTCGCCTAAGGATTGGTTTAAATTTAATGTTGATGGCAACATGCATAAAGATACTTGGATTATTTGTGCTGGAGGAGTCTTTCGGAATGATATAGGTGAATGGTTGAATGGTTTTTTGCCAAGTTAGGTATTGGACAAGTTCTTGAAGCCGATCTTTGGGGCCTTTTGAAAGGAATGGGGATGGCTTGGCAGCATGGTTGCAACTCTTTGGAAGTTAAAGTGGATTCCCTTGTTATAGTCAAATTGTCTCTTTCTGCGATTGATCATCTTCATCCTCTTTACAGTCTTGTAGCAAATTGCCAGGAGTACTTTCTTAGTAGGGATTGAAATGTGTCCCTTACCCATGTTTACAGAGAAAGTAAATCAGTGGCTGACTTGTTAGTAAGCATTGGTCATGGTTATAAGTATGGATGATGCAGATTTTTTAGCTTCCCCCTATTAATGTTATTCCTCTCTTGGAAGCTGATTCTTCCAGCTCTTTTAAGTCTAAATTAGTTGTGTTTTAAGTTTTTTTGTCCTTGCCTTCGGGCTTCCATAGTTCTATGTAATAAAAAACAAAAATGAGCGCAGCAGCTGCTTCTTCTTTTGAAAATCATCCCTATTCAGAATACTTCATCATCAATTCATCAAAGTAAGGTTGAGAGTTTGAAACCTTACACGGTTTAATTGAGTTTGACTCGAAGGTTGTTGCTGATATATATGTTTGTGGAACACTAGCAAGAGTACTACTGGACGTACATGCCCTTGAATATGTCATCGATAGATTTGGTAGATCAACAAGATTGTAGACAGAGCCATTTATTTAACACAACAACCTTGTGCATAAAAGTCATATGATCCAGTATTCAACACACAATATGCAAAGTTGCAAACTGAGAAATTAAAGCTTCATAGTTCACTATTAGTTAGTTAAATACATATATATCTTCTTCCTTGCGTACTTTCCTTTGATTTTTCTACTTGTATGAGTAACAGATTCTTAGGCTCTTAGCTGTACAGATAAATCGCCTATATATACACATACACATTTCGCCGACGACCGACCCATAGGAACTTAGAAACCAGAACAAAAAACAAATGACACGAAATTCAAAGTGATATTTACTAACGTGGGTTTCGCTGGCAGCACCACCGAGTCGCCACCCTTGAATCGTCATTTTAGTCTCCATACCAACTCGAAAGGGCCAATACATAATTCATGTACCCACAATCTTAAATATTAAAAGATGTCGACTTTGCTCTCCCCTAAAACAATGCTAAAGGAGAGAGTGCCTTTTTTTTGTTAAGAAATATTCAGACTTGTGATACCTATATATTAGCAACCCCTCCTTCCAGTTTAAGCATCCACCTATCCATTGCTCAACAATGGCCTCCTCTTCATCTCAGTGCCTTATTCTCCTTTGCTCACTAGCTTTCTTCTTCTTTGCCACCCCCTCGCTAGCCAAAACATCTTTCAAACCCAAAGCCCTAGTTCTTCCGGTGACGAAAGACCCTTCCACCCTCCAATACCTCACTACTATCAACCAAAGAACCCCTCTAGTCCCGGTTAAACTGACCGTTGACCTTGGCGGTCTATCACTTTGGGTAGACTGTGAGCGAGGCTATGTCTCCTCCACCTACAAGCCTGCCCACTGTGGATCCTCGCAGTGCAAACTTGCCGGTTCCAAGGCGTGTACCACAGAGTGTTACAGATCATCCCCAAAACCAGGCTGCAACAACAACACTTGTAACATCTTCCCGGATAACCCTCTCGCCACCACACTCACCGGCGACGGTCAACTCGGTCAAGACGTGGTCTCCCTCCGATCCACCGATGGATCTAATCCAGGTCCGGTTGTTTCTACTCCAAACATCCTCTTCAGTTGTGGTGACACTGATCTCTTGGCAAACCTTTCAGCCGGAGTTAAGGGCATGGCCGGCCTTGGCAGACCTAAAGTCGGACTTCCTTCCCAGTTGGCATCCGCTTTTAGCATGGATAGGAAATTCGCCATTTGCCTGACCTCTACAGCAAAATCGAAAGGTGTCATATTTTTCGGCCGCAGTCCTTATGTTTTCCTTCCCGGCATTGATGTTTCCAAGTCGCTTACGTACACCAAACTGATCCTGAACCCTGTAAGCACAGCCGGTGTTTATTTCGAAGGTGATGTTTCTTCAGAATACTTCATTGGAGTAGAGTCCATCAAGGTGAACGGAAAAGTTGTTCCATTGAATACTACATTGCTAGCCATTAACGAAGAAGGGTATGGCGGCACCAGAATTAGCACTCTGAAACCTTACACAGTTTTGGAGACGTCGATCTATAAGGCTGTCGTGAATGCGTTTGTGAAATCACTCGCTCACGTACCAAGAGTTAAATCCGTAGCGCCGTTTGGTGCTTGCTTTGATTCAAAGAGGATTGGTAGCACTCGTGTCGGCCCGGGTGTGCCTGCAATTGACCTTGTGTTGAGCAAGGGAATGTACTGGAGAGTGTTTGGAGCAAACTCGATGGTGCAGGTGAGCAAGGACGTGTTGTGTTTAGGGTTTGTGAATGGTGGTGTGAGGCCAAGGACTTCTATTGTGATTGGAGGGCATCAAATTGAGGATAATCTTCTTCAGTTTGATTTGGCTAACAAGAGGCTCGGATTCAGCTCCTCGTTGTTGTTCAGGCAGACAAACTGTGCCAACTTCAACTTCACTTCTACTTCTTAGATTTGGAGTTCTAGAGGAATGAACCATTTAAATAATGTTACGCATCTTGTTGCCAAAATAAATAGCATGCATTTAAATACTGATGGTCGTGCGGTGCTGAGTAATGCTAGGTGGTTCTACTTCTTAGATTTGGAGTTCTAGAGGAATGAACCATTTAAATAATGTTACAAATCTTGTTGCCAAAATAAATAGCATGCGTTTAATGTTAGGTGAACCACTTTTTGGGAAACCATCTTAGAATTCATTTTTTGTGGCGGCTTATGTGGCATAGCCATTTCATCAAACCTTGATTTCTTATTTTTTTATTTTTTCTTAGTTACAATTTTCTTTCTTTTTTCACTTTCCTGATTTTATCTTAACCTGTTTTTCTCCATCTTTTTTTTGGGTCTTCTTCTCTCATATCTGATATGTGTTTTCTTCATCTTTTTCGATCAGATGTCATACCGATCTACCCTCTCTCATCACCAAATGCAAAGCACTACTAGAAAAGGGGCTAAAGGGACGAATAAAATGAATATATATATATATATATATATATATATACAGGGCTTCTTGGCTACAAACGTCCGCACCAATGGTTTTGGTGCGGATTTTCATTTTTGCACCACTTTTCGATTGAATTTCATCATCTCCACCATCTAGTATCTAGATAATATTGTGTAGATCATCTCTGCAAAATTCCAGCTAAGTTGGTAATCGTTAAGGCACTCAAACTCGAAAAACAAATGGACGGACTGAATTCTGTCAAACATGAACCGTTCATGTTTATAACAGAAAGACGCAATTTTGAGGGCCTTAACGATTACTAAATTGGCTGTAATTTTGCATAGATGATCTACACAATATTATCTAGATAATACACGGTGGAAATGAGGAAATTCGATCAAAAAGCGGTGCAAAAATGAAAATCCGCACCAAAACAATTGGTGCGGACGTTTGTAACTGAGAAAACCTGTATATATATATATATATATATATAGATCATTTGCTCGATCTATGACTTTTGGTGTTGATTTCATCCATAGTAATCATCTGGAAAATTTGCAGTTGATATTCTTGACTAGATTATTTTAAGTAAAACCTAGGTATTTGCTCGAGTTAGGGTTAAGTTTGTATATGAGTACGTACCAGATCGACTTTCATGAATGTTCAATTGGGAACAAAGCTTGTATATGGGTATGAAGATGAAGACGGCAAATATAGATTTGAGAGAAGAAGGGGAAAAAATAGGGTTAAAAACAATAACATGAAAGTGAAGAAATGAAAAAGAAAACTGTAACTATGATAAAATAAAAATATAAAATAATCTGAAATCGAGGTTTGATGAAGTGACTACGCCACATAAGCCGCCACCTAACGTGGGCTCTAAGGTGATTCTTCAAAAAATGGTTAACCTAGCATTACTCCGCGGTGCTGCATGTGTTCAATTTTTTTTTTGTTGAGTAGTTGCATACTTGCATATGGTATAGTTGTTGATTATATATTCTCTTTTTGTTTTTTACTTATCTATAAAATGGTTAACAAAGTGATTTTTCTTTTAAAATAGATTGTGATATTTCATTGGCATCGTAGTAATACGACTAACTATTGGTAAGTCAAGGAGTAAGCTAGCTCCAAAACAAGTTGAAGAGAAAAACTCTTTATTCGACTACACTGAAGAAGGTGGTCATGCATGGTTTCAATTTGCTTCAATATTGTAGGTGAGTTTGAAGGAATTTATAAAAAAAAGTTTCAAAAAAAAATATTATTACAAGCCGTTTCAAGTATGCGCTCTAAAATCTAAATCTAGCAGCTGATTAACAAAACCAAATTCATGTTTCTTTTCCAAAAAATCAATAATGTATACATATACGTGCATAGTTGTACAATTGTATAGCATGTAGAAGTTTACGATTGTACGTGTATTACTACCGAGCTACAGATCGAGTAATGCGCTTAATTACATAAATAGATTAGTAAACTACATATTGATTACTAACCAAATATCAATTGACAAAAAGATCCATTAAGCATATTACTAAACAAATAAGGACAAACATTTACAAATAAGGAATTTTGTCCGTAATTAAAACATACTTCCCTGCTACTGCTACTGCTACTGCTACTATCTCCGATTGGAAATCTGCTGCTATTGCTTCTGACTGGAAACATGCTGCTACTACCTCTGACTGGAAATCTGCTGCTACTGTCGCTGACTGGAAATCTGCTGATAGCAGCGCTGACTGGAAATATGTTGCTACTGTCACCGACCAAAAATTTGCTACTACTGTACTTGCTACTGCCGCTGACTGGAAATCTGCAGCTACTGTCACCGACCAGAAATCTGTTGCTACTGTACCGACAAGAAAATTTCCTGCTACTACACTGACCGTTTACAAATGTTCTGCTACTGTGAACTGAAGAAGCTGTTGTCGTCGACTGTTTACATGCTACTGCCCCCATTTTAACTTTTCTGCTATTTTCCCTGTTTTTTTTTCTGCTACTTCCAACATATCATAGTAGCAGCAAAATTACATTTCCAACATATCTCAACAACAGTAGCAACAATCTCAAGTCTCAACAGTAGCAGAAAATTGCAGTAGCTACATTTCAACAACAGAAGAAAATATGAATAACATACATCACATTTCAAAACCCAAAACCCATCTTCTGATGCAACTTCTCCCTCCCCTCCCGATCCACCATCTTCAACGCCGAGCCCAAACCCTTATTCACCTCCGTCAAGAATTTTGCCCCTGCCATTGTCGCCCAACCTCGGCTTGGGCTTCGACTCCCTCGGATGCGCCATTCACGGCCTCAACGACTTTGTCTCCCTCACCATCGACCCCAATCCTCTCTGGCGAGACTGCCATCTCCGAGCTCCGACAACCACAACGCGAAGAATTGCTGAGCATGAACCCTGTCCGGATCGAAACTGCATCGGGATTGCCACTGGAGAGAGAGAGAGAGAGAGAGAGAGAGAGAGAGAAACAATTGTTGCTCGCCTTATGTTCCAGAACGAGATCAAAGGCCGCCAAATCAAATCTGGAGGCGCTGGTTGCCAAATCGGCTCGCGTCACCAAGGCATCGTCGTCGTCTTCATGGGTGTCGTCGAGGATGTGTGTGTGTGAGAGAGAGAATCAGATTGAGTTTTGGAAAAGAGGGTACAAGTTAATAGGTATGGGAGAATGTGTGTAATTTTATTGTAAAAAATGGACATTTTGGTCATTTACATCGCAGTTTTGGAGAAGGCCTGGTAATATGAATTATGGGCCTAAGACTGATGTCCTAATTTGTCTCAAAATTATTAGAAGTGGGTTTTTTGTGTTTTTAAATTTGGTCATATACTACTATATGTAATTTTCTCTAAATAGATTAGACCATCGATCAGAAAGATTCTCTGCTCATTTGCAATATTAGAGTATTATCTTGGTAAATGAATAAGTACTTATATCATTAAATCTTGATTTCTAATTTGATCAGAAGTATACCGCGCGATTTCTAGCCAGATTTGCTTTACTCTAAATTATATATATCCAGATATTTTCTTCCAAAGCACATGCACTTGGATATATATAAGATCAGTTAGATCATATTGTGGGAATTTCCTCAATAATTAGAACATGCCCTGCATTCATTTATTTCCACGTTAACTAAGTTAAACAGGAGATACTAGTTGGATCTATAGCAAATTACACATAAGCAGTAGATCGACGTGAAGTTGAAGTTTGCCCAAGTTGTTTCTCTGAACAACAAATCGAGAAAGAGCTGAACCCAAAGCCTAGACGAAGGTAACTCAAACTCCATGATGAAGAAGACTGGCCTCAAGTTAATATTAGTTACCAACGAGTTTGCGTAGGTATATTGGCTATTCCTATTCAACACAAGATTTCCAAAATACAATAGGACTAATAAGGTGACAAGGTGACATGACTCGGATTGAATGTAATTGGAGTTTTGCATGATCAGTGGTTTCAGACTTGAAATCAGAATGGTCTCTACAAGGTAATAGATTTAAGCATCTTGTTTATGGTAAGTTGATCCTTTCTCTGATCAAATTAAGTAAATATCTTTATGCTTGATTTCTAAATTAGAATAGAAGATATTTTGGTTGATAGGTATTGATCTAGCAAGATTACATGCAAATCTATGATATCAAAATGCGAGTCTTTATTACAGTTAAAATGGTGGAAAATAATTGTGTGGATGCTTGATAACAGCTGGTTGTAATTGTGGAGTGTAAATGTCCATTATCTGATTGCAGGTTTCAAGCAAGAATTAATCAATTTGTGGAAAGATATAAATGTGAAAATGTCTGATTGCAAGTTTAAAGCAAGAATTAATCAATTTGTGGAAAGATATAAATGTGAAAATGTCTGATTGCAGGTTTAAAGCAAGAATCAATTTGATATTTTTGGAAAGTGCGAGGTGATGATTGGCCGATTGCATGCTTTCCAAAATACAAATTGATTATGTCATTGAGTGCATTAGTTGAGGGGGAGAATTTCATTCTCTATAAATAGCTACTACTGAAGATTGAAAGCTTTAAGCTTTTTGAACATTAAAAAAAAAGGCTTTCATAGTATTGCCTCTGAGTTAAAATATTTCATGCTAATGTTCATAGCTTCTTGAGAGATTGATAACCGATTGACTGCTTCTCTTATTTGCATTGTCAGATTGCACTGTGATGCATCAGTGATCAAGGGAGATAGAAGCAAAGAGTCACAGCTGGTTGTGTTGAAAAACCAACTCACATTCTAATAGTGATATAGTATCAGCAAGCAGGATTCTTGGTGTCTCTCATGTGTGTAGATAATTTGAAGTGTGTGGATATGAAAAGGAAAATTCTTGGTTGTGTTTGAGAACCAAGTGACCTGGTTGTGTTGTAAAACCAGAAGAGAAATTTGATAGTGTTGAAGTATCAGTTACTAGATCTCAGTTTCTCTTGTGTAGAGTTACATGAATCTATTCTCTTGTGTAGAGTGAGTGGTTGTGTTGAAGAACCAAGTAACCTGGTTGTGTTGAAGAACCAAGGAATATTGATAACAAGAACTAATTAAGAGTGTGTAAGTCTTTGTGTGGAACTAGTTGTGTTTAAGAACTAGTTGAACTGAGAGTGGTATAGCCTTAGTACTCTATATTCATATTCTCTTTGTAGAGCTATATGAATTAGAGACATTTGTGTTGAGATAGAGAATTGTAACTAGAAGTGAGACTTGTAGTGTTATAGTTGTATGAGAACTAATACTATACCTCTTGTAAACTCTAATTTGAAGATTGAAGTAATAATCTTGCTTGGTGCTTTTTCCCTCATTGAGGTTTTGCACCAAGCCATTTGAAATATATTGTGTTGATTATCTATGCCTACTTAATCCATTTTAGTATTTTCATGTGGTACCAGAGCCGGTCACCAGATATACGTGACATCCGTGGGTTAATTAATAGATGGAACATAAAGCTGTTGTCGATTTAATACGTTGCCATATCTCATCAAATGATGTATTGGTAAGTCAATATGAGATTTTTGAGGTAAGAAACAAGCCCCAAAAAGAGATAAAACCTTGAAGTCAACTTGGAGTGATAGTGAGTTTGATAGTCATTCCAAGAAAGGAGAAACTATTGCTCTTCACGTTGGTTGTACTAATAGAATTGATATTTTGCAAGATGAATTGAAATCCCAAAGTTGGGAAGTGGGACGGACGGAATTGATTGAGAAAATCAAAGATCTTGAAGAGCTTGAAAATGCACATGAAAAGTTTGAGAAATTCTCCATTGGATCTTATTTGGCGTCCAAAATGCTTGACAGGGGAAGCTATACAACAACAAGAGCGGGTTAGGATATGAGGCTACAAATATTGAAGGTAAAAAGGTTTGTCCTTCTCGCTTTGTATAAAATACAGACTCGAACACTGAATCAAGCTCTATATATCATCCCCAAGGAACAAAATTTGATTACTTCAAAATCATCTCAAAATTCCAAATCATATTTTTCTCATGAAATGAAAAATCAGGTAAGCTCTGACTTGCACACCTCTGTGCGGCAGCTCAGGTATAAAAAATCTTCAAAGTCTTTTATTCCTACTTGTCATCACCGTAGAAAATTGGAGCATATACGCCCAAGATGCTATTTGCTTCAGAGAGACCCTCAAAAGCGCAAGGGAATAGGGAATCTTAGTCCAACAGCGTTGCTGCAAGCTGAGTTGAAAGAACATTTGAAGTTGATACCCAAGATTGTAAAGCTTGTTTCAATCCCAAAAGAAAAGAGTTTCAAACATAAGCAAATCTGGGTGAGAAAGGGTACAAGTAATCGTTTTTTTGCTAAGTATTGATAATCTTGATTGTCTAGAAACTGGTGATACTACTTGTATGTTGTCCCTTTTTAGACCAAGTCTTGTGGACGAATCACTTAGAAGCATCATTGGTGTGTGCTTGAAGTATTAATGTTATCCCTTAGTTTGTTACATCTAACATGCATTCATTGTATAAATCTCATGATAGTTATAGGTGCATTACATATTTGATTTCAGCAATCAGTTTTTGATATTCAAAAAAAAAAAAAAAATCAAGGATTGCGTGTTGGATTTCAATCATGAAATGTATGAAACAACAAGTTGAACTGAGATTACCACGTTAGTTGCCATGACTTTATATGTATAAGATTAATAAACTTGTTTACAGGTTTTGATACTGGTTGACATGATTTTGAAATCTTGAGTATGGTAGAATAATCATTGTTAACCTGACAAAATTCACATGAGCACTCTCTTGTTGTGTCTCTTATGCTAGGTTGTTGACATCTTGAGGTGTTTCTCACAAGGTACATAAACCTATGCTTCTTGCTTACAAGGCTGTGTTAATTGAGTCAAGAATGAAAGTTGAGTTTGTCTATGTGTAAAGATATAGCTTGGTTAAATGCTTTGCTTCTCCTCTTCAAATGATTCATGGAATGGTTTTTCAGCTCATTGTGTGATTGCATTTCATCATTGCATTCTCCATATCATAATTTACTCTTAGGGAAAGTATTAATACTTGGAGTCGTGGTGCCACGCCCCGAATCTTAAATTTTACCTTAATTATTAGCATTATGGTAATAAGAGTTTTTACCGTTTTCGTCATTAAGTGTATAATTTAATTAGTCCCCAGAAGGTGTTGAGGGACTAATATTTTGAAAGAATTATTCGTAAGAGAAAAATATGACGACGGTAAAAATAGTAAATTTTAGCTAGTAAAAAGTAATTTTTATTGGGGTATTATTTTGGGGTGTTGAATTTTGGATTGGGTTAAAAGTGATGTTGGACCGGCTGGGCCGAGCCCAACTTCTTTCTCCTTCTTTTCTTTCTCTCTCCTCCCTCCCGATTCGCTCTCCCTCTCCCTCCCGACCGGAAACCTTCCCGACTGCCGTTCACTGCCATTCGGCCGCCCCAGACCACCGCACCGGTCCCAAACGGTCGGTCTCCGACCCAGCTGCAGTTCTAGACCGGTGGCAGCCTCCCTAGCGCCGCTGTGAAGGAGGAATCGACGCCGAAAGCCCCTACTGCCGAATTTTTTTTTTCGCCGGAACTCCTTCCTCCGGCCGCCATAGCCGGCGAGCCTTGGTTCAAAAGGAAGCCCTCCCCCCGTGCTTCAATCTCTCCAAAGGGCTCCCTCCATCTTGAGGTAGGTAAGGAGAAATCAGAATTTGAAATTCTAGGGCTTTATTATGTGTTTGTGTTCGATTGACATGGTTAGGCTTAGAATTGGAGTTTGTGGTAGTTAAGAATGTTGTAGAGGAGGTTGAGAGGAAGGTGCTGCCAAATTTTGATGAGCATCGGAGGTCGCCGGAGTTGGTCGCCGGCCGCCGCCGAGAAAATGTTTTTGGTGGAGAATTTTATGAGGAGTTTAATGGAATGAGTTTTAGAATTTTTGGAGGAGTTTTGGATAGGTTTTGGAATTGTTAAAGTTTAGTATTTTTGGCGGATTAATAAGTTAAAATCCGGCCATTGGATTATTTTATGATTAGGACGGTGAAAGGTGATTTTTGAGGATGTTGGTTTTATGGAGATTTGTGGTTGACAATGAAGTTAAGAATTAGGACGATAGGCATGGTTGAGCGCGGGAAGCTCATATTTAATTATGCCTATTTTCTTTAAACGTCGGTATTTCATTTAAGGAATTATTTATGTATTGGAACAGGACGCGAGGAGGTTCGAGTAGAGGAGACCTCTGACCGACGTCAGGCTTAGGCCTAAGTAGTGAGTGGACCTTTGATTTAAATAATGTGTTTGAATTGTTTTATTGATGAATAATTTCCTTTGTTGGATTTTAACTGGAATTGAGAATTTCGGTGTTTATACTCATTTAATGACGTTTTCGAGAATAGTATGTATATGAGTGAATGCTAGCTAGCTATACGTGATTTTCCCCCATAATGAGGATAAATACCATTATGGGGTGACGTGAGCGTTAGACGCGAGCGTAGTAGCCTTGTACGACTTTCTACTTTTTGAGTTTATTCTATGTTTTCACATTCATTCATAGAATTCGTATAAAGAGTCAGCACGTATAATATACCCACTCGGTCGTTTCCCCCATACTGAGGAAAAATGCCATTATGGGGTGACGTACGCGTTAGACGCGAGCGTAGAAGCCTGGTATGACTATCTACTTTAAAGCTTATTCATAGATAGCATACATGGAGTAGACGAGTGTTAATACATACTGATATATATATATATATATATATATATATATATAATTTAAGCCTGAGAGGCTGTTTTTGTTTAAGATTTGGAGACTAGCCAGAACTAGTCGTTTTCTTTGATATTTTTCTTGGGGAAATATTATTATTTGTCGAGATTATTTTGTCCACTCACCCTGACGTGATTAAATATTTTCCCTTGGGCTTTTCTTTCTTTTTTAAATACCCAGTCTGCAGAGTTCAGGTGGAATCTAGAAGAAGGCGACGAGGCATAGTCACTCATTTTTCCACTATTGTTCGCCAGTAGGTTATCTGTTTATTCCACTAAGATTCTTAGCCGCTTCCGTTGTCTTTCTGGTAGTAGCTCTAAATACTTTCGGAAAAATAACTGTTTATTATTTTATTCGGTTATTTGGATTAAGTGGAAAATTTATATTATTGGTTAAGAGTGTTTTTTTAATTTTTCCGGGTTAGGGTTGTCCATTTTTAAGGGAGGTTTGCCGAGTTCTTTGGTAAATTTTCCTTAGAGGTGGTCCCCACAGGACTTAACTCGGGTTTCAGGGTGAAATTCGGGGTGGGTCTTGACACGTGGACTATATTTGCTTAGGTGATTCATCATAAATTGTGACTCCGCTGCTAATTCATGTATTACTCTGCTGGTTTACATGATCTTTATCATACTCTCTTTGGTGTCTATTGGACATTCCTAAACAAAAAGGGGGAAAGTGTTGTGCTTAGGTGAGAGCTGGTTTTACTTGCACATTGCTATTTGGAATATGCTCTAATGATGTATGACTTTGAGATTATTGTGATATATATTTCTCTTACTTCTTACTTGATTGGTACGTACGTTGTTGAGAATGTTTCAGGTCTTGTGATTCAAATCAGATGTCTTGTCAATACAGTTGTATTTGGCATCCCTACATAGAGCGAGTTGAATAAGATGAAATTCTAATTATATTGGAATTCTTTAAAGTTTCTGATTGTGTGTGGGAAAGGAAATGAAATGAATTCTAAATTAGGATGCATGCTGTTGATATCTGATTGATATTCTGATGGACAAAATATTAGTCACTCATATTTTGAGTGCCTCAATAGTTTAGTCATTCAGGTTTCAATTTCAACCAATCACTCCTTGTACTATCAAATTTCACACAATTGGGTCAATTTCTAAAATCTCGTTTCAAATTGGACATAAATTAGGTGAGGTGAAAAAGATATGTGTTCCTTTGTACTTTATTGAAGGTTGTTAATATTGTACTTGAATCACTTCAAGCTACACATTGAGATTGGAGATGAAGATCAGCTTACTATGATTATATAAATAGATTCTTAATATGTATGTTTTTTTTGAATGAGATCTTAATTTATAGTTGTAAACGTGTATTGTCTGTGAAAATAAAATGAGTTAATGAGTTATTACATGTCTTTATTAGTAATTTAATATGAGTTGACAAAGTCATCAAATACTTGATAAAAAAGAGAGTTTTAAGTAGCAATAATGAAGGTATGAATAGAAGCTTCCTTCTTAAAAAATTTAAAGAAAAAAAAGGTAATCTTATGCAAGAATATATTCACGGATATACGAAATATTATTATGCATTGTAGTCTCAATATTCACTCATAGTGTCAAGCGATGTTATCCTAGAAAATCTATAATATTTATCATTTTCAAAAAAAAAATCTATTATATTTAATGATAAAATCTAGTATATTTAATGAAACAGTACGTGAAAATCCGCAGCTTCTAGTTCTAGAGCATCTAACCAGAATCAACCGAGGAAGACAAAAACAAGCAAGTGAACGTGACTATATATATATATATATACAGTCATTCTCAGCACCAATGGTTTTAGTGCGGATTTTCATTTTTTCATCAATTTTCGATCGAATTTCTTCATTCTCACCGTCTAGTATCTAGATAATATTGTATAGATCATCTCATATGACGACGCTTCTTTCGTTTCGAGATTTTTTGCTGAATTTGGCTAAAATCTCGTCATGCATCAGACTCCTCCACTTGAAAAGAACTCGACCCCGAGTTCATCTTGAATGAGAAACGAGAATATGTAGACGAGAAACCCAATATATTCGACAGTTGAACTTGTGGTTTATTAGCATGATCTGCTGCGAACTCTGACTGCACAATCATGAACTCAACGCCAAAGATGAGTTTGTCATAGGCGCTCAACTTGGACGGATTCTTCTCGGCACTCAAAATTGCATTCTTTAATGTCATCTGGTTCAAAATGAATTACTTGAGGCTGCAAGCTTTCTTCCACTTTGATAACCATGTCAACACAAGCAATTTCTTCTCTAACCTGTTCTTGGATAATTTCTTTCGAAACTTCTTCCATTGGAAATTTATGGGCAATTTCTTGTGTAGATTCTTTCGTTGGAACTTCATGGATAATTTCTTATGGTGCTTCTTCCGTTGAGAATTCATGGACGATTTCTTGTGGAGCTTTTTCAATTAGAGACTCTTCTGGTTTTTCTTCAATCAAAATACTATTCACAACGGGCAAAGCAAACTTGTCAACTTTTATTTTCCTCTCTTCCACCTTAGAATGATACTTCTTGATAGAAAAATCTCTAGGTAGAAATTTCCCTCTAAGAAGACCTTTTATCTTCCTCCATGTTCGAACAGGCTCTTTACCTTGCATCTTTCTAGCTAGCTCTTTGCAATTCATCCCACCAATCAGCAGCAATGCTTTTGAGACGGTTTGAAACAATTTTTGCTTGCTTGTGTTTTGGAACCTCCATAAATATAAAGAATCTATCAACCTCATCCAGCCAAACTAGAAAGTCCTCCCCATACATGTAACCAGAAAAGTAAGGAATTTCTACCATGATTTTGAAAGCATGATTAGCAACCTGATTTTGCCACTTGGATGCTCCTCCTCGATCTCTCTTGCAATTGTTGCTATTCCATTGAAATCCTTCTATTTGAGCTTGAAGGTTGTTAATAGTAGCAGTTATCTAAGCGAAAAGACAATCCAAATCTGCTCTTATAACTGGTTTATAGGCCATGGATAATCTAGTAAATAAAAGAGATGGGGAAACCCACTCTGATACCAACTAATGCAACGAGAAATACGGGGGGCTAACAAACGTTAAACTCTAGAAAAAATGGAGAGCTTACAAGCGTAAACTCATAGATAGAACTCTGGAATTAAACCATATAATAAGAGAAAACTCTTAGGTTTGATTGATTGATTGAATAATAGATGAATCTAATACAATATAGAGGGTGCCTTTATATAGGCTCTAACTCTTGACTAAATCCTATTTAGAATATAACTAGGAAATAATAAAACCTATTAGAACTAGAAATCCTATAATATTACTAAATGTCGAATCAGAATATCAAACCGACATCTTTTAACCAAAATCTGACGGGACTCACTATAGTGAGTCTTGTAGATCTCGTTGTTCCCATTCTGGAAAGGTATAACTCGTTTCAAACGGACATTCTGGCCAAAATCTGCTCCAATCCGATACAAAATCCAGAATCTGTTTTTTTGCTCGAGAATCCCAATATAACCAAAAGAGTAATTTACGGTTAATTCCATCATTAAAAAGTCTATTTGAATACCAATTTTCAATATTCAAATCATTTTTCTTATTGTGATGACGTTTCTTTCGTTTCGAGATTCTTTGCTGAATTTGACTAAAATCTCGTCCTGCATCAAAATAAAAGGATAAGTATCAATCTTACTCATCGATCATGACCTAGCTGCTTATATAAATATATAGGTTTCCCCTCTCTTACTTTCTCTTTTCATAATATAATGATCACTGTCTAAACTTAGACGTCAGGCATATGAGAATGTGAGTGATGATTTACCCCATTTACATTTGCATGTTATGTTACAGAAATTTTATCCTAAAAAACATATGGTATAGCATCTTTCACTTCTTTCATCGTGAGAAATGGTATAAAAAAAGTGGTTACGGTTTTACTTCTTCCACGGTGCAAATTAGAGTCTCAAGAAAAAAAGAAAAAAGATATACCATGCATTATCATTGACGATGAATATTAGTCTTAATTTATTAAGTAGACTTCAGAGAGACGAGATTGTGATTTGATCCGACATGGAGATTCTCTAAAAGTGTCACACGCACAAAAGTGATATATACAACCTCAACTTCCAGGAGTAATCCAACCCTCATCTTGCAGTGTAGACAGTAGACCGTGTAGTATTATGTTTCAAGTGTTTCAAAGCAAACCTTATTATACAATTACTCAAATTTCTCATCAACTGTTAATTAGCGACTCCGATGTAGAATCACGTTCTCATGCATATACAATGTCTAATACCGTATTACATCGTTTCCTTGCATGAGAAATAGGAAAACGTAGCCAGGATATTTTAAAAACGCATCCATTTAGGGAGGCAAGTTTAATTTAACATTAATTAAATAATTTCAATGGGTAGGTTAATAAACTACAGTTCTAGCTAAGAGATAATACTCATAGGCGGAGGCATTCAAGGATCGGTAGGTTAATTAATAAACTACAGTTCTAAGACATAATACTCATAGGCGGAGGCATTCAAGGACCAAACATGGCACCCTTTCAGATTTCAAATTATATATATGAGCATATTTAGTATAGTTAAATTAGCTAAAATGACTAGCCACTTTAGAAATGCGGCTGCATCAATACTCTCTATTTTAGCTAGCATTACATCAACATTATTTTTCAAATAAAGATTAAATAGTTTAAATATATTTTTATAACACGTAAAATATTTTACATGGAATTTATTAAATTATAGTTAGTCTCATCTGAGTTATTTCGCTCTCTATATTTAGCTAGCGAGATAGCTAAAAATCATAATAGCTAAACTTTGACTAGTCTGCTGGAGGTCCAAAAATATTATAAAAAAAAACTAAACATACTGTCTAAAATAGCTAAAAGCTAAAATAGAGAGTCTGTTAAAGTTGCTCTAATCATTCAAACTTGGCTCAATTTAACCAAATTTTAGTAAAACCATAAGTATTGGCACTCATAACCCCAAGATGGAAGACTCATGTATAATTTACGTTAACAAATTTTTCTATCATAATAATTTCGCCATTAAGTTTATATATATTTTTTAACCTTTTTATATTGACCCCTTTAATTATGATTTCTGGCTCCGCCTCTGATAACACTAGAAGTAGCAATAAAAGAAGAAATTCATCCTCTATAGAAATGGGAACGTAACTAGGTCACGCATATTGATGAATAGAAGAACAAAATATAACGTCATATGAAACTACATTGGTCCAAATATCTTCCGACTACCAAGTCACCATCCTGCTCGACGTTTCCGTGCTTTTGCCTCCTCTCAGCCTCCTCTCAGCCTCCTCTCAAATCCAAAGGACCAAACATAATCATTTGTTCAATTGCCCACCCCCCAACAACCATCAATATTATTAAAACCCTATCTAGGAAGATTCCATAACAAATCTATTTAATTAGCGCACACAGATAGACCACATGCATAAATGATAAATGAACACGACGCAAACCCAGCCATAGCGAATAGAATTAAGGAAAGCTTGCTTTATAATCAGTTGTTAATTGGAGAATCAAAGACTCGAGCGGCCTTTGGATTTGCTTTGATAGCGAAAAAGGATTAGCACTGCGGAAAGAGCCAGCGCTATTCATAATCGATCATCATAGCCAATTCTTAGTTAATTGCTCCATCTGGGTCAAGGAAAATAGAAAGATAGGTAGGTCAATAACCAAGGGAGCAGGTTCAGACCTCAATATTATAACATTTATACTATATACTAAAACTTAGTTCTGAAAAAAACAGTACCCATATGATTTCGTCCCTGTTTTTTCTTTAATTACAACTCTGTCATTCTCAGTGTCATTAGGTAAGAAATTATCATTTGATCATTCTTTCTGTTTTTATTATAACTTTGTAATTCCTCTGATATGTGTAATTTACATTTTTGTCTCTACTTTTTATTTTATTACAACTTTACCATTTGGGGATCAAAATTATCTTTTTACCATCATATTCGTTTTTACATTTAATCTTTATAGGTTTTCACCCCAAACAAAGCTTGGGTACACTGCCTAATGCACAGTAAAACTGGGTTTACTTGAAAAACAATTAACCTTCCATATTTAAAGACTTGCAACAGCTATAAAATGGGATACATCGTCCTCCAACTTTTTCAACCTAGTCATCGATCTACATAACAATGGCTAATTCCTCATCATTTCTCTACCTTGCTCTATTTTCCTCACTCGTCTTCTTCATCGCCACTCCATCTTTAGCCAAAACATCTTTCCGTCCCAAAGCCCAGTCAAACAGAACACAAAATGTTGAGAATTTTCTGATGTATTGAACAAACCTTAAGTCGGGTATATATACAAGCACAGTTCTAACCCTAGAAGGAAACTAATTACACTGAAAGATTTACATAATCTTAGTTGATTATAGAATATACATCTTTCCAATATGCTAGGATTGAGACTCACGTTAACACTCATCCTCAAGTTGGTGCATACAAATCTTGAATGCCCAACTTGTAAAGTGAGTCACTGAACGCCCTGGACGACACATGTTTGTTAAGGATGTCAGCTAGCTGCTCCTCCGAAGGAACAAATGGGAACGAGATTATGAGAGCATCTAGCTTTTCCTTGATGAAGTGTATGTCAATCTCTATATGCTTTGTCCGATCATGCTGAACAGGATTATGTGCAATTTCAACCGCGACAGTATTGCCACAAGGAAGAGACATTGACCTTCTTGCTTGAAACTCAAACTCTTTAATATACTTCTCAACCATAACAACTCACAGACTCCTAGAGCCATATCTCTGTACTAAGTTTCTACACTAGAACAGGCCACCACATTCTGTTTCTTGTTTCTCCAAGTGACTAAGTTTCCACCAACAAACGTAAAATAGCCAGAAGTAGAACGTCTGTCAATGATGTTCCCTGCCCAGTCCACATCAGTGTAACCACTAGTCCTCAAATGTCCATGCTTACGAAACACCAGACATTTTCCAAGAGTAGACTTTAAGTATCTCAAGATTCTCATCACAACATTCATGTGATCTTCACTAGGATTGTGCATATAATGACTCACCACACTAACCGCATAAGCAAGATTAGGTCTAGTATGCGACAAGTAAATCAATCTTCCAACTAACCTTTGATATTGAGATTTGTTAGTCAAAACGATACTCTGCAATCTGATGGTTCTGTTTTATCGGTGTATCAACTGGTGTACAATCAAGCATACCAGTCTCTGCTAGCAAATCCATAACATATTTTCTTTCACTCAGCATGATATAGTCTTTGTTCCTGGCTACCTCAATTCCCAAGAAATACTTTAAATTCCCAAGGTCCTACATCTTGAATTCAGAAGACAACTAATCTTTCAATCTTCTAATTTCACTAATGTCATCACTTGTCACTACCATGTCATCTACATAAATAATCAAGGCAGTACGCTTACCCTGTCTGTGTTTTAGGAATAAAGTATGATATGAGTTACTCTGCCTATACCTAATCTTCTCCATGAAAGACGTGAACCTTCCAACCAAGCTCTTGGAGATTGCTTCAATCTGTATAGACTTTTTCAATCTGCACACCACCTTCTCGCCAGAGGAAGATCCATGTAAATTTCTTCATTCAAATCTCCATGAAGAAATGCATTATTCACATCAAACTGCTGCAGGGGCCAATCCAGATTAGCTGCCAAAGACATGAGGACTCGAATGGTATTGATCTTTGCCACAGGTGCAAACGTCTCATCATAATCCACCCCATATTTTTGAGTGTATCCTTTTGCAACCAACATTGCCTTATATCTGTCAAGACCCGCCCCGAATTTCACCCTGAAACCCGAGGTGAGTCCTGCGGGGACCACCTCCAAGGAAAACTTACCGAAGGACTCTGCAAACCTCCGTTGAAAATGGACAACCCTAACCCGGAAAAATTAAAGAACACTTTTAACCAATAATATAAATTCTTCAACTTAATCCAAATAACCAAATAAAATAATACACAGTTATTTTTCCGAAAGTATTCAGAGCTACTACAAGAAATACAACGGAAGCTACTAGAAATCCTAGTGGGTTAAACAGATGACCTACTGGTGAACAGTAGTAGAGAAATGAGTGACTATGCCTCGTCGCCTCCTTCTAGACCCCACCCGAACTCTGCAGACTGAGCATTTAAAAACGAAAGAAAAGCCCAGGGGAAAATATTTCATCACGTCAGAGTGAGTGGACAAAATAATCTCAACAACAATAATATTTCCTCAAGAAATTTAACAATGCAAACGACTAGTTCTGGCTAGTCTCCAAATCATAAACAAAACAGTCTCTCAGGCTCAAATTATAAATATATATCAGTATGTATTAACCACTCGTCTACTCCATGTATGCTATCTATGAATAAATTTTAAAATAGATAGTCACACCAGGCTAATACGATCGCGTCTAACGCTCACGTCGCCCCATACTGGCATTTTTCCTCAGAATGGGGGTAATGACCGAGTGGATATAAATACGTGCTTACTCCTTGTACGATTTCTATGAATGAATGTAAAACATAGAATAATCTCAAAAAGTAGAAAATCGTACAAGGCTACCACGTTCGCGTCTAACGCTCACGTCACCCCATACTGGCATTCGTCCTCAGAACGGGGGCTGCCACGTATAGCTAGCTAGCATTCTCTCTCATACATACTATTCTCGAAAACGTCAATAAATGAGTATAAACTCCGAAATTCTCAATTTCTAGATAAAAATCCAACCAAGGAAATTACTCAACAATAAAACAATTCAAACACATTATTTAAAACAAAGGTCCACTCACAACTTAGGCCTAAGCCTGACGTCGGTCGGAGGTCTCCTCTGCTCGAGCCTCCTCGCGTCCTGTTCCAAACATAATTAATTCCTTAAAATAAAACACCGACGCTTAAATAAAATAGGCATAATTAACTATGAGCTTCTAGCGCTCAACCATGCCTATCGTCCTAAATCTTAACTTCACTGCCAACCACAAATCTCCATAAAAAACCAACTTCCTCAAAACCACCTTCCACCAAATAAAATCCAACGGCCGGATTATAAATTAATAATCCGCCAAAAATACCAAACTTCAACAAATCTCAAACCTATCCAAAACTCCTCCAAAAATTCTAAAACTTATTCCATTAAACTCCTCACATTTTACTCCACTAAAAACATTTTCTCGGCGGCGGCTCCGATGGTCACCAAAATTTGGCAGCATCTTTCTCTCAACCTCCTCTACAACATTCCTAACTACCACAAACTCCAATTCTAAGCCTAAGCACATCAATCGAACGCAAAAACACAATAAGCCCTAGAAAATTCAAATTCCGATTTCTCCTTACCTAGCTCGAGATGAAGCGAGCCCTTTGGAGGGATTGAAGCACAGGAGGAGGGCTTCCTTTTGAGCCAAGGCTCGCCGGCTATGGCGGCCGGAGGTAGGAGTTCCGGTGAAGAATGACTTTCGGCAGTCGGACCTTCCGGCGAGCTTTTCTCCCTCACGGCGACGTTAGGGAGGCTGCCACCGGTCTAGGATTGCAGCTGGGTCAGAGACCGACCGTTTGGGACCGGTGCGGCGGGTTGGGGCGGCGGCAAACGACTTCGGGAAAAATTCTAGCAGTGAGGGGGTCGGGAGCGGGAGAGAACCGGGAGGAAGAGAGAGAAAAGAGAGAAAAAGAGAATGGGCCTTTAGCCCAACCCGCCCACAATACCTCTATAAACCCAATCCAAAAAATATTCAGCACCCCAAAATAAAACCCCAATAAAATTTACCTTTTACTAGCTAAAATTTACAATTTTTACCGTCATCACATTTTCTTCCTTCAAATAATTCCTTCAAAATATTAGTCCCTCAACACCCTTTGGGGACTAATTTAATTACACACTTAGTGACGAACACGGTAAAAACTCTTATTACCACTATGCTAGTAATTAAGGTAAAAATTAAGGTTCGGGTCATGACAATATCTATCAACTGAGCCATCTGCATTATGCTTCACAATATAAACTCATCTACAACCAATGGTCTTCTTTCTAAGTGGTAATGACACCAAATCCCAAGTATCATTCTTCTTGAGAGCATCCATCTCAACCTCCATTGCTTTGGCCCACTTCTCCTCATTGATTGCATCATGCACTTTACTAGAAAGAGACACAACAGATAATTGATTCACAAAGACTACATAAGGTTTAGACAATCTATGAGTTGACATATAGTTGGCTATAGGATACTTGGCTTTAGTTGATAAGAGAGGCTCATATTTTTTAGGAGGTTGACCACGGGTTGACCTAGCAAGCAAGACTCTACTAGATTCAAGGACATTGGAGGATGAAAACGAAATAGTACTACATACCTCAAGTGATGACAAGCCAGGAGAGATCGTTGATGTAGGGGGAGAGAATGAACTTGCATGTACTTCTTCAACAACTGGCGGCTGATTACTATTCAATTCGCCTCCTTTCGACGTGTCGGACAATTGTTCGTCATGTCGAACACTTTCAGAACAGGGAACAAACACCTTAACTTGGGCATGTTCAACAGATTGAACCACTTTTTGAGGTTCCAGAGTATTATCTCTCAGATTCTGGATCTGGTTGGTGACAGGCCGAAGATCCTTTTCAACGGGGTTACTGTCAACAATTACACAATATTCTAGTTCTCCAAATTGATCTTTATAAAAAACATACTTCTCCTCCTCACTCGGAGATATCGTAGAAGAAAAATAACATAGGTCTTCACTAAATGTGACATCCATGGTGACATAGAATTGTTGAGACGAAGGATGGTAGCACTTATATCCTTTCTGATGAGATTTGTATCCAACAAACATGCACTTAAGGGAACGAGCCTCCAACTTAGATCTCTGATTTTTGTAAAGATGAACATAGGCCACACAACCAAAGACATGAGTAGGAAGTTTGTTGAGAGATGAAATAGTAACATGTTCAGACAATAGCTCAAAGGGAACCTGATTCTGAAGAGCTGCAAATGGTAGACGGTTGATAAGATGATATGCACACAACACAGCTTCACCCCATAGATATTTTGGTAGATTGGCACTGAGTAAGAGAGCTCTTCCAATATTCAAGAGGTGTCGATTTTTCCTCTCAGATACCCCATTCTGTTCTGGTGTTTGAGGACAAGTAGTCTGATGAACAATTCCATGTTGCCGAAAACACAGCATCCTTCTTTTTCAATAACACAACCTAAGTCATCAATAAACAAAACAAAGTACTTCATTCCTGTCAATGTCAAATTCTTCGAAGGCCCTCATACATCATAATTAATCAACTTGAATGGTGTAGAACTAGAAGAAAAACTGGGAGAATAACTGGACTTATGACTCTTAGCAAAAACACAAGTTTCACAATGGAGACTTGGCTCTTTTATTCTAAAAAAACAAAGATGGCATCGACTTCTTCATGACTCCAAATGATGGATGACCCATTCGGCGATGCCATAGCTAAATTGTTTTTTACTCGATCAGAACTCAATGTCAGGGCAATGGTTGGCGATGTACATGCAATCCAAGTGAAACAGCCTCCCCCGCAGATCCCCCTTGCCTATTATCACCTGAGATGATAGGTCTCGGAAGATAACATACATAGGTAAAAAGGTTACAGAGCATTTGTTTTGTGAAATCAATTCAGTAACAGATAATAAGTGATGTGATAGAGCAGGAACATAAAGAACTTTGTTTAACACAATTGTTGGAGTAACTTGAATTGACCCTATACCTAAGACCGGGAAGGACACCCCATTTCCATTAGACACTTCAGGTATGGGAGATGGGGACATACTAAAAAAAAGGACTTATCAAATGTCATATGATCAGACGCACTAGAATCAATTATCCATGTATCAGTACTACCAGTAAAGTCATAAATTTTTAATGCAATACCAATTTTACATGTTTTCTCCTGAGAAGACATACCAGTGGTGAGGTCTTATCCTCCTACTCCATAGAAATCAGGTTCACAGGAAACTTCAAGTTGATCACCAAAGATTGTAAGATCCATTACAAAGAGGATTTGATGATAGAGGAACATAACAAGTACGATAGAATTCGAAGAAATCGAAAGCTTCCTTCGACACGTCGAACAAATCAAATTGGGACAGGTTTGGAACAAATTTGCAGCGGAAAACAACTGGGTCAGATTACCAAGATTGCCAGGATCGACTTAGGCTCTGATACCAAGTCAAACAGAACGCAAAAGGTTGAGAATTTTCTAATGTATATATTGAACAAACCCTAAGTCGGGTATATATACAAGCACAGTTCTAACCCTAGAAGGAAACTAATTACACCGAAAGATTTACATAATCCTAGTTGATCACAGAATATACATCTTTCCAATATACTAGGATTAAGACTCACGTTAACAAGCTCTGGTTCTTCCAGTAGCCAAACACTCTCCCGCTCACCAATACCTCACCAGCATCAAGCAAAGAACCCCTCTTGTCCTTGTAAGACTAACCCTAGACCTCGGCGGTCAGTTCTTTTGGGCAGACTATTAACAAGACTATGTCTCATCTACCTACAAACCTGCCCGTTGCAACTCAGCTCAATGCTTCCTCGCAAACTCTAAGGCCTGCACTACAGAGTGCAACTCTTCCCCCAGGCTAGGCTGCAACAACAACACATGCAGTGTCCTCCCAAAAAACTCCGTCATCCCCACAGCCGATAACGGCGGTGAGGTAGGTCAAGACGTCGTCTCCCTCCACTCCACAAACTGTTCTAACCCTAACACGCTCGTTTCTATTCCCAATTTCCTCTTCGCTTCTACTGAAACCTTTCTCTTGGACCGCCTTGCAAGTGGTGTCAAGGGTATGGCTGGTCTTGGTAGAGCTAATATTGGACTTCCTTCTCTGTTTGCTTCCGCTTTTAGCTTCAAAAGAAAATTTGCCATTTTCTTGCCTTCCTCAACAAAATCATACGGTGCCGTTTTCTTTGGAGATGGCCCTTACAACCTTGTTCCTGGCATTGACATCTCTACATCTCTTACTTACACCCCATTGCTCCTCAACCTTGTAAGCACTGCTAGTGCTTATTTTGAAGGTGATGCTAATACAAAATACTTCATCAACGTAACGCCAATCAAGATCAACGACAAGGTCGTCACCTCATTCAACACTTCCTTGCTAACCATCGATGAAAACGGTTATGGCGACATGAAGATCAGCACAGTACATCCCTACACGGTCTTAGAGACGTCAATCTACAATGCTGTTGTCAACGCATTTATGAGTGAACTCTCTGATGTACCCAGAGTGACAGCCATAACACCATTCGGAGCTTGCTTTAACTCAACCGCCATTGTTAGCACGCGTGCCAGCCTGGTTGTGCCTACCATTGACCTTGTGTTGCAGAGCGAGAGCGTGTACTAGAGAATCTTTGGGGCCAACTCGATGGTGCAGGTGGCCAAGGACGTTGTGTGTTTAGGGTTTGTGGATACTGGTCAGAGCCCGAGTAACCCAATAACTAATATTTTGATCGGAGGTCATCAGATTGAGGACAATCTTCTTCAATTCGATTTAGCTTCTTCTAGGCCTGGGTTCAGCTCCTCTCTCTAGTACAGATCCAGACAAACAACTTGTAGCAACTTCAATTTCACATCTGTTGCTTAGAAATATTTGCTAGCCATTGTTGTTTTTGTTAAAGGAGAAAAGATAACGAGAATGACGGTCTACTCATTCATTGATAGAAAAGCCTATTTATAGGCATTACATAGAGTCTCCCGAAGGATCTAAAAGTTCTATCAACTGTAATCTAATCTAATAAGAAAACTGAATTAACCAATCCTACGTGTATTAGGGCAAGACACATAACAGAAGGACCTAAATATAATTTCCTTAAACACTCCCCCTTGTGTTGCGTCCCTAATACGATATGGTGCTTATGGTGTTGCCTCGGTAAAAACCTTGCCAAGTAAAACAAAAACCTCATGGGTAAAACAAAAGACTTGGACGAAGGGAAAAAAAGAACAATGCACCAACTATAATTGAAGATAACATGTGATGCATGTAGACATCTCCTGATGTCTACACACGACTCCCCCTAATTGGTAACTCAATCTCGGAGTATAGATAAACGGCGCAAGCTAATGCACTTTACATACTTCAAAAGTAGACTAGGGTAACGATTTATTCATTAAATCCAGCCACAACATCCTTAGATCAAACTTGCTACATTTAGCATTACTTTGATTTTTAAGGGGAAGGTCGCCTAACAACTCAAAACATAAGTTCGCGTTCAAAATCAGATTCACGTGTGGCATGACCTTCGTGTACTTAAATAGTCATAACGTCTTCGATACAATAGGTATGGACGAACCGTATAAAGTTCTGGAAACTAGACACATGTAGCTTTCCAACCATACAAGGTCCATAACCTAGTTAATATTGAGCTGATCACAAAGCTCTGTCGAAGTTGACTGTTCTGCCAAAGCAGATTCTGGGACAAATCCGTCTTATTTTACAAAAATAGCCATAACGCACTCAATATGATAGATGTGATCAAATGGTTGGTATTCCTGGAAAGTAGACACATAGACCTTTCCAATGGTACCAATTTCACCATTTTCCAACGAGTGCGTTATCCTGTAGGTCCCGTGAAAGTTGACCTACGAAACTGGGCAGATTCTGATTTCATCTTTAATGTGTCTTTCTGTAGGGATGAATAAGCCTGAACTTTTCATAGAAGGAATCACTGCCATTACATTGGCGTTGCGTGGGTGCATCCGGCCATTACCTTTATGTTCCTTCACACTCATCGAAGAGGGAGCGAAGATGCTCGACCGCTAGGAAGAGAGTTGAAAGACTAAGGAGAACTTGGCCTTACAAGTTTGAAGTGAATGAGATGTCGAGTCAAGCATATTGTAACAAGTATATGAATGTGCTACCGTACTTAGATGAAGAATTTCTCCTAAGACTTCTTCGTCATATAGACGAAACAAGTCTTCTCAAGACTTCGACCGATCAAGGGATACATATAGGCATAACTTCATCGTCATTTAGATTGCCTTAAGCCGACAGATGAATGAGCATCATCAATAACGGTCCTCACTTTTAAGACCAAGTGTTCCCAAGATCCTTTCATTCATAATTTTAGATCAGTGACATCTCTTATTTTAATAAGAGTTCATCACGATTCATTCAGAATTTACACGCAAATAGGCATAATTCTTCATATCTCTTCCCTAATCAAGTAGATACTTAGCAAATACCTTCCAAACGCGCTCCGTGGTCAGGAGCCACTTGATTTGGGTGAAAACCGATCTATTCAAGATCTTTATGTACATCTCTTAGTTCCCAACAAAGATAAGTTGTGACCACAAGCTGCTTGTTCAGTTTTTCGAAAACTACCTAACTAACAAGGTAGTAGAGTGTATTGACATCCATCACGAGAGTATATCTTATCGTAGTCGATTCCAGGGCGTTTGTGAAAGACCTTGCGCCAGAAGGTGAGTCTAAACTCTTTTTCTCACTACGCTTTCTAACAAATACATAACTGATAGACTTTACACTTGGGATGTCAGCGTCACCTAACCAAAGCATTATCTCTTTGTTTAAATTGGATCGCATCTTTCCATTTAGGCCAATCTACAGCGTTGGAATTTTCTCAACGAAGTATGGTTCGATATCAAACTCATTAAACCACGTCATCATGTACACCGCTGTAATTTCGAAGTGTAGAGATCTCTATATGGATTGATATTGACATTGAGGCATCCCCAATGATGACCATAATCCAGTATTAACAGATGAATGAGTATCATTGATCAAATGATTAAGTTGTGCCAAACTCGCATTCTTCCTTGGCGAGTATGTATTGAACCAAGTGGCCTCCCCCTAAACCGTGGGAGCCACGGTCTAGCGACACCATCTACCACATTTTTGGTGTCACTATGCCACCATCTATGGGTGACGACATGTCCTCTTATCCGGACATCAACATGTCCTCTTATCCAGACATCAATCCTTGCAAGCATGTTTGCAACATGTATATGTGATCTCGTCACTTTAGGGAACTTGATGAGACACAGTAAGGACAAACCACGACAATTCCAAGTCGTTCTACTTAAACATTCTTGTTCTTATCTCCCCCTAACGACTGGAAGACTGGCTCATCAAAGTGACATAAAAGAGATCGCCTGTCAAGGTCCTTATATAAGCGGACTATAGTCGGAAGCTCATGTCTTATTCAAAGACAATATTCATCATAAATAACCTATCATTGTGCGCTTGTGGAGGCACAATATGACACAGACAACATGTGGACGATATAGATTGCAGAACGTTAACTCAATCTGTTAACAAATATGCATACTGTTACAACCGTAACATAAAAATATAAATGATGGTGGGCAAAGATGAATAAGTAAAACTATGACCCTGCTACAAACTGTAGTCATTGGTCTTACAGGTCCAAAAAACCGCTGGCCTCACCGCCCGGACCGGTTGAAAAGAAACCGGTTGAACCGACTACCAGTATCACCGGACCTTTGTTTTACACTTCCTTTAACGGTTCACTATCCTCCAGAGCTCCAAACGCTACCAAATTTTGTAAGAAGGTAGACATGGGCTTTAGGATTGCAAAACCGCCAGCCTCAATGACGAAACCCTTTAGAGTGCATTCCATGACATGTAATATTACTTAGATAGACGAAACAAGGCTTATAACATGCCAAAACTTGGCAAAATTGGCCTTGAGCACCCACAGCCCACTTGTTGGATCTTGTAGAGAAAGAGGAGTATTTTTCAACATCCATTTTTGGATGACATTTAGCGTAACACAATTTTCTTTTTGCAATTATGTGGAAGACAAAATTCGAATATATATGCCAACAATTGTATCGAGGTCTTGACTATGAATTTAATTCAAAATATAACGACTAAGTAACTTTAGTCAAATATGTGAGGTGTATGCCTTCACAAAACTTGAAAAAATTAACGAATTTGTAGTCACTTAGACTATTGAACCGAAGTCATGTGCTTCATATCTTCCGCAATGCACCTTTTGCTTTTAAAATCCGTAACTGTGAGAATAATGTTCTCATCTTCTTCCATATAATGAGTTTCTTGTTGCAAGAACTCCACATATTTCTTGTGTAAATTGACCATAATATTGTTTTCTTTGCAATTAGTGAACCGATGTAGAACCACATCTATAACATGATTTTTCTTTTACTAGCCCAATCTTTATATGACATGTGGGGTTTGAGACGTTACCTCCCCCTCTTTTTTCAGAACGCGTGACACAAATTTCGACACTTTTTTTTATGTCAAATTCAGGGCTCATATTTCGGTCAAATATTTCAACAACAGGATGGAAGATTAACCATTATCGAGATACGATAATTAATTCCAAGTATTGAATTAGGTCAAGATCAAGGTTTATGTTAACTCAATTCGATGTGAACCGTGACAAATTCCGTCACAAATCGATATTAACCGCGACAATGTTTGTCACAAATAAATGTTAACTGCGACAATTTCTGTCGCAAATCGATGTTTGTCCCTTAACCACGACAATATTTCGTCGTAATACTGTGACTTGTCAAACCGTCACAAATTTCAACTTTGATATGAGGGGTCCCAAGTCCTCACATCAACCCACGTTATAAGAAAGGTGGGGATAGAAGAAGGCTACGAAGCCCGGCTATGAAATTAAAATTCAAAAGCGGCAACTTTTATAAAAGCTTACTTGCTAGTTTGTCATGTAAGAGAAGTTGTCATTTTAATTTTCATACGTACTTCCACGTGCGTTCAGAGAAGTTGTTATCGTAAATTCATCGCAATCCGTCGCACGAAAAATTTCATGAAAAAATGTAACATATGGTTAGTCACATTCACCATATAATGTATGTAAATGTAAAAAGTAAAACTAATTAAAGAATTACTAAAGTAAATAAACTGTTTTTACTCTGAGGTAAAAATGTTTTTTTTTACCCTGAGAGGCAAATTTACTGTTTTACCCCTCGTATATTCAGTTCGTTTCAGGTTGGATGCTTGAATTTGGGTTCAGCATAACCAGATTGGAGCTAGGCTGGGTCGGTGTGCGATGGGTGCAAGGCTGCCGGCCGTGCATGTAGTGGCGCTCGGGTTGGTGGAGCTTCGAGATCGAGGGGGCTGACATGCGTCGCGCTGGGTTGTTGTGCCGGACGTGGGAGAGTTGCGCTCCGTCGGGGCAGTGGCAGCGAGGCGAGAGATCGCCGGGGAAGGAGGACTAGGGCTCGACAAGGGTTGGGTCAAGGCTGCGGGGCTTCGACCAAGGTGCTCGGTGGTTTACGCCGGCGAAGTCGGGGAAGCTAATGGGTGCCCAGAGCAGATTTCTGGGTGCCCAAGTCAAAATCGGTGGGGTGTATGGCTGCCGAGAGGAGAAACAACTTTTCGCCTACTTGTTCTTCGAGTTTGGGGCTGAAAATTTGACTGAAGGAGAAGCTCTGGATGGGAAAAATGCCATAAAAAATTCAGGTTGATCGGAGCAGGGAAAGATGGTGAACCGGTGGTCGGTAGAGGCGGCGGTCTGGAATCTTCTAGAGGCCGGTTCAGAGACTTTCCGGCCAGTTCTCGCCTTGAGGCCTGCGGCGTTGGATCCGGGACGGAGAGAGCTTTCTGGGGATATAAAATTCCGGTCGAGGGCTGTCGGAATTTTGGTCGAAAATTCGGAAAAACAAGGCTGCCCGGTTTGAGGGTTTTTTTTTTCTTTCAATGGAGGGGCTATTAGCAAAGCTTGGTAAGAGCACCAAGTCTGATAACGTGTTGAAGGAGAAAAGATAACGAGAATAACGGTCTACTCATTCATTGATAGAAAGGCCTATTTATAGGCATTACATAGAGTCTCCCGAAGGATCTAAAAGTTCTATCAACTGTAATCCAATCTAATAAGGAAACTGGATTAACCAATCCTACGTGTATTAGGGCAAGACACATAACAGAAGGACGAAAATATAATTTCCTTAAACAGTTTTTGTATTTCAAATGTTTAAGGATTAATACAAAACACCACCCGAACTATGATGCTATTTTCATTTTCATATCTAACTATCAAAAACTTACATTTTCATACTTGAAGTTTCATTCCGTTAGCATATTAATACTTTGACCACTAACACCGTTAAATTTTGAGGGCATTTTCGTCATTTCAATAAATATATCATTTTTACATTTACTTTAACAAAATAATTTATTTTTTGAGGTTATCAAATACAAATAGAATAATTTACTTTAGCAAAAATATTCAAAAAAAAAACTCCAAAATTAAATATTTATTTTTGCAACAATAGTGATAAAAGTTAGTAGACTCTTGTATGAATATATATTTCTAGACTTACATGTTAAGAAAAACAAAATAAAATAAATTAATATAATTTAAAAAAATTATATTAAGAAAATATCGATGGAAATTTTATCAAATTTTATATAAACATGTTAAATATACCATGTTTATATAAAGAGAAAATTTTAGGAATGGTACACCACAAATAATTGACTCCTAATTAAGGGTAGTATGGTTTATGTAATATCAAATCGGTACATGATGTCAGGAATCACCCCGGATTTCACCCTGAAACCCGACGTAAATTCTGCGGGGTCCACCTTCAAGGAAAATTTACTGAAAATTCGGCTTAACCTTCCTTGAAAATGGACAACCCTTACCTGAAAAATCCAACTCCCGCAGGGGGATAGTGGTTGCCGCCAACATTCTCCGAGCAAAGAAAAGCTGACGCTTGTTTTGCTTGCTTTTTCATTCTCAGGTAAGTTTTCTCGTCATGTTTCTCTGTTCAAAATTTTGCATTGGATTTTGGACAGCAAGTTAATGAAGTGTTTGTCTTTTTCTTGGTTGAGATTGTAAAAATTTTGTGGTGCAATGATATTTGATGTGTAGGATAATGCCTGATAGTGGGATCAAACCAAACAGTTTGATGTGTAGCATCATTAACAGAAAGCTAAGTTTTAATTATGTACAGTAGAAAATTATTGCTCATTGAGGAGATGGGAAGCTTATTTTTCACTCTCAATTTTTTTTTCGGGTTTTCTCGGCAAAAGGCTCTTTGTGGAGGTTGCAAAGCTTTCGAGGGTTATGCTAAGTAAAGATTAAACTGAAAGCTCTCTATGTTGACTGTATAGTATAGTCCTGATGAAATCCAGAGAGATAAATAGTTAATTAGTTCAGCGATTGACAAGGTGACGATGAAGAAAGATAGTATTCCAACTGTCTTGTACGTTGGATCTTGTTGGTTGATGAACTGAGTTGTTCAACTGAAGAAGAACAAAATTCTTTCGTCTAGTCCTTGTAGAATCTGAACTGGAAGTGGATAACGGGAACTCCTCTTGATTTCTGACTATTATGAGGCAATGCATATTTCTTCCTAAGTCTAACACCCATTGATGAGAGAAAACTTCATTTATGGAAATCGTTTTGTGGATTGCAGCATTCAGTGTACTAGATCAGTTTGGAAACTTTAAAAGAACTTGAGAGGGTCTGGAATTTGTGTCCAGGAAGTCATCTTGAAATTTCTAAATGTGATAGAAAGTATGTGGCGCCTATCTAAAGAGTCTGGATGAATGAGTACTTGAGTAGTGATGTGAGAGCAAGTGAAGTTCCATCATAAAGTTACATAAATTCAGTTCCAAGAACCAACAGCTGTACTTAGTATTGCTTCATTTCATCAGCCAAAAAGCTTCTCTTGTTAGGGCACGAGAGAGTTAGTGTTATACTCAAGTTAGTGAAGTTCATCATTAATAGATCGCAATACCAGAATCTGGTAACAAGCAGAAATAGTTGTACTTCAGTTCATCACACAGATGCAGGTCATCAGCCAAAAAAATTTCTTGTTCATCATATGTTGACGGTGAAGCTTACCATAGAAGTTGAACTTATAATCTAGTATAACTAGCTGCTAGAATCTGTTGTTAGTTTTTCCATATGTATGTTATGTGTGACCATCAACCTATTTGACTTCTAACCTCAGAACACATTTTAAGTCTAGCACACACTTGACGATGAGGTTCATAATTAGAATATATCTGCTTAATCAATCACGAAACAGGCTGTTTGATTTTGCTTTGACTTGATAATACATATGAGAATGTGCACTTTGTTTTGTATAAAAGAAACATGGACGTCGCCGCCTTATTCTTGATCTCAATGACATAAACCAGAACCTTTATACCATTTTCTTACTCTTCTTTCATGCCTACGCTAATAACCCTATATTCTTATAATTTGCAGTGACAATCAACAGTGGCCGAGCTTAGCAGAAGACGAGCCAACCGAGGACAGCTCCAAAGAGCTAATGTGAAACTGATGGTTCAAATCACAAATGAAAAAAAAAAAAGGATTCAGACTAACTATGTTTGTAACAAACAAAAAAAAAGTTGTTGAAAACATGATGGTTAGAACTTGTCCATGCACTCTGAGAATGACCAAGCTGTTACCTATCTATTACCTATGCACAGCATCTGAAGAGGTTGAGATTCAGATTTCCTTTTGGAGAAGTTAAAGATTTGATGATGGATCACAAGAAATTGATAGAGAGCAACAACATAGTCAACACTACATTGTGGATTAAGGTTTAAGACTGAGATAGGTAAGAAGCACAAAACTATTCCACTTTTAAGCACTCACAAGAATTGTGTTGGAGACCCAATCATCTTTTACCAGTGAACCTTTGAGCCATTTTATAGAGCCTAGACTGTGTGAGCAACAAACTAACCTCCTCACTTTAACCAATTGACTATCCATCTCGGCATGCAAGAAATAAGTACAGCTTTTCCATTCTACATGTTCTTTGCACTTCCCCTTTTTCTGCCCAATAAAAACTCAGTTTTCAAAACAAATTCATCTTCAATCTTAAACTTTGTGTTCCCTTTGGACAGTGCATGAGAAGCAAGCTTGATCATGAAAGGATTATATGAAGAGGCCAAACCATCACCCCAGAATTCAAACTCGGCATCAACTAGCGGCCATTCTAAAGAAGATGATCCAGAGATAGGTTCCAATGCATTGTCAAACAGTGTTGATCATCATGTCTTGAAGAACTCTGCCTTCTGTTTTCCACTCGGAATGAATCTAAATCTCTTGCGTGCGGTAAGAAAAAGAAGCACCAAGCATTTCAACATCATCTCACACGGCATTATATTTTCTTGATTCTGAACATTAATATTGAGCTTGCATTGTGATGTAATCTCACACGGCATGATCAAAACAAGGCAATGGCAAGCATATTATTTAACAGCCTCATAACTAATAGTACTTAGAAAGATACATTCACTTCATGACAATTGAGATACTAAAAATATGCTGCTAGCTTTTATGGCTATGCTGGTATAGTCAAGAAATTAAGAAGAAAGAACTCAAAGAAGAACAAGCATATAACTCCTAGTCTCCAACTACCAGGCCAGAAGAGGCTAAAATTATCGTCCATTTGGAGAACTTCTCAACACTGTTGCTTTGTTGTGTAAACTCATCTGAATAACTTGTTAATGAAAGGGTATAACCAAAGTAGACGCTTGGCAGAAAAGTTCAATACAATCATGTTACTGGTAGCCTTAGTTCATTGAAAGTAGCTTCTGAAAACAATTTGGCTTATTGTACTGAAATAATTAAGCAGGTTGTGGCAGAGATGGTTGGAACTTTTATCTTGATGTTCTGTGTATGTGGGATCATAGCAAGCACACAACTGCTGAGAGGAGAAGTGGGCCTTATGGAGTATGCATCCACAGCAGGTTTAACAGTAGTGGTTGTGATTTTCTCCATAGGCACCATCTCTGGTGCTCATGTTAACCCTGCTGTCACAGTAGCCTTTGCAACCTTAGGTCATTTCCCATGGTCCAGGGTACTTGATACTTAAACCTCTTGATTTTAATTGTTGGTTAATCATCAAAACTGATGTCTTTTCCTGTATTTTCCACAGGTTCCTCTATACACAATGGCACAAACATTGGGTTCTGTTCTGGCAGCACTCGTTGGAGAGCTTGTTTATGGCATAAAATCAGATCTCATGCTCACCAAACCAGTACAAAGCTGTGTTTCTGCCTTCTGGGTGGAGGTTATAGCAACTTTCATAGTTTTTTTCCTTGCTGCTTCTATGATACATCATGCTCAAGCTGTAAGTAACTCTCCACCTTTATTTACACTAATTTGCGCCTTCAATTTGATCCCCTCTATTTGCTGAACCCAGATTCCTATGCTAGCTAGGAATTCTGAATGTTACATTATGATTTTGGACCTGTCTACTCATTTTCAATTTGTGTCATTTTGGATGCTCTATGTATATGCTCCACTATATAATGCATGTACCTGTTTGGTCTTTTCCAGGTTGGTCCTTTATCTGGGTTTGTTCTTGGCATCGCCATTGGACTAGCTGTGCTAATCACCGGGTATGTACATACATAAAAATGATGAATTTGATACAACTCCTTAGAAATTTCTTACATCCAGCTCTTTCAAATCTCCAAATTGCAGCAACGAAAACGAAACCATCTTCACTTAAGATCATTAAAGTGTGTCATTTTAACTCAAAAGGCCTTCGTGCAATTTAGGGAGACGCTTATGTTTGATTCACGCAATTCTTAACAACCTAATCCCATTTCACATCTTCACCTTATAGAATCTAATTTGGGGATGTATTGCAGGCCTGTTTCAGGAGGATCACTGAACCCAGCAAGGTCCCTCGGACCAGCTATTGTTTCATGGAACTTCAAGGACATTTGGATATACGTTTGTGCCCCAACAATTGGAGCTGTTTCAGGCGCTCTCCTTTTTCAAGTTTTAAAACTTAGAGTCCCACCCTCCAATCCCAGCCTCACCTCCTCTCCTGATACATGTCGACTTGGGTGATCCATAGCCTACGGAGCAAGGTAGTAGTTAGTGCACAAGAACTTGAAGTTGCTGTCATGTACTTCTGTGATATTATGTCAGAACAGACATCAGCTGCAACTAAATTAAGTTCCAAACCACAACTACTACTATCCTAGAATAATTGGTGATGATAGTTTAATTTCTTACCAACTCTCTGAATAAGTAAACGAAAGCTGGGTTGAACAAAGATCGATCTGGTAGATATTTTTTTCCCTCCTATTTGTCATGTAAATACTAAATAGTAGATGAAGTGTTGCGTGTCCATTGATATATATATATATATATATATATATAGATATATATATAGACACACATATATACACACGGAGCCGTTTTAAAGAGGACGTCCGCACAGCCCTTAAAGTGCGGACGTCCCTCCGTTCTCCACCGGATGGCTCCGATAATCGCGCGCCTCCACCCTAACGGACTCTAATAGCGTCCCGGTTACTTTCCCTCTCCGGCGAGATCACCCAAAACTTTAAACAAGATCTATCTCGCCAGAAAAATGGAATTCGGCGGACGCGCCGAGGAGGGAAAGTGATCAGGAACGCTGCTAGAGTCCGCTATGGTGGAGGCGTGCCGTCGTCGAAGTTGTCCGGTGGAGAACGGAGGGACATCTGCACTTTAAGGGCGTGCGGATGTCCGCCTCTGATTCAGACTGTGTGTGTAGGCTTTCTTGGCTAAGGAGGTCCTTATTTATTCTTATGGTGCGGATTTCCATTTTACTCTCACTTTTTAATCGAATTTTCACATCTCCATCGTCAAGTTTTTAGATACTAATTTATAGATCATCTCTATAAAATTTCAGCTAATTTGGTTATCATTAAGGCACTCAAATTCGATTAAACCAATGGATGAACATAATTCTATTAAACTTGAACCGTTTATGTTTATAACAGAAAAACGCAGTTTTGAGTGCCTTAATGATAACCAAATTGGCTGAAATTTTGTAGAGATGGTCTATACATTAGTATCTAAAGACTACACGGTGGAGATATAAAAATTCGATCGAAAATTAACTCTAAAGTGAAAATTCGCACCGTAAGAATAAATAAGAACATCCTTACCCGACAAAGACTATATATATATATATATATATATATATATTTCATATCTGGATCTATGTTGCCCCAAGGTAAAACGAGGGAAACAATTGAAATTCCATCACATAGCCACATAGGCATCCTTGCTCCTAATTTATACTTTTTACAATACTCTATCTTTGAACAAACTATATTCCACTCAATTCTAACCTCAGCTAGGAAATATAAAGGAAGCATGCATGAACAGTTTGTGCGTTTCAGATATGCACGCTAGCTAGCTTGTGTTTTTCTATATCTAAGAAAAAAAAATATCGTCCAAAAAAAAGAAAAAAAATTAAATTAAGAAAATAATTGAGAGTAGCAGCATCTTGTTCCTACCATTGATCACGTACGTACACATAATTATTGAAGCATTCGATAGTTAAATTCTCTAACCTTTTGGAATATATATACACACACGGAGAGGATCCAAAGAGGACGTCTGCACGCCCTTAAAGTGCGGACACCCCTCCGTTCTCCACCGGACGGCTCTGATGACGACGCGCCACCACCCGAGCGGACTCCAGCGGCGTCCCCGATCACTTTCTCTCCCCAGTGAGTTCACCGAATTCCAGTTTTCCGGCGAGATCAATCTTCTGTAAAGTTTTGGGTGGAGGTTGCTGCCCAGACCTTTAAATCGATCTCGCAGGAAAGAGAAAGTGATAAGGACGCCGCTCGAGTCCGCTCGGGTGGAGGAGCGCTGTCGTCGGAGCCGTCCGGTGGAGAACGGAGGGACGTCCGCACTTTAAGGGCTGTGCAGACGTCCTCTTTGGATCCGGACTCCGTATATATATATATAGGGCTTCTTGGCTACAAACGTCCGCACCAATGGTTTTGGTGCGAATTTTCATTTTTGCACCATTTTTAGATCGAATTTCCTCATCTCCACCGTCTAGTATCTAGATAATATTGTGTAAACCATCTCTGCAAAATTTCAGCTAATTTGGTAATCGTTAAGGCCCTCAAACTCGAAAAACAAATGGACAGACTGAATTCTGTCAAACATGAACCGTTCATGTTTATAACAGAAAGGCGCAATTTGAGGGCCTTAACGATTTTTAAATTGGCTGAAATTTTACATAGATGATCTACATAATATTATATAGATACTAGAGGCTGGAGATGAGGAAATTCGATTGAAAAGTGGTGCAAAAATGAAAATTCACACCAAAACCATTGGTGCGGACTTTTGTAATCGGGGACGCTGCTGGAGTCTGCTACGGTGGAGGCGCGCCGTCGTCGGAATCGTCCGGTGGAGAACGGAAGAACGTCCGCACTTTAAGGGAGTGTAGACGTATGCATCTGATCCGGACTATATATATATAGTTAATTGTTTCAAGTTATTTATGTAATGATCTCCAACCCCATGTGGTGGATTACCGCCTAGGAGTGGTTCTGGAGTTCAAGCCAAGTTATTTTTATTAAACTCCTCAATCCCCAGTTGGCGGACTACCGCATAGGAGTGGATCTTGAGTTGATCTATCTGCTTTACTTATTTTGTGAAATGTTTTGTTAATTGTTCCCTATTTTAAAAGATTTGTGTTTTATTTGCTTTTCCTTATCTTTCTTTAATTCTGTTATTCTCTCCAACCAAACATTAAGTCCAGGTCCAAACACTAAGTCTCAAGTGAGGCATGAGCGGTGTAGAGTGAGTTTCGGTCTTTAGGTTTTTAAGTTGAGGTTCTTAAAACCCCTCCTATCTTTTAAATTCGGTCCAATTTTCCTTCAGTTCCCAAAATGAGCCGACTATTTAGATCAAACTCAGTCACTTCTAGTTCATCCAAGTCCTCCCTCAATAGAATCTCAGATATAGTTAATGAAGAACAAATTGAATTTCAGTCAAACGATAACATAGATATGAATGATTGGAATATCCCCATAGTTCCTAGTAACGAAATTTACAAGAAAAAATGGAGTCTTTCTTTATTTAAAAGTGAACACCATATTAAATCTGTTGAACAAATTTATGCCCTTAGTAAACAACATGAAACTTGCCAACTTTTTAGTCCTGAATCAATTAAAAAACATCGCAAAGATGGTCATAATTTTCTCCATATTGGATTAATTCAAACCGGCGTTAGACCTTTAACCAGAAAAGGTCTTAATGCCTCCATTCTCTTATGTTTAAGAGATGCAAGGTTTACTAATTTTAATGACAGTACCCTTAGATTAATTGAGTCCAGTTTGTTTAATGGTCCAGTTCATTTCAATTGTTTCCCCGATTTCACCATTAGCCTCAGTGACCCTCATATATTAAAAGCTTTAACCTTAAATGTTAAAACTTCGGGTTACCACGTTCTTGAAGGAACTCAACCTTTAGCCTTAATTTATAGAATCCATTATAAAGTCACCGGCACAAATATGAACTTTCAAGCCATTAACAAAAGTCTTAAAAATCATACTCTCTTAATTCAAAGCAGTCAAGAAAACGCCAATATTAGTGTTCCACACATAATCAGATGGTCAGACGTCCATCTTCCTTCAGAATGGTCTCTCACTAGTGAGAATCATTCTTCTAATGCACAATATAGTCTTGCCGATTTAGACTGTATTCAACAGTTTAATGATGGCACAGTAAGAATTAATTTTCAAAACTCTAGAATAAGTCAAAACTCAAGAATTCAAGAAATAGGAAATTCTTCCAGACACTCTTTTGCAACTGCTAGACATTCATTTGCTGGTTCCACTATAGCTGAAACAATGTCTAGACGAGATTCTGATTTGGATAAAGAAATTAAAAACATTAGGATTAAAGAATTAGAAGAAGAATTACAAAAGCTCAAAATTAAAAACATCAGAACTAATTCCCAAGTCAGTTATCCAAATTACATAGAAAATGAAACTCAAAATATTTCAGTCACTGATGAAAATCAAACTTCTCCCACTGCTTCTGATTTTTTAGTTACTCCTCCACTAAATCCTCAATTAAGTACACTCACCAAACCTTTCGTAATTAATTATTCTAAATTAGACCAAAATCTTGAGTTAAAAGAAAATATCCTTGGAAGAAATCTTTGTAGGATGAAATTCCCCTTTATAACTCAACGGAAACAATTATTTAGTGATTGGCAAACATTTATGCTTGAAACAGAATCAGAAATTAATTTTCTTGACTTTATAGATCAACTAAACAATCAGAAAATTGTTCAAACATTAACAAAAGCAAAATGGAAAACCTCCACTAGCTCAGTAATTTTTAGTCATCCCCCTGTCGAAACAATAGTAATTGATCATCTTAACAATCCAATCATAGCTTCACCATTTAAAATTGTTGTCGAAGATCTAGAAACTAAGAAAATTAACCCGGAAACTAAAAAAATTATTGAACAAAATAATTATACAAATCAGAGTTTAGTTACCATAGGAGCCCAGCTAGACAAAATTGAAATAAAGGTTCAACATTCTACCGCGATCCACACCAGAAACTCCTTTAGTTCATTTCAGCGAATTAAACAAACCAACCCTTAACCCTACTTCTTCCATTCAAAAGATCGAACGAATGTTAGAAAAATTTAAAACTGAAACACCTGAATCCAGAAGAATTGCCGTAATTCACACCCAACAAACCACTTCATCTGATAGTGATTCTAGTAACACTAGCCAAATTTCAGAATTAAGCCAGATATTTAAAAATTTAAACACGGAATCCTTAAAACTAGATAGAATAGTTCATCTCAAGAAACAACCTTTTAAAACTTGGACAGAACGTCCTCTCCCATTAGATATACAACCTACTAATCATTTTAACAATCAATTCTCAGTTTCTTCCGATAAAACTTATGAATGGAACATTGATAATTTATCAGTACAAGAAATACTAAACAAATTACATCACATGTCTATGGCAGCTAACAGCTATGTCACAAACCATAATTTCAGCCAACCTGAAATCATTGACATATTTTTCATAGGATTTACAGGAATGCTTCATTACTGGTGGGAAAAACATCTCACTCCTGATTCCAGGTCTTCTATTAAACATGCAATCAAACGTGATGAAGATGAGACTCCCATCTTTGATGAATGCACATGAATGAGAATTTTTGATGCTGTCAACACATTATTCTACACAATCATCCAACATTTCATAGGAACCCCTAGTCATATTACTTCCCGAATTCATGATCAACTCAGTAACCTTAGGTGTCCCACCTTAAGTGACTTCAAATGGTACAAAGATGTTTTCATTTCCCGAGTTATGCTTAGAGATGATAGTAACCAACCTTTTTGGAAAGAAAAATTCATAAATGGTCACCCAAAATTGTTTGATCACAAAATCAGACACGTCTTTAGTAATGAAACAGGTCACATTAACTATGATTCTTTAACTTATGGAAATATAATCACAATTATTCAAAAAGAAGGATTAAAAATGTGTATCGATATGAAACTAAATGCTCAAATGAAATCAGATAAGAAAACAGCTAAATATGACCTAGTAAAAAATTTAACCGATAAAGTAATTTTAGGACTTCCTTTCATTACCTTAATTTATCCCTTCGAAACTGAATATGATGGTATTATTACCTACCCTTTTAATGAACCAGTTAAATTTACTTTTCTTTCTAACCCATAAATCCATACTCTAAAAGCATTCTAAGAAAATAATATTTCAAAAATCATTAGTTGCATTCAAGCAAAAAATAAACAAATGGCTTTTCTTCAAGAATAAATTAATTTTAAAAGAATTGAAAACCAACTCCAAAATTCTTCTCTTCAACAAAAAATCAAAACTTTCAAAGAAAAAATAATCAAAGAAATATGTTTTGATATCCCTACTGCCTTTTGGCATAGAAAAAAACACATTGTTTCTCTTCCTTACATCCAAGAATTTAATAAAAAAAATATTCCTACTAAAGCTCGCCCAATCCAAATGAACCATGAAATCATGGATTTCTGTAAAAAAGAGATCAATGATTTACTTAACAAAAACATTACTCGCCATAGTAAATCACCTTGGTCTTGCCCTACCTTCTATGTTCAGAAAAATGTTGAACTAGAAAGAGGAACTCCTCGGTTAGTCATCAATTACAAACCTCTCAATTCAGTCTTAGAATGGATCAGGTATCCCATTCCCAATAAAAGAGACCTCATTAATAGATTAAACAAATCCGTTATCTTTAGTAAATTTGATATGAAATCAGGATTCTGGCAAATCCAAATCAGTAAAACCGATAAATACAAAACCGCATTTGTCACATCTTTTAGCCATTATGAATGGAATGTTATGTCATTCGGCCTAAAATATGCTCCTAGTGAATTCCAAAATATAATGAATGATATTTTTATTCCCTACAGTCATTTTTCCATCGTCTACATTGATGATGTCCTAATCTTTTCACAATCAATAGACCAGCATTGGAAACACTTACACCAATTTTTTCCATAATAAAAAATAATTGTTTAGTTGTTTCTGCCTCAAAAATCAAATTATTTCAAACCAACATTCTCTTTCTTGGATTCAACATTCACCAGCTTTAAGTTAGACCCATCGATAGAGCCATACAATTTGCTGATAAGTTTCCGGACGTCATTTTAGATAAAAATCAATTACAAAGATTTTTAAGATCCTTAAACTATGTAGCCGATTTTTATAAAAATCTTAGGAAACACTGCAAACCTCTACTTGATAGATTACAAAAAAATCCTTCCCCCTGGACTTCAATTCATACGGCCTTAGTCAAAGAAATTAAAAGTCATGTTAAAACTCTACCATGCTTGGGCATCCCTCTTCCCAATTCCTATAAAATAGTAGAAACTGATGCCTCTGAAATTGGTTATAGAGGTATCCTCAAACAACAAACTTCTCCCACTCATCCAGAACAAATTGTTCGCTTTCATTCTGGGGTTTGAAACCCGGCCCAATCAAACTATAGTACTATCAAAAAAGAAATCTTATCAATTGTTTTATGTATTAGTAAATTTCAAGATGATTTATTAAATCAAAAATTTTTAGTCCGAGTTGATTGTAAAAGTGCAAAGGATGTTTTAGAAAAAGATGTTCAAAACATTGCTAGTAAACAAATCTTTGCCCGTTGGCAAGCAATCTTAAGTACTTTTGATTTTGAAATTGCATTCATTAAAGGCAGTGACAACCATATACCAGATTTCCTAACTCGTGAATTTCTACAGGGCATCAAATCATGAAGCCCAGTTCCTCCAAAGGGAGAAATCCCGAAAAGTCAATATTCAAATCATCTCCACCTATTAAAACAGAATCACCTGTGTCAAAACTAAGCATTGTTCCAAGCATTGTTCCTTATGCAGGTCATCCTCATATTCCTTTAGTCAACCAATACAGTGCTCTTCGTAGCACCCTCAGTCCAACTAAACCCAATTACCAGTCAGTTTTAGTAAACTAGTATGATCCCTACAAAACCGGGTACCCTCCGATTAATTATAAAAAAATCATCTCCTTACATTACCAGAACAAAACAGTTCATGTTTTATATTGAACCTTCTCTGAGTCACCTAAAAAATCATGCATCTTTAGTAAAAACATTTTATGGCCCGAATATTCATTATCTTCCAGGAAAACCCTTAGCATTCTATAGAGACATTCTATTCAAATCTCAGTCACTCTCTATTAAACCAATCCATGATCTGAAAGACTCATCTAAAATATTATACCATTCTCTTTACATAATCCGTATTATTTCATTATCCCAATGGGGTGATTCCCCTTCTACTCCTCACAAATGTGAATCCATTATGTTTACCTATCATAAGTACATTGAAGCATGGAGTAAAATCTTTCTCTATCAAACAAAAGATTTCTCCCATTCATGGTTTCTAAATTTTGATCGAAGATTCAATCGCCAATTCCCTATGTGGTTCGGTGATTGGTGGGATAATCACGGTTGCCCTTATGATCTATTACCCTCTGATCTCCAGGATGCAGTCGCAAAATTTCATTCAGTCATGACCTTCATCGACTATGAAAAGAGATTTTCCCCCACTCTCCAGTTCATGGCCAAATATAAAATCCCTTGGATCTTCAAATGGCAATATAAAATTGAAACTGAAAATTATATGGTCCTCAGACAATTCCTAGTCAAATGGTGGGATAAATTCAATTCCGACAGAGTCTTATCCCAGTTCAGTGAAGAATTTTCAGTTAATTCATCCAAATCTGGAACTATCGTTCCTACCCAGTCAACATCTCCAATCCCTCAGATAAAAGCTCAAGCTCCTCAGTTACCATCTTCATCTAAAAACAAAGCCTCCAGTTCATCTTCATCTTCCAAAACAGAAAAATTAAAAGAATTGGCCAAACAATTATTAAAGCAAGCAGCCAGTCTATCATCAGATGAAGAAAGTGAACATTCGCCATCAGAATCATCGACTCATAGTCATCAAAGCTCTCCCAGTCAACCAATCAAGTGGGCAGATTATGAAGATAGTCAAGACCCATATGCCGATTTCCAGTAAAAATAAGACCAGAAAAACATCGCCAGTAATTCAGCAACAAACAGACTACTATCAATGGCAGACATACTATTATTCATCAACAGTAATCTCGTGGCAGACCAATTACTATTCATGAACAGTCAAACTTTTATTATTCATTACTTTTGTAACTCCTATATATAGGAGCCCTCAGTTTCATTGTAAGCAGGCTTTCATTTTTTCTTTTCTCATCTCTTTCTCTCTAGTCAGAACTTCTCTTAGTTAGCTCTTGTACTGAGCATCTATGCTTTTCACCTCATTCATGCATTGATTTAAACCAGTAAGTTGTAAACTCTTTATTCAAGTTTATTTAATAAACTTTTATGCTTATATATATATATATAAATATATATACCGGGCCCTTCCACTACGGAATCTTTTTTTTGACATATATGAGGGATGAATGATTATTCTAACTTTTCGATCACAAAATCACATCTCCACCGTTCAATATGTAGTTCTATATGAGTATATCACTTTTGTAAATTTTCAGAAATTTTGGTGATTGTTAAGGCATTCAAAACTATGATTTATAATTATAAGCATGATCGAACGGTTCAGGTTTGGCAGATTTGGTTCGTTCATTGATTTAATCTTGTTCGACATCTTAACGATCACCAAATTGGCTGAAAATTTGCAGAATTGATCTATATACAAGGACTAACAAACTGAACGGTGGAGATTCAAAAATATAATCGAAAAGTTAGAGTAATCTCTCATCTCTCATATATGTCAAAAAAAAGAATCCAAGGGTCATATATATATATATATATATATATATATATATTATCTGTTCATTGACAAATCTCATATAATTAAGATTGAATCTTCAAATTTTTTATAGATAATGTTATTTTTGAATTCAACTTGGTCATTGCCTGAGATAGAGCCGACCCCTGAGATTCTTGAACACTAGCTCGGTCACTTTCACCCAGACTAAATAATCCAAACCTTGACGTGGAGAAAACCATGAACATCGCATCAATCAAAATCTCTCTCTCTCATCTCCCATAGATATACCTTCCAAAATATCCAAAATAATTAAACAACTTGCCCCAAACTTTGCTCTCAGTGCTCTTTTAAATCCAATAAAAACCATGTTCTTTTGTGTATGTAATTCAAATTACAGACCATAGATTTCCTCATAACATTAGATTAAGCGGCATTGTATAGGAGACGAGCATTAAGATCCAAGTGCCTAAGACAAGGTTTTGGGTTCCATACACCCTGGGATGATTACATTAAGCTCCAGTTTAGTCCATCCTCGTTGGATGATTTAACCTTTAATCACCTGTCTTGTCTCCCATTTGCTTTCGTTGGAATATAGTAACCCAAAGTGGTATTGCAGTGCCACAAATTATTGTTGAGATTTTTATTGTCTTGATGGGGAGTGGTTTCCAACTTCGGTGTTTTTGTGTTTTTGCTCTTTTATTTTATCTGGAAGCAGCTGGGGGTGTTTTCATCTTTATAGTAAAGTTCAGTTCTCACCAGGAATGGATCGAGCCAAGTCATACCAACCATTTTTATACACCCCGAACTTAGTATTATTTTTATGTTGTAGTTTCTTATTTAAAGGTAGAAAATTAATTTGGGAGTTGTGTTACTATTTCTGGTTAGAGGTGGTTTAGTTGAGTTAGCGGGTTTATAGTTACCCGAATATGAGTTTTTAAATGAGGAGTAGCTAAAATAATATCAATTCTATATCTGGGTGAGTGTGTTAAGTGGGAAACCTATTATTTTCGGTGAAGGAGGAAGAAAAAACAGAAAACCACCCCTCACTTTCTCTCTCCCCAAGCCCGACCCTGAGCCTAACCCGTCCGACTGTCCTCCGACCACGCCTGGCGGCCGTACCGGTCATGTTTGACAGCTAGGACGCCGCTCGTCCAGCCTAGGGAGGTTATCGGCTCAAGATCGCCGGCGATGGGGGGCGATGACTCCACTCCCGTCGCGTGTTCTGCCCTAGCCGGAACTCATTTTTTTCGGCCACCAATTCCAGCGATTCTTGGGGGGTTTTGTAGCTCTTTGATTGGCTAATCAACCATCCAAGAGTGGTAGAACGACTTGGAGTCTAGTACAAATCGAAACCTAGGGTGTTCTTGAACTTTGGAGGTATTTTCCGGCCAACTTCTTGATTTCTAGGTTTATTTCTAGTTATGATTGTTGTTATGCTTGTTGAGAGGAAGAGATTGACATATGCCTTGTTAATTTTGGTTGAAGTTAGTATGGTGAGGATGACTAACTGCCACTGCCGGCGGTTGCTGCCAGTTTTGGTGGGGGGTTTTGAGGAATGTTGGATGATTTCTAGAAGGGATTAATGTTGATTTAGTATACGTGATTTTATTTGGTGATGGTTGTTTGGAATTAGGAAGATGTGTCAGAATTAGTATTGGGATGAGAGGATTTGAGGAGGCTAATTAGTTTGGTTCATTATATTTTACACTAGAGCTCCTTGTCGGATTGTAGGGAGTTGGTGGTAAGGTAGATCTATAAGTAGATTTTGGAAAGTTTGGGTGAGTAAGAATAATGCTAGGATGGTTTTTTTTTGTAATTGATAAATGTGTGATTTTAGTGTCGGGCCTTAAATCTCATTTTGTACAGGACGAGAGGAGACACCACGTGAGGAGGGCTCTGACCGACATCAGGCTTAGCCGCCTATATTGTGAGTGGACATTGTGGTTTTAATAAAATGCATGCATGGTTTTATAAGTGGTTCATTATACTTTCCAAGCTTAAATTATGATTTTCACTTTTGGATTTGAGATTTACATCAAGGATTGGAGGTTTGAGATATGTTGTTTATTTGGCTTAATTATTACATTGAGCATTTCAACGTGTAAGACACGTTATTAAATTTAATTTATTTCTTTTCTCTTGAAATTTTCCGAGTACGGTTAGGAATCGTACATAAGCTTTTAATATGAGTTTCGGGGAAACTCACATAAATTTATATTTTTCCTTCTTATGCCATATTTGTTGGATTATATGATGTCAATGCTAGCATGTCGTTCCACCTTTCGAGGTGATGTGACTTCCACGTTTCAAATGGAGTCACTCAAGCCCTTTCCACCCTAGTGGTGATGTGATGTTGCCGGCGGCATAACGCAAGCCCTGTGCCCTATCCGTCAACTCGATGTGAAGGTACAGGGAGTATGGGAGTACTATGCCTGGGAGGCAATCGTCTATGAGACTCACTTATATGGCCATATAGATTTCCTTATTTGAGTTGTAAATTTGACTAGCGGGGCTAGTCCATTATTTTTGGGAGCTTTTCATATGAGAGGTGTTTATTTCTTTTTCTTGTTATTTTACGGCTAGTGGGGCTAGTGTGAATTTTTAATGAGCTTACTATTTTTCTTGCATGCATTGAAATTTCTATTTCCGTCTAAAAGGAAAAGCATATCAAATTAGATTTCGTACAAGTTCGTTCTTGGATACTTATTAATTAGTTTATTTTTCGTCCACTCACACTAACGTTTCAAATGTTTTTTCCTGGGCCCTTTTGTTTTCAAATGCCCAGATTATAGAGTTCATGTTCGGCTTCACTAGGAGTTGAGGCATAGTATCTCCCGCTGCACCTTGTTGATCATAGGTTACCTAATAACCTATGTGTAGTTATTTTATTTTTCTTCCTGTAGTGCTCTGATAACCGTGGGGATATGTAAATTTAGTTGGAATTGTTTTTTAAGGGTTATGACTCAAGTAGAGAGTTTAACTTTGGTTGATGTTCTTGTTTAAGTAATAAAGTTGAATTGTTGGTTTGGGTTGTTTGAGTGCTATTTTCGGACGAAGGGATCCAGGAGATCTGGTTTATTGATTTAGTAAAAATATTCTTGATTTTTCTCGCATGTTGGGTTGTCTATTTTTAGAGGAGATTATGCCGAAATTTTGGTATGATATCTTTTAGAGTGGACCCCGCAAGACTTGCCTATTTTCCTGTGTATTTTCGGGGCGGGTCTTGTCAATTCTTCTTCCTTGAAAGTCTTTGGATAATTCATGTTAGAGCTTTATCTAAGTATGTTAGGGTAGAAAATAACAAACCTAAATGGGTATGAAGAATTTTATTTTCCATTTGTAGATCGTATATTTTACCTCACACACACGTGAATCACAGTTAGCACAGAAAGACAATTGCATCAAAACCTTCAAAACCTAATCATCTAATTAACTTCAAGCTCAGGCCATGGGCATCCCCGAGCCGTTCCGAGAGCACCGTCGAGCTGAAGAGCAGCTTGTTCAAAACTCTCAAGCTCGGATCGCTGTTCGGGCTTTGGAACCTGTTCAATATCTACAACAAGCTGGTAGGGTTTTGTTGCTTTTGTTTATAATTCGTATTCAAAATGTGGATTTTTGCTTGGGTATGGTGAATTGAAACTATGGAACTTGTTCACTATAATTTCAGAACAGTTTTAATAGAAATCAGATATGATTTTTTGCTCGATAAAAAGTGATAAGTGAAACAAGATGAAAAATATATATTTGATTTTGTTGTTGAATGACTGCAACTATAATTGGATTTGGGAAGGCCGAGTGTTTTGTTTTGTTAAAAAGTGATTAGAAAGGGATATGAGGTTTAATGATTTTAAAATCTAGCATGCAATTTGTGTTGATGCTTTATCCGTAGCATTTTCTTATGAATTGAAGTATTGAACAATAGTGTGTTCATGTCATTTACACGTCCTGAAGGTGTTCTCGTACTCAACAACTTTTAAACATAAGAAAATGAAGGTGTTCTCAATAGGGACCTGAAGGTGTTCTCGTACTCAACAATAAATTAGCATCTCTAATAAAAGTTGTTGAGTACGAGCTTCTAAAATCTTGATTTGTGTTTTTGTGATTTCATATAGATTTGGTGAAACTGTTGCACAAATCCAAGTACTTGAATAGATTTGTGTTAATTATACATACTAGATTCCCAATTGTGCACCTACCGATTTTATCTTTCATAAGTGCACATACTGGAAATTGTCAAAGAAGAAATGGATGGAAATGTATAGCTAGGCATCTTAAGAGCATCTCTCATCATTCATGTATACTACCTCGAATAGGAGGTTATACTGACCTCAATAGGGACTTGTTATAAGTGACTAAAGCACACAGTTAAGTTCAAGGGTCATACTGCCCCTAGTAAGAGGTCATGCTAACCCCAATAGGAGGTCCTACTCACCCATATAAGAGATCTTACTTACCCCAATAGAAGGTCCTACTGACCCCAATAGGTGGTCATACTGCCCCAAATAGGGACTTGTTATAAGTGACTGAAGCACACAGTTAAATTTAAGGGTCATACTGCCCCCAGTAGGAGGTCCTACTAACCCCAATAGGTGGTCATACTGCCTCCAATAGACCTTTTGACACACCCCCTACTGCCCCCAATTGACTTCCTGACAAACTTTTTATTGCCCCCAATACACCCCCTACTGCCTCTAATAGACACCATATCGTCAGAATCCGGTCAACGGCCGCCGGACAGACTTCATATTAGCCCCAATAGACCCTCTACTGCCCCCAATAGACATATTATTACTGGAATCCAGTCAACATCCCCTGGAACCCGGTCAACCTTCGTGGGAATCCAGTCAACGGTCCCCACAGCCCGGTCAACGGCCCCCGGAGTCCGGTCAACGTTATTAGTCGTGGGAATCCGGTCATAAAAACTTTATTTTATAATAGATTCTTATAATGGTTTATTGTAGTTTATTTAATTCATTTAAGGTATAATTGTCTTTCTGCTGTTTAAGTTGACTCTTGGGGAATTTTGAAATCTGATTTTGTTATTGAGAATAAAATTCTTAAAATTAGGACTAGTGGGCATTATCCCTATAAAATAGAAACTAAATAATTATAGATCGCTTAATATGGCATGAAACGCTATATGCTAGACTTTAGCAAGATTTTATCAGCAGTACTGGCACGTTGTTGGTGATGATATCAATGAGGTATGTCTGAAGGTTTTGAACGAAGCGGCTGAGCTGAATGAGCTTAATCATTCCTTGATTGCATTGATTCCAAAGATTGAGAATCCACAACAGGTGACTGATTTCAAGCCGATAAGTTTGTGCAATGTTATTTATAAGCTTATTTCGAAGACTATTGTCAACCGCATGAAAGCAGTATTGCCGGAAGTTATCTCTCAATATCAAAGCGCGTTCGTGCCAGGGAGGTGCATCCATGATAATGTCATAACAGCTTTTGAAGTGATTCACTCCATCAAAGCTAAGCTAGCTGGAGACGTGCCTCATTGTGTCCTCAAGTTGGACATTAGTAAGGCATATGATCGAGTGGAGTGGGTCTTCCTTCAAGGGGTGTTACAAAAATTGGGTTTCAAGGCCTAATGGGTTGATTTAATAATGAGGTGTGTGACATCTGTTTCCTTCAGTGTGTTGTGGAATGGTAAGGCAGTGGGCAGGATAACACCATCTCGGGGGCTGAGGCAAGGTGACCCTTTGTCACCTTACTTATTTTTAATGGTATCGGAGGGCCTAACTGGATTGTTTCAGAAGGCTGATAGAGAGGGATTCATCCATGGTGTCAAGGCTGCAGCGGAAGCACCAGTCATCTCTCATCTCTTATTTGTTGACGATAGTTTATTGTTCAGCAGAGCTCACATATAAGAGGTAATTCATATTAAACAGTGCTTACTTCTTTATGAGAATGCCGTGGGACAAAAGATCATTTTTCAAAAGTCGGCCATTGCTTTTGGACCTGGAATTTCTTATCAGAATAAAGCAGAATTATCTCAAATGTTAGGTGTTCCAATTGTAGAGTGTCATGAAAGGTATTTGGGGCTCCTAACAACGGCATGTAGAAGTAAGAAAAGTATGTTCAAGAATATAGACAAGCGAATGGAGTCACATTTACAGGGTTGGCAATCAAAATTACTCTCCAAAGCTGGAAAGTTTGTTCTTGTAAAGGCAGTGCCACAGGCTATTCCTGCTTACTCCATGTCTATTTTCAAACTTCCAAAAGGAGTATGGTGTAGCTTCCAAACTAAAGTAGCTAAATTTTGGTGGGAAAAGCAAGGGAACAAGAGAGGCCTTCGATCACTAGTGTAAATGGGATCTGCTATGTAGAAATAAAAAGGATGGAGGTTTGGGTTTCAGAGACTTGGAGGTTTTCAACCAAGCTTTGCTGGCTAAAACTGTGTGGAGGATTGTTCTGTGTCCAGATTCGATGGTTAACAAAGTGATTCATGCAAAATATGTCGGTAATGGTGACTGGGCAGCAGCAGGGATAGGTGTTAAACCTTCTCAAGTGTGGAGAGGTTTAGTTTGGGGGAAAGAATTATTATGTGCAGGTATTCGCTGGAGAATCGGTTCAGGTGAGTCAGTTAAGATATGGGGAGATAAATGGCTGCCGGCACCATGGTCTTTCAAAATGGTAACTCCTTGTTTCATGGATCCAAATGCAACGGTCAATCTCCTCGTGAATTTCCCAGGTATGTGGAATACTTGTTTTATTAAACAATATTTTTTACCGGTTGATGTTGAGAAAATTTTAGCAGTTCCTTTATGTGGTGGTAGTATAGGAGATGTGGCTGTGTGGCATTTTAATGAAAATGGCAGATATTCTGTGAAATCTGGTTATTGGTTTGGGATGGAGTTGAGGAGGTTGGAGGAGGGATCAAGTAGTGGTAGTGGGCATGATACTTCAAACTCCACAAATATTTGGAGTCTTATTTGGGATCTATCAGTTCCTAAAAAAGTCAAGTTTTTCTTATGGAGAGCTTGTCATGGTTTCCTACCAAGTGCTGAGCGTTTGTTTAAGCGCAAGATTCGTTCTCATGGTGGGTGTGAAAGATGTGGAGACCGGGAGAAATCTGTCATTCATAGTTTGTGGTATTGTCAGGTGGCTAGAAAGATATGAAAATGTAGCCCATGGAGGGAGGTGCATAAGCAGTGGCTGGTTTATTGTTTTGCGGATTTGCTGAGTTTAGTAGCTATGGATGGGGACATGGAAAAAACAATATTATTTGCTTTGTTATGCTGGTGGATCTGGAAGGATAGAAATGAGGTGCTTCATGGAAAAAGAGGTATGGATCCAAGGAAAATTTTTGAGAAGTGTATGGATTGGCAATGTGAAATAGCAAGGGTGGAGCTGGAACATAAAAACTCCTTGAGAGGTAGTGTTCGTGAGAGGGAGAAGGTAAGTGAGAATGGGGAAGATGGGAACAATAACTTGTCTGAACAGGTGACCACTTTGTTTTTTTATGGTGCATGTGATTGCAAGGCTGGTGTGGCTGGTTTGGGAGCAATAATAATGAGTGAGTCTGGTAATCAGTTGGGAGCTTTAGCCTTTCCTCGTACTGCTATTTTTAAACCACACATAATTGAAGCTTTGGCTCTTTGGTATGGTATGAAACTCAGTAAACAGGTTGGTGTTTCTAAACTAACTATTGTTGGGGATGTAGTCAATGTAATCCATGCTATTGGTCAAAGTGGCCTTGATTTGAGCGATATTGGAGGAGTTATGGATGCAATCCGTAGCCTAAAATCGGAGTTTGAATGGATTTCATAGAAGCATGTAAGGAAGCGTAAGAATCAAATTGCGCATACCCTTGCTAGAAGAGCTTTGAACACTACAAAAAAGAATTCAGTTAGCCACTAACATTTGCCACGTCAAATCTTTGTCGTCGCCGTTGGTCCAATATTTGCGACGGCACAGCGACGGGAGTCACACCGTCACTAAATTTATACCATTTTGTAACGGCAAACGTACGCCGTTGCAACCTTTATTATCAATTGCAATGGCAACTTATCGCCGTGGCTTAAAATTGAAATTATTGTACTAAGTGGCAACTCAACTCGACCTAGCCGTCTCTCTCTTACTTATCTCTAACTCTTGGAGAGAGAAAGTAGATCTCAGTGTATCCTCCTCCTTCTCTCTGGTATTGATCTTCTGCTCCTCCACCAACACTGTACATTGGTCGCCGACAAGTTCAAACCAACCTCACACGAGTTCACCGATTGCCGACGAGTTCAAACCAACCTCCCACGAGTTCACCGGTCGCCGACGAGTTCAAACCAACCTCCCACGAGTTCACCGGTCACCGACGAGTTCAAACCAACCTCACATGAGTTCACCGGTCGCCGACGTGTTCAAACCAACCTCCCACGAGTTTATCGGTAGCCGACGAACTCAAACCAACCTCCCACGAGTTCACCGGTGAGTTCCATTGATTCGTTATTAGGGCTGAAACTGGGTTTCCAGTTTGGGTTTTCTCTCACAATTCTATACAAGATTCTATCATTTTTTTTCTCCCCAACACAAATTGGGAATTTTGAGACAGGATACCTGGTGGTGTGCAAGGAATTTTGATAGTGAAGGTAAGTTAGAAATTATTTTCTTTTTGGAACTTCTTAGAAATGGATATATGAATGCAATCAGTAAGACTTCTGTGTTTTATTGATTTTTCCTATGTTAATAATACAAGCCGTTCTATTCTCATTTCACATTACACTGATATTTTTTTCGAGCTTTATAGACATTTTCTCAAGCCGTAAACAATTCAGCTAAACTTTATTTATCATCAACAGAGTACATTGCGGATGTAACTTAAAGATAGTTAACACTAGTGGTAATATATAAAAGGGAAATAATCTGGTACAGCCAAGTTTTGGAGTTCTCAGTTTCTTGTGCTTGTAGGATTTCTTGGTGATAATGGCGTTTGGATTTTAAATAGAATTGCTTATGTGCAGGCAAGAAAAAATTGGAACGAGTCAACCCTTAGCAGGATTGTGCAATTGACAGAAGAAACGCAGTTAAATAAACCAAAGCTCCATAGATGGTTAGATCAGTTCCGCAAGCAATACTGAAATATAGTTGTAGTTTTATTGGTAGCTGTTGCTCTACTTGGTCCATTCCTGTTCAAGTGGCTATTCATTGGTACAACAGGTAGTCTAACAATACCTTTTCGTACTCTTGTTTTTAAATAGCTAATTGAATAGGGAAAAGGTTCCAATATATACGTTTATAATTGCTGCCATTGTGATTAATAAAGCGCCTTAGGATTGTTGGGCCAGCTATTTTCAGTACCACCAGCAATTTTTGGGCATCTATTGTGTAAATATGTATATTGGCCAGAATTGATACTCTTTCCGGTTTCTGAAGACGAAGTAGGGGTTCATAATCAAAATTTCTACATTCATTGGTAGCGTATTGAGTTCTACATACAAGTTCATACTAATTGTGTTGTACTTTTATGTTAAAAAAAAAAAAAAGGAATCAGATGCTAAAAACTAAAAAAAAAACTGGGTTATAGTTATGATGTAAGATTGAGTTGAGTACTATGGGATGGTAGATCCAAGTGCTGCATCAATAATGTGATTTGTTTGTTACAGAAACCCAAAGAAGGTGCCATGTCAAAGTGAAGCCAATATAGTCTATGATTGCTGGAAGTTGAGCTGAATAGCCAATATAGTCTATTTGGTTGATGTGTGATAATTGATGTACATGTTATTAGTACTTTGCTAGTTAGTTTTTGGGATTGATTTGAGCTCTAATATTGGGGTTGTAAGAAGAAGATGATCTGGCTTAGTGGTGAGGGCTGGGAAGGCTGCCCTGTGTCTAACCAAGAGAAACAGGTCTCAGAAATGATATCTAATAGCTGATATTGTGTTTTGCATATTACTTGTGTTTTGCTAGCTCTTTGTATGAAGTCATTTTTAATTTTTTCCTTGAATGCATTCACACACAAATTTTGACAGATAACCATTGAGTAAATGCTATTTCTCTAGGTTTTCCCCTTATGGACACAATTTCTAACATAGTTCTTTTATAGGGTGCTAATGGAAATGGTGGATTTACAATTACCAAAACCTTGGGCGAATTGGAGCCGGTTCCAGTGGTTTGTTGCATCTCGACTGAGTATTGAAGGAGTTTGGGTCTGCCTTGGTTGGATTTGGTAAAGGTAAGGATGTTTTAACCTTAGAGCCTTTAAATTCGTAATTTTGGTGATGTTATAGATGTTTGATTGGGTTATTGGTTTATTTAAGGACAAAGGAGGAGCTTTGGAGGCCTCGAGTTCGGTTGTGGAAGCTTTGGCTTAGTTGGTTGCACTTAGTTGGTTTTGTGTTTGTGTCAAGGAGCTAATTGGTAAAAACAGTTAGAGTTTGATGTGTTTGTATTGATAGTTTTGATGTAAGATTGGTAGTAATTTTGAGAGATTTAATTCAGTGTAACAATTCTTTTTCTAATATGTTTAATTTCTTTTTGCACAGCTTTTGTCAAAAAAAAAAATTCTGGCAAGCTAATATGCTTGTCAGATATTTTTTTTTTAATTCATAAATATAACTTTGCGACGGCCTTTGCTGTCGCTGCATGCCGTCGCTACCATTTGGCGACGGCTCGTTGCTGTAGCCAAAAGCAACGGCCACGCCCTCAACGGCGACGGAAAAAATGCCGTCGCTAAACCGTCGCCGTTGCTCTTTAGCGACGGCAAGGTGGCTTTTGGCGACGGCATTTTGCCGTGGCTAATTGAATTTTTTTTTGTAGTGGAAGATGGATCAAGCTTTGCTTTGCTTTGATTCTGGGCCACCCTGGCTCCAGGAGCTTATTGCCAAGTGTCATAGAGTTTAGTTGCGGGTCTCTCTTTTGAGATATACCCTTATTGATGTATTTATGATTTTTCTTATCAATAAAGTCTATTTCAAATAAAAAAAAAAAACTCCCCTCGATCCACTTAGGGTTCATCATCATTGCTAGGGCTGTACTTTTCACATTTGTCTTGGCTAAACCCTAATGATGTCACTAGTGCTAGTTATGATCATCTCCAAGACTCTAATATCGGGGAGAAAATGTGAAAGAATGAAAGCAATTATATATGTATCAGAAATTCAGATGGGACAAAGTAGATAATAAGTACTAGCCAAAGTTATCTCAAAGGATTTGAGATAATATTCCATTATGAACATATATTGGTATACATTGACATTTCAATCAAGCAGCTAGTTGGTCCCCAAATAAGCACTACTGGCTCTTGTGCATTGTGTTTTCTGTGTACATACAACGAAAATTCTTCTACGCACCAAGGTGTAAGCGAACTGAGTAACTAATATGCAATATTGTGATCCGGTTATCCACGTCGCATTATCATGCATGTATTTTAATACCGTTAACAAAATTAAAACAAAAAAAATTAGTCTTAAGTGTTTCCAACATAGGAGGTGAGGACCTGAGGTCGAATAAGATGTGCTCTTATTATGACGTTTAATTTGATCAGATCAAAAATGAAAATGAAATGAAGGAATTTATGGTCACTAGCCTTCATTCGGTCTTCGCATACAATGATTTAAAGACTTATACATTAATGATGCAAGTGCATCTTGGTGCGTAGAATCTGCTCTGGTACATACGAAACCAATAGGCCATTGAGGCATGAGGTATATGAATCTTTCACCTTGAATCGATCACTTGTGATGAATTTGGAAGGTATCTCATGGTCAATGAAAAAGGAAGATTGTGAGTTCAGATAGTTGGATACGATATTTCATACAGAAATTAAAGAAACGAAAATGAGATATTATATAGGGTAAAAATTATAAATGACCCCCCCGCCGTAGTTTGATGTCATGATTATGTTTGCCCTCGTTGTTTAAAAATGTTAAATTTTGGTTTTCGTATTTTATATGTCAATTAATTTTAGTCCAATTATAACATTTCGTCTAACATTATTAATGAAGTTATCACATGTCTTTCATATGCTTGGTTAATTTTGTGTTTTACTTGCATTATGCGTGTTAATAATAGTGGTTGAGCGAAACCCCAGCTAAACATTTTCATCAGATCCAAGGGTACTGGATATCTCTTTATATGATTGTGGCCACATATGCGTTGCCACTAGCTAGCTAGGGTTTAGTCCCACCAACATGAACAAAACCATCATTCTCATTATTCTTTCACTTTAATTATCATGGGGTTACAAGAAAAAAAAAAAAAACAAATTTATCTGGGCGTTCATTTTACTTGAGATTATTGGGGTTACAATTGGGGTTTGATTCTTTCTGTTAAAGTAGATCGAATCGCAGAGATGAAGCTTTCCAAATGTTGATACTACCACATTTCTTCACGCAAGCTTCTTATATTTGCTAGTGGAAAAGTAAATAGCCCTACTTCATATGCTGTTCTTGTCAATATTGCGACTTTAGTTCCACCTGTCTGACGATTCCAATATCTCTCTAGCTATATTAAACTTGCTGATATATATATATATATATATATATAGATATTTATATTTTATCATGTCGTCTCGTTCAAAGCTGATCCATTAAAAGAGAAGAAAACTAAAACTAATCAAACAAAGAGGAGGAGGAGGAGGATGGAAGTGAAACACTGAAAGAGATCGATCTGATCAATCTTATATTCATAGTGAATTTGTGATCGTTACACATGTTTTTACCACAGATAGTTAACCCTAGCTAGGATTTGTAATAAGGAAACTGCAAAAATCTGAGAATCTGATCCAATAACATTGGAAATTTGGACCACGTACGTATGCATGCGTATCCGCTGGTCCCGTAGCATGCCTCCTCTCTTTTCCATGCCAATAATTGGGTTTTTTTTTTTTTTATGTAATTGATTCATCATTTATCCAAAGAAAAATACGATTAATAATGTGTATACTTTTTTCTTTTTTTCTTTTACCAAATGGAACTTCATTGCTCATGGAACTGCATAAAATTCGAGATCAACGTTTTGGACCCCTTTAGTTCTTGATGATCTTCCAACTTTTCTAATTAAGATATTAATGTACGTCAGAAGATTATGTTAGAGCATTTCATTCCTCATACATACCAAAAATAAGTTGAGATTGTAGTCTAATCAGCATCGACGAGGTTCAAACCTGGTATGAAAATTCCTCACCTAAATTCTTAACAACCTGACCACTTAAGGGGGTTTAGTTTCTTGATCTTTAACGATATATATATATATATATATATATATATATATATCTGGAATAATATGAAAAATGTTAATTCAATGGATGTACATACGCGAAAATCAATTCAAACATGAAGACAAGGATCTGAAAATACATTGATGATGTCTTCATTTCTTCTCGGCTAGAAACTAAAACCACTTGGTTGGTGATGGCGACATGATGAGAGATGTAGCTAGCCACATCAAAAACACAGTCTCTGATTAATTTGTATTGATTTTATCCGCTTTGCTCGATCGAGTAACAGAAGAAATCATCGGCATACAGATGTAGCTACGTACGCTGACAAATCTGGAAGAATCCACATACAGTATATTAGCAGACAAGAAAGAATACAAGAGACTGATCTAGAAGATAGAACCAGCACAAGTAGCTGGTTCATGCAAATTTCAACTTTGCTTCTGAAGCTTTTCTTGCTCATGTATGGAGTTATATTTATGGCGATGGTGCTGCTGCATTTTTCTCAGATCATAGACAGTAAAAGTAATAATATTCCAATAATATCATGAAAAATTACTGTGGAGACTGGAGAGGAAACTAATAGTCGTGTCGATGGGTAGGACAAAAACTATCTGTGGGATTTGGTCGAGGATTTGGTGCTGATAAGAGTGATAACATGCAAAACCAGGGGCGTCACTGTTAACATTTTGTTTCTGTTCATAATGGAATATTAATCACTCTGTTTTATGTTCTTCTTCTTTCCCTTTCCGGGAACTAGCTCGATAGGTTTTTATTTCTGAGATTCTTCTCTTTCTGGCTTGTTAAAGAAGAATTTTTCTTTTCTCTCTGTAAATGGAGTTGCAGAAGAACAAATTGTTTAACCTGCATTACTTTAGTAGGCATGACGAGATAGATCTCTAAGTTAAAATCAAAGTGGCTGCTTATCATGAAGTAAAAAAAGTGAGACCTCTAGCTTTGAGGGTATATTCTCAATTGTCACATTTTGCAGTGACAAATGTAAAGGAAGAGCACTTTGCATGGTAAAATTGATACTTGCAATGTTAGATTGAGGCTTAAGATTATAACACGAAGAGGGAATAATGCTTTTCCCTGTAACATGTCTCATCTGATCAAATATAAAACATGTCCAAATATGATACGACCTAATTTGATAAGTACCCTCCATTTTGTACCAAAGCTAGCTTTCCTTTTCATGAAAACCAAATTTCTTTATAATCGATTTCGGTAGAATATATTTAGTGGCTTAGTGCTATATATGTTTATCTCCTTAAACCCTAGCTGCACATGCAAGCAGCTAACTTGGTTTAATATTACTTGATTACCTCCTACAAGTAGAAGTTTTGCCAACAGAGTTAGCTTAGTCTACCACGGGCCACCCATGGTTTTGGAACATAGAAGCTAGTTTGGACCCGTCTATTATTTGTTTCTTTTAGTAAATATTTATTAAGATTAATAATGAGTAGATTAGAGAATAACTTGTTGGTGTTTAAGAAAATTATATTTTCGTCCTTCTGTTATGTGTCTTGCCCTAATACACGTAGGATTGGTTAATCCAGTTTCCTTATTAGAATAGATTACAGTTGATAGAACTTCTAGATTCTTCGGGAGACTCTATGTAATGCCTATAAATAGGCATTTCTATCAATGAATGAGTAGACCGTTATTCTCGTTATCTTTTCTCCTTCAACAGTTGGAACTAATTCTGACATTTCATCTCGCATTTATCGAGAACTCACAAATATTTAGAGTGTTTCTATACGTATACACTGTTTATTTTCAATGTCTTACTCTTCTTATGATGAATACCGCTGTGCAATTTTCTTTTTTTTTAAAAAAAAAATGAAAAACAATCCGTCAACACTGAATTTGTCAGTAATTCGGTAAAATCAAAATGCCGGAGAAAATACTATTTTTCCGAAGTTGTTTCGCTTCCGAGGTAACACCTCCTATAATTCTGCAATAAAATCACCGGAAGATGCTAAAAAGGGTAAAACTCCAGTAACACCACCTATAAAGTAAATAAACAAATTTCTCCGGATGACTCATCTCTTTGTTTCTTGACGTGGCACGACATAATTGGTTCAACAGTTGAAAGAACTGGGAAACATCCACACGCTTCCGCACCGGATACCGTAACCCCCTTTCTCACTCAGTCCGCCCTTCAGCTTCAGTTTGGCCTGACATGTATTAAACCTCCTCCGCCGGGCCCCGCCTCACCTCTGGAATCATCGCCACCTTCCTTGGGTCCCACCACCACATGCCTCCTCGTCCTTCATTGGACTACTCCTCCCTAGATTAAAAAAAATTAAAAGATAAAAAATAAAACAGTAAAAGCTCGCAAGCGTCTGAAAATAACGAGAATACCCTCAGTCCCTTCCCTATAAATCAAATCCTCCCCCGACTTGCAAATGATCCCATCACTTCTTGTCCGAGCTTCCTCTTTATCAAAATCCCCCTCTCAAAAGGGAAGTAGCATCTTCGTTTTCTATATTAGTTAGTCATGTTGGGAGTGTTCAGCAGCGCGATCGTGTCGCCGCCAGACGAGCTCGTCGCCGCCGGCAGCCGCACCCCGTCGCCGAAGATGACGGCGAATGCGCTGATCAACCGCTTCTGCCAGAGCAATGCCTCCGCCGTCTCCGTGCATGTCGGCGACCACGTCCAGCTGGCCTACAGCCACGACAACGAGTCCGTGATACAACCGAGGTATGTATCTTATGATTCTTATCATATAACCGCTCGCCGGAAAATAACACTGTTTACGAGCTTTTCAGCTTTCTGGAGTAGTTAACTTATCCGGCGCCGTTTACTGCTTAGCTAGATTGTTTTATCCATTTTCGTTATCAAACTTAAGACTAAAAATCCATTAGAAGATTAGTAGAAACTTTATTTTTCTATATATCAGGTCTCGTAGTCCTGTACATGATTTTTGATATTGTTCGTGTGTTGGAGATTGAAATCTGAACCTACCGGCATCATAGTTAGAGAATCATTCGAACCAAACATGAAAATTAAATCACGGTGGTCGTTGATCTGATGACGATGATCTGCTCCGGGATCGCCAATAGAAAATTTTGGCAGGGAGGTGACGTGATGGGTGTGTCTCTCATGACCGCCACGATGCTTATCATGTTGACTTGACTGTCCTCGAATGGACCACGCTCAACATGATTTCGCCACGTGGCACACCATCATAAATATTATTTTGTCGTCTTGCCTTAATTTCACTGCAAATCCATGAATTTCTGCTCCCCATTTTGTTTTTCAATTTATGATAGATATTTGAAAACAAAAAAAGATTTTTTTTTTCTTCATAAAAATTAGAGAGTATCTTCAGTACACGACGTGTATCTTCACATACATACATAGATGGTCAGGATTAGAGGAAATAATATAGAAACATGGTGGTTAAATATATGAATTGTTATAAATGGTTAAGATTGTGTCGTGTAAATACACGTCGTGCATACAAGAATTTCCATAAAAATTATTTTTTGAATTACGAAAAAAAGGTAGCCAGCAATATTGCCCCGTTTGGTGGGAATTTGGCTTCTCTAATGGTTATTCTTATTTCATCTAATGGTTATAAGACATTTAAATAAATCCAGACAACTTAAATCTAAGCAAAGAATCCGGATACATTTCGTTAATGTCTTGTTCAGTTTCATAGTGCTCACCCAGAAATATTGGGAAAGACTGCTGTGACAATGAGGATGACCTAGGTCGGGCCTACATAAGTGTGGCATTGATACAGTGGATGATGTTGGTTCTATTCAATTATTCGGGTGTATTTACTGGAATATGCATTTACTTGAAAAAGAATATAAAAATTTGTGACATCAAGACAAGTTAGTATCTTTCCAATTGTATTTCTAAAAACCAATTATTGTGATAATCTGAGTCATAGTGACAACAGATCGGAGGACAGTAGAGTTTACTTGCAATTTTATAAACCGGTTGTATACAATTATGTGTATGTTTGATTAAAATATGTGGTTAAGGTTGTAAATCACATGGTGCATATTGGATTGCTAAACTACTAGTATATGCAATCTGATTTGAATGGTAAACTTGCAGGTCATTTGCTGTTAAGGATGAGATATTCTGCTTGTTTGAGGGAGCACTTGACAACTTGGGCAGCTTGAGGCAGCAATATGGCCTAGCCAAGTCTGCAAATGAAGTGATTTTGGTCATTGAGGCTTACAAAGCGCTTCGCGATCGGGCACCTTACCCACCAAACCATGTTGTTGGCCATCTCAGGGGAAATTTTGCTTTCATTGTATTTGACAAGTCCACTTCCACCTTGTTTGTTGCTTCCGTAAGTCGTCGATCCCACAAAGAAATGTTGGTGAAGCTAATACTTTTGATAGTTGATCTCTAAATAACAATTGGGATTGGTGTGTAACAGGACCAATTTGGCAAGGTGCCTCTGTCTTGGGGAATCACTGCTGATGGATATGTGGCCTTCGCTGATGATGCAGACTTGCTTAAGGGTGCTTGTGGAAAGTCACTTGCTTCATTCCCTCAAGGTGGGTACACTATTTATGGCCTGCTACTTATTCATTGCTAGAAAGATCAGGATCTAATGGTACCTGATTCTCTAGCTTTTTGGACCACAAATTTATGGAAAAAATCATAACATGATAATAATGTATGAGGAATCCATGAAAAAAATCTACTCCGTGTTAACAAATGTGTCTCTGATTTGTACAGGGTGTTTCTACTCCACAACTGTTGGAGGGCTGAGAAGCTATGAGAATCCCAAAAATGTAATCACTGCTGTACCTGCCACTGATGAAGAGATCTGGGGTGCAACATTTAAGGTAATTCAAGTGACTCATAATTTCAAGAGTACCAATTTATACCATGTAGCTATATGGTTCCTCACTATCAAAGTTTCTAGCATATTTGTTTCTTATTATTAGCTTGTTAATGTCTACAATTAGAAAACAAAGGTTACTTTGTGTTGAAAAATAGTGTTTAACTTGGGGTGTTAACTGGGGCAATGAATATAGTTTTCACAGTCACAGTCGCACTCTGAGCAAAGTTGAAGGCAGATGACTTAGAAGATAAGGATAGGGAGACATTCTTGAATGCATATTTGTCTTCCTCCTGTCTCCTCCATTCATGCCTTTGTTTGTGAAAGAAACAATAATAGCATTCTAGATAGGGACAGTTCGCACCAACTTTACTGATGTTGATTTATATTTTCAACAAGATTTCTCAACTTGGTGGGGTGAAAATTTCAGGTTGAAGGACCAGCGGTTCTTGCAGCCACAAAGTAGAAGACGTTCGTGACATTGAGAAAGTGCGTCTTCAAAATGTACTATCCATTTCAGGGAGAGAGAGAGGTTGAGGATTTGAGGTTTATATGGTGTTCAATGATGCATCAGAGGCCATGTAAATACCTGTAATGATAACTGTTTGATAGGGGGAGTGGGTAATTTGGGAGAGAGCTCTGTTTTTCTTTTACCTTAGCTGATCGTATGTGTTCTAGCTTTTTACCTATGTACAGTTATGTGTTATGTTTAAATAAAGTTTGTATCGAGGCTTGAAGTCAGTGATAAATCCCACCATCAGCCATTATTTACGGCATTTTGCAATGCAGTTATATACAAGTTTTATACACAAAATTCTCACACTCTGAAGCAAAATCAATGTTTATGAGTAAATTTGGTACCTGCAATAGGTGACTTGTTAGAGTGCCCTCCCTGCACAACTAGCAGTCAACTTGCTAACAAAGCTCCCAGAATTTGAAGCTTGTGTACGCATTCACAATCATGTTCATAAGTCATGATCATAAGTTCCCAGAATTTGAAGTTTGTGTACGCACACACATTCGCGAAGTTTCATGCCCCAAACGCAAACATTTTATTTTGTCCTTTAATTGTTCTTGTTAATTTCCAACCCTTTTATAGCTTCTTCCATTTGTTACTTTGGCATGTCATCACACAGGGCTAGACCTGAGATTTGAAGAACTGAGGTGAGTTCTAAAAAGAGAAATTTGTCTGAATAGTATATGAACTTTTGCTCCTTATAAACTTTGGTATATTAAGTTTTTAAAATATCAGATTGATATCTCATGTTTCCATCCCGACCGAAGATTGGTATATATAGCCATTAAGATTACTAATTTACCCTCAAACCAAAAACAAAAATGACCAATTTACCATTAAATTATCTTCTTCTTTTTTTTCTTAGTTTTTCTTCTTTGTTTTCATATTTCAATTTTCTTTTCTTTTTTGGCTTTTTATATTTTTAGAAACGTAGACAAAAAAATTCATCGTCATTTTCTTCTTACTAATAATCAATTCTTCATCTTAATCTTTAAATGTCAACGACAACAACAAGATCTTTGAGTGTCAGCGAAAACAAGAATGATTGAACTTATGTATGTTTCTCATCTTTAATTTTCTTTAAGTTTATAAAGGTCAACCCAAATCATCAAATTCCAAAACTTCTTTTAATATTTCTTGAATATGAAAACAAATATTAAAAAAACTAAGAAAAAAAGAGAACTTAAAGGTAAATTGGTCATTTTAATGGCTATATATACTAATCTTAGATCATGATGAAAACATGAGATACCGTTCTGATATTTTCAAAACTTGATATATCAAAGTTTATAATGAGCAAAAGTTCGTATACGATTTAAACGAATTTCTCTTCTAAAAATGATGCCCTATGATTATATGAGAAAAAAAAAGACGGTGAATTGGCCATAAAAAAATTGGTCATCACTTATAATTTGTAGCTACGGATAACTAGATAAAGAAAGTAACTATTGTTTACGCACAAATTAATATTTTACTGGACAGTAAATTTCTATGTGAATATTAATTAAATCTTGGTTCACATCACACCGACGAGCCCAAATTCTTTGGGTTTACAAGTAATAGCTCGCTAGTGAGATCATGCGAGCTGGATGGCAGAGTTCGCATGCGGAATGGACATCGCGTGGAATTAAAGAAATAGACTTCGCTTAGGCTAGACGAGGTGACACTTCACGTGGGAGTGGAGTCCTAGGCGAGGTGAAGTACATCTAGGCGAGGCAGAGTACATTTAGGCGAACTGGTCCGCGTAGGAGACTTCACCAAGAAGGCAAGGTGAGATGGCTCCGCGTAGGAGACTTCGCGAAAAAGCATCAGGCGGAGTCCACATGCACCACATTTATCGTTGAAGACTCTTACAAATCTTTGACATGCTTTGGGCCAATCCCTGTGGCCCTTTTAATAAAAAAGCCTTTTTAAAGCTCGCGAGCTTCAGGAGCGCGCGAGATGGAAGCAAGTGTCAGGAGCTCGCGGGATGGTTTGATTCCGCAGCCCGCGCGAGATAGGTTTCCACAAGGACTGTGACACCCCGCGGGGTAAGGACGTTCCTAATATAAGTCCGCATATTACTCTACAGTTGAGCAGTGCGGAGGTAGTGACCTATGCGAAATGTGTTATGTGAAATGTACACACGTTACGCAGATGGTTGGTTCACACGGATGAAGCAGTATCCTTGTGGTATTCGGTTTCAGAGTCCAACTTGGAAAGTAATTACTTCTGGAAGGCGAACCACTATATAAAGGGGCTTGAAACCCTAGCAAAAACACAACAACAACTCTCTCAACAAATACAACAATACAAAACAAAAACTCTCAACCTAGTTGAACCTCTTCGAGCCTCTCGAAAACCCTAACCCTAAGCGCGCCGCCGCCTAGGTTTCTCAGAGCCCTTGATCCCTCCTTGGTTGCTCTGCTCGCGACACCGTGAGTATCAAATCGCCCTGTGCTTGTAATTCATCGTCTGCGAGGTGGCACCGGAATCACTTTCCTCATCCGCGAGGTGGCACGCCCGCATCTGCACCATTAGTTACTTTTGGTACCGCTAAATACCTCTCCAATCCCTAACTTAGGATCGTGGCCAAAACAACTATGGATAAAAACAAATTAGCTCCAGACGAATGGATAGATGAGTAAGATGGACGCGAGAAACCGAGAAAAAAATAAAAAACATAGGATTTATATGAAAATATCTATACATATACATATACATATATATATATATATAAAGAAAAATTTGGTGCTCTCAAATATTTGATGCCTGAGTTGCATCCACTGGTTACTTGAATTGCGTTCCTATTTCATCTAGGATTGATGAAATCTTTTATCGTATGGTCATTTTTCTTTGGCAGAAGGCTAGATAGAGGAGAAGCAGCCTCCGTATCTCAGCAGTTTATCAAAAGATGAAAAATTGCAACTTAGAAGGCGATTTAACCAAACTTGCCAATAAAGCCAACTGCTCTTATAGTGTAGATAGAGAAAGAAGAAGGTTGAAGGTACGAGTGAAATAATTGTTTACACCCAAATTAATATTTTGCTGGACAGTAAATGTTTAAGTGAATATTAATTAAATTCTTGATCCGTGTCACACCGGCGAGCCCAAATAATTGGGTTTACAAGTAATGGCCCGCCGACGAAGTCATGCGAGCTAGGTGTACAGTTCGCATAGAAAACTAGAAGATGTGGGTTGACTTGGTCAGATGTTTAGCTGCCTACAAGGTGGCGTGAGCTAGATGATACAGTTTGCATGCGAGGTCTATATGCATGCAAAGTGTAAGGTTGCATGCGAGACGGGCTTCGCGTAGAAGTACATGAAGGCGAGGCGAGATGGCTCCGCGTAGGAGACTTCGCGAAGAAGCAAGAGGCGGAGTCCGCATGCATGTGATCACCTACGCCACATTTATCGTTGAAGACTCCTACAAGTCTTTGACATGCTTTGGGCCAACTCATGTGGCCTTTTTAATGAAAAAGTCTTTTAAGTCTCGTGAGCTTCATGGGTGCGCTAGATGGAAACAAGCTTTAGGAGCACGCGAGATAGGTTTCTACAAGGATTGTGACACCTCGCGAGATAAGAATGTTCTTAATTTGAGTCCGCATAGGAGTCTACAGTTGAGAAACACGGAACAGTGTCTTTGTGGTACTCTGCTTGAGAGTCCTACTTGAATTCTGATTACATCTCTCCTGGCAGGGCAAACCACTATATAAAGGGGCTTGAAGGCTTACAGAAAAGAATGACTCTCAACACACACAACAACTCAAACAACAATACAACAAAACCTTCAACCCAGTTTGTAAACACGAAAATATCTGCAACAAATAACAGAACAACACGTGTACAAAAATAATTTAATTTAATCAATACGAATGCGGGTTACAATCTTTATGAATTCCTCTGATTCTATCTCCGAATATAGGTTTAACTCAAGGGTGACAAGCATTTGTTCTTGAGGGTTACGCGGGTTGATCATGTAACACGTATTTGGGATTTGGATTTGGATTTGGGTTTAGTGAAGAACTAGCTATCTGGGGAGCTTGATAGTTCTTCAAGGGTTTAGTGAAGAACTGGCTATTTGGGGAGCTTGATAGTTCTTCAAGGGTTTAGGGGAGACTTCTGAGCTCAAGGAGGGATTTTTCTCTCTCTCTCTCTAGTTCGCTGCTTTGTTTATGCTCCTTGGTTTTGCTCCTTTCTCTTGATATGAGAGGGGGTATTTATAATGTTAACATGCCTCCACTTAAGGCAAGTAATGAAGATTCTGAATCAATAATATTTCCTTAATCGAATCAATGAATCTTGACTGATTGATTTACTTACTGATTTTAACATAATCAAATCAATCAAATCTTAAGATTTAGATATGCCCAGATCGCTTTGGGTTGAATGTCTTGTTTTAATCAAGATCCTTAGCAAGGGGCGAGCCATCTCGCGGATATGGAAGGTATCTTGCGAGGAACCTTGATTTCCAAGCAAGCGGTGATTTCTGGTCCCACTTCGCGGATGACTTATCTTGGACGTACATCCCCGCATGCATGCGAACTCTGTCGTCTAGCTCCCTCGCGAGGTTCCCTACGCTGGGCCATCTTGCCTCATCTTTATGTAAATCTACGCGCGTGGAACCATCTTGCCTCGCCTTTATGTAAATCTACGCGTGCGGAGCCATCTCACCTCGCCTTCATGTAAATCTACAAGCGCGGAGCCATCTCGCCTCACCTTCATGTAAATCTACAAGCGCGAAGTCATTTTGCCTTGCGAATTCCGGTTCGCCTGGCGAAGTCTTGTTCGCCCTGCGAAGTCCAGTTCGCCTCGCGAAGTCTAGGTCGCCTCACGAAGTTTTGTTCGCCTCGTGAGGTCTTTTTCACCTCGCGAAGTCTTGTTCGCCTCGCGAAGTCTAGGTCGCCTCGCGAAGTACAGTTCGCCTCGCAAAGTACAGTTCGCCTCGCGTACTCTACTCTCTAGCTCTCTTGACCGCTCGCGAACCATCACCAATTATTTTTGGGGATGTCTGATTAATTTAATTTAATTGATATTTAATCATCAATCGACACTTGATAATTGATTTCAATCGGGATTTAAGGTTTTGTTGTCGGCTGACAATTTCCACGTTGCCACGTGTTATTTCCGATGGCTTTCCAATTTTGTTGACTCACGAGCCATGTATTTGCTTGGATTATTCAACGACTATTATTATCGTTAAATTTTATATGTCTACAAATGCCCCCGCTTCAAGGTGCGTCGTAGCCATGTTGTCGTCATGTGCCAGAGGCGCGACTTGAAGTCTATGTTAATGGGTTAATTTTGTGGGAGTTCCCGAATTGATAGGGATTCCTAATTTTGTAAGGATTCCCTATTTTCTTGTAGAGATTCCTTGAATTTATAGGATATCCAAATTTTGTAGGGATTCTTTAATTCGCAAGGATTTCTACGAATTTGATTTGGTAAAATTTCCAAGTAGCGGACAGAAACCTTTGATGTCTTTCTTGATTTGCTTGATCCTCCATGATTTTCCAGTTTCAATGAGGAAATTAAACTGTAGTATAAATTAAGGCCCCTGGTTTGAACATTCTTCATCACAAAGTCGCAACTGTCTCGCTGCGAGATCAGCAGTATACTTCTCTCTTTTTTTTACTCCTTTTGATTTGATTGCTATGGCGCAGAGTTATATAGTTCGCTGACTTTTTCTTTTTTTCTTTGTTCTTTTTAATCTTGTAGGTCGCGAGGTATTTCTGAGTTATCCATCTTCAGTAACAGCAGAAACTTTACTCGGCGAGGTGCAGCAGAATTTTAAGGCAGCGAGGTGCAGCAGAATTTTAAGGCCGCGAGGCGCACTCCTTTCAACAAATCAATTCCTTGTGTAGACGTACACCACTTCCCATGGCATTTTTCAAGAGTTTCAAGAAAGGCACAATCGCTATCCTTGAAGACACTAACGACGTTCAAAGCAATGGCACCACCTTATATACCTATCCTTCATTGACCGGGCCGCGCGCCCTTGAGTCCCCCTCGTACGATGGTTCAGGTCATATTCCTCGGTGGACTTTCCAACAATCACGTCAACTGGCCACCTTTCAATCAGCCAAATCCACCAGCGAGAAGCGAAGCGCAGATGTGTGGAAGTTGAAGTCTGCCCATCATGACCATAATGTTCCTCAAACACCATTTGTGCTTCTCAGCGACCGTACGTGCAATGGCTCAATGCAATGGAGAGGGTTTCATGCAAACGGAGCCTTCTCCTACACAGAACGTTACTGGGAGTGGTTAGAAGACATCTTAAGCCGAAGCGGAGATCTCATCCACAAAACTGGCCTCTACCGAGCGGTGTTTGCATCACTCTTCTGCTATGACCGTGTTGCACCTGTGCTGAGGGTCTTCTGTGAGTTTTGGTGTCCTGGCACGAATGCTCTTCACACATCGTGTGGCAAGATGTCTATTTCTTTGAGGGACTTGACATATATTTGTGGCTTGCCCATAACTGGAAGGTTTTACAACGAAGTTGTTCCATCTATCGAAGAATTTTCAGCCAAGGGTAAATGCGGTGAGCCAATCATTCCCAAGAGTTGCAGGTTTTTATTTCTTGTGTACCACAAGCTTTGCAAGGACGATAAAGGGCAAAAAGTGAAGATCGCTTCATGGATCCAGTACTGGTTCAAAGGCATTATGAGATACAAGAGGCCGCCCGCCAAGAATGTACGGAACAAGAAAGATGCACCTCAGAACACGTACAACCAGTTTGGTGAAATCCGCAAGGTTCAAGCCCGGATTGATGACGATTCTGCACCGTTTGATGACTTGGGCGTTGATGACGAAGACCTAGAGTCCACTTACTTGGCGGAATTTTACGCGTGCTGGTTGTGTTTGTTCGTCTTCCCTAGGGATGACACAGGCTTGATCCGACCTAACGTGTTTTTAGTCGCCAGTAAAATGTCCCAAGGCTATCAATTTTGTCTAGCTATACCTGTATTGGCCAACATTTATCAAGGCTTGAACAAGAGTTCTGCTTCAAAAGACCTAGGGAATTGTTCGGCCACATTACCCTTTCACTACGTGTATACATGGTTGGCAGAGTACTTCGGCACCCTTTTTTATTCTCCTCTTCCTGACAGCTTTAAACCGTGCATGGTTCACTTTTCAGGGGCATTTTCAGCTAAACACTTTGGAGACGCACAAGCTCGTTCTTTATTCAACGTATGGGGTAATGTGGGGATGGACATCTTAGCTATAGTCCCTAAAGAACGCAAAGTGATCGTTAATTGTGAGAATGTTAACCGTTCAGACATTGTCTACCTCACCTGCCTTCGATCTGGATTTCTTACTCTTAGGCAAGACAACCGGCGAGTCGTTCAACCATACAGTCCTTACCATTTCAGCCGTCAGTTTGTTTATGTTCAAGATGTGCCAGGAAGCCTTCAAAAGGACATTCGGACGAGCGCATTATTCTTGACGTACTGGCATTGGGAAAACTTTACTAAACGTGAGACAAGGAGCACAGTGACATTGCCGCCTGAGAGCGCTCTAACAGAGTACATGGTGACTCGTGATTATGTTGAATGGTGGTCCAAAGTATATTGATCCATACCCAAGATGACTACAACAACAATGCTTTTTGTTGGATCGCCGCACAAGCTTCTAAAAGCGAAGGAAGACAAGATCGTTGCTCACGTGGTACTGCCCCGCCAGGAAGTGGTTACTCGCGAGATACCATTGTAGACATGTAAAATTTAACAAAATAATTGGGTTTATAAGTGGTGGCTCGCATAGAAATAAATGAAGGCGAGGCGGACTGAACTTCGCATGGAAATAAATGAACGCGAGGCGAACTGACCTTCGCAAGGCGAACCGCACTTTGCGAGGCGAACCGGACTTCGCGAGGTGAACCGCACTTCGCGAGGCGAACCGGACTTCGCGAGGTGAACCGCACTTTGCAAGGCGAACAAGACTTAGCGAGGCGAAATAGACTTCGCGAGGCGAACCGGACTTCGCGAGGTGAACCGCACTTCATGAGGCGAACAAGACTTAGCGAGGCAAAATAGACTTCGCAAGGCGAACAAGACTTGGCGAGGCGAAATAGACTTCGCGAGGTGAATAAAACTTCGCGAGGCGAACTGGACTTCGCGTAGATTTACAAGAAGGCGAAGCAAAATGGCTCCGCGAGCGTGGATTTACATGAAGGCGAGACGAGATGGCCTCGCGTAGGGGAGTTCGCGAACTGGGATCAGAAATCACCGCTTGCTTGGAAATCAAGGTTCCTCGCGAGATACTTTCCATATTCGTGAGATGTCTCGCCCCTTACTAATAAGCCTGCTGTAGAGCTCGGCAATCTGCATGTCTTTTTCTTCCACCATTTTGGTGAGCTTCTCAATCGCTCCCATCAGATTAGCTATTTGCTCTTCAATGGTGGACGCACCTGTCACCATGACTTGCATGGGGATAGGTTGTGATGAATAATCCACTGGTATGCCATACATGTTGTCTTCATCACCATTTGGACTTCCGTCATATGAAGTCGTGCTTGATTCATCATCCGTGGCAGGTGAGAATGATCGCTCCCTTGATTTGTTTGGAGTTTCATTCTCTTCACTTCGTGAGGCGCGCTTGCCTTCACTTTGCAAGGCATGCTTGTCCGTGAGATTCACCAAGGTGATGACCGGTTTGCGAGGGTTGAAAGGCAAAACCACAAATGTTGTGGGTTGATTCCTCGCCATGCTACGGGTGACATGACCAGAGGGCTCGCTGTTTGACCTTGCGGTCATTGGTTTAGACTTCTTCGTCGAGATGGCTTGAGTGCTCTTGGAGGCCATTACGTCGAACGAATTTGAACTTGCTTGCGGAGAAGGAGATGAGAGGCAAAGTTGTCCCACTGGGTGTGCCAATTTTGTAAACACGAAAATATCTGCAACAAATGATAGAACAACACGTGTATAAAGAATAATATTTAATTTAATCAATGCAAATGCGGGTTACAATCTTTGTGAACTCCTCTGATTCTATCTCCGAATAGGTTTAACTCAAGGGTGACAAGCACTTGTTCTTGAGGGTTACGCAGGTTGATCACGTAACAAGTATTTGAGATTTGGATTTGGATTTGATGAAGAATTGGCTGTTTAGGGAGCTTGATAGTTCTTCAAAAGTTTAGGATTTGGATTTGATGAATAACTGGCTATGAGCTTGATAGTTCTTCAAGGATTTTGTGAGGAACTGGCTATGAGCTTGATAGTTCTTCAAAGATTTTGGGGAGGCTTCTGAGCTCTTGAGGGATTTTTCTCTCTCTCTAGTCCGCTCCTTTTGTTTCTGCCCCTTGGTTTCGCTCCCCCTCCTCTTGGTATGAGAAGGGGTATTTATAGTGTTAACATGCCTCCACTTAAGGCAAGTAATGAAGATTCTGAATCAATAATATTTCCTTAATCGAATCAATGAATCTTGACTGATTGATTTACTTACTGATTTTAACACAATCAGATCAATCAAATCTTAAGATTCAGATATGCCCAGATCGCTTTGGATTAATGTCTTGTTTTGATCAAGATTATTAGTAAGGGGTGAGCCATCTCGTGGATATGGAAAGTATCTCGCGAGGAACCTTGATTTCCAAGCAAGCAGTGATTTCTGATCCCAGTTCGCGGACTCCCTTACGCGAGGCCATCTCACCTCGCCTTCATGTAAATCCACGCGCGCGGAGCCATTTTGCTTCGCCTTCATGTAAATCTACGTGAAGTCCAGTTCGCCTCACGAAGTCTTGTTCACCTCGCGAAGTCTATTTTGCCTCGCTAAGTCTTGTTCGCCTCGCGAAGTGCGGTTCACCTCGCGAAGTCCGGCTCGCCTCGCGAAGTCTATTTCGCCTCGCTAAGTCTTGTTCGCCTCGCGAAGTGCGGTTCACCTCTCGAAGGTTCGCCTCGCAAAGGTCAGTCCGCCTCGCCTTCATTTATTTCCATGCGAAGTTCAGTCCGCCTCGCCTTTATTTATTTCTATGCGAGCCACCACTTATAAACCCAATTATTTTGTTAAGTTTTGTTATTTCTACTCAAGTTTTGTCCTATTATTAGACATTATCAAGAAGCTACCCCAGGTCATGGCAAGCTTAATTATATATGGTGTGGTGTTATACCTAGGCCAATATGTGGCTTCACATTCCAATATAATTAGAGTCTTTCCATGCAATTCAAAGGCCAAATTATGGCTTTAGTATTGTATGTGGAAAACGTTTTTACACCCAGAATTACAAGTTTATTATACATGGGTGTAAAGTCGAGTACTCTCAGTGCTATCTCACTCTAGTTTGCAGTAAGGACTTGGCGGCATATAAACGTGATGCTCATGTATTTCATATATCTGCATCAGAGGCAGAGGTGGATTCACTGGGTTGTGATGACTCCAGATTTGATTTTGACACAAAGCCAATTTATGATGAATATGATGAAGACTATATGTTGGTGTGTCTCTCTCATAATCATATTCCACAAGAGTTCAACCCCAGTGAAACTCTTGATATGGTCTCCTTCCATGACCAATGTGTGGCTATTCCCGATGAGACCATGCATTATGACATGATAGTTGGCGACAATGCAGATCTCAACATCATACGATCCACGAGAATGCAGTTGAAGATCATGCTTTGCCAAATGACAAAGATGTTTGGGGGGGCAGCAAGGCAGTCCCTACGAGCTACTTTCTTCAAATTTTCAAGTTGTTGACGCAAAACAGCTCTTCTCAACACTTTGAAATTCTCGACAACAAGAGTCTCATGCCAGAACAACGTCTAGACTTGGAGTGAAGCATTGGTGGCCTCCCCCGTGGCCTTACGAAGGGTAACTAACCATGTTATACTCTCCTTTCCTTTACTCTTAGCTTTACTTCAGTTTTTACTTCCGTTTGCTTTGATTTTTTTTTCTTTCTTACATCGAAAAAAGAAAACACAAAAAGAGATTCTTGGTTTTGCTGAAATGCAAGACAACGTTCTTGCCTATATAAGGCTTGAACTTCACTTAGAGCCTATCCCTGAGGCTTGAAGACAACAAGCATTTCCACATGCATTCGAGTTACTGCCAGCGAAGTCAGTGTCAGAGGAAAATTGAAGTAATGTTTGCAATGCTGAAAGTTACAACAGGCACTACTAGACAATCCACTTCGCCGATTAAACTGAACTGATCCAGGAAGAACCAGCAGGCGAGCCTTATATAAAAAGAAAGCCTTGGATGTCTAGTTTCCATAGGATTTTATGGTTCGTCATTCCGACATTCCTGGAGAGAGTTATGGCAGTTCGAATGCAGACATGTCAGGATACGCGCGAATTTGCAATGTGCTTTTTCAATGTGTTTTCATGACCTTGCAACATGTTTTTCTTTACTAGGGGGCATCCATAGAAGTTTGGTGTACCTTTATTCATACACTAGGATCTACTCAAGGTCAATCCACGACCTTTTTTGGTGTTCGCCATTTTCAATGATGCATGGTACCACAACTCCGTCCCTGGGGGACATACTAAAGTTTTGATGTCCTTCATTCTTCTCAAGCATCGACAAACAAACATCAAAACTGGGGGGCACATTGGGGTAGATATGTGTTCCAGAAATTTCAGACTTTAGACTTTCTTCAAGTGTCTTAGTCATTATTTAAGCCAATCCATGTGGCCTCTAAAAAAAAATTCATGATTTGAATCTCATGTCTTAGTCATTATGCGGCCGTTCGCTGACACGGTCCTTTTGTTTGACTCTCATTGGCTCTCACTGGGGGGTCAGGGACGTCACTCCATGGTTTGAATATCAAGCAGATGGTTCGCCATTGCTAAGAGCTCACGTGAAGGGCCATTTTTGGAATCTAGTCAAAGCAAACGTCTACTCGAGGTACATGCCTTCGAGCTACACCTATTTGACGTATTTTGAGTTAATGTACCATGTCTTCTGAGTAGAGCAGGTGAAGTGCAAGCAGAATGCACGTTAAGTTCAAGTCCAAGGTGCCTAGTTATGTTAAGTTCATGATTATCAATTTAATATGGTACTAGGCGAATCGTACAGCAGCTTCGCTATAATGCTTTGCTGGGTGCTTGGGTTTCAAGGCCTATTCACAAGCTTGTTTACTCACACTTATTTTATGTAGAGATAAATTCAGTTTACCACCCTGAACTTTTGGTCTAAAATCAGTTCGATACCTCATCTTTTTTTTAATCAGTTTCATCCCTAAACTTTCAAAATGACATCAATCTCGACCAAAATGACTAAAATAGCCCTTGTTACGATTTTACTTAATCTTTTTACTCTCTTTTACTCTCTCTCTCTTACTCTCTCTCTCAATTTGGACCAGCAGCGTCTTCAGCACCAGCAGCCCCATCTGATCGTCCCCCAAATCATGGCATTTACAAACCGACTCGATCAGCTTGGTCAGCAACTTGGTCTCGATGCCACCGGAATTGTCGGCCTCGCCGCGTAGGTATCCGTGCGCGATTAACTTCTGGATGCAATCCACGGCGGGATCGGCGATCTTCAGAACTCCGGACGCGGCGGCGTTGATGATAGGGCTAAGAATCGACTCCTCGTCGGCGAGGGAGTACTCATCGGCTCCGTGCCGTCGTGGAGAGGGCCGGGCTCGGAGGCTTCGGGCTAAGAATTTGGGCTGGCGGGGTGGGAGGCCTTGTCAGGGTTGGAGAGGCGGTCGATGACGGCCTTGCATTCGCTGGCGAGCTTGGCGTGCTTGCACCAGGAGGCATTCTTGATGATCTTCTCTAGGGCTGGAGAAACGACATGTCCGAGAAGGGAATCGGCTTCCGAAGAAGCCATTCCCGGCGGTGGCGACGAGTGGTGGCGGGGCACACCGGTGAGCCGGATCTGGAATAATGGCTAGGCGAGTTGACTCAGTTGCATAGAGAGAGAGAGAGAGAGAGTAAGAGATAGAGAGAGAGTAAAAAGAGAGAGTAAAAGAGAGTAAAAAGATTAAGTAAAACCGTAACAAGGGCTATTTTAGTCATTTTGGTCGAGATTGATGTCATTTTGAAAGTTTAAGGATGAAACTGATTAAAAAAAAAAGATGAGGTATTGAACTGATTTTAGACTAAAAGTTCAGGGTGGTAAACTGAATTTATATCTTTTATGTATGACCCGAGCCATACCGCTACATGAACATAAACCTCTTCAGTCATTCTTGACATTCATGACTTCGAGGCTGGGGGGTAATGTTTACACCCAAATTAATATTTTACTAGACAGTAAATGTCTAAATGAATATTAATTAAATTCTTGATCCACGTCACACCGGCGAGCCCAAATAATTGGATTTACAAGTGATGGCCCGCTGACGAAGTTATGCGAGCTAGGTGTACAGTTCGGATAGAAGACTAGAAGACGTGGGTTGACTTGGTCTGATGTTTAGCTGCCTACAAGGTGGCGCGGGCTAGATGATACAGTTTGCATGCGAGGTCTATATGCATGCGAAGTGTAAGGTTGCATGCGAGATGGACTTTGCGTAGAAGTACATGAAGGCGAGACAAGATGGCTCCGCGTAGGAGACTTCGCGAAGAAGCAAGAGGCGGACTGTATCATCTAGCCCGCGCCCTGTAAGTGTATGACATGCTTTGGGCCAACTCATGTGGCTCTTTTAATAAAAAAGTCTTTTAAGTCTCACGACCTTCAGGGGAGCGCGAGATGGAAACAAGCTTCAAGAGCACACGAGATAGGTTTCTACAAGGACTGTGACACCTCACGGGATAAGAATGTTCTTAATTTGAGTCCGAATAGGACTCTACAGTTGAGAAGCGTGGAACAGTGTCCTTGTGGTACTCTACTTGAGAGTCCGACTTGGATTCTGATTACATCTCTCCTGACAGGGCAAACCACTATATAAAGGGGCTTACAGAAAAGAACGACTCTTAACACACACAACAACTCAAACAACAATACAATAAAACCTTCAACCCAGTTGAACTTCTAAAAGCTCCCCGGAGCTTTGCTTTTGCTTCCCTGTTGAAGCTCTCTCTCTACAATCTCCCTTCGAGCCTTTAGAAAAAGAATCCTAAGCGCGTCCTCGCCTTAGCTCAGAGCCCTGTCGGACTCTTCCCTGATCTCTATTATTGCTCTGCTCGCGACACACCGTGAGTATCGAATCGCTTAGTGCTTGTAATTCCTCGCGACACACCGTGAGTATCGAATTGCGACACACCGTGAGTATCGAATTGCGACACACCTGAAGCCCTCCGTTTAATCAAGAAGTCAAGATCTCGCGCATCTTCTTTCCTCGTCCTCGAGGTGGCACGCCCACATCCCCTCTCTATTTACTTTGGTAGCTAGTTACCTCTTTATTCCTTACTGAGGATCGTGGCCAAAACAATAATTCCTTGAAGAACAAGAAGAAGAGAGTAGTTGAATGTGGCTGAAGTGAAAGAAATGACACGACGAGATTAATGGGGTTGAGGCGAGAGAAGAAAACAACTACCGTTTGTACTGTTTATTACTACGGCTTCCACAAACCCATTATATTTGGGGTCACTCTTAGGCCTAGAGTGTGTCTTCGAGACTCCGTTATTTAACTCAATCCGTGTAGTTGCCAAACACAAATTTGCCCTTGCCATATGATCCAATTCTGTCCAATCTCGAGCAACAAACATGCCCACAAATTTTCCAGTTCCTGTTCTTCCAATTTCGGCACTCCTCAAGAATTGTTTGAGAGTCCGACTCTAATACCACTTTCCTCCACCTGTTAGAGGCTGCTGTAGATGCACCAATGAGGATGGCTTTCGCCTCTGCAATTTCTGGTGAAAAACAACAAATACTCATGGAAGCACCACTAACTAAAGCTCCAGAATGATCACGAATCACGATTCCCAGACCCGCATTCAAACTTGGGTTCCAAGATGCATCACAATTTATTTTCAGATACTGTAAAGGAGGTACCACCCATCTTTTTGTTGTGACTCGAGGAGAATAACATGTGTATGTTGTTTGGTGTTGAGTAGCTTTTGCTTCCATAAATTCCATTGCAAGATTGATTTCTAGGTGTAGAGTAGAATGAGGAGACACATGAATCTCATTGTATAGAAAATTGCACCTAGCTTCCCATATCATCCAACATATCATACTGCTCATAGTTAGGAAATACTCCTTCTGTTTGGTTCCCACAATACTAGAATAGGAGCTGATGAACCATGAGTCCACCGTAGTAACTCGTTGCTTGTCTATCCTCAACCCCAAAGGAGAACCAAACCAAATAAGGGACACCCAACTACACAATAGTAATAGGTGTTCAAAAGTTTCCTCCTCCAAACCACACAGGGGACACATAGGAGAGTTGATGAGCTTTCTCTTATGTAGATTAGAGAAAGTAGAACCAACTCCTCCCAGTACTTACCAAAGGAATAGCTTAACCTTAGGCAGAGTCGGCATTCCCCACAAAAGTCTCCACATCTTCTTACCAACTCTATGCGATGTCCCAGTAATAACTGGAGGACTAGCATTCATGGAGCTTTGCTGATGTAACCGATGATAGCCAGATTTAACAGTGAAAGAACCACTTTTACTCCAAGGTCATAATAGTCTATCAATCCCATCCTCCTCCCCAATAGGGATACAACGAATCTGATCCTTAGCCTCTTGATTGAGTATATTGGCTACCCCATTAAGACGCCAAGTATGAGTGTCCCAGTCAATTAGAGAGTGAACCAGCTGAGGGAACGATGGAGGTAAAGCCCCATCTATAAGTATACCACCACCCAAGCTCGGAGGGGGAATCCAAGAGTCATGCCAAATTCGTAAAGACCTACCATTTACCACCTGCCAACAACTCCCCTGAAGAACCAGATCTCTGGCTTCAATAAGACTCGCCCAACTCCATAACGCTCGATAGCCTTTAGTAGCTTCTAAAAACTACAATTTGGGAAATATCTAGCCTTGAGGACGGAGGCCCACAGAGAATTAGGCTCATCCGAAAGCCGCCAACACTGTTTTGTCAGCAACGACATGTTGAAATGATGCAAATCTCGGAATCCAAGACCACATTCCTCCTTTGTTTTTCCCAAGTGTTCCCAACTCTTCCGGTGAATCCTGAGTTGATGGTGTCACACACTCCCTTACGAAATTTGAAACATGCCATAGGATAAGCCGGTATAGCTGTAGCCACTGATTTGATAAGAATCTCCTTTCCTGCCCAAGATAGTGACATTTGTTTCCAGCCAACCAACTTCCTTTGTACCCTGTCGACAATGTAACCAAGCGCCTCTTTCTTTGATCTACCCCATAGAGTGGGTAATCCCAAATACTTTCCAGGGTCCTCAACTTCAACAAAACCCATCAGCTCACCTAATAATCTAGACATTTGATCTGGAGTGTTAGGGGAGAAGTAAACACTTGACTTTTCTCCATTTATCAACTGCCCTGAAGCCTTGCAATACTCCTTGAAAATCTCCATATATTACCGAGTATGGCTTTGAGAAAAAATAAAGCATCATCTACAAAAAACAGACGAGACAGGGTGGGGCCCTTTACAAAGCTTGATTCCCAGAAGTGACTTGTCTTGGACTGCTCTAGTCAATCTCACTGATAAAACTTCACTTATAATCAGAAAGAGGTATGGAGACAGTGGGTCTCCCTGTCTAAGTCCTCTTCCCGGAAGGAAAAACTTTCCCGGGCAGCCATTGAGGACAATGGAGAAAGAGACGGATGACACACATGCCATAATAAGATTCACCCAAGACCGAGCGAAACCAAATCGAAAATCCCATTCCACCCGGTCGTACGCCTTATTCATGTCTAGCTTGAGCCCCAATTCAGTATTACCTCCCTTCTTCTTCATCTTGAGATAATGATAAGCTTCATGGGCTAAAAGAATATTATCTTGAATTTGCACAAAGGCATTTTGATTCGGGGAAATCAAATCATTTAATCTGTTGGCAATGCATTACCACAAAATCTTGTATGAATTATTACACAAGCTTATGGATCGAAATTGAGTCGTCTTTTCCGGGATTTCCACCTTCGGAATCAAAACAATAAGAGTCCTGTTAAGATTCTTGAGACCAACCCTCCCAGCAAAAAGATCTTTAGCTGTCTCCGAGACAATATCGTTGACGATTCTCCAATACAAGGGAACCCATCGGGACCAGGTGCCTTTAAAGCTCCAAGTTGAAAGGCCGCCTCCTTAGCTCTTCAACAGTAACAGGTGCCGGTAGCTCCTCATTCATAGCTTCAGTCACAATTGGGGTCACCCCAATAAAGAATTCCCCCAGTCTCTTTGCCTAGGATCTCTATCCAAACCAAACACCTTTTCTATCTTAGAAAACCAGAATTGGGTACCGACCAAAAAGACGGAACAATAAAATAGGTAGGTGAGTCACTGAACCAGAGGGGCAAACTCGTCAGACCTGAAAAGTCAAACGAAAAGGTATAGTTGGGAAGACGAACCAAAACTGGCGCTTTTTTATTGTGGAAAGAGAGAGTAAACGCAACACTTCCCCACTCCCCGATTCCCCCAACCCAACTCCACTCTTTCTTTCTTGTTCTGATTTCCCATATTCTCCCCAACCCAATTCATAAAGGTTGGCCCTTTTTTCTCTCTCTCTTTTCTCAAGTATCGTAGTTTTGCAGCTTCCTCTTTTCCGATAATCTGTGAATCAACTAAATTTTCTTTCTTCGTAGGCTTTTCATGTGGTTGAGCAAAACCCAGAATCTGAGAACAAGCAGAGAGGCTAAAGGTACCGACTTTCTTTGATTTTCAAATTTTTTTTCTTGATTTTTAATGCTTTATGTGTAATGTCCTTGTGGGAATTGTTCTTGATATGATTTGTTTGTTAGGGTATTGGAAACCCTAGAGTTTGATTAAGTGGATGGTGAACCAACTATGATTATAGGTAGGTAGGTGTAGCATGTGGCCATATATACCCAGTTTGTTTTTGTTGATGTGAAGGTAATTAGAGACGAGCATTATTTTTTCCTATGGTTGGAGTTACTTTGCTCTGTAAACGTATTTTAAGGTTTGGTAGAAAATTGGATCTTGTGGGTAGGTTTATGTGGGGTTTGGGGTATGCACTGTTGGCTAATTTCGCAGCCGGTTGAGTAATCTAGTGTGACAAAGGTCTGGGAAGTTCTTCTTCCTGCTTGCCTCACCTATCTGTTTCAAAGATAAAATGGTTATTTACTTTTCTTGTTAAGCCAGATTACTCGGTTTTAAAATAGTATCGGTTGTGCAATAACTGATATAGTAAGTTAGTATGATCTACAGCGGTTTCAAGTAAGAGCTGTGGTCTGGTTTTTGCAGCCTGTGATTAGTCTAGGGTGTGAAATGATCTGCCATGTGAAATTCGTTCGTGTCCAATTTTAGGACGGACTCGTCTAATTCAAGAGCAATATGCTTGTTTTGAAATAAATACATTCTAGTTATGGCAAAATACTCGGTTTCAAATGAAGTGTGGGTTTGCAATGTTTAATACAATTGGAAATTCCTATGGTGATCAGCTATTTGGATGAAATAAAAGGTATATAGGTAGTTAGAATAAGGTTGTTGACTAAATTGAACCAGATGGAATGGTAGTAGGAGTACTAGATTTACTTGTATGGCTATGGGCATATGGCTGATCTTGTAGGGGAAAATTATTAGCTATGGGTCTAATGTGCTTTCTGGTGGAAGAGAAGGTAGTCAACTGTGTGTTACTCTATAATACTTATTAGATTGTTATTGAAGCTTAGTTTGACCATATAATACTTATTGCATCTATTGTGTGTTACTCTATTATTTTGTTGTGCAACTCTAACCCCAAACAAAATCTACCCGTATTAAGCCTTGATAAGTCTTTGACAGGTCGTGAACTGGATCTGAAACCTGGAATTGATAGTTTTTCTTTTCTGACAGAGGGAGTTACCAGCAGCCTCTCTAGGTCTCTCTCATTCATTCCCCTGCTTTTGTAAGCAATAGGTATGTACTGTGAGTTTTCTTCTTGAGTTTAACCCTTCTACAAGTTGGAACAAAAAAATGCAAAATTGTTTGATATAATTTAAATTTCATCTTTCCATCATTTGATGGTTAGTTCTGTTATCATAACTAATGAAGTTATCCTGGGATGAGTTTATCTAAACCATGAAGATCCAGATTCATTAACTTTCCAAGTTATAGTTACAATTAGTCATGCTTATACTCTAAATGTCTTCTTTGATATTTTGGATAGTAAATGTTCGATTGCTGGGACACTTGTTAAATTTCTTACCTTATATGCTTCTTGACATTGTTTCTGCTTATGTTGAAATTACATCATTTATATAAAAATCTTTGTAATTAGAGAATTATAGAGCTAGGGAAGCCAAATCAGATTTTTTTTTTTGTCTTTTTAGTAAATTGATTTTTAGTAAGGAAGTCAAGAGATAATGAGAAATCACTTCTTCTGTACATGATATAACCAATGCCATTTATATTCACATCCAATTATCGGTTAAAAAAGAACATGATACGTAATATGTCCAGAGGCCATGGTAACAGGGTAGTATGCTCATCCAATGACCATGAAGGCCGTCATATGTTTTCTTTTCCTTATGGGATTGTTGTTCATTTGTATGTGTTATTTAGGTGAACCAAGTCCAAATCGGATGGTTGTTAACTTTGTAGTATTATGTACCAATTTGCTATAATTACACTTGTTCTCTATGTGTGGTGATTTTAAAATTTATTCTTTGGTGCTTCTTCTAAAAAAAAATTATTCTTTGGTACTTGAACAGGTTAAGAACTATGTCGTGGAAGACCTTCAATTCCTGAGAACAAAATTATTTAGTGAAGCCCTTCAATTTGTGGGTTAGATGTGAATTATGACTGCAACTGTGTTTGAATTTAATTGATGTTGGCCTTCCTCTCATTCTGTTTCATGTATTTGTAGTGATTATGATGTTGCTATTATGTGTTCTTCACTGTGTATCATATCAAGATTATTGGTTTTACATTTTTAATTTTGGGTTGCTTTCATATATGTATGTTTTGACCCACTCTCTATGAAACTTTGAGTGACTTATTGTATTTTTGTGTGTGGTAATTACCTTATGAAATGTAATTATGAGTTTTTTATTGAGCTTTTCCTGACCATGTTTTCAGTCACGGACAACAGTCCGTGTCTGTTGTGTTATCAAGAGGGGAGTTTTAATTGCTATTACCAAAGTTTTGTTCAAACAATTGTAAATAAATTGCAAAAAAATGGCAGATTGGAAAGCAAAACAAGCGCACGCGTGAGCGCGCCCCTTCCGCCCTCGCAAGTTGCGTGCAGGAAGGCTAGTAATATTAATTGGTCTTTGAGTTTTCAATAATACTAGATAGTAATTCTAGAATTACTATATAAAAACTGTGTTGTATTTACAGTGACACTGCTGGTTTTGAAACCGGGCTGTGATAGATAAATTGACAGCCTATTTAATAACTATCAGGTCACAAACATCTATCAGGGAACCAAGACTATTAGTTGATATTCAGAAATCTCTCTCTTTTACTTTGGTTTTGGAAACTTGATTTTTGACATTCCACAATGAAAAAGTTGAAAACTTCTTCTTTCCAACCTTATACCAGGACATGGATCAGCAAGGACATGGGCATCCAGCAACAATGGGAGTCCCAGGTAGTGCAGGTCAAGCATCATATGGTGTGAACCCGTATCAGCCTAGCCAAATGATGGGACTGTCTCCAACTGGATCAGTTGGAATGATGCATTCTCCCACTCAGCCAGGAGGTCCTTCTGCCCCTTCTCAGCTTGCACAACGCCAGGCTTATCAGCACATCCACCAGCAACAACAACAGCAACTACATCAACAACTCCAAAACTTTTGGTCAGGTCAGTATCAAGAAATTGAGCAGGCTAATGATTTCAAGAACCATAGTTTACCATTGGCCAGGATTAAGAAGATTATGAAGGCTGATGAGGATGTAAGGATGATATCGGCTGAAGCTCCAGTCATATTTGCGAGGGCCTGTGAGATGTTTATTCTGGAGTTGACACTACGGTCTTGGAACCACACAGAGGAGAACAAAAGGAGAACACTGCAAAAGAATGACATTGCAGCAGCAATTACAAGGACTGATATATTTGATTTTCTAGTTGATATTGTCCCCAGAGAGGATTTGAAAGATGAGGTTCTTGCATCGATCCCAAGAGGCGGGAATGTTCCAGTTGTCGGTCCGGCTGATGGTCTTCCTTACTATTACATGCCAGCTCAGCCTCCATCGCAGGTTGGTGCTCCCGGGATGATGGTGGGAAAGCCTGTGATGGATCAAAATATGTATGGCCAACCAACGCACCCATACATGGCTCAGCCTGCTTGGCCTCAGCAACAGCAGCCGCCCAAAGATTCTGAGTGAAAAGGTTACTGGATGATAATTGTTCGTAATCTGAAGGTTTACCATTTAACTTATCCGATACACATTTTGCTTTACCTCCAATTATTAGAGATAAAAGGTGCTTAATATTGGTACGTGAAAAGGTTCTGCAAATGGTTTGGTTCATGGAAGATAACTTTTTTATTTGTAACTGAAGGATTACAATTAGAAGTTAAAATCACTTTGTAATTATTTGTTATAACAGTTAGTATGCGCTTGTTATTGCTGCATTTGAACTTATGAAGTGTTCCCGTAGGTGTGGTTTCTGTTATTTTGGATCAAACTTTATATTTAATCTCATTTCATGCAGCTTGAAATTAGCTACATCTTCTTCATCATTTTAGTTGTGGAATGACATGTTAGAAGTGATATGGTGGCCTGGCTTTAGTTTTTCAGCCAAAGCTTTTAGTAAATGTTAAGTTCCATCAGCTGCATACGTACCGTCAGCTGCAGGAAAGAGAGTAGACTCCAACTCTGCCCTCTGAAAGGGTTCTAGCATTGTAGCAACATAGCATTCTGATCAAGACTTACTAGAGGGGGAACACAAGCAAGTATCCGATCCATTTCAATACCCCCACATTGAGTAAACAGGTCAGAAAAGCTAGTACAGAATATTTGTCTAATAACATCAGAATCCATTTGCCATACTCCCTGGGAATCAAGTAGACCATGTACTGCATTTGTTTTGTCTACCAGGAGCCTTCTCATGAAAGTACCAGGAATTGCGATCGCCTAATTTCAACCAGGTAGATCGCGAGCGTTACCTCCACAGTTTCTTCCTTTTCCTGTAACACCATCAACTCATTCTCCAATTGAGCAATATGCCCTCTAGTAGATGGCATACAATCAGTAGCATAAACAGAGTCCAACCAGCGTTTAACCTGCCAAAATCGAAACCAAATACTCCCAAACTCTGACTCCATTGTAGAAGAGCTTCTGCAGTCAGTTAAACAGTCCCTCACATGTCTCTGTGCAGGATTAGACCTCAGCCAACTCTGCAATTACGTCCTGACAACCATCATCTAATAACCATGCCTCCGCAAACAGAAAACGTGTCCCTTTTTTTGGAATGTTCAGCCACCCATTGTACCTCCGTTAGAACCTCAAAGAACAAAGGACGATGATCCGAGACTTGCTCATCAGATGATGGCAGACAATGCTGGGGTCTAAAGCCATTAATTCAATATTAGCAAAACCACCATCAAGCCTTTCCTCACCAAACTCTTCATTGCCTCTGCCATTGTTCCAAGTGAATGTATACCCTTCAAAAGGAATTGATTATAAACCAAAATCTTCAATGGGCGAACGAAACAGTAGAATTGAAATATATGAGTAGATTCACATCTCCATGATCATGCTAACGAGGGCTTATGGATAACACAATCACCATCTCCCTCTCATGATGACAATGACATAATAATCCTGATAATGTCATAATCCTTATTTTTGTGATAATAAAAGCAACAAAACATTCTATATACAAGAGAAGTTGTTCACCAAAAAAAGAGAAAAGAAATATATAAAAAAATGTTTAAAAATTTGAAAAGGTCGCGAGGAAACAAGGAAATGTTATTCTGGTCTACAGAAGTGAGTGAAATTACGGGTCTCTCTAAATGTCAGTACACGCAACTCTATCAGCTGAAGATCAACAGCATCAGGGAACTGGACAAATATCCTGCAAACTGCACAAGAGAGAAGAATCTCTAAGTTAACTCTAATACGTACATATAAATCAGTCTTTTTTATGGGCAGCAGCCTTTACCTTCTTCCCAAGCATTCTATGATGTCGGTAGTGAGGGTTGACCTTTTCTTAGTCTCAAAAGCGAGAGATGCAGCCTTCCTCATTAAAGTGGATCCAGCAATGCAACCCAGCATTGTGGGGTTCCGAGAGCTGCAAATACACAAATTGACATAACTGGTTGTCAAACATGGGGTAAAACTACAAGGAACCAAAAGTTGAACATGTTTAGACTGTAACCTGATACTCAAATTTTCATCTCTGATAGTTTGACGGGCCCATGAAAGAAATACAGCAACGCTGGAGCAGCGAAAAGCATGTTAGTTTCAAATATCAAGTATCAATTAATGCAAAATAAAATAGCACATAGTAAGTTGTTAACATCTGGGTTTTAAAAACAAATCATCAGTTCATGACAATCACTTCAACACATATGTACATGGATCTTGAAAAAGTAAGCAGGACTGGGAGACATAGTAAATTTTACAGTATACCCATACACAGATACACACATGAATGTCTGGGTAATGCATTCTTGGAGAGAAACAAAAATAGAAGGAATGGAACTAGAAATTCAGTTACCAGTGAACATGTACAAAAAGAAGTCATTCACAAAAAAGGTCCAAAACTCAGAAACAAAAACTTGCCTTCCAGAAAGTATATCTCCCTGTCCACCACATCTTCGAGGAGAGCCATATATGCTCACTGATTGAACTGAACAAAGAATAAAATCTCAGAACTCACTATTTTGGGGGATTCCTTATTTCAGAACAGAATATAGATTTCCAAGATCAAGAGGCAAAGGGCCTTGAATTTGGTTAACAGTGTCAAAAACAGAAACAAAGTGACATTCAGAACTGGCACAACAGATAAGTGAAACCCATATGTGTGATAAATACAAGTAATATATGGCTCTCAGGTTCTTTGACAGATAACAAGTCATCTTTACAGACATCTATTTTTTGGCATGCATAAGTTTTGAGCTTCATTTCACTTCATTGACACAAATTGACAGAGTATCTTGAAAAACGTTTAGATCATGCATTTGGTTTAAATGCTCAACATTAGTCCCCCAAGATCAGAAAGTTATAATCATGGTCCAAAGAGTGACCTACTGTGACACAGGAAATAACTCCCACTAGCATAATTGATAAGATACTTATCTACATTCTCAAAGGAGATGTAGTCACAAATGGAAAAATATGTTTCAAGGAATAGTAATGTAATTCAAAGAAAAAGCTTCATGTTAACCTTCTCAGCACTCATGTATCTTGTTACGCACCTGTCTCACCATCACTAATGAGGTCAGCTTTTCCTTTCCTCAGTATAGTTACACCCCCAATCCTGACAGATAAACGTTCAACAGTCAAATAAGTACCATAAGACTAAAACAATATGACATGAAACTTGCAAACAACATCTATTTCGTAGTATAGGACAAAATACATCATAAACTTTATCCTTTAGTGATGTGTATAAGTATCATAACACTAAAATAATTATGAAATAAAAGCATACAAACTTGCAAACAACATCTATTTCGTACTATAGGATAAAATACATCATAAAACATTAGCCTTTAGTGTGATTTGTAATACACAAAATCATTGAGAAGGATTTGTCATGCATAGTATTTAACAAAGCTTCATCCAATTCCAAAATTGAACAATCACCACGCTGGTTTACAATCCTAAAAATGCCTGACCAACAGTCCTGTATGTAAGAATGCTAATAGACATTGCATATGTGTGAGTGTGTGTGTGTGTGTGAATTCAAAAATGTTTTTGATACTTATAGGAGACGCTAGAGAAGTCTAAAACATCACCAGTGCCTTGTCAACAAAATACATCCACAGTAATGTGACTGAACTAAATAATACAATACAACAAGTTGTCAACTGCTAAAATAAACTTCAAAAAAAAAAAAATCTCGAAATAGATATTTACCTTTTTGCAAGAGACAGTAGTTGCTCACGTGCATCTTCATCATTTACTTCACAACTCAAAACTGTCTGTACAAGTCTCTTGTATTCATTTACATTTGGAGTCAGGACAGCGAAGTGGTATCCACTTACAAGATCAAGAGAGTTTGTAATAAGAAAGAGTCCATCCTGGCAAATGTTATGACATTAACTAACAGTTTCATAGCAAAAACATGTGTGGTGAAACTAAGATAAGTAAACACAACTATTCATTGCAGGATCTCATGTGTGATATAGGCACTTGTAATTACATACCCCATCTATGACAAGTGGAACATTGGACTGTCTTGCATGCTTTATGATATTGCTGACACAGTCCTGGATTATATGACATTCCAGTTAGACATACATATGGTGTACATTAAACACTAAAGTGCCCTACAGCAGATCCTGAAGCAATTAAATCAACAAAAGTTAACCAGAAGAAACGGGTCCCTTCCAAGGCCAGGACCAATGACAAGACAATCAAATCTTTCCATCCACTTATCAACTTCACCAAGAACCTTTTCTAAGATAAAGCTCTTGTCCTCATCCCTGAAAATCAGTTTGAAAATGTTAGCAGTTCACTAGATGCGAAAAACTTATATTTTGATAGTCCTAGGCATATGAATTTGTATTGAAAATAAATCACCTAACACTGTATGACTCCTCTAAAATTGGGTGCACAATCAATTCAGGACTGTATCTTTTTATAACTGAAGCAGCATCTCTTGTACAGAAAACATGAGACAGATCCGCACCCTGAGATGATAAGGATATGCTTTTGTTTATAAAACTTTCCAAGCAAAGAAAATACTTGATGAAATCGGCTATAACTTAGAATTGAAATATAACAGCATGGCACTAACAATCTGTAATGCTGAGATAGCAGCAAAATATGGAGCACCAGTGTACTCACGGCACCCGCCAATAACAGCTATCTTTCCTGACCAGCACAGAGAGAGGAAATATAAGCAGATTGGCTCCTTTCTTCAGTACAAACACATAAGAGACATCAAATAGATTGAGAACATTGATAAACCATACAAGAAAAGCAATTATATTGCAGGATACCATTGATCAACCAATTCCAAATGATCACACTTTTTCTTAGCAAATTTTAGTGATCAACAGAATGATACAAGAAAAGTGGAAGAGAAGTCCACAAGCAACACGAAAGAAAGAAAAAAAGCAGAGACTCACAAGAACAACACTACAAACACTTAAACTGATGCAAATAAAACACCCCACGAAACTAAGCCAAGACTACAGCTGCCCTCCAGTCACCAAATGCTCACACTAACCAATTCAACTCTGATTGAGCAGTTAAAATTGGAACAAGAGACCAATAAAAAAATTCCCACAATCAACACTACATCAGTGAAGGATACCGATTACCTTAATGCTAAGTTATTAAACATATCAACGCTAAAACACACAAAAAAACATATTTGGATATGAAGCTAATAAAATGACATCAATAGCACATTGAGAGCTTACCAGCCTGACCCTTGTGTCTATTCGGATCAAGGGCCGGTGTGATTGCTCTCAGAACATTCTCAGCATCAGCCTCCAAAGAAGCTCCACTACTGAATCCAACTCCTTGCATTGTTTTCTGATCAGTGTTAATGTTATGATCACTATAACCTCCAACTCCAAGACACCTTATCACCAACTGTTGCCTTCTCAACACAGCTGAAGAAGCCAGCTTATAAATACAACTCTTTGCACCAAACCCACAGTTCACTCCAAACATCAATGACCAAGCACCACTCTTTCTTCCACTACAAACCCACAAACACCATATCCTCAGAATTCATTCTACCCAAAAAAACATGATCAGAATTGCACAAAGTAATGAACTTTGAAGAAGCTAGATACGTACCTAGTGAAAATGCTCGACCTTTAACGAGTTTAGCCCACCTCTTTTCTTGAAACCTCTTCAAAATATTGGAAATGGGTTTCATAAAGTCAGTGGCCTTTTGCGTTGTGGAAGATGATATAGCCAACACCTGTAGCTGGTCCCCATTTAAATAATAAAACGGTGCCGTTTTGGTTATCTTTGCTTGTTTTATAGACTTGGGCAGTTTCATTTGGGAAGGAAGGGGAGGAAGAATGAGGGAGAGGAGGAATGTGAATGCGATGAGATCGGCGGTGGTGGTACTCGGAGCATTGGCATTTGGGTACCTGACTCTTCAGCTTGGTTTCAAGCCTTACCTTGAAAGAGCCCAAATTGCTGCTGACCAATCTGAGCTGTCTTCTTCCTTGGAGCAACAGCAACAAGAACAACCCAACTCAAGCTCTACCCGCCATTTCTGAGTAAGACTCACTATGTAGATAGCTATAGCTCTCTGATTTTTACTTTTTACTTTTATGATTTCCCTTTTAATGTAGGTAGTTAAAGAATGATACTTTGTGGACATTGATTTGTTGGTAAGCAAGAGAGGCATTGAGTTGAAATTTATTTTTCGGAATTAGGACACTTCATGCTGGATTAGGATTTCAATAAAGATGAAAGTATTAGCTATGGGAAGTGCTCTTAGTTGGTTTTAGTCGTTTAGAGCTATGCATTTGGAGGTTTGGCTGCATATTTGAGAGTATTTGATTCTCTATAGGACTAGAAACTTTTGGTTCTGATGTTGATCTGGTTTTTATACCTCTGAAACTTGTGTATCCGGTGAGTTTCAAGTGAATTTCCAGGAAGCGATTGATTAAGTTGAGCATTTGATGGTCATAGATTGGTCGTAAGTGTATTAAAACTAATGTTATAGGGCCTACGCCTTGCATTTTGGAAATGCTTGAAGAGTTTGGGCATTGTTTGGTTCCTCAATTTTGATAAAGGCAGCTATATTGCAGTGATGTACATTTGGCCCTTGAAGACGATGATGGGATCAACTTATTTCTAGTGATTTCAAAGGTTTTATAGATATAGTTTTCTTCTGTAATAGTGGCTTGTAGGTCAGGGGAATTTGAATCTCATGCATTGAATTGGAATTTGTATGATATCCGAGTTCTAAATGACATTTGGTAATGCTAAGGACATGCTCTATCATTAGTGGGTGTACGTTAAGCAAAGTCATTGAAGATAATTCTCATTCTTGGTTGTTGTTAATGTGCCAGAGTTGAATGTCCAATCATAGCTATTAGACTGCTTATTTGGAGGTTACGTTCAGTTGTTGCACTGAATTTTTATTCCCATATGGTTTCCCCCATCCCTAACTTGCCAAATTCATGTTATTAGATAAGTTGCATGTAATGCATCGATGGATTTTAAAGCATGTTTTTCTCATTGATGACATAAATACCACATTAAGAGCTTACCAGCCTGACCCTTGTGTCGATTTGGATCAAGGGTCGTTGTAATTGCTCTATGAACATTCTCATCATTAGCCTCTAAAACTACTCTACTATTAAATCCAACTCCTTGCATTGTTTTCTGATCAGTGTTAAGGTTATGATCACTTCACTGTAATCTCCAACTCCAAGACACCTTATCACCAGCTACTAGAAGTAACAAAATGTACCTAGTAGGAAGTCTCGACTTTTAACGAGTCTAGCCCACCTCTTTTCGTAAAGCCTCATATATTGAAATGGGTTCTGTAAGTCATTGGCTTTTTGCGTTTGTGGAAAAAAATGTCTGTGGCTCTTTGCGTTGTGGAAGATGATATAGAGAACACCTGTAGTGGTCCCCAATGAAGTTGTACTATGGTTTCGTTCAGCTTAGCCTCTTTCCTTATCTATAGCCTAGGGTACGTTCAATTTGGAAGGAAGGAGAGGAAGAATGAGGGGGAGAAGGAATGTGAATGCGATGAGATTGGCGGTGGTGGTGCTCGGATTGGCGTTTGGGTACCTGATTCTGCAGCTTGGTTTCAAGCCGTATATCTTGAAAGAGCCCAAATTGCTACTGGCCAATCTGAGGTCTCTTCATCATAGCAACAACAAGAACAAGAACAACCTAACTCAAGCTCAACCCGCCATTAACTCAGTATCCAGATAGCCTTAACTCTTTGGTTTTTACATTTTCTGTTAAAGATTGAGACTTTGTGGACAGTGGTTTCTTGCTAAGCAAGAGAGGCATTGAATTGATCTATAGTTGTCGGAATTAGGACTCTTTATGATGGATTTGGTTTTAGAGAAAGATGGAAATGATAGCTATGGGAAGTGCTCTTAGTTGGTTTAGTCGTTTATTGCAATGCATTTGGAGAGCCACTTGGCTCCATATTGAGAGTGTTTGGTTCTATATAGGACTAGAAACTTTTGGATCTGATGTTATTGTTGGTTTTATAGTTCCATATGGTTCCTCCGAAAACTTGTTTATCCGATAGAGTTTCAAGTAAGTTTCCGGTTGATGAACTAAAGCGGCCCTTTTCCCAATTATGAGCCTGTGGCCAAATTAATTGTTAGAAGTTAGCACCACATTGTATGTGAAATGCAAGATAAGGTGATGGAAAATGATGCTCATTTCAATTGGTTATGTATTTTCATATCTCACCTTCATATTCTCTATGCATATTACTGATTTTGTAGGTGTGTAGGAATGTAATGTTACTTTTTCAGTCTCCAAGTCCTTTTTGATATGTGTAGTGTAAACATATATCTTAGCCTCCAGCAAACCCTTGTATAACATCTCCTCTGTTAGTAGTACAATTCCAATTCCAGTTCGAATAAGCACCCTATTATTTTCTTGTATCTATTTAACTGTGCTTATGCACGATGCACCGGGCTTTGTTAATTTCAGTATCTTGGGTCACCACACCTTGAGCTGGTTTTTTAATAAACTATCCTATGACAACACTGGTAATCATGGGGTGAACTGTAATTGCTATTTCAACATGGGGGTTTATGTACTCATAGTTTTGCCTAAAAGTTCTACTACGCTTTTTTTAATTTTGTTTTTTTTTAACTGTGTAGTTTTACTATGCATATCATTGTTTGGGCAGTTTATTTACTCACATATTATTTTGCTTCTACTCCGTTGTAATTGTGACTGATCCAGTGATGTCCCATAATGCCCATCCCAGTTCAATTTCCACACAATTACCTCCACATGTAAACCTTTGAGTTGAAGTCTATAGTGTTAAGTCATTACATTGCGTTCTTAAACTATGTGTGGTCTATGTCAATTGGGTCCCATGGTTTTTCGCTGTTGTAGTGATGTTCTTTTGAAAAGCTAAATTAGTAGAGTGATGGAATTTCTAGGTTATACTAACAAGTATTCGTGGCAGCAGATTGGATTCAAAACGTGGAAATGATCCAAGTTCTATGCGGTTTAGAATATGCATTATCTACTGTAAAACAGGAAAAACAAAATCCGGACAAGATAATGGTACAAAGGAAGCAATTGATTGAGTCGTGGGTTTGATCATCATAAATTGGTAATAAATTTCTGCTATCAAAAATATTGCTAGACATTACATTTTGGAAATGCTTGAAGGGTTAGGGTTTGGTTAATCGCTTTGGAATAAGGCAGCAAGTTTTTTATTGCAGTGATGTACATATGGCTCTTGATGATGATGATGATGATGGGATCAGCTTATTTCTTTTAGATTTAGATCTATAGTTTTCTTCTGTAATAGGGTTTTGAATCGGGGAGTTTGAATCTCATGCATTGAATTGGAGTTCTTGGGATATTCAAGTTTTAAATGACAATTGGTAATGCCATCTTGAGCTTATCATAATGGTATGGGGAGCTTCAGTTCCTTGAAGATTTTGTGCCATTTACACGTTCGGTAGTTCTTATTGTTACCTACTATCTTTACAAACTTGTTTGCTACTTGCAGATAATGACTTGTATAAAATTCTGATGTTATGATATAGATGTTTCTCATTTCGGTGCACATTTTAGAGTAGGAAGAACTATCTTTTTTCATTCTGATTGTATCCCAGATGTCTCAGTCATTCTGTTGTAGTTGTACTTGCCACTAGAAACAAATCTAGTTAAGCCATAACCCTTTTTTACTGCTAAACTATATATAGAAAAATTAATGAACCATTGAAAACCTATAGATACATGGGATTATTAAAAAAGAAAATGATAGAAGAGGATATAAGGGTTAGCTAAAGATATGTTCTTTGATTAGTGAGTTTTCATTAAGCAAAGTCATTCAAGACAATCGCCATTCTTGACTCTTAAAGAAATTGGATTTTATCCAGTGAATGCACACGAGCTGGATATCCAATCGTAGTTATAATTATACTGCTTATTTGGAGGTCATGGTTTGTTGTTGACATTAAGTTTTTAGTTCCATATGGTTTCCCCCATCCTAACTCACCAAAATCTTGTTTATTTGCGAGTGCTGCTCTGAAGATTGTTAAAGCTTGTTTTGCTCCATTGATCACTGAACACATATGCATAAAGATTTCCTTGTCATCCATAGCATTGTATGACATTTGATTTCCAATTTTTCATGTAAAGTGAAGTGATGCTCTGTTCATTTGTTTATGTGGCTTTCATTTCTCATCTTTATAGTATTGATAGGTACCTATATATGGATAGTATAATTTACACTGATTGCACCTTGTTCGAAACTTCAAAGTTCAAACTAATGTCTTTACTATTTCCGAGCTATTCTGTATTTCAAGTCTTTCATTTGAAGACTTCTGGTTTATAACATAAACACATAGTTTCAACTTTCAACCCTACTCCTTAATAGTCGATGAACCAGGTCTCCCATCCTAGTTCATCTACCCCCAGTATTACCTTGAAATTTAAAGTTCATATGCCAATTTTAGTGTTTTTCAGCTGTTGTAGTGGTGTTCTGTTAACAAGCTATTTGGAATTTTGGATACACATTTTCTGGAATCATATTATACTAACAAATGTTCATTTGTTAATGTAGATGGGCCAGTGAGGAAAATGGATAGATAATGAAGCTTAAGCTATATAGTCCCTGATGATGATTGTAGACTCATTTGTACTTGTCTCAAATTCTTTGCTGTATGAGTTTTCCTTTATTGAGCATTCTAGGGGAGGCGAATTCAAATCTGTTGCATTGAAGTAGAATTCTTAAGATATGCATGACGATTTAGAAGTGGAATTCCAGTTGTAGACAATCCTTGATGGATGACACACTTGTTGGTGTTGCTTTGCCTTTGGTCAAGTATAGTGAGGGCATGGCCGCATGGGCGCTGCCTGAGATATAAACTTTACAGCTGACATAGATGAATTGGAGGCATGGCAAAACATGGCATCTGTTTCTTTTTTTTTCTTTTTTAGGCGATTATATGTTTTTAGCCAATCTTGTTATTGGCATACAAAGAACAAATGAAGTCAGAATCCTACTCTCGACTTCGGGACATCCTCAATTTTGATTCTCATTGTTGTGGACTTGTGGTACATTTTTCAAGTCGGCAAAACTATCTGTCCCTTCTCTCTCCGCGGCCAAAGATGTCACCGTCATGCTGCTGGAAGCTTATTCACTAAAGAGAATCAAATCTAGAAAAACCATATTCCATTCAATCTTTGCTCTCCAACCACAGATGAATCATCTCTATACGTATCACATTTCACTTCAAAACCTATATTATTGTTGTCTAAACAACAAATGTAGGTTCTTCTGCCGTGGCATACTCTCAAGTCTAATGATTTCTATACGCTAATAGTGTAATAGGTGAATCCGTCGACCTAAACTTCCACAAAAAAAGGGAGATTCCGTCGATCGAAAAGTCAAAAACTGCACGATGTGATCAGTATAATGGCAGCTCTAGTTTCGGATCCAGTTAAGGTACAATCTAGTCAACCCAAAACAGCAAAACCATAGCATTCTGCTATTAGCATGCAAATGATTATGAAGATGGCGGGTACGTTATTCTGTGTCTGCTTCTGTTCTGTCCCTGCAGACAAAGGGAACGTGAGTTAAGGTTTCAACCTCTTCCTAAATATTCGATGGAATCCCTCGAATGAAGTTTTCACCAGAACCACTTTCACATCTAGTGTAAACTATTCTTAGCTTATACCATCTTTTTGGGTAGAGAGCACTGCTAGCTTAGCTTGTATAAATCTCAGATCCTTTACCTCCTAATTCCTTGCTTTGCCTTCCATGTGTATTCCTTGCTCCCTTTGATTAACTTGAGCTTGTGTTTAGATTAGAGAATCAAAGAAAGCTTGGGATGGGAAGTGCATTGCATTGACATCTTCTATTTGTATATTGATCATAACAAAAGCATCAAAGAGGTCCACTTCTTGAATATAATTTCAACCTTGCTGTCTTGAGTATGGATCAAGTTTTTATATCATCAGATTAAAGCACATCACTTTTGCAGTTGAGAAGTGATGTAGATTCTAAGAAGTTGCCTGAAGCCATAATATGATGGAAGTTTTGCTCGACCATCTTGTCATGATATTTGTTTTGTCTATCACTTGGTGGGTACGGGGTACATATACGGCTATAAATATGAGAATAACAAACAGGTATGTCCAGAATAAGAAAGAAAACAGAGATCTAACAACAACCAGAATAATTGATTAATGAAGTTTCGTCATTTAATCCAAATCAATCCTTGAGAGTATGCATATAGCAGCAGATATTCGGTTGAAGATCACTGTAAACCTCTCAGCCAGGTTCAAATGTTACTAGCATAATGCGATGAGAGGGTAAAAAAATGTATGAGAGGGGCGCATACCATCAAGTCCTTCGACTCATTAGTTAAGTACTATCCTCCCACAAACTACCTTAAGTAACATTTCTCAACTCTGGTGGCATAAAGTCTCATTTGACAAATGTTATCGCAGTAACACACAAGTCAACTGCATGCAAAGAAAGCAACCGATATCCAAGTTGAAATTTGATTATTAGCTATCTTTATTGTGCATCGACACTCAATTTATATCAAAATTAAAACGTCTAATGTTGGTACAAGAATACGCGCCTCACACAAAAACAAACGAGAAACTCAGATTAATATTTGGTAAGAACCTATGTGTAGAACCACCATACCCAAGTTCGATTCTCAGCTAATGGTAATTAGAGTTAAATTCTAATTTATTATTAGTGGTTAGAGAGGAGGAAGCGTTCATACTCTAAAAAAAAAAACTCGGATGAATGCACCACTACTCCGTACCCAATCAGTTAGGTTAAACTCAAGTTCATCAGTAGTAACCTTTGCTCATCACATTCCTTTTCTAAGTAATTGCTTCATAATCAAAGTAACCACTTGTACATTGAAAAATCATAATTGGATTAGATAATGACAGAATAATACTGCATCATTATCATGATTAATCATTACTGATTCACTTCTCTCTCTGACCATCTTCCAAAATAAACTCCCTGCAATCAAAATTTAAATTTAAAATCTAATTTGAACCCTCACAAGGAAAAAGAACCCAGTTAAAAAAAACAAACAAAAAAAAACAAAAAAAACAAAAAAAAAAAGAACCCAGTTAAAATTAAATCCTTCTTATCCTCCAAAATCTAAATTTTGATTTTCAAATCACAACGATTATTACAGAACACACACCACTTCCTTTTACAGTGTCTTCATCATCCCACGCGCTCCACGTTGCCCGCGTGCACCACACGTCCCAAACTCCCAAGCCCACGTCCCCCACACAAGAACATGGCCGTTGCTCACTTTCCTTTCCCACTTCGCGTCAATCTTCAGTTGGCCACCACCGAACCTTAAACCCTCTTCCAATTTTGGAACCTTCACTTTGAGTTTTAACCAGAACCATATCTCAAGTGCTTAAACTCTCTCCAAGTTTCGTACTTGAAGTTTGATTTGCTTCTCTTTCTATCCCTACAAAACATAGTAAAGGGAAAAGCATATATATATATAACCTCCGCCATGAATGCTGCTTTGCTTCCTTCACACCCATCCACAACTCTTCTTTTTAAGCCCTTCCCATCATTCAATTACTGATCTACCAAGCAAACCCAAACCCCAACTCTGACCCCATTCTGGCCTCTTTGAATGAATGCCTTTCACTTCCCCAAGTCCCAAAACCTGAAGTTTGAGTAGCACCAATGTCTAAGGACCCATCTGAGCCTGACCTTGAAGCCATGCCATTCAGTGATGCTTTCAAGAAGTTCAAGCGTTTGAAGTTTTTTGAGCCCTCTTTGGGGGTCTTGGGATTCTTCTTTGTGTCTGTGTGTGTTATTCTCTGCTTCTTTTACTTGGATTTCAGAGCTGCTGCCAAGGGGTATCGGTTTTCGGGTCAGTCGGAGAGGTACATGTGGTTGCAGAGCAACGGGTCTAGCAAGGATTTCAGAGTTGAGTTTCTTGGCGAGGAGGGAGGTGAGTGTGACGTGTTTGATGGGTTTTGGGTGTGGGATGAGTCTTACCCTTTGTATCAGTCCAATGGATGCCCCTTTTTGGATGAAGGATTTAGGTGTAGTGAGAATGGCCGTCCTGATTTGTTTTACACAAAGTGGAGATGGCAACCCAGATATTGCAACTTGCCCAGGTACTTCAGTTTTCAATTTAGTACTTTTTTTATTGCACTATTTAAATTGTTTGGTTGCTGAGAAAGAGAACCCAAAATTGTGTGAGTAAAGCTCAGGTGATTGTTTATAGTTGTTGTTTTCTTTGAAGTATGATTAGTGTTAAGTTAGGTTGTCATATCTTAGAATACTCGAATTAGATATAATTCCATTATAGTGGTCGACCTTTTTCAGCTTAGTGTGACTTGTGTGTATGAATGGAGGTTATTGTGATGGTTTGGCAAACGACTAGCTTGATAGTGACAACCATTTTTAGTTCCCACCTGAGAATTCTAAGGATATGCTGGTGATGATGATAACTTGTATTTTAGGGTCAGCTGAACTTTGAAGGCCAATGATGTATGCTTTTTGTCTCTTCTTTTGTAAGTTGATGTATGATATGTATGGTGGCATGGAGTTTCCATGTGTAGTCTTCTTTTCTTTCTTACAAGTTGAATTTCTGATATTGTACTGCCGCCTGAACTTTGAAGTACCCTAAAATTTTATGTCTTATGTTTTGTGACTTGTATTGAATTGATGGTGATGTAAAGCTTTAATGTGATATCTGTATTTATCATAAAATTTGTTTGATCAACTCTCGTTTCCACTGGATGAGAAAAATTAACACTTGATATTTGATAAACTTAATTATGTATCTAGTATTTTTTTTTTTTTTTGAACTATAGCAGACAATAATTTGCGAAAACTTCAGGTATTAATATTGTTAATTATGCCCAAGACAGAGTAGTCCTTATTCAATCAGCTAACATCGGTATCATTATCTTATGGTTAATAAATCAGATTTGATGCAAAGTTGATGCTGGAAAAACTGCGAGACAAGCAAGTAGTGTTTGTTGGTGATTCCATTGGAAGAAACCAGTGGGAATCATTCTTATGCATGCTGTCTTCAGCAATTCCTAACAAGGATTCAATCTATGAAGTGAATGGCAACCCAATTACCAAGCACAAGGGGTTTTTGGTGTTCAAATTTAAGGACTATAATTGCACTGTGGAGTACTACAGAGCTCCCTTTCTTGTACTCCAAAGCCGTCCTCCTTCAGGAGCTTCACAAAAGGTCAGAACAACTTTGAGATTGGACCAAATGGATTGGAATTCTGGAAAGTGGAGAGATGCAGATATGCTGGTTTTCAACACAGGACACTGGTGGAATTATGAGAAGACTATAAGAGGGTAATCTCAAAATCTTAATCCTCTTCAACTACTTGGTAGACTGCAATCATTTGAATTGGCATAAACTCTTTATCTAGATGGATTTGGAATAGTTGCATAGTGAATGAATGATCTGTCTATGTCAAAGGCGATAGGAGGTGACAGTTTGATCAACCCTTAACTCTTATAGATTTGAATTTGATTGTGGGAAGAAAAAAGAAGAATCATTAACTTAACAAATGCTATGACCTAATTAATGTGTCGAATCAACTTCAAATTTTGATCAAGTATTGATGCTAGTGGGGTTGTACTTGTGTACTTGTCTTATTGGGGGTTGGGTGGGAGTGTGGAATCAACATGAAGGATCATATTGGAAAATTATTAGGTGCATTAAGCAAAGTTGTGCATATGTAGGCAACAGGTGTTTAATCATGTTTTGAAGTCTTAAAACTTGGTAACCTCATTATTCCTATTTTTTTTTCTGGATTTTCATGATAAATTAACAAATTCAAGTATCTTTTGACAGGGGTTGTTACTTTCAGGAAGGGGCAGAAGTAAAGATGGAGATGAGTGTAGAAGATGCGTATCACAGGTCCATAGAGACTGTAGTGCGATGGATAGATACTGTAGTAAATCCAAACAGGACTCAGGTTTTCTTTCGAACATATGCTCCTGTGCATTTCAGGTTTGTTTTCTTACCTGAATCAACTTTTCCCTGAGGCGTGTAGCTTCTACATTTCCCTTAATGATCATATTTGTCTTATACATATCTGAAAACTAACTATTTATGATTATGCAGAGGTGGTGATTGGAAGAATGGTGGAAACTGTCACCTGGAAACATTGCCTGAGCTAGCCTCGTCATTGGTTCCTACTGAATCTTGGAGTCAATACAGAATAGCCAATTCTGTGTTATCAGCTTTCTCAAACACATCAAAGGCAATGAAGTTCAATGTGTTAAATGTAACACAATTGACTGCTCGAAGAAAAGATGGGCATTCGTCTTTGTACTATCTGGGTCCTAAACTTAGCCCTGCCTCTATTCGCAGGCAAGATTGCAGCCACTGGTATCTGCCTGGAGTCCCAGATACATGGAATGAACTACTCTATGCACTGTTTTTAAAGCATGAGAGGACTAGTACATTGAATGCATCAACTAATAGCATGCCGGGTATGAGTTGGAACAACTCTTTGCTACAATGAAAGGCTTCTCCTTGCACAGCAATGGTTCCTAGGGTAAAAAGAAAGGAACCGCCAAGGAAAACAGATACAGATCAATTTTGTCATGGTTTGGGTTCAGGTTCTAAATGTCAATAGACTGAATAGAGAGATCAATATTGGGGGGCTCTGTAGCACAAAATCTCAGCTCTAGGCTGTAAATGGGTTGCAGGGGTTTTTAGAATAAACTGATGAACTGTAGAAAAATTTTACATAGTGCTTTTCCTCTTCTTTGGGGTTAAATCATTAACCGCCATTATAATTTCTTTTTGAAAAAAAAAAACTGTAAATTAAAATAGTTATGTTTAGATTTCAATATTTACCTATATCAGTGGAAAAGTATCTGATTCCGGAGTAAACATTAAGGAAGCATAGTTGTTTCCAAGTTTTCTATTGCTTGCGAATGTAGCATGTAACTGAATAACAAGTATTGTATTCTGGAATAACAGAAGTGCCTATGCAAGTTTCAATTTCTAGATTGCCATCTCCACTCCACTTTGAGTAAACAAATGAATAGGGAATTCTCACTAAACCTAATTGGACTGATGCAGAGGGTATGACTCAACTTTGAGAGATTCTCAACCTAGCTGAACGCTTCCGTAAGTGTTTCACAACATTTAGCAGTTTGCAGGCTTATGTGCCCACTGGAAATTTCTGCATATCCAAAGTTACATAATTCAATTTGCCACCACTTAACAGTATTTGGAGAGATTTAGTCTTGGCTTCAGTGAGGCTGCTACTAATTCTCGAGTAAGCAAGGAAAAATGATACTGTGATCGAATTACCCCAAAAGTGTATCAACATATGCATGCACTTCTTTTTTCTTCTGTGAAATACTGCTTTGAGCTGCATGTGTAGTCAGCACATACAATGTAATGCCTGGCTGTTCTTCGAAATGTATATGTCCTAGCAAATAAAATAAATTGCTTTTCAATCAATCCATTTCTTTGTACACAAAACTTTTTGCATTCGGCCATTACCATTTAGTCTAGTGACATTAATCTCTTATTTTAAGTGAGAGGTTGCATGTGAGTTTGTATTACAGTTTTGTAGCACATTATTTGTGTATTTGATAAAAAAAAAAACTTTTTACCATCTGTTACAAAAAAAATCAGTAAATTTTCTAGAAAAACAAGCATTTTAAGGGTCAAGAAAAGAAAAAATCCCTACAGCGAGTTGTACACCAAAGACGCTCCCCCTTTTTTATTCCTAAATAGCTATTTTGCAACGGGGTTGTTGCCGTCGCCAAAGCTTTGGTCATGAATGGTGGTGTCACTAATGATTTGGCGATGGTAATTGCATCGTCACATATTCTTGCGACAACACCTATGCCGTCACTAATGCTCCTGCGACGGCTTAATTGTCGTCATCAATGTTATTGGCGACGCCATTATTTGCGACCGAAGCTTTATCTTCGCCTAACCGTCACGAAAAGTCATTTGCGATGACAAATGATATTTTAGCGACGACACTGTGTCATGGCTAATGCAATTTTTTTTATAATAATTTAAAAAATCTTGGGTTTTTCCTAGTGGATCCCTAACGATCTTCCAATAAAATTCTGAGTTTTCCCTCAAATCTGGGAGGACACGAGGATAATAGAAGAAGAGCGGAGGAGAAACAACATTTGAGGGTTAGAAGTCATACAAAACCAATTACATATGTTGTATTATAAATAAGAAAAGAATAAACACATTTTTAAAAATAGAAAACTATTAAGAATCTAAAAAGGCGGGCTTTTAAGAATAGGTCGAGCTTGGCCTTAAATGGTTCAATAGAGAAAGACTAGGGCTGACTTGTCCATATGGATGGACAGGTCGGCCTTCGGCCTTACGAGGTAGGGACGACTAGGGCCGAAGGGCTAAATGATGAGGCCTAGGGAGTTATCCACGAGGCAAATATATATGACTCAATTTACCAATATTTAACCAAGGGCAGGGGAGAAGTATCAGAGATGAGGAGGCAAGTGGAATAGCCGCCCAACCTATGAGGAAGACTCAACTCACTTTTGCTGGCAAGACTCATCGTATAGAGAGAGTTGAGTCAAAAGTGAAGCAAAAACTAATACAAGGCTTATTAAAATGAAAGTGCAAAAAATGTAAAGAAAACACAAAGAAGGATTACATCTTGTATTTTAAAAGTTTTGTGAACAATACATTAAGCCCAATATAGGGTAGAGATTAATAGCAAAATACATAAATACCCTTATATGGTCAACAAAAGTAAATAATATCACAACGACAGAGAGTCTGTCTAACAGACATAATAGAGAAAGAGGGTAAATGAGAGGCGAGAGGGTTGGTTTGTTGTTTTCGTATTTTTCAGACTCCTCACTCTAGTTCCTTCACACGAATGATAATAATTATAGCACTTCCTTTGGTTGAATTTAGTTGCAACAAACAACTTTTCAAACGGTTTCTTTAATTAACATCCTCGTCACAAACATCATCAATTACAAGAAAATAATTGTTCCCTTCAAACCTTTTGGTCGGATGATATATTTAGTAATTCCCGAACTCTTTCCATATTTTAATTCTCAAATTGAAGAACAATCGCTATCATTACTCTTGAGAAATTAATTAGGACACATAAAATTTTAAGCTTTTTCGGAAAATGGCGGTATATTGTTCTACTATATATCATGTGAAGTTACTTAGCAAAATTAAAAAACATGCATGATATATAGTTTCGAGAAAAGTTTAAGACATTAATATACTGATATATCAAAGAAGAATGTCATTGTTAGCTAAATGCAGGTTATTGGTTACCGTATGAGTGTCAACTAAAGAAAATAGTGTAATCTTTGTAAACTTCATGATTCTGTTTGCCATAACTGAGTCAACTAGGAACATTAATTTCCATATTTCAACAATCATAATCATTTTCATTTAAAGTGTTTATCATAACATAAAAAATGAAAACAAACAATAATAGTTCAGCATATTATCTTGGTTTTCACATTCTCATTTGCATGCAGGAACAAACTTTGAAAATTATACTATCATCCTTCACTATTAACAGAGGGTTAGCCATGAGACTAGTAACTTTTAAACCGTTAAGAGACAAACTAAAGATTAAATCCATAATCAAACCGTTCATACATTAAGTCAACATCTAAATATTATCTCAATAAAAAACTTAGAGAAAAGTTCAATAAGATCAAACAAATGTATGATTGGCCATGACTGCTAACTTTCATTACAACTATTCATTTCACAAAACTAAACTTGCACCAAAAGTTTGATTAATCTTTTATTGATTCGTTATAAATCATTTTAGCTTTTGTGATATATTTTGAGGTCGGGCGGAGTGACAACTATTATTTTCTTTTTGATTGAGGTTTGTGTTCTTTGCTTTTTTTTTTTATTATTGAGCTTTGTGTTCTGTGCTTTTCTTTTTGAAATATTGTGTTCTTTGTTTTGGTTACGTTGATGTACTAAAAATATTTTGATATGTGTAGTCAACTTCTTAGTTTTTCATTTCAATGTTTCTCTCTTTACATGTGCATTTGAAAATCATATTAGTCATGAAATATCTCATAGTATGGCTACAATTTCAATTTGTTAACTTTATTTATGAGTGACATGGAGACCCTATAATTATTCTATTCAACAAAATCTTACTCCATCGCAATCTCGGTGTGTTTTTTAATCCTAGGTTTGATATTGTTTATTATGTAACACCCCGGACTTAATTTTTACATATTTACTGGGTATTCTATGAGTTACTAAAAAATTTAACCGTGTTTGGTAATTTATTAAGTTAACGCTTGAGCTTATTTTTGAATTTACTTAAAATGTCAAATTCTTCTTTTAAGGCTCCGATGTAGTAGTACGTGTTGACACAAGTTCACCGATGTCTTCGGATTATTTTTTGGAGGTTCTAGGTATTTTCTATGATTTATCAAAAGTTTGATATTAGAATTAATTTCAAAAATTAGAATAACCCGCTTAATCTAGGCCGTCGGATCTTTAAGGTTTTGATCTCAACCGTTGGCACATGTATTTAATGGAGGAGACGGGTTGACTTTAGGGAACCCAAACTTGGGTGTTGACCCGAGCCCGGACGACTCTCTCTGCCTCTCCGCCTGCCTCCATAATTTCCGGCGTGGCGTCCCCAGTTCCGGCCGCCGCATGCCACGAAACCGCCACCAATCTCTTCCTCTCCTTCTTCTCTTCAAAACCCAGTGATCAAATTCCATAAACAACCCCGGATTCATGGAGATCGAAATTGATGAACACCACTGTGTTCATCAGAATCCGGCAAGCTCCCGGCGGCAACTCGACCTTTGAAGGTAGGTTTCAGTTCGCCTCTTCCATCTTCTTCTTTATGGGTAGATAGTTCTTGAATCGGGACTTAATCATAAATTCTCATTCTTCTCTGTTTTTGAGTTCTCTGGTTCCTAGCTCTGGCGACCTGCGTTCGGTGGTTTCCGGCGAGTGCTTCGAGTTTTGGTGAGTCCTTAAAGCCTTGCGGAGAGTCCAGTTAGACCTTGGAGTGACTTGTGGAGCTGCAACCATCGAACTGGACCAAGGCAGAGGCTTGGTGCGTTTGGCTAGAAAGGACCTGAGGTGATGTGGTTTTGATTTCGGTGAAGGTGGCGACTAAGGCAGCAGCTGGGGATGCTTGGAAGTCCTGCAGGTTGAGTTTTGGCAAGGAGAAGCTTTTGGATTCGTGTGTTGGGCGAGCAGATGGTTAGGCTCGATCTCCTTGACATTGTTTTTGTTTCTGTGTTGTTGATACGTTGATATGGAATTATTAGGTTGGTTGTTCTGCATTGGATTGCTGATTTATAGTTTTGTGGATTGAATGTCGATAACTTGGTGAATTGATGATTATGGTGAGGTCATGGCAAAATTCTGGCAAGTCGCCGAAATCTGGTAGAGTTTTCCGGCAAGGCAGTAGATCCGGCAGAGAGCTGAGAAGGTAGTCTTCGACTCTTCCTTTTGAATTGTGTCGTAGTTTCCGGTTTAGTAAAATCTGTTCTTTTAGGAAAGTTTCTATTTAGGGAGATTTTCCCTTTTTGGAAACTTTCTATTTGACTTGGGAAGCCTCCGCATGGCAATTAAATAACCGAATCAATGTGAGTGGACATTTATTTTAAATTAAATGCATGCAGAGATTTATTTTAAATTAAGGAATGATTTTATTGGCCATTAATTTGTGGAATTTGTTTTCCTCTTGTGACATATTTTCTGTGAAGTTATTTTCGGAGGTAAATGTTCTTATTTTATTTATTAATTTCGCTATTTTGAGAATTTCCTAAAATGGGATTTTCGGTATATATATATGTATATTTATGAGGAGGGTATGCATATAAATGCTAGCTAGCTATACGTGTATGTCCGCCTTAATGGTGTAGCAATTAGTCGCCATTATGATGTGACGTGAGACGCAAACGTAGTAGTCCTATATAAGTGTTTAATAAATATAGGGGGTATGGACACGTATATATACACCAGTCTGTCCACCTTAATGACGTAGTGAAGAACTACATTATGGTGTGATGTGAGCGTTAGAAGCGAGCGTAGTAGCCCTATATAAATTTCTTTAAATCCATAAATTTATATAGGGGTATCAGCGTGTGTAAATACGTACTGATTTTTATTAGAGTTTGAGAAACTCAATATTTTATGAGTTAAAAGTTCTATCGCTTGAGACATTGTCCGAGTTAAGAGTTTCTCTATTTACTGCGTGTATCGAAATTTTCTTGAGGAGATTAAAAATTGGGAAAACATAAATATTTTTATGTGTACATTTTATTAATTATTTTTATTTTTTATTTTTTTGTCCACTCACGCTAACGTTTTCGAATGTTTTTCCCTGAGCCTTTCGATTTTAAATGCCCAGTTTGTAGGTTAGTATAATTGAGGTCAGACATACATGGAGTCGAGGCATAGCCCCTCGTATAGCTTCTACTCATATATATATATATATATATATATTTATCTTTCCTTCAATGTTAGAATTGCTCTGAACCTATGAATTGTTGGTTATGATTCTTGTTAGATTAGTAAATATTAATTGGGAGATGTTGTGATTTGTGGGGCGCACGAAGGCTCTAGTAGTTTATAAGGTTGGAGTTGAAAATTTTAGAAGTGCTTGCAAGTGTTTTATTTAGGAAGGGTTGGCCATTTTTAAGGAAGCCGAGTTTTCGGTAAATTTTTTCTTGGAGGTGGTCCCCGTAGGACTTAGTTCAGGTTTCAGGGTGAAATTTCGGGTGGGTCGTGACATATTATGTTCCTATATATTATATAATAATGTTTCCATAACACAAATCCAATAACTTTTCTTTTGCATTTGATATAACTCTATAAGAGAGCTAGTGCTCATCATGTGTATATGAGTGTTATCCTCTAAAAACTAAGTTGTTTGATACTCTTAAATGGAGAGGTTTGAGCTCGGTATTGCAGGGGCGAGAATGGAATGCTACATGTACAAGGAAATGTGGTGGACTCAGAGGAGAATTTATGGACCAAACATGTATCAAATCAGTAGCCGGAACTCAATTATCGATTCGGGACTCACATAGACTATATATGTATCATAATCAATTTACCATTTTCTTACGGGATGTAAGTAATGAGTTAAATATTTGTGACACCTTAAACTTTACCTTAAGGTATGAGTTATGAAATAAAAATGTATCTATAACCTGTTTGGCTAATAGTTCATTCTTCAATAACATGTGCAATCGTCATTCCTTGTTGATTTAAAATTATAAAACTTTTTATTTCTACAAATTTACACTCTGGATTTTTACACTTAGAGTTATCTTAAACCCACTGCTGTAGTGACTTGCTAAACAAGTCCCGGAGGACCTTGGACAGTTTGGTACCGTAGGCAAGTTTATGATAGCTCATACATTGGTTGTGGAGCATATTGTGAGCTTATCGACACTTATACTTTCAAGTGTCAAGCCATATTTCAGAGATTTGGGCCAACGGAAATATTATCTGTGGCTCGGTAAAAATTGACATCAGTTGTGGACTTGTATGTTGTAGTCTAACATATTCTTTTGTTCTTCCAGTGTTATTCCCTTGGCTGATACTTTCTCATTTTAGTGTAAATGAGATTCTCTGTTGGGAAAGGTTGAGAGGAAATCCGAGATTATTTACCCAAGAACATTTTAGTTTGACGTTAGTGGATTAATAGTTGCCCTGGACGAAGCCAAATTGAGGTGAACCACATTACTTTGCCTTTCTGTTGACTTTGAAGATCTTTACGTTGTCGATAAATTAGATGCACGGTTTGAGCTTGCTACTTTCCTTGACCAGGCGAGTATGATCTGTAACAATTTTGAGCCTCGCTTGTGATGTACTTAAGCACAAGTTACTAAAGGTTGTTGATACAGTGGATTAGCAATCCTTGGTATCAGTGAATGTGAATAGTGACTAGCGGTGCAAGTACCCTCAATTCCCTGAAAGCCTGTCAATACAAATACAAAGTGATTTCAAAAGAGAGACCGTGTAGTTGGGCGGTTTCCTACGCTCCGATGCCTAAGTCAGTTAATGTAGATGGTGACAGAATAACAGTAGGTAAGTAATGAATAGAGAGGAAGTTACCATTTATAGGTTACAAGTATCTAAAGCCTTTCCTCTTCCTCGATGAGGGACTAATATCCTTGTTTGGCATCTATTGAGTGGTATTGGCGGCATACGTGCTGGAGCGTCCGAACGCCAATTGTGAAGCGGTGAGCGGCGTATGTGTCTACAATGGTAATGACTCGTTTGCTTCAAAGACATGGTCGGTCTACTTTGAAATCAAACTTCATGATCTCTTTTATTCAACTTGGGACAAAACACTAAAACAACTGGTCTCAATATTTGCTTCCTTAATACTCTCTTGCGGTCTATCTTTCAAATGTATATCGGAACCTAAAACGCCGGAAAATAGAGTTTTCGTGCAATGACAAGTTTGCATCGTAACGGTGTATTACATTAGTCCATTAATAAAAAAACAAAAACCGAAAACAAAAAGAAAATATGTGTTGTATTTGAAAGGTATTTCTTAATCGAGAATGAAGGCTTAATACGGGTCGGTATTGACCCGTATTAAAGATCCCGGGTTAGTAACACATAAATGTAGAAAGAAGAGGATCTTGAGAGCGTGAAATTCAAGCTCCTTTCTCCAAGGTTGGGGTTTATCAGCAGCACCGAAATCACACACAGAGACGGCTACCAATCAACAATGGTGGAATCTACGGTCCAACAGAGCCGATCGAGAGACCTCGACAAGCTCCTTCTCCGACCCGGCAATCTCATCGGATCCAACTTCGAACCCGGCCCAGGAGTAAACCCCCCTCTCTCCTCACAATTTTCAAATTTTTCGGTTGATTTTTGTTTAGAAATTCTTGATTGATTTTGAAATTTTTTTCTGTAGCTGAGAGATGACCTGAAGGAGTACGTCAGGGTGTTGGTGGTCGGGGCTGGTGGCTTGGGCTGTGAATTGCTCAAGGACTTGGCTCTTTCTGGGTTTCGAGAGCTCGAGGTCATCGACATGGATCGCATTGAGGTCACTAACCTCAATCGTCAGTTCCTATTCAGGTTTTGATTTCAACTTTTCATTCACTTGTTATGTGTTGAATATTATGAAGTTTTCGCAATGGTATAAAGAAAAAATGTTGTTGTTGCAGGCTTGAAGATGTGGGAAAGCCCAAGGCTGAGGTGGCGGCGAAACGAGTGATGCAAAGAATTGCTGGGGTTAATATCATTCCCCACTTTTGCCGGATTGAGGACAAAGAGCTTGACTTCTACAGCAATTTCAGCATTATTGCTCTTGGTCTCGATTCCATTGAGGCTCGCAGCTACATCAACTCTGTTGCTTGTAGCTTTCTTGGTATGTGTCTCCATCCTATCGTCTTTGCTCGTATTTTATCAGCTCTCCAACTTGTAGTGTGATTATTAGAAGTATGACATGACTTTAGGTGCTGCCAATAATCAAGTTTTTGTAGTTTAACAAGTGAATTAGACGTGTTTATTTGCTGATGATTCTGGACCTGGTTGTAGTCTTTTATGCGTTATCACTGATATCTTAGAAAACAGAAGATATAGACCTTACTAGAATAAATCCTCGAAATCTGCAGAGGGTTCAAGTTAGGCTCGACATCACACACACATACACACATATAATATATGATATATTTTGGTCATTGCTTGTTGAAATGTTTGATAAATATATTTCAGCTTTTTTGTATCGCAATCAGTTCAATTTTTCCTTCAACTTTCATCTCTAGTATTAGGTCTTCTGAACTTGTTTAGGTGACATTTGCATAATGCAACGCTAGGATTATTTTAAGTGCATTTTGTTATCCTGGGTATTCCATGATGCCTGTTAGATCTGGACCTTTTTGGATATATAATCCAAGTCGAGAGTAGAGTTACGGGAACAGATGTCTGATGGAAAACATCTTTCACGTTCGGTTCAGAGAGCACTTTTTTTTTTTTTTTGGAATTCGTCGTTCCCTTTTGTGTGAATTCCCCTGCAACCAATTTAAAACTTGTGGGGCCCTATCTATTTATTCCCTCTCTCGAGCCCGAAGAAAACCCCCTCCCCCTCGGACTCCACTTTTCTTTTGACTCATATATGTGGGCACCGGATATCTATGAGGGTTCACCCACCCCGGTTAAAGCATTCCATTCTATTGTGCCTAAAATTTCTATTTCTTCTAATATTTCACTCGTTTCTATTTATGGTTCCTATGGAGAATTCTGAGGAATGACTTGTTTTTACTGTACTACTATAGTTTAGCTAGTGTGGCAGTTTAATTTTTCTTTTGGCAGAGTATGATGCTGATGATAAACCACTAGAAGAAACTGTCAAACCTATGGTAGATGGTGGGACTGAAGGTTTTCAAGGACATGCTAGGGTCATTATGCCAGGGATGACTCCATGCTTTGAGTGTACAATCTGGCTTTTCCCCCCTCAAGTGAAGTTCCCTTTATGCACACTTGCAGAAACCCCTAGAACTGCTGCTCATTGTATTGAATATGCTCACCTAATTAAATGGCATGAGGTAATGGATCAATCATTATGTTCTGTCTTTGCACTGCTTTTACTGAAAAAGATATTACATCAATTTGCTATCTAAACTTGCATTCTACATATAGGTACATAGTGGAGAGACTTTTGATCCAGATGACCCCGGTCATATGAAGTGGGTATACGATGAGGTCAGTTATGTGCAATTATTTAGTGATTACTCTGTTTCTTACGGACTTTGATTATGTTTCTTTTATTTATTTATTTTTTTCCCATCCAATAGGCTACCAAGAGAGCTGAGCTATTTGGTATTCCAGGAGTTACATTGTCTCTCACTCAGGTATATACACTTGAAGAAGTAGTTACCCTAAGATTATTTTCATCAAAAATATATCTGCAATTCTTCAAATATATCTGCAACATTACTGCATAATTTGGCTTCTGCTGTTAAATCATGTGGGTGGGAAAAGGATTTAGGACGTTAAACCTTTGGGTAACGAAATACCATGTTTCTGTGGCTTACAGCTTTTGAACTTTTATCTATCACTCTTGTTGGAAGCTGATTATGTTGTCTACAGGGGGTTGTGAAGAACATCATACCGGCTATTGCTTCCACAAATGCGGTTATATCAGCTGCATGTGCACTAGAAACATTGAAGATTGCATCTGGATGCAGTAAAACTCTAACGAACTATCTAACGTGCGTTACTCTTGCTCATTAATAACCACACTATATATTCCTAAATCATTTCCTAGAAGCATAAACCATATTTTGGTTGTATAACAGATCTGTTGGAGTATCATTTACTATGTATAATCATAATAGTATGTCCAATCATTTTCTTGTTTGAGAAGTCATATAACACTGGGTCTATTATAAATGCTTGTACACTGCTTATATTAGCACTTACTATTTGATGCAGGGCAGAAACTGAAAGTTTCTGTCTTGCGGCTAGATCAGGGATAAGGCTCTTGAGAACAAAGATCTCAAGAGAAGAACAAACAATAGGATAGAGATATTTTCTGTAGGAATTAAAGAAGGAACGATATATTGAGTTCTAGGGCAGAATGTCCCAAGAAACTCTATGTATAATTTTATTCAAAATAACAAAACTAACTTACAAGACTCTAAAAGATAGATATATTACCTATTACCTAGATATATAGGTAATAGCAAACCCTAATAAAAATAGGAATCTAAAAGTTTGGGAAAATAATAAAACATAACAAAAAGAATAAAAGATAATAATCTCCTAATTAATTTAGGAGCCTTTTGGATGCTCCTGCATCAACTCCACCGGGTTGGGAAGAACTCGACTCTGGCAAGAAAACTTCTAAAACTTGAGCACATATCTCCGGATCAATTCTCTGTAACTCTTCTTCAGTAACCCAAGTACTCTCACTATCATGCTTGCCCAACCACTTCACTAAAAATCACCGGTACTGGTTGCCCCTTCTAGACTTAACCTCTTTGACATCCAACACATCTTCAACAACATCAATTTGTGCTTGAGGAAGTTGGCGAACTTGTGACTCTGCTGAAACCAGTTCTCCATCAAAACCAGCAAAGTTATACAAGTCTGACACATTAAAAATCGGGCTGATTTGAAGCTCAGATGATAACTCTACCATGTAAGCATTTGAGCTGATCTTTTTCAGCACCTTACACGGTCCAAACTTCTTCCATTTCAACTTATGGTATGTGCCCTTAAGGAATCTGTCCGGTTTTAAACGCACTAAAACCATATCTCCTTCTTCAAATTCTTTCACTCTCCGGAGTTGATTGGCTGCTGATGTGTAAGTCTCATTACTAGCCTTGATAGCTTCTTTCACTTCTCCATGAACCTTCTTGACATGATCTGCAAAGACTTACAGGCAATCACTAACTATTGCCTCCCGAGGTAGCGGAACAAGGTCAGGAACATGTTGGGGCTTTAACCCATATGCTGCCTCAAAAGGTGTTTTCTTTGTAGAAAGATTCACTGAATTATTGTATGCAAATTCAGCTTGTGGAATAATCTGATCCCACGTCTTCACATGACTTCCAACAAGACATCTTAACATATTTCCCAAGCTTCTGTTGACAACTTCGGTCTCACCATCCCTTTGTGGGTGACATGTGATAGAGTATTTAAGATCAGTCCCAACTTTTCTCCACAATGTCCTCCAAAAATGACTTGTGAACTTGACATCCCTATCAGACACAATAGAGTTTGGCACACCATGTAGTCTCACCACTTCTTTGAAAAACATATCAGCCACACGTGTAGCATCTGAGGTTTTTGAACACGGGATAAAATGTGCCATTTTAGAAAAACGATCCACCACCACAAAGATGCTATCAAATCCCTTAACTGTCTTGGGTAGTCCCAACACGAAATCCATGCTAATGTGAACCCATGGAGCTTCTGCCACTGGCAAAGGTGTGTTCAAACTTGTGTTTTGGGACGTACCTTTACCAAATTGACAAATTTGACACTTCTGAACCAGCCTACTCACATCCTTGTACATTCTAGGCCAATAGTATCTGTCAGTCACCATAGATAGGGTCTTATCCCTGCCAAAGTGTCCTCCTAGCCCATTGCCATGAAGCTCCCTTATGATTTGCTAACATAAAGAGCCTGCTGGAATGCACAGCGAGTTTCCCTTAAACAAATACCCGTCATGCATCTTGAATGGCAACATCTTCCAACCAGTAGGACCTTTAAGCTCAGCAATTATAGAACTGAAATATGGATCAGCAGCATACTGATTCTTCAGCTCCTCAAATCCAACCATCTGAGTACTCATCACATTCAACAGTAGGGTCCTGTGACTCAAAGCATTTACAACTCTATTAGACTCACCAGTCTTGAACTTGAGAGAAAAATTCAATTCTTGCTCCTTTTGAGAATTCAGATATCTCAAAAGGATTGGTGGCCTGTCAAGAGGTTGTTGATTTTCTGCTTCCCTTGCCTCGTATGCTGCTCTTCAACTCTCTTCCACCATTGAAGTGCAATACTCTTCAACTTAAGCTTCACAAACAACACTTTTCTGCTCTCTGCCATAGGCTTCCACTCAAAATAATTTTCCAAACTAACCTCCCAGTCCAAGTAGTCTTCTGCATGCATCTGGCCATAAAAGTCAGAAACTTCGATTTTAATTCCTCCACCACTGAAATCCAGGGCGCAAACCAACCGCTCTTCCAATCCGTTGTGATTTGGGCGTTCTCCATCTCCAGCAACCTCATGAAAAGGGTTGTCAACATCCTGTTCTTCCTCGGGATTGCCTTCCAGTTCATCCTCCGAGGGGTTAGGGTCGCCGTCCGGGGCTTCCCTACGTTCCTGACCCTGAAGAGCTTGCACTGCCCTTGTCAGGTCTTCAATCATACGGCACATCTCAGCCATCTCTGTTTGTTGATCCTCCAAAGCTCCTTTTCCACGACCTCTACGACGTCCAACCATTTTGCAGGCCCAGAGCACAGCTCTGATACCAGCTGATGCAGTGCAGAAACTGAAAGTTTCTGTCTTGTGGCTAGATCAGGGATAAAGCTCTTGAGAACGAAGATCTCAAGAGAAGAACAAACAATAGGATAGAGATATTTGCTGTAGGAATTAAAGAAGGAACGATATATTGAGTTCTAGGGCAAAACGTCCCAAGAAACTCTATGTATAATTTTATTCAAAATAACAAAACTAACTTACAAGACTCTAAAACCCTAGATATATTGGTAATAGCAAACCCTAATAAAAATAGGAATCTAAAAGTTTAGGAAAATAATAAAACATAACAAAAAGAATAAAAGATAATAATCTCCTAATTAATTTAGGAGCCTTTTGGATGCTCCTGCATCACTATTATACTAGCAACATACTGTCTAGATTCTGCGACAAAGGGAATCAAAATTGGAAAGACTTCCAGTTATGTGTCTACTTTGTGTTTACAGTTCTCATAACATTTGTCCTCCAATTTCTTATTTATACCTGATAACAAGTATGGTCTCTGCCTGGTGATATGAAGTGTTGGGGCAAAAAGTGGGTTCTCACCAAGGAATCCCACTAAGTTTTTGTAATTTGTATGTGTCATATGTATGCAGTTAGTTATTTCATTATAATCAGTAATGTTTGATGTATCATTGCATTCCAACCTCTTTTTGGCCACCTCTGGATGATTGATCTCAGTTAATGATAGGTTTGTAGCAGCCAACATTCTGCATAGTTAGGCATCAAAAATCTTTTATTCTCTTACTGTGGTGTGTGTGTGTGTGTCTATATATATATATGGGACTCACAGTCATCTTGTCATTGTTACTGGGTTTCCATTCTGCCAGCTTACGGTTAAATATCACTGTGAAGAATAAAGTGAACATTGTGTTTGTAGTTATAATCTAATCAGACAAAGGAATTAAGTGATCAGAACTTTTTGTAGGTATAATGGTGCACAAGGTCTCCACACGAAAGTGACTGAGTTTGTCAGGGACAAAGAATGTCTTGTATGTGGGCCAGGTGTTCTAATTGAGCTGGACACCTCAGTTACTTTGGAAAAGGTACTTTCAGTGTCCTATGTTTTTATTGGATTTCTGTGAATCATGAATACTGAGAGAAGAAAGGTCTTGATGAAGAGTACTTACTGGTATAAGTAGTCTAAATGATGCTAGAGTCCATAGTGCTCGAGTCCTTGTTGTAGTGCTCATAAGATCAAATAAAGTGTTTGCTTTTCTAACCCTTGCCAATTGAACTTGTGATCAATAGTTCATTGAGCTACTTGAAGAACACCCTAAATTGCTGTTGTCAAAAGCAAGCATTGCGCATAGAGGGAAGAATCTGTACATGCAAGCACCACCTGTACTGGAAGAGATGACCAGATCAAACTTAGGCAAGTCTCTCTATGACCTAATGGGAAAAATTCCCAAGGATGTTGTCCATGCTACTGGTACTACTGACAAGAGCGACAAAAAGACTTCGGTTGTGAGAAAGTTACGAGTTGCTTTCAAGGGAGTTGATGGGATTACAGAAATGGAGACTGCAGCAGGCGGGGCATGAGTTTATACTTTATACTGCAACATCTAATCGGACGCCAGGACTTTTTTTTTTAACTTTAGAAGATTGTCTATTCTCTATAATGGTTGAAGCAAGCACACAATTCGGTGAGGCAAAGGTTGATTACCATTCGGACCTGTAATTTTTTGTTTCTGAAGTACATCTAAGAAAGCATCAGTAATATGATTGATGGCTTGGAGATAGCAATGAGATTTTACTGTTCTCAGGTGCTCTCAGTAAATCATTTTGATGAAAAATGCAGGGCTTTTGTCATATTCCTATGTTCCCCAAATAGCTAGGACACCTATGCTTCATGCATTTTTAACCTAGTGATATTTCTATATTTGTACATTTTTGTTTCCTTGATATCTGAGCTTACCTACTCTAGGAGAATAATTTTGAGTACAACATGAAAATGAGTTGGATTAGATACTGGGAGTTGCTGTTGACGTAAATACTAAGTAAGTTATGGGATTGTATCACTGAACCTATCCTGCCTTTTCTCGTTTCAATTGCATTTGGAAAACTTGGTAGATAATGCTATGGGATTGTACAACTGAACCTAACCTGCCTTTTCTCGTTTCAATTTCATTTGGAAAACTTGGTAGATAATGCCCTCTTGTAAATACGAGGGATTTCAATGTAACTTTTCTGCTAGTCTCAAACCCAAAGGTTCAAAAAAACGAAACCCAAAGATTCTGATGTTTCATTGTCAAGGAGGCAAGGAGAACTCAGAGATCCCAATATCACATCAAGTCATTTTCGGATAGCTGTCTGAGTATCAAGTAATTTCCTTGTGGTGGTGTTTCTTCTTTTTCAATTTGCTTAGTATTGCCAAAGCATGTCTATTCTGAATCTTAACTATTTATCCTACAATGGCAGTCCTATGTTGACAACATTTTGATATCTAATGAATATTGAGGGGATTTTTCTGCTAGTAAATTCCGTTAAATCATTCTAATGGCTGCAAGTAGCTGATCCGGTAGAATTTCTATCGTGACGGGAGAGTGCTAGATAAACCACATTTTGAGGAACTACCTAAAGTCCAACATGAAGTGTCAGTTAAATGGGTTATATCTACTTATGCATGGGTATGGATTCTAGTTAATTGGTTCAAAACTTCAAATCCCAATTAATAGGAACGAATTTAGAATTAGCTTCTAGTTCAATTCTAGTATCCCCACTGCCCCAACATTCCATCCCAAAAACTGAGGACAATTTTTTAAACTAATTATTTTTATTCAATGCCTGCAACTCTGCAACTCTGCAATGATAACCTAAAAACATTATTATTATTGTTTGAGGATAATATTGAGGGGTCATGAAAGTTTCCATGAACCACAAAGCTCAGGCAACGCCAGCCAGGAATGTCGAACCAGAACGTGGACTACACAGCACCCACATTCATGTAACTCCAACCCAGTTGCTTTCCAAGAAGTGAGTAAAAAGTCAAATGCAGCTGAGGCCTGAGATATGAGACTATAAATATCACCAAGTGGAAACTGGAAAGTAGAATAATCTTTGTTACTAAGTTTGATGCTAGTAAACAAATTGACTGACTGAAACAGTTGGAGCCTAGTGTATGACAGCACCAGCTCTATGCCTTTTTATTGATATTCTTCTTTCCCTGTTATGTTTCTTAAAGAGGAATGGGAGAGGTGAGAAGCTCCAAAGATGTCTATTTTCTCTTAGGTATGAGTAGTTGCCCCACTCTGCTTGACTCCAAGGTTGGTTTGACAAGGATTTACAGTCTGTATGAGTATTCTGTCTGAGACCAACATGTTGCTTAACCATGTCACAAATGGTGTGCTATTTTCATCCTCTGGTGATATTTTCCTCTCATGCAAACTTTCATTTTCAGGCACCCATCACTTATCCTCTTGTCTTATACATGTACAAGCCTACAAGGTGTGAATCTTACAAGTAGATTCTCTGCAGTCCATACTTGTTTCAGTTCTGGCCGTGCATTACAAGCTTAAGGGTTTTAGCATTTAGATCTCGACTACAACGAATTCATGAATTTATCGCTATTTTCCTTTAGTTGCCTAGTTGCTCTTGCCTCACTAGGAATTCGTCGTATACTTTGTCTTAAGCTTTTTAGGCATGTGTTAACCTTGGGGTCTATTGATTTACCTAACTAACATCTTGCTCCCACACCCTAAAAGAGAGAAAGTGTAACAAAAGTTTTACATACCGGGTTAATTGCCTTTGTACATCCTCACTAGCTAGATCCCTGTACCCTACACGCTCAAAAGTGGAGAGTTCACTACTCTTGCTCTTGCACGGTTTTTTTGAGATAATTTATTGAACACTTTGTCTTACCCTTCCGCGCACATTTAAGGTTTTGAGAATCCAAACAATTGCATTCAATCAGCTCATTGATCTTGTATGCTTGGAAGTGTTCCAAAAACTTACTGATATTTGCTTGCACGCAACATTAGATCTATAATAAACGTCAAAGATCAGACAAAAGCAAGTAGATCGAGGAACACCTAGCAGAGGATTTGGACTCGTGCATCGATCACAGAATGACAATAGTTCCCCCTTTGCCACTATTATACTAAAATATCCATAAAGATAGGATATAAGCACTAGGTGACATAAATATACTATATATGACTTTTTATATGAATCTTGAACCACAGAAGTAGTACTCCCTAAGGAAAAATATGGATGAGAGGCAGAGAACTCATTCACAACCAAATGTCTAAGTTTTGCTGGAGATTTTTTGAGCCTATCTTGGATCGGATTTGATATCTGAATGTGGGTTGTTGCCGGCTGTTCCTAATCTCTTTTGGTGCAATTGGATAATATGATGACACACTACATGATTCTTGTGGGGCTCTAAGACTTAATTTACAGATAGGTCCAACTGCCACTGCTAATGCCCCACCTCTCCACATGGCTTCACAACTCCATGTGTACCCATCATCCCCATGCCTCCTTCTCCTATTTAAAATCCTACTGATTCCCCCATTGGATTTTAAGAGAGAACTTGAGCTTGAAGAGACTTGCACAGACAGACCCCTATTGCTCGATTGAGAAGAAGAAGAAGAAGAAGAAAGATGGAAATGGCCATGGAGCTTGAAGATGACTTGTTCTTTGCAGACTTGACTAAGCAAATCTCTCTTCTTATCATGGATGATGATGATCAAGACCCTATTGCCTCTTGCCCTTCTGTCTCTCTTCAGGTACATTATTTAATCACTAGGACATATACCCCTTATGCACTTTGATTGCTTAGTTCCTGTCATAGAAAAATGCACCGGATCGGAGTAGGACTTCGGAAGTTAAGCTTACTTGGGCGAGAGCATGGTTTTAACTTTGTGTGTATCTTTGTTTGCAGGCTTTCTCTTGTGCAATTCATCAACCAGCGCAAGTGCCCGTGTATGAGCATTCTTGCAAGAGAGAAACCAAAGGAACTGGAGTTTTCATTCCGCAATCGACAGTGCCCAGAAGAAAGCAAAACAGGCAAGGGAAATACACTAATGCATACAACAACACAAAATCCCAAAGCAGATCACAATTAGCTGATCAGCGCAACAGGAAAATGGTTTCCCAATTGCCTTCGGACTTTGTTTTTAGGGCAAGAAATGGCAGAGAGTAGAAGAGAAACAAGTTTACAATGAAATAAAATTTCCACTGATGAATCCCTCTTGGGCCAAATTTGGTTAGGCACTTCAAGGAGTTTATGACACTACTTTTTCAGTTATAAATGGTGATGAAGATGTACATGTATGGCAGGGCAAGGAGAATAAAACTACAGATTCTGTAAAGGGGGAGGCTTAACCAAAGGTTTAGAAGCCTCCAATTGGGAACATGTATGGTTATTGTTAGGTTGGATATAAATTGAGCTTTCTAAGTCATCAATTAGATGCTATTAAATTGTTTCATTCATATTTTGTATCAGTTGATAACCAGCTAAATAATGTAATCGATCTTCTTGGCCAATATAATTTTATGGAAAATGGGATTATTGCAATTTGAGTGGAGGTTACCCAGTTGGTGAGCATAAATTCAAATTGGAGGAAGAAGATCTTGGATCAATCGTTGCTGAACATTCAGAAGAAAATAAGGTCGTTAGCTTGTTGGATCTTCAATTATTAATATTATTTTTTATGCATGGAATAATTGGAGGAAAAGGAGTTGAAATTATTGTGACAGCATGTGAGCAATTTGGTGGGTTGCAAATCCACCTAAAAAGGAAAGGGCAAAAGCTATATATTGGGTGTCAGTATGTGCTCTTGTTCACTATTGGAATCTCTTAGCAGTAAGAGCTGCATCATTGCAGGCATAAACTTTCAAACTTCACTTTAATCATGGCATAATTGATCAAATTTCTTTCCTGCTACTAACATTGATTATGATTAGGCTTAAGCAAAGTGATTTGTTAATCGGAGAGTGAAGAGTCTCAAGTTGCTGCAAAATTCCTTTCAGACTCTTCATTACTCTCGCATGTCATTTTTGCATAGTGCATACATTCCATAAGCTATTCCTTTCATTTTATTACGGGTAATATTCTCTGAGTGTCCTCTGTGAACACCATGTTTTCCATTTTTCAGCACTCTGTTTCATTCATTTTCTTGTGTAGTTCTCGACTTCTCTCTGTTACCACTTACTAGAAACCCTTCAAAGTACTCGTGACATTACGTCATCGCTATCTATGTTTTTCACTTTTCTTTATAAACGTAAGAACAAAATGTTCGACGAATTTCCTTAAAAGGGCTAACAAAGTGCTTGTGAGCCCTAAGAAGAAAAATTGATCTGCTGAAATCTTATCCAATGTTAATGTTAATTGTTAATGTGCTACCTTAGTACTTTAGCAGTGAAAGATAGACTGATGAACTTAGAACTCCAGTAAACAAAAGTGTCTGCAGGACGTACATGCACTAATTATTGATAAAATGGAACATAAAAAAGAGAGGGAAGGGCAAATTAAGTTGAAGAAAAAAAGTACGAATATCGATCCCAGGTCAGGGAATATTTGCTTTGAACTGGATCTAGTCCTATATAAATTTATTTTGGTTCAGATTTGAGATCAGAGATCTAGATAGCAGTTGCCATCTGTTGTTGGGTGTGTGCCAAACTTGAAACAATCGGTGAATTATTTAACGAACAGAATGAATCCCGTGGGTGACCACTGCAACTGTTGTCTCTCTCTGTTTTTGACTGAAAGATGCACTGCTATCAATAGTTGGATCGATCACAACATGCCTGGATTTTCATGAATCGGATTCATAATGTCGATTTCATGTCATTCTCAACAATCCTTAATCGTTGTAAAGGAGGAGGGATGGGAACTATAGAAGGACAGGAGCAGATGCGTTGCCCTAGTCACTGATGCCAGGTTGGAGCTGCAAAGCTGATCTTGACAATCCATGAGCCTCTTCTTATTATGGAGTACGGATCAACAAGCCCACACTTTTCTTAATACATGAATTGTAATGAGGAAATATACATAACGACTCATCACACATGGGCACAAAAAACTTGAAGGTCTCCATCAATTTTGTATCCATTTTGTGTCGGGGTCGAGATCAAGTCAAAACACTTCATTTTCATGACACTAATAATTAGTTATATTTAACTATTTAACTTCAATAAACGTCAACAAGACTTATAGTATGAAGGTTCACAGCTAGGCTTAACTCAACAACATATGATGATTCTTTTACATTATTTTTAATCAGAAACCATTTTTGTTTTGTTCATCAAAGTTCATTTATAAAATCTAAAAATAACAAATAAACACTAGGCAGAATCAAGAATAACCGTTCTCAACCCTAGAGAGCGATGTGTCCTTACGCCGTTATCAAACGGGGCTTCGCTACCTCTTGATCAGATGTGAGGCGGATCTCTGTAGTGTTTCTCTACGGCATGCACGATGGTGGATGAGGTCAAGTATGTTGTGTTCAAGCAGAGGAAGAGGAGGATGTCGATCGTGGCTAGTTTTTACGGCGATCATTCGTTTGGTCGCTGGTTTTGTTCTTGCTAGCTGATAGGCGGTGTTCGATAGTCGATGATGGTTGTGGTCATTGGTTTTGTTTCACTTGGTTGTTAAAGGGCATCTCCTTCCATGCTCTTCTATAGATCGTGGTGGTGGTGCAGATGATGAAGGGTTCAGTCTAGTCGACAGGGTTCATAGATGTTGGTAGGTGCTTTCGCCTCACATAGGCTTCCATGTCGTTGGTTATGGGACTGACTTGGGTGACTCTAGTCTAATAAGGTTTTTTTTATTTTTTTTTATCTAGTTTTAGGTTTTTAATATGTTAGTATGTTACTGTGGAACTCTATATAAGGTGGTATTGGACTGCGTTTGAATAAATTTCTTTCTCTAGCATTGTCTCGTGTTTGGTGGTTACTGTTGGTCCTATTCTCATGTTGGTTTCATTAAGGTTACTCTACGGTACTGTATGGCTTGATTCTAACGTGACTGTTTTAGAGAAAGTCATGTAGTTTATGACGTTTTATGATACAATAACCCTAACCTTGTGAAAAAACTTAAATAATATTCCTCTCAAAATGTTGTCTCTACTGTTGATGGTACTCCAACTCCGGTTACGGGAGAAGGTTTTCTTGTCTTAACTGATAATTTAACATTTAAACCGTCTTAGTTGTTCCATCACTGGCTTATAACTTTTTGTCTATTGGTCACATTATTCTATAGCTCTTGTATGTATTGTCACCTTTTATTTGTCTTTCTGTGTGTTTGAAGACATTCGAACTCGACAGATTCTCGGTAATGGTGTTGGAATGGGAAAATTATATTAATTGGATTTCTGATGGAGACTATAGAGAAACATAAGCATTTTTTTTGGGCAAGCTAATCAGGCCAATGGATTCGAGAGTGCTAAAAAGCTGTGTGGCTATGGCATCGACATTTAGGTCATCTAAACTTTTGTTATCTCAAGAACGAGAACCTCAATTGTTTTTCATTATCAGCGACTCAGTTTCATTGTGACATTTGTGAACTAACGAAAAACCGCCGTGTTCAATATGTTGGGGAACAATCATATATTTGATTATAAATATTATAGAAATTTCAATAAAGAATATAAGAAACTTAACAATATTCGTTTAGGATTGAGAGTAGTGAATCAATCCTAATATAAGAGTAAAATAGTGTAAGAATCCTATAAAAGTAGTACAAGGAAAGAAAGAACTGACTTGATATTCCGATTGAGGCATGCATAAATGCACTTGACTAAAGACAGATTTCGCCCCTACCCTTGTGCTTGTAGTTCGATGGGCGTCCGCCTTGTAGAATACAACAATCGATAATCCAAAATAGAAGCACCGCAATTTTGGAATCTAACGAACCATAAATTGTATCTTATACTCTCTTGACACGAACAAGACATATAGAAGAATTGAGGATTCTCAATCTAATCTTTAAGGAGAAATGAGTATGGGTTTATATAGAACCCCAAGTGAACCAACATGTCCGTTCACTTATCTCCTTGAAGAGACACACTTATTCCTAAAGACACCTATTGAAAAAGACACACCCTTTCAAATGGAAAAGTCATGAGTAATTTTATTTTCATTCATATTGGATATTATTACATAATTTCCAACAATCCCCCACATGAATGAAAATGACAAGGACAATGAATGACAAGGAATTAGAGAGTACAAGCGAACAAGAGATGCATTTGAAGAGGTGTCTTTTGGACTTGAACCTTTCATAGTGAAGACCTATCGGATTTACTTGGTGAAATAGTAGATGTAGAAGATCTTTGAACTATTCACCGTTTGTGTAAACCAAGACAATAAGCCTCACACATCTCTTATTCTAACACACAATGGTTCTTACGGTTGTGTTCATTTTGGTCCTGAACAATTTCCACATTCATGAGAGCTTTAGAGAACTAAGCCATATCATTCTCATAGAAGCGACCCGACTTCTACTCTCATATAGGTGATCACACTAATTAAGAACACTCCGCTATATTCTTCTTGATAACAAGATATTAGTATCATTAAATGCAAAAGCATAACCTTATTACAGCTACGGAAAACACACATTGATCATAGGAATGAGTGAGTTGTGTGTTATGCATCTTGAGTCTTCCCCAACTAGTTTGCCTGTTGAACCTAGACCATGGGATCTCCAATGTTGCTAGGTTAGGTTTCCGCCAAGTAATGACTCATTGTGTTATTGGCTTTAACTCATTCCCCTCGATCATCAACTATCTCTCTTGTCAACCATTAAACATTTGGCTCGATATGGTTGACTATTGAAACAACTTTCACCTGAGAGTAGTTGCTATATACAGATATATTGATGCCAAAGCATTCCAACACTGTCTCTTCAATTGTATTATGTGCATACAATTTATAGACATTATAAACACCCCCATATCATAGGTTATGTTATATAATTAATTAATTTAGATAGTAATATATTCCCATAAGCACATTCTTTTTGTGGAATAATTTTGCTATCTTTCTTTATACACTTTTACAACTTTGGCAATCCTCAAACGTCTTCTTTGAACATTTAAAGTTCTTACGATGAGATTGCATCTCAATATGATCTTAAAGATCTTGAAATCTTTATCGAGTTTCATAGACTCCATAACATCATTGTAAGACATCATAGGCAACAGCCATTTTCCATCGTCTCTTCTTGTAACGCATACAACAAATCCAACGCATGAAATGCAACTACAAATTGGCAGAGTATGCCCAGCCTTTATTGTGAGTTGATAGCAAATATGTAGGCAATTCAAGTTGATCTGCTTTGTCCTCATGCTTCTCCAATTGTATATTACAGTTATGCTCTTCCATGTTTAGAGTGAGACCTTTTAGACTTATTTACATGGGATTCAATCAGGGACTCAATCACTCAAACCCCCACATCTACATCAATTATGCTTTCTTCCAAGAGATATGTATATCCCAAAGTTGGTAATGCATTCAATTCTTTTATGCTTTCCAATAATCTTGCACAGAACTTACAAGAGTTGGTAATGCAACCGTCGTGCAGATTATAGAAGTTTCACGAACTGATGCACAGAAGCAAACACAATTCATAAGCATGCAGTTTGGATCATGAACTTACCCCCACATATGCATCAATCGTTCATTGCTTCTCATGTAATTGTCTGCAAACAATTATCAATTATCTTCTTAATATTACTCATATCTCGAGAGCCATTTCAAGGGGATCTTCTCATCTCTTTCATGAGTATAATCTCTCTAGTTTCTACTAACAAAGAGATTGCGTATGATATCATCGACTAACTAATCGTTGCATATGTTAATACATGTATCAATCGATAAAAGGATCAAGAATTTCTATTTAAAGAACTAGCGGTCAACAAATGTAACTTTTCACATATGCATACAGTTAAAATGCCTTTTCAATTATATCTCTCTTAGTCATATGAAATTGGTTTTTATTAATCAATTTGACCATATATCTTGCAGTGATTCATATATATACATATGACAATTCTTGCTAATTAAGTGCAAGCAGGTACGTACAATAATTTGTATGAGTATGTTCATATGCCTTCATTTCATGATAATCAATAAAAATATACAATTGCACCTATTCTTGACTGAAACGAAAATATATGAATGCAACAGTTATACATATATATATCACAGAACTTACCATTGAATTGATCAAATAATCCTATAACAGGATTCTTGGCTCGCATCCTAGGTTAGGATTGCAATTGTAGCAGTCCTAAAATAGATCTTTCATCATCGTCTTGTATACTACATATACATCACAACTTAGTGGCTCTATCATCTTTCATCTAACCAATGCCACGCTACTCCTTGTATTAAGTGGCCAAAGCATCTTTCTCTTCCAAATGCTTCCTCATTTGGTTTGGTTGAAATTCATGTTGTCATTAATACAACATCGTAAATAACTTGTGATCGATGAAGATCGTCAACCATTATTGTTCCATTATAAACTCTGTCTTTAGATTGTTGGGGAACAATCATATATTTGATTATAAATATTATAGAAATTTCAATAAAGAATATAAGAAACTTAACAATATTCGTTTAGGATTGAGAGTAGTGAATCAATCCTAATATAGGAGTAAAATAGTGTAAGAATCCTATAAAAGTAGTACAAGGAAAGAAAGAACTGACTTGATATTCCGATTGAGGCATGCATAAATGCACTTGACAAAAGATAGATTTCGCCCCTACCCTTGTGCTTGTAGTTCGATGGGCGTCCGCCTTGTAGAATACAACAATCGATAATCCAAAATAGAAGCACCGCAATTTTGGAATCTAACGAACCATAAATTGTATCTTATACTCTCTTGACACGAACAAGACATATAGAAGAATTGAGGATTCTCAATCTAATCTTTAAGGAGAAATGAGTATGGGTTTATATAGAACCCCAAGTGAACCAACATATCCGTTCACTTATCTCCTTGAAGAGACACACTTATTCCTAAAGACACCTATTGAAAAAGACACACCCTTTCAAATGGAAAAGTCATGAGTAATTTTATTTTCATTCATATTGGATATTATTACATAATTTCCAACACAATATTCACCAAGTCTTAATAAAAGTCTTGTTCCTTTTATGAAGATTCGCTCCAATATTTGAGGTCTTACAAAAAAAATTTCTCTCTGGGGCGCTCGGTATATTTTGTAACTTTTATTGATGATCTCACTTGGAGAACTTAGGTATCATTATTGAAGAATAAGAGTGATGTATTTGGGTAAGGAATTGGAAGAGTGATGCTTGGAAATGGTGGATCTTGACGACAAGAATTAGTGGATTGATCGGATATGAAACCCTTTTTTATCATAGCTGAGAACTCTGTTTCATTTCAATGCGTTATCGGTCGGCTGCCACGAACCCAGTTATGGGTTTTAATGGGTTTCTTCGGAAAGCAAAAGGATTGATAGAGAGAAAAATTTGTTGTTTTTGGAGGAGAAGAAATTGAAGTGTGTAATAGAGTCGTGGAACTATGGAAGGAAGAAAGATGAGACAAAAACTCTATGAGAGTGCATGGGTGATTTGGTGAAAGCAACATAAAAATGAGTGTAAATTGTAAAAATGAGAGTGAAAATTTCAACTCTTTATAAATAAAGATACCATACGCTTACATTTCGTGTAGTCACATTTGAATTTGTAATAGTCTTCTAACTCTTATTAACACATCATGTACTAGACTGAGGTCTCATTCCTCTGTTAATGAACAAAGTTTGTTCCTACCAAAAATCAAATTTTAAAAGACAATATTTCTGATTCTTTTTTCTTTGAGAAGGAATAGTAATTTTTAGTCCTCAACTCCTCATTGGCGACATCATGTTCTGGTATACTGGATTGAGGTCTCTTTCCACTGTTAATAAATAAAGTCTGTTCAACCAGAAAGTTAAAATAAAAAATATAACTTTCTCAACCAGAAAGTCTGTTCAATCTATTCTTTTTTGATGTTAGATATTTAAATCACAAAATTTAAATATAACTCAATGTTGTAAAACCAAAAAGAATAGATTGAGAAAGGAGAGAAACAACTAAGAGAATGAGAGAATATGTTGTCTCATATTGAGTAGGGAACCATCTGTTATATAGAGATGTAATCAGTATATAAATTACATAAATATCCCTAATAAGCTAATTACAAGAATGCCCATTAAATAAACTATTTACAACACTCCCCTTGAGTATTCACTGTTATTAGCTTCCTCTGATATATGCTCCAGTGTTGCCTCGTCAAAACCTTGCCAGGTAATAAAAACCCTATGGGACAAAAACAATCCTAGTCGAAGGAGAAAAGAGTACAACACATACGTAGCAGTGGTAGTCAGAACCCTTAATTTCGGTGAAACTGTTTAGTTTGGATCATAAGATGTGAGTCCGTGGGAGATAAATGCATAATAGTTGCTACACCAAAACCTTGTCCGGTAAACCCAGTGGGACAAACCCGTGGTCGAAGGGAAAATATGAGCAATTGCATATATTTCAAATAAAAGCATCTTCCAGATGAAGTATGAGTAGGGTGACCAATTTAATATGTGCCTCGTTAAAACTTTGACAGGTAACAAAACCCAGTGGGATAAAATAACCCTAGATGAAGGACAAAAGAGTACACAATGATCAAGAGTATGCTTCAGGATACTCCCCCTAATATTGATTCTCCCTGAAAACTACACACTAGGTAAAACTGCTTTATTGATCATGCTTCTTGAATAACTTAATAGTCAACATGACTTAAAGAGGTTTTTTTTTTTCATATACCTCTAAGATTATTGTATTTCCTATAGTAAAGACATAACTAGTCGGGAATAAACCTTGTGTCGGTTTACATAACTCATGTCACCATATTTAACAAGACAAACATCATTCCAAGGATCATAGGTGGTTGATCCATTCCATGATGCCTAGGGATAGAATGAGCCATTTTCCGTCATATATTTAAAGTAACGAAAAATTGTCTTTTATGCCATTTCCGGAGGCGACGTGTAGGCGCGAGCTATATCTAGCTAACAAATTCACATCGGGTGAGATGTCCGATCTACGACATTTAGCCAAGTACAATAATGCGCCTATTGTACTTAGATATGAATCTTCTGGTCCCAATATCTCTTCGTTATCATCTGCACGATAATACGAGTCTCACTAAATTTCAGACGATTATGAGTGAGTTTGAAGACTTTGATTTATCCTCATTAAAACATCTTAACATCTTCTAGATGTAATTTGATTGATGGACCAAAATTCCATTTGCACTTTACACGACTCCAGGTCGAGAAAATGATTTGGTCTCCGAAAGTCTTTCATCTCAAACTCTGACTTCAAGTATTTTGTGGTTTTCTTGATCTCTTCAAGAGTATCAATCAAATTCATGCTATTGACGTAGATCACCACAAATTGCAAACCCGAAGTTTGTTTTCTTAATACACACGCATGGGCATAGTCCATTGTTCATATATCTCATCCCAAGCAAATATTCACTTAGACGTTTATACCAACTCCGTCTGGATTGTTTGAACCCCTAAAGTGAACTACTCTAGCAAATGGAGAGCATGTTCTATGGTCTAGAACTATTTGCATTGGGTAACAGAAGTTCTTCAGGAAACTTCATGTATATCTCTATATTCAGATCCCTATAGAGATAAGTTGTTACCACATTCATAGGCTGCTTATTCAGTTATTCGGAAACTACCAAACTGATAAGGTACTGAAACGTTATGACGTCCATTACGGGAAAGTACGTCTCCTCGTAATCAATCATAGGGCGTTGAGAAAATCCTTGCACCACTAAACAAGACTTATATCACAATCTCGTTTTTCTCATTACACTTCCTTACAAATACCCATCTAAACAATATAGGTTTAACATGGGTAGGTGTGGGAACAACATGCCTATAACACCTTTCTCTTAGTTAAGGAATCTGATTTGATCTAGATTGTTTCTTTCCTTTTTAGCCAATCATCTCTTCGTTGAGATCTATCAACGAAGCAAGGTTCGACATCATCGCTTATTATAATTTCGGTGGCCACCGCAAATATAAATATATCATTGATTCTAAATTTACCGAGATTTTCTATTTTCAGGAATGGGTTTACATGTTGGAGCGTCCCCCAACTTCATCTCTTCTAGGACAAACCCATAATCTGGATTAATCTCGTGAGTTGAATTGGTTTAAGATTGCGATGGCAAGAAGATTCATTTGTGCTAAGTTTACCCTCTTCTAGGGATAAGAATCGTTCGAACCTAATGGTCTACCTCACATCTGGGCAGGGACATGACTGGTTAGCCACCATGGCCGTACCTTGTCCAACTAGGACGATACATCCTACGGGGACGTTTATCCTTGCAGGTTTGCAGCAGGTATATATGATCTTGTCACTTTAACTAGATCTAATGAAGTGACTGGCATATTATGGGCTACACTACGTAAATCTAGAATTCTTTGCACTTCAACTGGACGTAGAATTCTTCGCACTACAATATCACATGTGCGGTTTGAGGATCAAGATGAGACATTCTACACGTCGTTCATCAGGAATAGTGACGTTCTTATCTCCCCCTAACGGCAGGAAGACTGTCTCATCAAAGTGACGACCGCAAATCTAGCGGTATAGAGATTTCCTGTCAAGGGCTCTAAGGAGCACATAATGGATAGGGTTCATAATCAACATGTATGCCCATCTTTTGTTGAGGACCCGATTTTGTACGTTGTGGCGGCACAATTGGCACGGGAACTGCACACCCAAATCTGTGTAAGTGCAAAACAACAGGTTCGCATCCAGTCACCAACTGTAACACAAAGTAAGGTGGGTAGCAGTGTGCCTCAACTGGACCGACATGGTTGCATGCAAGATTGAATAGCCCGACGCAAACACTAGAAGCTTGGTATGCATTACCAAGGTTCTACTTGCAAGACCATCTTGGGTGTGAACATAGAAACTATATGTTCAACAGATCCCAAGGGATATGCAATAATCATCGGAAGCCATCGATGTAAACTCTCCAACATTATCAAGCCTTATAGATTTTATAAGATAATCCGAGTGGTGTACCCTAAATTTCATGGGTGAGAGTTTAGCAAACGCAGCATTTTCTTGTGGACAGTGATGTGACATCTGATCACTTTTGTCGATACATCAACCAAAATCATTAATATTTAACTGGTTCGTATGGTGGTTGGATAGGTCCACGAATTTTCCCTTACATTCTGTGCATAAAGAGATAGTGTACATTCTAGTTTTTGCATATGATGGTTTAGTATTCAACATCTTTAACGAGCAACTTAACATAATATGTCATTAAAGACAATACCCTTATTCTGAAGGGGATGCCCGTGTGATAATTGAGGTGAGGATACGGTGCATCATATATTTTTCTCGGGTGCATCAAACACCAATACTATAGCAAGTATTTGCTCGAACCGTTTAGTTTCTAGCTAATAAATTTTAACATCTTCAATGTACGCTTTGGCCACACATTCGAAGGTTATGCAAAGATATTACACCATTTTTCTGGTGGTTTCAATGTTTTAAGCATTGATTTCAATGAACTTACCTTTCGATAACGTTCTTCTGAAACGTAGAGATATTTTGCCTCGTCAGCCAAACAAGAACGCTCAGTTCCTTAATATTGATAATACATATCAATTTTGATTTAGATTCTAAGGCATCAAGCTTTTTCATTTTAATATTCTCTTGCTTCATGCAAGGAAGATGTCTAGTTCAGATTGTTTCTTCTGGAGACTTCCAATTAACATGATATGAATAAAAGCTACTGATTTTATCTTATCTGGTGAATTTATGAATGAAACTTCAAGTTTTCTTAAGGGGGTTATTCTCGAAACTACAAGTTCGATTTATACATGAACTACTGGTTCATTTTTGAACTACCAATTCATTAGGTACATGTATTTTCAAATAATAATCATGTAGCAATTGATGATATTAATTCTACGCTACTAATTTAGCATAGTGAATATATCAGGTAACTATGTGTAAATGCTTCTGGCAATTAACTACACATTAAATATGGTGAATATATTAACAACAACCATTATGAGAAAGTATTTGGAGAGTCTTATAGACATACATAATGACTAGGTACGAAAAACCAGTGTCATTAGATTATTTTCCTTTTGTTTGATTCTGCTGGACCAAAGGAATTGACTGTAATTAAAGTGAAAGAAATAAACCTAGCCTCTACATACTTTACAAGCCTATGGGGTACAATCTGAGTGGTATGTTGGGCTTCTAGGTCCAGTAGAGAGAGTGGGCCTACTGGGCTCAGAATGGTCTTCTAAGAAATGTAATGTTATTAGTCAACCCTTTCGGTAACTCCAATTGTGTACGACCAGGTAAGACATGCTGAGGTGGTGGTGCGAGGCTCACTTAAGTACATATCCTCAAAAGAACTTGCCTAAACATCGCATCTAACTGGGTGAGCCTAGTTTGAGAAGAGTTAAAATCCTTGTCATGGACTCAAGGCGACACATGACGAGCTTCTAGCTCAATTTCATATATATTCAGGCTTGATTTAACATCCTGACTTAACATCATTAATATTTACCAATATAACATAAACCAATGCAATATATGTTATTAAATCATAACAGACAAACTTAATGTGAAAATAATTATATGAAACTGAAATAAATTAAATTATAACGAAAATAATTTAATTCTCATCGACATAATGTATATGACTATATGCAATAAAATTGGTATTTACTTAACCAATGAATGTCGATAACGTAGCGGTTACTTGCAAAACTAACTCATTTGCATCACCAATTGCTTCTGACATTAATGTGTCATTACATACTCATAATAATTATCGATATAAATGATAACATAATTGACAACTAATTAAATAAAACTGACGCAATTTGAATTTGGTAACCGACATTAAATATATGACATAAATTACTAAATAAATATCATTTATGCAGCGGTTTAGTACCAAATGCAATGAGTTCAAATCTCGTTATTGCTTCTAGCATTACACATAAGTATTAAATTAGATAAATGTTTATGGCATAACTTTTATGTAATAATCGCGTAATTAAAACCCAAAATTCATGCTTCTAGCATAATAGATTATAATGACATTATTCAAATTGGTGTAACCATAACGTTTCTATCATTAATTGTGCAACAATTTGGCCCATAATGCTTGTACCATAATGTATGGGTTATAACTTGGTAAATGCTTCTGGCATTAATTACATACTCTTAAATGACAATGATTTTGACACAATTCAAATTAGTAACTGACAAAACGTCACTACAAAAAAGAATTTGATTAGCCACGGCGTAGTTCCGTCGCCAAAAGCTAGTTTGCAATCGCTAAAGGGCAACGTCGACGACATGGCTACGGTATTTTTGCAGTTGCCGTTGAGGGCGTTGCCGTTGCTTTTGGCTACGACAACGAGTTGTCGCCACTTTTTTGGCGACGGCGTGCAGCGACTGCAAAGGCCGTCGTTTATTTAGCTATGGCAAATAGGGACAGCTTACACCGTCATAATTCACCTATTGGTTACGGCAAACTTGCCGTCGCAAAGTTCTATTTGTGATTAAAAAAAAAATCTGGTAAGCAATTAGCATGCCAGATTTTTATTTTTAATTTTTTTTTGTGCAAAAAGGAATAAAACATGTTAAAAAAGAAATTTAACATTTGAATGGTCCTCAAATGACATTCTTGCATCAGAAGAACCATCATTTCAAGCACATTGCCAGTAATCAAGTGTTTCTAGTAATTAGTTCCTTAACACAAGCAAAAAACCAACTAAGAGTAACCAATTAACTTCTAGAAACCAAAGTTTCAAATGTATACAAGAATACCTGCAATAGTGATTCTTTGGCCTTGAGAGATGTACACTCTTTCGTTTTGGTAGATGCCTTGACAGCAGCTGCAAGTTCTTCAGCAGCCTTCTTCTCCTCTTAGATCTGCTACCAAAGAGATCCACAACACTTTCATCATCATCTTATCTTCAGCAACAGAGGCCTGAGTATTGTACCATATTCTAACACAGAAGTATAACAATTTTATGCAGATTCTATAAGCAAATGAAAGAAAGGAGTTCAATCTCACCGTAGTATTTCAAACAAAGTAGGTAGCAAGCAAAGTATATAACATAAATATCAGTATGTAGAAGAGAGATTGAATACTTGCCTTTGAATCACCAACAGGAGGTGTGGCAACTGCGTGCTTCCCTTGTGATGGTTAATGGGAGCACATCCCTCAATTCTGACACCCAGTCTTCTCCAAAAACACCCCTACAATATCAAATACCATTCAATCGACATCTCAGAACCTTACAGAACATTGATAAATAAAAGTAATGAAAGGAATCAAAGTAGAAAACTTATGAAATCCTAAAAAGGGCAGCAATGTGCTTGTACCACCGAGATGCATTCACGTATTCAGATGATGGGGGCTTGGAACGAGCAGCTTGCATAGTGATATCATCCTTTAATGCCTGATACCCAGTGATGTAGCTGCGAGTGAGCAAGTACTGGCCAATTTCTTGAGGCTAGCAACCAAGTTGATGTCATAGAATGCAACTGCCATCTGTATGTATATTCTTAAAAATTTACTTGTAACAAAGTAAGTTTAGTTAATATACATCAAATCGATCAATTAGTAGCACGAGACAATCTGCAGTATTTACACAAAATAACTAATAACCACTCACACAGAAAGAAGAGAGCAAATTATTTTAATACTGAGAAATTAAGCACCTTCCTTTGCACTGTTTTTCCAAGAAATATAAACACAAACTAGAATTGTAAACATTCAGAACCAACAAAGACACAGTTCAAACAAAATACACCCTTTGTTCTCTTGAAAACCCGATACAGGACTTGTACGTAAATTAGAACACAACATCCATGTATATATGATTAGTACTCCTGATTAATTGACTAAACCATAAATGATAAAACAAAATCCATCAAACTTCAATTGAAAATTAGGAATAAAAACAATTGAGAACATATCGCCATCATAACATGTCACTTAATAGACACCAAGCTTTACAACAATTGATTTCCTAGTGCAAAAGTCTACTGACAACATTTATTTGGGCCGGCCTATATCAATCCATAATATATACCCACAAAGAGAAAAAGGGAAGTCTATTTGAAGTTTGAACCCTACTGAGGAAAAAAAATTCTGAAAACAACAACAATGCACCTACATTCCAAAACGTAATTGATAATAGACTTTTTCCAACATCAAGACAATTATGAAAAGATTACAATCTATGTTGAAGATAATGCCCAGTCCTAACTTCCTGATATGAAAAAAATGAACAACGAGGATAAGTGAAAGTGAAAAGAGCAAAGAGTGTTGTGAACTTACCTTGAAGTCCATGTACCTGTGGAAACGAATCGATTAGAATCTGACTCATAAAAATAGAAAATGCAGGCTATTTTACCATCCCAATATATAACTTACAAGAGGAATAGGGGCTACCAGGCGAGTAACTTAGGCTGGCGGAGCTCACGGCAAAGCTGAGGTGATCCAAGTTATTGGAGACTCAGACCATGGGGATTTGGTAGTCGAAATGGCGGATCGAGCTCGGCAAATCCTAGAGTGGAAGAGGCGTTTCCTACCACCAAACTGGTTTCGGCTCAGCCTTCTCTGACATGTCGTCATCACTTTCCTCCACTACATAGCTCCTCTACGCTCACCAAAACTCCTCAAATCAAACACATGTACATCATAACCGATGTTTTAGGTGTTGGAGGCTCAGACCATGGGGATTTGGTAGTGGAAGGGAAGTTGATCTCACCCATGGTGGCCATGAGGCTTAGGGGTGGCCGAAAACGATAGATATAGCTCGGCAGATCCTACAGTGGAAGGCAGCTGCACTTCGGCGGTTGCATGCGGTGGCTAGAGGTGTTCCCGCCGCCAAACCAAGTCGGGCTTTGATTAGGGTTAAGAGAGTCGTCGTTTGGTGTGGGTGGCATCTAGAGACGGTGGCCGGACATAGAGTTTTCGGCGCTGGCAATGTAAGGGAGAGAAGAGAGTTTGTCAACACCCGTCCCGAATTTCACCCTGAAACCCGAGGTGAGTCCTGCGGGGACCACCTCCAAGGAAAACTTACCGAAGGACTCGACAAACCTCCCTTGAAAATGGACAACCCTAACCCGGAAAAATTACAGAACACTTTTAACCAATAATATAAATTCTTCAACTTAATCCATATAACCAAATAAAATAATACACAGATATTTTTCCGAAAGTATTCAGAGCTACTACAAGAAATACAGCGGAAGCTACTAGAAATCCTAGTGATCAAACAGAAGACCTACTGGTGAACAGTAGTCGAGAAATGAGTGACTATGCCTCGTCGCCTCCTTCTAGACCCCACCCGAACTCTGCAGACTGAGCATTTAAAAACGAAGGAAAAGCCCAGGGGAAAATATTTCATCACGTCAGAGTGAGTGGACAAAAAATAATCTTAACAACAGTAATATTTCCCCAAGAAATTATCAATGAAAACGACTAGTTCTGGCTAGTCCCCAAATCTTAAACAAAGACAGCCTCTCAAGCTCAAATTATAAATATATATCAGTATGTATTAACCACTCGTATGCTCCATGTATGCTATCTATGAATAAGCTTTAAATTAGATAGTCACACCATGCTAATACGATTGCGTCTAACGCTCACGTCGCTCCATACTGGCATTTTTCCTCAGAATGGAGGATACAAGACCGAGTGGTTTAAATACGTGCTTACTCCTTGTACGATTTCTATGAATGAATGTAAAAACATATAATAATTTCAACAAGTAGAAAATCATACAAGGCTACTACGCTCGCGTCTCACGCTCACGTCACCCCAACTGGCATTCGTCCTCAGAATGGGGGCTGTCACGTATATAGCTAGCTAGCATTCTCTCTCATACATACTATTCTCGGAATTTTGCCTCGAGTATAATCGCAGAAAATCTATTCTCAATTTTGGGAAATATAATATCCAACAAAGGAAATTACTCAACAATAAACAATTCAAACACATTATATAAAACAAAAGTCCACTCACAACTTAGGCCTAAGCCTGACGTCGGTTGGAGGTCTCCTCTGCTCGAGCATCCTCGCGTCCTGTTCCAAACATAATTAATTCCTTAAAATAAAACACCGACAAAACATGCATAATTAAATATGCTTCGCGCTCAACCAAGCCTAACACTCCAAAATCTTAAATCCACTGCCAACCTCAAAACTCCACAAATTTTACCGACATCCTCAAAATCACCTTCCACCAAATAAAATCCAATGCCCGGATTATAAATTAATAATCCGCAAAAAATACCAAACTTCAACAAATCTCAAACCTATCCAAAACTCCTCCAAAAATTCTAAAACTTATTCCATTAAACTCCTCACATTTTTCTCCACCAAAAACATTTTCTCGGCGGCGGCCTGCGACCAACTCCGGCGACCTCCGATGGTCACCAAATTTTGGCAGCATCTTCGTCTCAACCTCCTCTACAACATTCCTAACTACCACAAACTCTAATTCTAAACCTAAGCACAACAATCGAACGAAAATACACAGTAAAGCCCTAGAAATTCAAATTCCGATTTCTCCTTACCTAGCTCATGACGGAGCGAGCCCTTTAGAGGGATTGAAGCACGGAAGGAGGGCTTCCTTTTGAGCCAAGGCTCGCCGGCTATGGCGGCCGGAGGAGGGAGTTCCGGCGAGAAATCGGTTTCGGCAGCAGGGGCTTTCGGGCATCGTTTCTCCCTCACCGCGACGCTAGGGAGGCTGCTACCAGTCTAGGACTGTTGCTGGGAGGGAGACCGATCGAACGGGACCGGTCCGGCGGCGAACGGAGGCTGGACGGCATCAGAAACTTTTCTGGACAGAAAACGGGTCGGGAGCGGGAGCGGGAGAGAGAAAGATGAAAGAAAAACTGACGTTGGGCTTTGGCCCAACCCGGGTCCAAAGCTTCTAATTAAACCCAAACTCCAAAATTCAACACCCCAAAATAATACCCCCAATAAAATTACCTTTTACTAGCAAAAATTACCATTTTTTACCGTCGTCAAAATTTCTTCCTTAGAATAATTCCTTCAAAATATTAGTGCCTCAACACCCTCTGGGGACTAATTAAATTACACACTTAGTGACGAACACGGTAAAAACTCTTATTACCGCTATGCTAGTAATTAAGGTAAAAATTAAGATTCGGGGGGTGACAATTCTCCCCTCCTTATAAAAATTCCGTCCTCAAAATTTACAAACTCGCTACTCAAAGAGATAAGGATACTGCTGCCTCATCTGCTCCTCTGGCTCCCAAGTAGCTTCCTCTACTTGGTGGCTTCTCCAAAGCACTTTGATGAGCGGAATTGACTTGCTCCTAAGCACTTGCTCCTTCCAATCTAGAATCTGAACCGGCTCCTCTTCATAGGACAAATCCTTCTGCAGACTAATCGGCTGCTCTTCCAGCACATGAGAAGGATCGGCAATATACTTGCGAAGCATGGATACGTGAAACACATTATGTATCCTGGACAACTCCGAAGGCAAAGCTAACCGATAGGCAAGAGAGCCAACTCGCTCTATTATCTCATAAAGCCCAATATATCTCGGACTAAGCTTCCCACGCTTGCCAAAACGTACTACCCCTTTCTAAGGAGATAGTTTCAGGAACACCCAATCACCCACCTGAAACTCAAGGTCCTTCATGCGGACATCGGCATAACTCTTTTGCCTACTCTAAGCAGCCTTAAGTCTATCCCTGACCACCTTGATCTTCTCATTTGCAAACAGCTCAGCCAATTTATCCAGCGAAAACTTCTTTCCCACCGGCAAAAAATGAGCAGATTTAGTGAGTCTATCCACTATCACCCAAATACCGTCATGCCCTTCACGGGTACGAGGTAAACTGAAGACAAAATCCATGGTGATGTGGTCCCACTTCCACACTGGAATAGGCAACGGCTCAAGCAAACCTGAAGGTTTCTGTCTTTCAGCTTTCACCTGCTGACAAAACAGACACCTACTCACAAAAGCTGCAATTTCCCTCTTCATGTTAGGCCACCAATAATAATCCTTCAAAGTCCGATACATCTTTGTACTACCTGGGTGAGCAGCATACGCAGAACTATGAGCTTCCACCAAAATCTCAATCTTTAGCTCTTCATTCCTCTTTGGAACACAAAGCCTGCTTTTGAACAGCAATGACCCATCTCTTCTTACTGAAAAATTTACGGCGGCTCCATTTGCTGCTCTTTCTATAAACCGAACTATGGAAGGATCATTATACTGTGCCTCCCGCACTTTATCAACCAACACTGGCCTCACATGGAAACTGGCTACCAAAGCATCCACTTCATCCACCGCTAAATCCACCCCTGTAGCTCGCAGCTCAAAAAGAAGTGGAACTCGAACCATCCTCAAGTGAAACAAACACACTGAGGGATTGCGACTAAGAGCATCAGCTACCACATTAGCTTTTCCAGGATGATACTCTATCGTGCAATCATAATCACTGATAAACTCCATCCACCTTCTTTGCCTCAAATTCAACTCCCTTTGTGTGAACACATACCGAAGACTCTTGTGATCGGTAAAAATTTGACACTTGGCTCCATAAAGATAGTGTCTCCACAACTTGAGAGTAAAAACCACAGCTGCAAGCTCTAAATCATGAGTGGGATAATTCACCTCATGCGGCTTCAATTGCCTAGAAGCGTAGGCAATCACTCGATCATGCTGCATCAAAACTCCACCTAGACCTCGTCTAGAAGCATCACAAAACACCACATACTCCCCACTATCGTCTGGAAGTGCCAAAACAGGAGCACTAGTCAAACGATCCTTTAACTCTTGAAAAGTCTGCTCACACTAATCTGACCATTCGAACTTGACTCCCTTTCTGGTCAATCTAGTTAATGGAGCTGCAATGTTCGAAAAGTCTTGCACAAATCGCTGATAGCAACCTGCTAACCCCAGGAAACTACGAATCTCAGTCACAGTTGTGGGTCTTTTCCAATTGGACACCGCTTCCACCTTCTGGGGATCCACACTAACACCTTCAGCTGAAACTACATGACCCAGAAAACCCACTTTATCCAGCCAAAACTCACACTTGCTGAACTTGACAAACAACTGCGCATTCCTCAACGTCCGCAAAATCAATCTTAGATGTTTGGCATGCTCCTTCTCACTTTTTGAGTACACCAAAATATCATCTACGAACACGATCACGAATCGGTCAAGATATGGACTAAACACCCTATTCATGAGATCCATGAACGCCGCGGGTGCATTAGAAAATCCAAAAGGCATTACCACAAACTCATAATGACCATAGCGTGATCGAAATACAGTCTTGATTACGTCACTATCCCGAATCCACAACTGATGATAACCAGATCTCAAATCAATCTTTGAGAACACCGAGGCACCTCTCAACTGATCGAACAAATCATCAATGCGAGGCAACGGGTACTTATTCTTCACTGTGACTTGATTCAGCTTCCTATAATCAATGCATAGTCTCATGGTGCCGTCCTTCTTCTTAACAAACAACACTGGAGCACCCCATGGAGATATGCTAGGCCGAATAAAACCCTTATCTACTAACTCCTGCAATTGAGTCTTCAACTCTTTCAATTCCGCTGGAGCCATTCTGTAAGGTGCCTGAGAGATAGGCATAGATCCAGGAAGCAACTCAATGGAAAAGTCTATCTCCCATACAGAAGGCAAACCAGGCAAATCCTCGGAAAACACGTCCGGAAATTCTCTTACTACAGGAATGTCTCCCACTTCCAACACTCCTATACTTGCATCCACAACATGAGCTAAGAATGCTTGACAACCTTTAATTAACAATCTCCTGGCAGCCACAGCTGAAATCAGGCAACTCGAAATCACATCTCTTTCCCCCTGAAACACAACCTCTAATCCATCCGGGCTCCGAAACACCACTTCTTTTCGGAAACAATCCACCATAGCTCTATAAAACTCTAAGAAGTCCATCCCCAAGATCACATCAAACTCCACCATATCTAAAGGGATTAAATCTGCCTTAAACTGAGCTCCTTCCACCAAAACTTCACAACTACTAAACACCCAAGCTATTCTCATCACCTCACCAGAGGGAAGAGATAGGTGCCAAAGATGACATCTGGAGAAGTACGACCCTCCTGCTGGGTCATAGCATGTAGTCTAGCGCGAGTCATAGGACATCCACGCTGACCACTCCCCTGCTGAGAACCACTCCTAGATGCTGAACCTCCACGAGAACCAGCACTAGAGCTTCTAGCTGAAAACTGACCGCCTTGCTGAGAAGGAGCGGTCCTCTGTGCCAACAAAGGGCAGTCTCTCCTGATATGATCCAGACCACCACACTCAAAGCATCCAGAAGACTGCTGCTGACCAAAAGAAAAAGCCTGACCACCAGAAGACCCCCCTTGGGAACTACCACCAGCACTAAACTGACCGGCCTGTTGCCTACCCAACTGGCTCCTGAAAGGTCTCCTGACATGCCCTCTATTTCTGCCTCGAGAACCATAACCTGATCCCCCACTACTACCACTGCCCGCTGAAGATCTAGAAGCGGATGAGGAAGCGGCCTTCTTCGATGGACCCTGGCTGGGACCACCGAAATCTCTGGGCCGTGCACTAAAAGTTCTCCTGGTCTCAATGGCCATGGCTGCAGTAACCGCATCAAGAAAAGTCGGGTAAATGCCACCGACCATCTTGTCTGCATAAACCCCGCCAAGATCTCCAACAAACATATCAATCCTGGTCCTCTCATCAGGAATCAAATAGGGCACATGGTAGCTCAGGGAAGTGAACCTCTGCTCAAACTCGATGACACCCTCATCATCCCCCTTCTTCATGTTCAGGAAGTCTGACTGAATCTTGATACGCTGAGCGTGACCGAAATACTGACCCAAGAAGAGCGTCTTAAACTCCTCCCAAGTCATGTCCTGAGCACCACCACGATTTCTGCTAGCAAGGGTCCACCAGTGATGCGCTAAGTCATCCAAAAAAGTCACTGCCATCTTCACTTTCTTTTCTTCTGACAGGTCAGTGCTCTCAAAAGCCATTTCCATCTTATCTACCCAAGTGTGCGCATCAATGGGTCCCTTGGCGCCCTTGAACTCAATTGCACCAGCATCGAAGACATCCTTCTTCTTCACAGACCGAGGCTGCTGAACTCTATCTAGCACACCTCTCAGCATGCTCCCAATCGAATCAACCAATCCTCTAACCTCATCACCCTCACTGGCGTTGGTCGAGGAAGCTACACGGGGTCGGCGCCTAGGAGGCATAGTACCTAAGGAAGAAGATTTTAAGTAGTCTGTCCATAAGACTAACAGAACTATCACACATACCCAATAACACATAGTATCAAAAGCAGAAATTGCCGATGAATCTGCCGCGGTTGGATCATCACTCTATAGACACTATGACTACTTAGGCAAATATGATAGTGAATAGGAAACAGAAGATGAAACCTAGAGCTCTGATACCAACTGTCAAGACCCACCCCGAATTTCACCCTGAAACCCGAGGTGAGTCCTGCGGGGACCACCTCCAAGGAAAACTTACCGAAGGACTCGGCAAACCACCCTTGAAAATGGACAACCCTAACCCGGAAAAATTACAGAACACTTTTAACCAATAATATAAATTCTTCAACTTAATCCATATAACCAAATAAAATAATACATAGATATTTTTCCGAAAGTATTCAGAGCTACTACAAGAAATACAGCGGAAGCTACTAGAAATCCTAGTGATCAAACAGAAGACCTACTGGTGAACAGTAGTGGAGACATAAGTGACTATGCCTCGTCGCCTCCTTCTAGACCCCACCCGAACTCTGCAGACTGGGCATTTAAAAACGAAGGAAAAGCTCAGGGCAAAATATTTCATCACGTCAGAGTGAGTGGACAAAAAATAATCTTAACAACAGTAATATTTCCCCAAGAAATTATCAATGAAAACGACTAGTTCTGGCTAGTCCCCAAATCTTAAACAAAGATAGCCTCTCAGGCTCAAATTATAAATATATATCAGTATGTATTAACCACTCGTATGCTCCATGTATGCTATCTATGAATAAGCTTTAAATTAGATAGTCACACCAGGCTAATACGATTGCGTCTAACGCTCACGTCGCTCCACACTGGCATTTTTCCTCAGAATGGAGGATACAAGACCGAGTGGTTTAAATACGTGCTTACTCCTTGTACGATTTCTATGAATGAATGTAAAAACATAGAATAATTTCAACAAGTAGAAAATCGTACAAGGCTATTACGCTCGCGTCTAACGCTCACGTCACCCCAACTGACATTCGTCCTCAGAATGGGGGATGTCATGTATATAGCTAGCTAGCATTCTCTCTCATACATACTATTCTCGGAATTTTGCCTCGAGTATAATCGCAGAAAATCTATTCTCAATTTTGGGAAATATAATATCCAACAAAGGAAATTACTCAACAATAAACAATTCAAACACATTATATAAAACAAAAGTCCACTCACAACTTAGGCCAAAGTCTGACGTCGGTCGAAGGTCTCCTCTGCTCGAGCCTCCTCGCGTCCTGTTCCAAACATAATTAATTCCTTAAAATAAAACACCGACAAAACATGCATAATTAAATATGCTTCGCGCTCAACCAAGCCTAACACTCCAAAATCTTAAATCCACTGCCAACCTCAAAACTCCACAAATTTTACCGACATCCTCAAAATCACCTTCCACCTAATAAAATCCAATGACCGGAATATAAATTAATAATCCGCTAAAAATACCAAACTTCAACAAATCTCAAACCAATCCAAAACTCCTCCAAAAATTCTAAAACTTATTCCATTAAACTCTTCACATTTTTCTCCACCAAAAACATTTTCTCGGCGACGGCGACGGCCGGCGACTAACTCTGGCGACCTCCGATGGTCACCAAATTTTGGCAGCATCTTTCTCTCAACCTCCTCTACAACATTCCTAACTACCACAAACTCCAATTCTAAGCCTAAGCACAACAATCGAACGGAAATACACAATAAATCCCTAGAAATTCAAATTCCGATTTCTCCTTACCTAGCTCACGACGGAGCGAGACCTTTAGAGGGATTGAAGCACGGAAGGAGGGCTTCCTTTTGAGCCAAGGCTCGCCGGCTATGGCGGTCGGAGGAGGGAGTTCCGGCGAGAAATCGGTTTCGGCAGTCGGGGCTTTCGGGCGTCGTTTCTCCCTCACGGCGGCGCTAGGAGGCTGCCACCGGTCTAGGACTGTTGCTGGGAGGGAGACCGATCGAACGGGACCGATCCGGCGGCGAACAGAGGCCGGACGGCGGCGGACGGCGTCAGAAACTTTTCTGGACAGAAAACGGGTCGGGAGCGGGAGCGGGAGAGAGAAAGAAGAAAGAAAAACTGACCCTGGGCTTTGGCCCAACCCGGGTCCAAAGCTTCTAATTAAACCCAAACTCCAAAATTCAACACCCCAAAATAATACCCCCAATAAAATTACTTTTTACTAGCAAAAATTACCATTTTTTACCGTCGTCAAAATTTCTTCCTTAGAATAATTCCTTCAAAATATTAATCCCTCAACACCCTCTGGGGACTAATTAAATTACATACTTAGTGACGAACAAGGTAAAAACTCTTATTACCGCTATGCTAGTAATTAAGGTAAAAATTAAGATTCGGGGCGTGACAGAGTTTAGAGATATGGGGGGAGAGACAGATGGTTGCGTGGCTGGGGAGAGAAGAGAGTTTGTGGGGTGCTAGGGTTTCCTAGCATTCCATTTATACTTGCGTGCTTCAAATGATGCATTTGCCCTCAAGATTATTAACGTTCAAGATGAAGCGGTGTAGAGATGAATGGCCAAGATCGCTCTATTTTAAAATTCTAATTATTTTTAATGATATTTCTAATCAATTAGTTATTTTAATATATTCAGAACTTTAGAAAATCATAATTAATAGCTTGGGACATCGAAAGATTTTACAAAAATTCTCAGGCACTTGTGAGCATAAGATGTATCAATTGATGTAAAAATTTCGGGATATTATATTTTTGTGATAGGGCTTCCTTTGGAGAAACATAAGTACATATTACGTTGACTTGATTGACCGATATGAAATCAAAGACCGTTTAGGTTCTTTTTTTCCACAACACCTATTAATATGTATTAAATAAATGGGTGATGTCAAATTCATAAATTTTCAATTTTTATTATTAGCATCACTCAAAAGCATTTTATGCTCGCTAGTGTTGTATAATATGTTTATTGGTTACAAGGGAAAGCATACCTTTCAAAACGAACAAGATGGAGCACAAATAATTTGACAAATTCGACCGTTGGATTTGATCATTATAAGGAAATATGACTATGGTAAAAAAATTACATGTTTTTGTCATCGTTTTGGTCTCGATCGACGCGGTTAACTCAAAACACTGAATAACCATCAAACTAAAAATCTTGTTTCTGCTTCCTTACAAGTTATTTTCTTGATCCGTCAGTGCTCATGCACTCATGAAGACGAGATGTGTCAATCCATATAAAATTTTTGAGAAGTTTATGTTCCCATGATAGGGCTCCCTTTAGTGAAGCATATACAAATTTAAGTTGACCAATTTGACCGATATGAAAATAAAGGCTGATTGTTTTTATTTTTCTACATAGAACTTATTAATACGTGTTAAATAAATGGGTGAATGGGTGATGTGAAATTCATCAATTTTAAATTTTTATTATTGACATCACTCAAAATCATTCTATGCCTAGTGTCGTATAACATGTTTATTGGTTATAGGGGAAAGCATACCTTTCAAAACGAACAAGGTGGAGCACAAATAATTTGACAAATTCGACCGTTGGATTTGATCATTATAAGGAAATAGGAATGTGGTAAAAAAGCATAACTCAGTGGTAAGCTGCTTCACCTGCATCCGTTAGGTCGCGGGTTCGAGTCTTCTAGAGGGTAAGTGGGGAACCACTATTGATCCTTTAAAAAAAAAAAAAAAGAATGTGGTAAAAAAATTACATGTTTTTGTCATCGTTTTGGTCTCGATTGATGCGGTCAACTCGAAACACTGAATAACTGCATGTCAAACAAAAACGCTTGAATCTACTTTCTCACAAATTAATTTATTGATTTGTCAATGGCTCAATCCTCACATGCTCATGGGGATGAGATGTATCAACCCATATAAAAATTTTGGGACATTTATGCCCCCGTGATAGGGCTCCCTTATAGAAGCATAATCTTATTTTCAAGTTAACATTTAAAAAAAAAAATTAGGAAAAATTAGCGACGGCGGTAACATGCCGTCACCATTGATTATAAAGTATGCCACGACTTCTTTCCGCCATCGCAGAACATAAATTTTTTGCCACAACACAAAGTTGCCGTCGCAAAACTTAAATTATTTTGCCACGGCGCAGAGTTGCCGTCGCAAAATGGTTTTAATTTAGCGACGGAAGCGTTGCCGTCGCAGCGCCATTGTGAAACTTGGACCAATGACGACGACAAATCGGCGCCGTGGCAATTTGAGGTGACTAACTGAATTCTTTTTTGTAGTGCGTAGATGTTAATTTATACGTAAATAACATCATCAGTGTTATGCGTCATTATTCAAATGACGTTACATTTCTAAACGGATTTTATTCAAACTCCATTAAGAGCAATATTAATTCATTTGTATATTAAATGTTTCAGGCATAAATATTCCATATATGTAACGTGTAGCATAAACATTCAAATTAATGGTTATGGGCGTTACTTCTGGAACACATGCATATACTTGAATTTGATGGTGATCTTGAATTTGATACATGTACTTGTTGATCCATGCGTCTTTTGGTTTGCACTACTAGGCAGGTGGCTGTGGCAAATTACGAAGGCTACTGGTAGTTCAATGATTTTCAATGCCGATTTTTCTTTCCAAAATCGAAACATGAACATAAATAGATCAATAATATGAATTTGGCGGTCCAGGCATCAAATGAAATTTTTTATATCCTACACAAATTAATAAGCATATATATATATACAAATTTCGAATGGATAAACGAAATATGATTTATGCTTCATGGTGTAGCTTTTCATATAATCATGGCTTGAAGAAATGAATTATAATTAAGATTTGGAAAACTTTACTCAATACGGAGTGAGAAGGATCTTCATCTCAGTTGAAGTGTAAAGCTTGTCAGCCAATCCAATTGCTTCTTTATGATGATCTTGAACCAGGTTGAATGATCGTCCTTTGCTTGGTTGATCAACAATTTTAGAGCTTTTCGTGTAACAGCAAATTAAACTCCACGTTAGAACTATTCGTGTTGATAACGTGTAGTAAAACAAAAAAGAATAGATTGAGAAAGGAGAGAAACAACTAAGAGAATGAGAGAATATGTTGTCTCATGTTGAGTAGAGAACCATCTCTTATATAGAGATGTAATCAGTATGTAAATTACATGAATATCTTTAATAAGCTAATTACAAGAATGCCCATTAAATAAACTATTTACAACACTTAGTTAGTTTCGATTTTTTTTTTATTCTTTTCACTCTTTTCTTCTTCCTTCTCCACTCCACAAATGTTCCAGCAGAAGTCTTGATCCAAATTCAACCCAGTCTCGAAACATTTGATCAAAACCAGCTTACCCACAATTCAATCTTAACTCAAACATCTTCAAGAATGAAAACAAAATTTCCCCAATCAACTTCCTCTTTTTGCATCCCCAAATCTTAACTCTTGCAAATTTAAACGTTTTTACTTGATCAAATCCCAGCTAGAGTCCTAATCATTACCAAAAACAAAATTCGAGCAAGCACGGTATTCTATCCACAAAAGCACTCGTCTGACATGAAGCTTCAATCTTTTTCCCAATTTCAATCCACCCCTGAATTAAACAGAAACTGAATGTGAAGAATACGTTTTCTTGATATTCTATGAATCAAGTTACAAATTTTATACAAGGAGTCTTACACATTGGATCCACAATTCATGGCCTAATTTTAAGTCCTACCATATACAGACACAATTAGACACAATCACAACTAGCTAATAGAATCAAGATGAAGATCATATCATATCTGATTATTTCCTTTAACACTCCCCCTCAAGTTGAAATGTATATTGATTACATTCAACTTGCCAAGCAGTGTGTCAAATTGTGTTGAACTCAATGGCTTGGTGAACAAGTCTGCTGGTTGATCTTTGGTTCGTATGTGTGCTGTTCTAATCAATCCATTTTGCACCTTTTCACGTACTACATGACAATCAATCTCTATGTGCTTTGTGCGCCCATAAAAGACTGGATTTGATGCTATATGTATAGCAACTTGATTGTCGCAATATAGCTTAACCGGTTGAGCTTGACACATATTCAAATCCTTCAATATATTTTGTAACCAAGTTATCTCACAACATGTAATGGCCATGGAGCGATATTCTGCCTTCGCACTTGACCGCGAAACTGTGCTTTGTTTCTTTGTCTTCCAAATTGGTCCATGTCCAAGAAAGATGCAATAACCAATCAAGGATCTTCTTGTGTCTTTACAGCGAGCCCAATCCGCATCAGAAAAAGCTTCCAGTTGCAATGGTCCTTTGGCAGGTAGGAGAATCCCTTGGCCAAGTGCTTGCTTGATATACCTTAAAACCTTGTGTGCAGCTTCAAGGTGAGGTTGTCTAGGCTTGTCCATGAACTGACTTAATATATGGACAACATACACAAGATCTGGTCTTGTAATTGTAAGGTATATTAGCCGCCCCACAAGTCTTCGATATTGGGATGGATCATGCAATAATTCACCATTTGTCTGTGTCAATGCCAAGTTATGATCAACTGGAAAACGTGAGGATTTAGCACCAAGGAACCCAGTGGCATATTTCCTTTGACACAAAGCAATACCTTGCTTCGACCTCGCAACTTCTATCCCCAGAAAATATTTTAGCTGTGGGGTTTGGAATTGGGGAAGGCTTGGAAATGAGAGAGAGAGAGAGAGTAAAAAGATTAAGTAAAACCGTAACAAGAGCTATTTTAGTCATTTTGGTAGAGATTGATGTCATTTTGATAGTTTAGGGATGAAACTGATTAAAAAATAAATATGGTATCAAACTGATTTTAGACCAAAAATCAAGGGTGGTAAACTGAAATCAATTCTAATATAAAACCAGACACATATAAAAAAATATATACAAAAATATAAATATTCTGAACAACGTGAACTTTATGCCGGATGGACCGTTACGTCATATCTGAGAGGACCACTGCACTGCTCTCTTCCTCTCTACCCCTATATATAATTTAAAACAACCACCACCGAAACGAATCAGCTCACTACGTCAGCAATGGCGTCTTCACTCCTGAAGCGAGGATCCTACTCCGCCATGAAATCGGCCGTCGGAGCCTCCTCCCGAGCCTACGCGGCGGTCGCAGTTGGGACGGATCTAGTCTCCGCCGCACCCGATGTCTCCCTCCAGAAAGCTCGGAGCTGGGACGAGGGCGTCTCCTCTAAATTCTCCACCACTCCTCTCAAACACCTTTTCAAGGTTACCCTTTCTTTTGTCTTTCTTTACATGGTTATTTCCATCCTATTGGGCATTCAATTCTCTTGAAATTTTGTGTTTTCAGGACAAGAAAGTCGTCATCTTCGGCCTCCCTGTAAGATTCTCTATATGTTTTGTGAGAAAATGAAACATTGAATTGTGTTTGCAAGGGATTTATAGCGATGGGTGTGTTGTTATTTGTGTGTAACAGGGTGCGTACACTGGGGTTTGTTCGCAGCAGCATGTGCCTAGTTACAAGAACAACATTGACAAGTTTAAGGCTAAAGGGATTGATTCAGTGATTTGTGTTGCGGTTAATGATCCCTTTGTTTTGAATGGATGGGCAGATAAACTTGAAGCCAAAGACTCGGTATGTCTCTATCTTAACTGCTGAGAGATTAATCTGTTTTCTTCAATTTGTGATCTCAATGCTACTTTTGTACTGATTCCGAATTCCCTTTTTTCACTGGTTAGTTTAGCTGGAGAAGTAGTTCAATTGAGAGTTATATTCTGAGGAAGTCTTTGAGTTCTAGATAATAGCTTTCCTTTATGTGTAATACGTTTCGAAGCACCCAAGGAAATAAGGTAACTCAGTAGTCAGTACATACCGAGCAGTTCCTACAAAGTGTAGCAATAGTGTGATTCAGTTTTTTGTTCCATACAAAGTTCCAAGCTTGTTAGTGAATTATATTAGCAGTCACCATTGAGGGGCAAGTAGCTTTTGTTTGTTCATACTTCATAGTTTCTGTTCATGTTTCAGATGGTGTTTGTCACTGTAAAGTATCTAAGGAAATAACGTGAATTGTACATAATATAAAACTCCTTAAATTGTGGCAATGTTGTGATTCAATTTTTCTGCTGATGCAATAATCGTTATATTGTTTCCATTTATACTAGAGCAGCATTGTTTAACTTAGTTGAATACTCTTCTTAACAGATCGAGTTCTATGGGGACTTTGATGGGAGTTTCCACAAAAGCTTGGAGTTGGATAAAGATCTCTCTGTTGCTTTGCTTGGTCCTCGCTCTCAGAGGTATAATCTCTAGTCCAGATTGTTGTTAGAAATTGGATGCACTGAAAAAAAGAAGAAAAGAAATAGATATCTTTGATGGTCTTGGACTCGTTCTATCCATAATTTATCGACACATTCCCGCATCCTCTTTTTCTACTACTGATTGGATGGATTTGTAATATTGTTATCTTATTAGTATTATACTATATCCATTAAAGGGTGTCAGAGACATTGTTACTCTCTTTCTGCAGATGGTCAGCATATGTGGTTGACGGGAAGGTTAAAGTTCTAAATGTCGAGGAAGCCCCATCAGACTTCAAGGTCTCTGGTGGAGATGTCATTTTGGGTCAGATCTAGAGAGACAGTTTACACGAATGCTTCTGAGACATGTCATCTGTATGCTAAAAATTACTCCTGGACCTCTGTAGTTGTTCTCCTTTAAAATAATATGCTTGCTATGCAGGCTTCAAACTACTCTCTGAGTAACTTATCTTTTATATTTAGGGCAGATGGGCAGATGCTAAATGGCTCAACTATGAAAAGTTTAGTCTGGAAAAATGTCCTTTTTTCTCTCCCGAAAACCCTTGCTCTGCTAGGGTTTCTTTATCATCGACTCTAGCCGTCTTCGACAATACCTTCTCAGCCATGTCTGATCAAATTTTCTCCCTAGCATCACTCTCAGCCCCGTCTGAGGCTGCTCATGTCAACTTTGGGCTTGCCGGAGAGGCGGCTCTTGAGGTTTCTCACTATTTCATGGTTGGGCGCCTCCTCAAGCGACGTCCCAACGCCGCTGACTTTATGGGAACGATCCCATCCATCTGGAGGCAACGCTCTGGTCTGCAAATCCATTCTGAGGGAGACCGATTCGTGTTTCAGTTTGATCGGGAAGCAAATCGTAACAAAGTTCTCCACGGTGGACCTTGGTTCTATCAGAATGCGATGCTGGTGACAGCGCCGTACGACGGGATATCTGCGGTGGTGAACCCTCCTCTTCATTCCATTGAGACATGGGTCTCGATCTTAGGGTTACCGCATTTTCTGCGCAACAAGAAACCTTGCTCAGTTGATCGGACAATCCATTGGTAAGGTTCATCGTTTTGATAATTTGGCTCTGAATTGCAAAGATGATACGAGGCAGCGGTACAGATTTTTTCGCAATTATTCTTTTGCTTCTGTTCATGTTGATGTTGAGATCATCTATGAGAAAATTCAAGGTCTCTGTAAGTTTTGTGGTCTTTTTGAGCATGCTGTTGAGAGTTGTGACAAGCTTTTTGTTCGAGAAGATGAAGCTTTGCATGGACTCCTGATTACAGCGATGGGAGAATTGACTATAGCAAAGCCTAAGCTGCCTAATGGCAGCTTTCTGAGCAGTGATGTTGCATAGAGGGTTGAAAAACATAAAGAGGGAGCTGTGCAATTGGTTGCAAAAGTAAGGCCTTAATGCCAGTACAATTGCCTCAGAAACACTTGATGGTGAATGATGAGTTGACTGCTAGGGTTCTCAAAGCTTGTAAGGCTGGAGGTTTTGTTGTTCCCCCACTTGTTGAGCAACAACAATCTGCCAAACGGGGAAGAAAGAGGACAACAAAGCGTCCTCTTATTCAACCGGGGAAGAAGATGCTTGAGGTGTCCACAGTTCTGAGTCCGGAATTTGAAGACTTGAACTTGAGTCTTCCTAATGAGTTAGGTCGGCTTTTGGTGACACCCCCAAAGAAAAAGGGTGGGCGATCAAGAGGGTCTACAAACAAGCCTAAGGAGGGTCCACCTCGCCCTACTTTAAAGGGTAGGAAGCGGTTGTTGAAGATTCTCGAGGAGGATGATATGATAGAGGAAGTAATTCCCTTTATTGATTCTACAGAAGCAATGGAAGTGGTTGGCAAAGAGGTAGCTCCACCCCTAAAGACAAAGTCTCCGACTGAAGTTCCTGCAATGGAGATGGAGAAGGCGGTAGTTGAAGTGGTGAATTCCACTTCTATTATCACATCTGCTTGATTAGGAGATCAACAAGAAGATAAGAATTATGTTGTCACAGTTTATAACGCTTCGGAGTTTTTAATCTTCTTGTTTTTAGTTGTTTCTGCAACCCGCAGGCTCTGCAGAAGCACGGTGGAACATGAATATAAACAAAGACTATTTATAGTGGTTCACCATGCCATCGGAGGGCACGGCTACGTCCACTTAAGATTCTACTATCATGGCCAATAGGCCTTTTGTGTTACAAGAGTTTCCATCCCGCGCGGGGTACAAGAGGAACCATCCCACGTGGTCTGGAGGATTACAAATGGGGGAGGGGTGGACTACCAATCCCGCGCGAGGGGGGGTTTATATCTGCGGGGTGGAGGAGTTACAATAGTTTCCATCCTGCGCGGGGTACAAGATGAACCATCCCGCGCGGTCTGGGGTAAGGAGGGAATGGGGGAGGATCTATCCCGCGAGGTGGAGTATAGTTAATCTACTCTACGGCTCATGGGGTGGGATATTATCTCCCTCGTGGGATGGGCTATTATCTAATCCTATTGTCTTCCAGATCCCTATATCTAGAGGGGGAGCCTTCCTTTTATAGATAAAGAAGGATCCCTCTTACATTATGTTTCTGATGTGGGACAGAATGCATATAACTTCTATCATGGTGCCTTCTTATGGAGCTTGGAAGAGCACCTTCCTGTAACTGCATTGATAATCTTTCTCCATGGCGAGGTAGGTGGGATGCCTGTCTACAAGTTCCATGACTGGTCTATGGGTGGAGGAGGTAGTTTATTGACTACCGACTACAAGTCCCCCCAAGTTCCCGCTCAAGACATGTCTTGAGTGGGGACTTAACATATAAAATGCCCATAGATCAGCTATTTATCAAAAGGCACCCGCGAGCGGAGGAGTCCGCCTCGCGTTGAAGGGTTGACACTCGGGCGAGCTGGCAAGCTGAGTCCGCGGGTGCGAACTGAGGAGTCCGCGGGCGCGAACTGAGGAGGTCGCCCCGCTTATAATGACTATATTAGTGATACACGCGAGGTGCATCTTGGTGACACTGGCGAGATGGGTTTCGGTGACACACGCGAGGTGGATGTCGGTGACACTGGTGAGATGTTGAGTTCGCTACACGTGCAAGAACCACGCGCGAGCTATGGAGTTCGCCTCGCGGACATGTATACACGCGAGCTGAATCAGTTCGCTCTGCGCACAAGGCGTCCCGCGAGCTGCGTTCGCTCTGCGTGCCTCTACTTCACCGCGAGATATGGAGTTCGCCTCGCGGACATGCCATACACGCGAGCTGATCAGTTCGCTCCGCGTGCCTGGACTATCCCGCGAGCTGTGGAGATCGCCTATGACTCGGCGGGGCGAGGTTTGTTGTACCTTCTCAATGAACAAATGATTGACACAATTATGGGGCTAACCAAATACGGATATGGCATAATAATTATCAAAATACAAAATGGTTCATGCATTTTAGTTCATGCATGCTTCCCGTTGGATCTTGCTCGGGTACAAGAATCTCATGAAACGGTTGGTATGTTTCTTCCCTTTAGTTCTTATCCGGGAATCGAGATTCTCCTAAGCAGTTGTTGCATGCTTCCACCCGGTGACATTTATCCGGGACTCACAAATATGAATGGACAATAGTGATCATAGACCATGTTATATAGTTCGTACGTGAAGCATGCTTTGTACTTTCATAAGAGGCAATTAAATGAAGGACTTATCTGTGGAAAGAGCTGCCGCATGGGTGGACATGCACTCGGGCGAGCAAAGGAGTTCGCTCTCAAAAAGGCTTACACTCGGGCGAGCTGAGACCGCTCGCGCGAACAAGGAGTATACGCGAGCTGAGGCGTCCGCCTCGCCCAGGAAGGCTGACACACGGGCGAGCTGACAAGTGCGCTTCGCGAGCGGTGTGGTTCGCTCGCATCTTGACTACCGCGCGAGCTATGGAATCTGTTCCTTGTACAAGGATTACGCGCGAGCTGGTCTGTTCGCTCCGCGCGCGAGACTGTGTCCGCCTCGCGCTCAGGGAATAAGCGCGAGTGTAGTTCGCTCCGCGTACAAGAACCACGCGCGAGCTGTGGCGTCCGCCTCGCCCAGGAAGTTTGACACTTGGGCGAGCTCAGGCCCCTCGCGCGAACCGAGCCCAGTCCCCAAAGTTTGGACTCATGGTGTGTTTTATCCTTGTCTTATTTTCGATGGACGAAGGTAGCAAACCTTTCCATATCATGTGATTCTGCTCAAGCGCGGGGTATTATCCCCGCGTGGGTTATCAGGCCACTATTCTCCGTGTGAAGGGAATGATACTGGCATGCCCAACTCTTACTCTTCGGGAGCTGTACAAGGGACTTACAGTTCTCATGGCTCTAGTTGTTTCGCCCATGCTTCCCGTTGGTTCTTGCTCGGGTATAAGAATCTCATGAAACAGTTGTTGCATGCTTCCTCCCGTTAGTTATTATCTGGGAGTCAAAATTTTCCTAAGCAGTTGTTGCATGCTTCCTCCCGTTAGTTATTATCTGGGAGTCAAAATTTTCTTAAGCAGTTGTTGCATGCTTCCTCTCGTTGACAATTATCCGAGACTCACAATTTTCCTTCTATCTTTTCCTGCATGATCCCATCCCGCTGACTTAATGACCGGGCGGGATTCCCTTGCTGTGGGACTTCCTATCCCGCGGACAAAAGAACTATGGGCGGGCCCGCTTGCTGTTGGACTTCCTATCCCGCGGACAAAAGAACTATGGGCGGGTGGCATCGGACATGAGCCGTTGTGGGGCGCTCTTGGACTGTCCCGCTGACAAAAAGCACCCTGGCGGGCCCCTTGCTCCCATGCGGGCTACCTCGCGAGCTATCCCGCCTCGCTTCCTCACGAGCTACTTCGCCTCACTCAAAGGGAGGTATCTCGCCTCGCTACCTCGTGAGGTATCTCGCCTCGCTTCCTCGCTAGCTATCCCGCCTCCCTTCCACGAGAGCTACTTCGTCTCGCCTCCACGCGAGCTATCGCGCCTCGCCTCCATGTGAGGTATCTCGCCTCGAATCCTCGCGAGCCACTTCTCCTTGCTTCCACGCGAGCTATCTCGCCTCGCCTCCATCCTACCTCTCGGGTGGTAGAACAACATGACTTTTTGTAACATTTCCCACAGACGGCGCCAATTGTTTTTGCAAGATCCAGCAGGCTCTGCAGAAGCACGGTGGAACATGAATATGAACAAGAGGAACCATCCCGCGCGGTCTGGATGATTACAAATGGGGGAGGGGCGGGCTACCAATCCTGCGCGGGAGAGGTTTATATCCGCGAGGTGGAAGAGTTACAATAGTTTCCATCCCGCGCGGGGTACAAGAGGAACAGTCCCGCGCGAAGTACAAGAGGAACAGTCCCACGCGGTCTGGAGTAAGGGGGGATAGGGGAGGATCCATCCCGCGGGATGGGATATTATCTCCCTCGCGGGGTGGACTATTATTTGATCCTATTGTCTTCCAGATCCCTATATCTAGAGGGGAAGCCTTCCATTTATAGATAAGAAAGGTTCCCTTTTACATTATGTTTCTGATGTGGGACATAATGCATATAACTTCTATCATGGTGCCTTCTTGTGGAGCTTGAAAGAGTACCTTCCCGTAGTTGCATTGATGATCTTTCTCCATGACAAGGAAGGTGGGATGTCTGTCTACAAGCTCCATGACTGGTCTATGGGCGGATGAGGTAGTTTACTGACCACCGACTACACTGCTTAACTTTTCTTTTCTTTCTTGATTATGTTAGTACTTTTGCACTAAACCAATATAAACAATGAAGCCAAATAAGATGTATATTATAAAATGGTTTAACCAGTCGAGGCAACTGATAGATAGATAGATATATATATATATATATATATATATATATATATATATATCATGTATTTCCTGGAATCCATTTGCAACTGGTACAGATGAGGTTTTCTCCAGAATACATGTCAACACTAAGCAACAAAGCAAAAACAGTGCCGGACATGGCACATAACTCATTCACATGGAATAACCAAGGTTCTGTATTGCATAAATAGGCCATGCAGGACGCAAAACCAACCAGCAGCTTGGCTCTAACCATAACGTCACTTGCTAACATGCCATCTGCTTGAGAAATGAAACACAAACAATTATTCTTTGATGAGCTTTGCTAACATGCCATATGCTTGAGAAATGAAACACAAACAATTATTCTTTGATGAGCTAAACCCAGACCGTGTAGCAACATTGCCATCTCTGCAAAAGAAAAACTGGTATTACTGTTCCGACTGTAAATATTAATATTACCAAGCAATAACTAAGCATTAGAAAATTATTCCCAACAGGTAAATATTTCCGGCGTATAAAAAGAGAAAAATAAATAAATAAATATTTGCGGACCTGCTCAGAAACTTCAAGTCGGCCTGATGATGTGAGAGGGTGCTTCTGAAGTTTCATCAACAATTCTTCCACTACTTTTATTGCAAGACTGAACAATCACATTTTCTAACACAGCCTTTCCCTTGGCAGAGAAGTTTGAAGTACCCTCACTACGACCAGAAACTGGCGTAGGGGAACCAGGATTCTTTGAGGTAAGGTCTAGGCGCTCAAACATTCGTGCAACACCAGCAATTCCTGCAGTCATCTCACGTTGAACTCCTTTGCTAAGCTCCTTGACTGCGTTGTTACGAGCAAGCAGCTTTTCCTTCAAACCTCGAGTTCCTTTTGAGATGGACTCTTTGTACCTTTGACAATGTGAATGTGCATAAGTATAAAACAGACGAGATTTTTTTCTGTAAAGAGTAAATATTATCTTCAATGGGGTGCAGCAGGCAGAAATAGTTGTACCTGGCTGAAGCAGCAGACAGCTTGGACTTGATAGACTCGGGGAAATTTAGCATCTCGGATGGGATTTGTCCCTGTGAACCATTAGGTGTTGGCTGGCCAAAGAGAACTCTGTGTTGACCAAAGAAGTGATATGACACATTAAAACAAACAGAAAATAAGGAAAATGGAATGACCAAGTTTAGATCATGATTCATTTATACATGGGAGAATACTTTTTTTTTAACTTGATATTTCGGTGCAAACTGCATTCTAATAGAATCAATACAATGCAGACTGGCTGGGGGTATTAAATTCCATTCATGAGCTTCATGGAATACCTTGGTTTGAAAGGAACATCATTGTTGGCAGCAGTGCTGCAGATAAAAGATGGTGGAGGTTGAACAACATGTGGTCTTGGAGAAGTTGGTGAATCACCTCCTGGTGAACCATAAGTGAAACTAGGACATTCTTCAGGAGAAGTTGGGTGTGCTTGCTCCAAAGCAGACGCATTTTCAGCATGGGAAAAATTAAAACCATTGGAAGGGGCCAGTCCCAAATATCTCTGTCTTTCCCTTCTGCGTGCATAACGAGCCCTGCTAGAAGCAGCAGCAAGATGCTGCATAATACGCTCGTCCAAATCGGAGTCATCTGAAAACGAATCCTGAAAATACAATTTTCCCATTAGTAAGCATCCTATCTCAAAATTAAAAGTAATAAAAAAATTCTAAATCATTAGAATCTCACATGTTCAAAGTCAAAGTCCTCAGAGGAATTGTGAAAAGTTGGGGGAGCAATAGAAGATATGTTTCTTGCCCTTGAGCGCTTCTCATTTTGTACAGCATCTAGAAGCCCTTGGCTAAAACACAATAGTTAATCAACAAATAAGGATTAGCATAGAGAGATTAAGGATAAGTAGCACATTCCAGAACTCAAAAAAGTACCATACCTAGCCGGATCCTTCAAGACAAGTAACTGCCAACAAATTGGGCATTCTTTACTTCTTTGTGACCTGAATAAACATCAAGTTCAATAAGAAAAAACAATTCATACAGCATAGCAACTTGCATGGGTCATTCGTAAATTGAATTGGGTTTACCATTCTAATATACAGTGAAGATGATAGTCATGTTTGCAGCTGGTAATCTGAAAAACAAACAACACGCAAATTCTCAGAGTCAACACTCAATTCAACATCTAAATTGAAAATCACTCCACTCTATACTACCACTTTCACCAAATAACTTTCAAGTTTCAACTGATCATCACCGCAAAACCCCACCTCACCAATAAACTGATGATGCCTGACCAGTGGCTGAACCAGGAATTCTAAATGGGTAGGGCAGCTTTTTAAGAACACAAAAAATTTTGTTTGAGGTTTGTAACCCAGTAGGAGGCTCATCCTCACGCCTTTACTATAATCATCCAAAACATACAACAGGGGGGACATAAAACCAAAACCCTGTAAATTAGAAATGACAACAACAACAAAAACTGTTTTCCAACCCAATTCTATCACTATGACACTATAAATGGAGACTCTTCTAATACAACATCATTCACAGAATCAGGCTATATGACGGCTACAAAATCAATCCATGAAATTTACCAAAACCACAGTCGATCACAATTCATTTCCAAAAGCAAATTGAAAAACAGAAACACTCATATATATATTCCGATCCAACATTACGAAACAGACCCAGTAAGACTGTCACTTGGGTAGTGCCAGAAACACCGAATTCAACAAAAAAGACAGAAACTTTATGGAGTTGGGAAATGATCTTACAGTGGAGGGGTCATCGGAGCAGAAAGGCTTGAGGCAGATACTGCACGAGTCTTCTTCGTCGGGAAAAGCAGCTGCAGACGGCGACGGAGTCCAGATGGGTATTGGGTTATGATCAGAAGAAGAAGAAGAAGGAGCGATAGATGCCATCTTTTTCTGGGTGGAGCAATGTGGGAAGAAAAGGGTAAAGGGAGTGACTTTATGGGTTGGAAGATAGGAGAAGAAGAAGAAAAGAACCCTAGAAAACGCGTCAAAATGAGGGAACGAGGGAATGAGGGAGTACAGGGTCAAAGTAAAGAATTTTGAAGGGGAGATAGGAAGAAGATGAAAAGAGAGCTCAGAAAACAGTGCGTACAAAACCGATTCACACGCTTTTGATTTGTTGATGGAATCAAAACTCGATATAACTCTCATTTGATTTCTACCCTATTTGTCATTCCCTCCTTTAAGTTTTGGGTTATTGCTCTCAAGCACATGCTTCTAGCTTCCTCGCAAGAAATGTTATACGTAAGAAAATTACAAGGGCCCCAATTACAAACCCCGACCCGAGTTTGATTCACCAAGCTGTCAAGATGGTCAGATGCATAGCAGCATCTTCCATGCGCCGAGCCTCAGTGGCTGAGGGGTTAAGGTTTGGCCTAAAAAAAATTTGGGACAGAAGGAAGAGTTTCCAACTCTGTCATGAGAATAAGTTCGATATTATTTGATTTGGTAACATAAATCTCTCGTTCATAAATAGAACGACATGAAATCTGAAAATCGTAAGTCGACTAATGGATTACTAGTCTCAGTTGTCATGTTTTGGAAGGTCGTTTGAAATACTCTATATGCTTTATTGCTTTACATGTGGAGGTGGATGCATGTGAAGCGGCTCTATTACTTAGTACCTCTATTACTTAGTACTCACCATTCACCAAGGTTGGCCGAAAGTAGAGCTACTCTAACCAGCTAGTTGATTACCGCTTTTAATAGAGGAGATTGAGACTTTTTGATGTGGGTCGAGTGATGATGATCGTTGTTCATAATCGTCACATTTGTATGGAAACAAATGGTGTTGCACATAGGCTAGCTCACCTTCTAAAAATAATGTTGATCGATGGTGTGTTGTCTTTTTTTTTTTGTCGTTATTTGATGATGTATATTTATGAAAATAGCAAGCCCTTTAGAAGAAATGCAGCTTAAGGCAAGGACCAACGTAGAAAAAGGTCCAATGATAGTAGATTTCAGAGCTTAAATTAGAGGGCATGTCATTGGACTGACCGTCCAACAATTCCAACCGTACAAGGAGTCAATGATACCTACGTGACCCCCTTAACAGGTTAACTCCATCCATCCCAAAAAAACCAAGGACTAAAATATCGCTAATCTCGGAAATTTCGACACTCCGGAAAATGGAAATTTCGATGAAAATTTCGGGGAAATATCGATTGTGGTAAAAAAAATTAAGGAAATTGACAGAAATTTGAAGAAAAACATGGAAATTTTAAATGAAATTTTAAGAGATGTTTGTTTCCAATATAATGTATTATATTTGAAAATAAAACTTTGAATAAACATTGATTCATATGGAATTATGGTAGTTTAAGGAGAAAATGTAAGTGCTAAACCATAAATAATGCTTAAACTTTTCTTTAAACATCTTTTTTTTTTAATGGCTGGAAACCCAAAAGGAGGCTAGGACATCACGCCTTATATACATATTATATATTTTACATGGAATTAAAATAAGTATATTGAATAGGATTTTAGAATTGTAGATGAAGATTAGACGTTTACCTAAGTTTTTCTTTTTCAGATTTGCAAAATAACCTTTTATATATTATAAATTTACTAATATGGACAAGAAAGGCGGTTAGCAGAGTTGGCTTTGTCTTGTTAATATGAAGATCTTGGTTAACACAAACAGGGTTCGATTGCTGGTGGGTGCAATTTTATGTTTGAATTTTAGACTTTTAGTTGGGTGGGTAAGTGGAAGGAAAAACTGACCCGTGAGGGACAGATGGCGAAATTTGGGGAGTGAGGGGGGTCAGCACGGGAATGGGTGGGCAAGTGGAAGGATGAGGGACAGATGGCGAAATTTGGGAGAGTGAGGGGGGGTCAGCGCGGGAATTAAGGAATTTGGCGCCAAGTTTCAGAAGAAAATATGTAAGATCGCGATATTTCGCCCGATTTCGGAAAAATCGTAAATTTCGACGAAATATCGAAAAAATCGAGCAAAAAAATCTTGTGGGAAGATAAAATATCGGAGTTGTGGAAAAACGAAAATTTCGCCCAAATTTCGGCGAAATTATCGATTTTTAAGTCCTTGCAAAAAACAAACCAATACGACACCGTTTCCTTTTGCCGCCTAACTATAATCCCCTACAGTCCAGCACACACTCCACACCCTCACACTGCTTCCCATGGCTACCCTCTCAGCTACCCACCTTCTCCTTCTCTCACCCCCAATTCATACCTCAAAACCCCGCCATACCCAATTGACCTTTCAATCCCTAAACCCTAACCCAAACCCTAGAATCTTCTCATTCAACTCCTTTGTCTCAAATTTCACTCCTTTACCGGCGGTTCTGAGCTCCTCCTCAGTCACCGTCGAACCCGGCTCCGACAACGATGACGTCACTCTCCGGCGAATATGCAGGACCAATGTTCCGGACCACATACTCTGCAGAATGGAGGAGCTGGGATACGTGGCGCCGACGCCGGTGCAGCGGCAAGCTCTGCCGGCTTTGTTTTCCGGCCGGGACTGCATTCTCCACGCGCAGGTCTAAATTCGTAATTGCTTTGATTGGTCGGGGGTAGTTTTGGGAAGAAAAAGTTTGAATCTTGGGTTGTTTGGTGATTTGTGTAGACAGGTTCTGGGAAGACGCTGACGTATCTGCTGTTGATATTTGCTGTGGTGAAGACTCGGAGATCGGCTGTGCAGGCCCTCATTGTAGTGCCCACTAGGGAACTTGGCATGCAAGTAAGAAACTTTACACACTTGGGTCACTGTTGTTGTGTTTGTAGTGTTTCTTTGTGTTGTGATTTTCAACATTTCGTGTAATGTGGTTCAGAGAAGATGATAGTGTGTGTGTGTGTGTGTGTGTGTGTGTGTGTGTGTGTGTGTTTGTTGATGAGTTAGGTAACGAGGGTTGCTAGAATGTTGGGGGTGAAGCCGAAGGAGGGGGAAGTAGAGCAGAAAGCATGTACTGTTATGGCTCTTTTGGATGGGGGAATGTTGACAAGACACAAGAGTTGGTTGAAGGTGCTGCATTTTGGTTTTTGTGTAATTAATTGAATTGTTTGAATGTGCATGTTAGGAGGGGAGTTCAGTATTCTTTGATGTTTTTCTCATGTCTTGTAGAGAATTTTTTATTTCTTATTTTTAAATTTTTTGTGGGCCTTATTATTGTCTTAGGCAGAGCCGCCTACAATTGTGGTGGCAACGATAGGGAGTTTGTGCCATATGCTTGAGAAGTGTCTCATTAAGCTTGAGTCAATGCGAGTGTTGGTGATCGATGAGGTAAATTGGAACTTTGGAAGACAATTTGTATTTTGTTATCTCGTCAGCTGTTTTTGTGGCATAGAGTTTGAAGTCTTGACACAAAATGGCAGATGGGACGTTCTGTGAGTTGTGGGATTTATTAATTTTTCATATTGCACTGTTTGCTTAGGTTGATTTCATGTTCGGTTCAAAACAAGTCAGCTCTCTTCGGAAGCTTTTGACGTCTTACTCGTCAATCAATAGCCGTCAGACTATTTTTGCGAGCGCTTCCATTCCTCAGCATAGGCGATTTTTACATGATTGTATACAGCAGAAATGGACCAAGGTTTGCTGTTATCGTTCTTGTTTCTACTTTACACCTTTATTTGGATACTTATACTCTGCTGCCTCTATGGACATGTATAATTGTGTGTATACACTGTACAGAATGATGCAATTCATATCCACGTCAATCCGGTTCAGCCCATGCCATCATGTTTACACCATAGATTTGTGGTATGAAATTTCTTCAATAATCAACTCCATTCTTCTCACTGGTTTTTCTGTCAATTTATGTTTTTAATAACCTGTTTTGGATCTGCAAAATTCTGTCTTGGCTTAACAGATAAGTGGTAAAAACAGAAGGCATGAAACCTTGTTGTCCTTATTACAGTCCGATGAGATGCAGTCTGGCATTATTTTTGTTGGCGAGCAGGTTTGTGCTACATATCTTTGCTTTGTATTGATTTTTTAGGCTGAAGCAATCCTATAAATTTATCTGAACCGAGCTGCATCTGATATTATATTAATGCTTTACCCAGAAGGTAGTCATTTAGGCAATTCATGTGTACAGAAGATTACAATCTATAGTCTGTTTTCTAAGTTGGATGGTTCATGTTCCTTATAACTATATGGATGGATTTCATTTAAGAAATATATGTTGTTATCTATTTTATAGTCCGAGAAGTCAAAGAAGGCTGGAAATGCTCCACCAACAACTCTATTAGTTGATTTCCTGAAGGCTTCATATCAGGGATGTTCAGACATCCTCCTTTTGGAAGAAGATATGAATTTCAACTCACGCGCAGCTTCTCTATCAGTAAGCAATGCTGAAGTATTATATTTGACTTTTTATTGATGCATATATTGCAAGTATACGTAGGAACAACTTTGAGATCTAATCAAGCTAATGTCATCTTCTCAAAACCAACATCTGATTATGGTATTTTGAAAAAAATGTTAAAGTTGTCATTATAGCTTGGGATGGTCACATATGGGCAATTATTTCTTTGCAATTTCATATATGAGGGAATAAAAACTGATATGGAGTGCTTAAAGCCTTGAATTGAAAGGCCTTTCTGTTTTCGAGTTTCTGATATACCTTTTGAAAGTATCCAAACTCTTCAATTCTTGACCTTGTACTCTTGTTGTTTGGATCCATATGTTTTCATTGTTGAACTCTTCTGACATTTTGATCTACTTGATTTAGGAATTGAGACAAGGAAGCAGCTATCTCCTTGTGTCAACAGATATAGTGGCTAGAGGGGTTGACCTACCAGACACCACTCACATATACAACTTTGATCTGCCAAGAACTGCTGTTGATTATCTACATCGTGCTGGGAGAACAGGTAGGAAACCGTTTTCAGACAAGAAATGCACTGTAACCAACATAATAATGTCAGAGGAGCGATTTGTATTGCAAAAATATGAAAATGAACTGATGTTTAACTGTGAAGAGCTAATTGTATAGAATCAATTTTACCTCAATTGTGTACACAAATCGCCTTTCATTAGAGCTATTTCATTCCATATCACTTTGATATCCAAGTAAACGAGAGTCAAACGAGCCACTTTACTTATGGGAGGAGGGTTATACAGTGAAAACTAGGGGTCTAGTTGAAGAACAATTCTGGAAATATAATCATTAATTACGTACTAATGCTTTTTACCTGCAAGTTAAATAGGGCTAGAACTATGTTAAGGTTTAGCCGTTTAGGAATCTTATCGACCTTTAATGGGTCCGAGTCACTTGGGTGTTCAATCAGCCTTTCTTCATAATCCTCATCTTTCTGAGAATTTACTTCAGACTGCTTTCTTCAACGTTCAATACATTGTCATCACTGGAAAATTATAACTTGTGCAAGTCTTTGATTTGATGAATCACTGGAAAATTAAATGGCAGAATTTCTTGTACAACAAGGTTTATACACATTAGCATGATAAGAGTCTTCCTCTACTCAGACGAGTAGTTTATAGTGATTGATATTGCATTATCTCTTTTGGTTCCATCCATATAGACGCAAAAATAAAGGATGCTTTAGATCGAAAGTCCATCTTCGATAGTTGAATTTTTCAATATAACAGTTACACCAGAGCGGATGTAAAAGCCTTCTGAAGATCTGTCAGCCTCCTGTACTCCCTGAAGTTCCATTCATAAACACAAAATAAAAATTAAAACCTAATTGAATAAGCCTACATCAATATTGCAAAGAACAAAAAACTGAGCTTGAAGATCAGCAGTTAGATTAAAGTTTTAGGAAATGTAACTCTACCATACCTCAGTGTTTGCAATAACAACATTATTCCCGATTCTAGCGTTTTTGTCGATAATGCAGTCTCTGCAGTAACATCCATATTTTAAGAATTATGAGAACAAAGAGTTTGAGCATTGTATCTAGTGAAAGAGAAAGGAGATTTTAAGCAGCTTGTACTTGATTTTTGTGTTCTCTCCTATTCCAACGGGAACTCTTCCTTCAGCTAACAGTGATAACACCTCAGAATCTGTTTCGTAGTAATCAGCACCAAGCATCACAGTGTCCTGCATTTATTTTTATGATCATAAACAACCTTTCCAACTTAAGCTAAAGATGATGAGAAAATGTAGAGACCAAACCTTTAGGTGAACATTTGTGTTTATCCGGGATCTGATACCGACAACACTATGCTCTATAAGGCAATCAGTTAAGAAACTTCCATGTGATATGATGGAGTCAACAATCTGCACAAGAGCAAGGCAGATTTTACAACTAATTTGATGTCAGGCATTTTGATGCAAAGGTATTACTCAGTTTAGGAGCTTCAAGAGAAAATCAGAGACTAGGCCTCCAAGACTACTAACCTTGCTACCGTCAATCTTTGATGGAGGTAAGTTTCTTCTTGAAGTATACATTGGCTTTGCTGCATCATAGAAACTAAACTTGTTTGGCTGAAAGAAACAAATAAAGTAGGGTCAGATTCTATCTACGGCCGTACCAAGTCATCCAAAACTATGATTCCAAAATTCATAAATCATGATACATCCGATATAAGAAGACACCATTGGGACTGTCTTCAAGCACTAGATATTTTACCATCTAGCTGTACTTACATGCTCAGTGAGAGCAAGGTTTGCCTCAAAGAAGGATCTGATGGTTCCGATGTCTTCCCAGTAATCATTAAACAGATAAGCCTGCACAGAATATATAGCGAAGTGTATGGCCTGGTTAGTGAGTTCGAATTAGATATGCATGTCTTGATAGCATCTATTGATTAAGTTTAAAAACACAAACATTCTTGAGACAAAAATTCAATACAGACCTTCATGAAAAATTCATTAGCTGAGGCTGGGATGATCTCTGATCCAAAGTCATTTGCAGTCGGGAAGCGCCATCTGGCTCAAATAGTGAGCACAATTTTCTCAAATTTCTATAACATTGGGTGTGTGTATGTGTGTGCACAATATGAATTTCCTTAACCCAGATAATCTGTACATGATAATTAGCACCTTAGAAGATTCAGAAGTATCTCCTTCTTGAAGACATACACTCCCATCGAAGCAATGTAGGGCTTCTTTAGTGCCTCCTCCACAGAAAGTCCCAAAACTGTTGTATCTACTGCCTGGTGTTTGCAGGTAGTACGAGCATGTAAGTGAGTATAGTCTAATGCCAGTTCAAAATGTTAATTACTAGTGATAACATTATGACTATTACCATTGCCTTCAGGTCGTTTCCTTTAGGCTTTTCGCTAAACGAGAGGACCTTTCCTTTCTTGTCTATCTTCATCAAACCAAAATCTGAGGCTCGACTGTCATGGAAATGTCTCAAAATATTGATCGTCATAGCAAATCACATATACATCCTCCAAAATGATTTGAAACACAAATAAATTCATTTGTGTTGTTGTTAAACAAATAAGGACAGTTTTTAACAATTAAGGACAATCTTTTCTCTACATGTCATGTGTCATGATTTAATTTACCAAACTAACTCTACACTAATTAAATATATTTTTAGAAGAGAAAAGTCTCTCATTTTGAGATTTTTCAGTAAATGGAATACAATAGCATATTTTCAATAATTTAGTGTAGTAGCAGTTAATTTCAGTAGAAGTAGTAGCAGGGGTTAACATTCCAGTAGAAGTAGTAGTAGGGGTTAACATCCCAGTAGAAGTAGTAGCAGGGGTTAACATCCCAGTAGTAGTAGCAGTTAATTCCGGTAGAAGTAGTAGCAGGGGTTAACATAACAACAACACAGTAGCAACACACAACAACAACACGTAGTAGCAGCACATAGCAGCAGCATGAATCAACAACACGCAGTAGCAACACACAACAAAACAATGTAGTTGTACACAGTAGCAGCATGAATCAACAACACGCAGTAGCAACACACAACAAAACAATGTAGTTGTACACAGTAGCAGCATGAATCAATAACACGTAATACCAGCATGAAAAGCACGCAGTAGCAGTACACAACAACAACACCACACAACAACACCACACAATAGCAGCACATAGAAATAACATGAATCAACAACACGCAGTAGCAGCACACAGCAGCAACAAGTAATGTAGTTGTACATAGTAGCAACATGAATCAATAACACGTAGTAGCAGCACGAAAAGCACGCAGTAGCAGCACGACACAACAACACCACACAGTAGCAGCACATAGAAACAACATGAATCAACAACACGAAGTAGTAGCACATAGCAACAACAAGTAGTAGCAGCACACAGTTTCAACATGAATCAACAACACGCAGTAACAGTACACAACAACACAAATTAGTTGTACACAGTAGCAACATGAATCAACAACACGTAGTAGTAGCACACAACAACAACACACAGTAGCAGCACATAACATGAACAAGCAATAGCAGCATGAATCAACAACACGCAGTAACAACACACAACAACAACACAAATTAGTTGTACACAGTAGCAACATGAATCAACAACACATAGTAGCAGCGCATAACAACAACACACAGTAGCAGCACGAAGAGCACACATTAGCAGCACATAGCAAGAACAAGCAGTAGCAGCATGAATCAACAACACGTAGTAGCAGCACACAACAACAACACACAGTAGCAGCACGAAGAGCACACAGTAGCAGCACGAAGAGCACACAATAGCATTACATAGCAGGAACAAGCAGTAACATCACATAGCAGCAACAAGCAGTAGCAACACATAACAACAACACATAGTAGCAACACACAACAACAAGACGTAATAGCAATACATAGTAGCAGCAGCATGAATCAACAACATTTGACAGAAAAATTCATTTATGACTGCTATTATTGATAGGGAAAGTTCATTTATGAATTATGCTACTATTCGGTTCTACTACATCACTTGTCATGGTCTCTGCTACTGTAGAGCACTTATACTTTTTTTTGCTACTACACTCGCTGTACTCTTGTTGTAGTTATGCTACTACGCTCATGTTTTTTAAGTTTCTGCTACTACATGAAAATTAAGTCTCATCCAATTATATAGTTTTATGCATTCATCCATCCAATGTCATCACCTCGTAGACATGAACAACATTTCTAAAAAACCTGCTACTACACTAGCTGAATTTTGCATTTTTTCTCACCTCAATTTTGCCCTTATCGCCTTTCAAATCCCTAACCCCCAATTGACTCACCTTCACTTACAAATCCTAAACCCAGCCTCTCCCCATACTCGAAAACGAATTGGAGTAGAGCACCACAATTTCTGTAAAACACAAAACATGTTCAAATCCATTGTAGAGAATGAAGGCGTTGGTCTGAGGCTTCATCGTCGAGTTCCAACGTCCGTCGTCGAGCCCTATTGAGCTCGATATAATACGGCGACTCGTTGGGCTTAGCAACTGGGTCGGCCTAGGAGGAGACCCGAACTCGGCTGATGGATCCTCGGCCGGACAAGCTGGAGCGAGATGAGGATCGGTGGAGCTCGGCGAGGTTGGAGGAGGAGAGGGAGGGAGAAGGCGGTCTTGGTCAAGTCGGGAGGGACAATGGCGTTTGAGGTAGAGCTGGAGGAAGTAGAAGAGAGCGCAGGGGATTAGAGAGCCGAGAAGGAGGCCTCATCGGCCTTGGACGACGCCTTGGAGCGGGACGATGAGTCTCATTCCGGTGGTGGCCACGGTGGGCTTTTTGTCGGAGGAGGAGGTTTCAGGTTTCCAGGTTCGGGTCATGGCGTCGCCGTAGGGGAGAGAGAGAGAGAGAGAGAGAGAGAGAGAGAGAGAGAGAGAGAGAGAGAGAGAGAGAGAGAGAGAGAGAGAGAGAGAGAGTGAGTGAGTGAGTGAGTGGGAGAAGATAAGACAGATGAGAGAAATATATAAGATATATTTGGTTAGGGTATTTTTGGTTGAGGCAGTGACAGTTTTGTAGTTACTTTAAAAAAGACTGATTTTTTAGGTATTTTGTGTAAAAATTACTGACAGGCGTGAGACTATGCATTGTGGGCTTGGGCTTATATCCTTATTTGTTTAAATTTGTTAAAAGTTGGTTTTTCTGTGTTTTTCAACTGTCTATGGTAGTGGTTTGTCATTCTCTATATTTATATTACCAGGAAAATTAATAAAACTAGGAAAGTTCAAGAAAAACATAGTTCTGGTGAGATTAATAGCGTACCTGTCATCCATTGGCAAACAGGAAATGGTAATATCTGCACCACTTTGCCGGTGATTCTGTGAGTGAGATAAATTTGTTATGTTTGAGAATTGGAGTACTGAATGTATTTAGCGAAGCAAAGCTAAGGAAATTTGGTTTACTTGAATGTAGTCCATGTAGTCCATTCGATACAAGTGATCTCCCGATAGAATCAGGACATCCTCAATGTCTTTACTTCTAGCATCCTGCAGCACGAAAAAAACTGGTGTTATGTTGTCATGGCGCCAGTTTTTTTGGGCCATCCTACTCAGATAGTCTTTATCTCCTAAAAACAATTAGGTGCCTAACAATGAGCTATAATTTGTAATTTCCTGTCAGCAATTTCAACCAAAGGGATGCCTTGCACACATTCTGCGCTCATAGCTATTCTTCCATAGTTTGTAAAATCCATAACCTACAAAATTCAGATTCTGAAAAAGTTTGTATTTATTAAATGAATTGTTGGGTTTCAGTACCTCAAAAAGCCAATGGAACTGTCGAACAGCGTCTGCGGTGCCCTGGAACCACTTCTTACCCGACTCTCCTGGAGTTTGAGTAGCAGCTAGCACCTGTAATGCCAAAGGGTGCATGTAACATTTTGTCAAAACCACATGCTGGCTATGACGATAATAGTCTCAATGAAGCCAACATACCTCTACGTAGCCATCGCCAAATGTTGTGCCGCTGCCAAAGTTGTAAGCGTGGGAAATGTGCCTGTTAAGTGATGCTGAGTTGAACTGAGTGAGAATGTAGACTTTGTTGATTCCACTGTTGATGCAGTTGCTCATTGGCACATCAATAAGTCTGTATGCTCCCCCTATTGGGACCTGAGAAGATATAATGTCGCATAACAAGTAACATTAACCACTTACATAATCAGAGTAAATAAGTTGCAGCTTTTTAGAAGGAAAGAGAGAGCTTACTGCAGGCTTTGCACGCCGTTTAGTGAGTGGGAAAAGTCGAGTACCGGCTCCACCTCCCAGTATGATAGCAACGACGGTCTTTGGGTCTCGCTTCTCTAAATCTAAGTCCCTTAGCTGCACTAGACAAATTTCCAGTTGTTATCAAGCAGAAACTTGTTAGTTCTTTGAACTGCGCTTCCCCCAAACTTCAATTGGGTATGAATGTCCATATTTTCACTTGGTAACAAAAATTTGGTGGAGTGTTATTTTCTACTGCTGTAGTAGTTTTTGTTCTTTCGGCTAATTACTGCATGTTATAGTAGTTTTTTTCCAAGTGGAGAAAAACACATGTTATAGTAGTAAGAACAAAAATTTGAATACAGTTTCACAAAGACTGAAGTTTGAATCTGGCTCTCTTAATCATGGACTTCAATTTGACCAATTTCAATTGCCTCATGATCTCAAAGAAGTGCATCTCATACCATCCTATGTCCAAATCATAAGCCTACGTACTAAGACTTCAAATAATTCTGAAATTTATTGAAGATATAGGCCTATGCATCTGAAAGCATATTGTACTTTTCATATTGCATCGCATTGCTTAAAAGCTCCATACTTCTTTCTCTAAGTAATAAAATCGGACGTTTAATCCAATTATAGTTCTGTGATGCAACATAAAATCATTGTTCTTAGATGAAATCGGAATAAGTTTTTACCGTGAGGACAGAATTGAGCTTTAAATTATAAAACATTATACTTGATAGGGGCAAAATGTAATTGCTAATTAGACCCCAACTAAAAAGCAAATAGAAATATCAAGTCATGATGAACTGATGATTGGCAATAGCTTACCCCATGCATTATGCTTTGTTCTACTTATGGTTGTCTAATGAGACTCTGTTTTAGGCCAATGCATGCATGTTTCATCTATTCATCCATATTGTGAGTTCTTGAAAGCTCACCTTGGACTCACCAGCTACATCAGCAGTAAGCAGAGACTTACAAACATGACCATTCTTCTTATTCTTAATGCTACTACCTCCTTGCTGAACTTGACTCAGCTGCAGCTTCTTCCCCATCACTTCTCCATTGCAAAATTTCACAAGCCCCCTCGGGTTCCTCCCCGCCAGCGCCACGCTGCTGCGTGACTGGATGGCTGAGGAGAGGGTAATCCGGCAATGATCGGCCGACACTGCCATAGTTGTTGTTATTGGATTTGAAAATCCAAGGAGAAGATTGGAAATGGTATAAATGGAGGGAGTGGCTTATATGTGCAAGGCCCGTGAGGGAGGTCTAAAGGTTACATGGATGATGCATGAGGCTATCAATATTCATTTGCATCCACCAGTTACATATTGCGTTTGTCTCCTTGCTAAAGAAGAGAAACATCTATTTCCAAATTAATCCTCCCACTGGCTGGGAAATCACGGAACAAAGAATATGCTCAAAGTTCAAGGTTGCCTTCAAAACCAGATCTTTTAGGCATTTCGGAAAGTAGTGGCGAGTCACATTTGGATTTGAGTTTCTGGTTCTTAGCTAAAACTCAATAAATTGGTTTTTCGGTTTCTTTTGAATTGACATTTGTTTAGTCCTTATGGTTTGAAATCGACATCTGTTTAGTCCTTGTGGTTTTATTTTAATCTGAATAGTCTTTAAAGTCACGATTTTTCATCCAAATAGTTCTTATAATTTTATTTTAATCTGAATAGTCTTTAAAGTCATGATTTTTCATCCAAATAGTCATTCTGACAATTTTCTCAGTTAAAGGCCTTAAAACTATTTGGATGAAAAATCATGACTTTAAGAACTATTCAGATTAAAATAAATAAGGACTATTTGGATGAAAAATCGTGACTATTCAAATTAAAATAAAACAATAAGGACTAAACAGATTTTTCATCCAAATAATCATTCTGACAATTTTCTCAGTTAAAGGCCTTAAGAACTATTTGTATGAAAAATCATGACTTTAAGAACTATTCAAATTAAAATAAAACCATAAGGACTATTTTGATGAAGAATCGTGACTTTAAGAATCGTGACAAATCTGTCAGTGAGCTGTGGCTTGGTTGGTTAAGGTGTTTAACTGACAACTTTGAGGTAATGGGTTCAAACCTCACGACATATGTAGGGTGTGTGAGTTATTAATAAAAGTTTTTTTTTTTTTAAAAAAAAACTATTCAAATTAAAATAAAACAATAAGGACTAAACAAATGTCCACTTCAAATCATAAAAATTATATAATATCTTACCATTTTCTTTTTTACAGCTGGAGGACCGAATGACTTTCAGTTGTTATTACTAATTATAGGTTTTTGATACTTAGAGGATTACATTTCACCAGCTTATGAGACGACGACAATCTTGAGAAGCCAACCGAGATGACAACAATTTTGTCATTGGCAAAAGAAATTGGGTCACAATCACAACTTAATCGGATCTATATATTAAAGGTGACGACAAAGTAATCTATAATTTTCTCCAATTTCTTATTTAATGATCATCCTTTTAATATATAATTCATCGTGAAACTACAATTCTCTTCCATCTCCCTAATTTTTTTCACTACCATAATTCTCATTTTACACTTGCATTGTATGTCAATAATGTATCTATGCTCTGTACTGATAAATAGAAAAATAACACAACCAAAAAAATGTAGAGGGTATGGTTCGCATGCATTATAGCTCTTTCATGCAGAAGCATTGTTGGTATTTAGCTAGTCATCAGTATTATATGCTGTTGTTGCTCATCAACATTTTTTTTACTGTAAACAAAAAACAAAAAAGAAAAAGAAAAGGAGGTACTATGTGTAAATCTTTCATTCTCCAAAAAAAAAATTAAAAGAGGTACTATGTGTAAAGCAATATTTAGAGTAAGCCATGTGGAAAAAAATTTAGTTTTTTTTTTTAGAAAGGTAAACACTTTGTATAATATAATCCAAAATTACAGATCATAAGAGAATGATTGGTGGAAATAAATTCATCACTCTCATCCCTACCTAAACCAGCGATTACAATGGATAAAAACCGATACAGTTCAATTGTAACCTAACCTATTTCAGAAGCCTTGACACGTCTTTACAGTCAACCTCAAGAATAACAAATTAATTCAAACACTAGTTATATGCCAAAACTGCTAGCATATATGTACATGCAACCTCCCTATTACATTGACAACTAAAAAACATCGACGTTAAGATAGTCTTAGGAAATGACACAATAACCATGGCACAACAATCAACGACACCACCATACCAAACTCCTAAACCCTTGCTCAAAGAGGAGGGACACCAAACACCGAAGACCAACAAAACCAACAAACAAACCTTGAAAAAAAAAAAACATAAGACCAAAAAAGAAAAAGGAAATAAAATAAAAGAGACCTAGACCTGGGCCCAAGAGAGCTCATGCCCAACCTAAATCCACTAGACTTATTGAGGCAACCCCTCCAGTGAACCCAAGCCGAAGAGCTTCATACCTGAGCGTAAACCAGCTGGTCACCCTGTCGCCAGTGCCATCTGCCATCCGAAGCACATCGCCGTCCATGTCTCACGAGGGAGACACCACCCTCCACATATACAAATAAAACAAGGCAAGAAAAGACCTTACCCAAATCGGGTCCTATGTAGTGCCATCCTTCCCGTCATTTTCTCCCCTTCATATTCACCTCACGCAGTCAATCCAGTTCACCTCCCACACCGGCAAGACCGAACGACAACGATATTCCGACGACAAACCCCCTGCCAGAACCCAACTACAACTCATAACCAACAACTTCCCAATTCGCCCTCATGAAGAGACTTTCACTCTCATTCCACCACCGCCATTCATCAGGGCACAACCACCAACTTGCCACCTACAAAATTCTCGTCCGACAACAGCATCAAAGGATACGTCGTAAGACAGGAAAGAAAATGCAAAATTGAAACCCTAGAACCAACCAGGTTTTACTGAGCTATTCTCATGTGTTGATTTTAAGTGGGCTTAGCTAAGGCATTGTAATCATGAGTAAGCCGTGTGGAATAAATAGATAACTTAAATTAAATATTTCAAAATACATCGTACTAAGTTGAATTTTCTGTCCCTCTATTTAACTTTTAACTAGAATTTTTTTTTGGTGTGAAATGAATATTTCATTAATCAAGGGACAAACTCAATTACAACACTCGCAAAAACGAGACGAAATTAAAATAAAATGCATGAGTCTCCAACTCGATAAAGCTAGAAAAAGTGAGAGAAAACACTATATACAATTCACCATCAAAACCCAAGACATGGAATAGTTGAGGCTGACGAGAGAGGACCGAGAACCATAACCAACGAAAAATGGGGAGTGATGAACCCATGCGTGAGCACCCATAATCTAATAGGTAAATGTGAAATTTCACTTTAAGCGTGCAGCCACACAAGTTAACATGAAGGCATACAATGGTAGTTGATGAGTTGTTTCGGTATTGGAAGACCAAAAATCTGGAATAGCTGAGACTAATTGACACCGGTATGAGGAACCGAGTCCTCCCGTGCTGAACCAAGCTAGAATAATCCACATAAGGATAAAAACACACCACATGAGTGACATGGGCCTATAAACTGAAGCCCGAAATAACATGAAATACAAATAAACAGTTTAAATTAAGATAGATACCTCATGTGGGCTGAAAACCCAGACCCAGGGCAAAGCCCTTGGATCATGAAGTGTAAGCCCAAGTGCAATTGTACACCTAGCAGATTTCAAAGGCCAGGCCCATGGAGCCTTGACAGATTCTATAAGCATCGCCCACCCCGGTCGAGAACTGTCACACCCCGGTCCCGATGTCGGCGGGTTTTAAGCATCGGACTTCGTTTCTGAGGTGTGAACGAGTGTTACAAAGCGGAATAATAAACAAAAATACTATCTTCTGGGCTCTTCTTTCTAGGCTCGTCATCTACTCTTTTCCCGGCTCGGTACAACCTAAGTACTTTTCTGCAAAACAATATTAGATATGGGTGGGTGAGCATAACCACGCGCTCAGTGAGTAGACTAATGTAATATGCCTGCAAAGCCATGTCATTTTACATGCTACAAAATACGTATATCGTATACACATCGAGTCACACAATTCATCACATCGCACGATCCCTTCTTATTGGATATCCTTCAATTTAGTGATCCCCACGGGAACTTAATGACCTTCATGTCCTATACCTCCGTGTGTCACATCCTTACTTCAGCATAACTAATCAAGAAGTTCACATACTCCATGACTAGTCAAACAATGGATCCAACATATAATTATATATAAACTCCGCATATTTCGTAAATAGACATGTTTTACTCGAAAACAGAGATATTTCATAAATAAATCAAAATCATGGTTTTGACTATTTTAATAGCAAATAAGAGTATTTTAAACATATTACACAAATTCACTCATCTCGTCAATACGAATCTCTACCAAGAACGTCGATCGTAAACCGAGCCTCCAAAAATGAGCCATTTAAAAATCACCGTTGGATCTAGCTCAAAATTCTAGGATAAGAAAAGGACATCAATACGAACCCGTAGCACTTCTCGGATTCTAAATAAGAGTTACAGATCAAAAGTTATGATATGCTAAGAGAGTCTCTCAAAATTATGGCAAGAAAGCTGAACGGGGGTCAGCTATTTATAAAAACATATAGCCGACATTACTAAGTCGGTCAAGTGGGTTTTGGTCATGGCAAAAGGACACTTGTCATCATCTAATTGGTTAGATGACATCACTTTTCTCCCACCACGTGACACGTTTTTGATAACTAAGAAAATGATCTGACATGTTGCTCAAATTTCCTTGGTTATTAAGATAGCCTTTGGACCAATAGAAAGCTGTCACGTCAACCTTTGATAAGTTTCGAAAAAAGTTTGACGAAATTTTGAAAAATCCTTAAAAATAGTTTAGGAGTCTGAAAAATTCACTAAAAAATACAGCGAACTCATGGAAACCTCTAATTTCTTTTTCTAAGAAGAAAAATCAATATTGAGAAATTTTGAAAACCAGAATGTTACAAGAACACTGTTACATCAACCCCCAGTTCACACCACCTCTGCCGCCGTACCCATGCCACCCTGTCAAGATAGGAACAGCGCAGCGCCACCCGCCCATCAGCGCACCAACCAGTCGAACCACCAACATTGGCCCACTCTCTGAAACCCAATTGTACTAGTTCCTCTTTCCACCTTCCTTCTCCGATGCAGAAACTTCCCAAGTCTAAGAAAGACAAGAACTACAGGATCCTTATGATTCCCCCCTCCGAGCAACAAACCCAGGCCGAAGTCCTCCACCTATGCTCGTTGACGATTTGAGAAGCACAGATCGAGATCGCATTGTCCAACTCGATCTGAAGAACGAAACCACATAACCTGGACCTTGTTTCTGATGGACAAACATCCCCTCTCAGTCTGAAACGCAACGGTGGGAGTGCCGACGGCGTTCGGTCAGGAGAGAAAAACCTTTAATTTCTTTTTTGTTGTGCATGTGGGGCACTTTCTATTCTACGGAGGAAAAAGAATCTTTAACTAGAGTATAGTGACTATAGTAAGTACACTATTTTTGAATTGCAAATGTTAAAATACTTCCGGAAACATGAAAATGCGAAATTTCATCGAAGCACAAATCAATAACCCTAATGGCACATTTACTAATCCCCAAAGGGAATCACTAGTTGGGGATTGATTCCCTTTCTCCTTAACTTTGGACGTTTACCAACCAAGGGGGAATGCAAACTATATGGGTCCCGCACACAAAATCAGAATTGAATCCCCCCTTCTCATTCTAGTGGGGGGAGTTGGTATTGATTACTGAATATGGGTGAATGAATTTTTCATTCCAAAACTGTCCTTGGTGAGTTATTGTTAATCCAAAATTGCCTATCGAAAAACCCTACTTATCAAAGCCTCATCCTTGCGAAAGTCAAACTGTCTCTCTGCTCTGCTTCGTCTTCGCCTTCTACCACTTCTTCGCCTCATCCTTTGTTTGGTCAAGCTGCCTCTCTGCTCTGCTTCGTCTTCGCCTTCTACCACTTCTTCGCCTCATCCTTTGTTTGGTCAAACCGCCTCTCTGCGCCTCTGTTTCGTATACCTTGAGGAAAACTTTCGTCTTCTACCACTTCTTCTTACGTCTTCTTCGTGTCCAGGTACACATTTTTCTTCCTTTGCTGGGTTTTGTAGTAGTAGTGCACGCTTTACTTCTCCCTTTATTTGTTGGATTGATTTCAATCCCTTTGGGCTTCTGTTCTCGTTGGTTTTTGGCTGTTGCAATTTCTTTCTTTTTTTGTTCTTTTTTTGGGTGAATTTTGTTGTTCTTTCTGACTTGGAAATCTAGGTAAGTTAAATAGGTTAGCAATCAATTATATGAGAGTAATTTATAGTTTAAGCGAATGACAAGAAGTAATACACTAATTAAGAGGTGAATGAGATGCTAATGCCAAAAATCAGTAGCATTTGTTCTTGTTTTCCCTAAGCCATGATGATCTGCATTATGCGGTTAAATGATAGACTTTAAAGGTTTGGTTCAGGTGTGCTCGCTGCATAAATTTTTGCATCGGCATTATAGACTTTAGGGGCATATGTAGAAGGGCAGGAGGGAAAAATTACTACTTTCATTATCCAAAATTTGAATGATGTTGACACTAGCATTTGAATTTGATAGTTGAACAAGCTGTTCCGCCATGTGTCTACATATTGTACTATTGTCTGCAGATATGGTTAAATCAGTAGCATCTGTTCTTGGTATTGATCAAGAGAATCAATTAAAGGACAATGCTAATATAATTTCTATAGTTTTACATGACTAATTACTGTAGTTTTTACACAAATTGTTAAATGTATCCCCTAAATTTTATTAAATGTTTAAATTGATAAGATATAGAGGTTTAATCATACATTTGAAAAGCTTACGGTTCTTGCTAGGGCTGAAATCTTGTCATGATTTGTGCTCAATTATACTGATCTGTCTTTGTTCTTGTTTGTTTGTTTTTTTTTTGTAGACGAATGGCTTGTTTAGCTTTATCGACAAAGCAGAAGCTACTTGTTATCGTTAATGAACTGATTGTCCTTCTTCGAGTCTTTTTTGTTGTTTGTGCTGCGGGTTATGCTCATGCATTCTTAGGAACTCAAAAACGCTTCACACGTTCATATTCACCCAAAAGAGAGTTTAGGCAATTGTCACATCTACACGAACTTGTTTATGAGAGTGATGTAATATGTGTTGATCAACTAAGAATGGATAGAGAGTCATTCCATAAACTATGTCAAATTCTTACAACTAAAGGACAACTACAAGGGACTAGGAATATGTCAGTAGACGAGATGGTCGCAATGTTTTTAAACATTCTTGCACACCACCATAAAAATCGTGTCATAAAATTCGATTTTCATAGGTCTGGTCGAACCGTTAGCAAATATTTTCATGAGTGTCTAAAAGCAATCGTTCGATGTCAAAAAGACTTTTGGAAAACCCTTGAACCCATACCTGAGAACTCAAGGGATTATCGGTGTAAGTGGTTTAAGGTATGCTTTGTTTGAATGTATTCATTATAGCAATGAGTTTTTTTAAAAAAAATATTATTAATATGTATTTGTAATGTAGAACTGCTTAGGGGCATTAGATGGAACATATATTAGAGTGTGTGTACCACAGAAGGAAAAACCGAGGTATAGGACAAGGAAAAATGAAATAGCAACAAATGTGTTAGGAGTTTGCTCTCCGGAATTGCAATTCATATTTATTTTGCCGGGTTGGGAGGGTTTGGCACATCATGGTCGAGTCCTAAGAGATGCTATAACTAGGAGAAACGGATTAAAAGTTTCAAATGGTAATGCTGAACCCTAGTCAGTTTATTAGGATACCAAAACTTTTAATTATATTATTAATATATAATTTTCTGTTTTTATAAACTGTAGGTAATTATTATTTAGTTGATGATGGCTACACTAATGGGAAAGGTTTCCTTGCACCATTTAGAGGACAACGCTATCATCTTAATGAGTGGAGAGATGGACACCGACCGACATCAGCACAAGAGTTTTTCAACAAGAAACATTCAAGTGCTAGGAATATCATTGAAAGGTGTTTTGGACTACTGAAAATGCATTGGGCAATTCTTAGAAGTCCATCTTTTTATGACATTATAACACAGCGTCGTATTATTTCGGTGTGTTGCATGCTCCATAATTTCATAAGAAGAGAAATGTCGGTGGATCTAATCGAGCATTTATATGACAGGGAACATGTGAACGAAAATTTAGAGGCTAATGACTACATTACTACTGTTGAGTCATCGGACGAGGGAGTGCATGGAGGGAAAACCTTGCCACTAAAATGTTTAATACATGGGGAGGAAGTGGAGTACCTAGATGACTTGTCTTCCTTTGATATATTGTTCTGGTTCTTGAATGTTATTGTTCTGGCCACGATCCTCAGCGCGCGGAGCAGAGATTTCTAACAATCAAAGAGTAGGGAGAGATGTTGCGGGTGTGCCACCTCGCGGCCGAGGAAAGAGAAGTAGGGTGCGCTTGACTTCTTGATCAGGCAGAAAGGGTTTCCAGGTACCACCTCAAAGGAGGAATTTACGAGCACAAGGCGATTCGATACTCACGGTGTCGCCAGCAGAGCAACTATAGGGAAATCAAGGTGACCAGGAGAGAGTCCGAGAGGGCTCTAAGAAAGGCCTAGGCGGCGGTGCGCTTAGGGTTAGGGTACTCGAGTAGCTCGAAAGGTAACTGGTTTGCAGTTTGTATTTTGTTGAGAGATTTGATTGTGTTTTTTGTAGAAACTACTTCAAGTCCCCTTATATAGAAGCTTAACTTGCGGCAGAGGGAAAATCATAGTTCAAGTTGGATTCTGAAACCTTAATCCACAAGGACACGATTTTACTCACGCGAACCAACCAGCTTGTGACACATGTTCAGTTCGCACACTCCATTCCGCATAGGGCTTTGCTTTTGTGTTGCCAACTGTAGAGTCCTACGCGGACTGAGATTCATCCCGCGGGCTGTCACAGGAGGCTATCTCGCGTGTTCCCGAAGCTCGCTTCAGTCTCGCGGACTATTACAGCTCGCGAGCCTTAAAAAGGCTTTTTACATTAAATGGGCCACAAGGATTGGCCCGAAGCATATCAAAGACTTTTATGAGTTTTTAACGATTAAAGTGGTGCACGCGGACTCCGCTAGTGACTTCTTCGCGGAGCTTTCCACGCGCACTGGTTCGCCAGCTCGCCTGGGTATACTCCGCCTGTCACCCACACGAAGTATTAATCTCGCCTTGCGAACGCGGAGTGAGCTTTTCATTCCGCGCGAAGTCATTCCTTTCGCGAACTATGTAGTCCGTGCGGAGTCACTTTACTTGGACAAACATTGCCCCCTAGGCCTTGAGCTTTGAGACTAAGCAAGAAGGCCTTATTTGAACATGTCACGACACTTCAAGATTTGGGAGATCTAACATCTTGGTGTCATCGCAATCTCGCCTTGCGGAAGATCAAAAATTTAAGGTTCCCAACCAATTCGCGAGGTAACTTGATTTTATTTAAGGGAGTTCCTTACTCACTACGTAGCGAGCAAGTATGTATCCTGACGTAAGGTTGGCAAAGCGAACTGTGCTATCTCGCTGGTGAATATAAGAAATAACGAAGCGAACCAACGAGAGTCATGACTTCGCCAATCTCGACACCCCGCGTGTATAGGCTGTAAAGGAAACTTAAAAGACTCGGGTCCTGTTTTACTTCGTTTATCATGTTGCCCCCATGTGAATCCTTTTACTACGCAACAAAACTGCTGAGGTTCAAAACCAATCTTCTCTTGAGATTGGGTAAAGGTTTACTTGGGAAGCAATAAGTTACTGTAGAATCACATGTTCACCTTATCTTCAAGGTGACTTCTTCGCGGAGCTTTCCACGCGAACTGGTTCGCCAGCTCGCCTGGGTATACTCCGCCTGTCACCCACACGGAGTATTAATCTCGCCTTGCGCACGCGGAGTGAGCTCTTCATTCCACGCGAAGTCATTCCTTTCGCGTACTATGTAGTCCGCGCCGAGTCACTTTACTTGGACAAACAGTTATTACTTGTCATTTCCTTATTGACGTTGTTGAATTTTAAGATTTATCAGAGTTTACTTTTGTAATGAACATTAAATCTGTACTTGATAATTTATGCAATTGATGTCAATTATTGTTCCTTGTGTTCATATGGTGTGATCAGTACCATCTTCTTCTTTTTTTCGAGAAATATTAGTACCTTCGTCTAATTTACGCAGTTGATGTCAATTACTGATCCTTATGTTTATAATTACGTAGTGCCCTGGTTTTGATACTTTTACTACTTGTCACTCTTACCTTCTACATCTATATAACTTGTTGTGTTCACAATATCATATTTGTGTGTTTCTAATGGTAGAAAAATAATATGTTTTATACTTTATGATGAGTTCCACAGCAACTTCCCAAGGAAGAGGCCAAAACAAACATTACTGGACAGAAGAGGAAGATGAAAAGCTGGTGAAGTCGCTTCTTGAATTATCCCATGACAAAAAGTGGAAGGCTGATACTGGTTTCAAGAATGGTTATCTCAAGCATTTACAAACTATGATGGAAGCTAAACTTCAGGGTCATGGAATATTAGCAAACCCACATATTGAGTCTCGTATTAAGACTTTGAAGGCTAAGTATGCTGTTTTGTCGGAGATGCTAAATCAAAGCGGATTTAGCTAGAACGAACAAGAAATAATGTTAGTATGTGAGCAAAGTGTATTTACTGAGTGGGTAGAGGTAAATGAAAAGTTTAATCTTATTGCTTTCAACTATATGAACATGTTTTCTTATGTCAATTACATGAGATTCTTTCTAAATTAATTATAAATGCAGAAGTTTAATCTTATTGATTTCAACTATATGAAAATGTTTTCTTATGTTAATTACATGAGATTCTTTCTAAATTAGTTATAAATGCAGAAGTTTAATCTTATTGTTTTCAACTATATGAACATGTTTTCTTATGTCAATTACATGAGATTCTTTCTAAATTAGTTATTATTATTATTATATGTCCTTGTAGAAAAGAAACAAAGATGCTGCTAGGTTATATGGTAAGTCATTTCGGCATTACTATAATCTTGGAGAGATATATGGAAGAGATCGTGCAAATAGACAAAATGTGGGAAATGCTGATGATGATGATGAAGAGGAAATTAGACGTGAGAATACCAACGTTGATCCATCCATTATGCATTTTAAAAGATAATTTTCATCATAGACATTCTAAGGGTATAAGACTCAAAACAATTAAAAATATTTAAACAGAAAATAAAACAAACTCAAAATAAAAACAAAAAAAAACGGAATTTTAAAATTAGAGCTTAACACACACAAAAATAAAATATACATTTATTATGTAATCTCTACCCCACACTTAGAAAATTACATTGTCCTCAATGTAAGCTCAAAGTTATGTATAATTCTCTAAGTAGGGATCGAAAACACATAATAAATATATACATAAAAATATCAACAATAACAGTGAAGGGATTAAGAAATTCAAACTCTCGGTAATGGCTCCTCCACAGTTACGGTTGAAATGAGTTGCCTCTCATGCAGCGCTTAATGTTTATAGTCTGTCAGCCTAGACTCTTCTTCCTTCTCCTTGAAAAGTGGCGTCTTGAATGGCACTTGGATGTCTCATGGTGTCGAAGATGTTGAACTTAATGACTTCACCATCAAACTCCATAGTCAAATTACCCCCAGCCACATCGATATTGGTCCTTGCGGTTCTCATGAAGGGTCTTCCTAGCAGAAGCTGTGTCGAATCAACTGACTCCTCCATTTCCAAGACATAAAAATCTGCAGGGAATATCAGGTGATTAACCTGCACAAGGACATCCTCCACATACCCCTTAGGGTATTTGCTTGATCGATCCGCCAATTGGATCACTACGTCATCATGTTGAAGCGGACCAAGACCTAGAGACAAGTAAACAGAGTAGGGCATGACATTAATGGAAGCCCCTAGATCAAGCATCACTTTCTCAAACCTTGTAGTGCCGATGACAACTGGAATTGAAAAGCTTCCGGGATCCTTAAGCTTTGGCGGCATCTTGCGTTGTAGCACGGCGGACACGGTCTCGCTCATGCTCATAACCTTTCTCTCCCTTGTGTGTCTTCTTGTGGTGCAAAGCTCCTTCAAAAACTTTGCATACTTCGGTACTTGTTTAATACACTCCAACAAGGGGATGTTGACATTCACCTTTCGAAAAACATCCAACACTTCTTCGTCGGACTTGGCTCGCTTGCTCTTGGTGAAACGTGAGGGGAAGGGTATACAACAAGTGCTCGGCATGGCTGCATCTTTGGCAGCCGAATGTCTTCCTTCCATGGCAGCAGGGTCTTTCTCAAGAGCCCTTTTCTTCATAGCTTCCAAGTCTCCCTTGCTTGGCTTAGCTTGCTTGTGTTGCTCGGTACCTTGATCTCGGTGTTGTGTAGGCTCGGCAGTCCCTTGCTCGGCATTCCTCCCACTTGGCTCGACATTCCCACCTTGCATGGCAACATGTTCATGCTCGGCAGCCCCTTGGTTGGCATTCCCTTGCGCGGCAGCTCCTCTACACACGGCATCATCATCATCACGACCAAGATCAAGTTAGCAAGTACAAAAGTGACGTTCAAACAAGTTATATGACAAGCTCGGCATTGGTACAATCTCGACAATGTGGCCACAAAGCAAAGTATGTAACTTGGCAATCATTAAACAAGTTAAAAGTTGTCACTTAAGCACATATGTCGGCAACCTAAATAAAAGTTGCTAGTTTATTTTGTTAACTCTTAACTTTATGGTACGTGGAGCAGTGAAGACCAGTGTGCGATGTCCTTGTACAGGCCAGTCCGGTGTTTTGCTTGATCCGATATACCATTATAAGTTAAGAGGGTAAATTTTCGAACCATAATGTATGATGATTATATATCAAGTTATTTTACAACGTCTAAAGTAAGGTTTATGCTACGGCCCGAGTATTTGGCTAGGTCGAGCGGATTCCGTGGTTTCAGAAGACGAATGTCACGGAGGGCGAACCCCCTACAGGAATCAGGCAGGACTCGTTTGTGGTCACGGAGGGCGAACCCCCTATCGTCCCCTTCATAGAGAAGAGATGACAGTCAATGACCTTGAGATCCAGTTAGACAAACCTGTGTTCCTTATCAATGACACACTACCCTTACTCAGCTTGGAACAAACTCGGATCCCTAGACCAGGCGCTTGTGTTAATCAAAGCCGCCCTCAACCTCAAACAAGCTAAGTTGCCTTTAAGAGTCTAAGACTCGAAGAAGCATCGCTCAAAAGAGGGGTTTAGGCTAAGATTAACACAAGTGACCCCACCTAACACTTTTTACTTTAGAAATTATAAAACAACTTTAATATATAAAAATCATACAATCGGTTTTTAGCCTAGTCCATTACTAGGTTCGGCACTTATACAAAAGAGAAAATCTTCGGCCATTGACATGCATTCAAGTAGAGAATTTAGATATGCCAACTCGTTTTCGAACGTCTAAAGTGAAGTTATGCTACGACCCGAGCTTTTGGCTAAGTCGAGCAGATTCCATATGGAACAAACTCGGATCCTTAGACCAGTCACCCTATGTTAATCAAAACCGCCCTCAACCTCATAAAAACGGATCCGACAAGCGTCGCTCGTATGAGGGGTTTAAGTTATGATTAAAATAGGTGGCTCCACCTGACATGGATCACTTTAGAAATTCCAAAACAAAAAGCCATATAAAAATTCTAAACTTTACTAATAATGTCGACCTACTTATACAAAATTTTACAAAAACAATTTTCAAATAACACATAGGCACATATATAAACATTCGGCAATGTAAGACATTAAGGTTCGGCAATGCCATGCTTGGCAATGCCAAGCTCGGCAACACATCCTACAAAACAGAAAAAATGTTAGTTAAATAGTCATAAATACATGAATAAATCCTTTTTAGCATCCCCGGCAACGGCGCCAAAAATTGACCTGTCAAAAGATGACGTTAGTGCAATTTAAAACCCTATAGTTGTAGTACATGTAAGTAGGGTATCGTTCTAGCCGGGGACACTAGGGAAGAATTTATTCTGCAAAACAAAGTCATTAGAAATATTCACACAATATATACATAAAGAATAAAATGGGGGATTGAAATCGGCAGAAACAAAAACGAAAATAAAACAAAGGCAAATAATTACAAAGTTTGGTCACTTCAACGTTGTAAGCACTTCACAAATAAACTCCGATTAGCATGCAAGTATTTTTATGAAAGGTTAAATTATCTTATCTATGTTTTCACAATTGCAAGTTAATTCCAACCCTTAAGACTTCTCATGTGTTTAAGGTTGTCTTTGCGCTCAACCAAAAACTATGTGACTACTTAACTAAATTGTCTTTGCGCTCAATCTAATCAAGCAACACTTACCGTCCACGAGTCGTTGGAGACATGCTCGTTAGCAATGGCGTCACCCATCCTCGAACCCATGCAAATCACTCACCCTAACAACCCTATGCAGCACCTAGAACCGAGTTGTCTTTGCGCTCAACTCGACCTAGAATACCACGGCATATTAAACTCCCCCCTAATAGCTAACTCGTGTACTTTGAATTAACCTAATGTTCGATTACGTGATCAGGTGAGGATTAATTAACCTAACAATTACTAAACACATAAACACAGATTCTTTACTTCTTTAATAATCCTAACATGCATACTAAACCGTTACACAACATGTACAATCATAATCAAGTCACAAAGAAGATCATACAATCACACATATCATATAAAACCAAAAACCAGAAAATATTTATCAATAAACTCAAAATTCTTACACAGTAAATACAAACACAAACCATGGATGTCTTCATCCTTACCCTACCAATAAGGTTCGGCAAGGTTGAAAGGGAAATTGGTGGAAGATGGCAGTGGAGGCAGTCGGCAAAGATGGCTGTGCGGCAAGGAATGGTTCGGCTGTGCTTGTGTTTGCTGTGTAAGGGAGGGTTTTTAGGTAGAGTTTAGGCTTGCTAGAACTTAAAACAATTGAAGGACTCCCAAAATATGCATACAACAGACCTATTTATACAGAAAACTATAGAGAAACCCTAGCTGCATCGGCAAAGGAAAGGCAATCCTATTTTAACTCTCTTTCCTATTTGCTCAATGATTCCTTCTTCAATTCAGCTTGTGTATCCGAATTTGGACTCCATCTTCTGATTCCTTGGACCTTCCTTCATGTTTATGGATCCATGTAGGCCTCATGTACGAAATCTTGGGCTTTGATAGCAGCCAAAACCAGTGATAGGTCCGGCAAGGTCAGCTTTCCAGATTTGACCGGGAAACCTTACACTTAACCAAAATATGGCTGCCTTGATGCTTCTTCGTATTTTCTTCTTTTTTCCAGCTTCCTAACACTTCATTAAGGTCTTGATACATCTCTTGACAAATTTGGGAAGCCTTTTGTTGAAGAATCATCTCCCAAAACTCGTTAGACAACTTAGGCAGTTTCTGCCCAGTTTTGCAGCCTGACCTCTGTCCACTGTTTTGCTCATAACTCTTTCGTCTCAACTCCGATTGCTGCGATCCAAATGGGGTTGAAAAGTAGATACACACAGCTTTGATTCCATATGTGGTAAGCCTTCTAACTCCTCCTGGAACTCTAGATATGAATTTTTGAAGTTGATGTACGTTTTCTGGCAGATTCTGTCCGAGAGCAAAACAATGTCCAAAAGTGTTTCCTCTTTTCCGTGGCCTCACTTGTTGTCATTCATGAGTCCGTTCATCATGATTCTCGATATGTTAAGCGTATTTACCTGTCTTCTGCACATTTAAACAAAATACATCAAAACTGACAAGGTAACAAAATAACGAATCATAATAAAACGTCCAAGTGATAGTCCAAAAACGGTTTTCATCATTTAAGTGTAATTTTCTGTATAAAAACGACTAGTAGCCACAACTCTATAGAAAAACCCTCTTGACTATAAAATAAGTAAAAACAAACATACTAAGGCACAAACAAAGTGTAAATGGGGGTAAAAATCCATTAAGATCATGGCGTAAAAACGCACTTATCAATGAAGAGGAAATTAGACGTGAGAATACCAACGTTGATCCATTAAAGGATGAGACTCTCTTTGACAATGTGAACCAAAGTGCAGATATGGAACCATAACATGAAGGGTCTGAAGATGTTGATGTATTCTTTACACAGCCTAGTCCTCAAACCCCAAGTGTCTCGCAACAAATTCCTTCACAAAGTGTTGCTTCTAATAATAGTCGTCAGAAAGGAAAAGCATTGGATGAAATGAGCAAGAACTTTTCTCTCATGGCAAAAGCTGTGGCTAGAATGGCACCTAAGCTTGATGGGCTGGTTAATGTTTTATCTATAGACAATGATTTAACTGAGTTGCAATCTAAACTTGATGGTGAGCTGAGCAAGATGAATTTCCTAACTCTAGTGTAAGCATGATCTCTTTAGAGTGTTCTTTACTATGACTGATGAAAGGAAAGAATCATATGTCCTTAACCTGCTCCAATATGGTTTACCATGATGATGGGGGACTTTTGTTGAAACCTCTGTAGTCGGTTGTGCAAAAAATAACCTCCCAAGCCCGTAAACCAGCAAGCATCCCACCATGGTCAAGACAGCCGAGGCCGTCTTAGGGTTCTCGTCCGTGTGTAGGATGGGCCAGGCCCGACCTCGGTGGCAGCATTGGGCCGAGAACAGTTTCTGAAGGCATAAGGGACCTGGGTGTTTGAAGTAGCAGCAGAGGCAATTGTCCCACATCGATTTCTAGGTAAAGAGAACCCACTCTAGGCCATAAATATGGCCCAACCACCAGCTTGTCAGGTACGATGATCTACCCCCATAAAGATATATTGACCAAGATACTGACCAAGAACAATCCCCAAGAGGTAGGGGAGATGTTGGAAGACATGAGGACCCAAATCACCTGGTTAGAGCAGTAAAGTGCAAGGGATCGTGGAGAGGCCTTTGCGAGGGAGCGCAGGCTGGAACAGGATAATGCCACTCTCATGAGAGCACTAGCCCGAGGGGTTGAGCACCTGGAGGCATTGGATAAGGCGGGTGAGCTGGATCGAGCGGCCACATCCCGGCAGGCGGGCGCTCCAGTGGGAACGAACTGTAGAACCGTACACATAGGGAGGAACTTGTTCCCAGAGGAGATGCGGAACGAGGGACCGCCGTCCTTGCCCGAGCCAATCCCGGAAGTCCAAACTGGAAGGCAAGGACAATTGGAAGAAACCTTGAGAGCAATCAGGGACAGCGTGGTGAGTTTGGCAGACCGAATCTCGGACACTGAGAGAAGGGGAATGCGTAACTCGACCCGTGTGAGTTTCAAGGAAAAAAGGGGACTATTCATAAGAGCGGTCACCCGATCCGTCCGACCAAGCACAACCAAGCCACTGAAACTCAGTTACAATGGGGATCGTGACCCCCACCTCTTCCTCGATAGTTTCAAGTCTCACACGAACGCTAAAGGATACTCGGACGCGGTATGCTGCAATATGTTCCAGGAAACGTTAGCAGGGGAAGCACTAAGCTGGTTCTACGAGCTCCCGTCGAACTCGGTCGACTGCTTCCGAGAACTGGCGGACAGGTTCGTTAATAGATTCATTTTACGGACGGACGGGCAAAGCACTGCCCAACTATTCAAGGTAAAGCAAGACAGAGGGGAAGGTTTGAAAGCCTTCGTGAACCGATGGCAAGGAGTCACGGCCAAGGTCAGGAGCTTTGATAAGAAGGTTACGGAGGAGGCGTTCATTCAGGGATTGCTGCCCAGGAAGTTTTTATATGCAGTAAAAATCGAAAATCCACAAGGCTACGACGAGCTTATGGAAATGGCGATCCGGCATGCACAAGCAGACCATGATACTTATGGGGTAACCTCGGCCGGCAAAAGGAAAGACGAAGGGAGAGACTGCGGGTCCCCGGTGCAAGTGATCCAAGAGGTTAGGGCCTAGAAGGGAGAGCGGGAACCAGACTCGGGCCCAGCTGGAAAGAGGCACAAGGAAAGAAACTGGGGGAAAGCAGGGAAGCAGCATAACGCGCAAGGGAAGGCAAAAGGGCCCTACCAAGATATCGGGTATGCGAGAACGGTGTCGGAAGGCAAGGAGCATTTCTCAGCGCTTAACACCACTTACGAGGCGATATGAAACGAGAATATGACCGCCATTCCGCCTCCCCCGACCCAGAAGTTTCCCCCATCTCGGCTCACCAAGGAAGACACCAGAAAATTTTGTGGATACCACGGTGAGGTGAGCCATAACATTAACAGCTGTATAGAATTGAAAAGAGCGGTAGAGCGCCGGGTAAAAGAAGGGAAGCTGCAGCAGTATGTGCCCGGGCAGAGGAACGCATGGGCAATCGAGGTATATGGGACAATCAACAGCATCCTTGGCGGGTCCTGCATAGATCACAGAAGCAACAAGGCAAAAACACAGTGTACGGGACAACGGGATGGCAGGGAAGTCTACGCCTTTGGTAGTAACAACCAGCGGGTAACCACCGGTTGGAAGTTCGTAACCTTCCTGGAAGAGGAAGAGGAGGGAATAAGGCAGCACAAGGATCTATTCCTGATAACGTTACAGCTCGATCACTATATAAGGAAGAAGATCCTCATTGATACGGGAGCCTTGGTCAACGTATTGTTCATGAGTGCCTGGAAAGGACTGCATCGAGGAAGCAATAAGTTGATACAAGACCATGAGCCGCTGATTAGCTTCTCGGGTGATGTTGTTCAACCTCTCGGTTCAGACAGCTTTGGAGTAAGCTTGGAAGGACGGGAGGGGATCGACCTAGCAACAATAGAGTTTATCGTTGTTGATTGTGAGTCGTCTTACAACGGGATCTTGGGAAGGCCGGCCTTGTGGAAGTTGAAGTCATTTGTTGCTGGTCACATGCTGATGATGAAGCTCCCGACCCCAACAGGAATCATTACTATCCGGGGAGACCAGGGGCGGCGAGGAGTTGCTATGCGGTAGATAACGGGAGGAAAAGGTCAGAGGTCCTGTCAGCCAGCCAGCCCACGGCATCACCCTCCGACCCTTACATGGATCCCAAAGATGATGCCGACTCTATTGAGGAGCGTACGGGATTAGTAGACAAAACAAAAGCGGTATCAATCTCAAAGGAGTTCCCGGATCGCACGTTGACCATCGGAACGGGACAGTCACCTGGGGTACGAGCAACCTTGATAGACTTCTTAAAGAGAAACATCGGGGGATTCACTTGGACGTACAGAGACATGCCCAGGATAGCAAGCAGCATCGTGACACACCAACTAGTAATCCAGAATGGATTCCCTCCAGTTCGGCAAAAACGAAGGACGTTTAAGCTAGAAAAGTATGAAGCAATGAAGGGGGAAGTGCAAAAGCTAATAGACATCGGGTTCATAAGGGAGGTCAGATACCCCCAGTGGGTGGCCAACGTGGTCATGGTCCCAAAGAAGTCAACTGGGCAATGGAGGATGTGCGTGGACTATTCGAATCTCAACAAGGCATGCCCAAAGGATAGCTTCCCGCTCCCACGCATCGATCAGCTGGTGGACTCCACATCCGGATTTGACCTCATGAGCTTCATGGACGCCTACGCGGGATATAATCAGATCCAAATGGATCCAAGGGATGAGAAACACACGGCCTTCACGACCGACAGGGGCTTGTATTACTACAAGGTAATGGCTTTTGGACTGAAGAATGTGGGAGCCACTTACCAGCGGCTGATGAATGTCATGTTCACCGAGTACCTCGGGAACATAATGGAAGTATATATCGATGACATGCTGGTCAAGAGTCTAAAGGCCAAGGAGCATGTAGGGCATCTTGAGAAGGTCTTCGAAGTCATAATGAGGTTCGAGATGAGGTTGAACCCTCAAAAATGCATCTTTGGGGTCGTTAAAGGAAAGTTCTTGGGTCATATAATCAGCCAACGGGGAATCGAAGGCAACCCGAAGAAAATCAGGGCCATCTTGGATATGGAAAGACCCACACTCAGGAACCAGGTGCAGTCATTGGACGGGAAGGTCGTCGCGCTGGCTAGGTTTGTGTCATGACTCACGAATAAGTGTGCCCCTTTCTTCTGGCTGTTAAAAGACCAGAGATGTAAGGAGATAGTATGGGGATCCGAACAGGAAGAGGCTTTCAAGCAGATAAAGGCGTACCTCACGTCCACGTCGGTTTTGTCAAAACAAATCCCGGGCGAGATGCTGTACTTGTACCTCGCGGCATCCAAGTCAGCGGTCAGCTCGGTGCTCATCAGAAAAGAGTCGGACGTCGAGCATGTAGTATTTTACGCCGGGAAAGGATTCACACCGGCCGAGAGCAGGTACCCGGACATCGAGAAGCTCGCTTTGGCCCTTATAGTAACTGCCCGGAGGCTCAGGCATTATTTCCTGGCCCACTCAATAACCCTTTATACCAACCCACCCTTGAGGCAGATCATGCAAAAGCCGGAGATCAGTAGGAGGCTGGTTAAATGGGCCATTGAATTGGGAGAGTTCGACATCCATTACCGGCCGAGAATAGCTATAAAGGGCCAAGTAGCGGCCGATTTTATATCCAAGCTCACGCCCATGAAAGTGGTGGGGGAGTCATCTGAGGCCGGCCGGGAGGAAACAGATTCCAAGCCATACGCAAAGGTACAATCCGAGGAGTCATCGGCACCATTCTGGAAACTTTTTATTGACAACTCGGTGACAAGGAATAAAAGCGGGGCGAGAATAATATTGGTGACCCCAGATGGGTTCAAGCATGAATACGCACTGGAATTTCAATTCCAAGCATCCAACAATGCAGCAGAATACGAAGCCTTGATTGGTGGACTGCAACTCGTCTGAGACATTGGCGTGGATAGAGTGGAGGTGTTCAGTGATTCACAGCTGGTTGTGAATCAAGTCAACGGTAGCTTTGAAGCAAAGGAGCCTCAGTTGAGCTCCTACCAAGCACTTTCAAAAGCATTCATACAACGGTTCACATCGGCCACCCTATCCCACATCCCCCAGAAGGAAAATAGTCATGCGGATGCCATTGCTCGCCTCGTCACCGGAGGGCCAAGAAAAGGAAAGAAGAAGGCAAGGATTGAGGTTCTTGGAAAACCAAGTATCAGCAAGACAATCTCGGAGATATTCATGGTCAAGGCGGGACCCGGAGAGCCTACATGGATGGACCCCATAATCGAATTTATGAAGGAGGGGGTACTCCCGGAGGACAGGGTGAAGCACGAAAACTCCAATCGAGGTGTGCAAGGTACACGCTCATGAATGAGAAGTTGTACCGCAGAGGTTACAGTTTCCCAAACCTCAAGTGCGTGACAGAGGACGAAGGAGAAGTGATCATGGGAGAAATACATGAAGGGGTGTGCAGGAATCATTCTGGATCCCGGTCGTTAGCGCACAAGGCGCTGCGCACAAGGTTCTTCTTGCCCAACATGGGCGCCATGGCAGATAAGATGTCGGCGAGATGCCGAAAATACCACTTGCATGCCAACGGGATACACTCCCCTTCTATCGCTCTATCCATATTATTGTCACCCTGGCTGTTTGCACAATGGGGCCTTGATCTCATTGGCATACTACCAATGACACCCGGACAATTCAAGTACGTGATAGTGCCCGTTGACTACTATACAAAGTGGGTGGAGGCAGAGCCTTTGGGAAAGATAACCACCGAGTGTGTGAAGAATTTCCTACTAAAAAATATATATTGCTGATTCGGGGTCCCGGAGACAATTGTCACGGACAATGGAGCACAATTCAACAACCATCTGATTGAATTCGCGAAGGACATGGGCACTAAGATAGTCTTCGCGTCGGTGGTGCACCCTCAGATGAACGGTCAGGTAGAGGCAGTTAACAAAATCATAAAAAAACTGCTGAAGAAGAAGTTGGACAATGCAAAGGGTGTGTGGGCGTAGAAGTTGCCGGAGGTGTTGTGGGCGATTAGGACCACGGCAACTGAAGCAACAGGAGAAACACCTTTTAGCATGGCTTTTGGCATGGAGGTTGCTTTGCCAATTGAGACATTGATACCATCGGGAAGGGTGGAGAACTTTGATGCCGCCACCAACGAGGAAGGCCTCTGTTAAATATCGATCTCATCGAGGAAAGAAGAGAGAGAGCAGACTTGCACAACCAGGTCTATAAGCAGCGAGTGGCACACCATTACAATAGGAAGGTCAGAACCCGGACGTTGGGACTGGGGGACTGGGTAATGAAGACAATCATGACAAAGACGGCGGCCCTGGACCCAACCTGGGAGGGACCGTACGAGATCATTGAAGAGGTCGGCCCATCAACTTTCTTTCTACGGGACCAGGATGTGGTAATCACCGGGCAGCCTTGGAACATGGAGCACGTAAAACTCTACCCAGTGTGAGGGACCGAGGTTCATTCCTTTTTTGTAAAACACACATTTGTAAGTATTGCTGCCTCCCGGGAAAGGAAAACACCAAGTCCCAGAGGATGCCTCCATTTGTTTTGAATGACGACAAGAATGGAAAGTTCAATTCAAACTCTAATGCTAGGTAATCCATAGGGAGGCATAAGTCAATCAATCCCGAGTAAAATCAATCGAGATAGGTAATCCACCGGGAGGCATAAGTCAATAAAATCAATCGGGATAAGTAATCCACCGAGAGGCATGTCAATACAATCCCGAGTGACATCAGGCGAGATAGGTAATCCACCGGGAGGTATATATCGAAGTCCCCCATAACTCCCAACGGGACATGCATAATACAAACTGCATATAACGCCTAGACGCAAGCAATAAGGTTAGCCAAGGCGTAATATATTAAAACTCGGGATGTCGGGCGTATACCACCAATGGGTATTTACAAAAACCACCGGGATATGTAATCACCGGGATACGGCACGAGGCCATTGTCTTACAAAAAGAGCCAAACAAAGACAAATTACAGCCTATGACTGGCCGGGTTCCTCTTCCTCATTCCCAGACGATTCAGCCAGCACATCGTCCCCGTCAGTGCCTTCAGCATCCTTCTCGAGCGACTCACCTATCTCAGGTGCTTTCTTTGTCGCAACCTTGGACTTAGCCGCCCTCTCTTTGGCCTCCTGAGCAACGAGCAAATTGGCCGTCATCTTGACCTTGTCTAGGTACCCAAGTCGGCTCCAAATGCCAAATTTCTCAGATATGCCACTCTCCCAGGCAGACTTGAGCATAACCTTCAGCTCATCCGACTCTTTGAACCGGGTAACGGCAAGCTCGCCTTGAGCGGGGATCTGGCTTTGCAGGTCAGCTACCTGACCCTCCCTCTCCTTCAGCTTAGACCGCAGCCTTGCGTTCTCCTGCTGAAGCGCGTCTATATCGCACTCCAAAGCGATAACCCTTTCAGCTTTTCCTTCCAGCTCTTTGGTGTGGAGGAGAAGTTTGGTCAACTTGTCGGCCAACAAGAGTTTCTCTTTCCTCTCGGCCTCCAAGTCTTTCTCCATCTTCTTCCTCTCTACCCCAAGGCAGCTAATCTGGCCGTTTAGATTGGCCAAACGCTCTTTCATCTCGTTGGAATCCTCGCTTCCATCAATGTCATAGACAGCGAAGAGAGCCTGCATGCAAATAAAGTTAGTTCAACATCCCGAATAGTGGTAGTAAATTTGCATTACTTGGAAAAAATCAACCTTCATCATTGCCTCTCGGGCGTACTGTCGGTTCTCTTGAGGAGTGTTGGACCCAATCTTGATCCTGTCCAACTCAATACCCTTCAGATCGCTCACCATGCCATGGATAAACTTTTCATCCGCGCACCTGTACTCGTCCAGGATCTGCCGGATGGGGGTCTTCCAAATGTGAGGAAGTGCCGGAGCGAGAAAGCTTATTGAAACCAGGTTCCCGGTCGAGGAATCGGTAACTTTCTGTTTCTTCAGAGGTGGCGAGGAGCCAGAGACACTCAATCCCGTCAAAGTCACGCCTTCATCTCGCTGAGACTTCTATTTTTTGGATGACGCTTTCTTCCTCTTCTCGCCCAAGTGGACATTGACCACGTCACCGGTCTTCGCATGCCCCTCTTTGTCAGAAGGAGGTTTCCCATACCTTTCGTCAGGAATCTCCAGGAGTACAGTTTCATCCGAGACATGGGCAGTTTTATTTGCGAGGTTCACCTCAGTTCAGGAGGCCACTTTCCTAACCTCCAAGAGCTGGCTCAGCAACTCCATATCGCTCGGGTGCGACTCACGGTGTTTTCGCCAGAGTACTTTAGCTGAAAATAAAAGCCACAGTCAAGATCCCGGGTAGTAAAAAAAATGAGCAGTGAAAAGAAAGCAGAAAACAAGTAACACTAATTGGGAACCCCTCCAAGCATGCGGCCGAATTCACAATGCACCAGGACTGTCCACCGGGTCAGGCGCTATGAGATTCGATCCTCATCCGAGGGCCAGGCAGCATATATCTGTGCAATATGTTGGCTCTCGATCTCTGACAGCGAGAAGGACTGATACCGGATATATCTAAACCGGTTGGGCACAACGTACGTCGACAGCTTCTTTGCCATCGACCACCAGCAAGCACAACCTTTGACCGCCAGTTGTTGTTCATGGACGTCGGGAGATCAGTGACGGCAGGCAAGTACTCTCGGGCAGCAAACGAGACACACCCCTGGCAGTTCTGCTTCTTTGAGTACAAGAGGCGGAATAGGGCGCGAAACTTGTTGATGGACGGCCAACCCATCTCGGACAAATAGTACAAGCAGCAAAGAGAGAGCAATTGGCGCCATTGGTTTGGGGGTATCTGCCCGGGTGCAAGCTGAAGCATGCTCAGCAGGTACTGGACGCACTGAGGAAGCGGGAGGGAGAAACCGTTCCTAAACATGTACTCGTGCACCGCGACGAAATCGTCTCTTGGACAGCATGCCAGCTTGCCCTCGTATAGGCCACGCAGGGTAACTGTGGGTGGGATTCCCCAGTCTTCGCGGAACTGCTCTATCTCGGCCAGGGACATGCTACTCTCGGGCTCATCGCACACTGTGCCATCCTCTAAGATATATCGCCTTACCGAGCTTGCGACATTGGCAATCGGGACGCCATAGAACACCCCTACGGTCCAGTCGACATCTCAGGCGGGTACGCTTTTGGCTAGCTCAGTAGGCCTCGTCGAAGGTGATTCACCCGGGCGGGATGTCAACTAATGTACTCCTCCATCCTTTCGTCGTTGTCCACTATCGGCCGAGAAGATGTGCTCGCCCCGCCTAGATCGGTCGAACTTCGGGAATCCATCTACTTAGAATAACAAACCCTAACATCTATCAGTATGCGCCACCGGGAGTACACACACCAATTCAAAGTTTAACACAGCCTCAACCTAGAAATCCCTAGAATGCTAAACATTTCCAGTCTCACCCAAAACCACACAAGTAACACAAACGCAGAGCAAAATGGAAAGGCAAAAGCAGAAACAAGCATGAAGCACAGCAAAATGGAGATGGAGAAAACCTTACTAGATCCTCAACGTTGCAGCAACACCGGAAACGCAGACGTCTGGTAACACCTCACAATCGTCGGGATCGACAGCAGCGAAACACAGAAGCAGAGAGAAGCAAAAACGAGGGGGAAACACCAGAGCAATCAGAGAAAGAGTGAGCGAGAGAGTGAAGATGAAAAGCAACAAGGGGAGATTTATACTTGGTCAGTAAACCGTTGCCTCGATCCATGAGCCAACGCATAAAAACCAGTAACCGAAAATGAGGCACCCTTAGCCATCTGATCAAACCGCAGGATGGTGCCACATGGCACAACTACCGTAGCTTCTTGTAGAAGGAGAGAGTGAAGCGACGTGCATTAATTGCTTGGCAGTTATCCCTAGGAATATCGCGACATCTGGCGCATATGCATTTAATGCCCCTGTCACAGCAATGCACAAACTCCAATAAAAGTAGATCCATCTCGAGTGAGAGTCACCGAGATCACAAGGGCAGGACCCATCTCGGGTGAACGTCACCGAAATCATAAGACCAAGTGTACGATCCATCTCGGGTGAACGTCACCGAGATCATAAGACCAAGTGTACGATCCATCTCGAGTGAGAGTCACCACGAGTGCATGAAGTAAAAACCCACCTTGGCTGAGAACCACCCATATATTCATCTCACCAAGATTGGCACTCGACCGAGAGGCATACGTAATCAACCGAAAGACAACTTGTATCATCCCTTTAAAAATGGAGCAAGTGGCTTGATAAACAACAATCGAGTGCCATGAGCATGATAATGAGCTCCCAGTCTATTACTGTGGTAGAGGATTTGCAGATCCTGAGACCCGTTACCCAGACATAGAGAAACTAGCTCTCGCCCTCATCACTGCCGCCAGAAAACTCAAGCAATATTTCCAAGCCCACACAATTCATGTGTTAACCAACCATCCCTTACGGCAAATACTACAAAAGCCTGAAACCTCAGGCCGCATGGTGAAATGGGCAATTGAACTTAAAGAATTTGACTTGCATTTCAAGCCGAGAGCAGTCATCAAGGGGCAGGCAGCTGCAGATTTCATTGCTGAGTTTATACCCTAAGCCAACGACAGTCCAAACCCAGACGTCCTCACTCGAGATGCCATCTGGGAACTCCATGTTAACGGATCCTCCAACCACAGGCTCAGTGGGGTAGGAATCATAATCATAGACCTAGAGGGCAACTTGTACGAGTATGCTCTCTGGTTTGAATTCAAAGCCTCCAACAACATAGCTGAATACGAAGCCTTCATAGCGGGCATTCAGCTCGGTCAAGAACTCATATCTCTCCACCTCCACATCTTCAGCGATTCTCAACTTGTAGTCAGTCAAGTGGCAGGAGACTTCAGGGCCAACCAGCACAACTTGGGATCCTACAAAAGTCTCGCAGGCGCCCTCTTGCAGCGCTTCAATTCATACAAACTCACTCAAATCCCACAAGCCAAAAACTCCAAGGCCGATGCTCTCGCAAGACTTGCCACAGCTCCTCCCGAGTCCACGCCACCCGATGTGCACATCGAAACATTGGACAAGCCTAGCATCTCGAAGGCTTATTCAGAAATCTTCGCCCTCGAGCCTATTGACCAACCCTCGTGGATGGACCCATTCGTGGCTCTCCTTACCGATGGCACCTTGCCCCAGGACAAGAGCGAAGCACAGTGGCTACGCCGCAAAGCCTCACTTTACTTGATCAAGGGTGGTAAGCTATATCGCTGAGGCCAGTCATGTCCCTACTGAGATGCCTACCCACAGCAGAAGGGCACAAAGTACTAAAGTCACTTCATAATGGCGTTTGTGGGAACCATGCAGGGGCCCGGAACCTCATGTTCAAAGCACTTCGAGTTGGGTATTATTGGCCAACATTAGGGCAAGATGCCAAGGCAATTGTCCAAGCATGCCTTCAATGCCATAAATTTGCCAATTTTGCGCATCACCCCCCAGTACCCCTATATGTTATCATTTCGTCAGTCCCTTTTAGCCAATGGGGACTCAATTTCATAGGACAACTCCTAACAGCCCCGGGACAATTCAAGTATGTCATCGTCATTGTGGATTACAACACAAAATGGATAGAAGCAGAGCCCCTTGCCACAATCACCACTAAAAAGGTGATAAACTTCTTATGACGAAACTTATACTGTCGGTTTGGGGTACCCCAGGCCATCATCACTGACAACGGAACACAATTTGACAATGACACATTCCAGGAATTCTTGTCAGACCAGGGAACAACAATCTTTTATGCCTCCCCAGCACATCCCCAAACCAATGGCCAAGTAGAAGCCATAAACAAGCTCATCAAACAAAACTTGAAAAAACGCCTGGAAGAGGCCAAAGGGTTGTGGGCAGCCAAGCTCCCAGACGTCCTCTAGACATTCTGCACCACCCCAACAATAGTCACAGGTGAATCCCCATACCTCTTGACTTATGGCACTGAGGCAGTGATTCCAGTGGAAATGGAGATCCCGAGTGAACGTGTCACGGTTTATGACCCCGCGACAAATGCCAAGGGATTACGACTCAACATGGACCTCCTGGAGGAGCGCCGAAACAAGGCACACCTCAGAACCATCAACAACAAGCAAAAGGTAGCTAAATACTACAACAAAAAAGTCGTCTCCCGCCCCTTGAAAGTAGGCGATTGGGTCATGAATGAAGTTATCCCCCACCCTACTGGCCTCAAAGCAAAGTGGGATGGCCCACTCAAGATAGTCAACGCCCCAGGGCCAGCCACATTCTATCTCAGAGACACTGATGGTCGCGTGCTACCCCGCCCCTAGAACATTCGCCACCTCCATCTCTACCCCATTTAATCAATCTCAGACCTAGCATCATAGCCGGTACTACATTTTCGTGTACTTTAGCCTAGAAACGGCTCTAACAATATGTACACCTTGCCCATGAGCGGCCAATTCTAAATGAAATCCCAACACGCTGAATAATGAACTTGGATCCCACAACGCAGAACCAAAAACATTGGTCACAAGACAAAAACAAAGGCATAACGCCAAACATCAGCCTGGACTCCCAGGAAATTCATAAATTTTATACATGTCCAAATGGCTAACCACGCCATCTACATGGTTCCAAACAAAATTTTTCTTTCCCTACATCTAAACAAAAAATCAAAGTTACATGTCATTTTTCCCCAGAAGATGCGCCACCGGACTTATTAACACTCCCCCCACTCTGTGGCCCGCTGCCACGACCCCGAGTCTGGCTAATTTTCACGGAAACCCTCTGCCCATGCGAATGTATAGAGCGATCCTGTGACACAAGTGGGGGCCTCACAGCAACATTAGGACACACAAGTGAGCTCACTTGTGACACTTTCGGACAAAGAGATTTCTTAGCCGGAGACTTCTGCACTTCGGGAAGGAGAAACGCCACAGGCCTAGAAGCTCGCAGATTAAGGGGTGGAACGACAGAAGACGCCACCTGCGACACCACCACTTGGGTAGATACAGACCCCTGGGGGCGCGCAGCCCTCAGTGGTGACGTAGACAAAATTGCCAGAGGTCGCGGCACGCCTATAGCAGGAACTTCCTTCTGCACAACGGGGGACGTCGCACACCAATCCTCATGTTGCTTCGCCAAGGACCGTGAGATCTCGGCTTGGTTCCTTTGTTCCGGCGTCATCTGCTCCCAAGCCTTCTTTGCAGCATCTCTCTCGGCATACAACATATGCATGGCTGGCTTGTTAATCCAGCCTGCTTGGCAGCCAGTTCTGCTCAGATCACCCTGGCCTTTGTTGTAAGCGCCCCTCAACTGCTGCTTATATACCTCGCTCTCGCGAAACAACCTCTCCCCTGTCCCGGCAGCTCGCCCACACTTAGCCTTCCAGGACACCTCTAGCTCCGCCAGCGACTGAGTCAGCCTCGCCACCTCATCCTCCAAGGACGCTGCCTTGGCAATCGCCAACTGTCCAGCCTCCACCTGCTCATCCTTCTTCAGCATCGCCTCCTTCAACTCCACAACCACTTTCTCCGCGGCGGCAGCCTGATCCCGGAAGACAGCAGCGTCCTACTCCAACTGCTCTAGACGTTGCGCGAGGGCGCAATTGTTCTCTTCCGCCTCCCTCAATTGCTGGCACTTCGTCTCGGCATCCCCCTGCAAGTGGGTAACCGCCCTTTCACACGCAGCATACATCAGCAACGTCGCATGCAGGTACAAACCCCAAATATAAGCCCAAGCCCCGACAACAAAGACAAAGCAAAATGTTTCAGATGCTTACCCGAGTCAATTTCTCCTTGGCAAGAGCAACGCCAGCCAACGGATCAACCTCCTCTAGAGCATGCATGTCACGGGAGCGATGACGCATGTCGTACGCCATCTGGGCTATGTACGGCTGCACCTCCCATGTCCCCTCTAAGGCTTGAGTAATCCCGGTTAGGCTCCCTGAACCCCCATAACACCCTTCCTTACGCGACCTCTTGGATTGACCCTCTTTTTCCTCTTCCGAGTCCTCGCCGCGCCAACCTCTCCAACAAGATCCGCCCCCTCAACCAAATCTTTACCACCTGCTCGCGACCCGCCCACATCCCCCAAAATCGTATCCCCCACTCCCACTGGCTTAGACACATGCTCTTCCTCCACCTGAGACTGATTATGTTCGCCCTCGCGATCTCCATCCTTAGTCTGCGTCTCCTCGACATCCACTTCCTGGCTACCCAAGCCCATCACTTCTGCTACCAGGGGAGGCACATAGGCGTAGTCCTCATCCGCTACCTTCAACCTCAAAAAATCATCCTCACAATCGCCCAACTTCACCTTTTTCCCCTCCCCGGTCTCCAAGTCAATATCATACCGCTTGGCGTGGTCAGCCTCGGCACGCAGCCTCTCCAACACATCCTCGTCCGACACCTTATCGTACGGATCTTCTTTCTTCCGCAACTCGCCATCTCGTGGCATCGTTGTTGCGCTAAACATAAAAGGGAAAGTCAGTAAGAGGCCAGAAAACACAAAATGAGAACACTCAAACAATCAAAATACAGACCCGGAACCTAGGAATAGCCGAAATGGCTATATATGTCAAGGCGACATATCCGATACGAGCTCCTACACTCGAACGCCCATGTCACCCGGCGTATCCGACGCTCCATCAGCTCGGTTAGGTTATATTCCTGGGGTACTACATAAAGCCAACAGTTAGCAAGGGCAGAACAGAACAAAGTAAAGAACCACAAAGACACAAGAACACGGTACCAATTTTTTGGAAAGCCCTGGTTACCCGGAAGGGATGTCCATGCCACTCCTGCCACTGCCCCCCCCCCCCCCCACTAGAAAGCATTTTCACTGCCAACTCTCATTTGTAGAGGTGGGTAAATCTTCGACCAAGATTTTAAACTTCCCCCAGGACTTCATCGTCACACAGCCCCGGCTGCCTTTCTTCGCACACCAACTCATGTGCCAACATGCGTTAAACTCCTCACAATTGGGGAACCCCTGCCCCAGTAAACAAAACAGAACCCCCGTACCCAACATCTACCTCAACATATTGAGAGTGACTTTCCCCGAGGCGACATGCAAACACGCCAGTGTGTACTGCACAAGTGGGGATAGCGGGAACATCAGCCCGCACCTAAGCTGGTACTCGTATACCAGAGTAAAATTGCCCGGTGGGTCCCAAAATTTCACACCCTTGCCAAGCGGACACAGCAAGACCTCGTCGGGAATACTCTAATTTTGCCTAAGGGCTTTAAGCTCTGACGAAGTCATACTCTCACCAGGAGGTTCCTAAAACAAATCATCCTCCTCACAAGATCTCGCCATGCTAAACTCTTCTACCTCCTACAACAGAGGATCAGATGAGGACACGTGAGACCCTTCCCCCAAGTCAAGTGCAACCTCCGCCATAAGATTATCCAACTCCTCCCCCCACCGGTGAAAGGTGTCCGAATCAGAATCAGGCGAGCTAGAGACAGCCACAATCTCCTCGCTGGACACCCACACCAGATTTGCCATACCCTACATCCTCACGAGTTAGACACTCACTACCTTAACCCTAACCAACCCAACAAAAAACCAATCAATCCCTTACTATAAAACTCCTACCAACATCGCAAAAATGTGAACAATCCTTATCGACTCCAGATAACAAAAGACAAACCCAGCAACAAAACAAAAAACTGACAAGTTCATACCTTGAAACAGGGGATTTGCGTAGTGGCAGTGAAGCTGGTTGCAAACAGTCGAGCGCTCGCACCCAATCGATTTCGAAACACAAACTCCCTCCTCCAGCCTTCTCCAGGTCTATTTATAAACATCCCACCCTGACCCTACCAATCTATACGGTCGGGGAATAGCCACGTCGACCATGATCGTACGAGCATTTACGACACTCCCCACGACCCCGCACACACATGTTCACTACGCGCGTATTTCAAAAAAACCCCCAAACCACGCGAACCGTTACGCCCAATAGCGCGAACCGTTATGGCACCAGTGCGAACTGTTACGCCCAATAGCGCGAACTGTTACGCCATCAGCGCAAACCGTCACGTCCAACGCGAACCGTTACGACCTTACCACTCGGCGTGAATGACCACTTGCCCCTCATAAACTGGTCATTTATGACACACGTGCGACATAACGAGACGGTCTGCATCGGATTCTCGGGACTTTCCCCAGCCACCTCGCGACCCTCGCGTGGGGACTTGGGGACTTGACACCATGCCTCCAACACCCAGGCAAGACACATTCTCGGCATAACTGAGGAATAACTCCCCACCCAAGAGCCTTCTCGGACTGGGGACTTGGGAACTTGTTAGTACATAGCCAAAACATTTGGCCACGCCGAGAATATGGCATAACCACCCTGTTGCCGAAGACTATTCCGGGCAAGACAACACCAGCAAACCCTTCGTGGGCATCCAAAGAGTAAAGGTCCAACGGCAATACACATGCCAGACCCGCTCTCCGACAGCTAAACACCCCCAAAAAGGGAGATGCCGCGGAGAACCACAAATAGTCTCACATCGGAGACTGAGACCACAGCGCCCAACATAAGCCTATAAAACAGGCACAAACCCCCATAAGAGGTAAGAGATAATCCCCTTCCATACTCCCGTACTATACAAGTAGCGATCAAACGCTGACTTAAGCATCGGAGAGTCGAAGACTAGGCCACCCCAGTCCCGACTCCTGACGTCGTTGTTACTTGTGCAGTTGCAGGACCCGGGACCAAGAATTCAACCTCCCGTCCCGTGACCCTGGGAGAGGTAGAAACAACTTGTATTTGACAAAATCAGATGTTTAGTTATATTTATTTAAGAGTGTTTTTATAATTAGCCTTATCATGATTCTGATTCCTGCATTTTAGTCAAATAAAAAAAAACACATGAATGAGAATCAATCTTGGTAATAATTCCGATTCCGGATGACAAGTAAACACATGCATAGGAATCACTCCTCCTCTCTCCTATTCCTCCTCTCTCCCATCCTTTTTAATCTCATTCCTTCTCAATCCCATTAGGGATTAGTAAACGTGCCATAAGTGAATTGCAACCTACACTACATTTTGACACACAACCCTGAATCCATTGGTTGCGGTATTTAGCCTAAGTGTTTGAAATGAACACGATACAAACATCACTAGGTGTACATTGTTGAACCCTAAACCCTAAACAAACATGAAAATGTATAAAATCGTTTAAAAATAAATTAAATAATCGTCTTGCTCATGCTAATAAGTTAGCAAAATGTTGATCAAAAATATTTATCGTTACGAGCCAAAAAGAGCCCCGGCTCGGTTTTCTTTAAATTACTAGTTGGTTGTGACCGCGAAAGCTTACCAAAAAAAGGTCGTCGACTCGTCGTGGCCTCGTGGGGTTGAGTTAGGACATCCTCATCAAATAGGTTTCTTTCTTCTCTATATATGCTTTAATGCTTCTAGCTTCTACTTAAAGCAAAGCACCGTCTCTCCAACTTACATTGTTTTCTTCTGCGACCCTCTTCACCAAACTGAACCCTCTTCTCTTCTGCCAGCTTCTTCACCAGCAATGGCGTCTTCTTCGCTTCGTTTTCTCTTTCCATTGCTCCTGTCTTGCATTCTTCTCTTGAATCACCAAGTCAAATGCAATGAAGGTAAAGTTTCTTTGTCAAATTTCGTTTCTTTTCGTTTTTTCTTTTTTTGGGATATGATTTTGCGGCAATAGGATTTATGCAACTGAGTTATGTATTGTTAGCATATTTATTACTGTTGGGATTCGACAGAACTTTTAGCATTTACTTTCCTTTTTGGGTTTGTTGCTAATTTCGGGAAATTGTCTGAAAAAACCCATTTGGAAATGAGATCTTATTACAATTTACAAGTATAACATAGAATGGATCTAAGCTTACTGGATCTTACAGACTGTCAGTTCTTTCCAAATGGGTCATTGGAACTTGTATTCTTTGACTTGAAAGTTGAAATCTTCGGTGAAACTGCTAGATCACTCTGTAGCATTTTGACATCAAGTTTGAAAAAGGCAACAAGTGATCTCTCCGATGAAGTAGCTAATCCTTTACCAGTTACAGCTCTCTTGGCATTAGTTGTTGTGCCATCAGTTTTATCTGCAAACACTGCTTGATACTTTTTCACTGGATTACTAATGCATTTGATTTGGTTTGACACTTTACCATTTATAGCACACATGTCTGATTGAGCATTACTTGTTTTCGCCATCAGTGTTATGTACAAACACCTGATGCTTTGTGACTGGATTATTAGTCAGTTTATGCATCTATTTTGTTTGCATGATCCTGTAGTAGTAAACCCTATATGTAACAGTAACTGTGACTTAAGATCTGAAAATTGTGGTGGAACCAAGCAGCATGGATGCTGGTTAGTCTAAAGTCTCAATATGCTGGGGGGTTGGTTCAAAGGCTATAACGAGTTTGCTAAAAAAAATAAAAAAATCAATGGTCCAGGCCCCAGGGGTTAGTTACAATCCAGAGTTGTTGGTAATTCTCACTGAGCTGCATGCAACACACATAGTTGCTTATATTGTTTCTTGAATTTTGGTAGTCTCTAGGAACACCCTTCTTTGTTGGAAAGACAGGTGTAATAAGGCAACCACTGCTTGTTAGCCAAACCCAAAACATTATTCAGGTCAATCTTCATTGCAGAGCTCTTGCTGAACAACCTAAAATAAAACTCAAGTTAAATTGATCTGCTGCCATATGATTGTATTGTGCAAGTGGTGATATTAATTAGAAGTTTATCTGTTTTTTGTCTTTAACATCTTGATGATGAAAATTATATCCATTTTTTCTTTTCCAGCTGATGAGGAGGATAATCTACTTCAAGGCATCAACAGTTATAGGGCTACTGCCTTGAACTTAACAGCCCTTACAAAGAATGACAATGCAGAGTGCCTAGCAGATGAGATAGCTGACCAATTCAAAAAGCAACCCTGTACAAACACCACTGGTTCTTTCACAGTACCAGGCACTGAAACCCAGTTTGCCAACTTTCCAGACCTTTTAGCCAAATGTCATTTGAATGTCTCAAACACAAGGGATGGAGTCATAATGCCTGCTTGCGTTCCGAATTTGGATCCTACTCTTGTCCTTTACAACTTCACAAAGTCTCAGTACTCATCGAGTCTTAATCAGACAAATTTTACTGGAATTGGAATTGGTTCTGAAGATAACTGGATTGTTGTTATTTTGACCACGAGCACACCTGAAGGAAGCTATGTACCTGCACAAAGCATTGACAGTGCCGGAGTCAATACTGGTACCAGTTCAGTTTCCAAGTTCAAGATCAGTTTGATTCAATACTTGCTGTGTTTGCTGATGGGGTTTGTGTTCCATTTGTAAACAAGAGGTTTGTCATACTACTTCTCTGATTTTCCGACTTAGAGAGAACAATGCATTTCCAATTGGAGCTGCTTCCGTGGTGGAATTCTATTTCTTGGGTAAACTGATAGTAAACTGTTGAAGAGTTGTGTGAACCATCAATATTGACTGTTTTTCTTCCAAGATTTTGTGATATGATCGAGGGTAAAGAAAAAGAGGCTGGATTTACGTTATTGAATAATATATGCACTACTAATTGTCTAATTCTATATCTCAAAGTTGACAAATGAGACACAAGGGAGATGTTTTGGCATGATCAGAAGATTTAAGACACCCTCATATTCTTTTTAGCTGTCATTGTACCAATTCCCTTTGCTGTCACTATATGTTACACACAAATCTGGTTCAAGCTAAATATAATTAATCGTAACAGTTTCTGACAATCAAAGTTAACAGGATGCTAACAATTACAAACTACAAGGTACACATGAAGAAAAACTTTTGTCTCTAAACCAGATATTCCTTGATGTGAAAATGCACTTCCAGCATCTCCAGATTTCAATACACCTTTTATGTATCAACCCAATCATGAACAAAACCAATGGAACATGTTTTAATAAGAGAACTTCATCTCTACACTAAGCTTTCTTTAATCTGCTTTGCTTGAGAAATAAAAATCTCTTTAGCGCAATCAGCAGGACCCAGGTGGTCCTTGTGATCTTCTCCTTTATCATCAATAGCAATGCCGAGCTTAGAACAGTTTTTAGTATCTGAGCCTGTAATCCTTTGAAGAAACCCAGTGGCCCCTCTCTTCTCCAAATGGCATAAAAGGCATCCGAAACTGTCTTTTTGGTTTTATGCGACTTTTCTTGAACTTCATTGCTCCCTTCTTCATCATCATCTGCAGCTTGAATCATCACCTTGCACCTGTTGCAAGTATAATCAATTTCGCTGTTAAAGTTGGACCAAATTAAAGATGTAGCATGGCGCAGCATGTATCAATTTTTAAAATCTGCAAATGAGAAAATTTGCGCTGCAGAAAAAAAGATTGAGAGAATTGACTATCCACCTGATGGCTGGGTATGTCAAGCAAGATGCGAAACACTTTGAGACAGCACCCAAAGCAAAAGCAGAAAAGGCAGAAAGAGCTTCTGGAGATGACTCTGTACCCGTTTGTTTGCTCAGCTGCCCGATTAATAGCTTTTGTTTCAGCTGATCAAATACCGTATACTGCACAATAGAAGTGTTCAGGAATCAACTTTACGTGGTCATTTCTTTTCAGCTAAACATCATACTTTGAACAGGTATTTGAAAAAAGAAAGATGGAAAATCTAAGAAATAGCTTAAGGTAGAAGTTTAACCTCTTCAAGCTAGAAATTCTAACCTAAGTTCACTTCTTCAGAAACTCAAAATACAAACTATATTATCACAACCTCATTTATCTCAAATTGCAACAGAAAACAAGTAAATACATGCAAGGCACACATGCTATATGGTTAGCCAAACGAAAGATAACATGTAACCTAGACTGCATGCTCAAGTACCTGGATCGACGGGTTAGAAGTCAAAAGAAGTGATATGCCAAGACCATCAAACGCCTCGATCCAAGTTCCCTCTGACAGGGTCTTCCAAAGTCCTTTGGATTTCCCAAACTCACTCGTTTGCATCCTTGATGATGCTGTATCCAACGGCTGAAAAAGTAAAATTCAGAACTATGAACATTGTGAGGACTAAAATTAGTTGCAGAAATCCATATTTCACTAATACTATACATTGGATACCATGTGGGCTTCAAGGGAATTTATTGTTGATAGCAAATGTTTGGAAATGGTCTACTTGACTTCACATGGCTCAGGACAAAGAAAACTGAAAACGTATGATTCCTGACTCACCTGTGTCACTATGACTGTACAAGCCCCGGCAGCGGCGGCAACTATCAAGTTCACTTTTGTTCCCATGGTTTTGTTTCCACTTTTCTTTAAGTACAACCTCTTAAAAAAACTATATCCATAGAAGTAGATGAACTGTGATATAAAGGACTGCAGATTCTTTGTCCCAAGGCCCTGGTATAATGAAAGCACCTGACGGGTAGAAATTGCTTCCCAGAAAACATCAGAAATGTTCCTGCAAATTCAAGAAATTAAAGTTTTGAAAACAAAAAAAACAAAAAAAAAATCTGAAAGAAAAGCACGCCCTATGGATCACTAGGAAAGGCAGTAGTGACAACAAGACTCTTCAAGCCAAGATATTCTGCACGGGATACAAATTCCTGCTGACCAAGAAGATTCCTTCCTAAACATCTTGAGTGAATTTTAGGGTATCATCATACTACAAATGAGAAAACTGCTAAATCCCAGAATAAACAAGCACAAACTTTTACAGTGATGAAACTGATTCAAACAAAAAGTATAATCACTACTAGCAAGTGTATCATTATTATCAGCATGGTTATCACATAAAGAGAACATTTGGGAAGAATAGGGAAACATAAGAACATTGCATGAGCATATACTACACTGCTGCAGGCTCATAAACCATCCTCGGTGTATAAATTATCAGATATTGTACCCACGAGAGAGCAATACATTAAAGCATCAAGTTTGGCTGTGATATCATATTACCCTAGTAACAATATATACCCGTTAAATTAGAACATGATCTGTGAAAATGGCAGTCTACATGACAAATTACAATTTACATTCCCATCGAAAATTTGCAATTTGGGCAACAAGAAAGCTCATTTCACACGAGCAATTAGCACTAAAATTAGGTACAAGAACAACCCAATAAATGTAAAAGAATTAAAAATCAAAGACTATGTGGAAGGGATAAACAACCAACCTGTACTTCTGCTGATTCTGAGCTCGGACTTCAGCTTGGTATTTGGTCTTGCAAGTATCAAGTGGGTACAAGATGGTGGTGCTGACCAGAGCTCCAATGGCCCCCGAGGTTGCCTCTGCAACAGATTCAAGATCAAACCCCATCACCCTTTTATCTCTTTTTTGTCAAATGAAAAGGAAAGAAATGGGTTTTAAGAAATGGGGAGTGCATTTAGGAGGAGGGCATATTGTGGTGGTGGTGCCATGTTAGCGGGAGAGCTGAAAGTGACGCAGAGGGAAGGAGGAAGCCAATTGGGGGATGAGAGTAGCAGAAGCAAAATGGGTTGGTTTCAACAGTTGTGTTGGTGTATCTTCTTGGGAGTCGGAAACGTGATTACTCAGCTCTCTTTCTCCATCATTTGTCCCTTGCCCGACACCCCTATTTTGGGTTACCATTTTCTTGTGAATAAATCTCTCTCTTTTTCTTTTTCTTTTTCTTTTTCTTTTTCTTTTTAAACAACGGCAAGTGGTCTTATGGTCGATGGTCAGGTAAAAAGTCCAATAATCTAAAATCGATTTATGAAGCTGTCAAAGTTTTTCTTTTTGGATAATTGAAGCTGTCAAAGTAGTGATATTATGCTGCAATGATAGTTTAAAGAGAATAAGTCATACGCCTAGGAAGTAAAGTACAATGTGTTGTTATTCAAATTTATGTGATAATGTTAGTATGTTTGTATATTTAGGACTATTGTTAATATTTGACATAATCTCTTCTGTTTTTTGGGTAAATGACGAGTTCTCTTCTTAATGTTCATGTGCAGGATGTCTAAAGCAACACTGAACAAGACCAAGTTACTTTCTGGGTTTATGAAAATATAATTTTTTCTACACCAATTTACTATATACTAAAGTTTGGTCGACTGTTCATAAGCACTGTTCATAAGCTTATGAACAGTGTTTTTGTGAGTGGTGCGGGCTGTTCGTGGGCACTGTTTACAGACTTATGAACAGTGATTCGCGGGGCACTGTTCCTAAGCTTATGAACAGTGTTTTGTGTGTAGTGCAGGCTGTTCGCGGGCACTGTTTACAAGCTTATGAACAGTGGTTCGCGTGGTACAGTGTTTTGTGTGTTGTAAGTGATTGTTCACAAGCAAGTAAACATTGCTTTATGATCTCGCCAGAAAACAATGATTTGTAAACAGTGGAATCCGCGCATAAACAACAATCAAAATCATTGTTCATAAGCTTATAAACAGTGATTTGTGAACAGAACCCGCGCCCTTCTATTGGACAGATAATAGAAAAATCTAGATAGATTGAGAGAGAGTTCGCCCAAAAAAAATGATCTTTCAGCAGACTCCACGCCCTTCTCTGGGGCAGAGAAATAGAAAAATCTAGAGAGAGTAATATAAAAAAAAATCTCGCTCAAACGATATAAAATTCTAGAGAGATTGAGAGAGAGTTCGTCAAAAAAATAACATAAAATAAGAAACAGTGCGCGCATACATTTGCAGAAATAGAGAGAGAGGAGAGAGTTCATCCAAAATAAATAAATAAATAAAGTATTGATCTCGCCAAAGAGATAGAAAAATCTAGAGAGATTGAACGAAATTTCACCCAAAAAAAAATAAAGGTCTCCCAGCGGACTCCGCGCCCTTCGCTTGGGCGAAGAAATAGAAACATCTAGAGAGACTGAGAGAGTTCGCGCAAAAAAATAGTAATCTCTCTAGATTTTTATATCGCAAACCGAGAAGAGAGGAGGTGAGGCGAACCGAGGATATGCGAAGGGAGGCGAGGCGAACCGAGGATAGGCGAGGGGAGGCGAGGAAAGGATAGGCGAGGCAGAAAGAGATTAAGCGAGGTAAGGAAAGGATAGGCGAGGCGGAAAGAGATTAAGCGAGGGGAGGAAAGGATAGACGAGGCGAGAAGAGATTAAGCGAGGCGAGGAAAGTATAGGCGAGGCGAGGAAAGCATAGGCGAGGCGAACTGAGGATAGGCGAGGCGAACCGAGGAATGGCGAGGAGAGGCGAGCAGAGAGGAAGCGAGGCGAAGAATGGCGAGAGCAAGCGAGGCGAGCCGAGGAAATGATAGGCGAGGCGAGCTTGGTCGCTGTTCATAAGTACTGTTCACGGGTACTGTTCACAGGCTTATGAACAGTGGTTCACTGGGGCACTATTTACAGGCTAGGCGAGGAAAGGATAGGCGAGGCGGAAAGAGAATAAGCGAGGTGAGGAAAGGATAGACGAGGCGAGAAGAGATTAAGCGAGGCGAGAAGAGAGGAAGCAAGGCAAGGAAAGCATAGACGAGGCGAACCGAGGAATGGCGAGGCGAACCGAGGAAAGGATAGGCGAGGCGAGGAATGGCGAGCAGAGAGGAAGCGAGGCGAGGAATGGTGAGAGCAAGCGAGGATAGGCGAGGCGAACCGAGGAATAGCGAGGCGAACCGAGGAATAGCGAGGCGAACCGAGGATAGGCGAGGCGAACCGAGGAATTCATAAGCACTGTTTATAAGCTTATGAACAGTGTTTTGTGAGTGGTGCGGGCTGTTCGCGGGTACTGTTCATAGGCTTATGAACAGTGGTTCGCGAGGCACTGTTCCTAAGCTTATAAACAGTGTTTTTGTGTGCCGTGCGGGCTGTTCGCGGGCACTGTTTACAGGCTAGGCGAGGAAAGGATAGGCGAGGCGGAAAGAGATTAAGCGAGGTGAGGAAAGGATAGACGAGGTGAGAAGAGATTAAGCGAGGCGAGAAGAGAGGAAGCGAGGCGAGCCTAGGAGAGACGAAGCGAGGCGAGGAAAGCATAGGCGAGGTGAACCGAGGAATGGCGAGGCGAACCGAGGAAAGGATAGGCGAGGCGAGGAATGGCGAGAAGAGGCGAGCAGAGAGAAAGCGAGGCGAGGATAGGCGAGAAGAGAGGAAGCGAGACGAGGACAGGCGAGGGGAGTCGAGAAGAGAGGAAGCGATACGAGGACAGAGGAAGCGATACGAGGACAGGCGAGACAGTCTGCACCCTTCTCTTGGGTGAAGAGAGAGTTTGTCAAAAAAAAAAAAACGATATGCCACCGGACTCAATAATCTCGGGGAATGAATAAGACAAAACCGTATATGTTAAAAATTAACTGCCTTTGCGCAAAATTGTGTACTAAAAAATTAAATTAAAAACCTAATATAAACAACGCGCCTTGGCGCGGGTATCTTTCTAGTTATGACTGAACTTGAGTTAATCTTCAGGAAACATGTTAAAAAGAGATTCAATATAGTAGCCCACAGTGGCTAGGCACTCAACTTTCCATAAGCTTGGTATTGTAGCTAGCAGGGCCCTATGGTTTTATAGTCTTATTTCTGATAGTGGGTTTGCTGAGTAATCCCCAGCTGATGCGATTTTTTGGCCGTTAAAAAAATTTCACTCCAATAAAAAAATATCAAGGAATTGAAATTTGGAAGAATCGACCTTAAAATGTGACTAGTATAATCAAATATGATTATATATAGTAGAAATTCATCAATTTTTGATAATGTTTGGGTATCAATCTTCAAGTGGTTAATCCTTGTTATGTTAAGCTTCTCTGAGAGAGATTCCAAAGACGACTTTTCTATTAAGAACCAAGTGAAGACTTTCAAACGAATGGTTGGATGATATGCACATTTGAATTTGGATATATCAATCAAAATTTAAAACACCCATCGAACCGTTCATTTGAAAGTCCTCACTTGGTCCTCATTATAAGGTCCTAATTAGAACCTCTCCTATGCTTCCCTATGAGAACATAAATCATCGGGAGATAAACATCTCTAACTTGTTACATGTTCTGATGTTCATATTGCTCACCTCTGAGCGTGTGAGTGCTAATGAGTCAGAAAAATAAGTTATAACGATGGAGTAGCTAAGAGCATTTCCATATAAGTCTCTCTTTGTAGGAGAGATGTCGTAAGTTTAACTTACAACATACTAGTCGTGTAATAAGTTGATTTAGAATTGCTGGCGTGGATCCAAACTAACGTTACCAAAGAAAGGGAAATTATGTATCGTATTCATAATTCACCAAATTGATATACATTTGAACTTACATTAATTGTATGAGTTTTAGATATATACCTTTCTAAACAAACTATCGAGGAAATGAAATTTGGAAAAATCGACCGTAGGATGTGATCACTATATATATAGTGAACTATTGTTATGGTAAAAAAAATTCATTTATTTTCGGTAACATGTGAGTTTCGATTCGCGTGGTTAAACTAGTCAACTATACATATCATTCTGCCTCCCTAAGGGTAGCCGTACGAAGCGGAGATAATTATTTTTAAATTTTTACACGGGTGGACAAAGTGCATCACTGTGCAAGCGCATTATTTTTGAAGGAATTTTACAAACACCCAAGCTATTTATTATAATTTACAGAAGAAATTAAAATTTTAAATGAGATAGAGAATTGCTCTTTTGTAAGAATATGATAAATAGTGTGGGTGTTAAATATAATTTTATTTATTTAATTTGTATGAAAAACGCTTTTTTGTATAGATCATTGTCTGAACAACGCTTTTCAATTCTTTTCGAATTCACCAAAAGAAATTTTGTTTTGAATTTGACAGTTTTGCCTTAATTTTTTCAGCGGGAACTACTTGGCAGTATCCGGACCTCAAAGCATCAGGATAAGTCGGATGAGATATCTAAAAAGAATACATTAGTATTAGCAGTTTTCTTTTACCTGAAACTCCACCTTCGACCAACCACTACCACTCCATCTCCCCTCTCCCTAATTTTTTCTCTTCCCTTTTCTCCCAACTACCCAAGTAGCTAGTCTCTAAATAATCTTGAATCCCCAACGCCTAACCCCCTTTGTAATTTGATCCATCAGGTAAAGTTGTAGGTTGTGCTTCTTCTCTCTTTATATTTTGATTTGTTATTTCAATTGCACGATGGGTTCTTATACTGGTGTGGTTTGACCCTTGTTTTCTTAGGTTTCTTCCTCTCTTTCTTTTTGTTGTTCTATCATCAGTTGGAGAAATCCTAGCTCGTGGCTGTTGGATTCTTTCTGAAAAGGTATGCTATTTTTCCTTCTCATTACAATTCTATGCTTTAAATTGATAAATTTGGGTGCTAGCTATTAAATTTTAACAGAATTTGGGTTAAGATTGATACTCAGGGATGGATAAACAATTATAGAAGATAAAAATAAAGGTACAGAAAAAAAAGAGAAGGGAAAGTAAAGGCTATGTGATTGTGTAACTGAAGAAATGTTTCTGTATAACTGTTGTTACTTAGCTGAGTTCTAATGTTCAATTTGTTTTTGTTTGTCTTGATTTCTTTTCAGGTTTTGCTGAGCTCCCTTCAATCCAAAAATTTCTTTAGTAATAATACACAAAGATGTCTGGGTATGCTCTAAATTTCCACGCAATCTATTCTACCTTCCTGTCTTCTTTTTTTCATGGCTTACGGGGTCTAAGACCAGACTTGAAACATGATGGTACTGAACATGATATAACAAAAAGAAGAGTATTATACGATTAGGGCTTAAATGTTTATGTGCAGGATGTTTAAAGCAACACTGAACAAGACCAAGGACAACAATAAGGGTGTGTACCATCAACCAAACCGTCCTCTATCACACCCTCATCCTCAACCATCTGGACAACCGTCATTATCAACTCAAAATAGGAAGAGCCAGTTTCCAGGTGAGTGTTCAGTTAGGAACATGGTACAATATGTCATCTAACTGTGCTTCATATCTAGCAGATGGAGGAATATAAGCTCTCAGAATAGTTAGGACAGTAATGACATTTTTGGGTCTCAAATGTCATCATTTCAGTTATCATAGAATAAAAAACTGAAAAGGGGTTTCATAAATTATTGAGGGTGCTTCTCTGAAAACTGAACTTAAAAAAACCTCTGAATTCAATAAACCAATTCACTTAACTTTGAGTTCAATGGTAACTGTTTGTAAGAGGGGTTCAGGATATTTAAAATGTCCCCAAATGAATCACATTGACACAAATCTGTATCGAATCTTTTAACAGATATTATGTTGTTTACAGCTTTGATAAAGTCAAAAAATTTAGAGTGCAGTGAAAACCCTTTTATTTACTTTGAATTGTGTTTTGCAGGTAACACCAATAGCACCTTTAAGCCAATGGGTAAAATTGTCTTGTATCTTTTGCTTTGTTCTTTCAAATAAGGGGGCAAATTCAAATTAGTGAAGCTGACAAATACAAAACTGCATTTGTCACGCCTTTTGGACATTATGAATGGAATGTTATGCCATTCGGATTGAAAAATGCACCTAGCGAATTCCAAAACATAATGAACGATATATTCAATCCTTATAGTCACTTCTCCATTGTCTACATTGATGATGTTCTAATCTTCTCTCAATCAATTGATCAACACTGGAAACATCTTCACCAATTCTTTTCAATAATATAGAATAATGGTCTAGTTATTTCTGCCTCAAAAATCAAATTATTCCAAACTAATGTTCGTTCCCTTGGATTTAACATTCACCATCTCCAAATAAAACCCATTGATAGGGCAATACAATTCGCTGACAAATTTCCAGATGTTATTTTAGATAAAAATCAATTACAAAGATTCCTAGGATCTTTAAATTATATAGCAGATTTTTAAAAAAACCTTAGAAAACATTGTAAACCTCTGTTCGATAGATTACAAAAGAATCCTTCCCCTTGGACTTCCATACATACATCCTTAGTCAAAGAAATTAAGAATCATGTCAAAACCTTACCATGCTTAGGAATCCCTCTTCCCGATTCCTATAAAATCGTAGAAACTGATGCCTCTGAAATAGGTTATGGAGGTATTCTTAAACAACAACTTTCTCCTAATCATCCTGAGCAAATTGTTCGTTTTTATTCCGGAGTCTGGAATCCAGCCCAAGCAAATTATAGTTCTATTAAAAAAGAAATTTTATCAATTGTTTTATGTATCAGTAAATTTCAAGATGATTTATTAAATCAAAAATTTTTAGTTCGTGTCGATTGTAAAAGTGCTAAAAATGTTTTAGAAAAAGATGTTCAAAACATTGCTAGTAAACAGATTTTTGCCCGTTGGCAAGCAATTTTAAGTATTTTTGATTTTGAAATTGCATTCATTAAAGGAAGTGACAATCATATCCCAGATTTCTTAACCCGTGAATTTCTGCAGGGTGCCACAACATCAACATCATGTCCAGCTCATCCAAAGGGAGAAATCCCGGAAAATCAAAAATCACAGCATCTTCTACAGTCAAGAAAGAATCTCCTGAGTCAGAATCAAACATAGTTCCTTTCACAGGTCATTCTCCTATTTCATTAGTTAACCATTATAGTGCTCTTGGTAGCACTCTCAGTCCAAATATGCCTAGTTATCAATCAGCATTAGTCAACCAATTCGATCCTTACAAATCAAGCCCTTCATCTAACCATCCAGTTACCTACAAAAAATCTTCCCCTTACATTGTCAGAGTCGAGCATGGCTTATTTTACATTGAACCCACCATGAGTCACCTAAAAAACCCAATTTCTTTAGTAAAAAGTTATTTTGGTCCAACATCTCATTATCCTCCAGGAAAACCCCCATTAGCATTTTTTAAAGACATTCTGTATAAAACACAGTCAATTTTCATTAAACCAATCCTTGATCCAAAAAACCAATCCAAGATATTATATCATTCCCTCTATATAATCAGAATCCTATCATTAGCCCAATGGAATGATCCCCCCTCTACTCCTCACACTCTAGACACAATTTCATTTACGTATTTTGATTACATGGAAGCATGGGACAAAATATTCTCCCTTCACAACTCACAACTCCAGAATGCATGGGACAAAATACGTATTTTGATTACGTATTTTGTGGTTGGTGGGACGACCATGGTTGCTCTTATGATCTTCTCCCTTCACAACTCCAGAATGCAGTCACCAAATTCACTACAGTTATGACCTTTTCAGATTACGAGAAACGGTTTTCTCCTACTCTTCAGTTCATGGCTAAGTACAAAATTCCCTGGATCCTAAAATGGCAATACAAAATTGAACCTGAAGGATACATGGTTACAAGACAAACTCTCGTAAAATGGTAGGATAAATTCGACCCCGAGAGAGTTTTAACTCAATTCAGTGAAGAATTCACAGTCATTCCCTCAAGTTCAAAAGCTCCGGTTTCCATTCAGCCGGCCCCTCCAATCTCGCAGTTAACATCTCCAACTCCTCAGTCACCATCTTCTTCCAAGAAGACAATTCAGTCACCATCCTCTTCCCAGAAGAAGAAGGCCTCCAGTTCATCTTCCTCCAAAGCAGAAGAGTTAAAGACACTAGCAAAACAATTACTACAAGAAGCAGCAAATTTATCTACTGATGATGACGAAGAACATTCTCAATCAGAATCATCATCACACAGTTCCCCCAGTCAACCAAAAAGATGGGCAGACTATGACGACAGTCAAGACCCTTATGCTGAGTTTGACTAATTCCAGTCAAGACCACTTCAGTCAACTTTTCCACCGAAATCAACAGTGATTCACGTAACAGACAATTAATTCCAGTCAAGACCATTTCAGTCAACTTTTCCACCGAAATCAACAGTAATTCACGTGGCAGACAATCCGCTATTCATCAACAGTTACTCAGTGGCAGACAAGTTACTATTTACCAACAGTAACTTTTACTATTCATCACTTTTTGTAATCTCTATATATAGAGGCCTCCGGCTTCATTTAGTCAAGGCTTCAATTTTTCTCTTCTCTTCTCCTCTCCTCTCTTCTGATTCTCTCCAGTAAAATACTTGTAAACAGAGCCCTTGCTCTTGCATATGCATTAAATAGTTATTTGTAAGTTTGTAACTCTGAGTTCATCAATCAATCATGTTTTATTTATTATCTGCTTCCGTGTTTTGGTATCAGAGCCAAAAACGGCCTGATATAGTTTATTAGTTAATCAAAACCTTCCAACCTCAGGTGACGGATTACCGCCTAGGTGTGGCTCTGGAGTTTATATCTTGTTCAATTTCCTTACCTCCTCAATCCCCAGGTGGCGGACTACCGCCTAGGAGTGGATCTTGAGTTGATTTATATTGTTTACTTATTGTGATGAGTTTTGATTTCTGTACTTTAATTTCAAAGATTATGGTTTTATTTTCTTTTTCTTAATTCCTTTAAGATTGTTCTTTCATTCCACCAAACAATAGGTCCAGGTCCAAACAATAAGTCCCAAGAGAGGCGTGAGCGGATGCGGCGTGAGCGGTGTAGGGTAAGCTTTAGTCTTAGGGTCTTAGGATAAGGTTCTTAAAACCGGCTATCTTTTAAGTTTAGGTTCAGTTTTCTTTCCTCCTCACATAATGAGTAGACTTTTTAGATCCAACTCAGTCACTTCTAGTTCGTCTAGATCCTCCCTTAATCGAATTCCAGATATAGTTAACGAGGAACAAATAGAATATCAGTCAAACGATAACATAGACATAAATGACTGGAATATTCCCAGAATTCCTAATCATGAAATTTATAAGAAAAAATGGAGCTTAGCTTCATTTAAAAGTGAACACCATATTAAATCAGTAGAACAAGTTTATGCCCTTAGTAAACAACATGAAACTTGCCAACTTTTTAGTCCAGAATCAATTAAAAAACATAAAAAAGATGGTCATAATTTCCTACATATTGGGTTAGTTCAAATTGGTGTCAAACCTTTAACAAGAAAAGGTCTTAATGCCTCAATTCTTTTATGTTTAAGAGATGCAAGATTTACTGATTTTAATGATAGTACCCTTGGATTAATTGAATCAAGTCTGTTTAATGGTCCAGTTCATTTTAATTGCTACCTAGATTTTACTATTAGCCTCAGTGATCCTCATATTTTAAAAGCTTTAACTCTCAACATTAAAACTTCAGGTTACCATGTCCTTGAAGGAACTCAACCTTTAGCCTTAATTTATAGAATCCATTATAAAGTCACCGGCACAAACATGAATTTCCAAGCCATTAGTAAAAGTCCTAAAAACCATACTCTCTTGATTCAAAGTAGTCAAGAAAACGCCAATATTACTGTCCCTCACACTATCAGATGGTCAGATGTCCATCTCCCCTCTGAATGGTCCCTCACTAGTGAAAATCAACCATCTAATGCACAACATAGTCTTTCTGATTTAGACTGTATTCAACAGTTTAATGATGGCACAGTAAGAATTAATTTTCAAAACTCTCGAATAAATCAAAACCCAAGAATTCAAGAGGTAGGAAACTCCTCGCGACATTCTTTCGCTACTGCTAGACATTCATTTGCTGGTTCCATTACAGCTGATTCAATGTCTATACGAGATTCTGATCTCGATAAAGAAATTAAAAATATCAGAATCAGAGAATTAGAAGAAGAATTGCAAAAGCTTAAAATTAAAAACATCAAAACTACTTCTCAAGTTAGTTACCCAAATTATACAGAAAACGAACTTCAAAACAATTCAATAACAGATGAAGATCAAACTTCTCCTACTGCTTCTGATTTCTTAGTTACTCCACCTTTAAATCCTCAATTAAGCACACTCACCAAACCTTTCATAATTAATTATTCTAAATTAGACAAAAATCTTGAGTTACCAGAAAACATCCTTAGACGAAATCTTTATAGGATGAAGTTTCCCCGTATAACTCAACGAAAACAACTATTTAAAAATTGGCAAACATTTATGCTTGAAACAAAATCAGAAATTAATTTTCTCGACTTTATAGATCAACTAAATAATCCAAAAATTGTTCAAACATTAACAAAAGCAAAATGAAAAACTTCCACTAGCTCAGTCATTTCTAGTCATCCTCCTGTTGAAACAATAATAATTGATCACCTTAATAGTCCAATCACAGCTTCACCGTTCAAAATTGCTGTTGAAGATACCGAAACTAAGAAAATTAACCCCGAAACTAAAAAAATTATTGAACAAAATAATTATACAAATCAAAGTTTAATTACCATAGGAGCCCAATTAGACAAAATAGAAATAAAAGTTGATAACATATCTTCTAAAGTTAACATTTTGCCTCAACCCAAACCAGAAACTCTTTTAGTACATTTTAGTGCTTTAAATAAACCTACCCTAAATCCTACTTCTTCAATTCAAAAGATTGAACGTATGTTAGAAAAATTAAAAACTGAAACACCTGAATCCAGTAGGATTGCTGTAATTCATACCCAACAAAACTCTTTTTCCGATTCTTCAGAAAGCGATTCTAGTAACACTAGCAATAACACTAGCCAAATTAAAGATTTAAACCAAATGTTTCAAACTTTAAATCTAGATCGGATAGTTCATCCAAAGAAGCGACCTTTTAAAACTTGGACAGAACGGCCTCTTCTATTAGATATACAACCCACTAATCATTTTAATAATCAATTCTTAGTTTCTTCTGATAAAACTTATGAATGGAACATTGATAATTTATCAGAACAAGAAATCCTAAATAAATTACATCACATGTCTATGGCAGCTAATAGCTATGTCACTAATCATAATTTCACCCAGCCTGAAATTATTGACATACTTTCCACAGGATTTACAGGAATGCTCCATTCCTGGTGGGAAAAACATCTCACTCCTGATTCTAGATCATCTATTAAACATGCCGTTAAACGAGATGAAGATGGGACTCCCATCTTCGACGAACGCACAGGAATGAGAATTTCTGATGCTGTTAATACTTTATTTTACACAATTATTCAACATTTCATAGGAACCCCTAGTCACATCACATCCAGAATTCATGATCAACTCAGTAACCTTAGGTGTCCTACCTTAAGTGATTTCAAATGGTACAAAGATGTTTTCATTTCTCGAGTTATGCTTAGAGACGATAGTAACCAACCATTCTGGAAAGAAAAATTCATAAATGGTCTTCCAAAATTATTTGCTCATAAAATCAGACAAGTTCTTAGTAATGAAACAGGTCACATAAACTATGATTCTTTAACTTATGGAAACATAATTACAGTTATCCAAAAAGAAGGATTAAGAATGTGTATAGATATGAAATTAAATGCTCAGATGAAATTAGATAAGAAAACAGCTAAATACGAATTAAGAAATTTTTGTGAACAATATGGCCTTCCTTCCTTACCGCCTTCAAGAAGAAAAAAGACAAGTAATAAATTTATTCATTACCATTCAAAAAGAAAATTCACACCCCACAAAAATAACTTTGAGCCAAACAAATTTTATTCTAAAAACAGATTTCGCAAAAATTGGTCTAAAAAACCAAATCACCAACTAAAACATAAATCTTTCGATAAAAGTAAAACTAAATGTTTTAAATGTAATAAGACTGGTCACTTTGCAAACAATTGTCCAGTTAAAAGCACTATTAATCAACTTAAAATTAGTCAAGAAGAAAAAGAAAAACTTATACAAACTTTAGAATTACGAAACACTGATTCAGAAAATCAAATGAGTGAAGATGACATCACAATGATGGAATCCTCTTCCTCTGAATCCAATGGACATTCTTCCCCAGATATTACTTTTGGGTGTAAAGATACCTGTAATTGTAAAACAATAAATGTTCTTTCCAAACAAGAAGAACAAGAAGAACTCTTAATAGATTTAATAGGTAAAATAGACAACCCTGAACTTAAAACAGAATACCTCAAAAAATTAAAAAAATTAATTACCCAAGAAAATATAGTTAATCCTCCCTCACAAAAAATTAGCCTTACTACAACTTTTGATAGATTCTCCACTAGTAAAAAAGAAATAACGATCCAAGATCTCCAACATGAAGTAAAAACAATCAAGAGTCAAATACATGCTTTACAACAAACACATCTAGAACTTACAAACGACAATAAAGAAATCAAACAAGAATTAAATTTACTAAAAATAAATAACCAATTTCTTAAATTACAGGATCCACTTGAAAATCATTTCCCAGAAAATAATGATGAAGCTGAAAACTCTGAAAATAATACTATTAGTACCATACGCCAGATCCAACTTAAAAAATGGTACACTACTGTCCAACTCAAAATAAAAGATTTCCAAATAACAATAACAGCCCTTATTGACTCTGGTGCAGACCTTAATTGCATCCAAGAAGGCTTAATACCCTCCAAATATTTTGAGAAAACGAAAGAATCTTTACGATCAGCTAATGGAACAAAAATGGATATTAAATACGAAATCCCTAAAGCCCATATATATATATATTAAATATAGGTGGAGTTACCCGTTCTGCACCTAAGTTCATATCTCAGGGTCATATAAAGAAAACTTATGGCAATATGCTAAGGCCAGGAAGTCATGTTGCATCCAATTGTACAAATAAGAGAACTCAAATTGAGATGGATGATGAGCAAATTAATCCAGCTAGAAATTGTCGTGAGCCTGTGAAGAAAGGGCGTGGCATTACAAAGGAGCTGGGAACTTTTGCTGTGATCAATCCAAAAAAGAAGAGAAAGTTGAAATCCAAATGGACTTTGAGCACTATACTCCAGATGGGAATTCTGACCCTCCTTTAGTTCCAGATCAACCTCTGAAGAAGACCCGTGGCATTACAATAGGATTGAAAGCGTCTAATATTGTCAGTGTGACCAAACAGAGAATTCCAATCAAGATGGACAAGGATCAAAAGCTCCCTGAGACCGTTCAAGCTAATGATATGTTTGTTAATGAAATTAGGTCCTTCACACGCAAATTAGCTCCATTCAAGGTCAAATGGTGGAAGGACGTAACTGAGGAAGAGAAGAATGATATCAAACAAGCACTGACGATGAGTTATAAAATGTATTTTTTTCGTATAGTGTTCGTCTAATTTGCTAATCTATTTGTTTCTTTAATTGTAGACTAACTTTGACTTCGATTGGACTGACTTGGATCTGAGGAGTTTTGTTGAGAAGAAAAAGGGAAAGGCGTATGGATCTTGGAGAAACAAATTGCATGGTCATTTTAAAAAGTATGCTCATGATGTAGAATATGCTCGAGCACACCTGCCCGAAGAAAAACTTTTTGATCAAAGATCACTAGATGAATGGGAGTGGCTATGTGACGAGGTGTTCATGGATGAATCCTATGTGGTATAGTGCCTCGTGTATCTTGATATTACTCAAAGTTATTTTATCATATACTGTATATTTAACGTCTTGTTATTGCAGAAACGAAGTCAAAAAAATGCTGAAAATCGAAATAAAAGAGAATATAATCATTGTGGAGGTTCACGGCCTTACCAAAAACATATGGAAGCTGCAGTTCAGGTAATTAAGGCTTCATTGGTAATTTTCTCATGTGTTAGTCTTTATTGGAATAAATTGGTATAAACATAGTGTTCAGTGTCCTACTTGTTCATCTCATGTGTGTGGATGTTGGTTTATTCTTTGAGAATCATTGAAACTAGGATAAGCACACATATGTAGGCAACTCTAAATTCTGAACTGATTGATTGCAATTGAAAGACCAGATTCAACTGTTTTTTTCTAGCAGCGTATGTCATTCATGAGAAGTATTAAAGGTCCGCATACATGCCTTTAGATATGTAGGGTGAGTGTAATACTGCACTCTGCTTCTTGCTGCACCAACATGTCATTTAAAGTTTAATTTTTATTTGATGCTATGTGTTTTTAGTTAAAGTTTGTATTAGTAAATCTACTCATGTTTCTATTTATTTATTGGCATACATTTGTGTGTTTGGAGTAAGCGAGTTGTGATTAATTTGACTGTTTATTTTGAGCACCAACAGAAAGGTAAAAAGGTGACTTTTGTCGAGAATTGGACCGATGTTCATCAACATCATGATGGTCAATGGATCAACGAAGCAGCTGAACAAAGAGGGGTTAGCTTTTGTTAAAAATATTTTCAATTTCTAAGTTATTCTTTTCACCTTTCAATCAATAACTTTGTCATTGTTCAATTATGTAGAACAAAATATTAGCAGAATTGAATCAAACCAAGGAGAAGCTAGCTAAAGTTCTTGGGGCAGCCTCACCTGACGAGATAGAAGTTCCAGTTTCAATGCAACTAAATATCTTGGAAAAAGGTGTTGGAAAAGCAAAGGGTAGAGGCATTCGCAGTCTGGGTTATGGTCCACGAAAAGAATGCAACTCTTCTTCCGAGAGTGGTAAATCTAGTGCCTCCATTACAGAACAAAATGTGGTTAAGCAAAGGCTATTGAGGCACCTCAGGCACATCGAAGCGCAACTTGCTACTGTTGAAGGTTATGATGTTTATGATAATGAAGATGATGATGATGACGTTTATGATAATAAGGATGATGATGTGAATATGTATGGGGATGGAGAAGGGGAAGAAGATGAGGGTGCAGACTAGATGGTAGGAACTTTGGTTTTCCATTTTCTATCTTAAACCAAGAAACTGTTTGTGTAAAACTATGAATGTTAATTACGATGACTTTCTTGGGTTTGCAGTCTTTTCATTTATTTAGTACAAGTAACTATTTCGATGTATTTGTTATTTAATTTCATTCAATAATGTTGGTAATCTAATTATATGAATTTAAAAAAACTATCAAAATAGGAAAATAACAATAAATAGGAAAATAACATTAAATAGGAAAATAAAAAATATTATTAAATAAAAATATTATTTCTAAGTATTGGTGACAAACTTGTTTTGTCACTCATTCTTAACTGTTTGTCATCAACTTACAACAATCCTGCCATTTTATTTAAAATTTCTACTAATTTCTTTAAAATTCCCGCCATTCATGGAATTATGGCAATTGTTGGAATGTTATTGGTGACAAAATATAAGTGTATAGGCGACAAATAATATTTTGTCCCCTTTATTTTTGAGTGACAAAATTTAGCATTCGTCACTAAAAACAATCTGTCACGTACTATTAGAGACAAACTTAGCGACAAAAGCATTTTGTCACCTATAGAAATGGGCGACAAAAATAATATAATTAGAGACAAAACAAGTTTGTCGCTAAAGGGGTTTCTCCTGTAGTGTTTGTGTTTTCCATTACTGTGAGAGAGATTAGAGATGTGGCTCATAATATTCATACCTTTAAGGACAAGAGCTCCTGGAACAGAAAAATCAATTAAATAAGAAGAGAGGAATTTGTGGCAGTAGCTTGTAGAGATGAGAGAGCTTTAAGGCTCATCCAGCGGTCCTCGCCTTCCTTTGTGTTCATCCCAGCATGAAGATCTGAGGCAAATTCGAACCAGACCTGCCTACTCCCTCGGAATTTCAACCTTTTCTTTGCTCTAGAGGAATGTAAGGGAATCCAATCCATCTTAATTTGCCTCATCGGCACAATATCCTTTTCTTCTCTCTACACCGACCTAATCCCAATCTCCATTGACGGCAATCGAGACGCCACTGCCGCCAACGACATCGAGATCAGCACCGGCTTCGATGACGAAGAAGCGGAGAAGCTTACAAAGATGACCAGTGTAGAAGCAACAAACCTAGATGAGTGGCAGCTTCATCTCGAACGGAGGCGGATTTTGGAGCAAATTCTTCACTGGCAACGACTTCGACATCATGGCGGTGGTGACTACTGTGATCATCATCGGGACCTCGTAGACTAAGAAAGAGAACAGATAGATCAGCAAGACAACAAAAAGATCGAAGGGATAGAGAGTGGTACTGCTCGTAAATATTTGAAGGATCTATGCATTTTGGTCTTTTTACGTTGAAATTCGGAGTCAACCGTGCTTGATATTTCTTGTGGGCCTGGACTTCATGTCCTTCTTTGTTTAAATCTTATCAAAGGTGGGTTATTTGTTTTTTGTTTCTTTTTAAAGTAGTAGTATGTCATTTTCTCTTTATTTTAATCTGAATAGTCTTTAAAGTCACGATTTTTCATCCAAATAGTCATTCTGTCAATTTTCTCACTTAAATTGCTAACGTGACATTTAACTGAGAAAATTGTCTGAATGACTATTTGGATGAAAAATTGTGACTTTAAGAACTATTTTAGATTAAAATAAAACCACAAGGATTAAACATATGTCGATTTCAAACCACAAACACTATACAATATTTTACCCAAGAAATTAAATGTAGAGAATAACCAAAATTCAAGACAATCGAATTGAAAAAAAAAACTTTGAGAGGCAATAATGAGACTTAAGTCCACTTTAGCAATCTTTTTTATTTTTTATTTTTTTTAAAGGGAAAAGAAGCAGCAGCCCCAAAAATTTTATTGATAAACTCAGGCCAGAATAACATTAAAACACCGTCACTTTAGCAATTAAATAGGTTGCAACTAGAGGAAGTGACTTCGGTTTGCAAGGCTATCTACCTTATATTTTGATTTCTTTAGGCTATGGGTGAAACTGATAGTTTCAGACAACTGAGACAAGTTACCCATGATTTGGATATCTACAATATTTACCAATACACCATGGACTAATTAAAGCATTTTTAATATGAATGATGAGGATATTTGAACGTAAGAATCAGTTTTTCTCTAATATTTTATTACATTATAACAATTTACTCAATAAAGAAATGTAAATTTAGAATCAAGGAGTTTTTTACCACTAATGACTTTTTTTACCACTATGAATATAATTACTAGCAGCAGGGTCAACTTTTCGTAGCCAATAAGGCCAACTTTTGCTTGTTACCAACCTAAGCCAAATTACACAATTGTCATCATATATACACAATTGTTATCTCCTCTTGTTCCTTTCATTTTAGTTTTGATCTAAAAAGAACCTTTGGTTTCGGTGAAGCAATTGTTGAAGGACGAAGTCGTGACGGCTAAACGAACAAATAGAGAAAGTTGTCGACGAGGAAGCAAGTTTGTGCAGCGACAAAGTAAACCGATGAAACAAGACGGCAAAACAAGGAGGCACTGCAGTGAAGTAGGAATCCGACTCTTGAGATCTGTTTCTGAAGATCAATAACTTTAGTTTCTAAGTTGTGTTTGTTTTTTGAGCTCGATCTACTAAGGGTCAACAATAGAAATGTAAATTTAGAATCGACTAACTATCAATGATGTTGTATGAGTTATTAAATCTTAAAACAATTCTTAGTTAATTTTTTTCAATATCTTATTTTATATTCACGATTTACAAGCATCAATGGTACGGTTCGTCACAATCTGTCCATATTATAAACTGCATGGTCATGAAAACTCATGTTAAAATCAACCCACACCTAATTTACCAACCAACTCTCTTGCATCATGCAAACCATATGACATTCCTCTCAAGTCTCAACTTTGACTAAAACGGTCCCATATTTCAAATCCAACAAAACGACACGGCGTATAAGAAAGCCATCATTTTCTTGGGTTTATTCTAATTATTTTGAACACAGATCTCCCAAACCCCTTTTCCCTCCTTTCAAAAATCTCCACTTTCATTTCTCTCACTCCCAAAAAACCCCATGGATCTTTCCCAACCCTAACGCCACTCTCCCCTACGCCTCCACCGCCGCGCCGAAAAAAAAAACCTCAGCCGGAAACAAAACCATCGTCACCGATGCAAGGCCTCGTCGGCTTGGTCCGCGAGTCCCTTGACTTCCGCACCAGCGGGCTCGTCGATAAGATCGGCTCTAGCATCAGGAAATCTCGAATCGGACTCTTCGCTAAGCCTCCGCCGGCGCGTGCGCTTCCTCCGCCGGTCTCGGTGGACGACGCGCCGCCGATTCGGTGGCGCAAGGGCGAGTTGATTGGGTCCGGGGCCTTCGGGCGCGTCTATATGGGGATGAACCTCGATTCCGGAGAGCTTATTGCTGTTAAACAGGTCTGTGTGCTATGGTTTGCTCCAATTGGATTTGATTTCTGTTTGGATTTGGTGTACTGATAGTTTGGGACTGTTTGTGTTGGTTGTTACAGGTTTCGATTGCTGCGAGTAGTGCTTCGAAGGAGAAGACACAGGCATGTTTCTGATCCTGCAAAATTAGGAGTGTTTAGTTTTTAGATTATACTACTTGATTTATTGGTTAATTTGTGTGCCAGAAAAGTTTTGATTTTGATTCAATGCAATTAGGAATTTCGATGATATGTGTTCTGTATTCTTAGTTTAGCTGCAATCTAATCTCGTTCTCCTTTTCTCGAAAAGAAAATTTTGTTACTTTAATAATAAGAACTTTATGGATGCTAAGGAAATGTGGATGTATTGAAGATTTTGTATTTAGTTGAGAAAGTAGTGCAACAAAACTTTCAGTTCGAAACTAACTGAATGCAGTTTTGTTATCCTTGATGTAATGGATTCAGGCTCATATTCGGGAGTTGGAGGAGGAAGTGAGGCTTCTTAAGAATCTTTCACACCCAAACATTGTTGTGAGTATGATATTTTCTTTCTTTCATTGGTGAATGGTGATGGTGATATAATACTATCTTACAGTTTTGTACTGTTTGTTAGAGGTACTTGGGGACCGCTAGAGAAGCCGACTCGTTGAATATTCTGTTGGAATTTGTGCCAGGCGGATCCATATCATCCCTCTTGGGGAAGTTTGGGTCATTTCCCGAGTCTGTAAGTGATTACTGACTCTTAAAATCGACCTCTGTTGTGTGGGATATAATTTGAATTATGAAAGTGTTCTCCTTGACAGGTTATAAGAATGTACACAAAGCAACTCTTGTTGGGCCTTGAATACTTACACAAGAATGGAATTATGCATAGGGACATCAAGGTACATCCCCATTCTTACTGTTGAATGCTTACTTATAGTAGAAGCCGATCTCTCTCTCTCTCTCTCTCTCTCTCTCTCTCACACACACATATTAATGGTGGACATGTCTCATATAGGGTGCAAATATCCTTGTCGATAATAAGGGGTGCATTAAACTTGCAGACTTTGGTGCATCGAAGAAAGTTGTTGAACTGGTAAGGACCTCCTTTATTTCCTTTTTTTGATGAGGAGCTTTAAAATCTGTATCTAAGAGGTAGTGATTTTATTTGTTGATACAGGCCACTATAAATGGTGCCAAGTCAATGAAGGGTACTCCATATTGGATGGCCCCGGAAGTTATTCTCCAGACTGGCCATAGTTTGTAAGAACAATTACTGATCTTCATATTGAGAATGCTAATACCAATCCAGAATTTTCAAATATAAGATCGATGACTATTTGTGATGTTTTGCATTGGTATGAAACAATTGTTGTATGTCAACCCTTTTGTTATTTTCTGCATTCTCATGCTTTGAGTCCAAGGGTTTTTAAAGGATAGACCTCTTTCAACGGCAACTCTCCTGGCGGTGGTCCTTGTTTGAGTTGTGCGTATGCATGAACTAAAGTTTACTGATAACATAATTTTTCATTCAATCATATTGAGACCTATAACTTGAGAACCCTACAATCTTTAGCATATTTCTCATCCTTATTTAGTTATTTTCATTAGAAGGATACCTCATGCATTGAATGACATGACTAGTTATTCTTGATCAAGGAAAAGAAGTTTAGATCCATCTACACTTTATTTCTTATATTTGGATCTCATTAACTTTGAATTTGCTTGTTAGCTCTGCTGACATATGGAGTGTTGGATGTACTGTGATTGAGATGGCTACTGGAAAGCCTCCATGGAGCCAACAGTATCAGGAGGTACCTATTTGGCTTCCTTTTCAACTACTATTTTGAGTATGGTGTCTAGATCACCAGAATTTGTTCCTATATGTTGCAGACTAAAATGAGGGTCTTCCTTTTCAGGTTGCTGCTCTCTTCCATATTGGAACAACAAAATCTCACCCACCCATTCCTGAGCATCTCTCTGCTGAGGCAAAGGATTTTTTATTACAATGTCTAGAGAAGTACAATCACAATTCCTATTTCCACTTTTTGTTCGTTTGAATGCCAGCAATATACTTTCTAATCTAGATAGCATATGCAGATAGAAATTTTAAAAAATATTTCAATATGTTTCTAAAATCTTACACTCCATAATATGGTGGCAGGGAACCTGACTTCAGGTCTTCTGCATCAGAATTGCTGCAGGTAATTTACAAGGCAGTTCTTGTTGCTTACATTTTGTTTATACAGGAACCAGGCATACATACATGCAATTGTGTTATGATATAGTTTATAGTTTATAAACCTATATAATACTTCATATTTTATTCACACGTGTTAAAGTTTTCTTCTTCTTTTTGCTCATAAGGGTATTTTGATCCTGTGCAGCACCCATTTGTCACTGGGGATTATCAGGAACCTCGTTCAGTATTACGCACTTCAGTTATGGTCTGTATAATTGCTTACTGTTATGGCTCAACTACTTTAACTGTGTTCTATAGTAATTCTAAAGAGTGGCTTTTATCAGGAAGCTGGAAACCAGATGGCAACACCTAGGACCAATCTTAAGAACTCGTAAGTAGAAACATCTACCATTGTGGAATGTCAATTGTTACTGGGTGATATTCTGACACCTAAATCATTATCAATGCTTCAGTATGAATGTTTCGATCAGAAGGTCAACCTCCGCAGGCCTGAAGGATATTTGTGACATGGGCACAGTAAGGTGCTCAACTGTATACCCTAACAATATCTCAGGAGGGAGCTCCTGCTGGGGAGCAAATAATACTGATGATGACATGTGTCAGCTGGATGATTCTGATGATATAATGCTAGGTTCATTTGTAAAATTCAATTCTGTGATGGCATCCGGGGGATTGAACAAGGTAAAAAGCTGTTTTCTTTCCTTGAAGATTCATCCTGCATTTTTATTGAACTTCAACTATGATGATTGACTGACCTTTTTTTTGAACTAGAGTTTCAATCCAATGTGTGAACCAACTGATGACTGGCAATGTAAGTTTGGTGAAAGTGTGGAATTGGGGAAAAGTGGAATGAACTTGCCCCCTTGTCAAACAATACATGAGGCGTCTAACAGCGCTGGAGCGTCTCATAAGGTGAAGAATGAATTCACATTTCCTTGTGGTCCATCAGTGGCCGAGGATGATGAGGAAGTCACGGAAACGAAAATAAGAGCCTTCTTGGATGAAAAGGTACTAGTGTCCTCCGAGATGTTTTCTTTATAATGGTGAAATGATTTCAACAAATCCATGTTTTCTGTTAGCTTATATTGGAAGCTTCCTGATGCTTTAAACTTGCTCCTTGAAATTATATCAGGCATTAGATCTGAAGAAGCTGCAGACACCATTATTTGAAGAATTCTTTAATACTGTAAATGCAGCTGGTCCTCCCGGTGAAATTGGAAATGCAAATTGTGATCGTGTTTCAAATAATCTGCATCTACCTCCTAAAAGCAAGTCACCCAGCAGGGCACCTAGTAGAAGATTCTCTTCAATTGTTGGATCTGTCAATGGTTCACGCTTCGGGAAACACACCCTAAATGTATCAAATGCAAGCGGTGAGCATAATCATATCTTACAGGAAATTCAGCCACCTCATCTTAGTGAACGGAAAGGGCCTATTGCGGATCCTCAGAAAGAATCATTTAGTGCAAGGTTTGTTATGGAGTTTGGTGTATCGTTTATGCTTATTTCTGTGCCCTCCTGCTATAAATCTTGATTTGTTGATTTTAATTTCAGTGCAAGTTTTTCTGAGTTGCAAAGGAGGTGGAAAGAGGAGCTTGATGAAGAATTAGAGAGGAAACGAGGCAAGTCTTATGATATATTTCTCTGGCATAACCAATATTTGTTTTGTACTTCTTGTCACAACAACTGTTATTGTCTTATAAATTTGCTCGTCTTTAACTCTGTGACATTTGCGGCAAAACTACATGATGCAGAGATGAAACGCAAGGCTGGTTTAGGAATGAATACATCACCATCGCCAAACAACCGGATTATTAGTCGACAAAGAGAGCAGCAATGGGGTGTTTTCCCCAGAAAATGAAGTGTATGTATGTACCTCACTTGTATCTATTTTACCATTATAGAAATAAGTTATTTTCCCACTGGGAGTGTTTAATATGATGCACTTGGCTGTGAGGATGTTGTCCAGTATCTTCACTGCCTATACCTGTGCAACGTCCTGGCTCCTGTATTATCACCGCAGCTTAGAAGTGTCACATAACAAGTGATATTGTATAATTTTATTTATATGTTTCTATATTTAAGTTTATGTACTTTATTGCGGGAAAAGAGACATAAACTTCTTGAGTTTCCATGGTAATTATATATAATTCTCAAATTTTTGACACAGTAATGCTTCAGATAACAGAGTTGGCAGCAAACAATCTTGTATCCGGAAAGGAGTGAACCCATTTTCTAGAATTCATAAATATCTTGGTGCATTCATAATTCTGAAGTCCTCTTTGTCTGACCCAACTTAGTGCTCATGGTTGGCCACAATATGACTTGCCAAGTCTTGAACTCCTGATGATAAAGAACTATGATGAGTCCTTAGTGACTCTTGTCAAGCAAGACCTCAAGATCTCAGTTAAGAGTACAGTATATGAAAAGATATGAACATTGCTGATAGATATATAAGAATTTGAGTCGACTCCATCATCAATTGTCAATTATTCCTCAAAAAACTTCATAACCTTCAATGATGTAAATGTGGTGTTTCATATTTATGTAGATATGCATTCAGATAGAAGATATCAGAGTTGAAAAAGACCAGATGTTAGACCAACTGGTTTATCATGTTTACAGAAACAAAAAGCAGGTTTAAATTATGAACAAGAACTGCGAGATTCGTTACTACATGTTTAGAAGGTTTTCTATCCGTTTCTCAATTATTTTGTGTAAAAGAAACATGGCGTCGGTGAGGAACTACTAATGTGGGAGATGAGAAACATGAATGCTGGTGATTCGTAGTTTTGTACCCTATTGTTTCCTAACCATCCACCACACAGATCATGAAAAATCTTCAACACTTCCTTTTGTTCCCTGCACGTCATAAATATCTATGAGCAAATTTACCTACTTGGTTGGTGAGTCAAAAAACGAAAGCTTAAAGTCGACATTTTTCACGAATCTTTTGAATATTGCAGGGGAGAAAGTTGAGTTTCTGGTGCATGAAAAGAAATCTTGGTGGCAATCAAAAGCATAATTCTTGAGTAAGGGGCTGCATTTTTGGGGCATGAAAAGATGTTTGTCCTTGATGAGGTGTGCTTCGATCTTTTTTTCCCTCTCTTTTTCCTGTATAAAAACAATGATAACTTCTTGACCCCAAAATTTACCAAGACAAATTACAGAGATTCCATCATGTGAAAATAAACCAAAATCTTTCAGTGATTTCGTTACTTTCTCATAGACAAAAAGAAAGAAACTTTTGCTCCCTTTGGTGGAAATTTTTGTTAATAATTGCTTCTTTTTTACTGTCATGAACTCATTGGAACACGAACTTGTCATCTTTGCAAGTGATACACCCAGATTACAGAATGAATGGAGTACAGTCTGGTTTAGGTTTATCTGCTTCAAAGCAAACTGGACCATTTGAAATTTTTTCTCTCGTCTTTACTTCCACTTTAAGCTACAAATGGCTATGAATACTGAATCGTCATCAAACAAAATATTTGGTGGACCGTCACTCTTTTATTCTTAAGAATAATTTCAAGATTCCCAGGACTATGCTCCAACTTTATAGGTGTGGTGAGGTGAGGTAGGTGAGAGACAATGATCCCCAAACCAGGGGTTTAAAAGTGGCTCAAGTTCACACAAACCCACTTAGCAAAACCACAAGAACTATCAACGAGATACAATATAGACTTGAGAATGAGGTTCAGAATGAATTTGTTCCTTGTTTGTGTGCGCTTAGGGTCAGAATCTTCCTGCTGGTTGTTTGTTTCATATACTGACATGTGACGAGGTTGTTTGGTGACAATTGTTGAAGATGCTTCGTGCTTATCCATTTGTGCGTGGAAAGGAAAGGAATTTCAGGTCGAGTTGTATGAAATGGTTTTCTGTGGTCTTTATTTGCATGGTTAGCTCATGCACTAGAATTGTTTATTGTGACTTATGAGCAAGCAAAGACTGTATCATCCATAAACCAATTAGTTAAGACCTGATTGTCAAATTCTGGGGGTTGTCCTTTCAGGAATGCTGCTTTTGAATTGTGTCCAAGGTAGGGTGGATATGGTGTGGGGTTTGAAGAAGCTAGGAGGATGATGATCTCAGAGCTTTTTGTACCCAATTGTGGTGCCTTTTGTTGGTGACGCCATGGCTGGTTGGACCCATGAGCAAATGAGACTTCTTTAGTTCTTTTCCTCTCTCATGCTACTTTTCCATGCCATTTTAAGATTCAATCTTTTAGAATATATAGTTGTGACTGTATATTTGATTTTTCATGTATATCAACTAGAAAGAAGTTTATAGTTGAATGAAAATATTTACTTTTATCATTAGAAAATACTTATGTCCAGACTAAGTATGTACGCGTGCGTCTATACTTTTTTATTTACATATTTTTACCAATGTAAAATATATACCACACAGTGTTGACCAATTTGTTTTTCATATACTGGTACCCTCGTTGTCACAAAATTTCTAGTTTCATATATATAATCTAACTTGATTCGATTTAGCTTTTCAATGAACTTAATTAGTACTGCTTAAATTATTTACAAAAGAAAATATCACCATATGTGATGAGCAACAAAATAACTATCTTGGTAGTAGGTAAGTTCATGCAGCTAGCTTAATGTGGAAAGCATGAGTCAACTTACCCTATATAATATTGTCCAAAAAAAATACTTTCCCTATATATAAGAACTTTCATAATCAAAGCTTACCAATTGCGAATGGGGCATATTCATAATGAAACCAACACACTTAAGTAATGTATGGAGAAGTCTTGAAACTTTTGAAGCGTGTAATATCGCAATTGGCTTTCCATGAAAACCCTGCTCGATCTACCAAAGAAGATAGCGGAGCTTCTATATCTTGGCCTTTTAGGGTTCTTTTGCATTCTATATCGAAGCTTTGCGTGAATGGTACAAACAACTTTCGAGTCCTTAACTCCCAAGATAATCTAAAGCTTTTTTCTTAAATATTCAACCTATGTTGCACCGACACTCCACCCCCCTAGAGTGTCGGAGTGTCCGACACGCCGACACGACAAAATACGTGTCCGACACGCCAACCTATGTTGCACCGACACTCCACACCCCTAGAGTGTCGGAGTGTCCGACACGCCGACACTACAAAATACGTGTCCGACACGCCACGTGGCGTGTCCGAAAATGTTGACTTTTCGGACACGTCGTGGACACGTTGCCTTCCTTCGACACGCAATTGCGACACGCCACATCAACAAGACTTAAAAAAAATTGAAGTAAGTCAAGTGACTGAGGCACGCTCGGATTCGATCTCTTATTCTCTTCTCTTCTCTTCTCTTCTCTCTTCTCTGTACCTATTGCCTAGTACTGCCGACCTTCTCTTCACCGATTCGTTTCCGAGACGAAGAAGACGCTCACCGTCTGCCACCCATTCTCAGGCGAACGGAGTCTCCAGTGGCCAGTCCGGCAGTCCGCCACCCAGTCAATCTCTTCAGTCTTCACCGATCTAATCTCTTCTCTCTATTGTCCGCCGTCGCCAGTTCGCCTATCGCCAATCTGTCGTTGGCAGTCGCCGCCGTCTCCAATCAGCCGTTGCTAAGGTGAGTTCGTTTTCCTCCTATATCTGATAGTTCATGGGTTATTTTTCTGTTAGTATTGATGGATGGATTAAGGAGCATATGCTTTAGTCTGCTAAATCTTCTTCCTATGTGGTATTTCTGATTGAATTCAAAATGAGATGTGTTTGAGACTTGAGTTAAGGAGTTAAGGAGCTAGTTTGAGTTAAGGAGCTGTTAAGTTTGATTTGCAGTTTTGCACCTGTTAATTAAAATATTGGTGTTGCCTGATTATGGATTAATTCTTTGTTGCTCAAATTGCTTATTTTATATTCAATGAATCAATTGTATAAATAGGATGAGCTCAAGTGATGCTTCAACTGAACCTAGTGTTGAGTCGAATAAGCCAGAAAAACTAAGTAACTCAGTGAAATGCATGCTTTGGCGCTTGAACAACTGTCCACACACGTACTCTTTTGTACAGATGTGGAAGCATTATTGGGTCTCCATTAGCCTCGTGGATCAGATTCAAATCGAATGGCTTTGTGGATTCCATGCAAATATACACCAGATCGATATGTCACTTGTCAGGTATTTGATTTCTTGAAAATTATTAGTGCACTAGTACTATACAGTGAGGATCCAAAGCACCCAAATCATGACCTATAGAAAGGAAACAAGACATTTCCCGAAGATTTTGGCAATCCAACGATGTCACAACTGAAAGTTTCATCTCATGTTATAACACATGATAATATGGACTCTGCATTATTCATATAAAACTATCTCCATGTACTTTTCTTTATTATCAAAACTTGATTAATGAAAACGAAGCATGTTGTTTCGGAACTTAAGGTAAACCAATCACTTCGGACAAGAGGGACGGAGAACCGGTTCACAGGACTTCACACAGTGGCAGTGCTACGTTACGGCCCCGGGAGGGTTTGGACCCCTGTTGGGTTTTTTAATTGTCTTAATTACTTTTAATTGAGTAGTTTAGTTATAGCAAATTTACCTTTAATTTTGTCAAATCTGATTTCGTTTAAATATTAATATTTATCAGTTCAAATTTAAACATTTGATAGGTTTAATTTTGTGTTATCTAATCATAATATCATATTTCTTACATTTATTTTTCATTTAGCTAGTATTCTTAATGAGCGAGATTTATTAATATTTATCTTCCTTTTCATGGTAAACTTACAGGAAAAAAATATTTGTTCTTGAGTTTTTTACTTGGACCCCCCAACCTTGAAATCCTGGCACCGTCACTGACTTCACATGTGAAAACCGATAAAAATATCGCCATATGTGCGCTATGTGGTCAAGAAGATAGTAAATGAAAAAGACCATACTACATGACTCCTTAGTTAATAACATTTTCTTTGTGTAAGTTGGAGGAAGAAATTAAATATAAACTTTCACTTGGGGTCTCGTATATATGTAGGTTTATAACTTACATGTTAAGTGAAATACTTCAAGCTTTAAAGTTAATAAAGAATTTTAATTGCATCGTATCGGGTTGATTCGAGGTATATCTATACCTAGTTGAGTAAGGTTGAAAATGTTCCGCATAGGTATTTAGTGAAGATTTAGAAGACTACATGCAGCAACATGACTAGTACTAATAATGTATATGAAACTAAGTAACTAACACAAAAACATATACAATTTTGCGTACTATATGAATTTAACGTCTCCTCTTGTGTTCTGTGGTTTCATTAATAGAGGCTTAAAAGAACTTATTAGTTATTTTGGTTTTTGGCAAATCTCAAAAGCTGCGGGAGTTCAAATCAATAAGTATATTTACAGTGTCCTTTGTTTTTTGTTCTGGTGGGGACTTGGATCGTTTTCATCGCGTCCCCAGTTCATGTGGGATACGGATGATTTTGCACTATAATTCTGTTCTATAGCACGTTCTTCATGTTTGGAAGCATCATATACGTACAGACCAAATTAATCGATATCGTGTAGTTAAGATTACAAGAAATGTCTGATATCTTGTTCAATGCTTTTCTGCAGATGTGGATGGGCTTGTTCACTCTGAACTCTAAGCTAGCAAATATCGGAGCTTGATTGATCGGAGGCGCTTGTGGAGACTTTGGTTCTTCCTTTCCAAACATCACCAGCTGATCGAAGACTCTCTAATATACTGATATAACTAGCTTTATATATGGATGAAATCGAAGAAAAAGTTGTGTGCCGCTGGTCCATATCCACATCTTTCTGTCCATCGGGGAAAATTTAACTAGATAATGTTGTGGGTTCCTAGTTAGGGTTAAAGCGAGAGTGAAATAGAGAGATATTTAGGCTAAAAATATCACTACACAGTTGCCCAAATGAAGCATGGACCAAACTATATCTAATAAGTACTTATAAGCAATATGATCGAGTATATATCAGTTTTGTTTTAGAGTATTTTATTATATCTCTACTATATATAAAGCAAGCAGTCTCTAAATTACTAAATTGTGTTTTATCAAAATTACCATTGTTAAGTTGATTCAGATTTTAAGAAAAATGGTTACTATGGTAAATTGCAAAATAAATAAACTGAAGAGTAGTGAATAGAATGTGGATTAACTGCTCACTAATTTTAGGTGAATTTGTTACAACTTGTAAATTTGCATAGATAGAATGCTGGTATATCTAATTAGAATAAACATAGAATTGCTCTTGTCTCACGAGGCTTTACCAAGTCGCATTCTTGTTTTCAAAACAGTGGTATACACACACATGTATATATAATAAAGTGTGGGTTGAAAATTCAAGACCGGTCGAATACGATCAATTCATGCATGCTGACACAATGAAATCCATATATGATAATGAATGGATGCCCTAAACCGGTTGAAAATTCATATATGCTATGCACATTATCCTGTTTATCTAGTAGACCTAATGAATGGATGCCCTAAACCCATGATAAGATATATACTGCCTTCCTCTTGATCTGTCTGTCCATGGCTGCTTACTCTTGCATGTGACATTTTTAAGGTAGCAAAAGAAAAATGTGTCGGCAATGCTATACATCCAACAGGCCAATATCAGAGCAATGCTTAGCTTATCGATCTGTTGTGAATAGCATGCATTGATCTGTGTCATATTTAACTGGGTACACATCAAGACAATGGCGGAATCGAACATTTAGTGGACTATTTTTTACGATTCATGCTTGGCAAAGATGAATGTTTTCCTAGCCTCTCTGATACAGTGATACATACAGCCAGCTGCAAAAACTAGCTCACGGGTGAAAACCCACAAATGGTTTTAACAGTAGTAGACTCATCGTCGGCTTCAGCAAATTTTCTTCCTTTGTGAATTTCACCACACCTGTTTTATCTCCATATAAAGTCATGCAAATGATCGATCATTCCCGAAGTCGAGTGGGACACAATATCTAACGACAGACATGTTGGGGATTTATACAAGGCTACTTGTATTGCTAGCTAGATCATGATCACTCATGCATTCTACCTTTCAAGTTTGGGACCAACATATCTCTCAAGCTCTGAGTCGAAATCTTGCACAGATCGACAATCGAAAACCTCATGCTAGCTATCATATATGTACTGTCCACACTTCACTGCTGGCTGGCTCATCAATCACAAACACACGTACATGCATGTATAATCGCAGCTAGCATCGCACAAAGGTAAAAGGTAACTGCAAGTGGATTGCAGGGCCGGTAGCTACCTTACAGAGCTCTCTCTATATATGCAAGGGGGGTCGCATGCTACCCCAACACGCACGCCGACCTATATTTGAAAGATAATTCTCTTATGACATCCTCCTTACTGCTCTCACCACCATTGAAACATGTTATCATCAACTATGTAGCTTATAAACTGTCACAACCATATAATATCTTGAATCATCTTTTCTTCTTATTTGTCCCATGTGTTTCATTATTGGTGTTGACAATACATAATGTTGAGTCATTGTCATGGTAGTTGGATGTTAATTTGGTTTGAATTGTTGGAGTAATCCTTATTTAGTGACAGATAATATAGTCATTAGTATCAACATGTAATAATTATTAATATTTTGACTATACCCATGTTTATTGGGTCACTAACTAACTGACCAAAAAGCTCATGCTCAACCACAATTGGATGTAAATCTAATAGTGGAAAGAATTTATTTTGAAGTAGAGTTATTTTGTTTAAGGTAAAAAAATTTCATTGATCAACGATCAAAAGGTCAAACAAGGATAGTCCGAAGACTATACATGCAGATAGCAACAATAAGTAAAGCTACATCGACAAAAAGAAATAACAACTTCAAAGTTATATCAAAAAAGGTGGATATGAAAACTAGAAAGCAAAATAACCTCTTGATCCCTAAAAACAACTCAGCTTCCAATCGAATAAGGCCTAAGACCCAATGATGTACCTATCATCGAATTGAGAGAAAAGAGAGAAGCTAATAGAGATCAGAAGGGGTCTTTCCTAGATACACTAGGACCTATTCCTCCCCAGCCTCGGACTCGAGGCATGTTTCTGCATTGGCCCCTTCCGAATTAGGAGCCATAGAATCCGACAGCTCCGGATCTCCGTTCGCTGTCCTCTTGTTACGACTGCCACGCGGACAACCTCTCTTCTTGGGAGACTTTTTCCTAGAAATACTTCCCAACTGCACTGGAACCTCTACGAGCTCGCCAGAGTGAAAGCTCGACTTTAGCTTCTTCAGCACCAAATCATTCCCAGCATGCCCATCTCTAGAAAACCCAAACCCATGCCATCAGCTTCAATCCCAAACCCAAACTTCCTTTTCAGCCTAGAGTCACCCAGCCCAACCTTCAGAGGCCCACAACCTGGCCTAACATCCTCAGTCAACCCCATCGACTTAGTCAACCCTAGTTTGAAACTAGGGTTTCTCCCCGAGCAATTCGAGGGAGAGACAACCAACGCAGCCACCTCCTCGCTGCCACTCAGTCCACCCTCCAACCTAGTCGGCGCAGCCTCCTCCACCTGCAGAACCGGCTCCTTCACCAAACCACCAACTTCCGTCGACCGGCTCGCCAAAAGCTCGATCTCACATTCGACGGCGTGAACTGTCTCAACCACTGGTAAACCATAGATCAAGCCCTTGTCACATATACCTCCTACATGCCCAAAGAATCCACAATCCTTGCAAATCCCATGAGCTCTTTCAACCTTGAAATCTAGCTTGACAGCTAACTCCGACGAGTAGTCAAAGATGCGTTCGGCCGGAATCCGGTTTCGAACGTCCAACACAACCCTAACTCGCTGAATCTTCTCCTTCCTCTGAATCAAACCCGGATCTGCTCTCACAAAAACACCCAAACCATTTGCAACACGGCTAAGAACCATGTTGTTCCTCATGGCAAAACGGAGTCCGGCGATCAAGATCCACACCTCCAAGTGATTTATAGAAACATCCTCCACCGGGCTAAGCCCATCATACTCCGCCAGGATAAGCATACCCCTGTTGAAAGACCATGGCCCTCCACTAGCGATTCGGCCTCTCTTTACCTTCGACTTGAATTGAAAGACAAAGCGACCCAATTCCTCTTCCCGAGCCAATAGCTTCTCCTTCAGATTCCATGCCCCTGAGAGAACCGAGGAAAGGATGGGAGTCACCACCGGGTTGTTCATTTTGATCAGTCGTCCTCACAGGTAGAAATGGGGATCGGCGTCCCCTGTCGAGATCCTAGTTTCTATCTCGGTCATTTGGCCGCCATCAGGGAAACCCTAGCAGAGCCAAAGCCGCCTCGTGTCAGAAACACACGATTGTTTTCACTTTTTAGATGTAAATTTAAAGGTGGTTGAACATGATTTTTTTGGTCAGTTAGTGATATAGTGTACATTATTATTAATTTTTTTTTTCTTTTGACTAATTTAGATGGAATTTTTAGTTACGTCACTTACTGCTCATGTCATCAGAAAATAGAGTAATGTTTTATGAGTAATATATTATACATGTATCAGATGTGGCTACATGTTTGATCATGCAAGGTTTCCTCAGTTTATGATGCATACATGCATGATTAATTAAATAAAGTGAAAAATATTGATAGAGACCCAAAGTTAGTGTTACCATTTCTTCAATTATAGATAAATTAAGTGGCAACGTCCAAAAGTTTATGAGTTATCATTTGATAAATTAGAGATAGTAAGAGAATGGTGAATTTGAGTAAGGAGTTCAATGAAAACTATATACATTACATTTAAACCCCCCCCCCCCCCCCCCCCAAAAAAAAACAACTCTCTAAATTTGAAAAAATTAATGGAATGCCTAAACCTCCACGTACTCTTTGCAAATGACCCTACCAAGAAATTGTCCAATTTCAAAACCCTAATGTTATATGGTGCTTACTTATTTTATTCTATTGAAAAGACTAATCATATTCACTTAATTATGACTGATAGCTTATGTTGTCTGTCTGAGATTGAGGTGTTGAGGGTTAGTCAGGGGAGTGAGGAAGAGAAACCAACGGTTTTAACTGACTACTACAACCCTCGATCAACAAGCACATAGACACCATGAAACTAAGGTATTCAGAGAATAAAAAGTCACAAATTAAGAGAAAGACAAACACAAATTTGTCAAGTTATGATTACAGATCGAGAAAGATAGCTAGAGGTGGTTCATTAACATTAGTAATAGAAAGGTTTTAGGTCACTGATGAAGCTCTAAGTAGCCACCCAATTAAAAGGCTCAAAGTTCAATAGCCCTTTCTTCTCTTGCTCACCACCTTCTTTGCATCTGCTTATTGGTCGTTCAAACTTGTCGATTCCCTCTTCCAGCTCCTCAATCAGACACACTCGACCTTCTTGTTCTCCCAACAAATCTACTTTGCCAATGTCCCCCGCTTCTTGTTCTTCTTGTTCCGCATCACCATCATTTTCGTATCCTTCATTTTCATTATCCTCGCCACTGTTTGCTTCATTGTCTTCTTGATTGGCTGCGGTTTGCGGCTTCAAGTCAAAATGAGGAGCAAAGAAGAAGTCTTTTGAAAAGCATAACCTAAGGCGGCCGTTGCTCCTCTCGGCTTGGAAACAAGTTTGTGTCAATGGGGACTTGACAGCCTTGAGTATTAGCCGGCCTTCTTCCCTGTGGGGTCTGACTTGTAGAGACTCCAAGCCTCTTATTGTGGTCAGTGGAGGAGGAAAGTTAGGAACAATAGCAGATGTCTTGCCTCCCAAGCTTTTACTCTGCTTCTTCTGCTGATCCCTCTTCACCAAATTCTCATCATTTGAATCGAAAATGCTGTTTTCGATGAAAATGGTGCCAGTCTCATTGCCCAGATTTTCAGTGCACAGCTCCAAGCTCTTCTCATTCAGCCTAGTAACCGACGATGAGCGCTTATTGTAAACCGAGGTAGAAGGGTTTTGTTGTTGGGAGCTATTGTTGGAGATAGCTTGGAGAAAACTCCAGCCACCCAAGTCAGAGTTCTTGGTAGCGGGTTTGTCATGGTGGCATTTCTCTTCATGACTAAGCTCTTTTATGTGGTTAGACTCGGATGAAAGAAAAGATTTGAAGCCTAGTTCTAAGGGTGTTGCTGAAAAAAGATGATGGGGTATAGGCGAAGAGAGTTTTAGCCTTAGTGTTCTCGGCTCTACAAGTTGTGGCTCCTGTAGGCATGATTGTAAACCTTGACACACAATCGTAGCCATATATGTGACTATGAAAGGGAAATGGGGATTCAGATAGAAGGAAGTGAAAGCTGAAGAAGAAGAGCTAGAGTACTTTGGCTTCCTGCAGATTGTTGTTTAGAGAGTCGGGATTTGAGATAGTGAAACTGTGAAAGCATATGAAAGAGAGAAGAGAATTAAGGAGGAGGGGATTGAGCATGAGTGATAAGAGGGGGTTGGGGTGTGTATTTGTAGTCCTCAAAAAGTGGAAGGTACAGTTTCGACTTTCGAGGGAGGTGGCCCAGGTGGGCAAAGAGGCTTTTTTACACCACTTGATATTATACAATTCCTCATATGGTATACAACTTACTATTTGCTAGAGGAAAAAAGTGATTCCCAAGTGGACGGTAATTTGAAAAATGAATACACAAACTAGTTAGAGCAGTAAACTTTTTTCTTTGGAAAAAGACATAGATTCTAAGTTTTTGGCGGGTTTGTCTATTTGCCCAGGTCGACACTCCCGACCAGTCTTGACTCAAAGTTAATTCGCATCCACGTTATAGTTTGATATTGGAAATTACTTATCAACATGTTTTTGAAGACTTATACTTTTCCGTTTTTTTCCTTTTCGGCATTTAGACGGATTTGGTCTGTGAAATTCAGTGAACAGAGTTGTCTGATTGTCTAATTCACAGCAGTCTGATTGCTCTGGAATCCAAACCGATGTGATCTTCATTTATTGATTTATCATGTCTGCTAGCTTTTCCCTTCCTCTCCAAATGAAAGATTGAAAGCCAACGAAGAGGGATCCCCCCACCCCAAAAATATTGCTTGATAGTGATATATTGCGTCTTTGTGAATTATGAAAGTTATTAATAAAATAGCTCAACACTGTCTAGTGCCAAGTGTTTTATGTATGATCCATATGGCTCACGAGTCTTGAATTGAAGTAGAATAGTTGTGGAAGAAAAAGAAATACATGATCGATCTGCCCACACGCTTTGAAAATATCGTTGACTCCAATTCACCGACGAAATATTATACATATGAAACACTTGGAAACGAGAAAAAAATTGCTTATTCAGTTTAGCTACTCCAGCTTTAGATCAAGCTTTAGCATACTCTTAATTTTGATAATTATAGTCTGTAGGAGATTGAGTTGTTAATTTCCTGGTAGATTGTTGATGTGGTGAGTTATTTGACCTTTGGGTCCTGCAAGAACACTCTTTAAGATAGATGTCTAGAAACTGATTGATATAATAAACGTTGGTCATACTGACTAGAGGTTTAGGTTTTATATCCCCTTTTATATTTGATAGTTTTATTAATGAAAATTTGAGAACAGTTGCACCAGCCATTTAAAAAAAAACAAAAAACAAACAAACAAACGTTGATGGTATTGGATTGGAGAGTAAAGTACAGACGTCTAATAAGGTTTAGGTATAAAACTTAACGAGGTAAATTCAACTTAATTGATCCTAAGAATTAAGAAATCATAGGTTTCGGACTAAGATCGAGACTTGATTTCGGTTCCTTATAAGTTTCAAAAGTGTAATTTAGCCATTGATTGTTGAGGTTGATTCATATTGAAATCCATTTCCTTCACTTTCTCTTTGAATGAGGGCTAATAATATTACGACACTGGAACGCTGCCATGCCAAATTGCCAATGGATCTCAAACCAACGAAGACGACCTCTTCGACTCCACTAGTAGGATGGTAGACTTAAGAGACAAAACCATTTTGTGGCATAAGATACCTTATTCGTCGCATATGTACATATGCGACTAAAAGTCGGTCTTATAAGAGTCGTCGCATAAGTGGTGTCGCATAAGCATCTATGTGACGATAAAAACGTATTTGCCGCTACACAATATATAATGCGACGAATAAATCTTTGTCACACAGAAAAGAGGCGACGACACTGGTGTCCACTTATACGACAAATGTCGTGGCATATTTGTTCTGACGAACAGTTTTTCGTCGTCAGTAATTCTATAACTACGAAACATGGGTGCAATTGCCAACGAAATGTTGATTCACTTATGCGACGAACTGACTATTTTGGTCGCATAGATTTTCCGACGAACAATATTTCGTCGTCAGTAGTTCTGTAACGACGAAACATGGGTGCAATTGTCGACGAAAGTTTGCTTCAATTATGCGACGAAAAATGTATTTTCTTCACATAAGGATTTTCACTGGGGCTAGTTTTATTTGCTTTTTCCTTATCCTCCATGTTTCACTATCATCATCATCATGATCATCTATAGAAATAGAAACTATAAAACTGCAAATAAATTTTCATATATGCATAATTTATTCATACAAAGTCTTTACTCTTTAGTAATACCTTGAATTGCAACTAAACAAAACCATTCATTCATCCTAGCTTAGCTAACCTATCCTTCTCCAACTAAACAAAACCAACTGCATAAACCTTATCTAGCTAGCCTATCATTTTCCAACTAAAGAAAACCAACTGCACAACAACCTAACCTTAAAGGCCTCTCCATCCAAACAAAACCAACTGCACAACAACCTAACCTTAAAGGCCTCTCCATCTAAACAAAACCAAAATAGTGAAGCATGCAGTGATGTACCTAGCTAGTTCCTCTCAGCTTTCATGTTGTTCCATGCATCAAAATTTTCTTCTAGAGGTTGTTGGGAATGGACTTGTGGAGGACACCCAGTCTCATGTGCCATAAAAGACATCACTGCTGCTAGTTGCTGCTTCACCAATGTCATCTTTTCACTAAGGTTCTGCGCAACCGCCTCAGCTTTTTCGGCCCTCTTCTCAGCAATATGTAATCTCTCATCCACCTCATAAACTTGAGTAAGTGGAGTGGAAGATGATGACACTCGAACACCTGCTCTTTCAAGACCACGAATCTCCTTCCCGACTCCTGCTTCAAGCACCTTAAGATTCATTGACCACTTCAAAGGTGGGAGCTCAACCTCCGAGATGTCTGGGTTTGCATTCTTCTGTGTATTTTTTAATTCAGTGGCATTTTTCTGCATTTCTTCCTGCAGATAAGAGATAAGAGATAAGTTTGTAATTAGATTTGGAATTTAAATTTATATTGCAGTTGAAAAGAAGTTAAAGGTTTGATAAGCAGCGAAGGAAAATAAGTTGGAGAATGATGGAACTGTTATGAATCTGCTACATATTGCAGGCATGTAAATGTACTAAATGAAGAATTAACTTAGAGATAAGCAATGTTTTGCAGAACATAACAATAGTGAAGAGATATGAAACTTAGCAGGATATACAGCTTCATCTAAAAAGGAAGGAACCAGACCTAGCTCTAGTTAAAAAGAAGTTCCATCACAAAGTCTATAAGTACATTCCTTAGTGAAGAGATATTAGAACAACAATATTGGTGGTGATGCATCATCATCCACCATATGAGAATTCAAATGAATATTGTAACATTCTGTTACTTATAACTAGCTAAAGAATTGCAAGTTTGGGACTAACTATTTGGACTCTAGGATAAATATATATGCAATATTCATGACTTTTTTCTAGTTTACTTTTTAATATTCCTCTCTTTACTAGTTTACTTTACTATTGATATGAAACTTAGCATAACAAAGTCACATTCACTAAGACAAAACACAAATGTTTCTGCACCAACTGAAAATTATTTGCACAATATATGTAAGCTATTTGCACCAGATTTAATTAACTTACAAGATTCTTGACAGCTTTAGGGTCGTTGACTGTGTCATACGTCTCTGTGTAAGTTGGGATAACAGGAAATTCCTCACCCTTCTTTTTGTGGTGGACCACTCTGTAGATGATAGGTAGCCGCCCCGTGTGGTGCTCCGATCCTTCTTACCACGATTGGTCGTGTTAGCCGCCGATCATGTCTGCCAATCACATAGTACGTAGTTCATATAATCAGACATGTATCATCAAGCTTATACCACATCATCTAATACAAACAAAATTATTATTGTTAACATGCTTATAAGACAAAAAAGATAATGAGATTACATTATGGAAACCCTTTTGTTCTAATGTTTTGGACCTAACACTAATGTTTTCTAGACCTTTGATAAAGCCTATTTCTGTACGAGATTAAGAGCACCACCATTATGATATTTTAATGTGGTCTATAGCCTTATGAAACTGAAACTGAAATGAGAGGATAACTTGAAAATTTATTCTTTACTCCTATTCATTTATATGCCTAATTAGATTCTCTCTATTTAGTGAAATGGGTAAGTTAGTAGTCATGTAATCAAGATATTTATTTGCAAGATTGTAACCACAAGTCATTTGCTAGGAAACTGTTTCTAACAACTTACATATACAGCTTCACATGCATATATGCTCTATATTCATATCTACCAAACTAAAACCAGGCCCTGCTATATATTTTAGCAAATTGGTAATCTCACTACTAGGATCGCCTCTCTCAGACACCATCACATTCATATTCATAATGTCAGGGAAAGAAAAACAAAGGAACCAAAATGATAACAAAGACATAGATGTTCATATGAATTGGAGACAGAAGAAAAGGTAACGGCATAGTAAACAGTTCTGTTAGGTGTTTTACTTTTTTTCTCTTTTTTATATTTTAATTCCTTCTTTATTTACCATTGTCTAATCTAAACCGTTAAAATATTTCCATGGTGTAGATATTATGAACTTCACCTAAAGTTACTATGGAGGAGCCAAATCCGTAGCCATATAAATATCAAAGTGGTAGCAAAATAAATTTACCTTGAAATCAGGCGACTCAAAGTGCCAGCAAAGTCAGTCCCACTCATCTTGCATGTGGATCAAATCAGGCGAAATTGTTTCTCTCCCATACTTCTTATAGTGTCTTGAAAAGTCCCCCTACAGTTTAGTAATGATGATGATGTGTTATAGGGTGAATGATGTGTTATAGGACTTGTTTGTGTTTACCTGGTGAATGATGTTTTTATTGTTGATTATGTCAATTTACAGAGTGATTAGGGTGAATCTTGTTTGTGTTATAGGGTGAATCTACTGTTTTTATTCTTCATTATATCAATTTATAGAGTGATTAGGAGTTGGTCCTGTTATATGGTGAATCTACTATTTTTATTCTTCATTATTTCAATTTTTAGTCTGATGAGGAGTTGTTTGTGTTGTAGCCGTATTTTAAAATTGATTTTGGGGATAAACGGATGTGGGCATGGCTTGAAGATAAGGCGTCTCTTAATTGTTGTCTTCGTCTCTTAGGTAAAATTTTTGTCACTTAAGCGACGGTGTATTTTTTGTCACTTAAGTGTTTACCTAACTGACAAAGTAGTTGTCGTAGCATAGGTTGATACCTATGCGACGAACACAATTATCTTCGTCGAATATGTCTTTTTTCCTAGTAGTGCTCGCACATAATAAACAGAGGAAAAAGTAGCCATCCTAAGGTTTGCTTGAGGATCGGAGAACACTAGATTAAGAACATGGCAATTGCCAAAAGATACAACATCGAAGAAGACGTTTAGATTGAAAACAAGGAGCCTCCCTACTAGGATGATTAGAGTTTGCCAAAAACCATAAATGAAATTGGAGATCCCATATGAGGTGCAAGATATTGGAGATCCCATATGAGGTGCAAGATATTGAACTGTATCATCACTTGCATGGTTCGGTTGCATCCTCCACAAATCAAGGTGTGTGTGTGTGTGTGTGGGGGGGGGGGGGGGGGGGTGGCTCCATGTTATTGCATGGATGAATGATTATGTTTGGAGAAAAAAATAACTGTCTGCAGGGGACAATTTTCCCTAGATGGTGATAGAACATTTTGCTCCGATTATTTAAAATAAGATAGAGTTGGGTGCTAGTCCCACAAATATGACCTCAAAAAATCAGTCTGCATTTGTTCAAATCTATCATAATATTGCCTCATCTCTGCCTTCCAAGTATGTCAACACGTACGCCAATTGATATCACATTCGATTCAAACTTTACAACCTCTCCCATAATATTTCATTCATACACACAATCTTGAAATAATTTGAAGAATCTTCAAGGTCAGGTACGGTCATGATCTCCCTTTTCATATTTCTTGCAAGGAAGCGAGCGAACGCCATGTGGTTCCAAGTTCTTTCTTTTGATTTCCAGCTTGGTAATGCGGTATATGGGTTTGTGTTAACATCATTGTGTCTCACCACTTTGCACCAAATTCATAAGACTACGATGAAAAGGCCGGTGTGATATATATATATGCTAACCTAGATAGGTACCCATTTTTTAAGTGGAAGATTATTGCAGTTGCAGATTAAGCTCGAGTTGTCTATATGTCGATCAATTGAGTCCATCTCTTGTGATATTCAAATAACTTACTTGATAGAATAATACATAAACTCACTGTAATAAATTTCTATGTAATTGTCAAAGTTCAATAAACGACAAAGAAACATTTGGTCTAACCGTACAAGTTTCATATTTGTAAGTAAGAACCTGTAAATTCGACTAACAACAAAGTAGCCGTTGTTACTCAACGATGACTCATCCGTCTGGTGATCATGATGCTCCTCGATCAGATGCAGATATCTTTGGCCGCTGCACTAATTGTACGGACACATTAAAAGGTACCTCTTAATTTGAAAAGAGAGCAAGTGATCCTCCACTAATTAGGTGCTTCTGGAGTTTTGGTTGTCGGGTAGGTGCCTCTCTCTCTCTCTCTCTCTCTCTCTCTCATCAGCTATACAGAATTAAGCACTTAGTTAATTAACGACTAATCATGCATGATCCTAGCTAAGCCATGTGGGAGAGACAAGAAATGGTTAAGCGACCAACCCTAAACGGTAAAAAAGCATATGGCCTAGCTAGCTAGGGTTATTACCATACAAATGCTGCTTTTAGGGCTGCTGGTGTGTCGCTCCTCCTACTAGAGGACGTTCGATCATGTGGTTTTGCTGCATTGCGTTGCATGTAGGTTCCCAGTTTAGAATTACAGAATAGAAAATTTGCCCAATCAGACCAGAAAGTGCGCGCTTCAGAAAAACAAAGCAAAAACCAGCATCACAACACAAACATGAAACATTTTCTATCTCTGCCGACACACACCAATAGAAGATTTAACATGAAAAGTACTGTTTCAATCTAAAACCTTTTTGATGATCAAGTGCATGCGTTTAAAATTTGGAACATTAGTTTAGTTATGATATTTAATTTGTTATGGAATTTATAGTATACTAATTGTCTAATTACTGGTTACTTTCGATCTGTTGCAGATATATAACAGTGCATGCTGATCGAGTTGCTGACCCTTTTTTTTTTGGCTTATTGATCACATAATAGAAACTCGGCCAACCAAAACAGATTAGTAAAGAATTATTTCACTAATGGGAGGATTAAAATACGCTAAAGCTTAGTTTATGTAAGAAATCACTAGGTGTATGTATGTTTGTTTATTCAAGACATCGTTTAAAACGACGAGTCATATGCATGAGGGATCGAGGGTTTAGATTTTTTCTCTCAGCAGTTTCGATTGTGTTTCCCTGTCTGTAAGTTCTCTTTCTTTTTCCTCCATGATGTAATCATAGATCGAATTGAAAGAAAATCAATCACCTCATCACTTAGCAAAAGAATCAGGATATGGTAATCAAAATTTACCAGAGACCATATTAGATACCCATTCTCATATCCTCTTCAGTGAACTTATGGATGCTTTCAATTCATTACCAAATAGATATTTTGAGACTAAACTATAAGTCTAAACAAAGCTGGGGCACATTATGGTTTCAATAGTAGTTGATTCCATTGTTAAGGTACAATTGGTACATTTCTGGGTTGACAGCATATATATTCTAGCTAGCATACTCGTCTTGAAAACCCTAATCGGCCATCTGATCTCACACAGCAATATCACATATTCGGCAATCTAGCTATAATAAACGATGGGAACTGGAAGTCAAGTAAAAGTAAGCATACATATATAAATCCAGCATAAGATTGTTTAAGTGCGCCAACTGAGTTAGAGAGCATATATCAAGTATACATCAGAATCTGTGTTTCCCGGCCCTCCTCTGAATTTAGTTTTTAATAATCGGAGCTGGTGCTCATCGATCAGACTCCAGAGAGAGCTAAGATAATTTTGCATCAGATTCCATCATAGGACTCGTTAAGATTTGTAATATTGGAGAATCTTTTCACAAAGTAAACGTCATGTCCCCCTTGGCTTTAAGCGAAAGCCTAAAGTTAAGCCTTTGGTTGATTTCCTATAAACCATGCATTAATCTCTCTATTCTAAGTGAGAAAGACAAGAGAATCCAGTTCATGGCTTACACAAGCAAGTAAACAAAGCACTCACACCAACCTTTTGACCACGTTACATATGGATTATTATTCATGATGTTAGTGCCACACCTTTCCCTAATTCATTCTCAAATTAATAATATTGCTACTTTAATTCTCTTTCTCAAACTTAATTATCAGTCTAATAACAACCAAACTCTTAAGCAACATGAAATCCTACGTAATCCATGCAACATGCAAGTAATGGCCATTTTTGTTATTTAATTGCCAAGTTTCTCACAAAGTTAAGTAGCTAGTTAATACTAATCCATCATCGAGCCCATGAAATCTTTTAGCAGTTTATTTATCTGTGTAAACATCGCGGTCGAAAGTTGGCTTTATAGATCGACAATGACCAAGAAACCTAGAGTTTTAGAGTTTTAAAGTTTTAAAGTTTTAATCTCAACTTGCATGCATTATTGTGGTAATGTTTAAGCAGATGACAAAAGGGGGTTTCTGCATTTGGCCTAAAAGTGGTTGTTTAAATTTTCGAATCTTGTGGAGTTGGGTACTATTGGATAATATATACTTGCAGGTACAGTGACAGTGATGATCTGAGGAATAAAAATTTGAGGTTGTACGTACTATATAGATCTTAGATCGATTGTAATAAGATATTGTGCAAGCTAAGCTATCTCTTAGAACACACCAAGAGCTAACCTTAACATTTTATATGTATGAAGAACTGAAAGCAAAAGACTTGAGGCATGCATATGGCCAGCCATAGGCAAAGGAAAAAAGGCAAAAAACTTGGTTCTACATACGTTTACAATTCGCTGAATTCAGCATTGTTGCCTTTGCCCCTCCAGTTTTTACATTTCAGTGCGCGCAGCAGTCAAATGCAGCCTAACCAACTTTGCATCCAAATTATAAGTGAAGCTAGCAAACTGAATTATAGTTTGCATCCAAATTATCAAACCATTCGACATCAAAGCAGAGGCGGATCAGGAATCGCAACTGGGTTGGACTTGGACTTTTAGTAGGAAAAAAATTTCAATGGTGCTAGAGCAATTTATAGACCGAAAAGAAAGATAAACCTAGACAAAAGAGACGTAGTGGGCCTTTACCACTCCAATGCTTGTTTAATTCATAAGATTGACAGTATACTGCACGACAAAGGGTTTGACAAGGAAGAAAAGAAGACAACATGCAACAAAGACTGACAGTCCCATGTTGCTTGCACCTAAATCCGCCCCTGCATCGTAGTATCTATATTATTATCAAGAGAATAATATAGAGCTCCGTTTTTGAGCGAGCATCTGTGTGTAGGCACGGAACCAAGAATTAGACTATGTTTACCGTATGCTGCCAAGGAAAGAAATGTCTACTTTGTTTTGATGGAATTAAATCTCAACTGCATAACAATTCTTCCTAGTTCGTGAAGCAAATGGTGTCATAAATAGATTGGCGCACGTTGCTTGTTTGTCTGTTTATTGATAATATAACTTATGGAGTTACGGTCAGAAGAGAATCCTGCTATCGTTCATAATGTTTTGTACGGAAATATTTGTAATATTTGATCTGTAGTTTAGGGTCCTTGTGATTTTGTAATAACTTATAAATCTGCATCCACACTCCTCTCCTTTTTTTTCAGTAAAAGCTTTTAGAAAGAAACAAAACAATGTTACTAAAAAACAGAAGTCACTAAAAGAGTAAAAAAAGAAGTGTTGATTGTAAAACAGGAGTACAAATTTCACTTGCTTTCTTTTAAGACCGAGTCTCGGTGTTCTATCTCGGACGGAAGTTACATTTTAGGATATTCTGTTTCACCGTAGTATATTCAGCTAGCATCAGTATTCAAGGCCAAATTGAGACCCATACGATGCCGAGGAGCATCTGATGTCAGAAAACTAAAATGAATGTTTAGTACTGACTGCTCTTAGAACTTTTCTGTTTCCTGAACTTCTATTTTCACTTATAGAACGATTACATACTTTAAAAGACTACTAATCTATCCTACAGTTAGTATCACTGAGGGCTTAAAAGGGTTGACGACAAGGTCGAAGAAAGAAAAACTGGGAGAATTATTACTCTGTAAAACTATAACTTTCTGATTCATATCACGATCCACCTTTACATGTGACTCTAGAACTATCAAAATCTAAGAAAACAATAGAGGTATTATCCTTTGTACGCACTGTTCTAGCCTCACTCAATAACATATTTGCAATCTTTTCTGCCAAATTCTCCCCATCCGTCGGGTATCTCTCCCTCGTCTGCAAAGCTCACAGTTAAATGAAAGGGGGAAATAGTCACATCACTGAAATTGGATACAATCTAACATTGCATTTAAAGAAATACACAAACATTACCTGCAGAACTAGCTGAACTGCTTTTTTTGCACTAATGACGTCCCAAAAGCCATCACTACAATTAAAAAAAGTAAATTGCCAGGTTATTTTTGTAACATGTAATATCTATACTTCATACATTATATCATTTAAAAAAATTTCCCGCAGTTAGACCAGCATAACAAAATCCTGAAAGAAAATTATCATGTAGTTCAAAAACTGCATCAAGTGCAAGGGATATGCTTTGTGCCATCAAACAAATATACAATAGTGAATAAGATTACTTTTTATTTTATAATATTAATACTCTTTACTCGTAAACTTCGGTTTAGAATTTGGTGTTTGATCATTAGCATGGTTTCTCATTTACGCCAATCGAACACGTACTACATCCAGATAATATATCATCGTATATTGCTAGACTCTAGATCAGAATTGCACATTCAAACATAATTGTACCAGCTACTACAGGGGAGTACTGAGCCAAACCTAAACTAGGCCAAAAAAAAAACATAGGACGACAAAGGCTGCTGATATCACTGAATACAATTCAGAATATTAAGTTTGGAAGGGATCAATAACCTGGCCATAAGTGCAAATGCTTTGCTGCCTTGATCAATATGTACCACTTGGCTGATATAAGGATCTGAACTGAAGCGGGAATCCTGCTGCTTAAGAAACTTGTCTCCAAGCATTCGAGCAAGATTCAAACCTGAACAAGTAAAGAAAAGCATGAACGGTTATCAACATACAATGATGGTGGTGGGGGCCTAATTATCCACACCTCCAGTCGGATGGATGGAGGTTAGTTCAAAAACAATATGAAGTAATTTCTTAAAATATGAACAGCTAATCATGTAGTTCACAACAAAGTGAAGTTATTTCCTTACCACATAGACGTGTTTCTCCCTCTTTCAATGGCTCTCCAGTTTCCTGGATCCGGAGTCTTTCAGTATAACTACTAATCCTATGGTCCTCTGTCATCTTCATTTGTTTCCCATTGACACTGCCACAATTACGATCACATTTAGTTTTCACATTGCAACATTTTTGGTTGAAGCCTTGAAGGCAATTTTAATTTATGTGAACACTTACATTCATTGTACATGGTACCAGACAACTATGAGGCAATACACATTCAACTAATACTAATACACACACACACACACACACACACACACACACACACACACACTTAACAATCATATTAAAGATCAATAAAACTACAATACTACAATAACTAGAATTTACAGAACTGTCAAAATTCGACATTAATAATTAGTGTATCCTCACCTAATAAAACTTATCCAACTGCCTAATAAGAAAGACTAGTAATAAGAGTATCATAGTTTAAGTAACGAAAATATACAAAACAGTGGCCAATCTCCACGAAAAGAACCAATAATTCCTAGCTACCAAGGATCTCATCTGTCAATGTAGCAATGCCAATCAACAATGGTTTCAGGGAACAAAGATCTATACTTCATTCGTCAAACACATTTTCTTTGGAACTACTCATCATGAATTATTGAATTATTCTAACATAAAGACAAAAGAAAGACATACTTTATAACACAAGCTGAATCCCCAAGATTTGCACATTGTGCAAAAAAATTGTCATCACCATCAGTCCAAACAAGAAGCACAGTCGCAGTACAACCCTGCAAGGATTTAGACATTGTCATGTGCAAACCATGGTCTTTAGCTATATATTTTTTAAGGTACATGTAATTATCCTACCACAACAACAGATTCAACAGTTGCATTCTTTTAGATAATATATGGAGCACTGTCAACTGACATTGATGTACATCTAGCACTTAAAGATATTTGTAGAATTTCCTTTTTCAGTGATTTAATTTAAGTACTAGAGATTATAACTTTTCATAGAGTTTCTCGCTCTACATTAGGAATGCAGGGAATCTCTCTGTCTAAAAGAGATACAGACTGCTTCCACAGTACTTAATGGAGTGGCAATAAGTAAGAACCTATTGTGAAACAAAAATGATTGAAGATTTCACAATGCGTTACATTTTGCAAGGAACCTATCACAAAGTGCCTCTAGATTTACTGGTCGTGTGAACAGTAACAAGAAGAATGTGCTGGCCAACAGAACATGGATACTAATAGATAACCAAACAACATAAATCAAGTGGATGGAAAAACCTCATAATGGTAATTCAAGCTTGCTTCTGTCTGATAAAAAACATCCCTAAGAACATCTGAAGCATCACATTGCAGTAGAACCCTCTCCCTTTTTAGTGAATCTGACAAGAGATTAGCAACTATCTCTGGTAGCAGCCTGTAAAAAAAATTACAGTAACTACTAGAGTATCTGGTAGCCACATAATACTCTTGAATTGTAAGTTAAGTACTAACTTGCTAGCAGATTTGGCAGCCTCTGCTCCGCCGTGTCCATCACAGATACCAAATATGCCGAACTGAAAAACAGGAACTCAGGTGATGTTAGCACTTTCAGAACCATGTAAAAGTGTGTGAACAGAAGATACAATCAGTACCACTATAATCTGATTTATAAACACATGAAAATAAAAAATAAAAGAAGGGCAGTATAACCTGATCAATCCCATCAAGAGGCCATTGATAGTAGCACACATCTTCCATAGGCAGCTTCTTTCCTCCACGACGCAGAGCCATGGGATCGGAAGCCACACCAACTCCAAAGGGAACCTGACTCTCATTTTGAGATGAAATATGAACCTGCCACAAAGGATATGAACTTAGCAAATGCCAGGTCACCTGTGCATGACCAGCTACTCTAGCTAGATATCCTCATGTAAACTGACAAGAAGCAACTGAAATGATAGATGAACCCTTGCATACAACATTATATATCATATCAAGTCATTATATAGGTCTCGTTTTAACTGGAAATGGATACACCTCCCCAAAGGAAAAAGGTACTTATAAGATAAAAGTAAAGCGCAGACAAATTAAAAGCACTTTGTCATACATATAATTACAACAACCCCAATTATTTGACTGAATTCTTTTTCTTTCTTTTTTTCAATTTACCAGTAGTCTTAGTTGACCATGAAATAGGGTAATATCAATGAAGTATAAAATGGGGCATCTAAATTTCCAGAACTCAACATAGTTTTAAACATTCTAATCAAAAGATATTCATCAGTTTATCAGGTAATGATACAGCTATGATCTACTGGTGGGTTTGTTCAATTATAATTTACATATGCAGGATATGGAGAAGCAGTCTTACACCTCTTCTTTATACCTTATGAATCCAGGGACTTATGCTGAAATTAAATCATAAAATAAATAAATAAATAAAATAAAGACTCTTCTCAATGGCAGAGACAGCAGATTATCCATATGTCCCAGTGAGATGAACAGTTTTTCTCCCTTTAATGTATGTTCTCCAGGAATGAGAAAATCATTGCCATGTATCTATAACTATCATGCAAAAGCAGTATTCAATACTCACAATATAATATAAAGGTACTTAAGACTTACAAATACTTTTGAGGTGGTTCCAAGAGTTAGCACGTCTCCACTTGCAAGCACCACTGGGTCACCCCACTGTCTACTTCCTGTATCAGGATTATTAATTGGCAGAGAATTTAGAAGTGTTCCATTAAGGCTGCCCATGTCCACCAACTCCCATTTCATTTTCTGAAGACAATTATTAATTACAACATAATTATTACACCATAGACACAATTATACAATCCCAATAAAGTCAAAGAATTTAGTCATGGATGTGCTTACATTTAAGTTCCAGTTTATCGATGCATGCTTTCCTGAGACCTCTGAATCCTTTAATAATAAATCACTCGGAGGAACCCTTCCAAGAGTCAGAGGAAGCCTAGAGGAGTTTGTTGACGGTATAGAACAACGGAGTCCACGGGAAGGACCAGATATGACCTCCAGGTTGAGGCATGTTCCTGCAATTCTAAAAGAAAAATATGATGATATGTTTATAGAAAAACGAGTAGAAGGTTAACCAGCATACAAACATAAAGAGATAAGAAATTACTTTTATCTAAGGGCTCCTTGGGCACAAACTGTTGGAATCTATCTTGTTCTAAATTTTGCCTACTACTCCTTTGATCTTCAACGAACTGGTGGGCCAACAATGGACGCTTAAGTGTCTGGCCAACTACAATGTCTTCAGAAGCATCAGAGATCACATCTAGAACCAAGCTATCACCTGGGGCAAGACAATAAGCAATATTAATTTGGTCTAAGAAGTAAAAGAGCATTTTGAAACATCAGTAAGAGAAATATTAAAAGGAACAGGGGTTAGTTACTTTGAGTTGAATCGGGAGCTGCGTTGGGAAGCCTTTGTTTATATACAAGTCCTTGTGAGCGCAAATGCCCTTCAGTTTGAAAACATGCTCCCTCTAGATCGTAACCTCTTGGAAGTTCATTACCTTGGTTCCGGACCAGATCCGCATCATCCGAAACAAGGGGTCTGTCAAGATCACCGGCCTAAAACAAGAATCATCAGCTTAAGAGGTATAAGCAAAACAGAATGATAAAATGATACGCACAAAGGGAAGCAGTTGGTATTTAGGTACGTAATGTCACTGAAAATAACTGATCTTAACAATTAAACCCATCAGTCACCAACTAACTTCTGCTGTAAAGAAATAATGCTTTTGGTCTTTGGTTATGGGGTAATGTTTTTTTCTGGTTCATATCCGCTAAGCCAAGGATCAGATGAAGATCGCAAACAGAAGTAATGACCGAATGAATCAAATTGTTCAATGAAGCAACAAATAGGAGAGTTCACCCACTGTGAAGATCTAAACAACTAAAACATCTGTTCCATCTGGATTTCAAAATTCCATACAAAGATGTTCTTTTCAAATAAATCATGTAGGCGAACAAACCAACAGCAACATAACACTTACCACTTTTACTCTTTCTCAGTATTCGTGGGCACTCTTTCAGATGCATCGAAAAACCAGCAATATAAAGAAAGAAGCAAAAAACTTCAGAAACGCAGTGCTTTCAAATTTCACCACTTTCGCAACACGAAACATAAACACTTGATTCCTTTGTTTTTTGGAGGTATCAACCCAAACGCAGGAAACAAAACAAACAACCATAAGTAAACTCAAACTCGGTGAACAAAACAGCCCACCCACTAGTTTGAAAACACAAACCAATCTTCGAAACCAAGAAACCTGACGACAGCAACAGCTCAAATCTCACATACTAAATTTGATCACACACAGTAAGCAATTCAAGTTGTAATCTTTGGCCTAGAAACGGAATAATCAAACTCTACCAAACTCAACAATCATCAAACGATATTTCCAAGCTAGAGCTGAGCAAACCAAACACGTAACTAGTGCCCTAGAAATTCACAATGATCAAATCAAAAGATTTGAAATTTGGGGTTGCGATTGAGAGGAAAGGAGAGAGGGTTACCTTGATGGTGATAGAGCGTTGGGAGCGAGAAGAGGAGGAGAAGAAGCGCCATGGTTTACAGGCGAGGAAGATGAGGAGGAGGATGAAAAGCAGCATAAGGACACCGACAATGCTCTCTAGCAGCGCCATCGTCATCGCCTTCTCTCTCTCTCTTCCCTCTCTTACTTTCCGAGAACCTCGCCTCGCTTTGAAATGGTCACATTTCTCTCCCTTTTTTTCACCCTTTTTCTTTTTTAATATTTACTCGTTTTCTTGTTAATATTTATTACCTGTTCCGTCTTCACACAACGAAGAAGAAAGGAAATATGGATGAGTGTTACTATGTTAGTAAATTGGCTCCATTCCTACACCAGGATGTTCAAAGATGTTCGACAATAAAGATCATTCTTTCTTGTATAATTTTACGAGAAACCAAGATAAAAAACGAGTTTGAATTTAGATAAACTAATTGGAATCTAAGTGAGTGTTTAGTAGGCATAATGTTTGCCTAGTTTGGTTGAATCGAGCTTACCCCTATTGGGACGACGGTTTGGTTATACTCTTAAGAAGAATATAGACTTGTTCTAAAAGAGAGAAACCATCGTATTCTAATCGATACTTCCACAATTAACCGTGTTATTTATTTCAATTTATTTTCTGAATAATTCAAGAATTTAACGTGACGTCTATAACTCTCGAAAACCACTACAACTAACTAAACATTGAGAATCTTCTACATAAATTATGGTTTATCAAATACGTTTACAATTAAAAACCAATTTCGGTAAAAAAAAAATCAAATGAAATGCAATTCGGATATCATTATGCAAAACTAAACCTCGTAATCGATCTCTATCGCTCTTAAACGCAACCAAACAAAGAAATCATCAAATCAAGCAGATTCTATTTGGGTTATAAGATAACAAAACTCTAGACTGAAATTGTCTATACTGCATGCACGTGTATGCGGGCATGTGGCTTAAGGTATTTGATCTAACTAAAGCACATCACTTTGTCGACCTCGCGTAAGCTGCACATCACTTTGTCTGGTTCAAAAATGGCCGATTTAAAAGGTTTTAGTAATTTCCATGCACCTCTTGGCTCAGTTGGCTGCTTTGTTACCAATTTTGGGAACGAAAATATACACAGAATATCACCATATATACTTCTGAGTAGCTGATCATTTGGGTAATACATGAATATTTAAGAATAAAAATATATTAGAGCATAAAAAGAAAGCCATATGATCGAATAAATACCATGTTTGGAGAGAGTTGGCTTCTTATATACGCAGAAAATGTTGCCTTTCAGGTGAAACCTTCGTCTCTGACAATAGGGTATGTATATAGAAAGACAGAGCTTCAATCACATTAGAGCCAAGAACCAGAAGAGAATGGTACCTGGCACTGGTCTGTAAATGCAGAATGTAATCATGAATTTATACGAGGAAGGGAAGGAAAGAGGAAAGTTGACTGAGGAAATGGTGGTTTGTTGAGTACTTTACAGTTTACATGGAAGGGGACCCTTGGATTTGTTTCTAAATAACTCTTGATTTAGTGAATCTACTACTTTGGTAATACATTGATTTCAAGAACATCAGATCTTTTCTTGTTTAGAAAAAAAAATTATCAAAAACAAACTATCGTGATATGCCACGTACCGAGCCGGATCTAAGTTCGATCCGGTTAAAATAAATTGTGCATTGTATTTTTGAGCTTTGTTGTTTTTACATGTTACGTAGACTAATGATATCTTAGTTTTTCGATTACTAGACTCTTCGCATGCGCGTCATACGTCGTAAAAGACTTTTAAGCACAAGCTGCTTTTAAAATAGCAAAGTAGTTAATTTCTGACTAGAAATCTGATCTCATATCCGAAGAGTTGTTAATTAATGTTGTTTAGATCGAGGTGAAGACATTGAGCATCGTTTGATCTGTTACGTAAAGTACTAATACAATCTTATCAGGCTACTAGTAGTAATCGTAAAACACTAATGCAATGTTCCTAGATTAATAGAGTTGGTGGAATCATTGCCTCCTGAGCTCGTTCTTTACTAACAAGTGCTAGGTCGCACGCATCCACGTTGTATATGTGGACACACAGATATGATCTCTTGTGTGGGTACGTGACAGCCGCAACAACTGTTGGTTGGGTCCACCAAGCCACGCACCTATATGAAGTGTTTCCCTACCTCTTCTTAAGTATGACTTAACCTCTAGCCTCACTACATTCATAGATTTTCGATATGAGTGTTGGAGGGGGAACTCCGAGAGCCATCCATTGGCCCCTCCTAACTCGCCTGTTTCCCCTTTTGTCAGGTCACTGCATGGAATTATAGCGAAAACATTCTCATATTTAGAGGAAAGTCTATCAACCCAGTTTTTAAAGTGTGAATGTCCTTATTTGGCTATCTTTTGCGGTCACATATCTCCACATATTAATTATCAAGCAAACATATGAATTTGCAAACTACAAACCTGTATATATACATATTTTATTTTGTTTTGCAATTCTTACTCAACACTTTTAATCATTTGATGTAGTAAAGTTGGGTATGAAAACCCTTTCTCCCCCATGTTTAGAGTTTGAATCTCAACTCCTACAAATTTTTTTTTTTTTTTTGAAACAAACTCCTATCAATTTGTGAGTAACACATTTAGAGGTATTCGAGTTTGCTCGCATACCACAGGAGAATGTGTAAAAATTCACTAATGTAGCCAATAGTTAGAATACTGTCGTGAATCTCAGTTAATACTGACTAAAATAATATGATATTAACTCACTAACCGATGTAGTTTGCAGTTGTCACTGATAAAAGAAACCGGAGCTGTTTTTTTTGTTTGATGTCAATAATATCTAGGTTTGGTACCTAAAACCCCTTTAACGCCGAAAGGCGCGGCCTCACAGTGTAAAACTTGTGAATTCGAAGGTGACCAACAGAAATGGGCAAAAAGAATAAGAGAACCGAAGCGGAAGCACCATCCCAACCTGAAATCAAACCCGACGAGGCCATTGTTAACGGCGACAAACCCAACAACAAGAAGAAGAAGAAGAGCAAGAAACCCAAACACGACACATCCCCCGCCGTGATTCCCACCGTCACCGTCGCCATCGCCGGCTCCATCATCCACAACGCTCAATCCATCGAACTCGCCACTCGGGTACTACTTCCTTCTAATCCCTTCCTTCACTTCTTCTCCATTTTCTCTAACCCATTTCCTTTCGATCTCTCAATCTCAGCTCGCCGGTCAGATTGCTCGTGCCGTCACGATTTTCCGAGTCGACGAGGTCTGTGTATCACTACTTCTTTGGCACTTAGGGTTTATAAAACTGAATAGGAAACCACCGCAAGGTAGTCTCATGGTTCTTGCCTAGTTGGGTGTGCTCCCCAACCTTGGGCCTAGCAAGCCTTTGGGATACCGCGATCTTGAATAAATAAAAAAACTGAATAGGATTGCTTGAATTGGATTTGTGATGGCTTGTTTATATAAACAGGTGGTGGTGTTTGACAATAACGGTGAGACTGGCCCGCCGGAAGATACTAATTCCGATGAGAATGAAAGCGGGGCTGCATTTCTTATACGAATACTCCGGTACCTTGAAACGCCGCAGTATTTGCGAAAAGCTCTGTTTCCGAAGCATAATAGCTTAAGATTTGTGGTGAGCTTCTGTATTGTTGTGTGTTTGTGGTGTGGCGTATGCATTTTTGGTGTGGTTGATGAGTTTTGGAATTTGTTTGCAGGGTTTGTTGCCTCCGCTTGACGCGCCGCACCATTTGCGTAAGCACGAATGGGGTGCATATCGGGAAGGTACATTGTAATGGCTTAGATTTTAAGACTTTATGCAATTGGTTAACTTGCTAATGTTAACGAGATTGAACAAGAACCAACTTGAGAAATGAGATAGTTCAGACTTTGTACTGTTGATGAATTTCGCAATTTAGTTTTGGCTTGTTTGTGATTTTCTATAGAGCTTGGACAAGTTTTGATATTTTTCCATAATGTGTAGGTGTCACACTGAAGGAAAGATCTCCAGATGGTGTTGGGACATTGGTTGATGTGGGCTTGAGTAAGGTACTCCCATTGTCTAGTTTTTGGTAGTCTCTCACAAGTTATTGCCTAATATCTTTACCTCTTCTTTGTTTTTGTGAATCCTGAGAGTTAGCGATTAATTCATCTTGTGTACAATATGCAGAATGTCGTCGTTGATCAAGTACTTGATCCTGGAACAAGAGTAACTGTTGCTATGGGAGACAGTTGGAATTTGGATGCTGGTAATGAATTTTTTGTTAGATATTTTAGATATGTAATGATTGCTTTTAGTATGAATCTTAGATATGTAATGATTGCTTTCCTATGACATTTATGTAGATATATCACGGCAGGTTGTATCGTCGTCCAAGCCAAGGGAAGAAGCAGGGATGTATTGGGGGTACAAAGTGCGCTATGCTTCCAACATCACTTCGGTAATGACTGAATGTCAGTACGAGGTATCCATACACTGACTCTATGCCTCTCTTTGCCTTATATACACTAACTCTATGCCTCTCTTTGCCTTATTTGTGTTGTCTCTCTAAGCATTCAGATATGATCTTCCTTACCCAGTTGTATTATCTCAATCACAGGGTGGCTATGATCATTTGATTGGAACCTCAGAGCATGGTCAAATTATCAGTTCCTCTGATCTCACTATACCTACGTTCAGGTACTAACTATTAATTGATAAGATTGTACTTTAAGTAAGATAAGGCGGGGCCACAAATGGTGGTTGTTCTCTTAGCTAGATGCCTACTGTGTTCATCACCTAGATTGGCTAACGTATAGGGAAACTCTTGGTGTATGTGGGACGGGTCAATGTCTTTCAATCTGACCTCTGAATTCGTTTAGAGCATATGTAGATAATTCGTGTGAGCTCAGTCAGCTCAACTTTAACATCCTGCTAAAGGCGTCAAGCCAAATGAAATTTCTGAAGAATTATGGAAATGAACAATGCCATATGTTTCGTTCAATTTCATTTTTGCTGTATCTCTTAGCAACTTAAGGACTAGCTGGTAATAATTTCGTCAGGCACATCTCATCTCTTTCCACTGGCTTTTCGCCAGTTGTGTAAACTTCCTTAATATCCCTCTCCTTTTTGCTTTCTCAAAGATTTGACGTGAGACGAACATACCATCTCTTTTGTATATTAGTTTAAGAAATGTGTTTCTATATAATACACACACACACACATTATATGAAGATGCATTAAGCTTAAACTGCAAAGGCTGTAGGCATTTATCCTGTTTAATATTTTGGTTTGACAATTGATTGCTTTGAATGTGTTAAAGGCGACCATGGACCTGTAATTAGTATCAATATATCAGTTATGTTAAATATTCCATCTTCAAGAACTATTGATACATGAAGCTATTTGAAATTTGTTAGGCATCTATTGATTGCTTTTGGTGGACTTGCTGGCTTGGAAGAGAGCATTGAAGAGGATCATAACTTAAAGGTATTGTTGCTTAGGGATTTGGTTTGGGACTTAAATGTTAAACATTGGGCAGGTGCAAGGCTTTGCTTCCTGTAATGCTAGAATATAGTTATAAGCTCTGTGAACAGAAAAGTTTTATGATCTCGGAAGCATTTGCTTGACAACTTGTAGTAGTTTGTTGAACTGGAAGTAAAAAATGTAAAAAGGAAAAGGTATTTAATACTTTTCTTGACACAGGAAAAGAATGTTCGGGAGGTGTTTGATATATATTTAAACACATGTCCGCATCAGGGGAGTCGAACAATACGAACAGAGGTACTTACATTATAGTATGTTCCTTTGCATTTGTATTTAGGAAAGTTATTTTGGCACTCCATTTTTATCAAAATAAAAGTGGAGTGCCATATTCATGACATATTTATTGATGGAAAACTTTGTGTTAGTAATTGCTTAATTTGCATCTTCATGGACAGGAAGCGATTTTAATTTCACTTCAATATTTCCAAGAGCCAATCAACAGAGCAGTGCAGAGAAGTTAGTCCACGATTAGAATCAAGATCTTAAGGAATTTATCCTGCTTCTTCAGATTCTTACCTTTTGCTGCAAACAGTGTTAGGATTAGCAAGTTTTGTGACAGAAGATTAGCCTCTTATTGCTCATCAATTTTCTGTTTCCAGCTGGTTCATCTGTGAGCTATGTGTTTTAGTGTACAACTAGTCGGGTTTAACCTGCAATTGGGAATCACTTGCAACCCTTTTCATATTGGAAAATAAACATAGTCAAATTTTTGTTTATCCTTGTTTATATCGATCAATCATGTATTTCCATCTTCAGTTGAAACGTGAAAGACGCATTTCCCTATAGTGACAGTATTGATTTTAACATTCTAATTAGCGAGCTAGAAACTTGAAGGACACTATTCCTAGATTGAAATAAAGTTTGCTGCCCTTTTAGCTCTCAACTGTAGCACATGAGGCTATTCCCTGGATCCACAAGGACATTCCCCTCGTGTACAGTGTAGGAGTACGCCGGACTTCCACCTCCATATTCAACTTTAGTTGGTTCATCAAAGGGAGAAAGGTCCCTTGTAGCTCTCAACTGCAGCTGCTTGCACTACTCAACCAATTATTGTAGAAGGAGACTTTAAGCTACTCTTGGATGCGCTCAATGGTCGTTCTCAGATTCCTTGGCGCCTTAAAGTGTTGGTTCGAGATATCCAAGCTTTGTCATCCCACTTTCAGTCTAGTTTCTTTAAGCATGTTTGGAGAGAAACAAACTTTCTAGCTGATAGTCTACCTAAATTAAGACACTCTTGTAATAGTCCTCAACTATGGATTTCTTCTCTTCCTCTTTCCTCGGCTAATGCCTTCCAGATTGATCTTTATGGGGGCAGTTGTGCGCGAGGGTTCTCTTTGTAAATTGTTTATTATCCATTAAAAAAAGGGGAAGAAATGTCCCAATAAGAAACATTCCCCTCAATCTCGACCTCTTGCTACAAACTATACACCTTTTGATGGGGATGACTATCATCAACAAAAGTCATCCTTGTGAATTGGGCATTTGTTGCTTTCAACATGTTGTGTCGAGATCCAAGCTTGAACTTGACGAGGAGGCCGACACTGTGGTGGATTAAGTCGAGTTTTGTTTAAATGCATAGATTGCAGACATTGTTGCAGCTTCTGATGATGGTGGTGTTGCTTCAGACAATGGCGACAATGCAAAGGCACATAGAGATGGTGGTGATCCATAATGCGCTGCGAGGACAGATCATGTTCATATTGTACTTTTATTGTTAGGTTTTAATGAAATGACGTCTTTTTATAAAAAAAATAAAAAAAAAAACTGTTTACATCCAAGAGGCTAAATACAACCTACAAAAATTTAATCACTTGGTTTTTTTTTTTGATACGAAAGTAAATCAAATACAATATATTACAGACAGTTGGCTCTCAGACAACCAGTTCCTAAATTATCAAATTGAATACATCGGGTGACTCTTCTCGGAAGGTTGTTTTCCCATACTATTTCTTCTGTGGTTTGGTGGTCTGTGCTTGCAATTGCACCTGCCGCAAAGTTTGCTTCTCTATAAATGTGTTTAAAGAAGATGGTGTTGAAACCTTGTGCAATTTTCTTGATGTCTTGGACAATTTGCTGAATCCTCCAAGGTGGACTGATCTTCTCATTAACTGCATCAATGACCATTTTTGAATCTCCTTCTACTTGGATGTCAGTATAACCTTTTGCTTTAGTGTTGATTAGGCTGTCTTGTAAGGTAGTAGCTTCTGCTATTGGAACTGAAGTGATGCCCAGGTTTCTTGAACTTGCAAAAAACTGAGTTCCTTTCTGAATCTCTAAAAATTACTCATGAAGCAGCAGAGGTGTTTGAAACAGAACCGTCAAAGTTGATCTTCAAAGTTCTATCAGGAGGGGGAAGCCATCTAATAGCTTCAATATGGTTTTGAGAGGTCCTTCCATGATAAACATGGTTATGAAGACTAGATTTTTTCAATGGCAGCAGCAGCAGAAACTGCTTGTGGTCTTGCATTGATATTTCTAAAGGACAAGTCATTTCTTGCCTTCAATATTTGCCAACAAAGAATAATATATTTAACAAAGAGATATGTTTCAATATTTTTTCCTAAAGAGAGTTTATTTAGATTTTCAATATAGTTATAAGAAAAAAAGATAATGGTGTAAATTGGATTTTCTCCAAACTTCTATAGCAAAAGGGCAGTTACCAAAAAGGTGTTATGCAGTTTTATTATCAGAATTGCAAAGTGTCATATTCCGACTCTTAAATTCTTACCTTATTTACTAGCTTGGTATTAATAAGAGTTTTACCGTCTTCGTCAATGAGTTTATAGTTTAAATGGTCCCTAGAGGGGTTTTGGGGGACGATTATTTCGAAGGAATTATTCGTAGGAGAAAAATATGACGACGGTAAAAATAGTAAATTTTAGCTAGTAAAAATATAATTTTTAATAGGGTATTATTTTTTGAGGTGTTTTATTTGTTGGTTTGGGTTTTAAGGGGGTGGACCGGATCAGTGGAGTCAAAAACCCACTCTCTCTCTCTCTCTCTTTCTCTTCTCTCCTTTTCCCCGACTCTCTCTCTCTGCCGGAACTTTCCATTGTCCGCCTGTCTCAGACCGCCGCACAGGTCTCGATCGGTCGGCCGTTGACCTAGCGTTCTTTCTAGACCGGAGGGAGCCGCCCTAGCGCCGCCGTGAGGGAGTTATCTCGCCCGAAAGGTCCGACTGCCGCGGTGGTTCTCTCGTCGGAGCTCTCTCCTCCGGCCGCCATAACCGAAGCTGCTTGGTTTGTTTGGAAGCCCTCCTCCCGTGCTTCAATCCCTTAAAAGGATTCACCCCCTCTTGGCCTAGGTAAAGAAATTCAAGTGTTTGAATTTCTAGGGTTCTTTGATGTTTTTTTGGTTCGATTGACCTAACTAAACTTGAAAATGGATTTAGTGCTAGTAGAGTGGGTTAAGAGGAAGTTGCTGTTAAATTTTAGTAAGCATTAGAGGTCGCCAGAGTTGACCGCCGCTGTTAGAGGGATTTCAATGGTTTTAAATGTGTGTTATTAAGGGGAGTTTAATGACGTGAATTTTGAAATTTTTGGAGGAATTTTGGATAGGTTTGAGATTTTTCAAAGTTTGGTATTTTTACGGTTAATTTGTAGGGGGTTATTTTAAGAATGCCGATTATGGTGTTGAAGTTTGGATCATATCGAAGTTAGGCAATGATGAGCGTGGTTACGGCTCATGTTTAATTTTGCCTATTTTTACATAAATATTGGAATTTGGATGAGAATTTAATTTTATATTTGGAACAGGACGTGAGGAGGCTCGAGCAGAAGAGACATCAGATCGACATCATGCTTAGGCCTATTTAGTGAGTGGGCTTTTGTTTTAAATAATATGCATGCGAATGGTTTATTGTTAATAAATTTCTTTTAGTTGGAGCATGAGACGTCATTTTAATTTGACAATTTTATTTATTGTTGGAGAATAACCGAAAGTGAAAGTTTCGGTGAATATATATTGATATATGGATATTTATGAGGATAGTATGTATATAAATGCTAGCTAGTCATACGTGTTTTTCCGTCATAATGAGGTAAAATTTCATTATGACGCGACGTGAGCGCTAGACGCAATCGTTGTAGCTCTATATAAATATAAGAATTTATATAGAGAATATGCACGTATATATATATACACCGTCTTTTCTGCATAATGAGGTAAAATTCCATTATGGCGCAACGTGAGCGTTAGACGCAAGCGTCGTAGCCTTGTACGAATTTCTATTTTTCATATTTTCTTTTCTTAGAATTTGTACAAGGAATATGACGGGTGTAAATACATACATTTATGAATACATAGTTTGGCTTGAGAGGCCTGATATTTATGAGATAAGTTTTATCGCTCGAGGAATGCATTCGATTTCTTTGGAAATTAAATTGGGAAAACATAAATATTTTTATTTATTGGTTCATTTTATTAAATTTATTTTTGTCCACTCACTCTAACATTTGCGAATGTTTTCCCCTGGGCCCTTCGTTTTAAAAATGCCCAGTCTGCAGAGTACGGGTTGGCACTAGTAGGAGGCGAGGCATAGTTATCTATTTCTCCGCCACTTTTCACCAGTAGGTTACTTGTTTAACCTACCAGTGTATTTTTTTGCTTCCTCTAGTTTTTAGTAGCGCTGATTACCCTTGGGGTATTGTATGAGAATTCGGTTGTGTGCTAAGACTTATGGTGTGTTTTCGAATATCCGAAAGTTGAAATTTATTATTAGTTGGATATTTATGTGATGAATTGGAGGATGGTTTTATTGTTATTTTTGTGGTGGTTGTATTTGTGGGGAGCGGGTGGCTCTAGGAGTTAAAGATGGTTGTTTCATTATAGGAGTGTGTGTTTTGAATTTTTCAGGTTAGGGTTGTCCATTTTCAATGGAAGTTATGCAAAATTTTTCGGTAAATTTTCCTTGGAGGCGGACATCGCAGGACTTACCACGGGTTTCAGGGTGAAATTCGGGGTGGGTCATGATACAAAGATTGCAAGTGTTGTCATTCAAATAGCCAAATCTAGTTTACCTGTCTTTCGTTTTAAGTCTGCCTCTCATAAGCCAACAAAATTTTTTCACTTTGGGTGGGATATTTAGTTTCCACATCTTGTTCATAAGCCTAGCTTGGGGGTGTTTTTCAGTATCACTGCATTGCATCCAAGTAGCAATTTTTATGGACAACTTACCATTAGCTGCAGGACCCCAGACAAATTGGTCTTCCTGATTCCCTGAAGGGATAGGAATTCCAATAATCTGTTTAACTATTTCCCAGTCTAAAACTCTGAGGAGTTTAACTTTATCCCACTTGTGACCTGTAATAAAATCCTTGACAATAGCCTCCCAATTGATATTATTTCTTTGGTTAATGGGAATGAGATTAGCAAGAGGGAATGATAATATCCAATTGAAAGTCTAAAACTTAATGCTTTCCCCATTTCCAATTGTCCATCTCATACCTTGATTTACCAGCTCTCTACTATCTAGAATGCATTTCCAGGCATAAGAGGCTTTAGCTTTCTTGGTAGATTGAAAAAAAAAAGATTTTTTTCGCATGTACTTTCTTTTAATAATCTGTACCCACTAATTATTAGGCTCCGTAATTATTTTCCAAGCTAGTTTAGCAATTGCAACATTATTATAGAAGGCAGTTGGTCTCACACCAAGTCCCCCAACTTTTTTTGGGGTGCAAACTTTATCCCAAGCAACTAGGGGAGTTTTAGCATTTGAACCCCAAAGAAAGTTTCTAGCTTCTTTATCTATAGATTTTGAGATCTTCTTATTGCATTTGAAAACTGAAAGAACATGGTTTGACATTCCAGGAAGGTTTGTCTTAATGAGAGTTAGTCTACCAGCTCTCGATAAAGTGATTTTTTTCCAGCCCGCGAGCTTACCATTTATTTTGGATAGGAGTTCTCTAGAGTTAACTGGGTCTTTCCAGAAAACTATATTATGATTTCCTAAATACTTCCCTATAATTTTTTTTCTGCTGGATACCAAGTATACTTGAGATATTGGTTCTAACAGAGTTGTTAGTATTATTAGAAAAGAAAAGGGAGGACTTATGAAAATTGATTTTTTGACCTGACAGTTTAGCAAAAAGATCTAGGCTATGTAGAATGTTTTTAGCAGCTTTGTTAGCAGCTTTAGCAAAGATCATTCATCCGCAAACACTAGGTTTGAGATTCTAAACCCATAGGGGGAGGAAAGAAGACCAACATTTGTTTTCGAGTTTTTGGTCAGAGAATTTAGATTCCTAAAAAAAGGTTCCACGCAAAGTATAAAGATATAAAGAGACAGAGGATCTTCTTGTCTTATTCCTCTACTTGGTTTAAACCAGCCTTTTAGTTTTCCATTTATTAGAATAGAAAAAGAAGTTGTAGTTATGCAATTCATAACTTTACTAATCCAGCTTTCATGGAAGCCAAATTTATGCAGGCCTTTTTCAATGTACTTCCAATCAAGGAAGTCGTAAGCTTTTTCTAAATGAAACTTAACAGAAATAGAGCCAGTTCTTCCTTTCCTGTTTTGGAAATCAGAGAAGAGTTCATGTGTTATGAGTATGTTATCCTGAATAACTCTTCCTGGGGCAAAAACCCCTTGGTTATCTGAGATGCATTTACCTAGCAGAGGTTTTAATCTTTTAATTAAGATCTTAGTGATAATTTTGTAAATAACATTACACAGACTTATCGGTCTAAAATGGGACACCTCTACAAGTTTTTCAACTTTAGGTATAAGGGTAATGTTTGTATGATTAATATAGCTCAAATCTAACTCATCATGAAATAAACTTTTGATAACAGGTATGATGATATTTTTTACCTCATTTCAATGCTTTTGGTAGAAAATTGCATGAAACTCATTTGGACCGGGGGCTTTAAGGGCTCCAATAGAATAAATTGCTTCATAAATCTCCTCTTCTCTTACCTGTTCTAATAAAGAAAGGTATCATTATCTGATATTATAAGAGAAACATTATTCAAAAAATTGTTAACTTCCCTGTCCAAAAGGGTGTCTCCACCACTAAATCTTTTCTTAAAATCTTGTATAAATATTGGTGTAAATAAGCTTGGATCATCAATCTAGAAACCATTACTATCCTTGATACTAGATATAAAATTGGGTTTCCTTCATATATTTACTTTTGTTTAAAAGAATATGGCATTTTTATCTCCAAGGGCAAGCCAATTTGCCTTAGCTTTTTGTGCCCAAAAAAGTTCCTCATCTTTGAACAATTGAGAAAGTTCTTCTCTTGCCAGAACATCCTGAGAATTAAGATAATCAAAAAAAGGGTTAGTCATAAGTTGTTTCTGAATGTCCTCAAGTTTCTCTTGTAGATTTTTCTTCCTTTGAAACAAATCACCAAAAACATTTTTATTCCAATTTTTTATGATGCCTATAAATTGGCTTTTAATAGCCAGATAATTCTTAAGAGGGTCCTGATTCACCCGTTTATTTCAGGTATTCTCAACTAGCTGCTTAAAGCCTTTATGTGATAACCATATGGCTTCAAACCTGAAAGGTTTTTGCCGTAAGTTCTTTTTGTGAGAAAGAGTTAGGCAAATTGGGCCATGATCAGAAGTAATGATAGGCAAAATTTCTAACTCAAGCAAAGGAAACATATTCAAGCAGCTTGCATTAACACAAGCCATGTCCAATCTTTCAAAGATTAAGTCGTCATTCTGCTGTTTATTTGTCTAGGTATAAGAAATTCCAGAAGCATTAATTGAAAAAAAATTCATGCATTGTTAAGAAAGGAACAAAAGTTTAGCATATGATTATTGAAATTTTGCATTCCTCTAAGCTTTTCCTTTAGAGAAGTAATACTATTAAAATCACCTATCAACACCCAGGGTTCATTATTTGGAGGTCTTAATTTTATCAAATCTTCCCAAAGAGCAGCTTATTTATGTTTTTGGGGATAAGCATAGACAAAAGTTGAGAACCAGGAAAACTTTGTATTCATATAAGTTAAAGAGCAATGTATAAAATGTTCATGAGACATTATTATATTTAACGTTACCATTCTAGATTTCCATAAAAGGAGTAAACCTCCAACTTGTCCTTGTGAGGGGACTACAGAAGCTTGATCAAACGAATAATTACTATTTGTATTATTGAAAACATTAACCGATGCTCTTGTATCTAAGATACAAAAAACATCAGGATCCTTGCTAGCAACATAAAAATGGGCTGTGCTTGGAAACCATCCCAAACACTTCCTCTACTGTTCCAAGATAAGAGTCTGGGATGCCACTCCCAGTTTTGGCTTCTCCAGCCACAATATTGTTATCAAACACTATGGTTCTTTCTTTAGACAAACTATTTATAGAACTATCAAGAGAATATCTAAAGTACTTGTAGACCTTTTCACCAAACCTAGTATTTGTCGCAACAGTAGTATTGGTGACAATAATAACCTCACTTAAGGGAATAGTTAACACCTCTTCAGGGCATATAAGAGTACAACAAAGTCTTTTATCATAAGAATAGAGAGTAGAGATGGAACATACCTGGTCAACAGTACATACCCAATTCACACTACGATTAGGAGGAGAGGTATAACATTGACAATCAGAGTGTTCATACTTGACATTGATTGGGTAATCTAAGTACCCACAATGGGAACTAACGCCCATGATCTTGGAGTGAGCCTGGAGCAGATACAGACGACCGGCAACCCCATGCCCGAACCCGCCTCTTGCTGACAAATCTTCTGGATTCGGTGTAATCGCCGCGAGTCTTTCATCACATGCACAACCAAAGAGCCATCTTTTGAGAAGCACGGAACATAGATACCATCTTTGGATGTTATCGGTGATCAATCGATTCCACTTTGGTCTAAAACTGGTTGGGTCATTGGATGTTTTGGCCAGGTGGGAAATGGTCCTATTGAGGGTTTTCTTTGGGTTTCTCTCTAAAGGATCGAAACTATCATCAAATTGCTTATTAGGGAAGAGGGGAAGCTCGGTGGCTAGACCTAAGTTTGGCCACGGCGGCCACCACCCGGTGTCTGCGGCAGCTGAAGAGTTCACGCGCGTCGGTGAGCTGTGGCTTGGTTGGTTAAGGTGTTTAACTGACAACTTTGAGGTCATGGGTTCAAACCTCACTGACATATGTAGGGTGTATGAGTTATTAATAAAAAAATTTAAAAAAAAAAAAAAAAAAACTTGGTTGCAAACTATAAAATGTTGCCCTTATTAATTTGATAACGTCACTTATATATATGGTATGATGAAGCTTAGTTTCCCCATTCTCCCAGGGTTAATACCGTCATTGACCCAAGAAAACAAAGCCGTGTTTGGCTACAGCACACTATAAAACCGGAACGCCGAAGAGCCCCAAAATTAAAACCAACGAAACCAAACCCTCGAAGCTGCGATAAACAGAGAGAGAGAGAGAGAGTAAAGCAGCACCCAACATTTTAATTTCTATTTCTTCAAATAATTTTGAAAATAAAAACAAGTTAAGTTTCGTTTAGGGAGTTCTCTCCCGCCAAGATTATGGCTCAGCTGGAGAGCCTGGACCTCATTACCAAGACCAAGTCTCTGATCTCCGCCCTCAACCTCGTCTCCCGTGACCTCCCTCTCCCTCCTGAACTCTTCGACGTCGTTTCGTCCATCTACCACTCCCCCCAGGTGAGTCTTCGCTTCGATTTCTGCGTTTTGGGTTCTGGGTTTTGGTTTCCGAGGTAGGTTTTCGGTTTTGGTACTTGGGTTCTTGTCAATTTTGGATCTTGGGTCGGTTTTGGTTTTGGGTTTTGGTGAGATTTTGGGGGAAAGATTTGTGCTTTTGTGATTTTTTGAGCAGGTTAACAGTTCAATTTTGTGTTTTTGTGAAGTGGTTTGTTGGATTTTGGAGAATGTTGATTTTGAGATGTGTGTTGCAGGATGATGGTGATAGTTGTGGAGGAGGTGATTTGTTGGGGGACCTTGAGGATGCACTTTTGAACCAAAGGCATAAGTGCAGTTCGGGTGCTGGATTGATTGAGTCTGGGGAGAAGCGTTTCCAGGGCCGGCTTCAGCAGAGATTGGCCCAGCTTGAAGGTGTGTAGATTCATTTTACGCAATTTTATGAGAGTTATTTACCTAGTGTGTTGTAATTGTTTGCGCATTATGGGCTATTGATAGGGGTGATAATGTTATTATGTTTCTAAAAGGGTATAGCATGGTTGCTCACTTGTGATTTTTGTATCAGAATTACCTTCGAGCAGAGGAGAGGACCTGCAGACCAAGTGCTTGCTTGAATTCTATGGGCTGAAGGTAAACTTGACTGGTTGCAATTGTTTGTATCAAACACTAATATTGTGGCGGAGTGTTCTTCTTGATCTGAAAATGACTCGTCTTTTTATTTCCTGGAGACCGTTCTTTTCTACAATGAATGTGAAAGTTGGTTGTGAAAAAGTAGAATAAGTTATTCATTATTTTCCAAGCACGATCTTTATCATTATCTTAACTTATACAGCACAAGGAGTTTTTATTGGGATTCCTATTGAGATTTTTTTGTGTATGTGAAATGTTTTTCCCTTTCTTTCTTTTCTTTCTGGTACTGATGGATGACATGCACGTGTCCTTCTTGCCAATGACTTCTTTTCTATCAGCTCGCCGAATTGCAAAACAAGGTGCGGTCTGATGTGAGTTCAGAATACTTGCTCCAAATGAGCTGCGCGCCTCCTGACAAAACACTGTTTGACTGGGGAAGGATGCGATTGCCCCGTCCACTCTATGGTGTTGGAGATGCTTTTGCCTTGGAGTCTGACGATCAGTTCAGGAAGAAACGAGATGCTGAGGTCATATAACTAATACTGTATTACTCTTTTTATGCATTCATACTTAGAAAGGAACAATGTGATTATTATATTGTAGTAGATCGTCAAGTCATCTACAAAGGGATACAGGTCAATTTTTTTTTTTTGCTCTACAGACCGAAAAGTTGATTGATTCATAGAGTGAATTTGATATTATAGACAAGAACAAATTATAAGGTCCATAAAACATATCACAAACCACTTTTGTCTTTTAAAATGATGATCATATACATAGTGGGCGTTGTCAAAGAGAAATGTTCTGATTTCGTAACATATACTGGTGCAGAGGCTCTTAAGGTTACAAGAGGAGGAGAAGAATAATATTGAGACTAGAAAAAGAAAATTTTTCGCAGAAGTGCTTAATGGTGTTCGTGAATACCAATTGCAAGTTCAGGCATCTATGGCTCGTCGAAAACGAAGGAATGATTTTGTCCAGGTATGCCTTTTCTCCTTTGCGATTTTTCTTTCTCGGATGTTTACATAAATGATGGGATATTAAAAAATTCTGAAACCTAATGAAGCATATTGGTAGGAAAATGACTCCACGATGATTGCATGTTGTTGTCCAAACAGGTGTGTTGCATGAAATAGCGAAAAAGTTAATTAGAAGTGTGTGTACGTATTTTGGAAAGAATCTAGGATCCATCCCCATGTCAGATGCCCACAATCCTACTCACTGGTTAGACTGAATTTCGTAATGACCAAAGTTTAACATTAAACATGATGGCTGATATTTAGAAAAGAGAATAATGCTATCATCTCTGAACTTCATTACATTTTGAAAAACTGTAATCTTCTGCATTAGAAAAATTCAAATCCAGTTGATAGGAGATATCATTATCAATGGTAAGAGATGAGCTGTCAACTGGACATAGGTTAGAATGAAAGTAAAGTTTAGATTTTTTTTTGAGGGTGTAAAGTTTAGATTATTGTTATTACATCTTCTGGTGAAAGAATCCCTCATATGTATCCTTTTTTTTATTTAATTTTTTTATAGGGGTGGCATGCAAAGCAAAAACAACGTGCTACGCGAGCTGAGAAATTGAGGTTCCAAGCCTTGAAGTCAGATGACCAGGAAGCATACATGAGAATGGTAAAGGAGAGCAAGAATGAGAGATTGACATTACTCCTTGAAGAAACAAATAAACTCCTTGTCAATTTGGGAGCTGCGGTCCAACGTCAGAAAGATGCTAAACAGACAGAGGGCATTGAAGCCTTAAAAGACTCAGAAGGTGAGTTGACTGAGGTGGACGAGGATTTGGACATCACTGAGTCTGATCGCAATGATGATAGTAGTGACTTGCTTAAAGGTCAGCGGCAGTATAACTCAGCCATCCATTCTATCCAGGAACAGGTAAGAGAGCAATATTTTCTGCTTTTGTTTTTTCCTACAAATGCCCACTGTTTTCCGGTTGAACATATGATATATATATATATATATAAATACACACACACAGAGTTCCTATCCAGAGCAAAGCTTCGCTCTGAAATTAAAGTGTGAAGGTTCTTTTTTGGCTCACTTTTTGGTCACGTATCCACATCTCCGCCGTTTTAGAACCTAATGTATAGATCGCTTCCGCCAAGTTTCATCCAATTTGATAATCATTAAGGTACCGAATTGTGTGAAATGCATCCAGTATATGTATATGTATATATTTGTATATTGATTACTTTTTTGGATTATATTGCACCTTGATACCTTGAAATGCCGCTTTACATAGATTTAGACCACAATCTTTCATCAAACTGATGACAGAGAGTGCTCATGTTAATCAAATGAGCACAATGCATAATGTTAACTGTGCAGTGTGTCTATTTTTCCTTATACTTTTTTTTATAAAGTTGCTCTTTTTTGAATTTTGTTTTCCTGGTTTTGCCTTTGTGGTCTCAAGTTTGCCAGTCTGGACATGAATAGATTTTCTGCCTGACTAAATTCTTTTAGGTATATGAGCATATGCTTACGACCTAAATCGGTATAAATAGCCAAGAAAAATCTGGCTGGAGCATTTTGGTGGTGGTCATGTTGCCCAATTTTACATGTGATCTTTATTTCACAAAATTCTACATTTTATGTAGAAGTTTTAGAGCGAATCAGTTATAGTGTTAAAATTTCTTGGTGCTTTGGAATAGAGATCTTACTAATTATTGAATCTCAACAGGTAACTGAGCAACCTTCTATGCTTGAAGGTGGAGAGTTAAGGCCCTACCAGTTAGAGGGTCTTCAATGGATGCTCTCCTTGTTCAATAACAATCTGAACGGTATATTGGCTGATGAGATGGGATTGGGTAAAACCATACAAACCATTTCATTGATTGCGTATCTCATTGAAAACAAGGGTGTCACTGGGCCCCACTTGATAGTGGCTCCAAAGGCTGTATTACCAAATTGGGTTACTGAATTTGCAACATGGGCTCCCAGGTACATGTCAAGCATCTTTATTTTCAAGTCCTGAATAAAACTATTTGTTATATGTGTATAAGCAATCAATGTGGACAGTTTATCTGTAAAGTTCTTGCATTTATGTATTATTGTCTTCACCAGTATTAAGGCAGTTCTTTATGACGGGCGCCAAGAGGAAAGAAAGGCAATGAAGGAAGAATTATCAGGGGAAGGAAAATTTAATGTGTTGATCACACATTATGACCTGATCATGAGGGATAAACAATTTTTGAAGAAGATTAGCTGGGCTTACCTGATCGTTGATGAAGGGCATCGTTTGAAGAATTCTGAGTGTGCTCTCGCTATCACGCTTGCAGGGTATGTTGCTACTGAAAATAGAGGCCCGATTTTATCTTGTCAAAGTTCAGTTTTTACTGAATATCTAGAATCTATTTATGTGGTTCTTGTTAAACAAGGACTCCTTGTATTGAATGTAGAGTTCATGTTTGCATTGATATTAACTGCAAGTTATCATTGCCTTTTCTTATTGGAACATATCATGATATAAATTATTTTATGTTGCAAAAACTGTTATGATCAGTTATCTTGGTGTGTTAAAAAAATTTAGGGTTTAGGGTATGTTGAATACATATATTCAATAGTATTTTTTAAAACACTTCTTTAATTGGATGTTTAATTGTGTACATGTATGCAGCTATGACATGAGACGTAGACTTCTATTGACTGGCACACCAATACAGAATAGCTTGCAGGAGTTATGGTCCCTACTAAATTTTCTTCTCCCACACATTTTCAATTCAGTTCAGAATTTTGAGGAATGGTTTAATGCACCTTTTGCGGATCGGGGTGATATGGCTCTTACTGAGGAAGAACAGCTATTGATCATCCGACGTCTACATCATGTTGGTATTAGTCCTAGTTTATGTGAATCTTATCTGTTCTAGACTTTCGTTCTGATCAAAAGTTTTCTTCATGTTTTAGGTTATAAGGCCATTCATATTAAGGAGGAAAAAAGATGAGGTTGAAAAATTCCTTCCTGGAAAATCCCAAGTTATACTGAAATGTGACATGTCATCATGGCAGAAAGTATATTATCGACAAGTTACAGATGTGGGCAGGGTCGGGCTAGATACTGGTTTGTATCAATCTTGCCATAATCTTATAAATTGTTTGATATACAAAATTGAAGTTGAAAATACAAAGGCTTTCAGAGTTTACTTAAAATTTACTGATAAAATTTGATTTTAGGTTCGGGGAAATCAAAGAGCTTGCAGAACCTAACCATGCAACTCAGAAAGTGTTGCAACCACCCGTACCTTTTTGTCGTGGGAGATTATAACATCTGGCGTCAGGAGGAGATCGTAAGAGCATCAGGAAAATTTGAACTACTTGATCGTCTTCTCCCAAAGCTCCAAAAAGCAGGGCACAGAGTCTTGCTTTTTTCACAAATGACTCGCCTGATGGACATTCTTGAAGTTTATCTGCAGCTTCACCATTTCCAGTATCTTCGATTGGATGGTTCAACAAAAACTGAGGAAAGAGGAACTTTGCTAAAGAGATTCAATGCCCCAGACTCTCCTTACTTCATGTTTCTCTTGAGCACTCGTGCTGGAGGTCTTGGTTTGAACTTGCAATCCGCAGATACAGTTATAATTTTTGATAGTGATTGGAATCCTCAGATGGACCAACAGGCAGAGGATCGAGCCCATCGTATAGGTCAAAAGAAAGAAGTGAGGGTATTTGTGTTGGTTAGTGTTGGATCCATTGAAGAAGTAATTTTGGAGCGTGCTAAACAGAAGATGGGCATAGATGCCAAGGTCATCCAAGCTGGACTGTTTAATACAACTTCCACAGGTTTGTACTTGAACTCCATGCAAAATGTTGTTTACGGTGCCATTCCTTCAAGTAGGAAAGAAATAGATGTTTATTCATTGCTTCAGGGCAACAGCATTGACTCATTGATGTTAAACCTGGGAGAATGGTCTACTATATGTACATTTTTGCTTAAATCATAAATGTAGTTGCTAATACATTGCCCCACTGAGCCAAATTATGTAAACAATAGATAATAGAAGCAAATTAGAAGGGTGCTACATAAAGGTCAAAGCATTTATTTTTTCACCCACAGTAAAATATCACTGTGTTGCATCGTAGGTTCAATGGAAGGGATGCCTTCCATGTTAGGATAAATATGTTAACTTTTCTCATGACAGGGCTGTATCCTATCTAAAGACATGTTTCTTGTTGCAGCCCAGGACAGAAGAGATATGTTGGAGGAAATCATGCGTAAGGGTACAAGTTCACTTGGGGCTGACGTGCCAAGCGAGAGAGAAATCAACCGCCTTGCTGCCAGATCGGATGATGAGTTCCGGATGTTTGAGAAAATGGATGCAGAGAGAAGGCAAAAGGAGAATTATAGATCTCGCCTTATGGAAGAGCATGAGGTTCCCGAGTGGGCATATTCAGCACCTGATAAGGTTACAGCTTCCAAAGGATTTGATTATAGCAATGTCTTGGGAAAACGACCGAGGAAGGAGGTACGTTCTTATGCTGATGGCCTTAGTGATTTACAGTTTATGAAAGCTGTAGAAAGCGGGGAAGATGTATCAATGTTTTCTGGCAAAGGAAAGAGAAGAAATCCTTTTCCATCTAAGAGCAGTGTTGTACCGTTGAATGAAAATGTGCCGGTGGTCAGTGTAAGTGAAGATACATATGATTTGAGCCCACCTTCAAAGAAACACAAGTCTGAAGGGCCAAATATAGTGAAACACGAAAATCATGCAGGAGTTTTCCAGATAACTAGAAAGAAGAGATCAAATTCATCCTCCGACAGTAAAGGCCGAAGTTCCAATGGAAGATAAATTGGACGAGATTGATTAAATTGACGCGTCAAATCGCTGTAGCTGCTGACATTGTACATGGGTTTAGAGCAGTGAAAACAACTTTCAGCTAACATTTCATGACCTTGAAAACAAGTGTCCTGCCTAGTGCCGACATAACCTCTGCATTATGGTTCTTTGGATTCTCACTGGGCTGATCTGGGGCTAATCAGCCGACATGAATTTATTCAAAACTATCAAAAGGACTCTTTCTCATTTATGGTAGGGTATCGATTCATAGGAAATACATTTTTCTGGTCTTAACAAGAAATATTTGTACGAATAGAAAATTGTATTTTGTTGTATCGATTTGGTCTTGCAGTAGCTGTAGAAAGTCGACCACATCAGACTAGCAGTGTGGTGAACATTACTTGAAGCTTTGCCATGACCTTAGAATCTGAATTATTAACTTATTAGAATAATCTGTAGTCTTTACTACCGAGTTCAAAGCAGTTTTTCATACGGCTTGTTTTTAAGTTACAAGAGAGTAGACTGAGATCGTCAAATCGAACTTGCGGTAAATTCGAGTACATGCAAGTTGCATTTGCAAGTGTAAAACTCCATGACCTCTTTGAACCTTGCTCTGTCAGTTCTAGCACTTAATGATCCAAAGTAGCCATTCAGTTCAGAGTTATCAAGTCAGGATTCAAAAGGGACCAGCATAGTTGAATCCATAACTCACCACTCAGAGATGAAGAATAACCTCCAATACCAACTTCAGATTTCATCTAGTACATCTATTACAAGAATAGCAAATGAGTTCTTTTTTTTTTTTTTGGTCCATAGAATAGCAAATGAGTTCACATAACTCCTAAACCAAACAAAACAAAACAAACATACAACCCTGCTTCTACTTAACACATGTGACCGCATTCATACTGCTCTACAAAGTAGCCGAGCGATTTAGGGGATTAGTTCATAAAAGCTGCAACTATACCTTCCAGTCATAGACGTTCATGAGGGTACTAATGCTCCGGAACCTAATTGGAAAAAGGAAAATACTAGAAAAACACCTAGGACATAGACCACCCCTATTCATCTTGGTCAACTTCAAGATTCTTCAGCTTTGATTCTAACGCGTCCTCATTACCTTCATCATCTCCAGATTCTTCGTCATCTTCAGCATCATCCTCTCCTTCAGGGTCATTCTCATCCAAAGAGCCAAGCATGTGAGGAGATTTCTTGAATAAAGCCTTCACCTCATCTATGCCATCATCAGATATGAAATTTCCATTGATATTCAACAACTTAAAATCAAGTTTCTGAACCACAGCCTGCGCCAACACTCGAGCTCCAGCTCTTCTTATTGAGTTGCTGTTCAAGTCAACTTCTTTCAACTGGGAAAGACCCTCTAACACCTTGCTGATCTGAATAGTACCTTCATCCTTGAGTTCATTCTCACCCAAATTCAGCTGAGTGAGAAATGTCTTTACTCCTATACATGCTGCCAGAGCAGGAGCAGCTTTAGCTGTAATGTCATTGCCAGCTATGTCCAAGACTTCAAGAGAAGGAGCTGATTCCTTCAGAACATTGGCTAGTGCAACTACACCCTCATCTTCAAGGTTCAGGTAACTGAGGTAAATCTCTTTCAAATGTTCATGCTTGGAAATAGCTCTACTCAATGCAATTCCACCTTCTACGCCAAACATGTTGTCCCGCAAGTCCAGCTTCTTTAAGTGGGTACAAGTCCCCAGTGCCTCGCATAAGGCAACTCCTCCCTCAGAGCCTACCCTCGTGGAGGAACAACGGAAATCCTCCAGAAGGGAAGAATGCTTCACAATCTTAGAAATAGCAAATGCCCCCTCATTTCCTGTCATGTTATTATGAAAATGAAGGATTTTAAGCTTATCCGTAGAAGGAATCAACTCATGAACTGCTTGAGCAGCTTCTTCTGAAATGCCATCATTCATCAAATACAGTTCCTCCAAGCAACTTTGTGATTTCAGGAGTGCTCCAAACGCCCTAACACCTTTCTCACCCAAGGCATTGTTTGAGAGATCCAGAAATCTCAATTCACTACCTTCCAAGGCAGCTGCAAATATATTGATGACTTCAAGAGCTTCAGCCTCAGGTCTACCTGCTATAAAATCTGATAAGTCAACTTCTTTCAACTGATTCTTGAGGGAAATCAAAATGGGCTCAGCAACACGGGCCGCTCCTAAACCAAAGCTTCTATTGCTGAAGCATATTTTAGTGTAGGCATTCCCCGGTTCCTTCAATGGGCTTAAGAGTTTCTCAGCTTCCTCAGCTTCAATAAAAGCCCGTGTGCCTTTAGATATATCAAACGAAGTTTGTTTAGGTGTAGAGTCAGATACCACTTTGCTCTCCTTGCTACTAGATCCCTTTTTGAGAACTTCCAACAGCATCTTACTACATTCCCGAGCATAACAGTGCACTGCAGAACTTCCATCGCCATCTGGTTCCTTTTCATACTTCTGGTCTGCAGCGACAAAAGCCACATCCTCAATCTGTTTTGCATTTTCCTCAGCCTCCTCCTTATTCAGAGTGCCATACTTTTCAGTCAAAATGGATTTAGTGCTGAGATTGTTTGTCATCCGCTCCACAAGCACTCTCCTCGTATTTTGGCTTGGAGGCCACATTTTGAGTGAAAATGGCCGGCGTTTTGCATCCAGAGATGTGGTGTCCATCACAACAAACCCTACAAATGGAGGCCAATGTGGCAATTTTTTTAAAAAAAACAAAAAAAAATTTGGAACACTAGTTATAACAAGGATACAATCAAATTTCAAAAAGAAATAATAATTATGGTGCATTTTGTAGGCAAATCTTTCAGCCATATTATCAGAAACATTATCATTCATCACAACATGATTCTTAACAACAGAGAAACATATTGCTAACAAGCAGGATGACACTAAATGACCAATTTCAAAATCTACAAAAAACAATTGGAAGTCGAAAAGAAACACAATGTCAAATTTGTTTTTCCTCTTATTGTGAACTAAAAAAAAACTCATCCGCATACAAGACTAGAACTAAAAAAGACCATCTCATTAACTACTATATAGCGAATTCATTGGCATATACCCACTATTTTTATTTTCCTTGAGGTGATATTTCACACTAGCAGTACAGAACAAGTAACTTCCACACATCATCAAAGTTGGACTGTGCTTAAACGCAACTGAAGAACAACCATTTAAAAGTTCCCCTCACTCGGAGTTTGGATAACTTTTCTCCCCAACAATGTTCAGATCCACTGCTGTACTCTACAGCCTCCTCTAAACTGTTACAAATCCATAGTTCCTAATCGGGATTCTAATTTAGTGTTCTTTACACAAGTCTCTCAAATAAACCAACCACAACAAATCCAATGGATCTAAAAATGGGATCTACACAATCATACAATTCATAACCACCACAAGACTTCAAACTTCGAATCAAAATCTCAAAGAAGAGCAGAACCCAAATGCATATAAACCCAGAAAGTAAAACAAGAAAAGTAGAAAACTAGAACGAAAGCAATTAGGGAACGTGAAACGGGGAAACCCTAGAGTTGGAGAAAAGTAGAGAGAGAAAGGAGAAGTGGGTACCTTTGGTTTCGCCGCAAAATGTTAGAGAGAAGAAGGAAGAAGCGCAGAGGAGGAAGGAATAGAATGGTGGAGGGAAAACTCAAAGTGCTGCGTTTAGGTCTATTGGGGCAAGGGAATACACACTTTAGGGCATCTCCAACCGTACGGGGTACGCCCGCCATACGCCCATGTACGACGACTATCTTAATGGATAGTGTATTCAACCCTATGGTTACATTTACCATTTTACCCATATATATATATATATATTTTGAACAGCTTTTTCTTTTTAATTTTTTTATTTAAAGACAAAAACCAGAAAATTTATGTCGACCTCCAAGAGTGGTGAGATATAATTGATTAGTACTCCAATCGATTTGCAGTCAGCTATAGCAGCTACTGGAAACAGGCACCGCTCAATCGTTGCCCAGACTTTGTACCAGAAACACGTCTAACCAGTAGTCAATTTGTATCCCTGAAGAGTTTAGCATACATGTTTACAATTTCTGTCACACTATGTTCATCACTAAAGAGTTTAGTTCAAATGATTGTTTCATTGTCAGCTTTTGAACTAGATTGCTCTATCTAGATTGTATCACTATCTACACATACCATCGAACTTTAGAATGTAACCTGATAAACGATGATCTGCAATGGCAGATACTCAGATAGGGCATGAGTTTTTGTGTTGAAGGAAATGGGAGGCCAGCAAATAGGGGCCAGTGAACAAACTGACAGCTAAACACACCACACATTCATACTACAATAGCATCAGTGAGGAAACCAGAGGCAGAATGCAATCTGAATTTGTTTTTGTCAGCCTCTTGTGGTCAAGAAAATCCAAAGTTTTTAGGACTCTAGAACATTTTGTCATACAACAGACCCAGAACAAGTGAATTAAACAAATATGGGCAACCTGGATTTGATCTTCGTACCATTTCAGAAAGACTTCTACAAGAGGGTTGCAACCGTAAACAGGAACATTTGGCAAATCAAATGTGCAAAACACCTGCTATACTGATGAATTCAATGTTCCAATAGCTAACGGGCCAAATATAAAGCCAACTCACGCTAAAGATAGACATCCACTCATATCACCCTCTCAATCCAAGTGTAGTGTAAAATAGGAGAACAAGTCCGAGCCAATGACTCGGGTTGGGTTTGAAACTTGGGCATAGGTATGAGATAGACATCCACTTGAAACACCCTCTCAATCCATCGAAATGTAAAATAGGAGAACAAACTCATTATTGTCTGAGGGTTTAAAACTAAGGCAGAGGTGTGAGATTGATTTCCCACAACCAGACACAAATGATGATCAGAACTAAGCTTAAAAAAAAAGAAGCATAACCATCAATAGCAGTCGGAAACAAGCAATGTGTCATAAAATGGTGATCAGAAATCTCTCATCCTAGCAAACAGAAACAAGCTAGTGGGAGCTAAGACCATCCAAATCCATAGTACAAATGGATCACTAAAGTGAATAATCAAAACAAGGATCACCCAACAAGCCGACGCCTCAACACTGAAACACACCACACAAATTGCTAATCACAAACAAGCTAATAATCAAAGCCCAGCAAACACCGAACAATTCTCAAAAGTAACATCACATATAATTAAGCATAAATATCCGAAATCACCAAACACTTGGAAATCCATAACAAAGCTCCCTAAAAGCTCCGAATTTAAAACCGAAACGACAATAACATAAACGGAATATAATGAAAGGCAGCAGACTCTAACGGTAAGACTTCTGGAACCTAGCTCGGGCACCACGACCACCAAACTTCTTGGGCTCGCAGCGCCGTGGATCAGCGACGAGGAGAGTACGGTCATACCTGACCAAAATGTCCTTGATCTCCTTCTTGCTCTGCTCGTCCACGAACTTCTGGTAGTAAGCGACCAAGGCCTTGGCGATGCTCTGACGGATGGCGTAGATCTGAGAGGTGTGACCTCCTCCCTTGACGCGGATCCTCATGTCGACGCCGGCGAAGCGGTGACGGCCGAGGAGGAGGATGGGCTCGTAGGCCTTGAAGCGGAGGATCTCCGGCTCCACGAGCTCGATTGGGCAGCCGTTGATCTTGATCAGGCCGCGGCCCTCCTTGCAGTAGGTGACGGCGACGGCGGTCTTCTTGCGGCCGAAGCACTGGACCGACTTGATTGGGGGAGCCGCCATGGTTGTTGCTCTGGGACTTGGCCTCTTAGGGTTTTGGGGCGCCGAGTGTTTGTGTGCACAGCGTGGGTGGCGAGGGAAAGAGAGTGAGGAGAGAAATATAAGAGGGTGAGGGATTAGGGTTTTGACTCACAACTGCGGATCGGGTTACTGTTTTCTTCAGTCGGGCCATAATATTGGCCCAAGTTTTTGGTGTCATTAGTATTTTGGGTTTAATCATTTGTCTCCTTCTTGTATGTCTCATATCAGAATAGGTTCCATGCTACTAAGTACTAGCAAACTTGATGTAGACGGTGTATTCTTTATTTTCTAAATTTAATTTACCATTTGGTCTAGCGGCATAGTCTTCTTTGCAAGTGGAAAATTGTGAGTTTGATTCACAAAGTTGTAATGTTTGAGTTGTTTAATTGAAAAAAAAATTTCAGGAGAAGTTAGAGGGATATGGTTCTGAATCCCAAACACAAGTGTTGTTGGCATTGTTTATAGGAAAGAACATGTATCTTAATATACAACTACAGACATAGCTTGTGACTCACTGTTATACAAATACTGTCCCAAGTTAATCAATTGTTAGACATAATCTTATTGGGCGAGTCAGCGCCGGATCTGCATCTATTACGTTCACGCAGCAATGGCAACAAAATCAAGACTGAAAACTCAATTTTCAGCTTCCAAACTCATTTGTTTTCTGCCTTTTCTCATTTCCTGCACCTCAGTTCAATAATTCACAGTAGCTTTCGTTACCAATGTATGAAAAATAACATTCAAGCCCTAATTCAATCTTAACTTGTAACTCCTAGAGTTCATATATCATAGTTAGAGTACGTGAGCTAAACAGATCTGGTGGCGGCATGAGGACCTCTTGTTTATTGTCTGGGAAAGAATTGTTCTACAGTATGAAGATAGGGATATAACCATAGAATTGGCATGAACGATTGACTTAGCAAACTTTGAATAATCAGTGAAACATTACCAATATATATCAATGATAATTTATTCAAGTGAAAGACATTATACTTCATCCTATAGTTGCATACATGATCAAGCTAGCACATCCTCTCAAGATCTGCAAGCTACACGAGAAAAGAAGCTAATTTGTTGATCATTTTCTTAACATTCGGTGTCTCGGCCTCGCTCAATATATGAAAAGCGTGTACCTCTCCTTCCACTTCAAACAACGTACTCAACTTTTCCTTTAAACCCACTTCCCTTTACCAAATCATAATACCAAACACCTCAATCCCTCAGCTGATCCTTGCTAGAAACACACACAAGCAGCTTAGAGCAACCAAGCTCAGCCAGACTTGGAGCCCCCGGACCCGCCGGGTTCACCATTGGACTGTCGATCCCTCCCGGAGTCGACGGGTTAAAATATCCCCAAACCACGTAAGGCACATAGTTCTTGAACTCTTCACCTTTCGGCTCCGACTCCAATGGCTTGGAACTCATAAAATAAGTGTGCGACAAAAATGCCCCGACGAGTTTCACACTCGAGCTCCCAGCTCCGGCCTTCATTGCTACGTTGTGTACAATGTTACCACCTGCACTGTCACCACCAATGTAAGCCATGGTTCTTTGATAGCAGAGCTCATCACGTCTTCATTTCCGGCATGGGAAGCCACCCATTGAAGAGCATCCCAACAATCTTGGTAACAAGTGGGAATTGCAACTTCCGGGGCGAGTCTGTACTCGACTGAGACGGCGACGACTTGAGCTTTGGAGACCAGGCGGTTGAGGAAGCGGTGGTGATCAGATGAGAAGGCGGATTCAAAGCAAAAGCCACCGCCGTGGAAGTACACCAAAACCGGAAGCTTTTGGTTTTGGACATTCTGGTCTGTTAGGGTTTGAGGGAGGTAAAAGCGAGCAGAGATTTTGGGGTTGTCTGAAATGATAATGTCTTTGGAGGAAACACCGGTGTTGGGGTCACAAGGAGATGGGGGCACGTAAGGAGAGCCCATAAGGCGTTCGACGCTGCCATCTTTGTAGACTCTGATGAAAGGAAGGAGCTCGGAGGCTATTTCTTTGGAGGCGGAAGCCATTGCAGATTGCAGAAGTAGTCAAGTGTAACCTAGACATATCATTAATTTTTAAAATCAAGCCATGTTTATCTTAAGTGAAAAGACAATATGTTAACCCTGACAAGTAATGGCTACTACATACTAAAATGGAATATTTTCTTACCCTAATTTATTAATAATTTAATAATGATGTAGTTATGTTGATACCTGAAAAATCATGCGATCAATTAATATTTTGTCACGCGATAATTTGTTAAGAAATTCATGCAATCGTAGGTTAAATCAAGACTTAGCCGGCCCGCCAAGCAAAAATTCTCATGCATTCATGTGGGCCCAATCCGCATACACGCATCATTGGGGCTTGTAGAAGTGGGTATGGTGTGGATGGTTACAGAGGCACATGACGCTCGTCCACCGATTTAATGTCGTTAAGAAGTTTCGGTCTTGGGCCCACAACTCAAGCCTGACGACTTAAGTCGGCGATGAATCGGTGAAGAACTTGAGAATTTGACTGCTCATCTTTTAAACCCAAAATATCTTTGAATCTAAAGCCCAACACCCTTTTTTCTTTTATAAAAAGGCCAAACTCTATTCTTTTAGGAAAAGCCCAATCCCTTTCTGCATTCCCATTGTTGAACCAGATACCACTTTATCTCTTCCCCGCAGCAGTACGATGACAAACTTTACACACCAGAAAAGTGTCATCCATTCCTAATTTAAGGAAGAAGAAGGTCAGTGACTGGTTCCAAGGCAGCTCTTTCATCCTTGGATGACAAAATCGTGGGATTCAAGTTACTTGGTCCGCCTCGTTCCAGGATTTCCGTCTCTGTAGCCGCCCTCGCAGCGCCTCTGCAGTGAGTCGTCTTTCCCATCTCTCAAGGTCAGCTTCTCTCTGCCAGCTTTTGAGACTAAGATCAATTGCTTGAGAAGAACAATATCCTTTTACAGAATGGATTAGGCATCGCGACCCATCGCAAAACCCACCAATTGAACTCAATAAGAAGAGAGGTCTGGGAACTGCAAAAAAAGGAAGCAACAACCCAGAAAAATCCCCAAACACAAGCTTTCATGCATTTCAAGCCTCCAAGCCAAAATCCTCTCTCCATCCATCCTTCAATCCCCATCCTTGAAACTTATCCTTCCCAGAAATCTAACCGTAAAACTCAGTCCAATTTTCATCACCGCAGTGTGCCTTTATCTCTCATGCCGGCTCACGCTACAAGCTTCTTTCGTCTTTGAATCATGCACAAGATTAACTCAGTAATCCAAATATTTGGGTTAATTTTGGCCTAGTTACCTTTCAATCAAAAAGAACCCTCACAAGTTAATAATCATAGCAAGAGAGACTTTTATTCCATAAACGTAAATTTCTTTCTATCTTTGAGAATCTAAACTTAGTTATAGACTTTTAAATTATGAATTTTTTAAATTATTTTTTCGGATTACAATTATTATATATGCCATATACATGTTCATATTCTCTATCGAATTTTAAAACAAAATAAAAAATAGAAAAATCTCTATCAAATTTCTTTTGGATGAATCACACACATATATATATATATATATATATAAACTTTATTTTAGACGAATTATATATGTAAATCTTTTTTCTTGGACAAATTATATATATATATATATATATATATATATATATATGTATGTATACATGTGATTCATAATTTTGATCAAACAAGTATACTATCAAAAATGTATGTATTTTCACATTGTATTTTGGTGTTTAATCTAATCATGATTGTGATGAAAAAAAAAGAAAAAAAAAAGGTTAGAAATATACTTTATATATATATATATATATATAAGAAAAACAAAATAATCTAGAGCAATTGAATTTGGAAGGATAAAATTGTATTTTTGCTTAAAATGAAATAACAAAACCTTTTTAATTGGTAATGTCTCTAGGTGACATAGTCTACCACTTAGGATTAATGTCATGAATCTTAGACCTTATTAAGACCAAAAATCATTTTTCTTTAAGATTTTACCAAACAAAAAATCTATTCAAAATAGTGATTATTGTTGTAAATATTATAATTATGTGGATGTCCACGTAAATACTTATTACTTATGTCCTTATGATGTAAACATTACTCCTATATAAAGGAGTCTAATGAGAATAAATGATACATTTCTTCCTCCTCTCACATATTGTCTATCTATCATCTGTTTTTTTTTTTGTTAGTTTATAACAATTATAAGTTATTTTAATTCTCAAAACTTAATATCAAACTAGGCCTTAGAATTAAGCGTGCGTTGATAGTAGTAGTCACAATTCATGCTTGGTAGATAGAGTCATATTCATATTTTTATGCATCAATTAAAAATTTACCTCGCCCAGTTTTGCAATTTATCGATCGAGGTTATACTTTGTAAATATGTTCATTTAAACTTTCAATCCAAATGTTTCACAATTTCCTTTTACTAAAGTTAGCTTTCCGTCTAATCCAAATCCAGATAGTATTTTTGAAATTACTTAACAGTCTACCGTAGTATTACTGTATTACAAATTAGCCTAGGTCACAATGATTGACTTCCCCCTAAAGGAATTTGATTATTCTGTTAAGAGTGTTAGACTAGATTGCACTGTTGTGGTAGGCAGGCTGCATTGGCACCGTGAGGATCAGGAACTGTTGACCGTCCATTAATACCAACAACTCAATACTACACCATATATAGTAGGACAAGGACATTACAACCACAAAGCTAGAGGTTTATAGGTATAAACCCTGCAAGGAAGGGAAGCACACTGCAAAGCATAAAACTAATTTAGAATTTAGAGAGAATAGTTTCTACTTGAGGAGAAACTCAGCCACTTTTGTAGTCAGGTCCTGAGCTTTCGGAGTCTCAAACTTCAAAATATGAAATGCATGTTCTTCTCCTAACACTTCAACCAACTCTGCTTCACCTTTCCAACCACTTTTCTTCACTGCCTCGTAGTAATGAACACCTCTATATCTCAGAGTATCCTTCTCAGAAACACTAACAAATAACTTTGAACACCCAAGTCCAGCCAAGCTTGGTGCTTCTGGACCAAACGGATTCATCATTGGATTATCAATCCCACCAGGCGCATTAGGGTACGAGAAGTTCCAAACATTACACCCCAAATCCTTCTCGGGCTCTTTGCAAGGGTCTGATTCCCCGAGTGGCTTGGAACCCCAAAAATAAGGGTGTGTGAGAGAAGTTCCCCTTATTTTGAGACCACCAGGCAAACCTTCTTTCCCAACTCTCATTGCCACATTATGAGCAATGTTGGCACCTGCACTATCACCACCAAGAAAAAACCTGTCCGGGTTGCCATGATTTGTCAACCAAGGCTCTTCACTGATACCATTTTCAATGAAGTGTGAGGCAACCCATTGGAGGGCAGCCCAACAATCTTCATAGCCAGCAGGAAGAGGGTGCTCAGGAGCCATCCTGTACTCAACTGAAACAGCAACAACTTTGGCTTGGGAAACCAAGCTGTCAAGATACCTGTGGTGATCGAATGAGAATGCGGATTCGATCATAAAAGCTCCTCCATGGAAGTAAACCAAGATGGGGAGTTTCTGGTGTGGTTGATCAGCGTCAAGTTTTGGGAGGAAGACTCTGACCGAGATCAACGGATTTTGCGAAATTGTGATATCTTTTGATGATACCCCTGATACTGGATCATTAAGCATTGGGGGCACATATGGAGTGCCCATGAGTCGTTCAACCGAGCCATCCTTGTAGACTCGGACAAATGGTATTAGCTCTTTATCTACCTCCTTCGCTACCTTCTTGTCTTCCACCTTAAGAAAATCAACCAACTTTTTTATCAAATCCTGGGCTTTCTGAGTCTCAAATTTCAAAATATGAAATGCATGAGCCTCTCCTTCCACGTCCACCAGCTCTGCCTCTCCTTTCCACCCACTTTTCTTCACGGCATCGTAGTATCGAATGCCTCGAAACTTCAGCCCATCATGTTCCGAGACGCTCACAAACAACTTGGAACACCCTAGTCCTGCCAAGCTTGGTGCTTCCGGAGCAAGAGGATTGATTAATGGATTATCAAGCCCTCCAGGTGCTGAAGGGTACCCAAAGTTCCAAAGCATGGCTGCCAAATCCTTCTCAGGCTCTTTACAAGGGTCTTCCTCAATAGGCTTGGAACCCCAGAAATAGGGGTGAGTAAGAGAGAGCCCCAGTATCTTCAAACCACCAGGCAAGCCCTCTTTGCCAACTCTCATTGCCACATTATGAGCAATGTTAGCTCCTGCACTATCACCACCAAGAAAGAAATGCTCCGGGTTGCCGTGATTCGTTAACCAAAGCTCCTCACTGATGCCATTTTCAACGAAGTGAGAAGCCACCCATTGCAGTGCAGCCCAACAGTCTTCGTAGCCTGCAGGAAGAGGGTGTTCAGGAGCCATCCTGTACTCCACAGAAACAGCAACAACTCTAGCTTGGGACACCAAGCCGTCAAGAAACCGGTGGTGATCGAAAGAGAAGGCGGATTCGATACAGAAACCTCCACCATGGCAGTACCAAGATGGGGAGTTTCTGTTGAGGCTGCTCATCATCGAGTTTAGGAAGGAAGATTCTGGCTGAGATCAAAGGGTCTTTAGAAATGGTGACATCTTTGGATGAGACTCCAGATACAGGATCATTGAGCAATGGTGCTTTGTAAGGAGTACCCAGTAGTCTTTCAACTGAGCCATCTGTGTAAACACGGACAAATGGAATCACCTCTCTGTCTATCTCCTTGGCAAGGGAACCCATAGTCTCTCAGTGTTTATGAAACTTCAGAAGGTGATGACTTGCTTTATATAATGTAATCTAATCCTATCCACCTTTCTTCTTAGCACACTTGCCATTTTTGAGCAGCTACAAGTGTTTCAGCTTCGTTCTTAATTGGTGGAGGAAAGTTAGTTCTTCCCCAGATGTCAACTGCCATCTGCAGATGGAAGACGACTAAACTGACACCTAAAACATTTGAACCCCCGGTTACACCAAAGAAAGACAGTTTGATTTGGTGGACTGAAAGTTTGTTATACCCTACAATTGAGAAAAGGACACCAGTAACCTACCTCAATTTTTGTCCTCTACCATATGAAAAATTGCTTTCCAATTTTAAATATGGCAGGCACATCCTAATTTCCTCTCATGTCTGATGTTGGTTGTTAGGGAAAGGAGAAAATAATGTATATTATGCAATTAGTAGGCACAAAGAAAGCCAGCCAATTTAGGAAACCTGAAACCTACCTTCATTCGACATGCCTGGCCTATTTGAATCTGCATATGAAGCTTGTAGCATAAATTAATGAAAAACTTTCAAAGGGAACAATGCCAGCGAACCAAGAATTGAGAGTGCTTTTGACAGAGACGTCTATTTCACATTTTTCAGATTCAAGCTTGAGAAAATAAGCAGTGCTTGATCAGTTCTTTTAATCAGCCGTAACAGTTCATAATAACTATATATCTTAGTGAATGATATTTCACTAAATAGCAAAAACTGGAAATACAGAGTAATGTTCAGGAAGGTCATATTCCAAGCAATGTCGGAATTGTATTAGGGATGAAACATTGTGTTTACAACAAGGACTCAGGGAACCAGAATGGATTATAAGACAAACTACAGTCAAAGAATTAGACACCTCTATAGAATTAAAACAGAAAAAAAAAAAAAAAAAAAAAAAAGTCGAAACTTCCACTGGCTCAACAACAAGAATATCTATTACGGGTTTCTGTACATCGTACTTGGGGGGTTAGAGCTGAAGAATAAAAGACAGCAAACTACAGCCGCAAGTTATGTGGGTCAGGCATAGTGAGTGCTTTAGTGAAGTAAGTTCTGATCTCTTTCAACATATCTTTGATCAGTTCGGAGTGCCTGCAATGTTTCCAGCTTAGAGAATTCAGCAGGTGAAAAGGAAAACAAGACTCATAGATGTTTTTTTGCCACACAAAACATGACTCGATCTACAACTCGGTGATAATTCATAAAAGGTCTTCAACCAATACACCAAGAACAAAGAAGCCTGGCAAAGAAAAAAGTTTATTTGCAGAGCATAAATGTAATTGTTTATTGACTTTATTCCTATGAAGTACCAAGAAAAGAAATGATAACATCACAAAGACCAGCAGCCAGCAGGTTATCCTTTTTCCTTTTACTTTATTATAAAGTACACTCTTAGTTCCAGACACTATAAGCCCCTACATTTTTTTTTCTTAAAGAAAGAAAATCTACAGCAGTTTCCCCAGGACAAATATCTTGTATCAGATAACAGAAGAAAACAAAAAAATGGGTTTGGAGGGAGCACATACCCTGGTCTTGCACTCAATTTTTCGAATTGCTCCAAGACAAACAAAATACATGTTTGCCTTAATGACATTGCATGGAACGCTTCTGAGAGTTCATACATGTTTGAAACATTCTCCAAAGATATGTCCTACATTAAGAAATAGAAAATTAATCCAAGCAGCCAATATTTATATATTTATTTATTTTATTTTTTTGAGAGAGAGAGAGAGAGAGAGAGAGAGAGCTTACTTGTGCTATTGAATACTCACAAAGCCGCTTGAGTCCCTCCAAAAGATACTGATCTGCAGCTCTGAGGAGATCTTGAGCAATATCCAAAGTAATGTCTACTGATCCGGTGTATATAAATCTGAGCCAAGTCGAAAGCCTGAATTATAAAGCTCACCAAGCAGCTTTTCTGATAGAAGCAAACAAGATATTCACACTTTACCTCATCATCAACTCAAAAACGTCCCATCTAATATTTGGTATCTCAATGTCCCTTGCATCTTTCTCCTGTACGTACAAATTATGAATCATCAGCCATCAATATATATTTGTCGATAAATCATGATTCAGGATGAAATAAGGAGAAACAAGAAACCCCCACACACTCACCCGGTAACCACCATCAAACATTGCGCGAAATGCATCTGAAGAAGCTAGCAGGCAAATTCTGTGCGCATAAAACAGTCTACCTGCAAATGGTCAGTGAAACAATCAAACTTCTGCTCATAAATACAATCAAACTAAATCACTGAATGGTTATCTATATAGATATAAAACAAGTAGAAAGAACTAAATGAAAAAAGTTTAGACCTTCAACTAAAAACGTAACATCGGACAGCGTAGGGTTGTTTACATACTGCTCCCCTAAATAGACCTGCATGAAGTTGTATTTATCATTAGAGAACACCCATGTTATACATGAACTAAATGCCTAAGATGACGGCACCTTCAAAAACTGGCAAGCAATCACAGAATAGGCATGTAGAATTTGATTTCTTTTATCAAACTGAATATGATTTTTGCAAAAAATACGTACGATTGGCCACGGATGTAAAATATAGGATTGGGATTGGATCGTTTATATTTTAATAATCATCATACTAGACTGATAAGAGAAGGTCATGGTTAAGTAAAATAAGGACATATTTTAAAATAACACTTTAAATTCATCAAATCTAATATAGTCAAATCACATGTGGATTCTATTGCATATAAAACTAGTACTTCTGAAGCAACACTGAACAGCTTACACTGATATTGGAGTCCATTTCCCTTGTTTCTGACCTAAAGGTCCACAAGAAAATACCAAAATAGACCATGTACAATATACCAAAACTTCTGCAGTTAAGATTACTGCATCAACAGCTTGCTTCCGGGCACATAAACATTCTACAAGCAAAGTAAAACTGAAAACAAAGATAATGTCCTACCCAGTTTAACGGTATGAGTTCAGGCTCTAATTCAACAGATGAATCAGAATTATACCACAGTATTCTAAGTTTCAAAACTTATAGGTCTTCAACGGATTTGGCAAATCAACTGACATTAAAATGCCAAAAGATTTCACTGCATTTACAAAGGAATAAAAATATTGTTTACCAATTAGACAAAATAAGCTACATAGACCCACTACCGCTTTCTATTTTGAAAGAAATACAGTCAGACCCAATTCAACTTGATTTTAAAAACAAGATATTTTTAATATTACAATGGGACGTGCAGTTTCAAAATTACAATGGGACCCAATCCATTCACATATCCCCAACAAACAACTGTATTTATTTGCAATTAAAGTATGTACACAATCATGAGCCATTGGTTGTTGTCATCTTTTTCTTTCAGAGAATATATCCTGGCTATAAACGCGGAAAAGTATAAAAACAAACACGGAAAAAGAAGAAAATTACAACTGTAACTGAGACAAGATAGAATTTAATAAAAAATGATGCAAGCGTGAAAAAAAAAATTGGTATTAAAAAGTAGCACAACCTGTGGTGTTGGAGATGGAGGAGCGGCATCCACAGGAGAAAGAGTCATGGCTTTGTTGGCCAACTTGTACAGAGCCGTAGCACCATCAAGCTGTTGTTTGGGCTTAATAGAACCAAGAAGCCCAAGAAGCAATTCCAGACCTGTTTAATGATGTGGAAAAAGTTAGCCACCTCAATAAATAATATTTGAGGGACAAAAAGACAACAATTTTGTTGCAAAAGATCATGACAAAATACAATTTGAAATACAGAGTGACATGCCATTGTTATCAATGAAAATAGTTCTGAGATCCTCTGGGGAGCAAAGGTGAGCAAAGGCCAAAGCAACACATTTTGAGACATTCCTCTCTCCTACACGCATCAAGTATAACAAATGCGACAATACCTACATTAGGAAAATTCAGATATTTTAATCCCACATGTTTTTCAACAAAAAAATTAGTGCCACAAAATGTATCAACACCTACAAAATCATTAAAGAAACATAGTAATAAGCATGACAATACTCACTCGTCCATGAATCTTCTCCTCTAATCTTTTTAATGTCTTGGTCACACAATCCTTTGTAGCCTGGGAAGTCATTTGTAAATTGTTGTCCATTACGAGTTGTGAAACAGCAATGAAAAGAGAGGGAGAAAATTTTAAGATCATCTACTTTAGGTACCAAATTATTAGGAATCTTAGTAGCAAGCATTACATTTTCTGAAACTAACAAAGAACTAAGCTTTGGGGAAAGAAAGAGAGATATACCTGGAAAATGAATTCTCCATCCTGCAACTTTTGAACACCTCCATTTCTAATAAAATCGGACACATTATCCTAGAGGACAAAATGAATGGACAAAGCAACATCACATTAAAATGGTATTCAATGTCAACTTGTTGACCAAATCTAAAAAATTCCATGAGTTCATGCTAATCATTAATTATAATATACCTCATTATCTGCAAGGCCATAAAGGGTAAATGCAGCATTGTGTTGCAGAGACCCATTTTTTGAATCCAAAAGGTTCAACAATGGCTTTAAACCACCATTATGCACAATACCAGCTTGGTTGTGTGAGTCCTGAATGTATGATTTGAAGCAAATAAAAATAAACTCAGAAAAGCAGTATCTTCAATGATAATCATAATTGTAGGCATTGGGCTGCACACTACCAGGAACCTAAAGAACCAGAAAAGGCATAACTAATTAAAAGAAGGTGAAATAAGTCCTACGTCATATTGATTCCCCAGACTATCTTTTCCAATATAGCCATGAACTGTGGTCTAATCAGAATATAGAACAGATCAATAAGAAGTAGTAACCTGCGCCAACCTCCCCAACGCAAAAGCTGACATCTCCCTCAGTTGTACATCTGAGGATTGAAGCATCTCTATTAAAGGCCGGACAGCACCCCTCTGTACAATGTGAACCTACACACGACAATCACTAATGAATAAAGATAAGGGAGAAATGGAAGGACTTGAAACACAGAATTATGCAATCATCACATGATTTCAAGAGGAAGGTAACTCCACCACAGGTAGATGCAAAATGAAAATGCTCTACCAGGTTACCAACAAGGGTGAACAAAAGCTTATGTTGATAGTTTTTCGACTAGTCAGTGATATTTTTTTCTCCTAAAACTTTGGCGTGTACACAAAAATCGGGATAAGTTGATCATTCATGTCATGAAAGGAGAGACAAAAAAACTGAACTACCTTGCAATCTGAATCGGTTGCAGCAAATTGACCAAGTAGCAAAGCTGCCTCTCTTTGGCTCTCAAAGCAGCAGGAACTGTAATTCAAGTAGCAAAGCTTGAGAAACTTTTGGACAATATATGCAATGATGGGTAAAATTTAACAACAGTATAGCTAGTTCAAGTGAAATGATGCTATTTGGGATGCACCTAAGCAATCCAATAACAGGTTGTAAAGCTCCAGCAAGAAGAACCTCTTTCTTTATGTTTGGAGAAGAGTGAACCAGATTTCCAATTACACCAACCTGCATTAATTTGAAAATCGTGTAATACTCCAGCAACATGAAGAGCAAGAACCTAGTTTACAAGTGTTTTTGCTTAATAGCTCACTATATTGACTGTAGTCTCATAAAGACCTTACCGCTTCGTAATGAATAGCAGCATCCTCAGATCGAAGCATTAGAATGAGGGTAGGAAGAGCATTGCATTCGACAATCTGCAAAGTCATAAATTTACATTATTGGTTTAGTTTCAACCTATCTCTGATAATAAATATACCAAATTTTAGAAATAGATACGTTCACAAGGAATGTCCATTACCTGATTCTTGTTCTCGTCATTTTTAAATGCGAGGGTTCGCAGCGCTCCAGCTGCTGCTCTTTGCACCTTTGTATCGGCAAATTCAAGCAATTCAACTAGAGGTGGAATTCCACCTTCTATCCTGTATATGCAATCCTCATGATCATTAGAATATTATGTTGTTGATCTCAAAATTACAATTGGCTACCAGAGCTAAACAAACCTGACACGGGTTTTAATGCTGCTGTTTTCATGAGCGAGATTGGTGATGGCATCAGCAGCTCTACGAATGACGCTATTCAAAGGTCGATTTACGTGACTATCCGTACGCCTCTTCAACAAATCAACTAGATGAGACAGTGCACCGTTGTCAACAATGAGTTGTTGATGCTCTGGCTGTTGACACATAAAACAGCAAGTTCAGCAATCACATGTAGAGTGGAGCAATGGTGAACTTATATCTTATCAAAGAGTTCCTGCGGCACAAGCAATGGTGAAACTATATCTTATCAAAGAGTTCCTGTGGCACAAACAGCCGTGCAACATCATACAAGTACGGTTACAAGGATAGGATGTGTACAACCAAGAATCAATAGCATCCGCACAAAATAATAGGGAAAGAAGATATAAGACATAGTACAAGTCGATATGAGAATAGACACAGCGTGGAATAGCCACACCTAGTTTCTATAACATATTAGCAAGTACTAAACCACCAAGCGACCAACAGAAGCTAATCACACTATACCTTACACATACCACAGTCAAATAAACAAATGTTAGTAAACATGCATGCTATTACGACTTTACGGCCTCAGAGTAGCTGATTGATTCATTTGATACTCTTTGACTATGAGCCTCTGACATAGTAAATTTATGAACTCCAATTAATATCCAAGTAATCATTTCGATGATACTCTCGGTTATATCATGTAGTTTTAGAAGGGGACTGTTAATCTATGTGAAGTGCTCATAAAAGTTTCTATCTTTCTGAAAAGATTAGTATCCAAACTAACTTGCATGCTCAATTACACAAGCCACAGGTAATTTCACATGCTCAATCACATATGCTGCTTCTATATTTCTACAAAATGAAAAGGTTCAAGTATTAACTGATTGAAAATTTCAAAAATTACGAAACGTGAAGTGACCTTAACGGCGAGAAGGCCTAGCGCAAAAGCACTGCCCTTCTCAACCTCGTGTTCGCAATGCTTCGTAGAGCTCCGGTCGACCTCGCTGCGCGGCGGCGCTTGCAGGTGCTTCACCAGAGCCGGAACCGCGCCGCCTTCAACGATCACGTTCACCACGTCCTCTGCCGACGAAAACACTCAAATCCGTTAAACTCAGAATTTCACAGAAACCGACGGAAAACGAGAAATCAGGACGAGATCGGAGATTAGAGAGAGAGAGAGAGATCACCGTTCTTGGCGAGCTCGGCGAGGACGTGAGTGGCGCGCTTGGCGGCGTGGCGATCAGCTTCACTCCAGGAGAAGGAAGAGTCGAGAAGCTTGACCTGCTCGGCGACCTGAACGAGAATCGCTTTTCTGGCGTCGTCGCCGGAGTGAGCGGTGGTGATCTCTCCGATTTCCTCTTCCAGCTTCCGCTTCTGCCCCTTCCTCTCCGATTGGCTCTGATCTTTGCGCCACGGCAGCTCCATCAACGAAATCGGAAGGCGAGGCTGATCCAAACAGATATCAAAATTTCTTTTGGATATTTGAATAGAGGGTGAGAGAAGAGAGTGTGGGAGAGAGAAGGAAAAGAGAGAGAAAAACAGGAGGGTAATTTCGGGATTTTAAATAAAGAGAGAAAAAAGTAAAAGGTTTTTCTTTCTTTTTCTTTTCCGATAAAACGGCGACATGATTTCCGGGCTCTTGTAGTAATGTAATTTTAAATTTTAATTATGGAATAATTATGGATTAACGTGCGCTCCCGCTAAAGAGAAAGTACAGAGAGGGATGTGATTACTAACCTGCGCATGGTGTGAAGGGTGAGCTGGAAACGAGAAAGAGGATGGTGGGGCCCAGGGGAGTGTGTGGGTAACGATGTGCTCGGTTGGCCTGCATCATGCTGCACGGACACGGACACGGACACGAACCCGGCAACACGACACACTGACACAGTAAAACTAAAAAACTGAGTTTCTGACACAGCTTGGATACGGCAAACAAAATTATATATTTATGTATTTTTAATAAATAAAAAATATACTAAAATATGAAATAAATTCGTTACATTACCAAATAAAGTTCTAAATTCAATATATTTCTAAATTCAACCGTTGGATTTATTAGACCGCAAGATCTAGGCCGTATATTTTGTAGTATATACGAATGTGGATCAGTTTGGACTTTGGACTCAATTAGTTCGAGCCCAGACCGACTCGGCCTTGAGCTGCTTTGCAACGGAGGAGCTCGGAGGAGTTCTCCGTCGTTCGGCCGTCTCTCGGCGTCCAACTGGTGGTTATGGCTTTGTCACGTCATCCCTAATGTGGCTGTGATGTTGGATTACGAAGAGGAGCTCCGGCGAGAGAGAAAAGAAGCAAAGGAAGAAAATCTGGGTTCGCCGGCGATCTTCGGATTTCGGCCTCGCCGGCAATCTTCGGATTTCGGCCACGACGACGAGCACCACTAGTATGGATAACTTCTTCTCATCCTCCCCAACGTCGCTTTAGTATTGGATTTCCATGGGAAGCTGCGGAGAGAGAGATTCGAAGAAGAAGAAGAAGAAGCTTTCCTGGGTTCGTCGGCGATTTTTTGAATCCGGCCACGGTGGCGGGCATAGATGGTGCTGGTAGCTTCATCTCGACTTGGAGAACCTATCTATGTCTTTGGTTGTCCACGACGAGCTCTGAGGAGGGAGAATCGAAGAGTAGAAGTTCTTAGATTTTCCGACGACCTCCGAGTCTAAAACGAAGTTTTTTTTTAAGTCTGAAACGCTGATGTGGCGTGTCTCAATGCCATGTTGGGGCCGGTCAACGTATCTGAAAAGTCAATTTTTTCAGACACGCCACGTGGCGTGTCGGACACGTATTTTACCATGTCGGCGTGTCGGAGTGTCCGTGCAACCTAGGGTCTGCATGCTATATATGGCTTTTGTACTAGTATCATCGTGCATGCATTTAATAAGTAAATTCAGGAGAAATTCGTTTCAATGGTATACAAATTTTTGTTTTTTATAAACTTTGGTGTATCAAGTTTTGAAGATATCAGAACGGTATCTCATGTTTCTATCTCGATCTAAGATTGATATATATAGCTATTAAGATGACAAATTTACCCTTAATTCTCTTTTTTTCTTAGTTTTTTTTATTTGTTTTCATATTCTAGAAATATTAGAAGAGGTTTTGGAATTTAATGATTTGGGTTGGCCTTTATAAACTTGAAGAAGATTGAAGAGGGGAAACATACAGAAGTTCAATCCTTGTTGTTTCCGCTGACACTCAATGATTTTGTTATTACCGTTAACATTCGAGGATGATTGAGATGAAGAACTGATTATTAGCAAGAAGAAAGTGATGATGAATTTTTTCTCTATGTTCCTAAAAATATAAAAAACCAAAAAAAGAAAATTGGAATATAAAAACAAAGAAGAAAAATTAAGACAAAAAGATGAGAATTTAAGGGTAAATTGGTCATCTTTTTTTTGGTTTGAGGGTAAATTAGTCATCTTAATGGTAATATATACCAATCTTAGGTCGGGATGGAAACATGATATACCAATCTTATATTTTTAAAACTTGATATATCAAAGTTTATAAGGAGCAAAAATTTGTATATCATTCAGATGAATTTCTCTAAATTTAGGGACTATGAGAGTACTGGTCGAGTCGAGACTCGAGACTGGCCCGAATGGAATGGCCCATTTTTATTTTTTTTAGAAATGAATGATTCAAGCATACAGGCCCGATTATAAAGCATGTAGACGTAAGGTAAAAACATAACAAATAACAAAGAGCGTGGTCTTTAATTCAATAAATCTGAAAGAATAAGAGGATACTTACAACTCTTGATCGCTAATCTATAAACCAAATGCCTTGTATCTAAATTAGAAATGTCATAATACTTACAAATCTACGACACCCACCACCATAAAATGACGCGTGATTAGGTTAGGATCAGAGACCTCCGCCATTTTTAATCTGACACTCCTAGAAATATAGTGTTGGATATCAGAGAGTGCTCTTCTTGTGAGTTCTAACTCCTCAACTCGTTGCGGTTCCACCACCGAAGCACAAGCAATCACAATCCTCACTAGTTCAGAGCAAAAATAGTTGTCGTCTTTCCTTATAATACCAAATCACGTGCAAGAATCGCTCGTCAACAAATTCATGACAAGAACTATAGCATACAAGACGTATCATGTTCAAGGAAAAAAAAAATTCTTACAAGTTACAATAGTCTAAATAATTTCGAAACAGCTGAAGTTTCATGAATTATAGTTGTCAACCTGACCCGACCAACCAATACGACGGGCTCGTCCGTATCATCATGGTTGTGAATGACTCCGGAGACGACGAAACTCCGGCGCTGAATAATGATTATGGTCGATTTTCAAAAGCGTTCTCATCCCCAGCAAATCAAAAATATTTTTGATCTGAACAGCTCATTCACCTTCATGAATTGATAACGACTATAAACCGTTTCTCATGTTTAGATAATGGTGGTTTGGTGTGTACATTCGTGTTGTCAGTTGTTGCAGCTTCGCTAGTTCTTCTGTTCCTCCATCTCCTATTTATGCCCTAAGCCTTCTAGTGGCAAAATACCAATGCTAGTGATTAAGCCTCCGTCAAAACAAAACTGGCCAAGGCATGTATGACAGTGTGTGAGCAGATGAATCGGTTGGTTAATAAGTGGAGCCCGCAGCCCACCCACCAGCGCTGACCCGGCCCTTATTTTCCCGCGTTTACCAAACCAAGACCTTTCCCCTACCCCAACTCCACCTTCTTTCCTGTTCCTTCCTACCCCAAACCCACCCAATCACTCCTCCTCCCTCCACCATGCCCCTCCACCTCCTCTTCCTCCTCCTCTCCCTCCTCCCTGTCTCCCTCTCCCAACCCAAAGGTTCGTAACTCCCATCCTTTCTCTCCAACGCTATCATTATCTATATTATATAACTAATTATTTTCGATCACAGCTACTTTGATCAACTGCGGCGCCGAAGTCGAATCCGAAATCGACGGCCGCCACTGGCTCCCGGACTCCTCCTTCCTCTCCGGTATGTCTTTGACTCTTTGGTTTAAAGCTTGAAATTTATATTGAAGTAGTCAAAGTTGTGTAGGAGTTAGAAATCTGAAAAATTGGGTAATTCTTTCAGATACCCGGATGATCAGTTTGATCGATTCTGGGAGCCATTTGGAGAAACTAAGCTTAATGACTCGAGCAATGCAAATGTGTCTGTTTCGGGTTTGTGGAACTTGCCTTCTTTGAAGGTTTTCGAAAGTGAGCTGACGACTAACCAGTTACATGCGATTGTGTTGAGTTGGCCTCCGAAGCAGGTTCAGGATGCAAACTACTACATTGCACTGTACTTTGCGGATTCAAGGGATAGGGTTTTCGATGTAACCATAAATGGTGTGCTGTATTACAAGGATTTGAATGTGACAGAAGCGGGGCTTGTTGTCTATTCCACAAAGTGGCCTCTTGCTGGTAGTACATATATTACTTTGACACCTTCTGCCGGGTCAGTACTTGGTCCTTCGATTAGTGCTGGCGAGGCTTTTCAGGTGTTACCCCTCAGAGCTAGAACTCTTACTCGAGATGGTATGCTGCTATGCTTATACTTTGGTTTGATGTTGTTTCGTTGCATTTTGAGTTTTGAGCTAAGAATGTGTGGAGAAAAATCTTGATGGAAATGTAGGAAGGATTTATATGGGGGAAATCTATGCAACCATTGAATGTCATTTTTACCTAGGCTTATTCTTATAGGAACTAGGAAGCATCAATTCACAGTTTTTAGCAAGTCATTCGAATAATTTTTATTCTTGATGGGAATTGCTTTTCTTCTCAGAGTTATTGCTTTGCAAAAAGTAAAAGAGAGTCTTGAGAACCCTCCCCCTAACTGGAATGGTGATCCATGTCTTCCCCGTCAATACACGTGGACAGGCATTACCTGCTCTGGAGTTCGTGTGGTATCTTTGTGAGTTGAAACTTGTTATAATCTTTTTCATGCTTTATTTTGTATTGCTTCAACTACTTCCTTTTTCTTTCTCTTTTCTTCAATTAGTTTTCTTAACATGACAAAAGCTTACTTCTATTTCTTCATGCTTCCAGAAATCTAACAAGTATGGGCCTTTCTGGTTCCTTATCACCAAATATTGCCAATATGACTGCATTGTCTGACATGTTGGTTTCTGAAAATTTGCTTCCTTTTTATATTAAGAATAAAGGACGTGTTTTCTAAATTATTGATGGTTGAATTATTTTGATAGCTGGCTTGGGAATAACAACTTGTCAGGACCTATTCCTGATCTCAGTCAATTGAAGATACTGGAAACACTGTAAGTTGTGCAACATTACTTCTCTTCATACTTTCCTGTTCTAATTTTTTGCTTGCAATGAAACATGATGGCCTAGGATCATTAGTAAATGAGCCACTCTGAACTGTAACGTGATATTGGGGACCTGTATAATGATGGATATTACTTGTGGTTTGGTAATAATCAATAGTGTTTATTCTATCTTTCACACATCAGTTGTCTCACTTGAATAAGCTGAATCTAAGTTTTTACATGACCCTTGTGTAAAATTACTTTCCTCATCCAATGTTTGTTTCCTTTTCTTTCTTTAAGGCACTTGGAAGACAATCAATTCAGTGGAGCTATCCCCTCATCGCTTGGTAACATTGAGAGCTTGCGTGAACTGTAAGTAAATGTTGACGTCAGTTTCTTTTGCTGGTTTTGGTGTGGATAAGAGATAGTTCAAAAAGGATATTTGTTTGAACAAATGAGCGGAATATGATTTGATATATTATAATTTTGAGCTGCCAAAAGACCACTTGAAATTGCTATCTCTGTTAGATTTGAGGTAAAAACGATTTCTTTGAAATAGTTAAACCCTGTAGCTCATACCCTTATCCTTTTACTGGAAAATGGCCGTTTCTAAAGCATATCAGAATCAGAACTACTGCGACTAAAATGTGTAGTAGTTAATAGATAAACATTGCGTTTATCTGTCTTCTTGGTGGGAGAAAAGGCTGCCAATAGATATGTTTGATGGTCACTCAGTCTATACCTTGTCACTTGAGATTGTGGTTCACTAGGGTGGACGTATATATAGTACATGAGTTGTGCTGTGTATTGTTGGTTTCAGATCTATATACTTTAGATGACAATATATTTTTGTTTTCTATTTCATTTTTGTTTCTTCTAATTTGTCTATCAGTGATCTGACTTGTGTTTTATATATCTTTTCAGCTTTTTACAAAACAATAATCTGACTGGTCAAGTTCCTAACAGCCTTACTGGAAAACCTGGATTGGATCTAAGGTAGTATAAATACCCACTGGTCTCAAATTCAGAACTTTCTTGATGGCAGTTTAAACTGATCAGTTTGATTTGTGACTCAGGTTTTCTCCAGGAAATTCTTTGTCAGCACCCCCACCTTCTTGAATAGCTAGTATTTTGCCTGCATTTTTTCGGGGAACTTGAGCCAAACCTTCAACCATAATTATGCGTAAAGAGCTTGCAAAAGTTTAAGTAGGAAATTGACCCTTGTAAGCTTCTTAATCCTAGAGTCCAGTTCTCGCGCTTGCTGTTTAGTTTTATTTTTTTAGTTTTCATAGGAAGTGAGGTCTTAAATGAAATGTGAGACCTACAGTTTTATCATCGATTGTTCATGTACACAGAACACAGTCAGTGACTCGCTTATATTCATTGATTTGTTGGCATAGGTGGTTGATGCTCTTAGTTTTTCTATCAGTTTTCTTGTCCATATTAAATTTTGTTATACACAAATTTATTTTAAATGTACACTGTGAATTCTTGTTTGTTATATTTCTTTTCTCTGACTTCATTCCTCGCGTAATTCGATATGTAGTTAACATTTTACCTAATTGCTTGTTTTGGAAGTAGTCAATTTGCTGGAATAGCTCCATGCTCTGAACTGGTCAATTTATATAATGGTTTTTTCATTGTCTTCAGCCTCTAGAAGATTAGAAATCTACAACCGCTATTCTGTGAAGTCTGTGAAGAATACCTCTTTTTTATTATAGGAGACTGTGATTGATAAATCTGGAAAGAAAAGAAACAAAAATTAGTAAATTACAACAGTATAATTAGTTCCAGATATATAAATCCCCTATTACATTCACTCCATGTACCATTTTCACTTCCATTTTCAATGGAAAATCATACCAATATAAATCCCCAATAAATTCAAATTTCATCAATGCTACAGCCAAAGATCAGATTCCTCTTGCTTCTATTCTATGCCTTTCATCTTGAACAACTGTTTCACATCTGTCATCTGTGTACTGCATGTTAATTTCACTGTCTAGTTTCCTATTAAGGAGAGCCAGTTTCCACAAAACGAGTTATGTGCTTTGTGTCTATACAAGAAGTAAAAAGCTAAAAGATAATTAATCCAATTTCTTAATACTCTTCCACAACACTAGAAAGTTAGCATTTACATTATGATTCTTCAGATTCACCAAATCAACAAACACTCTAAGCATGATACATGAACTTTAAATAAGTAGAAGAAATGAGAAAATTAACAATGAGCATATAGAACAAAATCCTGCAGATCAGCTCAAATTCTAATACCTCTCTTCCCCATCCCTCACCTATCTAGTCTTCCTTTCCTGAGAGGAAACAAAGGTGGTAAGGCACTGTTCTTCATCTGTGTGCAAATCGGCACATTAACCATCGGCCTTATTCTTATGCTGGCTGATCTTGTTCTCTCTAGGCCTTTCTTTATCCTCTTCATGTACTTTTCTTTGTTTCCCATGGCCTCCTTCACTTGATCTGCTGCTGCGGCTACATCAGCAAACGAGTTTGAAGAAGATGATGAAGACGAGGATGAAGAGGAGGGTGACAGAGTTGAAGCAGGTTGCTTCTTCAACCTGAGCAACTCTTTCCATAAAACAGTGCACTTAGGTGGCCTTGGAGACGGGTCATCATCGACAAACCAATTCCCTCTGCTCTCCTCCTTGTTCACTACCTCTTCCTCCTCCTCGCATATTTCATCGTCTTTTGTTTTAAGGCGGATCTTGTTGAGCCTTTCGGCATGCTGCTTTTGCCAAAAGGGAAGGAGCTTTCCTTCAAAGAAAAGCTCATCTGCAGTTAACATGGTATGGCTACTCACATTGTTTGAGAGAAACTCAAAGTCTGCATTCCTTGCCTTCTGGTCACACATCATTTTCTTGTCTTCAAGTTCACCATGAGCATTTGGGCTAATAGTGATGAAGTCGTTTTCGTCGAGGAAATCGGCTGAGAAAGAAATCCTGGGACTTGAAGATGGCTCGATGGATCTAGAGGTTGTCTGAACAACTTCCAGAGATACCATTTTGGTTTGTTTCTGAAATCCAGGGAAAGTGGTAATAATGAGAACTGGGGGGTATTAGCTACTGAACTGTGGCTTCTGAGAAAATGCTAAAGGTATGGTATATATAAAGGGAAGCAAATGATTTACTGTATCAGTAATTATTAGTCTGTCCATTTTTGTTATTGCCAGTAACAGTCTGGACGGGGAGATTATAAAAACCTGGTGGTCTGGTGTAGGTGAAACACTAGAGCACAGTTGCTGTTTAGAATATAGAAGCAGCACATGCAGACCTTGGAAACTTAAAGACAAATTCTTTTTTACCATACTTCTTTCAAGTAAACTAGTTGGATTCATAGGTAAATTTAATACTATGTACAGGTATACTAGTTTGATTTACCATCGAAAACTTATCTACAACTACTAGAAATCTTGTCTACTGTTGTATGAAGCTGATCTACTGCATTAAACTAGAACTGCAGTACGAATTACCTCGAGTAAATCAGTTCAATTTACAAGCAAATTGGCTCTTTGTATAGATAAACTAGTTTGATTTACTATAGGAAATCGGTCTACATCTAAAGAGAGCTTGTATACAACTAAGACCTATTAGACTTTTCCTATAATTTTTTACCATAATTCTGCATGCAGCTCTGAATGATTTGGTTCTTGTTCTTCCCAATTGTGATAAGAAAAGGTTTAGTTATTCAAATTGATCATGACCTATTAAGCTATGCATGCTACTCCAGAATGTACTGCTTTGACAGGGCTCTTTTGCTTTTCACAGAAAGAAAGTTGGGTGGAGCAAATAATTTAGATTAGGGGTATCTTATATACCTAGCTAGCTTAGTGGCATTTAAGTTTATGCAAATAATTTTGGATTAGTCAAAGAGAGATGAGCATTGCTAGTTTGATTCCCCATCTTACAAGGGGTCTAACATGGAAAGGGTCCCAAACAGAGACATGTGGTCACATGTGAGATCTGAATCCATAGATGTGTTTGCTCATGATTCATGACCACCATGCCCTTCTTATGTGCTTGGCTGGTTCTGGTATTTCTTGTGAATTTTCCCATCTGGGGATGGTTTTCTGGTAAATTTTGGAAGGTCTTGCAGTGGTAGATATCATATTCATAGCTTCAAAAGCTTCCAATAAGATTTGGGCAGTTGTGATAAAATCAAAGACAGCTAATGAACATTGGGGTTAAATTAATCTTTGGTTAATATTATTGAATATAACGTAGGTATTCGCTGTGATTATTAATCTTATAAAAGCACATAGCTCCCTAGCATTCTCAGTGGTCCTCCTCTCTTCTCCTCCCTCTTCTATAATTTTCTGGGTTGGTTTGTCTTTGTTCTAGGCTCAAGGGGGACAATAATGTGTTAAAGTTCTTGCTAATCTGATAAACAACTAAAAGATCATGTGGTACTTATTACTTAAATTATGCTGTTGCATGCAGTGTGATGGATTAATGCACTTGAATTAGGAGATGGGTGATGCTAACTACTATCTTCATTCTATTCGTTTTTTTTGTCTCTGTTTTGTTTTCCACATTTGATGTTTGTGTCCCGATCGACATTGAATGATTCTGGATCAGTACTCTCTGAAAATATGTCTTAGTAGTCTTATTGTGGTTGAACTTCTATATCTAGCTACTATATCTACTGAATCAAAGTTTGAAGAGTACAGGTTTCGAGTTTGTTAGGTTTTTGTTCAACTGATGTAGAAAATAGTTCGATCTTGAGATTACATTCAGGAATACGAAAGCAAATGAGTGACGAAAAAAAAATATATAGGTATTATTTCTCTTATTTGAGTAGACCTTAGGTTTTTGCATACATTTCTCAATTGATAGAAAAATTGTGAAGAAATGTGTGTTGACGTCGTCAATACAGAATTGGTTAGTCATTTTAAATTACAACTAATATATATATAACAACTAACTAGCGAGCTGAACACAAAATATTTCGTTAAAAGAGTGAGCACTAATGCTATCAGACCAAATGATATTGAGGCAAACTCATTAAATTTATAACTAGAAGTATTGCAACTACAAACCTATCAATAGAATGTTGAAAGATAGCTACGTGAATCTCATACTTAACGCGTATTTGTTGCACCCGGTAGGATGTCATTGAAAATAGATGTGAATCATGAACCGACGAGTAGAGTGTTTCCCCATAACTATGGTTTTGAAGATCATAAATGATACGCTCCTTCGACATGGACTAGAGCAAAGTAGGAGCTTGTGGAATTGCAGAAGAAGCTGGCTACCTCACTACTCTATTCTGACAGTAAAGGATTAAGAGAGACATCATAGTACCTTCTTATCACTCTTGTGAAGAGGACCACAAAGTTTTGGGTGTTCTAGGGCAATGAGAGATTCAATGTGCACAGAAAAAAATGAAAAATTGAAAAGGGATCTCCAAATGCTAAGCAATGTGGCTGGCTAAAAGAGAGGGGGACTAAAGACAAATGCAATCCTATTAAATCTAAGACAGATGGGTTAGTAAAGCAGTAATTGGGTTTGCTATTACCCTTTTTTTTTTCCTCTCATTTGATAATTAAATAGCAATCTAGGAAGAAGAATAAGATTCAGAAGTTAGTAACACCGCATGCATTTTACAAAGATAAATATTTTTAACCACTAGAATCGATCATAAACTTGTCCCAAGTTGCTATTTAATAGTTATTGTAATAAAGGGCAACAGATAAAATGTCGACGTCGGAAAAAACTAAATGTGGACTTCAGGGTTAGTCTAGCAACCGGTTTGGTTGGCAAATCCTACCTTTAACATATTGCTATTTAATTAGATCCGTTTGTACAGTAAGGAAACGGAAAATTTGGAAAATTTCTCTCAAACGGAAAAATGACCTTGATCATTTATAATCGTGATTATAGTGTGTGATATTTGTGAATGTATTGCAACATTCGTCATTACAGAATAACACTCATGGGACAATCAGATTATACAGTGGCGATCAGTCATGGATTAAATCGATCGAGCTACGTATATACTGTATGTAGAATTATGTGGAAGTATATACTGTATGTAGAATTGTAGATGAGCAGTGAGCATTATCATTGGGCCGTGATTATAGGATTACCTTGAGGAGGGCTTAATTAAGTAAGTAAGCTCTGCAAACTAGTCTGCCTATCTTTCTGCTGCTATGTCTGTACGTATGTCATTAACTACTAAACGTCTCTTAATGATCATTCTAGCTAATTAAGCTTTATCAGTCAAAATAAACTCTAAGCAAGCTATACAGAAAATATATATGCTTCATACTGACGTTTCTTCAATGTACGAATCGTTTAAAGGTTGCTTTACTTCCATCAATTATTCCAATATATATATATATATATATATATATATATATATATATATATGTATATATATATATACACACACCCAAGTGTAAGTTGAATCTGTCCAATTAGCTACGAGTGCAATGGTACAAACCCTTATAATCTCATAAGCAAAGTCTCATATTCCCGATGTGGGATTGATATCTCAACACGTCTCCGCATGTGTAATGAATTTTCAAGCATGACACGTGAACAACATTTGGGTGACGCGGAATGCGTGTGGCCATTGAGCTTCACACGTGAACGTGGGTAACCCGCTCTGATATCATGATAAAATAGTCTGGGGTTTACATCCAAAACCAATTAGTAATGGGTGGAGTGATCCAACCCCTTATAAACCCACATGAAAGGTCTCATATTCTCAATGTGAGATTGATATCTCAACAGGATCCTCAATACAAACCTCTGTGGAAAAGTTTGATTTTTAACACTATAATTCTTCAGTTGCTCTTTTGTCACCAAATTCACAGTGATCTCACTTCTGTACAGTTACAGCAACACAAACTCGATCAATGATATTCAGGCACTCTTTCTTTGTGATGAAGTTGGTCGTCAGCTCGAGAAATCATCACAACTATAGAGCTTGGTTATCCAAGATTTTTATTTTTATTTTTTTTTAGCCTAAAGTAATTGATGTTACTTCTAATTCTTGTTTAGCAAGGTCAGCAAAGATTCACACAAGGAGAACACCAAGTAATCAGTGAGAACAAAACTTGTTTTTAGGCAATGAAAATTGCAGTACGTACAGGACGTCATATGACTTTTGTTAGGATTGATCTAGTTTTTAAATTTCTTAGAGTTTCATAATGTACCATGAGAAGGAATTTGATTTTGTTGCTCCCAATTCCCAACTTTTTGAAAATGATTTTTGAGATTTTTTTATCAATAATATTTAGTCGAAATTATTTCATGAGCTTCCTTCTCTCCCACCAGGAAATGGTTTTAACTTTTAAAGATATATCTTCAACAGTGCACCCAAATATCTAACTGCAACTACTACTCGCATTATTAGAGCAAAGAAGTGATCGAGTTGTACGACTGTACGAGTAACATGCATGCAAATACATTGATGAACATATTTAGCTTTACACTATATATGACAACAAAGAGCACCGTACAATAGTTGAAGTATCATATCATTGAAACTAATAAAACAATTGAATTGAAGTGTACCCTACTATATATATATATATATATATATATATATATATATATATATATTCTATCCAGATCGAAGTGACATTAAAGTGTGAAGCTTCTTATTTGACTCATTTTTCAGTCATATTTTCACATCTCTATCGTTCAGTTTATTGACACTAATGTTTGGATCGTAAATGTACCGAATTAGATTAAATAAATAAATAAATAAATATGCCTAATATATATGTATGTGTAAATAACAATTACAAAAATCCACACGATCATCAAATTCAATGAAACTTTGCAGAAGTGATCTACGCATTAGGTTCTATAAACTGAACGATGGAGATGTGCAAATATGACTGAAATTGAGTCAAATAAGAAACTTCATACTTTAATTTCAAAGCGAACCTTCGCTCTTAATATATATCAAATCAAATTAACTATCAATGAGAGGTAGACTTAACTCTAATTGGCAAATTAAATCTTCCATTTGTGATGTTAAACATTTAGGTTCATGCTTGTATTTTTATTTTTGTTGTATTTTCATTTTTGAAAAATGAAAATGTGTTCGGTGAGACATTTCTGAAAACGTTGAAAACGAAAAATGAAAATATTTTCAACTTTTACAAAGAAAAAAATAAAAACATCAATTTGACGTTTTCATTTTTTCATTTTCCTAGTTTAAAAAATATGAAAAATACTTTTCACAATTAATTACAGAATATATTTCCAAAATAGAAAATAACAATCTTATTTTCTCATTTTTATTTTTAAAAATCATTTTTGAAAATCGTTTTCAAAAACATTACTGGATACAAGCGTGACCAGTTGATCATTTGTATACCGATACAGTCTCAACTTAACCACCTTTAAGGTGTTGGATTTTAATCACAAAGTACCTCGGTTCAATTGGGAATGATCCACCCACTTATAAGTTATATTTTATTTGTCATTTATCTGATGTGAGATCTCTCCTCTCCAACACGCCCTCTCACATGCAACCTGACTCAAGGTCTGCACGTGAAACAAATTAACAAACTGAACTCGGACCCCATAACAACTAAAAGAACCAAACTCAGACCCCTGACAATCGAAAGAACCAAACTAGGGCCATGACCCTTGAAAGAACCACCCGGGCAGATTGAAGACACAACTGGAGAGGGACCCATTCTGATTCCATGTTAAACAGCGATAAGCGTGGCCCGTGGCTCATCCGTGTACCGATACTGTCCAAACTTAACCACCTTTAAGGTGTTGGGTTTTAATTACAAGATCTCGGTACAATTGGAAATGATTCACCCACTTATAAGTTATATTTATATTTGTCACTTTTCTGATGTGAGATCTCTCTTCTCCAACTTATAAATTCATTTTTTTTCATCACGTTTACTTAACATATTTACTCATTTTGTGACTTAATTACTGTACATGCTAGTAACAACTGTAACATCTTGATGCAAGCATTCTGTATCTTTTATCCACTTGTATTGAATTTCATTTTACCCTACAAGAGTGCTGGTTGTACGTGCTGGGATCAAGTTTTGTACCTCTCATAACCTAATTAAGTTACGATTTTCTTGTTTAATTCGCTGTTTCTAAAGTAGAGGAAAGAGAGGATCTTATATGATTGATAGATTTGATGAAGTGAAGTGAAATGAAATGGGAATTAAAAGGACCACGTATATGATTGTAGTGTAGGCTTTGCATGTGACTCGCCTCTGCATCAATGTGGAAAGTGGAAACCCTTTTCATTTTGGTGAAGTAGGAAGATCCGACATGTTGACGTTAACCTCAACCTGAGCAACGCTCCCGGCCCCTTCACCACCTGCCATTTCTGCTAAGCCCTAGAAGAAACCACACAATGTGCACCAATGATCACTGCACATCTGTTTCTAACTTTTCTAATTATTAACTTCTTATGTTTAACATATTCTAATCATAGATTTTTCCGGATAATATGAGATTCTATATATCCGAAAAAGCTTATAATTTAGAATCTACGATAATTGATCATGTATTTTGATATTAATTCTCATGTAATGTATGTTGATAATCAAGGGAGTGTGTGTGATTTTCAGATCAGATTGTTGAAGGAGATGGAGTTTCAGATTTGGTTACTGTGGATAGAGGGGTGATGGATATTTCCCTTCCTGTCAATGACCCTATGCTTTTGGAAGAGCAGGAAAGTTTTGATCGATCGAGGGCCACCATGGCAGTGTCCTGGAAAAGCTACAGAGTTAGATGACGACCCCATGCAGATAGATACATGTTTTTTTTGGAAATGAGATGGATACATGTTAGTGATCGATATTCTATTTTCAACCGAATATAGATAACTTGAAATCCTAAAACCCTAACGTACTATTGTACTGCTGGTCAATGTTCTAAAAATCTCCCTCTAGGGCCTATCAATCCCAGCCGCCTAGGTGTTAATTACCCGCTGTCCACCGACTAATGCCTAACGTTTTTTAAAACATTTCTGTACGTGGTTTAGAAGGGGTGGCTGAAATCCTAAAACCCTAACGTACTATTGTACTGCTGGTCAATGTTCTAAAAATCTCCCTCTAGGGCCGATCAATCCCCGCCGCCTAGGTGTTAATCACCCGTTGTCCACCGACTAATGCCTAGCGTTTTTTAAAACATGTCTGCGTGTACATGGTTTGAAAAGGGTGGCTGATGTTCACTCAGACGATCAAGGTCGACGTTGATCCATAGATAATTGCATGATTGGGTGCCGAAGGGATCCACACACAGTAATGATGAAAACCCAGGTTAGATTCACAAGTATCCATCTGACAAAGACAAGACTATTTGGTGTCAAATAATGTCATTTGTCCACCTCCATATATTTCTCCCACCGTTGGTCAAAATTCTGTTCAGTTTTTAAAATATCATATTAATTGTTTCATATCGGTTCGAAACTAAGTTTGATTCGTCAGCGGGGAATCCATACATGAAAGATATATGTCTATTAAAAGTCATTCACGTCGTAGGTTTACCTTGACGATGATAGGTTTATCCTGATGATGGTGATTACCGAGCTCTCACCAACAAAATTTTGTAATAAAAAAAAACACTATCTAACAGTTTTTATATTTGATATTGGTGAAATGGCATGACAAAAACATAAATTCTAAATGTCACGTCACGACTCTTAAATTTTTATCTTATTTACTAACATGGTGTTAATAAGAATTTTACCTTCTTCGTCAATGAATTTATAGTTTAATTGGTCCCCAGAGGGGTTTTGGGGGACGATTATTTCGAAGGGATTATTCGTAGTTGAAAAATGTGACGACGGTAAAAATAGTAAATTTTATCCGGTAAAAATGTAAGTTTTATTAGAATATTATTTTTGGGTGTTAAATTTTGGAGTTGGGTTTTAAGAGGGGTGTTGGACCGGTTGGGCCAAGCCCAAACTTCTTTCTCTCTTCCCTCACTTATCTCTCTTCCTCCCGACCTTCCTCTCTCTCCTGTTGTTGGAACTTCCAGCCGCTCGTCCGGCCACCAGAGACCGCCGGATCGGTCCCCTTCGGACCCCCTCCGCTCCCTCTCTCTTCCTGGGCCAGTAACCGCGCGCGGGATGCCGCCGAGCGGGAGGATATCGCTTCTAGCAGCTCGACTGTCCCGTCGCCTGAAATTGCTTCTCCGGCCACCAAAGCTCGTGAAACTTGTCTCATCTTGTAACTCTCATCAAGGTTAGTAATCCCTCAAAAGGAATAGACTCAATTCGATATTGGTGAGGAGAAATGTATAATTGAAGTTCTAGGGCTCATTTCTCTATTTTGGTCTGGTTGTCCTAGCTAAGCTTAAAATTGGATTGTGTGCTAGTTAAAGAAGTTGTTGTGCGGATTGCGAGGATTATTGTGTTAAAATTTAGGAAGCTTTGGACGTCGCCGGAGTACGGCTACCGGCCGCCGCTGCCGGCGAAGCAGGCGGCAGCACCGCCCCTTAAGGGTAGTTTTTCATGATTTTGGGTTTGTTTTCATGAGAGGAGTTTAATGAAATATAGTTTGGAATTTTTGGAGGAGTTTTGGATAGGTTTGGAAATTTTTAAATGTTTGGTAATTTTGACGGATTAATAGGGTAGAATTCGGCCATTGGTTTAATGTTGTTTAGACTGTGAAAGGTTGCGTTAAGGCTGCTGTTATTTTTTCGGTGAGGTTGGATAATATTGAGTTGAGAATGGCGAAGTTAGACAAGGATGAGCGTGGTTAAGGCTCACAGTTAATTTTGCCTATTTTGAATAAATATTGGATTTTTAAGTTGGGAAATTAATTATATATTGGGAACAGGACGTGAGGAGGCTCGAGAAGAAGAGGCATCGGACGAACATCAGGCTTAGGCTTAATTTGTGAGTGGATTTTTGTTTTAAATATTATGCATGCAAAAGATTTACTGATGAATATTTCTTTTGTTGGAGAATAACCGAAATTGAGAATTTCAGTGATTATATATTCATATATGAATGATTATGAGGATAGTATGTATATAAATAAATGCTAGCTAGCTATATGTGCTTTTCCGCGATAATGAGGTAAAATACTATTATGGTGTGACGTGAGCATTAGACGCAATCATCGTAGCCCTATATGAATATAATAATGATTCATATAGGGAATATGCACGTATATATACACCCGTCTTTTCCGCATAATGAGGTAAAATTTCATTATGGCGTGACGTGAGCGTTAGACGCAAGCGTAGTACCCTTGTATGAATTTCTATTTTTCTTATATTTCTTCATAAGAAATCATACAAGGAGTATGACGAGTGTAAATACATATATATATATATATATTAGCCTGAGAGGCTGTATTTTATTAAGTTTTGGAGACTAGCTGGAGCTAATCATGTATTTGCCAGTTTTTGAGTTGAGAGTTTTTGAGCTGTCCCATACAGCATAATTTCTATGGAAATTAAATTGGGAAAGCATAAAGAATTATTTCTTTTAAATTTATTTTTGTCCACTGACTCTAACGGTTTCAAATGTTTTCCCTTGGGCCCTTCGTTTTTAAAATGCCCAGTCTGCAGAGTGTGGGTCGGTACTAGTAGGAGGAGACGAGACATAGTTACCCATCTATCAACCACTTTTCACCAGTTGGTTTTAGTAACTTTGAATACTCTTAGAATTATTGTATAACACTACTAGAAAAAAGTTCTTAGGTGACAAAATATTTTTGATTCGTCACCTAAGAGAACACTTTAGTGACGAAACCGGTTTCGTTACCTTAATGATAATGTTCGTCGTCTAAGTAAGGTAAGGTGACGAAACATTATTTCGTCATTATTTTCGTCACCTTAGAGCTAACTTAGTTGACAAAAATACATTTCGTCATGTAAGTAACATGTTAGGTGACGAAATATATTTTCGTCACCAAAGTTTTGAGCACTTAGATGACGAATATAAATTTCGTCATTTAAGTGATAGGTTAGGTAACGAAAATATATTTCGTCATGTAAGTGATAGGTTAGGTGACGAAATATATTTTCGTCACCAAAGTTTGAGCACTTTGGTGACGAAAATGCATTTCGTTATGTAAGTGATAGGTTAGGTGACGAAATATGTTTTCGTCACCAAAGTTTGAGCACTTCGGTGACGAAAATGGATTTCGTCGCCTAAGAACTTACTTTTGTGATGAAAATAAATTCGTCGTCTAACACCTTTACTTAGGTGACGAAACATAAAGTTGTGTGTCATTTTGAACCAACTACGAGATAGAAGTAAAATTTTAGAAAACCCACCGTACTATATGATCGGTGTACTTAAATACGGCTATGAACTATGAAAAAAATCCACCAGTTTTTGAAAACGATAAGATCTCAATCCACGCGGGCAGCATTAAATTAACGCCACTTATTACACGAAAACGCTCTTTCCTGCCCCTATATGACCTAGTTTGATTGATTCTTTCACACACAAAACTCTCACATTGATGAGATGTAACCACTCATGTAAAAATTTGGGTACGTTCACCTCTCGACGATAGAGATCCACATAGGGAAACGTAAGCGTATATAGGGTTGACCGCTTGTGTCGGGGACGAAACGTTACCGAAAATATGTGATTTTTCAACCATAGTCGTATTTCACTATACCGATGACATCTTATTTGACAAGATTATCAAAAATATTGCTTCCTCCCTATAGTTGGTTCACAAATATCTACACTTGTATATAACCTACTAAACAAATTATACCACATTAGTAGACACGTTGTGGTTTTGATGGCTAAATTTTGCAAAATAAAATTCAATCGTCCGATATGATCAGTGTACTTAAATACAGCTATAAAAAAAATCCACCAGTTTTTGAAAACGTTAAGGTCTCAATCCACGCAGTCAACATTAAATTAACGTCACTTATTACACGAAAACGCTCTTTCCTACCCCTATATGACCTAGTGTGATTGGTTCTTTCACACACAAAACTCTCACATTTATGAGATGTAACCACTCATGTAAAAATTTGGGTACGTTCACCTCTCGACGATAGGGCTACACATAGGGAAACATAAGCGTATATAGGGTTGACCGCTTGTATCGGAGACCAAACGTTACCGGAAATATGTGATTTTTCAACCATAGTCGTATTTAACCATACCGATGACATCCTATTTCACAAGATTTTTGAAAATATTGTTTCCTCCCTATTTAATAAGATCACATTCTATCAAAACCTTGTCTTAAAAATAAATATTTTTGGTTCATTGAGATGACGAAAATTCATGTTTTCGTCACCTAACTACTTAATATTTGGGGGGTAAAAAATTCCGCCAATTATTTGGCCAAATTTTTAATCACTTCCGCCAAAAAATTTAGAAAAATTTGAACCAAATTTTTGAAAGTTTCCTTATATATCATCTGCCTCACTTTTCATTTCTCTATCTTTTTCTTTGAACTCTCTCTTCTCTCTTTTCCAGACTCTCTTCTCTCTCCCTCCTCTCCTTTGCCCTAGTTTCCACGCACCGAGAGACCCTCTAGCTTTCCCTCTGCAGCCGTTTTCCCTCTGCCTTCTTCTTCGCCACCATCGCCTCCTTCCCCATCGCTGACAGCCGTTTTCCCTCTGTCTTCTTCTTTGCCACCGTCGCCTCCTCCCTCATCGTTGGCAGCCGTTTTCCCTCTGCCTCTCCTTCTTCTTGGCCACCGTCGCCTCTCTTTCTTCGCCACCGTCGCCTCCTGCCTCTCAAATTCAGCCGTTTTCATGGAAGGACTAATTTTCCTCCTCCATCGGACTCCGTGCCCATCTCGCCAGTGGACTTCGCACGCCATCTCGCTAGAGGACTCCGCGCGCCATCTCGCTAGAGGACTCCGCGCGCCATCTCACCAGCGGACTCCACGCGCCATCTCGCCAGCGGACTCCACGCCCATCTTGCCAGCGGACTCCGCGTGCCTTCTTTCCAGTGGACTCCATGCCCTTCCTGTTTTGGCCTTGTTAATTTGTGTTTTTGCAAATGACTACGGAGGCGATCTCGGTTGAAATTAGGTTGCTTGATATTGGTTGTAAGATATTGGGGTTGTTTGGGGTTGATTGGATCTGGGTTGTAAGAAGTTAGAGACGAAACTATTGTCAGCTAAGTAACTGGGTGACTTTTTCTACGTGAAAGAATTGTCAGCAAACTGAATAAATTTCGTCAACTAAGTAACATGGTGATGACCGAATTTTCGTCAGCTAAGTAACATGGTGATGACCGAATTTTTGTCAGCTAAGTAACGTGGTGACGAAATATTTTTCGTCAGCTAAGTTGACGAAAAATATTTCGTCAACTAAGTTACGTAGTGACAAAATATTTCGTCAGCTAAGTAACCTGGCGACGAAAACAATTTCGTCAACTTGGTAACCTAGTAACTAAAAGTTGTTCGTCATCTTAGTAGTGACTAAGATGACGAAATTAATATTTTCGTCACCTAAGTGTTCTAACCACCGGCCTTAGATGACGACCCTTAGGTGACAAAATTTTCGTCAGCTAAGTGTTTACATGACGACAGAAGCTCTGAGGTGACGAAAAAATTTCGTCACCTAAGAACTTTTTTCTAGTAGTGTAATATTCTCGGTGGTGTGCTATGACATATGTTATGATATTTGAATATTTATGGGTTGAAATGGAGAATGGTTAATTTGTTATAAAGGGTAATTCGTAAATTTTTCGGGTTAGGGTTATTCATTTTCAAGGGAGGTTTGCTGAGTTTTTCGATAAATTTTCCTTGAGGGTGGACCCCGCAAGACTTATCTCGGGTTTCAGGATGAAATTCAGGGTAGGTTTTGACACTAAACCCTTTGCCTCTTATCATACTGTGATTACTGTCTCCTGCTCTTTATTACAGAGTTATATTGTAACTTCAATGGCCATTGTTTGATCTAATTAGCAATCGGAAGCTGTGAGTTTGACTCATCACTTACATATACTCTAACTCTAAGATGTCGTTATATAATAAAAAAGAAAAAGAAAATTGAAATAACCATCACATGTCTTGCGCATGTCATTTAAGTGAATACCGTTATATCTGAGTTATGATCTATAGTTTTTAGCGAACAAGGTTACTACGTATACAAACGTACTTTGGCAATCACGCCGTCGTATATATGTGAATTACATTCACCGGACCGACAAGGAATTAGTGCATTATTGTTCAGTTGTTCAAGTTTGTGTTTTCAATTTTACAGCTCCTTTTCAATTTCGATATCCTACGTACGTACACAAAAGAAAATCTGAACTAGGGAACAAGGTGTATGTCATCAATTTGGAGTAGGGCAGCTGCTATTGCCCGCTAGACTACCATTCCTGTATTAAATATCACCGTCTTATCCGATCAGAGAATTGCTCTGAAGCTTCACACACATGACTGCCTACCCCAACTCCAGGAGAACTAAAATCATGTCGATCCCTCTCGCAGAAGGAAAATCAATGCCATGTTCGACATGTTAGTTATCACAAAAGTCAGAACTTGTACTTGAAAAATACATATTTCCAGAAAGAAAGAAAGAAAGAACGAAAGCTGCATCATCTTCTAATTTATAAGTTATGATAACCAAAGTATATAATCATCACAGACAAAAAGCCAAAGACCAAAAGCTGAAGAACACAACTTCCATGCTAACAATAATTTACGTTACATGATTAACAAGTTCTCGTCAGAGCAGAATCAAAAGCTAAAAAACAGATTAATATCAAGTCCCAAGGCTACCGTTACTCGCAGAATTTGATTCTCAAACTTCAAACCAAATCCAAACAGAGAGAAGATGACAAGATTAATATTAATTTACGCTTAATCAATAGGACGATCATGAAAGATTATTCAAATCTCATTGCTGAACATGGTCTTGTTCTGAACTAAAGAGTTCTTGCAATGAGCGATTGCGCCTTGAATTGCACTCTGAAGCTCCTCCATCGATGATCTGTCCACCATCGTGTACGACGTCGTTGCTCCTGCTTTAATAGTACTCGAGGCGGATCCGGAACCTGGTTGACTGGTCCGGGACAGAACTCCCGAGTGGCTGGGCGAGCAGCGCATCGAAGATGGGCAGCTCGCAATGCAGCCTCTCCTTCTCGGGTATCTTAGGTTACCCGAGAAAGAATGAGAATACCCTCCACTGGTGCTCTCTCTATTTCTCTCGCTGGCCTTGACCGATAATTCGTGATCCGTACTACTCGGGAGTTTCTCGGATCTAATCTCGGCCGACGTCGCCGTCGTCATTTTCTGTTGTTTTTGCGAGAGCTTCTCGTACAGTGGTTTGACCTTCTTCATGTACTTTCTGAGAACTTCCTTGGCTGTGTTGCTGGCTCGCTTGACGGAGTTAGATCCGGAGACGACGTCAACGTTGTGGTCCGCGTCGACGGCCATTCTGTTCTGTTGTTTAGTCGGATCCTTCTTGAACACAGAAGAGAATCTCGACAGAGAGAAGTACTTGCTGTTCTTCTTGATCTGCGACTGTGAACTCAAGCTATGAAGAACTTGCTTGACCACGACGTCGTTGGATGATGAGTACCTGCTGTTGAGGCGCTTGAACTCATCCTCCTCGAGGACAGAGCTAGGCCTGGAGGAGGAGTCGCACGAGTCACGTGAGTCGTTGGAGCTGCTGCCGGTGGAGTCACGTGAGGCGGTGGTGTCGGAGGCAGCGTAAGAGGAAGAGGAAGACGAGGTAGGAAGAAGGAGAGTGCGGACCATGGAGAGGCGAGGAGAGAGATGAAGCGGGAGGAGCTGGCCCTTGTAGAAGAGCTCGTCGGCGGGGCGGCAGAGCGGGGTGGAGGATTTGCGAGGCGAGCAGGAGATGGTGAACTCGAAGTCGGACGAGGAAGAGGATGAGAAAGAGTGAGTTGGCGACGGCGGGAGGGTGTGGGATTTCTGGTCTAGCTTCTTCCTCCCCATGTTTTTCTTGTTGGAGTTTTCTTCTGCTACATGATAGTGATGATACGATATAGCTAACTAGTGGTGATGAGTTGCAGGGATTGGGATATAAGGGTTGTGATTGTGGTCTACGTTAAAGAGAGGGCTTTCTAATCAGTAGGTGTGGATCTGAGAGGCGTTGAAGGCTCTCAGACTCACAATCCTCACCTGGGATGCTGGGATCGGTTTGGAGTTTGGACTACTCTAGCTTCTTTCTCTCTCACACTGTAATGAGAGAGAGTACTTAGGGTTAGGTGTCACGTGCCATAAACGTGAAAGGTGGCATGGGCGTAGTTTAATTGCTTAATTGACGTGCTATAGTAATAGGATGATCTTTGTGAATTTACGGGTGTTGTGATTAGGGAGTGTGCTGGATCATGTGACACCCTAATCATCATCATATTGTTGTGTAGCAAATTACGGGTCGATCGTATTCGACTTTCATTCAAAGATGCTTTAGTAATTTGTACACTACAAGGCGTACAAGCTAATTAAACTTTGATTCACGTTTAGTTTGATTTTGAAGGATTCGAAGAAATTAGGGTCCTAGATGGATATTAGGAGAGTTGATTATTCAATTATTATTTTTTATATATAAATAGACTATGTAATTGTAATCATTCATATATTGGAACCCGATCCCTACGTCTAATAAAGTAATTGATGTTAATCATTCACATAGTGTCGTATACTTACACCTTGTGTATAAAAAACTCTCTCGTTGATTATAAGTATATATAGGATCCTAACATATAAAAACAGTATATAAGATTTATTGTATGTTTTAGTAGTGGTCAAAGTGGTTTTTATTTCGTTTAGAGGATATGATCTGTCCATGAGTTTAGGTGCCTAACCTCAAACCCAGAGAGATTCCATGGTTTTGTAACCTTTTGCCGAAATTTAGTTACAAATTAAAATACTCCAAAATGGGCAGCAAGAAGGAAGAAGACCCATTCTTCTCCATAAATGCAGAATTTTTGAAAGAATTTGGAAATTAACTGCCTTAAACGATGTGGTTAATTAGGATAGTGTTTAGGTAAAAGTCAAAGAAAATAATTAGGTCATTAATTTTTTTAATAAAACACAATCAATGTAATTCACTACAGGAAATCTCGTCTTAGGCGACGGAAAAACAACCGTCATATAGAACACCACCCGTCGCCTAAGACCTATTTAGGAGACGAAAAATGACTGTGGCCGGTGACGTCCGTCGACTAAGATTTTCTCTGCAGCGAAACAGTATTCATCATCTAAGTTACGTCGACTTGGTAAATCATAGGCGACAAATATTTTCCGTCGATCGTCTTTCGTCGGTTTAGTAACTCTTAGGTGGCGAAAACTGACTTTCGACACACTTCGTCGACTAAGATCTTCCTAGGCGACAATACATTTCCGTCGGTAAGGATGTCTTAGGCGACGAACCATTTTCCGTCGGCTTAGTAGGTATAGGGCGACTAACGTTGTGCCGTTGGCTAAGTAATTCTTGGGCGACGAATATGTCTTTCTTAGCCGATGATTTTTTTCGTCGCCTAAGAAATGTCATTATTGCCTGACACAACGTATAACGAATATTTTTGCCGACGTCTTTTGTCTCAGGCGACGGAATATTCCGTCGGCTAAGTAAAAACATCATTTATACAACTTCTGCCCAGAAGAAAATGCAGAAGAAAGGCATAGTTTCTCCCCCCCCCTCACAGAATTTATCATCCGATCTAAATATAATTTTGGAAGCTTTTCTTCATGAATTTGATCGATCTTCAAGAGCTGCTTCTCTCCTAATTGGTATGTAACTACTTAATTAATCTAGTTTCTTCATTTAGACATATTTTCCGGTGAACTTTCCGGTGACCTTGCTGGTCCAATTTTGATGAAATGTTGCTTACTTGTGAGGATAATATAATTGCTAGATATGTGTGTATAATATGTTTATACGTATAATATTATATATGTGTGTATATATATTATTATGTTTGTGTGTGTGTATATATATATATATCTTTAGCTTTATTATGTATGATTAATAATTATGTGAATAATATGTTTAATTATCAAATTTTCGTTTTCATGCAAATCATTTGTGTATTCAAATGATAAAAAATAAAATGATGAATCATGTAATTAAGAATTATAATATTCTTATACATTCATCAATATATTGTTACTCTTAGAAATCCCGCTCGATAACCATTATGTTACGACTGTGTCTAACAAAATAATTTTCGAATTGTCTCATATTTGGACAGTTTGGGAGCATATAACATTGAGATTCCATTTGTTGTTGGTGCGTTTCGTGTTTGGTTGTGGGTATATATATTTTGACAGGATCTTCTTTTATTAATTGTTTCTTGAGTGCATACTAAGTATAGATATTGGTGCATTTGGGAAACTGTAGGGAGATGTTACTGAAATTTTCTTACATATGCGAATTCGAAACGCCCCAACAACAAACGAAATCACAATGTCATGTCCTCTCAAACGGGATTAGAGCTCTAACCAGAGGTATAAGGTGAAGATTAAGCAATATAAACAACATACATTAATAGATCTATATCATAATCTCTTAGTCGATGGATAGAGTTCGGGCTTTATGTTGCTCTTCAGTTCCTTCTCGGTTTGATTCTCTTAAATTTTCTGTATTACTTGATACAACACATCCCTTCTTTGATTTTCTTCCAGTTTGATACTTGGATCTTTGTTTTACTCTTTTCCAGATCTTTTCTTTACTCTAGAATGCTTCCAATTTTTGTTATGCTCATATATGTTCAAGTGTGAAAAATTATTGGGGGTCAATAATTTTCCTTACCAGAGCAACCAAAGTTTTTGGATGATTGTTATTACTTAGATACCTTTCAAGCATCCTCTAATGACATAATGTGGTAGTAAACTCTCAAGTATGGAAAATTATTGGGGGTCATTAATTTTCTTGAACAGAGCAACGAAAGTTTACTGACCCCCAATAACCACTCTGTAACAAAAAAAAAACTGAAACTGACAACTAAAGATACCTGAAACTGACAAAAAGGTCAAAGGAATAGACCAATAAGCATCTTCTAATGACATAATGTGGTAGTAAACTCTCAAGTATGGAAAATTATTGGGGGTCAGTAATTTTCCTGAACAGAGCAACCAAAGTTTACTGACCCCCAATAACCACCATGTAACAAAAAAAAACTGAAACTGACAACCAAATATAACTGAAACTGACAGAAAGATCAAAGGAACCATTGAAACTTACCCAATCATTGAAGCTTGGTGTTCCATTCTCATCTTGCCTCAACTCATCATTGCCGTAACTCGTTTCCTCCTTATCCATCCATGGACCTTCTATTATGAGTATCCTATGTTTATATTTATAAGACACAAATCAGTTTAATTTAGTTTTTCGAAAAACAAAATATACGATGCAATAGTTTTATAAAAAAAATATGTAAAAAAAATTATTTTTACCTCTTGCAATTCAGGTCTTCTCAAATACTCCTTTTCTTTGATGATCTCTTGTATTGACCATCTTATAAATATGAGAGTCTCCTTCTCTTTCCCGACAATTTGCTTCTTTATTTTTGTTTTCTCAAGGAACCAATATAGAACCAGAAGGAGGCATCCGTTCAAAAACTTTGGCTCCCCCTTTACGTGCTTGTGAAGTCCTTGGTGCAAGAATTCTAATACCTTATGTGACCAGTTGTATTTGTAGATGCCTTCAAGGTCTTCACACTTGAGTATCAGTTTTCATTCAATGTGGTTCCCGCTTCTGTTGAAAAATAAAGCTGACATAAGGTACATTATAACCAAAGAGGCTATCTTCCTTGGATCCCCTTTCTTCTTCTGAATCTTCCTCAGCTCTTCCATTAATGTGTCATCAATAACCTTTCTGGTGATCGTTCTTCTTGTTTGCTTTCCAAAGACAGCAGAATCTACGCTTTGCTTTTCTTCGAGCTCTTGCAGTATTTTTGTTCTATTATGATATCCACATCCGAGCCTTCTTTGGTTATTCCAAAAATTGAATGCACATCATGCTCCGTAATTTCAATCTCCTTGTTCCCAAATAGGAAGTTTTTCTTGTCACTGTTGTAGTGCCTCATTAGGATCTCAAAATCAGATTCAAGCTTCTTCACTTGATCCTCATCAATCTTGCCCAATCTAAATGCTTCAATTATTCCCCGAAAACAAGTGTTGTTTATCGACTCCCATGATTCTTTTGGGATGCTCTCCTTGTATCTATACATTAACATATAAAATGATGTTAGTGAGCACTTTTGTTGCACGTGTTTGATCTTGGTCAAGTCACCTTCTCCTCATTTTTCCTTATTCTTCTTTCTTCCCTTTTCTTCCTCCTCCTCCTCCCCTGAATCTGTCCCCGCTTGTTTTCTTTTTCTGCCTGTTGATATTTTTGAAAATAAAATTTTCTATTTCCCCCTCTTCATCTTCAGTGTAATCATCATCTTCTTCTTCTTCTGCTTCTACCAGTACTTCTTCTTCTTCTTCTTCTTCTTCTTCAGCAGCAGCACCCTTGTGGACCTCTTTTATCTTTTTCTTCAACTTTATCTTCTGTAAAACTTCTGCTATATTTTGTTCTGTCCACATAGAAGCTACAGATTCTTGAACTGAATCCTCTTTGGATTTAGAAGTCACAATTAAATGTATTGAACCTCTTCTCATCTTGCATATAAGTAGTAAAAAATTGCATTTATAAACTGCATATGTAAAAAATTGCATTTATAAACTGCATATGTAAAAAATAAAGTTTACTGCCCCCTAGTAAACTTCTACTAGAGGTCAGTAAACTTGCAATACAATAACCCCCTTTCAATTTCAGGGCCACAACACATAACATATACTCATTTTTAACATAATAAACAACTTTATTGTCTCCAGTAAACACAGTAAAAGTTTACAGCCCCCCAGTAAAAGCTGTAAACTTCAACCCGGGGTCAGTAAACTTGCATTACAGTATCTCCCTTTCATTTTCATGCCAGTTATACACAACAGATACACATTCTTATCCTAATAAACAACTTTATTGCCCCGAGTAAACCCAGTAGAAGTTTATTGCCCCCAGTAAACTTGCATTATAGTATCTCCCTTTCATTTTCGTGCCAATTATACACAGTAAATCTTACAAAAATCAACAATGACAACATTAATCTCAATCTGTAGCAGACTAACAGTTATGAACAAAGAAACTCTAGAATTTTCATGTTTTCATATTCATGGCATTTAATCGCTATAAATAAGAGAATCAAGCTTCAATATCATCAGAGAAGTCCAAAATAAGCCTAAATTCAAAAAAATCCAAAATGTACTTGTTTTTATGGATTTTCCGAGCGAGGTCGGGTGAGAGCGATTGAAGCAGAGATCGACGCCGATATTCAACCAGAGAGTGACGCCGAGCGTGAGCGATTGAACGTGACAGCAACGCCGAGATTGAACCACAGATCAACTTCGATTGACTGAGATTGAGCCAGAGTGTGATTTCGATCGACTGGGATTTAACGAGAGAGTGACGTTGTCGACTGAGATTTAACGAGAGAGCGACGTTGTCGACTGAGATTTAACGAGAGAACGACGTTGATCGATGCAATGACTGAGATCGTTTTAAACCCTAAACTAGAGATCGTGATAGAGAGAGAGAGAGAGAGTTTTGATTTTCGTGGAGAGTGGGAGAGAGAGTTTTTTAATTTTCGTGGAGAGTGGGAGAGGGTGAATTTAATGTGAAGAGTATAATTGTTATTTCGCGTTAAAACATTATAATGAGCTAGCTACTCAATACTTTTTTCATTGAAATGAGCTTTAAAATCCTTGTTTTTGACTAAATGGTAATTTTTCCTAATAAATATATATATATATATATATTTATATTTCCCGTTTATTATTCACGATTTTTTGACAACTATATTTTTGTTTCTTGTTATTATAGTGTACAACATGGACAAGAGCTGGATGCAATTAGGGAGGGGGTCCCCTCTTTATATGTGAGGCATTTTTGATTTTCTTGAGTTCGTGTGTCTACATAGTCCTCCAGACAAAGTTATTCACATATGTCCGTGCAACAAATGTCTCAATCGGAAACCAATAACATATGAAAACATGTATTCTCACTTGGCACTAAACGGTATTTGTCCTAGTTATACCATGGACATGGCACGGCGAAAATCAAGTTCAAATGCCTACACTTGCAGAAATTTAAGCACAACATAATCAGCAGGCATGATCTTCCAATGCTAGTTACGGGTACCCTACTATGATGAACATCTTAAATGATGCCTTCCCATTCGCTGCCTCAAGATATCAAGAAAATGTTGTTTTTGACAACACCCTCAACACTTTCCCTAATGTCGTCCACGTTGACTACAACAATGATTATGATATGTATAACAGACTTCTACGACAAATACAAACCCCATTGTATCCTAGCAGTGAGCATACTATGTTGGGTACCGTCATGAAGCAAATGAAGATAAAAAACAAGCGAGGAATGACTAATGTATGTTTTGATGAGGATATTGCGCTTATGAAGGAAATGTTTCCCAAAAGTAATAGTTGTCCGGAAAATTTCGACCAGGTAAAAAACATGTTGGCTGACCTCGGTCTTAATCACTAGAAGATCGACGCTTACGTCAATGACTGCATCTTGTATTACAAAGAATGTCACATCCCAACTCTTAATTTTTACCTTATTTACTTGCTTGGTATTAATAAGAATGTTACCGTCTTCGTAAATGAGTTTTTAGTTTCAAAGGTCCCTAGAGAGGTGTTGATGGCTGATTATTTCGAAGAAATTATTCGTAGGAGAAATATTTGAAGACGGTAAAAATGGTAAATTTTTGCTAGTAAAAATGTAAGTTTTATTAGGGTATTATTTTTGGGGTGTTAATTTTTGGAGTTGGGTTTTAATTAGTGGTGTTGGACCGGTTTGGATTAGTGGCCCAAAACATTTCTCTCTCTCTCTCTCCTCTCTCTCTTCCCTCCCGAGCTCTCTCTCCCTGCCGAATTTTCCCCGTGCCCTTCCGCCAATGTCCGGCCACCGTAGGTCGTCGCACCGGTCCCAATCGGTCGGTCGTCGGCCTAGCTTCCTTCCAGGACTGGTGTGAGCTTCCCTAGCGCCACCGTAAGGGAGATATCGAGCCCGAAAGGTCCAACTACTGTGGTGTTCCGTAGCCAGAACTCCCTTCTTCGGCCGCCATAGCCAGAGCCGCTTGGCTCGTTGGAAAACCCTCCTCCCGTGCAATAATCTCCCAAGAGGTTTCACTCTCTCTTGAGCAAGGACGTGAGGAGGATCTAGCAGAAGAGGTTTCGGACCAACATCAGGCTTAGACCTAATTAGTAAGTGGATTTTTGTTTTAAATAACATGCATGCAATTGTTTGTTGTTGAGTAATTTATTTTGTTGGAGCATTTGACGACATTTTGATTTGACGATTTTATTTATTTTGGAGAGTTACCGAAAATGAGATTTTTGATAAATTATAAATATATTTATGAGGAGAGTATGTATATAAATGCTAGCTAGCCATATGTGTCTGTCCACCTTAATGACATAGTATATAACCGCATTATGACGTGACGTGAGCATTAGACGCAAGCGTAGTAGCCATATATGAGTGTTTAATTCATATAGGGGGTATGGGCACATATTTATACACCCATCTATCCACCTTAATGACGTAGTGTATCACTGCATTAAGGCGTGACGTGAGCGTTACATGCGAGCGTAGTAGCCCTATATAGATTATTTTAAATCTATTAATTTATATAGGAAGTATGGGCGTGTGTAAATACATACATATATTAATATATATTTTTGAGCTGAAGAAGCTCGATATTTATGAGATAAAAGATTTATCGCTTGAGGCATGCATTCGATTTCTTTGGAATTAAATTGGGAAAACAAATATCTTGTTAATTATTTTTCTTTATTTATTCTTTTTATTTTTGTCTACTCACTCTAACGTTTGCGAAAGTTTTCCCCTGGGCCATTCGTCTTAAAAATGTCAAGTCTGCAAAGTTTGGGTTGGCACTAGTAGGAGGCGACGAGGCATAGTTACCCACTTCTCAGCCACTTTTCACTAGTAGGTTACCTGTTTAACCTACATGGGTATTTTCTTGCTTCTTCTGGTGTTTAGTAGCTCTAATTACTCTTGGGGTTATTGTATAATATGTCAGTGGTGTGCTAAGACAGATGATATATTTTTTGAATATTCGGAGGATGAATTTGGTTTTATTAGTTGGATATTTATGTGATGAGTTCGAGGATGGTTGAGTCTTTTTAGGAGGGTATTCTCAATTTTTTCTAGGTTAGAGTTGTCCATTTTCGAGGGAGGTTTACCGAATTTTCGGTAAATTTTCCTTGGATGTGGACCCCACAAGACTTACTTCGGGTTTTAAGGTAAAATTAAGGGTGGGTCTTGACAAAGAAAACAAGGATGAAGTTGAGTGCCCACACTGCTACGAGCCAAGGTATAAAGCTTCCACTTCATCTAAACAGAAAAACCCGTCCATTCCTAGGAAGATTCTTCGTTACTTCCCGTTGGGTCCTCGTCTGCAGCGTTTGTACATGTCTTCACATACGACCAAACATATGAGATGACACCAGGTAAGGAACCAGGAAGAGGAGAGGATAGATCCAGATAATCTCACACACCCCGCAGACGGGGAGGCTTGGAAGCGCTTTGACTGTTCTTTTCTCGAATTTGCTGGAGATTGTCGAAATGTCAGTCTCGGACTTGCAACAGAAGGATTCAATCCTGCTGGAAACATGAATTTGTCTTATAGCATTTAGCATGTGATAGTATTTCTGTACAATCTACCTACCAACATTTGTATGAGAAAGAAGTACAATTTTCTTATGCTTATGGTTTCAGGGCCGTATTCTCCAGGAAATTGCTTGGATGTGTACATGAGACCATTAATTGACGAGCTGTAGGAGTTATGGGAAAATGGACTTCTTACTTTTTGACAGGCATGGTTAAACTTCATTCATGATGAAAGCAGCTGTTATTTGGACCATCAGTGATTTTCCACCTTACGGGATGTTGTCTGGCCAACAAACTAAGCGGTACAAGGCTTGCCCGGTATGCTTAGATGACATCAATTCTAGTCGCCACACCGACAAAATTTGTTTCTTGGGATCTCGTAGATGGCTTAACGAGGATCACCAGTGACGGTGAGATGGTGAGGTATTTGATGGGACTGAGGAGCATAATCTGAAACCCCCAAGGAGGCCTGGTGAGTTAATTTTGGAGAGGCTTAACGAGCACTAGTTCGGATATTTGAGCACCAGTAAAGAAGTCATCGACTTGAATCCTCCCACGCCTGATGAGTTTAAGTATTGGACGCATAAAAGTGTATTATTTGAATTGCCTTACTGGTCGACGTTGAAAATCAGACACAACTTGGACGTCATGCACATTGAGAAGAATGTTTTTGACAACGTTCTTGGAACAATTATGAATCTCAAATATAAGAACAAGGATACCCCCAAAGCCCGTGTTGATCTTAAGAAAATAGGTATACGCCCTAAGCTATGGCTAGTAGAGAACCAAAAAACAAAACAAAAACCATAATGCCTCAAGTAGGCTACACAATCCATCATCAAAAGAAGGCGGAAGGGTTTCAATGGCTTCATGACGTTAATTATCCTCATGGATATGCATGGAATATCTCTCGATGTGTTAAGACAAGGGAAAATAAGATTACTGGGTTGAAGACTCATGACTGTTATGTTTTTCTACAACGTCTTCTTCCCGTGGTCATTAGACCGTATTTGCAGAGTGATGTGGTTGACACGTTAGTGGCTTTGTCCAAGTTCTTTCAGAGGATATGCGCTAAAGAGTTTAAAAAGTCTGATGTTAGGTCATTGCAAGAAGACATTGTGTACACTATGTGCAAGCTGGAGAGGATCTTTCCCCCAACTTTCCTTGACATCATGATTCACCGCATGATCCACTTTGTTGAACAAGTGTTGCTTACTGGTCCGGTACAGTATACCTGGTGTTATCCAAATGAGATGTATGCAGTCATTTTCTAATTAATCATCCTTTCAAATTAAGATAATTTTTTTAAATATTTATTGTAAGAGAATAAATATCTGTTTTGCAAGCAACTGGGGGATTTCAAGAAGTCGAACAACAATAAACGTTTCCCTGAAGGGTCCATCACGGCGGCATACATTCAGGCTGAGTGTGTAACTTACTGCAGCACATATCTGAATGATGAAGACATAGTGGGGGAATCATCTGGAGTGGGTAGTAGCTAATTCAATCTATCAGTTGTTTCCAACGATGTTCAACCGTATGACAGGTTAAGTAATTCTGAAAGATTTAGTAATTCATAGATCAAAGAGGCTCATTGGTATGTCCTTCAACATTGAGACGAAGCCGAGCGGTACTTGAAGTCCCATTTGGAAAGGTAGGATGGTAACGAAACCATTCACAAGAGAGATTTTTCTGATTATTTCCCTATTTTGGTACATTCTATCTCTCTATAATGTTACATAAATTAAATATATGTTACTTTTTGATGTTACATAATGTAAAACATTGTTAAAACATTTTCCTGATTAACAACATGCTTCAATTAAAATTGTTACAGATGATACATATTCAACAACATTATCCTGCTTCTTATGTCCCGGAGTTGTACTTGTTGGAATAAGTAATAAGAGAATTAAATTAGTATTAAATTGGCATTTCTCCGAATCAAAAACAGTTTTTAAACTCGGTAATTAATTTCTAAATTTTTTTGCTTTTACTGCCTGGTAAGAATTAAAGGCGGTTAATTACTTGAAAGCGTGGATCGGGTTGTTCCTGAGCTGAGCATATAAATTACAATCCTCTTTACTTCTCTCCTTTTTATCTCCTTCCTATCTTTGGCTTCATCTCGTTTCTACTCCTTTACGCTTTCATTCTCTCTTAACCCTAATCCAATCTCATCGCCTGCGATCCTATCCACCTGATAGGTTTCAGACCGCGATCGCTTCCGATCAGGTAATTGCTCTTCTTCACGATCTCGATCTGTCTCGCCGTCGTCGTCGTTATTTACTTTTACGATTCTCATCGTTTCAATCTGATATCGGAGCTGTTTACTATTCAATTCATACCTATATTACTCATGTTTCCGTAGCTATCTGCTATAATGTTGATTCTGTGTTTTGTCAATGTCAAATTGAAGAGTTTCGATCAGGATTAGATTTTAGGAGTAGGTGAATTGTGAATTTTTGTTGTTGAAGAAGTAGAAATTCTGAATATGCTTAAGTCCAGGCTAGAAAAATCTTATGCTTTACATGCGGTTCGATTTTCAATTTTGAATTTCGTGATTTTTGTTGGAGCTGATTGGTGCTTATGTCAACTTGTTGATATTTATCTTAGTCGTGATTATAGGAGGTGAAGTTTAGATGGTCTGCATAAGCATTGAATTTTCGATCAAGTTGAATTGTTGTAAACGCATGAGGATCACACAAGTCTGATTACAGTGATATCTGTGTTCAATTTGTTTTGTATATTTTCGTAACATTTTGTTGTATTGTCTTAACTTAGCAGGACTGATGTCTTTTACACGTCACTTCCACTCTAAAGGGGGCACTACTCGTGATGAGTATTGGCCCTCGTTCAGTCGAAACAACTCCAGAAGCTTCAACAGCAATGCCAGACACAACAACAAGACCAACTACAATGAAAACTGGAACATGAGCAGGAACAATAATTTTGTTCGGGATCATTACAATTTGCAGTATTATATGGGAAATTATAGGGAGCGTGCCAATAATTCCCATGCTCCCAATCATTTCAAGCCTGATGGTGCTCCATCCTATAAGAGGAGAAAATTTTCAGCTTCTACTTGGGGTGATGATGGGAGACATTATCTGCCCACAAACACTTATGATTTCGCTCCCTCAACCTGCAACAGTTATGTCCCTCCTGCAAGATCTAACGGCAATGCCTCTGCATCTACCAACTGTAAACGTGACCGCTCAAAATTAGAAGAGGACGAAGTTGCCTTTATGTCAAGGGATGAGATTGAGCGATTCTCCCCATCTAGAAAAGATGGTATAGATGCATTACGTGAGGCACATTTACGATACTCATATTGTTCTTACCTTCAGGATCTTGGTCTGCGGCTGGACTTGTAAGCTCTTTGTCTCAAATGTTTATCTTTGTTATGTTGTTTCCATCTTGAACTGATTTCCTCAATCCTCTGCATTTGTTTAAATCCAGAACTGGGTTATGATTATAGTGATCAAGTTTGATGATCTGAAGATTCTACTAGTAGTATTTATATATTAACCATTTTTTTTCCAATGTCCAAGGGCACATGTCTGACAAGTTATTCATTTTCCAGGCCACAGACCACTATTGCTACTGCAATGGTTCTCTGCCATCGTTTCTTTGCTCGGCGATCACATGCTTGCCATGACAGATTTGTGAGTATTCTAGTCGTTTTGAATTTCACAGCATCTCTAGAAATGGAAAATCTTTACCTGTAAATTGGGAATGAAAACCAAATTGTCATAACTTTGCTTCTAGATAAGACTTTTCCAGTTCTCCTATTATCTGCTTCCTCTAAAATCCCTGTGTGAATTGTAGTTTTTGACTTTATCATTTCTTTTGCAGTTGATTGCCACTGCTGTTCTCTTTCTTGCCGCAAAGTCCGAGGAGACACCTCGCCCTTTGAATAACGTTGTAAGGGTAGCTTGTGAGATTTTCCATAAGCAGGATATCAGTCTCTTGTCCTATATACTTCCTGTGGTGAGTACATTTAGAGTTACTTTGAACCTTCATTACTCCAGCTGGCATTAGTTTGCACTGAAACAGTTTCCTATCTAAGTTTAAATGTCAATAGAATCATCATTACAGTGCAAAATGAAACAACCACGGCATAGCTTCTTTATTATGCTCAGATGACCTTTTTCTGCATTGGAATATAACATCATACCTAGTAAATTTTTATAACATGATACAAGTTAAACTTATCCAAATTTTTTTTTTCATCTGTTCTGATTATAAGATGAAGAGGTTCCCTATAAATGAGATCTGAATTTATTTGGACTTTTATCATTCTGACCTATGTATGTTAACCAGGACTGGTTTGAGCAGTATCAGGAACGGGTGACTGAGGCTGAGCATATGATACTGGCTACTCTAAATTTTGAACTGAATGTGCAGCATCCATATGATCCACTTACATCGATTCTTAATAAATTAGGGCTGTCACAAACTGTTTTGGTGAATCTGGCCTTAAGCTTGATCAGTGAAGGGTAAGTTAGAACTGAGGTTTCTCCGTAATATCGCTTACACTCTGTCGACTGTCTGAACTTCACTCATTATTTCACCCTTCAAATTTGGTTACCACTAGCTCATGTTCAAATAAACTGGGTGCAGTATAGAACACCACTTAATTTATTTTCCCTGAAGTTGTTTTACTTTGCATGCCTTCTTGAGCCACTAGCTGGCTGCAGTTAGAACTAGTTAGGGGTATCGTCAGAATATCATTTTTTGTTGATGTTGGGGCATGGCTGTGGCTGTGGAGGATAACTGGTTTCCTTCCTGTTCTCTGGACTCTGTTGCTTGTCTCAGTAATTTTCTTGTTGCAACTGCTGTAGTAGATATTTTGGAATATTAATTACTTTGGCATGCATATAATTGCAGGATCTACACAAGATTAGCGTGATCGCCTGTATGATATTCTTAGCAAGCGGATTGATATACTGTTCATGGAATCTTTTGTTTTGCTTCTGACGATGAACTGCTGATATGAATTTTCCATATTTTGCCCCACCAACTTCCTTATTGGCTATAGAATATAGCCACAGAACCTACATAGCCATTTTCACCATCTTATTTTAACATTTTGATGGAGTTTGCTCAGAAAGGTGTTCTCTGAAGTCCTGCTTACAAACATACTGTTTGTTTGTCATGGCTTTTGTCTGATTGGTTTTCAGGAAAACCACTGACTAGGCAAGGGTTTATATCTATGTTTGTTAGCCCTTCCTAGCGATGCTTCTCTGACTGCTAACACTGGAAAGGAGAGAAAAAGGAAAGGTCGGTTGGGGGGGGGGGGGGGGAGGATTGGGTTTGTTTAACAGAGGCCAGGCTAAGTTGATTTCAGCTACATGGGGTTTTGAAAGTTTTGATTTGGTTTCAGTTCTTATCAGAAAGGGCACTGGTGTGCACCTCACGTTGTCTTATTTTTCGTCCTAGTATCAGGCTCTTCACCTCCAAACAAAATGTCCGATATTTGTTTAAACCTTGGCCAAGGGTTGCGGATTGTTGTATAAGTGATGTCGCTGATGCATGTTCGTCAGGAACTAGCATGGGTTTCTGCTTGATGTGGATTCTGTGATAAGTTTTGGTTGGGTAGTTCCTTTTCAGTACAGAATGGAATGGTGGATCTTATATTTGTGTATATTGCCCAGTCATCTGCTCCCATGCCCAAACGAAAAGAAGAATAATGCAGTACATAAGAAATGAGAGAGTTGTTTAAGTGTGTTTGACACTTCTCCTGATTAGTCACCTAAGAATGAAACTTGTCCAAAAGAAAAGAAGAATAATGCAGTACATAAGAAATGAGAGAGTTGATAATGTGTGTTTGACACCTCTCCTGATTAGTCACCTAAGAAATGCAACTTGTCCGCCATTGTTGGTAAAATGGAGAAGACATTTTTCTGTACATGATTGCCATATCATATGTATTTGGTTTTTCTTATATATCTCAGGTAATGCTTTTTCAGATCTAAACCTGGCCAATCATTTCTGAGGGTTAGACCTAGACTGGGAACTATGTGGTACTTTATAGGTGTTGTCAGTTTGACAGCATAGTCTCCATATCATTTATCTGGGTCAGGACCTTGACTGGGAACTATTTGCTACCATATGTGTTATCAGTCTGAAGGTCTAGTCTCTGTGTAAGTGAACATGTACAAGCTCTGAATTGATTGAGGCCATTCAACTGTTAGTGTGATACTCTCTTGCATAACAATATATGATACTTCAAACATCTTCCAGTAACAATTTTTTTCTAGTTATTGTTTTTTGAAAGAAAACAGTTTTTTTTTTAGGGTGAGTTTTGTTAAATTCTTTCTGTTTAAAATTTCTTTTTCATATAAAATGTTTGTATTTCAAGCTATTTTCATATGTTACTTTCCCTTTCACTATGGAACATGATCTCTTCTATGAAAGAACTTTTGTTTCACACTGAAGCACACAACATAAAGTTCCATGTTGCCCTAAAGAATCAAATACTATGATGACTGGCATACTATCCCCCTAATACATGCTTGTCTATTTTTTATTGTTTTTGTCTGGGCTTGTGTGTCAATTGGCTCTTTGTTTTCGTTTATAAAATTAATTTGTAATTTCTGTCAATAACTTTTGTTCAGATAATTATTTTTTCTTTCATTTGTTTAATTTACAAACTACAATTGCTGTTGTAAGAATTGTAACCAACTGCAATTGGACGTTGGTTTGATATGAGAAAAAGGGAAGGTGCTGGTTTTGAAGTTTTAATGCATTATCCACCTCATCCCTCCATTTACCTGTTAATCTAGTGTTGTCTTGTATCTTTTTGACTGATATAGGACTTTTTAATACGTATTTGTTTTTATATCAGTTCATTAAAATGGAGCCTTCATTGTTCCTACGTAAAGCCTTGAAATATGTGTATTTCTGTATTTTAAAATTTTCAATTATTTAATATGAAAACTCTGTTTTGTTATAACTATTTACTGAATGATGAAAATGAATTCACCACGAGTTCATAGCAAAGCTGTTTGAAAATGCAATGAACATTCTAAAATTTTGACAATTTCCACGCTAGAAAGAACTTACCGCTTTACCCTGTTTATATTTTCAGCCATTATTAAAATTGTTGCTGTATAGGATATCTTGTTATTCAAAGAAGTTCTCAGCAAGACTTGATTTTGCTCTTGATGTAAGAAAAATGTATACTTCGTACAAACTGATAGGCATATATACATGAGCCAGAACAACATATAAATCACACTTCGGCTTCATCTCATGCCTGCCACATGGTTGTAGTCCATGAATCTTGTTGGGAACCTAGTTGGGGGTCTCGTGCATGCTCGGTGAGCATAGATTCACTTGTTTGACAAGTCTTTCCAGAGCCAGCCATAGCAGAAGATTGTGGATTTGCTTTGAGAAGTTAGTGTTTGCAATGCACTTCTGCATCCTGTTTGCTTTGTCATAAAAATTTTGTGTATGAGTAAAATAGCCATACAGCAGTTGTGCCTGGGAGTTTGATGTGTCCTCTAGATGGGTATTACATGTTTGCCATAGTTATGGTACTCTATCAGCAATCCTGCAGAGATTCTGGAAAATATTCTACCTGACTTGCTGCTTTTGTAGTTGGTAAGAAAAATTGTTATTTTCTCGTGACATCAATGCCTGATTTCTTGTTGTTAGTTTCTCATGCTAGCTGTATCTCTTATTGCTGATGTACTTTCATCACTGTGAAAATGTATGCTAAGTTGCATGAGATACTACCTATTCTTATAAGTGTTGCCCATATGGTTTGGTTTGTTGCATCTGTCTTCCTGCCCCATCTTGACCCAATTCTGGTGTCTTTTATTACAACCTTCATATCTGATGTGCATATTTATTGTTTAGGCTTCGGAGTTCATTGTGGCTTCAGTTCAAACCGCATCATATTGCTGCTGGAGCTGCCTATCTTGCTGCAAAGTTTCTAAATTTGGATCTGAAACCATATCAAAATATCTGGCAGGAATTCCAGGCTACACCAGATGTCCTTCAAGGTAAGCATGCATGCTACACTATCAGTTGGCACTGGTTTTATTTTCTAAATATTCAAAGAGAAAAACATTATGGTGAAAAAGTGTTGGCTAGCTGCATTTCCTTTTTTCTGTTTTAGGTAGATATTAATCGTTGTTTAATGATTGATGCAGATGTGTCCCAGCAATTGATGGAACTCTTCTAAATGTATCAAATCAGGGGGTTGTGGTGGCATTAGGCTTTAGCTTAAGGGTGTACTAGTTTTTTTGTGTGTGGATAGAAACGTGTGTCATGATGATGTGGGGAAAGATATAGACTTGAAAGGGTCATGGTGTGGAGGAGGGAGAAGAAATGATCAAGATAGTCTAGATCTTGTTTTACATCTGCCACTTTAATATGGTGTTGTAAGTACTTCTAGAGGATTGCTCTTTTGGGAATGGTAAATTCATATAATGAAATATTTTGCGTCAAAGTTCTTATTTCATTGAGAAAATTATGAATTAAATTCAGTTTACCTCCCTAAACTTTTGATCTAAAATCAGTTCAGTCCTGTAACTTTTTTTTCAATCAGTTTCATCTCTAAACTTTCAAAATAACATCAATCTCGACCAAAATAACTAAAATAGCCATTGTTATGGTTTTACAAAATCTTTTTACTCTCTCTCTCTCTCTCATTCATTTCCAAGCCTTCTCTAATCCCAAACCCCACTCCTTATTCCTCGCCCTTTTCTTCGCTCCCAACCGCCGCTCTCCTACCACCTTCTCTTCCCTCTCTGTCAAAGCCTCCGTCGCCAGTTCCGATCACACCCCCTCCGTCCTCGTCTCTGCCAACGACACCTTCTCCGGCGTCGTCCTCTCCCCTTCTCCCGACTACTCCTCCTCCACCTCCATCGAGGTCGATGTCATCACCGAGGCTGAGCTCAAGGAGAATGGATTCAGCACCAAGCTCATATGCACCATCGGCCCCGCCTCCGCAGGGTTCGACCAGCTCGAGGCGCTTGCCGCCGCCGGCATGAACGTCGCGAGGCTCAACATGTGCCACAACACGTGTGACTGTCGCCGTGACATCACCCATTGCTGGTGGTAGGGGTGGATGAAGACCGGTGATGAAGATGGTGAAGACCTCGTGTGGAAAATCCATTGCAAGGGTTGGGCTAGGCGGCGTCGGTCCAGTGGGCTTTGATACTCTTGGATTGGACAACGCAGGTCCGCTTGTGTTTCCGGAGATGCGCGCGCGGAGGTGGTGTTGTCGGTGCGGCAGCGACGGAGCGACGCAGTGTTGCCAAATCAATGGTTCAGTCCTTGGGTTGGAGGCGATGCCGCTATTCAGTCCAAGTCGAGCACAGCGGATTCAGCACTGGAGAGTCCCACGTCGGCTGTAGTTAGGTTTAAGGCCGGCAGCGTGGAGCCGGCGCACCACCACACATTCGGCCATGATTTGGTGGTGATTGAGGGAGGCAGAGGGTATCTCAGTCCAGGTCGAGCAGATAGATAATGTGGAGAGAGAGAGAGAGAGAGTAAAAAGAGAGTAAAAGAGAGAGTAAAAAGATTAAGTGAAACCGTAACAATGACTATTTTAGTTATTTTGGTCGAGATTAATGTCATTTTGAAAGTTTAGGGATGAAACTGAATAAAAAAAAGTTGCAGGACTGAACTGATTTTAGACCAAAAATTTAGAGGGGTAAACTGAATTTAATTCAAATTATATAGTAACACCTGATCAAGTTTACAAACACAAAAAGCCCACATTCAATAATTTTTATACAATTTAGGATATGAGCCAAGCTCAAAACCATGAATGCAGACCTTGATCCGGATTTTTAGAACCAAATGACTAAAATGTCCAATTTTACATAAAAATTACAGAATAGACAACAAAACTTCTTCTTCTTCCTCTCGATCTCGATTCGATGTTCATTTTCATTCTCTCTCTCTCTCATTCTCTCTCTCTCTCTCTCTCTCTCTCTCTCTCTCTCTCTATTCAAGCGCAAGAAGAGGCGTCGTTTAGCCAACGTCGCACCGACCGCCAAAGCTTGATGCCGACGGCCAAATACTCGACGCCGACGACCGAATCAAGTCGATCCCGATGCTCGACTACCAATTTCGTTACCTGACGACAACAACCCAACCCACCGCCTTCGTCCTCCGCCGCAGATATCCCAAACTGATCTGCAAAATTGATATGCAAATCTTTGCCGTCGAAGTCGAACCCAAACCAAATTGTCTCAAATCTAAAGGAAAGCTCCTTCAATTTTCCATTCCAAAATTTATTAGATCGGATATTGACATTCACTTTCTTGCTCTCTTTATTAAGAATGTTTGGTACTAAAAGGTTTGAATATGGATGGAGTATTTGTTGTTGGTAGAATCAGCGATATAAACAAAGTAGCAGTAGCAGACTAGTAGTTTAGTTTCTTTCTAGGAGTAAATGCTTGTGACACCCTGTAGTTTACACCTAAAATCAGTTTTGTCCCTCACTTTTTTTTTAAAACTGGTATACCCCTGTACTTTGAATTCTCGACTGATTTACCCTTTTCCCAGCTGGTTATGACTGTGACATGCTCATTAACAATGCTTGTGAGAGCTTCAATGGTTGGGTTTTAAGAGCAAGGTCTAAGCCCCCTATTACTATGCTAGAAGAGATAAGAGTGAAGGGTTATTTAGACTGTTAATGAGCATGTCACAGTCATAACCAGCCGGGAAAAAGGCAAATCAGTCGAGAATTCAAAGTATAGGGGTATACCAGTTTAAAAAAAAAAGTGAGGGACAAAACTGATTTTAGGTGTAAACTACAGGGTGTCACAAGTATTTACTCCTTCTTTCTATGTTTACAAGGCTAGATCAGTAACATATTATGTGTTCTATTTCTTGGTCATTATGTGCTGTGGAACCCTTATAATTTTCGACAATAGCAGCGCGCTAGGATCAGAGTTAGCAGTAGCAGCACGTAAGTAATCAGAGTTGACAGTAGCAACGCGTTGACATCAGAGAATCGTTGGAAAATATTACAATAGCGTCGCCAATCTTATGGACAGTAGCAGTAGAATATATAATGAAGGGTATTCAAGTAAAATACGTAGTATTGAAGGGTATTCAAGTAAAATACGTAGTAACAGATGACATGTGTACATTAATTTGTCTTGATTTATAAATTTTTGTCCTTAATGTGTAGGATATTGTATAGATGATATATTTGTAAACTAAAATTTGGTTAATAACTAATATGTAGTTTGCTATATTTCATTTGATGGCTTCACTAATTCTCGGTTTGTAGTATGGAATTTCGCAAACATATTTGTTGATAGATGTATGAACTACGGTGCATATTGTTAGAGATGCTATATTGGACCCCCCCCCCCCCCCCCCCCATTTTGAATTTCCATCAATTATTAATATATTCACTTTGAAAATTAATTATTGTTGAAAGAGAAAAGATAACGAGAATAACGGTCTACTCATTCATTGATAGAAATACATATTTATAGGCATTACATAGAGTCTCCCGAAGAATCTAGAAGTTCTATCAATTGTAATATATTCTAATAAGGAAACTGGATTAACCAATCCTACGTGTATTAGGGTAAGACACGTAACAGAAGGACGAAAACATAATTTCCTTAAACACTCCCCCTTGTGTTGCGTCCCTAATACGATATGGTGCTTATGGTGTTGCCTCGGTAAAAACCTTGCCAAGTAAAACAAAAACCTCGTGGGTAAAACAAAAAAATTGGAACGAAGGGAAAAAGAGCACAACACACCAACTATAATTGAAGATAACATGTGATGCATGTAAACTCCTCCTGATGTCTACACACGACTCCCCCTGATTGGTAACTCAATCCCGGAGTACAGATAAATGGCACAAGCCAATGCACTTCACATACTTCAAAAGTAGACTTGGGCAATGATTTAGTCATTAAATCTAGCCACACCATCCTTAGATCAGACATGCTATGCTTAGCATTACTTTGATCTTTAAGGAGAAGGTTGCCTAACAACTCAAAACATAAGTTCGTGTTGAAAATCATATTCACGCATGGCATGACCTTTGTGTACTTAAACAGTCATAACGTTTTCGATACAATAGGTATGGACAAACCGTACAAAGTTCTGGAAACTAGACACACGTAGTTTTCCAACCATATAAGGTCCATAACCTAGTTCATCTTGAGCTGATCACAAAGCTCTGTCGAAGTTGATTGTTCTGCCAAAGCAGATTCTCAGATAGATCCGTCCTACTTTATGAAAATAGCTATAACTCACTCAATATGATAGGTGTGCTCAAATGGTTGGTGTCCCTGGAAAGTAGACACATAGACCTTTCCAATGGTACCAATTTCACCATTTTCCAACGAGTGGGCTATCATGTAGGTCCGATGGAAGTTGACCTACAAAACTGGACAGATTCTGATTTTGCATTTGATGTGTCTTTTTGTAGGGATGAATAAGCCTGAACCTTTCATAGAAGGAATCACTGCCATTACATTGGCGTTGCGTGGGCACATCTGGCCACTACCTTGATGTTCCTTCACACTCATCTAAGAGGGAGCGAAGATGCTCGACCGCTAAGAAGAGAGTTGAAAGACTAAGGAGAACTTGGCCTTACAAGTTTATAGTGAATGAGATGTCGAGTCAAGCATATTGTAACAAGTGCATAAATGTGCTACCGTACTTAGAGGGAGAATTTCTCCAAAGGCTTCTTCGTCATATGGACGAAACAAGTCTTCTCAAGACTTCGACCGATCAAGGGATACATATAGACATAACTTCATCGTCCTTTAGATTGCCTTAAGCCGACAGATGAATAAGCATCATCAATAACGGTCCTTACTTTCAAGACCAAGTATTCCCAAGATCCTTTCATTCTTAATTTTGGATCAGTGGCATCTCTTAGTTTAACAAGAGTTCATCACTATTCATCCAGAATTTACACGCAAATAGACATAATTCTTCATATCCCTTCCCCATCAAGTAGATACTAAGCAAATACCTTGCAAATAGGCTCCGTGGTCAGGAGTCACTTGATTTGGGTGAAAAATGATATATTCAAGATCTTTATGTACATCTCTTAGTTCCCAACAGAGATAAGTTGTGACCACAACCTGCTTGTTCAGTTTTTTAGAAACTACCTAACTGACAAGGTAGTGGAGTGCAATGACATCCATTACGAGAGTATATCTTATCGTAGTCGATTCCAGGGTATTTGTGAGAGACCTTGCGCCAGAAGGTGAGTCTAAACTCTTTTTCTCACTACGCTTTCTAACAAAGACATAAATGATAGAGTTTACACTTAGGGTGTCGGCATCACCTAACCAAAGCACTATCTCTTTGTTTAAACTGGATCGCATCTTTCCATTTAGGTCAATCTACAACGTTGGTATTTTCTCAACGAAGTATGATTCGATATCAAACTCATTAAACCACGTCATCATGTACACCGGTGTAATTTTTAAGTGTAGAGATCTCTATATGGATTGATATTGACATTGAGGCGTCCCCTAATGATGACCATAATCCAGAAATAACAGATGAATGAGTATCATTGATCAAATGATCAAGTTGTGCCAAACTCGCATTCTTTCTTGGCGAGTATGTATCGAACCAAGTGGTCTCCCCCTAAACCATGGGAGCCACGGCCTAGCGACACCATCTACCACATTTTTGGTGTCACCATGCCACCATCTATGGGTGACGACATGTCTTCTTATCTGGACATCAACATGTCCTCTTATCCGGACATCAACATGTCCTTATTCGGACATCAATTCTTGCAGGCATGTTTGCAGCATGTATATGTGATCTCGTCACTTTAGAGAACTTGATGAGACACAATAGGGACAAACTACGACAATTTCAAGTCGTTCTACTTGAACATTCTTGTTCTTATCTCCCCCTAACGACGGGAAGACTGGTTCATCAAAGTGACATAAAATAGATCGCCTGTCAAGGTCCTTATATAAGCGGACTATAGTCGAAAGCTCATATTTTATTCAAAGACAATATTCATCATAAATAACCCATCATTGTGCACTTGTGGAGGCGCAATATGGCACAGACAACATGTGGACGATATAGATTGCAGAACGTTAACTCAATCCGTTAACAAATATGCATACCGTTACAACCGTAACATAAAGATTTGAATGATGGTGGGCAACGATGAATAAGTAAAACTATGACCCTGCTACAACCCGTAGTCGTTGGTCGTACTGGTCCAAAAAAACCGCTGGCCTCACCGCCGGGACCGGTTAAAAAGAAACCGGTTGAACCGACTGCCAGCATGATTGAACCTCTGTTTTACTCTTCCTTTAACGGTTCACTATCTTTTAAAGCTCCAAACGCTACCACATTTTTTAAACAGGTAAACATGGGCGTTTGGATTGCAAAACCGCCAGCCTCAACGATGGAACCGGCCTAAAACTTGCCGAACCGTCCGTCGGAGTCGCTGGACATCCGTGAACACTTATGTTGAGCGGTTCACCACCTTCAACTTCTTCAAATGCCACTAAATTTTGTACATTGGTAGGTTTAGATGTTAGGAATCCGGGGCCGCAAACAGAACCTCAAGAACCGGTCCAAAGGTTGGCGAACCAGTTTTCACAATGACTGGTCCGCAAGCTGAAAAACCGGATATTCTAGGTTTTGTCAACTTTTCAATCATTATGAAGGTTCCCCACAACATCCAATTGTTATGGCTTGAGTTAAACCATTGTGAACATCACCATAGCATTATTATGCCTCAAAGTGAACAATGAGAAGCCATTAAACCAACATCTTATGTATCATTCTTGTAGAATCACTTATAGACATTGTAATGTCTTACTTAGTGAACAACGACTTAGCATTTTGTTTATGCTAGTCTCTACATATCATTATCTTTAGCGTATGAGGGTGTCACTCCTAATATTTGCCAAAGAATAGACTTTACAAAATGATTAACGAGCATGACCAATGAGAGATCATGGAGGATTCTTTTGCGTCATATTTGCTTATGAAAGCATGAGTAGTGCCTCCATTGTATAGGAGGATGACGCGAATGACTTTAATGACATTCATAGGCAGTGAGCATTGCTCATAGCCCCACCAAGTTGTATTTTGGTGATCTTTGATCTCAATGGTTACTTTGCTCAAAAGAAAGGATGTCCGTGAGAGTCTTTACTCTTTAGTATACGGATCATCAAAACACGTCCAAAATTTTCCCAGACGATTTATGTTAAAGCTTACATGAGTCGATGTCTCCATTCTCATCATTGGTGACAATAACCAATTCAATTAACCGAATCTTAGTGACTCATGAATGTTGCGCATTAATTATAGTGATACATAAGAAATTCTCATCAATTCTCATAATATGTTTACAGGTGATAAACGTCGGCGTGTATATCATTAAGTCATAGTATGGTTCGATTGCTTCTTTATGCATAAAGAGCATGTGTGACTTGAATCATAACGCCATTAGACATTGAAACTTGAGCATTAATCCGCTCTTTGATTATTTGTGATGATCTAGTCATCATAGTCATAACAGATTTATAAAACACTAAATCCATGAATAGTTTTCTATTCTTTGCAATAAGCTAAGCACTTAATCTCGCTACAACGATAACGATATAGCACTATAAGATAACGATATTGCATTATTTCTCCTGATTCAGAACCTCACAAGTATTGGTGAGCGAGGATCTACATTTAACCTTTCTACATAGATAGGCAAAGTATTTGGATTTGATAAGAAATGGAGATCATTTGCAAAAGATAACTTAAGTCCTCACAAGAGAACGGATCTATCAACCAAACATTTGAGATCCCAACCCCCAACTGGCTTGTGCTATGGTAGAGTAGCTGATGCAAATCAATGAAATCACTAGACAACACCCCCTTAATTCCTTATGAATTTCCCTTAAGCTCTTTATTTACCAGAGTTAAGGATAAAAAGGGCACTCTTGTAAACCTAAGTTCTTATGCATACTGCCAATTAATTTTTCATCAAACTGTTGTCATGAAGTCATATATCACATCAATGTCACATAGTTTTCTATTCTTTGCAATAAGCTAAGCACTTAATCTCGCTACAACACATTCATATACCAGAATGTAAAAACAACAGTCTTATATCAAGACATAGAAACCGGAATATGTTAACAATTTTGATGGAGATTGAAAAAAGGTATTGAAACCCTTTAGAGTGCATTCCATGACATATAATACTACAAAGATGGACAAAATAAGGCTTAGAACATGCCAAAACATGGCAAAATTGGTCGTGAGCGCTATATATAGGGGCGGCACCACCGCTAATGGCTCACTATTGGATCTTGTAGAGAAAGAGGAGGATTTTTCAACATCCAATTTTGGATGACATTTAGCGTAACACAATTTTCTTTTTACAATTATGAATCCGCTCAAGAGTGTAGAAAACGACTCTTGTTTGTATTGTTTTTGCAATTGTATAAGTGTGCATTGTGCCACACTTGACATTACAAATCCTCTTTTGATCCAAACCCGATGTGTATTGCGCAACATCATGATATTTTAGCCTTTAGAAACGCTACCTTATAATAACTGGTGGTCCAATGTAGTCCAATGTAGTGTCATGTTGTAATGCGATATATTGCATTAACATATAGCTTATGTAGATCGAACCATATGTGCAAAACAAAATTCGAACATATATGCCAACAATTGTATCGAGGTCTTGACCATGAATTTAATTCAAAATATAACGACTAAGTAACTTTAGTCAAATATTTGAGGTGTATGCCTTCACAAAAACTTGGAAAAATAATCGAATTTGTAGTCACTTAGACTATTAAACCGAAGTCATATGCTTCATATCTTCCGCATATACCGTTTGCTTTTAAAATCCGTAACTGTGAGAATAATGTTCTCATATTCTTTCATATAGTGAGTTTTTTATTTCAAGAACTCCATATATTTTGTATACATTGACCATAATATTGCTTTCATTGCAATTAGTGAACCGATGTAGAACCACATCAATAACATGATTTTTCTTTCATTTACTGGCCCAATCTTTTTATGACATATGGGGTCCAAGGCGTTGCCTCTCTCTCTTTTCAGAGTTCGTGACATGAAATTCGTCATTTTTTTTTATGTCAAATTCAGGGCTCATATTTCGGTCAAATATTTCAATGACAAGATGGAAGATTAACCATTATCGAGATACGATAATTAATTCCAAGTATTGAATTAGGTCAAGACCATAGTTTATGGTAACTCAATTCGATGTAAACAGTGACAAATTCCGTCACAAATCGATAACTGTGACAACTTTCGTCACTAATCGATGTTAACCGTGACAATTTCCGTCGCAAATTAATGTTTGTCCCTCTATTAACCACGATAATATTTCGTCGTAATACCGTGACTTGTCAAACTGTCACAAATTTCAAATTTGATATGAGGGGTCTCAATTCCTCATATCAACCCACGTTATAGGACATGTGGGGGTAAAAGAAGGCTACGAAGCTCGACTATGAAATTAAAATTCAAAAGCGGCAACTTTTATAAATGCTTACTTGCTAGTTTGTCATGTAAGAGAAGTTGCCCTTTTAATTTTCATACGTACTTCCACGTGCGTGTAGAGAAGTTGCTGTCGTAATTCCATCGCGATCCGTCTCGCCAAAAATTTCATGAAAATTATAAATATATGGTTAGTCATATTCACCATATAATATAAACAGTAAAACTAATTAAAGAATTACTTCAGTAAATAAACTGATTTTACTGATGGGGTAAAACATTATTACTGGGAGGGGCAAATTTACCATTTTACCCCTCGTTCAATAGTATGTATTATTCTGCCTTCGGATTCGAGTATGATTCGGGCTGCCGGCGCTCGGAGATGGAGGAGAGAGCGCCGGACTAGGCGAGACGGCGCGCGAGGCTAAGCTGCCGGATTGGATGGGCTGCAGAGGCGCGCCGGTTTGGATTCGACTGGAGCGGTAGGGCTTGCTTGACCGGGGAGGGGCTAGGACAGACGCTAGCGAGGCTAGTTGTGGCTGTCGTCGGCGGAAACATGTGCACTACTTGTTTCGGGTGGTGCTCGTCGAGGTGCTGCAGATTTGGGTTGCAAGGGGGCTCAACTCAGTTGGTGTTGGGTGGCAGTGCGTGCCAACGCGCTAAGGGCCGTGGGTGCCCAGAGCAAATTTCTGGGTTGTGTTACAGGATCAGGTCTCAGATGGAGAGACGCGCCGGGTTTGTGTCGAGAGCGGCTGCCAGAACCGGAGGTCCGGAAGGGGGGGCTGGGGTGAATCGCTGTAGTGAGGCAGGAGGTCGCCTAGGCAGGAGGTCACTGGAGGGTTCTCAGAACTAGGACCCGGTTGAAGGCTAGGCTGAGGTAGCCGGAGGTGTTTTTTTTTTAAGGGTTTCGCTATCAAGCTCGGGTAGAACAAAGTGCTGATGAGGTGTTGAAGGAGAAAAAATAACGAGAATAACGGTCTACTCATTCATTGATAGAAAGACCTATTTATAGGCATTACATAGAGTCTCCCGAAGAATCTAGAAGTTCTATCAACTGTAATATATTCTAATAAGGAAACTAGATTAACCAATCCTACGTGTATTAGGGCAAGACACATAACAGAAGGACGGAAACATAATTTCCTTAAACAATTATGTTTTTTTTTTCAATCATTGACAAACATGTATTGTGGTTTTAATATGCTAAATTCACATGACAGCAAAGTGATATTATCATTAAAAATGTTAGTTAGGACTTGTGACTTCCACGGTGTCTATTATCAATTTCACCAACAATTTAAGCGTACTCAAAATGTTTCGTGACTTTACGGGAATCACATATTCACATTATTAGACATTCAAAAGTCCGAACATAAGTTTCAGGCAAATCCGAATGTCTGAATCTAGGTCTCATGCAATTCCACCCCAACGTTGAACATAGCACACACCCCTTCCTTCAAACTCTTGCTTGGGTTTGCATATCATCTTCAAGTTTCCACTCCCACATCCCGACCTCCCATCAGCGGCGGATTGACACAAGCAAGCAGCTAAATAGGTCGCTATTCTCGTCAATACATTCTTGTTCAACACCCATACTAGTTGGGAACTAGTCTCTTGCCAAAAGCTACTGCACGCCTGGGAGAATTCAGTATGAAACAGAAAATGGTACAAATCCAAATTAGCTTTCACCCTCTCACTAGGAGAAGTACCGTACTCGAACTCTACCAGCTGATCAGGTGGTCCAATTTGACCACAAAATCAAAACCTTGCACGCAAATGGTTAAAAGTTAGTTCAAAACCATGTAATATTTGGCTGACGGCCGGCACAAAATAGCATATATTTTTTTGACGCATTAAATTAAAAAATATTTTCTGGATATGCATTAGTGATCAAGATCATCACCATCTTTGGAAAGCGTGCCCAAACAGAAAAACAAAAGAAACCGATTCCTGAGCTCACCGGATAATATCACAAACAACTACTTGACTGCTACTGAGAGCCCAGCTTTGATCCAATACGACGCCGTTTCTCTATGGATTCCGCTCAAGCTCAGCGTCGCCTCCAGGCCATTAACGGCCACCTCATCTCCGACGTAGCCGAGTCCGAGTCCATTCTCCACCCCAACTCCACCGCCGCCGAGTTCGTTTCCGGTCCGCTCCCTCTCTCTCTCTCTCTCTCGCTCTTATCTTTCAGATCTTGTTGTTTATGTGGTGTGGAAGCTCAATTTCGATTTTGTTAATGAAAAAGATAGGGATCGTGTTCTTAGTGGTGGACGTGGATTTTGGTCGCTCTGGTGGATTGGCTTTGTTTTGAAGGTTTTATAGTGCTTTGGAGTATCCGATTAGTCACTTTTTTTTTTGCGGTGTGTCCCACGCATCCTAATCCGGAGCACTGTAGAACGTCCCGGCTTTTGTTATCTTTGATCAGATAGTGCTTCACTAGATGATGCTCTGTTTTGATTTCATAATCTGCTTTTTTTTTTATGTGAAAATAGCGCTTCGATTGTGGTCAGGATCATTGGCTGTAGGTCAAAAAGAGAGACAGGTTTGGCCCGCTTGGGACAATTCTGTGAGAATAATTGGTCTTTTCCGAAGGCATCTAGATCTTTGGTCTAGAGCTAATGTTTTTGAGTGTTTACGAGTACTATTTTTGTTCTCGTTTTGCTTTTTATTTTTTGAAATGAATTTTGACGTATGATTTTGATTATCTGAACATATGCTTAAGAAAAATCTGTTACTGCAGAACTGTTTTCTAAGACGAAAAGGAATAAATACATATAATCCAAATGTGTTTCTTGTTAAACTTAATAGTTCTATCACCAATGCAAAGTAGGCATAGCCACTTCTGGGATTAGGAACTTTTTCTCTTCAAAGTTCTTTCGATTTGATTTATACCTCAGTTCTTTGCTCTTTTGTTTTCTTTGTGTGTTTAACTGCCTATAGCTTTTTTCCTTTGAGATTACTAAAGTCGCATGGGAATTGTAGCTTTGCGCAGCCTGTCTTGTGTGATGATTATGAAAGTGGATCTGAAAAAGTTGTTGTTCAGTTATATTTTGAAAAATCTAGTGTCCCCAGAAGGAATTAAAAGAGTAAAATTGAAAATGAAAAATGGTTTCTTTTGAAAGTTGTAGCTTTCTCGTTAATCAGTGGATTATGAAACGAACACAGTAACAGTAGCATGATAAAAGTTAAACATGAACCTGTTCTGAAGACATGTCTGAAATATTCAACTATTATGCTCAATTACATATTGTAATATCAGCACCTTTTGTAATTTCTTATCAGAGCAAGGGTACAGTGTGGTGCTTCCAGAGAAACTACATACAGGAAAGTGGAATGTATACAGGTAGGCATATTCTCTGTTCTTGTATGTTTTGCCTCTCAAAAGTCATTTGGTTTCTCTAAAGAAAAGATTTGTATTTTGTGGTTGTAGATCTGCACGTTCTCCTTTGAAGCTTGTTACTACATTCCCTGATCATCCCAAAATTGCTACGCTGCACGATAATTTTGTGTGAGTGTCACCTCACTTTTGAAAAACTACATGATTTCAAGTTTCAAAAGTTCCTCCAAATACAAAATCTATATATTTACCAAATCACGGTTGGTTTTAGATAATATGAAATTTGCTAAATTATTCCATCTAACTTTGTGAATTTTAGGCACGCAGTCGATACGTTTAGAGATTACAAATATTTGGGAACAAGAATTCGGGTCGATGGAACAGTTGGAGAGTGAGTTTCCTTTATGTAAATTTAAGTTCTCACATTATTGTGGAGGCCTCACCTAGATGCATTCATTTTTCTTCTTTCCAGATACAAATGGATGACCTTTGGAGAAGCAGATACTGCTCGGTCAGCAATAGGTTCTGGCCTCATATATAATGGCATACCAAAGGTTAAGTCTCACTCAAAATTCTAGTGTTCACACACTTTGGTGTTGTCGACTTTTCACTTTTCTTTTTTGGGGTCAGTGAACCTTATGTTTGGAACTAGTTACTCGAAAATTACCCTGGAAGATATTAAGAGGAATTTCCACCTGTTACTTCAAGTTAACTTTTCCTTATATTACTTCACATACAGGGATCTTGCATTGGGTTGTATTTTATTAACAGACCGGAATGGATGATTGTTGATCATGCCTGCTCTGCGTATTCTTACATATCAGTTCCTTTGTATGACACTCTAGGTTTGTACAACCTTCCCCAAATTTTCAAGTTTGGTCTAGTTTTCAGATGTTAGATCTAATATGGCATTCTCTGCAGGTCCAGATGCTGTCAAGTACATTGCAAATCATGCTGTTGTACAAGTTATATTTTGCGTGCCTGAAACATTGAATAGTGTGAGTTTAAGCTATATTCATGGTGCTGCTCTATAACTAAATGATGTCTTCCGCAGTTAGAATAAATTTATCTCGCAACTTTCTTTTAATACTAGTACAGTATATAGAGGCATCCAATAGCAAATATAACGAGACTGATAATATTATACTTGGACATGCATGATCAGTAATATTCAATTTATCTTTCTCAAAATGCTATCCGATATGTGTAGCAAGACTTCATCATAATTCAAACATCATGTTAATAAAGATAGGAATTATTTAGATCATGACAAGGAAATGATGCTCCACGTTATTTATAAATAAGCAACGAAGCAAGAGGAAGATTTAGAAAGATAAGGAAAAGCTATTGATATCTTAAAATGCACAATGTGCACCTACTAGACAAAGTGGTTGTACTAAACTATGTGATGGTGACTTCTTTCACTTAGTCATTTGGCTCATAATTGATCATTATGTGTATTGGCTTTTTGGTGACTGCACATTAATAGGCAGACTAAGAACTGTATATTATATCATTGTGAATTTCCTTCAGTGACATCTTTTATCATTTCGAGTTGCAGATATTGAGCTTCTTGTCAGATATTCCAACTATACGCCTGATTGTGGTATGATATTACTTCTCATTTTTCCATTTAATCAATAGTCAGCACAATGAATTAGTACATCTACCACATACTGAAATTTAAGATATTCAATTTGAAATTGATGTTGGACTCATCTTTTCGTACTCTTAAAGTAATGTCTTCTGTTTCTCTCATTATTATGCAGGTTGTTGGAGGGATAGATGAACAAATACCATCCCTCCCATCTTCAACAGGAGTCAAGGTTGTAACATATTCCACATTGCTCAATCAGGTAATGCTTATCTTGCCTTTGAAAGTTTTAAGATTTAGGGGATTCATAAAGACAATGAAAGACAATGCATTCTACTATGCTTCGAGAAACTCAGATAGTTGACACCCTTGGCATAAATTTTCCAGAAATAGGTTTTCTGTTTTTTCTCCTTCCTCCCAATGGACATAGTGCCCGATTTCTCCGCTTTACTTTGTCCTCACAAATAGAAGCATTTACCCCTTGCATCTGGTTGACGAGGCTCACAGTCCTTCCAGACATAGTAAACATTATATGTTTTCATTTGCTTGTGGACCTGGAACCAAAACTAGTCTGTGGTGGCCATGGAATAAGTTCCTCAGAAACCCTTGCCCTACATCACCATTCAATAAATATATATTCTTCCAATGAGTTTCAGTCTCATTAAGAATACTATAGAGAAGGGGATTTTTGACTCTTTACGACAAGTATGCAATAATTTTCGGAAATTACTAATCTTTGCATCACTCTACAGTACTTTTCTTCTAATTCATTATATGCTTTTAGGGCCGTAGTAGCATACAGCCTTTTTGCCCACCAAAATCGGATGATATTGCAACAATTTGCTACACAAGTGGTACAACTGGCACCCCAAAGGTAAATCTTAAGGCTTTATGAATGTTTAGCTTTATGATGAAGTTAGTAAGTTTCCCCTATAACTGTTTAACTGTATATATGCATTTTCCCCTATATAGTTTTGAGTTTTCTCTTATAACTGTTGTATATAAAAAGGAAAAAAAAAAAAAAAGACTGAGAGAGCAAATGAAAGGAACACAAGTAGCCCATATTGGAGCTGGCTCCTTCTGAATTTGTGTGATAACACTTTCCTTTTCATAGTTATCTGAATTAAAGTATTCTGAACAGTACCATTTTGCTAGGGAGCTGTGTTGTCTCACGGAAACTTGATTGCAAGTGTTGCTGGGGCCACTTTTGGTATGCAGTTCTACCCCTCTGATGTGTGAGTATCAATGGTTTTCCCTGCTTCTTAGTATATTATTATTTTCAGGTTTTGTTGTAATGTTCATAAAATCATATAGAAGTGTGTTGTCTCAGCTAAATTTGCCTCATTTTTTGCTAGTTACATATCATATCTGCCTTTGGCACACATTTATGAACGGGCCAACCAGGTCATGACAGTACATTTCGGAGTTGCTGTTGGATTCTACCAAGGGGTAGGAGACTTGATTTAAGCTGTTTTAATTTTCGGTTTGTTTCCTCCTTAAGCTTTTCCCCTTGAGTGTAACATTCTATCTTCTTTCTTTTCTTCATCAAGCCTCAAATTTTCTTGATGCAATACAATATAAGCTGTTATAGAACAATTATATCTGTGAAAAAAGGCTAGTGAATTGAGCGCCTAGAATTAGGTACCCTTAAGATATTTTTAAGCACTGTCAATGCAATTCACGTGGACGGTAACTGCATTTTACTGAAAGGTTAGATGCATATCACTTTGTTCTGAGTTGTTCTGGTGGCATTGTTGTAAGAAATTTAGTAGAAAATTTGGATCTAAATGTTACATATCCTATCCGTAAGGTTTTGGACTTGAACAATTGCATCTTTACTTATTTGAAGAAGGTGGATGTATATAGTTGCAACATATTTATAACTGAGTTAAATAAACGGACTAGTTCGTATATCTTTGATAATCCATAATGTGCAACAGTTTAGCATTACTAATTCTAAGAATCTGATCCAACTTTGCTTTTTATTTCAATAAAAAGCTGTTTCTTTTCTAACAAAAAATAAAATTTGCTTGATGCAATGCAATACACACTGCTCCGGAATTATCTGTCTTTGAACTGTTAGTCTACCCTTTAGAAACTTTTGGTAGGGACTCCTGATGATATCTAATGGAATTAATAAGTTCAGTTTCAAAAACTCGTTTACTAAACCTAGTTTTGTAGCTTCATTAATATATTGTAAACCATGGGCCTACCTGTTGTAATATTGCGATATATGCTGGAGGATATAGTGTTTGAAGTGTTTATATCCAGAAAAGTACTAAGGATTTATATAAACGTTATTTGCAGGATAATATGAAATTGATGGATGATATGGCTGCTCTAAGACCTACTATCTTCTGCAGTGTCCCTAGGCTGTATAATAGAATATATGCTGGGTAAGGCAATTTTTCACATATGTTCAGATTGATCTTGTGAAATAAACTATATAGCTAGTCTGACATGGAGTGGATTTCGTGGTTGTTCAGTATCACAAATGCTGTGAAGACATCAGGTGTGCTGAGGGAGAGGCTATTTAATGCTGCTTACAATGCCAAGAAGAAGGCCTTATTAAGTGGTAAAGTATACCTTTAATTACATTTAAGATGAGATTAAGTCTGAAGTTCCTGAATGCTTAGTGTAATGTTTTTATTAATCTACAGTAGGACCTTTTAGTAAAGGTTTTAAGATGGGAAATCAAAACTTACACCTTTTAGAATAGGTTTAGCTGCTGCCTTCAACTGGAAAATGTAACTGCAGTTTTGTATGGTACTGAATAATGATAGGCTTCCAACCCGAAACCATTTGGCAATGGGTGGAGAGGCCCAGACCTTATAGCTATGCAAGGGTTTAATTTTCCAACGTGGGATGACACTCCACACTCAAGAGTCACTCTGCGCTCGTAACTGCGACTCGAGCCAAACATGCGTACAACTTAAAACTGCTAACTGGAGTATGACTTGTCACTCGCCCAATACGTCGGATAACTTCTGAGATGCCGTGATGGAATTGTGTCAAAAACTAAACCAAGTGGCAGCAGGTGGAGAGGCCCAAGACGGCAGAAGTTCTGTAGGGCCTCAGTCTCTCCAATGTGGGATAATAATATGTCAATCTAGAATTCTTAAAAATGAGAAACAACAGAATATACTAGTGAAAGATGTGATACCCCAGAAATGACGTAGAGATTAGCTGATTGGGACATGAAAAGATGAAAAAAGCAAAAGAACCACAAAACATAGAAAGCTAAAGCACTAGAGCTCTCTAATCCAAAATATAGGAGGAGAGTAATCTTTAAATTTTGGAGAAAGTGATACATGATGCTGATCCAAAACAAGTGATGCTCATGAGTCTTATTGTCCGGTATGGTATTATGTTTGTTCGTCACTGCAGAATTACATATTGTATCATGTTGAATGTTTCAGGAAAAAATCCATCTCCCATGTGGGACAGGTTGGTGTTTAATAAGATAAAGGCTAGGCTAGGAGGACGTGTTCGTTTTATGGCATCAGGTGCTTCACCCTTGTCTCCTGATGTTATGGACTTTTTAAAAATGTAAGTCCTTTGCACTTCTTGGCTTACTGAATGAGGGAGTCCTATACAGTTATGTTTTAGCTATATTTTCTATCCTTGTAATTAGTGATTATTTATATCCAGATGCTTTGGGGGTGAAGTAAATGAAGGGTATGGAATGACGGAGACTTCCTGTGTTATTAGTGCTATGGACAGTGGTGACAACTTATCCGGCCATGTTGGGTCTCCTAGTCCAGCCTGCGGTGAGTTACTAACCATTTGTGTTTAGCGCACTTCTTGAACAAAATGGAGTTACTAACCCATGTAATTGCATCAATGAGTTGATTTCATTTATTAGCATATTATATGTTTTCTTATCTTCTTCATTATCCATGGAAAATCAGCCTTTAGTTACCTGGAAAAATGTGATTGTGGAATCTTCCTCTATAGGTGCCATTCCAATTGTATTTGGTTGTCTTAGCTATCATGTCTGTGGATAGAAAGAGTTTTTCCTAGACATTGCATGAAGATGATCCAAAACCTATTGGTTAACATGGTGGAGTTGTGGTTGTAAACTTGGAATTATAATCCAAATGATACTCATTTGGTCATCATTGGATGACTTCTGTATTTGTATTTAAACTTGTTGTGTGCTGTTGGCTGTAGTTATTCAGACACATCAAGCTGATTAGGCTGAACGATTTCAATGACTGGTTACATTATATGTCTTGCATATAAAGCTCGGTCAAAGATCTGAAAACCAGATGAGACCAACCAATTCAATCCAAACCTGATTGGATTTGGCTCTTTAAAGGGAACCCAAACAAGTTGGTTTTGTCAGGTTATTGTAATAAAATCTTACACGACCAACCTGATCCGACCTTTTAAGTTGGTAGCTCCTTATCGAACCAGCTTTATATGGGGTATGAACTCGTCATACTACTCGAGGGTTGGTGAATGATGGTCCAGTATAAGTGATTAGGTGGATTGAAGGAGCTCATTTTTCTTGGTTTTTGTGTCCTGGAATGATCCCACTGGGTCAGTCAGATGGAAAGCTTTTCATATCCTGACCTTAATTTCATATCCATTTGATCTCCTGGTTGTATTTATGTTACACATTACTATGCAGCACTTTTAGCAACTTGAAGATCAGGATTTGTTTAAGGTTTACTTGTGTTTGTCGAATATCGAACAAAAGTTGCATGTGTTAACTGGTATCATTTGTCAAAATTATGATTTGTTCATACAAGATTTCTTTTACCTTCTAATGCCTTTTGTTCTGAACTTGGGGAAAAATTGATTTAAAATTTCATGATTTTATTTCAGAAATCAAGCTTGTTGATGTACCAGAAATGAATTACACATGTGATGATCAACCCTATCCACGTGGCGAAATCTGTGTCAGGGGTCCTACTATCTTCCAAGGCTATCACAGAGATGAAGTGCAGACGTACTGAACTTGCCTTTTTTTTGCTTTCTTATTTGTACTCATTATGTCAGATGTTGATTGTCTGATGATATAAACTATTATAATCAATAGGAGAGAAGTGATTGACGAAGATGGGTGGTTTCATACTGGAGATATTGGATCATGGTTACCTGGTGGTCGTCTGAAAATTATTGATAGGTGAGATTATCCAACCCTAAATGATAGTTTTGCAGATTCTTTGGTACTGATTCTGTACAAGTTAGGACAAGGAAAGAAAATTTATATATTCTGATTCTGACATGCCAAATAAGGGTGTTAGCATCACAATTTATATTGCTATCGAATAGTCAAAGTGATAATCACTTGATCAGGAAGGTGTTCTCCCATACGGTAACCTCAACTTGTTTAGTATGGAAAGGTTTTGGTATGTGTATGCGTGTCTGTGAAAATACCATTTGTGTTTGCGCTCGCGCTCGCGTATGATTCAAATATGTAGGGCAACTGTGTGTCCACTGATGGTGGCTTCTTGTCATTCCAAACCGTTCTGGGTCTGGTGTACTGCCATGGCCTATCCCAAAAGTTTTGGTGATAGGTTGTGAGCCCTACAGTTAGAATTAGAACTTTTTGGAGTCCATGCAGACATATGAGAGTTTGAAACAAATTAGTAACAATCAATCACACATCATTAGTTCATAGTGGCTAAGTTTACAAAATGCTGGCTGTAAGTTGTATACAAAGGGTTGATTAAACTGTGATGTTATTACTTTATTTGTTAAACTCCTGCCTCTTTTTGTGAGTGCCATACTCTATGTGGAAGCAATATTCTGTTGCACTTATAGGATGTGCCTTGAGTGGTGTATGTAAGATTCTTTAGCGTTTTGACCTTAAACGTATAACTGAATGTTTTTTTTCATACAAGTGTAGGAAGAAGAACATTTTCAAGTTGGCGCAGGGAGAGTATATAGCTCCAGAGAAAATAGAGAATGTTTATGCCAAGTGCAAGTTTGTTGCCCAGTGCTTTGTTCACGGTGAGAGAATGGACGTCACATGGTCTCTGTCTCTCTGACGCACATTTTTGGGATGCTGATTTCTTATTTTCTTCTATTGTTAGGGGACAGCCTAAATTCGTCTTTGGTAGCAATTATCTCAGTTGACCAAGATGTGTTGAAAGCATGGGCTGATTCTGAAGGCATAAAGGTACAGACATCTCAGTTTTGCCAACTTACTTCATGATTTAAGTCACAATTTACATATGTTTACTCCTGATTAAGGTCTTGTTAAAGGTTGGTTGATGTTCTCATTGCATAGAAATAAGAATTTGGCCGGATAATCTTCATGCAATAAGTTTTCAAGATCAAAACCTCAGACAAACCGGAAACAGTTAATGTGCAAAGACCTCTCTGGATAAATCCAGCAGAGTCAAAGTTCCAGCTTCAATATTCACTGCATCAACTCTCTAAAAGTACTAGTTATGAAGTTTTGATTAGTGTTTTGATTTGTAATACTAGGTGAAATAAGGAGGGTACCCAATACCCATTACTAAATTTCAATATGCCTTCCTAGAGATGAATGTTGTTTGGTGCTTTAAACAATTATATAAGTAAACAAGTAGTCCATTCACCCAAAAAAGAGACTGCTATTATGTTAGTATTAGTAGTTACTCGAAGAAGGGCATGGCTATTGGCTGCCGAACGAAAACCTCTTTTTCTATGCTAACTATTTTGTTCATTATTCTATGTTTCTGTGTGTGCAGTATGAAAGTTTGGGGCAATTGTGTAATGATCCAAGAGCAAGGGCCGCTGTATTGGCTGATTTGGATGCTCTTGGCAGGGAAGCTCAGGTAAGTTTTCAATGGCTGTAGTCTTGCACCTGTTCATATTTTTCGTATTAAATTCTGAAATATATAATTTTATACATTTCCCTTCAGTTGAGAGGTTTTGAATTTGTAAAAGCCGTGACACTGACGGTAGAACCGTTCACATTGGAGAATGGTCTACTCACTCCAACATTTAAGGCAAGTATAGCTAAGCTAATTTCAAATATTGAACAGCAAATGTATGCATTAGTTAAGATGACAATCTCATTTTATTTTTGATTTCTTCAGATCAAGAGACCTCAAGCAAAGGAATACTTTGCACAAGTAATATCCAAAATGTACTCGGAGCTTGCTACTTCTGATCCCGCCCCTTCGAAGCTATGAGTTCTACTAGGAGCAGCTAGGCTCTCGATAGCACAATAGATTAAGAAAACAAAAATACAGAAATGAGACTATTAGAGGATGGAAAAAAAGGAGGAAAATAGCTGAAGTGGAGAATAGAAGCCAAACATTCCTGACAGGAAAGATGAAGACATGGTTGGTTTGTAGCTTCTCATACTTGACTGCTGTTTGTTATTTGTTTCTCCAAGTGAAATCACAATTTGAGTGAATTTATTTGCCGTTCCTCAAATAAAGAAAGCTGTAAGTTAATAAACTTACATTGATGTTCAGTTCAACAAGCCAGAGGAGCATTTGTTGGGCAGCATCCCTCAGCAATTAATCCCATTGGCTTTGCCGGTTTGGCCACAGAGCTGTTTCTTGTAAAGTTTAGCAACCTCCTTTATGTACGAGACTGAAATTCTCTTTTTCCCATTTATTATTTTTGAATCTCAGTGGCCCTCCTTTTGTGGTTTGGGAAGCATCATTTCTACACTTGTTCAAATCAGATTCAGCCAAAGCAAGCAAAGCTAAGAAAGCTAAGATATAGAGTTAGAAATCAACATGCTAGAAATAGCTTCAATGAAATTGTGAAGCTATCGAATGGCTGAACCTATAATTACTAGTTAATAGAAAGATTAATCAAGATTCAAAGTAACTACTCTCTTTATACCTGTTCCTGAAGTAGAAAACGTTCCGTTTGAGTAAGCTTTTTAGTAGTTCCATTTGGTTATCCCCTTCACCCCTTGTTTTACCGGATCTCAATTTTGGGGTTTTTGATCTCTTTGAATTCCATATTCGAAGTCTATTCCCCGAGTATATGCTTCAACAGGAATCACACAAGGGTGGATTGGTGGATTTCTCATAGTTGGTGCTGCTGCGCATGCTATATATCAGGACACACCCTATGTACCGATCCTCAAATTATCAGCATGCTATTGACCCTTAGTAGACTGCCGTATGGACTTGAGTAATTTGAATAAAGTCAAGCTCATTGTAATTAGCTATGTTGCACGGAAACAGCAACGAGTTTCGGTTTCCGATACGATCCGATACGCGAAAACGTGAAAATCAAAATATAGTCTGATACGAAACGTGAATGAAACGTTAAAATTAAAATAAATATAATATTTATTATAATAAATATAATTGAAAAAATAACATTAACAAATAGTTTCTTAATAAAAAACATAAATCCAAATCCAAGCAAGCATGCATAATCAAATAACAATACAAATAATAAAAACTTCATCATATAATTAGTTAATCCATATCCAAACCCAAATCCAAACAAAGGTTTGGTCAAATTTGCCCCCGCGTTTCGGGAACAATTACACAAAACGTTTCCATTAAAGACGAAACGCGTTTCCGTGGCGTTTCGAAATAATGCTTTTGTGCAAACGCGTTTCGGTCGCATTTCGTTTCTGAAACGCGAAATGTGAGTGAAATGGCATTTCGGTGCAACAGAGGTAATTAGAGATCTCTTGTAATTATTAGTACGAATTTAAAGGCATAATTACTAATTTGTTACGTACCTTAGCTTTTATCTTATATTTAAAATTTTAAATGGTGAGCCAAATTACAATTTGGCTAAAAATGCAATTTTAAATGACATCAAAATGAAAGCCACCTAGCTTATATTTAAAATTTTAAATGGTGAGCAAATATGAATCAATAAACACCAAATTTTATGGGGTTTTGCTATGCGTCATCTTTATATATATATACGCTTTTATGTGATTGAGTTTTACGGTTTCCATCTTGTTGATAAGAACATGTTGCGCCGATTGAGTGCTTTAGTTTCCAATTTGTGCTAGGTAACCTTTCCCAACCCCCCTCCCAAAAAAAAGAAAAAAAGAAAAAGAAAAAGAACCTGTATAAGAAGCCCCTTGTTGCAAACCCTAAACGCTGCGAGAGGAACCAATATGGGATCGAAATCAAAACGTCGAAAGGGGGCCAAAGATAGGATCAGCCAGTTGCCGGAAAATATTCGTGTTCATATACTATCCTATCTTCCGATGTTGTGTACTGTTCGAACTACGGTTTTGTCTAAATGATGGAACAACTTATGGACCTTCGTCTCAGTACCCTAGACTTATTCCAATGCATATGATCATGGAAGTCGGAAGAGTAATTATGATAAGTTTGCCGAGTTTGTTGATTATGCACTTTCGTCACACATCTCATCAACGATCAGAAAGTTTCGTCTTCATATTGATGGCAACATTGAGCTTCAAAAGAAAGATTTTTTTTCGCGTTCGAAAATGGATATGCACTGCCATGAGGCATGAGGTTTCTGAACTTGATCTTTCTTTTTCCCCTCTTCAGTTCTGGAGAGACAAGTTAGAGTTGAAACTGCCTAGAAGAGTTGTCCGGAGCAAAACTCTGGAGGTCTTGAAGGTGGATTCAAATTGTATTACCTATCCAACTACCAAACTAGGTTGTTTTCCTAACTTCAAGTTCGCTGATATTACAGCAAGGTATATAGATAATTCCTTATTGAGAAAACATTTTTGCAACTGCCCTGAATTGCAAACTCTAAGAGCAACCATTTCTGCAAATAATAAAACAAAGGTGCACAGGATTATAATCAAAGCCCCAAAGCTTCAAAACCTTGTTGTCTATGGCTATTGTTTTAGTTGGTTTCCAAAATATATTATGCAGAATGTAAAATCCCCAGGCCCGCTCACCTGCGGGACTAAATTTACGGGATAAAACGGGACAGATGGCTTATAGCTATTAGATTTAAATGAAACAGATCAGACGGCTGAAAGGATCTTGACAAATCTTCACGACCCACACCCAATTCGGAGCCCGTCTTCAACCCTCGTTGCTCACTTGCTCGCTCTCCTTTTCTTCCTTCTCTCCCCTCCTTGTATATGCTATCCAGGATTTATATAAACCTTCTGTATTCTGGGTTGAGGAAAAATCATGGTTCATTCTTTTCTCATCTACAAATATCCAAGATTGTTGCTTTTTTTATTTGAAAATTATGTTGTCTGATTCTTTGAGGTTTCTTCGATTTGAACAATAAAGATCCAACAGTTCTCAATTCTCAAGTTTGATTCTCTACTTGATATTGAATTTGCTGGATGAATTTTCAATTAAGCAACAAGAGTTAGAGAGGAAGAGATGGGGAAAAAGGAAAGAGAAAAGTAAGAGTTTACTTGTATCCACCCAATCCCAATCTCTAACCCGACCAAACCCCATCAATTCCTCCTATCCTCCTTCAACTAAAGATTCCTAATTTTGCAATTTAAAAGGCTGCATAATCATATTGGGTATAAAGAGAGACAAGCCGGGAGTGGAGGTTGTCGCGGCGGCTTTAGTGGTGGCGGCCAACTCCTCCTAACGAAATCTGACGGTAGTTTTTTGTGGTGTTTGTGTATCTGAGGCAAGATTACTCGTATTTGATGGATTCATGATCCATCTGATATATATGTATCGGGTTTTCCTTCCCTAAATCAGATGTTTTGACGAGGAGAAGATGATATGGGTTTGCAATCTGGGTTGCAATGATGAACAGAAGACCATGTTAATGATTAGGCTTGAAGACGGGCAGCGAATTGGGTGTGGGTCGTGGAGATTTGTCAAGATCCTTTCAGCCGTCTGATCTGTTTCATTTAAATCTAATGGCTATAAGCCATCTGTCCCGTTTTGTCCCGTAAATGGAGTCCCGCAGGTGAGCGGGCCTGGTAAAATCCCTAGTCAAAGCCAACATAGAAAACATATATAGTGAAAAAAAAGGTTCAAGTCCAGAGCTTTTGAACCGTGCAACTGCTTTACTTGCAGGAGTTTCTAGTGTTGAGTATTTGCATATATCAAGTGATAATTTTGTGGAATGTTCACTGCCAAACTTTAGTAATTTAAAGCAATTGAAGCTGGTTCTTTTTGGTTGCTCTTATTTGGAATATTTGATGGAGTTGCTTAAGCGATCACCTAAGCTTGAAGATCTTGTCTTAGATTTTGATGTCGGCTCATGGTATGATGAAAAATATGTCGAATACAAGCCTTTTGAGCTTCCAGAGATTGTGCCTATTTGTGTGGTGTCACACCTCAAGACTGTTTCCATTACTCACATCACGGGACATGATGATCAGTTGGATGTGGTGAAGTATTTGTTGAAATATGTTCTGAGGAATATGACTATATTCACCTGTGGTATTCTTCTTTTTGAGACTCGTCATATCACAGAAGAGAAGTTCCAGAGGGAAATTTTGACGTATCCAAAGAGTTCAAACACTTGTGAGGTTGAAGTTAGGTTTGAAAATATAGGGGTAGGTTCGTCGAGTTGTTTTGAATGTAAAAGAACCTACCTCTATGTGAGTCGAAGATAATTTTATTTTTTCCCCAGAATTTGTTTTACTCCATTTTTGTAGTTCGGATTTGTCCTGTTTAGTTGTTGGTGTGAGTTGAAGAAATAACACTAGATGATCTTGTTCGTCATTGAATCTAGTTTCCATGCCATCTCCAGTTGATGAACTTATTAATCAGAAGATTTGTGGGATTATAATCATATGAGAAGATTTTCTCTAAACTGGTACATATGAATTTGTACTGTTACAAATGCATTTGTGCGTATCAGAAGTCTTTAGTAAAGAAGCTGAATTAAACAGACACACATACATGTATCTGGTATCAATTGTGATGTCCAGAAACTTTCATCTATTGCATTGTATTTTTATTGAAATTCTTTATTTAGTTCGTATAAACAAGTTCAAAGTACACATATTTGTTACTAGACAATGGAAGTGCATATATATCAGAGCTGATAGCTGGAACTGTTACCTTTTACTTGCATAGTTATGAGTTATTGATGCTTGAACTGAAGTGAGGAGATAGAGGCATTGCCACTGCGAGGCTGGTGAAGCAGATTTTGAAGAGCAAGCAGGAAGTTGAATACTGCCCTAAGCTGATGTCTGTTGCAGTCATTGGTTCAGACTCTTTATGTTTTGTCATCCTGAAAAAATAGGCGTACGTAGTTCGCAAGCTGAGTAAAATGCAAAGGCCGGTTGACATGCAATTCATAGATATTGAGAAAACTGGTATTTAGGCCGTACACTGTTATTAGAAAAATGTGCATGCAGCTAGCTCAATGTTGGTTTAACCATTATTGATGGATTTGGACATCCTGGAATTCAGTTGTACAGGTTTCGGGCTGTGTCGTAAAATGTTTTGATTTTGATAAGCTGTCATCAAAGAGAGTATTGGGAGTATAAGATATAAGTTTTTTTTTTTGTTATTTTTGAAACTCAGTGGCCTCCTTTCGTGGCTTTGGGAAGCGTCTTTTCAAACACTTGGTTTTTATTTTTTATTTCTTCAAATTTATACTTTGCAAGGGTTACTACATAAGGACAGTTCCAATGCAACAAGTTTCAGTATGGACCTTAGACTGGATTGCATTGTCCAGTTGATATTCTCAACTCGTTGTCTACACTAATCGCAGTAGATATCACATCAATTTTGAGTTGTGCACTTATGTAGAACGCACTGTGTCTGTGTACTCCATTATCAACTCAATTATCAACCATCAAATGAGGTACACTCATTTAGTAGGTGCATGAATCGGATTGCACACCAGCACTAGTAACTTGAATAATCGAATCCTATTGCTATTGGCACACTGTTCTTTGCTAAGCTCATGCTGGCAGCAACTGAAGTGATGTTTTACAGAATTGAAGTGATAAATTACCAAACTCTAGAGTTCAGACATGAAGATGGGTTACGCTTCAAAACTCGTTCAAGCTTTATATATAGTTTGAGACTTCGAGCGGATATTAAAACAAACTACATTTGTAATCACCACTCTCGTGTAGAAAAACTGCTAAACGAACTTTAAATATTTAAAATGTTGAATCTTGCTTACTAAAGATGGGTAAAACTGTATTAATATTACAAGGTACTGCAATACATGATTTTATTCCTGATACTGTTTAGTGAGAAAGAGTAAACTACGATGTAATGATTAAATCTTTTTCGTTTCTTCTAAAAAAAATTATGGAATGATTAAAGTTGACAAGCTAAATATGTCATCGTGGTTTTTGTTTTCATTTATAATATAAACATAAGGTCACAAAGTTACAACTATAATGAAAGAAGAGAGCATCACCGAGCAGTCAATAGCCAATATGAAAAAATATATGGTATGAATCCTCTTGGGTATCATGCCAGACAGAGAGACACCTTTTTGTTATTGTTTTTTTTGATAAAGTACAAGATGATGAAGAGAGAAAAGATAACAAGAGAATCATCATTTTATTCATTGATATGAGCCTTTTATATAAGAAATTACAAAGTACTAATACGATAATGATAAGGAATACATAGTCATATCCTGATGATAAAGCCAAGACACACATATAGAATATCCTAGAACATATCCTGATGATAAAGCCAAGACACACATATAGAATATCCTAGAACACTCTTTCTTGTGCCGTGTGCCGGTATGCCGGTGGTGCTGATCTGTTGCCTCGTTAAAAACTCTGTCAAGGAACAAAAACCCCGTGGGAGAAAAACTAAATTTTGATCGTAGGAGAAAAAGAGTACAACACACCATTCACACTTGATAGTGACATGTATGTGCTAGACTCCCCCTGAAGTTCGCACCTCCCCCAGATCTTTATATCAATCATAGAGCTCTTCTGATTCTTACTAATCACGGAAATTTCAATAACTTAGTATATCAATGCTCTTTAACATATCTTCAAATGTGACATTGGGTAATAATTAACTAGATCATGCCGTATTGTCCTTAAACATGATCTTTTACACTTAGATCTTGAGTAGAAGTCCGCTTGTGAACTCAAAACATAAGTTATTGCATGAAATCAGATTTCCGCGCAGCATGACCTTCAGTTACTAAAACAGCCGTAACTTCATCTAGGAAATACATATGAACAAACCGCAAACGGTATTGGAAACTAGACTCATTTAGCTTTCCAACCGTATATTAAACATATTCTGGTTCATCAAGAGCTGTTCACAAAGTCCCGTCGAAGTTGACTGTTTTGCCAAAATCAGATTCTTAGGCAGATTCGTCCTACTTTACGAAAACGGCCATAACTCACTCAATATGATAGGTATGACCAAATGGTTGATGTTCCTACAAAGTAGACACATACAAATTTTCAATGGTACCAATTTCACCATTTTTCAGTGAGTAAGATTTCATGTAGGTCCCGTGGAATTTGACCTACGAAACTTGACAGATTCTGATTTCGCTTTTGATGTGTCTTTCTTATGTAGGGATAGAATAAGCCTCAACCTTTCATACTATTAATTATTGAAAAATGAGTTAATGCCATTATATTGGCATTACATGGGCGCATAGCTACACTTAGTTTTAGAACTTTCATAGCGAATGAGATGTCAATTCTTTCTTATTGTGTTGAGTACGTTAATGCGTCTTATTGTACTTAGATATGAATTACATCTCTTAACACATTTTTGTCATCTTTCTTTAAACAAAACAATGGATCTCTTTTTAGAGTAAAGACTTTGACTAATCATGAGGTATATGTAGGCCTCACTTTTCGTTATAGCGCCTAAGTCGATTGATGAAAAATCATCATCAATGCAGTCATCGAGTGCCTTTTCAAGACCGTGTCTTCCCAAGATCTTTTTCATTCTTAACTTCGGATGTTTGATACATAATGACATCTCTTGGTTCATCGAGAGTCCATGTAAATCCGGAATCAACACGCAAGGGCATTATTCACCATATCCCTTCCCAATCATGTATTTACTTAATGTGCATTTCAACCTCTCTTGCAAACGCACGCTCCTGTGGTCTAGAGCCACTTGATTTGGGTGAATGAAGTCTGTTTAAGACCTTCATGTATATCTCTGATCCCATGGAGATGTTATTATGACCACATTCATAGGCTGCATGTTCAGTTATTCGGAAACTACCAAACTGACAAAGTAGTGGAATTCAATGACATCTATTACGAGAGCATATTTTATCGTAGTCAATCACAATGCGTGTTAGTGAGAGACCTTGCACCATAAAGTGAGTCGAAGCTCTTGCTCTCACTAAGCTATCTAATAAAGACATATTTGATAGAGTTTACACTTGCGGTGTCGGCATCACCTATCCAAGGACTTATCACTTTGTTAATGTTGAATCTCATCTTTCCAATAGGCCAATCAACTAAATTGATATCCATCAACGAATAGTGGTTTGATAGTAGACTCATTATCCCATGTCCTCATGTACACTAGTGTAATACTTGTAGAGATCTCTATATGGATTGGATTTGACATTGAGGCATCCCACAACGATAATCACAATTCAGACTTCATAAGACAAATTTGAGTATCACTGATCAATGGATCATGTTGTGCCAAGCTCACTTTCTTCCTAGTGCGAGAAAGTATCGAACCTAGGGGTCTCCCTCCTTTTGGGGAGTCACACGACCTTATGACACTAATTTTGTCACTATATGGCATCACCATATCACCATCCATAGTGATGGCGTCAAGACCAATTCCTTTTGGTCGCGCCATGTCCTCTTGATAGGACATCAATCCTTGCAGACATATTTGCAGTATGTGATCTCGTCACTTTCACACTTTAAGCATATGAGATCAAGATGATACTTAGTGGGGACAAACTATAACAATTCATGTCGTTCCACTTGAACACTTGTGTTCTTATCTCCCCCTAACGGCGGGAATATTGTCTCATCAAAGTGACAATTTGAAATTTAGCGGTGAATGAGATCGCCTGACAAGGTTTCTACATAAGTAGATTATAGATGGATGTTCATATCCAACCTAAACTTATTTATCTCAAATGACCCATCATTGTGCGTAGTGACATTGCGATTTGGCACCTAGAAATAACATCTAGTTGAGCTCAAAGATTAGAGATCCGTTTCAATCTTGTTTGAGCTCAAGGATTGCAATTCCGTGTCAATCCTAATACACAGTTACGAGCTATAGTACAACAATATTCAATGATGGTGGGTTGTAGATGAAGAGTAAAGCGGCATGCAAATATTGCATAGCCCCAAGACGCAATAGAATGATTGGTGCTCATCAATAATGTTCGAGCGACAAGCTAAAGTTGCTTGGTCGTAGCCTCGGTGAGACAGTATTACGTGTGAACATGTCCTTTTGGTCGCGCCATGTCCTCTTGATAGGACATCAATTCCTTTTGGTCGCGCCATGTCCTCTTGATAGGACATCAATCCTTGCAGACATATTTGCAGTATGTGATCTCGTCACTTTCACACTTTAAGCATATGAGATCAAGATGATACTTAGTGGGGACAAACTATAACAATTCATGTCGTTCCACTTGAACACTTGTGTTCTTATCTCCCCCTAACGGCGGGAATATTGTCTCATCAAAGTGACAATTTGAAATTTAGCGGTGAATGAGATCGCCTGACAAGGTTTCTACATAAGTAGATTATAGATGGATGTTCATATCCAACCTAAACTTATTTATCTCAAATGACCCATCATTGTGCGTAGTGACATTGCGATTTGGCACCTAGAAATAACATCTAGTTGAGCTCAAAGATTAGAGATCCGTTTCAATCTTGTTTGAGCTCAAGGATTGCAATTCCGTGTCAATCCTAATACACAGTTACGAGCTATAGTACAACAATATTCAATGATGGTGGGTTGTAGATGAAGAGTAAAGCGGCATGCAAATATTGCATAGCCCCAAGACGCAATAGAATGATTGGTGCTCATCAATAATGTTCGAGCGACAAGCTAAAGTTGCTTGGTCGTAGCCTCGGTGAGACAGTATTACGTGTGAACATGTCCTTTTGGTCGCGCCATGTCCTCTTGATAGGACATCAATTCCTTTTGGTCGCGCCATGTCCTCTTGATAGGACATCAATCCTTGCAGACATATTTGCAGTATGTGATCTCGTCACTTTCACACTTTAAGCATATGAGATCAAGATGATACTTAGTGGGGACAAACTATAACAATTCATGTCGTTCCACTTGAACACTTGTGTTCTTATCTCCCCCTAACGGCGGGAATATTGTCTCATCAAAGTGACAATTTGAAATTTAGCGGTGAATGAGATCGCCTGACAAGGTTTCTACATAAGTAGATTATAGATGGATGTTCATATCCAACCTAAACTTATTTATCTCAAATGACCCATCATTGTGCGTAGTGACATTGCGATTTGGCACCTAGAAATAACATCTAGTTGAGCTCAAAGATTAGAGATCCGTTTCAATCTTGTTTGAGCTCAAGGATTGCAATTCCGTGTCAATCCTAATACACAGTTACGAGCTATAGTACAACAATATTCAATGATGGTGGGTTGTAGATGAAGAGTAAAGCGGCATGCAAATATTGCATAGCCCCAAGACGCAATAGAATGATTGGTGCTCATCAATAATGTTCGAGCGACAAGCTAAAGTTGCTTGGCCGTAGCCTCGGTGAGACAGTATTACGTGTGAACATGTCCTTTTGGTCGCGCCATGTCCTCTTGATAGGACATCAATTCCTTTTGGTCGCGCCATGTCCTCTTGATAGGACATCAATCCTTGCAGACATATTTGCAGTATGTGATCTCGTCACTTTCACACTTTAAGCATATGAGATCAAGATGATACTTAGTGGGGACATACTATAACAATTCATGTCGTTCCACTTGAACACTTGTGTTCTTATCTCCCCCTAACGGCGGGAATATTGTCTCATCAAAGTGACAATTTGAAATTTAGCGGTGAATGAGATCGCCTGACAAGGTTTCTACATAAGTAGATTATAGGTGGATGTTCATATCCAACCTAAACTTATTTATCTCAAATGACCCATTATTGTGCGTAGTGACATTGCGATTTGACACCTAGAAATAACATCTAGTTGAGCTCAAAGATTAGAGATCCGTTTCAATCTTGTTTGAGCTCAAGGATTGCAATTCCGTGTCAATCCTAATACACAGTTACGAGCTATAGTACAACAATATTCAATGATGGTGGGTTGTAGATGAAGAGTAAAGCGGCATGCAAATATTGCATAGCCCCAAGACGCAATAGAATGATTGGTGCTCATCAATAATGTTCGAGCGACAAGCTAAAGTTGCTTGGCCGTAGCCTCGGTGAGACCGTATTACGTGTGAACATGGGGTACATGAAACTTCAACTTATATCCCGATAAACTTTTTTAAAGAATGGGTAGTGAGCCCGTAAAAGTATAAGCAACATAAACAGTAGATAATAGTGTAACATGTGACCGGTGTGTTAACACTTCAACCAACACCATAAAACATAAAAAGGCGTCCGCAAGTTGGTTGTATTTATCTACATAGTTTGATGTAAGAATGAAATGTTCACTTTTGTGTCATTTAGCGTAGGAGGGTCTCACTCGTAATTTAGCTAAAAAAATAGGCTTTCAAATGAGCAATGAGCATTGCAATGAGACATTAAGGGAAGGCCAATGCACCTCAATTGCTTGAGGAATTGACCGGACGGCCTCCGGGAAGTTGGAGACGTATTCGGGTGACGTCAATGTCCCCAGGAGAAGCTAGATCATGAATGTCTTTGTTTTGAGCGGAAGAATGGATGTCCATAAGAAGTTCTCAAAAATTGGACCATTATATCTCTTTCAAGATGACTGATTTGGTCAAACCAAAGCCTATATGAGTCGGTGTCCCAAATATCATGTTTGGCGACAACATGTGATTCGATATTCGAATCATAGTGACATACAATCCATTAGATTGACTCATAAACTTCTATAAGATACATTTTAGTTCGCATTCATGAGAAGGTATACACAAAAGAACTCTTGTTCATTCTCACAATGTGTTTTCAAATGAAACCCATTAGCAGGAATGTCTTTAAAGCTCAACATGGTTTGGTTGCCTCTCAATGCATAGAGGGCATCTATGACGTTGATCATGGTGCCATGAGGCATCAAGATTCAAGATAAACCACGTCCATGAATGATCAGTATGATTCAATCATTGTAGTCACAGAAGATTTACATAGGCACAAAATCCAAAGATAGTTGCCAGTGCCGTAGAATGTTGTGGGTAGTTTCACTATCTGCGAAGTACTCAATGTCTCTATGAGACAGATCTACAAAATGGAGTGAATAGGAGAGTAAATAGTTCCACTTGAACCATTTAGAGAGATTGAAAGAAGCTATGAAATGCTGCAATCCCAAGAGTGCATAAAAATTTCCGCGCAGAATGACATTTGCGTACTAAAATAGCCATAACTTCTGCGTTAAAATAGATATCGACGAACTGCAAAAATTTCTGAAAACTATACTCGTAGAGCTTTTCAATGATATAAAGTTCATTGTTTGGTTCGTTTAGAGCTGTTCACAAATCTCAAATGAAGTTGACTGTCCTAAAGGGACAGATTGCTGTTTTTTTGCAGATTTGGCATTGGCAAAGCTTTGAAGCTTGCGAATGACATGTGGGCATAAGCCGGAGCCAAAATGACGTGTATATGATCAAAATCAAGTCCTTTTGGTCTTTCTATGGTCATAAACTCTATGACTAGTTAGCGAAAACTTACTCAGAGGACCTAGAGGATTCGATCATGATGATAATTGTCCAGTTTTGATAAGTCTCCAACGTCTTTTACAAGACAAAAAATTGGTTTAATAGCATATGGGGATCTAAAATCAAAAGCTTTCGGTAACTCCTAGTCTGTATGACCAGACATGTCCGTGGAAGGTCGGTAGTGTGAGGCACACTTGAAACCACTATCTCCTTAATTTCGGACAATTCTAAGACATCACACTAAGCTTGGATGAGCCTAGTTGAACAATTGATGATGAAAAATCCGCTATAGGGTTGAAGACTTAACCGGAAACACGTTGGCAATCCTCCTTCAGGATGCAAGACCGTGCATCATCTTCACTTGGAAGAGACCAAAACAGCACAATCTAACCATGTAGATTGTAAATATGTCATGCTTCTAAGGACGATGTAAAAATGTATATCTTGTTTGTAAATCAATACGAACCATAAGAGGAGAATAGTTTCATAACTTCGAAAAAAATTTCAAGGCATTTATTATTGCTAATGTGAGTATATATCGAGGTCTCAAACAAACAAAGGAAATCAATACGACGTCTTATTACATATAACTTGGAAAGATAATCAATGTCTAGCCAATGACGTTAAAGTCATGGGTAGCAAGAGCAAGATCCGAATCTTTGAAATCATGAGCATGACGTTTTTGTTCTCGTATTGATTTTCCGTACCTTTTTGTATGCATTCACAATTTGAGGATGAGCTTGACAATCTTGAACCAGTGATCCAGAGATCCAAACGGTTGCATTGTCCTAAGCGGACGTGAGTAGTTTTGACAGATTGATGTCTAGATCGGGAGTGTCACCACTAAGGCCGGCGGCACCTCCCCCTCTTTTCTAAACATCGGCGCAGCGTTTTTTGCTGTTGCCATGACCCATATTGTTGTCCCCCACATTAAGGGACAATCCCAAATATGTTTATCGCATTATCATATATACAATTCTTATTTGCAATTGTATGATCGAATTGTATGATCAAAATCAAGTCTCGTTGGTAATTCGAAACCAGGGCCTAGAGAATTTGATTATGATTGAATCCGCTAAAGATTATGGATCAGGATGCCACGGAATATCATCGACGATATGTAGTCAAATAAGGTGGTAAGCAATCCACTTGACCTAATAACTCAACTTGTTGAGTTAGGTGAACGTTTCAAGAAACGCTCCATGAGTGCATTCCACGGTACTTTGTGGTCATTACTTTTTGCACAGATTGCCATTGAAGGCTTTTGTCGATGTGATGTGTCAAAGACTTTGAGCACATGAGATATGAAATCTCTGTTGTTTGAGCCAGAGGGCATTTTTGTCCAAGTAATAATACTTTACTAGACTATAAAATGTCTATGTGAATATTAGTTACGTTCTTGGTCCACGTCGCAACCGGCGAGCCCAAATTCTTTGGGTTTACAAATAATGGCCCGCCAGTGAAGCCACACGAGCTGAATTATACAATCCGCGCGCGGAATGGACTTTGCGCGGAATACAGATCTTGCACGCGGAATGGACTTTGCGTGTAGGCGAGGTGAAGTGATACTTCGCGTAAGAGCGGACCCCTAGGTGAGGCGTAGTACATCGAGGCGAGCTCACGTGGGAAACTTCGCGAAGAAGTCATAGGCGGAGTCCGTGTACACCACACTAATTGTTGAAGACTCTCACCAGTTTTTGACATGCTTTGGGTCAATCCCTACGACCCTTATTAATTAAAAAGCTTTCTTTTGGCCCGCGAGTTAGAAAGGTCTCCGCGAGATGGTTTGAGTCCGCGGCCCGCGCTTGTTAGCAATATCCTTGTGGGATTAGGGTTTTAGAATCTGACTTGAATTATGATTATCTTTTTTCTGCCGCAAGTCGAACTACTATTTAAAGGGGTCGAAAGCTATCTCCAAAACACACAATCTCTTTACAAAACACATAAAAAACTCTCAAACAAACACATACAATCTCTTTACAAACAATACAGACAAACTGCAACCCAGTTACCCTTCGAGCTACTCGAAATCCTAGCCCTAAGAGCGTCCACGCCTTAGTTTAGAGCCCTCCTAGATTAGCTCCCGATCACCTTGATTCCTTTTGTTGCTCTGCTCGCGTCCTACCGTGAGTATCGAATCACCTTGTGCTTGTAATTCCTCATCTGAGGTGGCAGCTGCAAACCCCCTCCGCCTGATCAAGAAGTCAAGATCTCGCATACAACCCTTTCCTCTTTCGCGAGGTGGCACGCCCTCAACATCTCCCCTTTCTTTGCTCGCTATTCAACTCTTGCCCGCGCGCTGAGGATCGTGGCCAAAACATCGGCATCTAGGCTTGTTAGTCTAGTGGTTAAAATATGTGGTTTAATCTTTTCCAATGACAGGTTCCACAGATACCAAGCGAAGATTCGCCTTAGGTATGGCAGAATGTTACGTTGCTTTTGCATACAAAACCAAGCTGTTATGAGACTCGATAGAGATCACAAATGATGTTTTTTAATGGTTTGTCTTACGGATTAATCACACGCAATCCAAAAAAGCCGCGAATTGATCAAACACAATTCGAAAAGGCCTCGGATTGATCAAACACAATCCGAAGAAAAGTCGGGGTTAATCACACACAACCCGGATAAGGAGACAAGAGTGATCAAAAACATTCTTAATGTCACGCCCCGACTCTTAAATTTTACCTTATTTACTAGCATGGTGTTAATAAGAATTTTACCGTCTTGTTCATTGAGTTTTAATTCTAAGGTCCCTAGAGGTGTGTTGAGGGATGAATATTTCGAAAGAATTATTCGTAGGAGAAAAATATGATAACGGTAAAAATGGTAAATTTTGGCTAATAAAATGTAATTTTTATTGGGGTGTTGAATTTTGGATTGGGTTAAAAGTGATGTTGGACCGGCTGGGCCGAGCCCAACTCCTTTCTTCTTCTTTTCTTTCTCTCTCCTCCCTCCCAATTCGCTCTCCCTCTCCCTCCCGACCGGAAATCTTTCCCAAGCCCGTTCGCCGCCGTCCGGCCGCCCAGACCGCCGCGCCGGTCCCAATCGATCGGTCTCCAACCCAACTTCCGTTCTAGACCGGTGGCAGCCTCCCTAGCGCCGTCGTGAAGGAGGAATCAGCCCCGAAAGGTCCGACTGCCGAAAGAGTTTTTTCGTCGGTACTCCTTCCTCCGGCCGCCATATCCGGTGAGCCTTGGCTCAAAAGAAAGCCCTCCTCCCGTGCTTCAATCCCTCCAAAGGGCTCCCTCCATCTTGAGCTAGGTAAGGAGGAATCAGTATTGGAAATTTCTAGGGCTTTATTGTTTGTTTTCGTTCAATTGACATGGTTAGGTTTAGAATTGGAGTTTGTGTTAGTTAGGAATGTTGTTCGGAGGTCGCCGGCGCCGAGAAAATGTTTTTGGTGGAGAATTTTATGAGTTTAATGGAATTAGTTTTAGAATTTTTGGAGGAGTTTTGGATAGGTTTGGAAATTGTTAAAATTTGGTATTTTAATAAGTTAAAATCCGGCCATTGGATTATTTTATGATTAAGACGTTGGGAGGTAATTTTTGAGGATGTTGGTATTTATGGAGAATTGTGGTTGGCAATGAAGATAAGATTTAGGACGATAGGCATGGTTGAGTGCGAGAAACTCATATTTAATTATACCTATTTTCTTTAAACGTCGGTGTTTTATTTAAGGAATTATTTATGTTTTAGAACAGGACACGAGGAGGCTCGAGCAGAGGAGACCTTTGACCGACATCAGGCTTAGGCCTAAGTTGTGAGTGGACCTTTGTTTTAAATAATGTTTTATTTGTTGAATAATTTCTTTTGTTGGAATTTAACCGGAATTGAGAATTTCTTTGTTTATACTCATTTATTGACGTTTATGAGAATAGTATGTATATAAGTGAACGCTAGCTAGCTATACGTGATTTTCCCCCATAATGAGGAAAAATGACATTATGAGGCGACGTGAGCGTTAGACGCGAGCGTAGTCCTTGTACGACTTTCTACTTTACGATCTTATTCTATTTTTAGTATTCATTCATAGAATTCGTACAAGGAGTCAGCACATATATATATATATATATATATCCACTCGTGCGTTTCCCCCATAATGAGGAAAAATGTCATTATGGGGTGACGTGAGCGTTAGACGCGAGCGTAGTAGCCTGATATGACTATCTACTTTTCGAGTTTATTCATAGATAGCATACACGGAGTATGATGAGTGTAAATACATACTGCTATATTTATAATTTTTGCTTGAGAGGCCTTCTTCTGAAGTCTGGGAGTTTAGCGAGGCTAGACACCAGTATAGAGTTTTTGGAGTTAAGCTTTTAAACTGTCGCTTGTATAGCGCTTTTCTTTAAAGTTTTCTTGGGGAAATATTATTGTTTGTCGAGATTATTTTTGTCCACTCACTCTGATGTAATTAAATATTTTCCCCTAGGCTTTTCCTTCGTTTTTAAATGCCTAGTCTGCAGAGTTCGAGTGGGGTCTAGAAGGAGGCGACGAGGCATAGTCACCCATCTTTCCACTACTGTTCGCCAGTAGGTTATCTATTTAACCCACTAGGATCTTTATCAGCTTCCGTTGTCTTTCTTGTAGCAGCTCTGAATACTTTCGGAAAAATATTGTGTATTATTTTTTCGGTTATTTGGATTGAGTTGAAGAATTTATATTTTGGTTAAGAGAGTGTTCTTTAATTTTTCTGGGTTAGGGTTGTCCATTTTCAAGGGAGGTTTGCCGAGTCATTCGGTAAATTTTCCTTGGAGGTGGTCCCTGCAGGACTTACCTCGGGTTTCAGGGTGAAATTCGGGGTGGGTCTTGACACTTAACTCGCGAATAAAATTCCGGGATTTTTACTCCAAACATAGAATGGAGATGAAGAAAGGAGGAAAAAACTTTATCATCCCCGAGTTAGGGTGGGTTCGGTTTTGTTCAGTTCGGTTTTTACCCAAAACCGGAAACCAAACCGAATAAAAGATTTGGTTTGGTTCGGTTCGGTTCGGCATTTTTTGAGGTCTTGAACTGGAAACCAAACCAAACCGTGGTTCGGTTTTTTTTTTTTTTTTTTAAAGAGTAAATTACATAGTAGTATATGACCAAATTTAAAAACACCAAAAACCCACTTTCAGCAATTTTTATACAAATTAGGACACAAACACAAACCCAAAACCAGCAGTACCAGGCCCACCTAGATTCTGTCCATGAAATGACCAAAATGACCTAACTTTCACATCCAAATTACACGCATGCCACTCCTCTCTTCCTAACCATAAACCGGATCTGATATGTCTCTACTCTTTCTCTCTCTTTCTCTCTCTCTCTCTCTCTCTCTCTCTCTCTCACTCCCCCTCTAGAACAGAGCTCTACGCCAACTCCATACCGGAGCTCGATGCTGGCGTCGCCTATGCCGGTGCCTAAAGGACGTTCCAGAACTGGCCGGAGACTTCGTCGGAGTAGCATGCGAGCAAAGTTCATAGATCTATGCCACGACTCCACGGCCGCCTTTGACGGTGGATTCATAGGCTGTGGTTTGTTCTGGTAGCGTCTATGGCAGGCGGATGGGCAGATCCGGCAGATTAGATCGAGGAGAAAGGAGGACTCCAAGGCCAACGACGCCGTCGTCCCACTGCTGAAGCTCTAACTCACTACCCGGCTCGAATTGGCATGATCCATTAACAGAAGGAGGGTCGCATCAAAGATAGGAAAATAATCCGATCGGCGCCGTCGACTAGGTCTGCCGGAGTTGACCACAAAAATCGGGTAGGGTCAATAGGTTAGCGGCTGGTCAGGTTAGGGTTAAGGTTTTTGTCGGGAAGAAAAAAGGGATGATGGTGATGGTGGTGATCAAAGCTTGCTTGTATATGTGTGTTTGTCCTTTTTTGCTACTGTTGAGATTGGAAGGGAAATTTGCTGCTACTGTGGTATATTGGAACGGTAAGTTTTTATTGTTTGTGTTGAGATTTGTTGAAAGCGTAATTTTCTGCTACTGTTAGAAGGGTAAATTTGCAGTTGAGTAGTAAAATTCAATAGTAGCAGCTGTGGAGTGGACATTAATAGACAGTAGCAGATTTGGAGTCGACAGTTTTAGACAATAGAAGCTTCTAGATAGATAGTAGCATGTTTGTTTGGTTTTGGAGAATTTCCAGAAAAATTGCAATAGCATCGGCAGTAGCACCTTTTGATCGGCAGTAGCACCTATTGATTGACAGTAACAACGAGCTTCACTATCTGTTGTAGCAGTTAGCTTAAAGATCTGCAGTGGCAGCTAGTTTGAGATTGAGTATTGCAGAAGTAGGCAGTAGCAGAGTGAGATGAGCAGCAAACGCAGGCAGTAGCAGGCAGATTGGTAGTAGAAGTCGTCAGTAGTAGATGAATTGGTAGTATAAGTCGGTAGTAGCAGACGGATTTGTAGTAGAAGCTAACTGTAGCAGTCGACATTACTTAAAGACAATAGCAGTTTGGTTGTAAATTGATTCCCTTTAGTTCAGTTGACTCTCTTTTAATGAAGGGTAAAATTGCAAATTTGTAGCTGACACATGTCAACAACATAACAACTTGTGCTTCATTGTAAAATTTTGTCTTTATATGTGTAAGATAATGTGTAAAAGATGTATTTGTAAAATAAAATTTGGTTAGTAACTAAAGTGTGGTTTACTATTTTTAAAATAATTTTTCTTATAATTTGTATGTTTTTAGCTTAGTAAAAAATTATCGTACTTTAGGCTTTTTTTCTTCCATTACTTGTTTTTATAAGGACATATAATATATCAATAAAATTAATGACAATGATTCTTCAATAAACCAATAATCTATAAACTAAATAGATACTTTGAAAGTTTAATAGTTAATAATTTCAAAAGTATTGGGAATTGACCACGCTAGCACACCATGAAACCATAATTTTAAACCATAAGTTCATCTTGAGCACAAAATATAGACTCTATAGTTTAAAGTCTATTCAAATAAATTCTGAATTTTAAAGTTTAAAAATCATAAATTTGAATAAAAAAGAAAAAAAAATTAAATATTATAGTCTATAATCTAAAGCTCGCAAGTATGAGGTATTCAATTTTAAAGGTAACATATCACTCCCTATAATTTGTATACACGACACCTAGAACATTTTTATATGTACATAAAACGAAAATAAAAAGAAAAAAATTAGAAAAGATAAACATATAATTATATAGAACATAAAACCAAAAATCATATTCTTCAAATCAATTATTTAATCAAAAAATAAAGACAAAAAACGATGTCATTTTAAAGGAATTCGGTTTTCTGGTTCGGTTTGGTTTTTCAAGGGCCGAAACCAAAAACCAAACCAAACTAATTAGGTTCGGTTCGGTTTTTCTTAATTCAGTTTGGTTTTTTCCGGTTTTGATTTGGTTTTTGGCTCGGTTTTTTTTTTGTTTCAAATTTCCACCCCTACCTCGAGTTATTAAACTTGGGAAAGTTTAGGTTTCAAAACATAACTTTCAAAACTTCAAACATACATTTCGAAACTTCAAACACTTGAAGAAGTCAAAAATTGTAGCCGGAGGAAACCAAGAATCGTCGGCGGACAACAACTAAGGGATTGACAGCCGATGATGTTAGACATATGAGTCTAAAAATGCTTTTTAGGGTTTCAGAAAACAAATGGTGGGCTATTAGCTCAAGGATTAGAACAAAATGCATGATAACGTGATCAAGTATAAACTGTAGAGACAAAGATAACAAGAGAATCGTCATTTTATTCATTGATAGGATCTCTTTATATAGGGAATTACGAAGTACTAATATGATAATAATAAGGAATACATAGTCCTATTCCAACTATATATCCTGATGACATAAAATTAAGACACACATATGGAATATCCTAGAACACAACATTATATTTAATTTTGTTCAGATATCTTATGTTATGTGTTACAAATGAACAATATAGCTCAACAAAATCATATGGTAACTAGTGACTGCATTCAATCAATATCAAAACCCTTTGTTAAATGTGAATTTATAGATTGCGAGCGCGTTCAAATTATTTATTTTTACCAACATACAAAAAATATGCGCTTTGGAAGACAAATGAATGAAAGGTAAAATTGGCATGACCGCATGAAACTCTATCTCCATGGCAACTTTATGAAGTTTTTTTTTTAATCATAATATGAACAAATAATTTGGGATTGCAGAAAAAAAAAACTCAAACGGTCAGAATACGACACGTGTAGATTAAGATAGTCAAACTAGAAGCGTTATTAGTGCAGGACTAAGTAATGATTATAATAATGATGATGCCACCTTTGCTCACCTTCATTGGACACGTCACCATCAATCCACCAAACAAATTAAATCAGAATTTTGATTTATTTCCATAACCGTAGGTCCAACAATCATTCTCTCCCAGCGAACCCACCGCCTGTCATCCCCTGCGCCACTCCTCTCAACCTTCTCTTGCTGATTCCGCCCACGTCACCCTACCAGACACGTGAAATGCCATCCCTAACCTCAGCCACAAAATCCTACCAATCACCAAACCAAAGAATAAATCTTACAGTGGGCCACCGCTGTAGAGGATCCGAAGTTCCAGGACCTGCTTCGTTGCAAAGCATTGGTTTTCAGAGTCCACAGTCAACCCAAAAATAGTAAAAAGAGAGAGACAGAGCAGAGCCAAAGCGGAGAGAGTCGCTCACGGTTCAATTCTACCGCCAAACTCATAAGCGCTTCTCCTTTAAGCACTTCTCCCCACCACTCAAATCGCAAGCTTACTTCTTCCTTTTTGATCGAATTGGATTCATTACACCGTGAAATCTGAAATCTCCGATCAGGTTATGCTGTGCGGTGTGGGATTCGTCGGAATTCGGTGGTGTTAGGGATTGATCGGAAATCCGAATTCATCGACGGCGGCGGCGATGCTGTCGAATCACTTGCAGAATGGGATCATCGACGCGCCGAAGCTGGCCTGGTCTCGCCTACCGAACTCGGAAGACGCCGAGAACGACGTCGTTGGATTGAGGAAGAAAGGCGACGAAGGTGGCGGCGTCGAGAGCCTTGACTATGAAGTCATCGAGAACTACGCTTATTGGGAAGAGCAGGTTACATTTCTCACTCCAATTTTCCGCTTCGAAAGGTGTGAATTTTTGGATTGATTTGATTGTTTTTGTTTGGATGAGAACTATAGGCGCTGAGAGGGAAGCTTTATGTTGGATATTATGTGGCTGTGAAGTGGTTCTTTGCTTTGCTTATCGGAATCGGTAAGCACTCGTTGAATTTGAGTCTGTAACACTTAATGAAGCTTCAATTGGAGTAGAATTTGATTCATTTTTTTGAATTTGAGTTTTCAGAATTTTTTCGGTTGTTTTCAGGTACTGGATTAGCTGCTGTTTTCATCAATATTTCGGTTGAGAACTTTGCAGGCTGGAAATTTGCACTGACATTTGCTATAATACAAAAATCGTATTTTGCCGGTTTCGTGGTGTATGTATTAATCAACTTAGTTTTGGTCTTTTCCTCTGTATATATCGTTACACAATTCGCACCGGCAGCAGCTGGGTCTGGTATTCCAGAAATCAAGGGGTATTTAAATGGTAAGATGGATTTGCAGTGTGTTTATTGTGAAGTTTACCGGAGTTTGCTGCTAACTGTTATTCAAATGTTTCAGGGGTCGACATACATGGTGTCCTACTGTTCAGAACATTGATCGGAAAGGTGTGGTGATCTTCTTCGGTATTCTGTACTTTTTTTAGGAGTGAACAATGTACGTTACATTATAATTGTGTTCTGGTAACTGCACAGATATTTGGGAGCATTGGTTCAGTGGGAGGTGGTCTAGCTTTAGGCAAAGAAGGTCCTCTTGTTCATACTGGTGCTTGTATTGCTTCGTTGCTTGGACAAGTAAGCACATAATGCCCTTTTTGAACATCTCTGATTATATATTCTACAGTATACACTCCAAAGCAACATATTTCTTTTGATTTATTTTTCTTTAAAGGGTTCTTCAACTGGTGGACTATGTTAACAATTGATTGCACATTCTTGTACTTGCATTATGTTTCAAGGAAACTTTTATCACATATGATTCATCACTTTCAAATCTATGTTATTACAGGGTGGATCTACAAAATACCATCTCAGATACAGGTGGCTACAAATTTTTAATAGTGATCGAGATCGCCGTGATCTTGTGAGTGATTTACGCATTCCAAGTAACAGTATATCCATTTTTAATCACTTGTTAAACAAGTAATATGTACTAGGTATCAAAAAGTTTATATATTTGTTTTGGCAACTTCAGAAAACATATACTACTTTAGTACTAACTTGTTAAAAGAAAAAATATTTAGCTGTCAAAGTCTCTTTTAATTTTAATCAGACACAGTAATGTCTTTTGAGTAGTTTGTTAGTTTGTTTGCTTGTTTTTCATTTATTTTCAAAAGACTTTAGTGATAAAAGTTATATATATCTAGATGGTGCTCATTTTGCATGTGTTATTTTTTGAAAAGGTAACCTGTGGATGTGCAGCTGGAGTCTCTGCTGCTTTCAGAGCTCCTGTTGGTGGTGTACTATTTGCACTGGAAGAAGTTACATCTTGGTAATGAAGTTGCATTCTTGTTTATGCGGTTAATCTGTGATTAAATGTCTTTTTCTTGGATATTCATGAACATAATCCTAGTTATATACATGTTAGTGTTTACAAACTTAAGTCGATGTTTAAACTAATTTTTTTTTAAACTTCTGCGTTTACGTTTTTATTGACTTTTATGTTTTGTCATCTTGAAGGTGGAGGAGTCAACTTATGTGGCGTGTATTTTTCACTTCTGCAATTGTGGCTGTTGTGGTGCGTACTGCAATGGGATGGTGCAAGAGTGGAAAATGTGGACATTTTGGCTCAGGTGGCTTCATAATATGGGATATATCAGAGTTAAGATCTAACATTTCTTCTTTTCTCTAGACATCTTAACCTGCATAGTTTTTTGCCTTTGCAAGCTTTCTAACTATTATCTTTAGTGGTCAAGAGGACTATTCTTTTGAGGAATTCTTGCCAATGGCAGTTATTGGGGTCATTGGAGGTTTACTGGGTAAGTTCTGGGTTCCCTAATCTATGTATTTTTGTTCTTCTTGTTTCTCAAAATTTTAAACCTGACATCTGGTTTGTTTTCTGTTGGCATAATTTTTCAGGAGCCTTGTTTAATCAGCTTACATTTTACATTGCTCACTGGCGCCGAAATTATTTGCACAAGAAAGGGAATCGAGTCAAGGTATGGTTTTCATTATAGATATGGTCAATATGGTCAAGTCACTATCAACTTCCTTCTATAATCCCTTTACGTGGAACACCAAAATGCAGATAATTGAAGCGTGTCTCATCTCTCTGATAACGTCAATTATTTCCTTTGGTTTACCACTCTTAAGAAAATGTAGTCAATGCCCTGAAGCAGATCCAGATTCTGGTATTGAGTGCCCGCGGCCTCCAGGAACGTATGGAAATTATGTTAATGTAAGAGTGTACTGATTACTTCTCAATTTGTTTTGAGGTTGTCTATTGGGTTTTGCTTTTGGCAGTTTCCATTTTTTCTAGCCTGTAAATTTCATATTTGGGTTCTAGTATTTGTATTTCACATTATATGAAAAAGTTTCAGTATTTGGTACATTTAAATTGCATGGGAAACTTATACCTGAAGGTGATAGTGTCCACTAATTCTTTTATTTGAAGGTGTAAGTGGTCTTTACTGATGAAAAAGAAAAACTTGTCTAATAGACCAAGTGCATCTATGACATATATCGATTAAATAATAACCACCTGGAGTTGCTCATTAAATGAGGAAACCTCTTGGGTTTCATGGTGTCAACATATTGCAGAGACAGTCATTGCATATCAACAATAAGTTCATAATTTTTCATCAGTTTAGAGTTTGTTTTTATTGATATAAAACCTTAAGTTATTTTTACCGACTCAAACATTTTTAACTGATTACTTAGGAGTCTCTTATGTAACTGTAGGTTATTGGGAACTATCTTGCTTTATTAACGTAAGAGACTTAATGAGGCTCCATTTTCCTTTTTGAGTATTGTGTCCAGAGTTCCGGTAAATGTTATAATCTTTGTAGGTAGTTCGGACTATTCATTTATCTAATTCCATGCTATTTCCAGTTTTTTTGCAGCAAGGACAATGAATACAATGATCTTGCAACTATTTTCTTCAATACACAGGTTTCAAGAATTTCTGTAATCAATATCTTATCCCTTTAGATTGTTGGTTGTCTCAGTGGTTTTACTACATACTCTATTTCTGTATTTGCAGGATGATGCTATCAGGAATTTGTTTAGTGCAAAAACATTACACGAGTACAGCGCCCAAAGTTTATTGACCTTCTTGGTATTGCATATATTTACTTAGCCCAACGTGTCTCTTTGTTGTATATATACTGCTGGATTGCTGATATAGGGATATGCCAACATGCTTTTGCGTTTTGTAACTTATCTAGATGGTGTTAGTTGACCAGATTCTATTTTGTATATAACTTTTGTCTTGGGTATTCTGTTCCTTAAGAGTGTATAGTAGCTATTCCTCATCTGTTGTTTGGTTTTAAAATTACAGCACACTTCCTTGGCATTCTTTTATCTAATCTTATGCCTTCAATGTAATGTGATCAGGTCCTCGACAAAATTTGTAATCAGGACAATTTTTTCTCCTGATTTTGTTTTTATATAACATTTTCTCCCTAATTTCTTGCAGGTTATGTTTTATACATTAGCAGTTGTGACATTTGGTACTGCTGTTCCAGCTGGTCAATTTGTTCCTGGAATAATGATAGGATCAACATATGGACGTCTTGTAGGCATGTTTGTTGTCAACTTCTACAAGAAGCTCAACATTGAAGAGGGGACGTGAGTCTCTTGTACTCATAATATTAGTTTGGTCAAATTCACATTATTCTACTGACAGACCTTTTCCCTTAAGATCTAGATTTGCTATACATTCAATTCATTAATGCACTTGCTTCTGTGCTTGGATTTTCTGCTAGATATGCACTACTTGGAGCAGCTTCTTTTCTTGGAGGTTCAATGCGAATCACAGTGTCTCTATGTGTCATTATGGTTGAAATCACAAATAATCTGAAATTTTTGCCTCTTATCATGCTTGTTCTTCTTATTTCAAAGGTACATCTTTCAGAATTTTGCAAACGTTAGGTTGATAAGATAGTGGAAATTAGCTACAAAATTTATCTTTTCAGGCTGTTGGTGATGCATTCAATGAAGGCCTGTATGAAGAACAGTCACGGTTGAGAAGCATTCCGCAATTAGAATCAAAACCCAAATATCAAATGCGGAAGATGACAGCTAAGGAGGCCTGTGGAAAAAGGGTGAACTTCTTCTCAATTTGATCGCTCTCTATGATTGTAGACAAGGGGCTTGCTAGTGCTATACTAATATAATAGAAAGGGCTTTCTTGCTTGTTTGTGTGATCATGTAGCTATAGCATCCTCTATTTTTTTTTTTTTAACCAAATTTAACTTCTCATACGCAGACATTTGAATTGAGCCATATTTGCAAGTACTATACTTACACGTCCGGAACTTTGTTTAATACATTCAAATTCCAACACTTCGACTTCGAGTGCACATGCTTAAACCCCAATAATTACAGCCAAATTGATTTACAAGGAGTCAAGGCGTCCTTTTAGAATAAAGTTTTTTTTTCCTGGCATGTATACTGGATAAGTGGGAATTTAAGGGTTCTCAATATTTTGGCTTTTAACCTTCCTAGTTTTTCAATATTAGCATTTTTCTATTACGTCTGAGCACAGTGTAGGTATGATCCTTTGTAAAACACAATTCCTAATGCATCACCTCTTTCTTATTTATTTATTTATTTATTATACCTTTATTCCTTGAAGTAGTTGGCTGACAGTGTTCCATTATCTTTTTTCTGAAGGTGATCTCCTTCCCTCGTGTTGTGAAGGTTGCAGATTTGGTTTCTATTCTACGGAGCAACATCCATAATGGCTACCCTGTATGTCATACTTGAGTATTCTTCATTGTTTCTGTTTGTGTGTCTTTCTCTAATCTGATATAGAATTTGTGTTTCCTGTTATAATGTATTGCAGGTGATTGATCATTCTAGAAATGGAGAAACACTTGTCATTGGACTAATGCTTCGTAGGTATGCTGTTTTTATTCTTCTATGAAAATGCTTGTTTTAATTTGTTAGGCAAAGAGAATATATGTCGACAATATTTTAACTTGGTTGCTTTTGGTTTGTGATGCAGTCACTTGTTGGTACTTCTGCAGTCGAAGGTAGATTTCCAGCATAGCCCTTTGCCATGTGATCCCAGAAATGCTAGGTCTATCAGGCAAGTGGGAGCTTGAAATTAGGTTGTAGTTTGGCTTCTCTTGTACAATTATATCTTTCAATGACATATTTTCTGCACTTCAGGCACACTTTGAGCGAGTTTGTTAAACCTGCTTCCAGTAAAGGATTATCTATAAATGATATACATCTGAGCTCAGACGACTTGGAAATGTACATAGATCTCGCCCCCTTTCTAAACCCATCTCCTTACCTCGTCCCTGAGGATATGTCTTTGACAAAGGTGAACATTTAACTTCGATTTATTCTAGATTTCCTAGTTTCTTATCATGACATATAGTTTCACTTCTGTTAACAGTGATATCGCTCTTGATGCATATATGTTATGTGACTCAGATTGCTGATGATGATGCAGGTATATAATCTTTTCCGTCAGTTAGGTCTGAGACATATACTTGTTGTTCCCCGGCCATCTCGTGTGATCGGTTTGATTACCAGAAAGGATTTATTGATTGAGGTATGGCCATCCACCTCTCAAGTACATTTCACCAACTGGGGAACTGTCAATATTGACTTTTGATGGTTTATCTTGCAGGAGAATGAGGATTCTGCTTCAATGGAACTCCAATCGACTAGTGTAAGGTCTCTATGCTACTTTACTCATTTCAAAACTATGGATTTGCATTGGATAGTCTGAAATTGATCGGGCAGGCTTGTGACATTTGATATGGTCTGGTCCTGAAATGCAAATTAGGGTTTTATGCATAAGGTGATCATGTTTTCAAGATCCGTTTTGAGTGTAATTTGTATTTTATTGGTGATATATATTTTTCTCCCGAAAAGCCACAGTTAAGTGTCACCATGTGGACTACTTGTGTACAAGTGACATGGTTGTGAAATATGAATTTCTCACAGATCCACTATCATTTAGTACACAAACTGATTTAATGTAGTCGTAGGCTTTTTTTGGTTTCATGTACAAGTATATGTTTGAGAAATACATGTTGGCTGACCCATACCAGACTCATAAAGAACTTTTCATTTTCTTAAATTTGGATGAAACTATATGGAAATTGGCATTTATTTCACTGATACTGGATTTAGACATCTTTCTATGTTATAGTTTGTTGCCATTTTCTTTGTGCTAGCACAGTGCATTTCTTGTTCTTCAAATCTTTGTTAAGAATAAACTCTGGAGAATCTGTTTGTCTCATAAACACCTCTTTGTTGCTGTAGTGATTGCAGAATTTAGTATCTATGTGTTTCAAAACTGCAAATCTGTTTTCCCGAACATGCATCTCATATTGTATAATTTCACCTTGTTAATCTCCTTTTGAATTTTGTGATTGCAGAGCACAACATCGTGATAAGAGAAAGGTCAAGTGGATTGGAGATATGGAGCGCCCGCTACTCACCAGTCTTCTTTCGTGACACCATGTCTAGCTGTTCTAGCTGTGGAAGACTAGATTCTTTTCTTCTTCCCCCATCCATACCTCAAAAATCTAGGTTTTGCTACTTTCTTTATAGATTTAGTAGTTTTTTTTTTCAGAGATACAAGTATTTAGGATTAGAGTTAATTGTTTTTCCCTTGGAAGAAGGCATGATGCACCACACCCATCTGAAATTTTGTAACATCTGACTGGAACTCTGGAAGCATAAAAGTAGATAGCAGATTGATGTGACATATCAAGTTACAGATCACAAAAACAGGGAAAGATGCAGTTCATATTACTACTAATTTATTAGTTTTGTTGAGCAACACGTCTTGACATCTGATCATCCTTTTTATTTTGTTCGAGACAAAATCCAGATTTTATGTGTTAATCTATAAAAAGTTTGGCGTCTCAAATTCTCAATACAAATTATTATCAATAAAGTTTGACTTGGATCTGTTATGGAATCGGAGCTCAAAAACTTAACAAGTAATTGTCAATGTTCATTGATAACAATTGGTTCCAGAATAACGTGAATAAACCTGATTTTCGAACTGGACTATTGTGAACGAGAGAGGAAAATCTCACTTTCATGAGTTTCTTTTTTCGGCAGAAAGCAAGATAGAGGAGGAGCAGCTCTAGATTGGATGGGGACTAAACCAAAGTACCAAACCTCCTTACAAAGCAATTGAACAAGAAACGATTACTTGAATTGATAAATGGAGATTCTTTGAAATTTATTTGAAACTGTTGTAATCCATGGGAAAAATGGTCTAAACAGTGTCTCATCTTTTCAAGAAGTAAAGTTTTGGTATCTCATATTTAGAAAACTTCAAAATAGTATCACACGTTATTACCTCGACCGAAGTTTGGTATCTAGAAATGTTAGCTCCGTTAAAAAAACTGACGGCAATCATTTTTATTCATGAAATGACCAATATACCCTTGAGTTTTTGTTTTTATTATTCTTTTTATATAATAAAAAGAGAAATTCGTCATAACGGTACCTCATCTTTTCTTGTTTATAAACTTTGGTACTTCAAGTTTTGATAACATCAAAATGGTATCTCAAGTTTTCATCCCAACCTAATTTTAGTATTTTTAGCAGTTAGTTCTGATAGGGTAACTATCAGCTGGCCATTTTTCATGAGTATTTTTCGTCTTTTCATATTTCAATTTATTATTTTTTCTCTAAATTTATATTTCATCTCTGTAATAATAATAAAATTGTTATTTTTTTTAGAGGGAAAGATGTTATCTTCTTCTTGTTTTGGCCACGATCCTCAGCGCGCGGGCGAGAGATAAATAGTGAACAAAGAGAGGGGGATTTTGCGGGCGTGCCACCTCGCGGAAGAGGAAAGGGTGATTGTAGCGGGATCTTGACTTCTGATCAGGCGAAAGGGGTTTCCAGGTGCCACCTCAGATGAGGAATTTACACGAGCATAAGACAATCGATACTCACGGTGTCGCGAGCAGAGCAATTATAGGGAAATCAAAGGTGATCGTGGGGCGAGTCCAGGAGGGCTCTGAGAAAAACCTAGGCGGCGGTGCGCTTAGGGTTAGGGTTTTTGAGAAGCTCGAAAGGGGTTTTCAACTAGGTTGAAAGGTTTTTGTGTTTGTATTTGTATTTGTTTAGAGATTTGATTGTTTTTTCAGTTGTTAAAACCTTAAGGCCTTTATATAGCAGCTCGACTTGCCGCGGAAGAAAGATGATTAGAATCCAAATCGGACTCTAAAACCCTAATAGCACAAGGGCAATGTTTCGCCCGCGCGAACCGACCATCCTGTGACACATGTTCAGTTCGCACATTTCATTCCACACAGGGCATTGCTTCCGCACAACCCAAATATAAACTCATATGCGGACTAGAATTAGGCGGATCCTTACCCCGCGGGGTGTCACAGTTCTTGTGGAAAACCTATCTTGCGTAGGCCGCGGACTCAAACTATCCCGCGAGCACCTGAAGCTCGCTTCCATCTCGCGGGCTATTGCAGTTTGCGAGCCTTAAAAGGGCTTTTTATATTAAAGGGTCACATGGATTAGCCCGAAGCATGTCAAAGACTTGTAAGAATCTTCAACGATTCAAGTGATGCACGTAGACTCCACCTACTGCTTCTACACGAAGCCTCCCACGCGAGCCAGTTCGCTAGCTCGCCTCGATGTACTCCGCGTCGCCTCGCCTACGCGAAGTGTAAGTTTGTCATTCCGCGCGAAGTCATTCCGCGCACGAGCTATGTAGTTCGCGCGAAGTCCTGTTTGCACGCGAACTGCGTAGTCAGCTCGAGTGGTTCTGTTGGCGGGCCATCGTTTGTAAACCCAAAGAATCTAGGTTAGCCGGTGTGACATGGATCAAGAATTAATTAATATTCACATAGACATTTATTGTCCAGTAAAATATTAATTTGGGCGTAAACACTTCTTTCCTTTATTTTTAGGAAATTAGGAGCTTCATGGCCTTCACAAAAATAGCTGGATCAAATAGAATTGAAAAGGTAATATTACTTTTCTAGACTAGAGCTGAAAAGAAAGATGTTTGAATCTTTTATTAAGTGAGTTTGTACAACAGATTTATTATTGAATGCTTATGATGGTTATGACAAGCAACGTACGAAATGAAAAAAAATAAAAACTCAAGAATCTTTATTTTTGTTTATGGATTTCATCAATTGCAAACTCATGAAAACAATAACGGAACTAACGGCTAAAAATACTAAAATTGGGTTGGGGTGAAAATTTGAGGTACCGTTATGTTGTTTTCAAATTTGAACACTACCAGAAAATGGGTCTTGGGCGACGAAACAAAAAAAACCGGGCGACGATTTTTTTTTTCGTCGCCTAAGAGGGAACTTAGGCGACGATTTTTTTTTTCGTCGCCTAAGTAAAAAAAATCGTCGCCTAAGTTTCATCTTAGGCAACGAAAAAAAAAATCGTCGCCTAAAAATAAATTTCGTCGGCCAAGATAGAAACTAGGGCGACGAAACAATATTTCGTCGCCTAAGATATTTATTTCGTCGCCTAAGTTTTTTATCCTTAGGCGACGAAACTGAGATATTTCGTCGCCCAAGATTTTTAATTCTTAGGCGACGAAACTCAAATATTTCGTCGCCCAAGATTCTTCTATATATTGAGAGGCCGGGATAGAAGAATGAGAACTTTGAAAATTTGAAACATAAATTTCTCTAGTTTTTCAAATCGTTCGGTGTTGTGGAAATCTGTCCATACATAGTTTGTGGAGCTACTCCCAGGTACGTACATATGCATATATATGCACATATATATATATATGCATATATATATATTGATTTTCAGTTTTATTTGAGTTGAATTAATGATATATATATATATATATATATGCATAGAGTTTGTTCCAAGCTGAGTAAGGGGCCGTTCTGTCATAGATATGGTTCACAGGTTTGTTTAACTGGATCTCAAGATCACAAACTGACCACTCTTCTCGGTGAAGGGGTCGATAGGGGTTCGCCTCCGTGATCACAAACGAGTCCTGCCTGGTTCCTGTAGGGGGTTCGCCCTCCGTGACATTGACACTTGCCTTCTGAAACCACGGAATCCGCTCGAATTAGATATATATAATTAATAATTAGTATGTTGTATTACATTAATATATATATATATAAAGGATATGTTCATTAAATATTGATATATATATATATATATATATATGTGTTATTTTCAGGATATGGATAAGAGTTGGATTTCTCTTCCAAGATATCACAGAAAATATGCTGAAGGAGTTTGGGATTTTATGCAATATGCGCAGGCCAATGCTGACGGGAGTGGCATGTTCTATTGCCCGTGCAAGATGTGTAAGTGTCGCAGTGATATGCATCGATTTCCGTTGGGGACAGTATGGGACCACCTGAAGAGTAACGGATTCTGGGAACGTTACACATGTTGGATATATCACGGTGAAACCTCATCACGCCCGCATGATCATGGACAGTTTTATGAGACGGGCAGTACATCCAACGATCCCACAACGGCCTTCATCAACGACATGTTTCCTCATGACAGCGGTGTATGCCCTGAACGACAGCACATTCCGCAGGCGCCGATGCAGGCCGTCCCTAGAGGTGTCAACACTGCCGGTATAGCCAAGTACAACAGACTTATTGCTTTCCAACAGACCCCTCTGTGCCCAGGTCATGAGAAGACCGTTCTTCAGTGTGTGATGGAGGTGATGCATATCAAGGTTGAGACAAAATCGACCGTGACGGCTGTTGATAGGTATCTACAGTACGCTGCTTCGCTCCTGCCCGACGGTCATCGTCATCCCACCACGCATCATAAGGTCCGTCGTATCTTGAGAGATCTCGGGCTTTCCTACATCAAGATCCATGCATGCAGATATGACTGCGTTCTATTCTGGGGTAAAGATGCAGACGGTAATGACCTTGAAGGCCTTCATCGTTGTCCGGTATGTGGGACCGACAGGTATAAGCGGACTCCCGCAGGCAACAGGAAACCTGTTAAGGTACTTCGCTATTTCCCGTTGAGGGATAGGCTGGAGCGGTTGTACATGTCTTCAAAGACGGCCGAAGCTATGAGATGGCACGCTGTGAGGGAGGTGCATGACGAAGACCTCATGGTACACCCTGCTGACGGGGAGGCGTGGAAGCATATAGACAGGGAGTTTCCTCATTTTGCTTCAGAGGTGAGGAATGTGAGGCTCGGGCTCTCATCCGACGGGTTCAACCCTTTTGGGACCATGAGTCTTTCGTACAGTATATGGCCGGTCATTTTGGTGCCTTACAACCTTCCTCCATGGATGTGCATGAAGAAGGAATACAACATGTTGACCTTGTTGATTCCGGGGCCCGGTTATCCAGGTATCTACTTTCCCTTCATATTGTATATATTGCTGTTGGTTCAATTTTTTCTCCGAGCAGGCGTTTTTGTTCTATATTGTTGGTCATATATAGTCGTTATCTGAATTTGTTGTGGTTGTTGTTGTTGTTGTTGTTGTTGTTATCCAGGGAAGTGTCTCGATGTGTATATGAGACCGCTGATTGAAGAGTGTAAATTGCTTTGGGAGGTTGGTCATCCCACTTATGACTCCCACAAAAAGGAGATGTTCCAGATGCATGCCATGATTGTTGGTACCATCAGTGATTTTCCTGCACGTGGGATGTTGTCCGGCAACGTTGTTAGGGGATACAAGGCTTGTCCTGAGTGCCTTAGCTCCCAGGGGTGCAGCAATCATTGCAACAAGATAGTCCGGATGGGTCACCGTGCTTACCTACCACATGATCACCCCTGGCGGATAGATACCGGGGCATTTGATGGGACCGAAGAGAGAGGTGTGGAGCCGCATAGATGGTCGGGGGAAGAGATTTTAGCAGTGCTGGATGAGTATGATTTTGGGCAGCTCAGCAATCATCCCGATATTGTGGCCAGAATACCTGAAAGACCAGACATGTACAAATTCTGGACACATAAGAGCATATTTTGGGAACTCCCGTACTGGAGTACGCTGTTGATCAGGCACTACCTAGATGTGATGCACATAGAGAAGAATGTCTGCGACAGTGTGGTAGGTACAGTGCTCAACTTGGAGGGGAAGACGAAAGACGGTCCTAAGGCACGCGTTGATCTTAAGAAAATGGGAATCAGAAAACATCTTTGGCTGAAAGAGGGGAAGAAAAAGATGCCTTGGGCTCCTTACACCGTGAAGCCTGATCAGAAGACCCAGATCTTCAAGTGGATGAGTTGTGTGACGTATCCCTCAGGCGTTGCAGGAAATATAGCCCGGTGTGTGAACTTGCGGGAGAATAAGCTATACGGCTTGAAGAGTCATGACTGTCATATTCTGCTACAACGTCTCTTCCCTGTTTTCATTCGACCGTTCCTTCACCGTCAGGTAAATTTGTGGTTAAAAATACGGTTAACCTGTCGTTGTTAGATTTTATATTAAATTTGTGATGTGTGGTTGGCCAGGTTGTGGAGCCGTTAGTAGCGCTGTCAAGATTCTTCATGAAGTTATGCACAAGGGAAGTGAGAAAATCCGATCTCCGGGAAATGCAGGCAGACATCATATACATCATGTGTAAATTCGAGAGGATCTTTCCGCCAAATTTTTTCGATATCATGCCTCACCTGATGATCCATCTTCCCCAGCAATTGTTGCTTACCGGTCCAGTACACTTCACTTGGATGTATCCCATGGAAAGGTATGTTTTATTCACTTACATCTCCAGAATACATATATGTACGTACATGTTCAATAACCATAACGTATAGTTTGCAATCTTATATTTACAGGCAACTTGGTGAGTACAAAGATTATGTCACTAATAAATCCGCGCCTGAAGGATGTATAGCTGAAGCATATATTGCGCATGAATGCGTCACCTACATGAAGTTGTATTTAGGAGCGTCGTTGGGAGCTCCGCAAGCCATGGAGGAACATGCGCCGCGGTTCAATCTCTCTATAGTTTCCAGTGATGTCGAAGTTGGTGGAGCACGACTGTCCGCCGAGTATGCATTGTCGGATGAAGAGATAGCCATAGCGCACTGGTGGGTACTAATCAATTGTGAAGAAGTTAAATATTGGAAAGAGTTGCACCTAAATTTTCCAGAAGTTGATGGTGATCTCGAGTACCACAACATAAGCTTCGCAAATTATTTTCGCACCTGGGTACGTAATTTAATCTTCCCTGTTATATATATATATGTAATTATTTTCTATTGCATATATTTTCGGATATTTACAGTTCAATATCCGTTACAGATGGACATGATTAAATCTGATGATAATCCAAAATGGTCGCACGAACTATTACTTCTTGCGATGCAACCGCAACGGGCTAGAGTTTATCCCACTTGCACAGTGAATGGCGTCAAATTTGTATCTGAAGAGAGAGACAGCAGACGAAGAACACAGAATTCTGGGGTGATGGCGAAAGGTCATGACCTTGACTATTACGGTGTTCTCCATTCAGTGGTCGAACTGGTTTATGCGGAAGGCATGAAAATGCATCTGTTCAAGTGTAGATGGTTTGATACAGGCGCACAGAGCATGAAGATGGATCAGTACGGCAATTTATCGGTCAACACTGCTACAAGCGCCTACGAAGATGACCCGTTTGTTTTTGCGACATCGGTAAAACAAGTGTTTTATCTTGATGACCTTGCCAGGGGTGACGCGTGGAAAATCGCGAACATTGTGCATCCTCGAAACATTTACCGGGCGGCTACACTTGGAGTGACCATTCCAGGGCCAGAGGCTGATGCGTATCAGGAGCCGAACGCAGTAGGTATTCATGATGTAGCTACTGTTCGTCAAAATAATGTTAAACATGGTCGAGTGCTCAGAATTCGTGACGAAGATTCAACCTTTATTGATGTTGATCCAAATGAAGAAACAGACGACGACTCTGACGACGAATTAATTTGGCATAGATTACCAGATATTAATTCCGATACCGAAGAAGACTCATCGGATGACTCAGATTACGAGCCTTAGCTTAGTTATAATTGAGCCTTAGCTTTGTAATTGTTTGTATACTAAAACAATATGTTTGTACTAAAATAAATAAAGCACATTTAAATTCATTGTACAGTGTTTTTTATTTTTACTCTTGGGCGACGATTTTAACAAATATCGTCGCCCAAGTATTATCTTGGCCGACGAATTAGCCTAATATCGTCGGCCAATAGTAATCCGAATTATTAAAATAAAATAAAACACATTTAGATTTCATTGTACAGGATTTTTTATTTTTACTCTTGGGCGACGATTTTAGCAAATATCGTCGCCCAAGTATTATCTTGGCCGACGAATTAGCCTAATTTCGTCGGCCAAGAGTAATCCGAATAATTAAAATAAAATAAAACACATTTAAATTTCATTGTACAGGATTTTTTATTTTTACTCTTGGGCGACGATTTTAGCAAATATCGTCGCCCAAGTATTATCTTGGCCGACGAATTAGGCTAATTCGTCGGCCAAGAGTAATCCGAATAATTAAAATAAAATAAAACACATTTAAATTTCATTGTACAGGATTTTTTATTTTTACTCTTGGGCGACGATTTTAGCAAATATCGTCGCCCAAGTATTATCTTGGCCGACGAATTAGGCTAATTCGTCGGCCAAGAGTAATCCGAATAATTAAAATAAAATAAAACACATTTAAATTTCATTGTACAGGATTTTTTATTTTTATTCTTGGGCGACGATTTTAGCAAATATCGTCGCCCAAGTATTATCTTGGCCGACGAATTAGGCTAATTCGTCGGCCAAGAGTAATCCGAATAATTAAAATAAAATAAAACACATTTAAATTTCATTTGAATAATTAAAATAAATATCCCGGGTATTTACTTTTTACCAAATTTTTATAGCCCCGTAAAAAAGTCGTTTTGAAACTATTCTCAGTTGAAGGCCCGGCCAGATTACGTGATTTGGAGGGTCGAATAGCCGTTTCCGTCCGTTTAGGGGTTTGACCGCGCCGATTGACCGGACGGATCGAGCCCTTATCTTTGTCAGATGGAGCTGAATTTTTTCCCACCTACGTAATTCGTTATGCTGGTCATATCTGACGGTCGGTTTTCAGTTCCTCTTCTCCGATCACCAAACTCACGATATAAGTACTAATATTGTATAACTTTTTTATATAAGTGTTGAGTTTAAGATTCGTTTTGAAGACAACGTATACGTAGATGCCTCAAACGCAAAAAATTCGTGAAATAAGATATGACGGGAACGATGAAATACGTCAACCTGTGAAAAATAAAGATATTCCGGTAAAATTTTGGTGCCGGTTGTTTCGGTTAACGAATTTTTCTCTTATTTCTACCTAGTGGTAGCCCTATACCGGTTATTTATTTTTTACCAAATTTTTATAGCCCCGTAAGAGTCTCGTCGATTGGAAACTATTCTCAGTTGAAGGTCCGGCCAGATTACGTGATTTGGGTGGTCAAATAGTCTGAATTTTATGATAGAACTCTTGGCCGACGATATTTATAGTGAAGAATATCGTCGCCCAAGTAGACTGTCTTGGCCGACGATTTTCTTCATCTTGGGCGACGATATTTATAGTGAAGAATGTCGTCTGCCAAATATACTATCTTGGCCGACGATTTTAAAAAAACAGAGCGACGACTTAAAAAATCGTCGGCCAAGATGATCTTGGCCGACGATTTTTACATAATCGTCGCCCAAGAACGACAGTATAAAAGTTAAAAATTCGGAAACCCTAACCATTTCTTCAGCCGCCAAGCCCTCTCTCTCTCTCTCTCTCCGAAAATCCTCTCTCTGCCCTCTCTCTCTCCCTCTCTCCGACCCCGACCCCGACCCCAATTCGGAACCCCGACCCCGACGTCGACCCACAATTTAAGGTATAACCCTAAAACCCTAAATTGGTTTTAATTGTTTTTGTTGTTGTGATAATTGTAAATTGTTGTTGTTGTTGTGATAATTGTAAATTGTAAATTGTTGTTGTTGTTGTTGTGATAATTGTAAATTGTTGTTGTTATGATAATTGTAAATGGTTGTTGTTGTGATTGTAAATGATTAAATAATTTAGGGTTTATTTAGGGTTTAGGGTTTACGGTTTAGGGTTGTTGTTTAGGGTTTACGGTTTACGGTTTAGGATTGTAAATGATTAAATAATTTAGGGTTTATTTAGGGTTTAGGGTTTACGGTTTAGGGTTGTTGTTTAGGGTTTACGGTTTACGGTTTAGGGTTTACGGTTTAGGGTTTAGGATTGTAAATGATTAAATAATTTGTAAATATATTGTAAATAATTAAATAATTTTTGATTAAATAATTAAATAATATAAATTATAATTTAAATATATTGTGGAAATTTTGTAAAAAATAATGGATTATTTTTGAGTAAGGATGTAAATATTCGTAATATAATTTTTGTGATGTAATAATTGCGAATTAATGTAAATAATTTGTTATGTGAATAAAAAAAAATAAATCCTATAATAATTATTAAATTTTATTTGTGCTATTATTGTTGATAAATTTTTCGAAGTTTATGGTTATTTTTTGTGAACTTAATTATAAGACGGTAAAATATTTTTAATAAATTTATGGTTATTTTAAACAGGATGGCCATGAGGAGAACTTCTGAACAATGTTCGGGTGCGAGGAGCCAAGACGGCTCGGACGGTACCTCAAACAACCCGTCGGAATCACCGTCGATCGGGTTTCCGTGGCAGTTGACGGCCCGACGTGAGGCGCTTAGGGGTGGCGCGAGCGGCTCGGGTTCTGTTGGGCTGTCGGGTCCCGCAGCGACGGATCCTCGTCATCCACCCATACTTCGCCGGTCGCGATCCCGCAGCGACGCCCCCACACAGTCGTCCCCGACCGACGGTGATGGCGGGTCATCCGGGGTCCCTATGGTGCCGTCCGGCCTCTTCCTTCCTCCGACGATACCGGCGATACCTCGCGTCGATGAGGAGGGTCGACCGATTCGGGAGCAGCTCCCGCATGTGGCACCGCACGAGGCCTATATCTACCGGGAGTTTCCCACGCCTCTTCATCCCGTAAGGGTCTCCGAGCAGGCGGACGGAGACGAATCCGTCGGCTCAGCCTCATCCTCAGGTAATTTATTATTACTTTTTTGTCGATTTACATTTTTTTGTTTGTAAAAATGTATTATTAATATTAAATTTGATTCACAATGTCACAGCCGCCGGAACGAGAAGGCGGAACAGGAGAGGCACTGTCAGCAACAAGGGACTCGATAGGGCGGTCGAGTCCGCTGGACGGATCGCCATCCCGTTTTCCAACGGGAAACCGGTGGACGCCGCGTTGGGAAACCGGTACACGCGCGCCGCGGGAGGCACCATCCGCTCCAGACTCCCTATGTTGTGGGGAGTCTGGAGCCAGGTTCCTGATGGAGTGAAGGAGATGCTCCATCAGTCTATGTCAGTGAGTTTACTCGATCAATTACTATTTTTTTAACAAATAAATTATTTAATTATCGAAAAAAATACTAACAAGTGGTAATATTGCAGCCATGGTTTGTGGTTCCCGAGGAGGGACGTGACTGGGCGGACAAGCCCCATAGGGAGAGGTACCTCTAGCTATTTATTAATTTATTAAATTTTATTTTTTTAATAAAATTATTAATATTTTTTTTGTATATGTAGGTTCAAGGAGTGGAAGCACGACCTCCGGGAACACTGGAAGAAGTACGGGAGCGACCGTTCGGGTACCCCGAAGGAGTTCGAGTATCGGGAGTACGAGTGGCGGTGGCTTCTTGTCACGCAGTTCAACGACCCTCACAAACAGGTAATTCGTAAACAAATTTAAGGTATTTAATTAGTGAATTAATTATAATTGTATGTTTTTAAATATTTACTAACGATAATTTTTTTTTGAAGCACCTCGCCCGGGTGAACGCTGAGAACCGGCAACATAACACAACCAACCATCGTGCCGGTTCGAGACCGTTTTCGGCCATCATGGACGACGTGCGGCGAGAGCGGCCAGAGGAGAACCCCTATGTGGGGACCTTTCAGAGGGCATATCCTCATTCTGAGGAGGATCTTGTAAGTTCCTTATATTTTCTAATTTTTAATTTTAATTACATTTTATTAAATGTATATTAATATATTTTTATAATATATCCAATTAGGCGAGGGTGAGGGAGGCGGAGCAAGAGGTCATCAGAGGCATGGTGAACGACGCATGGCCGGACACGGCAGAGGATGACATGTCAGAGGCCATGTCCAGGATCGACACTTCAGATCCTACCGTTGGGGCGCGGATTATGGCCACTGCCTTCGCGCAGCGTTCCAACACCTACTACTGCCGGGGTATGGGAGACGCTGGAAAGAGGATCCTGAAGACGACGCCAGGATTTCAGCGCAAGGGAGCCGCCGGAGCCTCAAGCAGCAACAGCCAGACCACTCGGCTAGCGGATCAGTTCGCAAGTCTACAGTCTGAGCTGGAAGCCCAAAGAGCAAGGGAGTCTGAGCTGGAAGCCCAAAGAGCGAGGGAGATGGCGGCGATGGCGGAATCATATGCGGCTTCCACGGCTGCGCATATGGAGCGGGTGAATGAAGTCACCACTGCCAACCAGGCGGCTATGGGACAGTGGATGACTGCCTGCATGGCTGCACTTGCGGCCGGACAGCCGTTTCCGCCCATGCCTACGCCTATACCATTACCTCAGTGGCCCCAGCCTCAGCAGCAGCCTCCTCAGCCTGACCAGCCGCCGCCTCAGGACCCTCCGAATGATGAGTTAGATTTCGGGTTTCTCGATCCATAGGCATAATTTTTGTAATAAATTATTTATAAATTTATAAATTTGTGTTATTTTTAATTAAATTTTAGTATTAGAAAAATTTAAAGAAATGTCAAAAAAAAAAATTCCAGCAAAAATTAAAAAAAAACATTATTTATATATTTAAAAAAATTATTTAATTATTTTAAAAAAAAATTTAAATATATCTTAGGCGACGAAATTTAAAAATCGTCGCCCAAGATTTAACACCTTGGCCGACGAAAAAAAAATATCGTCGCCTAAGATGTAGTGATCTTAGGCGACGAAATATTTATTTTCGTCGCCCAAGGTTATAAAATCTTAAGCGACGAAAATATTTTTCGTCGGCCAAGGTGTTAAATCTTGGGCGACGAATATTTTTGGGCGACGAGAAGTATATTTTAGGCGACGAAATTTATTTCGTCGCCTAAGAATTACTCTTAGGCGACGACGGAATGAATTTTCGTCGCCCAAGTTCTTGGCCGACGCACTTCTGGCGACGACGTCTTGGCCGACGACATGTCATCGCCTAAGTACTTAGGCGACGAAATTTTTTAACAGGGCGACGATTTTTTTCGTCGCCCAAGAACTATTTTCTGGTAGTGGAAGTACCAAAGTTTATAAACAAGAAAAAATGAGGTACTGTTATGACAAATTTCTCTTTTTATTATATAAAAAGAATAACAAAAATAAAAACTCAAGGGTAAATTAGTCATTTTAACAGAGCTAACAGTTTTAGATACCAAACTTCGGTTGAGGTAAGAATGTTGGGTACTTTTTTGAAGTTTTCTAAATGTGAGATACCAAAACTTTGCTTCTTTAAAAGGTGGGACACTGTTCAGACAATTTTTCCTAATCCATATACCGTACGTACGTTGTAGCTGTCTATTTCAAGAACCAAAGTTTCACTACTATACTGACCAACAAAAATGATGAAAACTCAAATGCCCGTAATAAAGCAGTCAGGAAACTTGAGGGACACGCCTTACAACTCTTAACCAGAAGCAAAAAATGCTAGAGTTGCAATTGTTATTAATCCTAGCAACGCAATTTTGTGGGGAGCAGCCATATTTGGAGACGGTGCGGGAGTCTTTGCAGCAGTAATTGTAGTAGGGGAGGGCAATGCAGAAGGAGTTGCAGCAATTGGTGCATTGCGTACATTGATGTCGACCTTCTGACCGGATTGGCAGTGACCGGGAACACCGCAAACAAAGAAGTGGTGTCCTTTGGTCTTGATTGTGATGGAATCGTTTCCGGTGCTGAAGGACTCCAAAGGGACTGAAACATTACAGGACCTGTACATGGCATGTGTAACTCGAAGTACATTGTGAAACTGAGCATTGTATGTGAATTCTGATCCCATGCACCAACAAACAAAAATAACGATGAGATTCTGTTTCTCCCGAAAAAAAAAAATTGTACATATGAAGCTTCCTATAATTGAACAAGAAGAAAACGCTTTGGAACATCACTTTGTGTTTTTGGTAACTTAATTACTTAACTAGCTACCCCAGTTTTGTTAGTTCATTTCTTTCTTAAGTGGGCAAGGTCGTTACACCGAAAGTATAGAAATGTATCATCAAATCAGGATAAGTAGGTGAATGGTCGATGTCTTTGCCTGAGATCTGACAATTCTTTTCACTAGCTAGTATCTGAATTCAGATTACCTTACAAAACCAATACAGAACTGCAACAAAGAAACGAATTATATAGCTCAAGGTTTCAATTTACAGACATATCACCTTTATTCTCAACTTTTTATCTTATATTATTCTTAATTCCATGTTGCCTCATACCTTTAAGCTTCATATTCTACTCCCAAATAATCTCAATGCTCCGTCAGAGGCGGAGCCAGGATTATATATAAAGGGGGGCCGAGTTATAAAGTAATACGAAATTTAAAAATTGACTGAAATTTAAAAAAAAAAAATGAAGTTTGGTATTCATTAAATAGACAGAGAAATAAGTTCATCCATAAAAAAAAGATGTTATTCCTTATGGAATTGATTATGGACAGTATATGGCAAGAGGTGATTAAGGTAGGAGAATGTACAAATTAACAGTAAATGGTGTGTTTATGGTTTAATTGGGAAAAAAATGGGGGGCTAAACTTTGTAAGTTACAAAACTTTTCACTATAATTATATCAGAACTCTTAATTGCACAGGTTCAATATACAATTATGGGGGGTGCCATGGTACCCCTTGGCCTGTACGTAGCTCCGCCAGTGGCTCCGTAGTTTCAATAACCATGAATCATAAAGCACAGGATACAGGAGTGCAAAAGTGTAATGTAAGAGTTGTAGTGGGGATCCAGATCGACCCCCCAAGAAACGAAAAAAACATATATGAGTGGGTTTCCTTGGGTCCTTTTGTACGTGAATTTGAAGACACTGCACCAAAATGCAGGCGTGCAGCATGAGAAACATAATTAAAAGTTTTTGCTCCATCTCAAATTGGAGTAAAAAAGACGGTGATGATTTCCCACTAGTGTTTCCCCTTGGAAGACGAAAAAAAAAATGATTAAAACATGAAGAAAACCCAGAAAGACAAACTGAGAAGTGAGAAGCATGAGTTTCATTACATCTATGGAGAAACCTGAACAAGCAAAGAGAAAAATTATGAAGAAAATTGAACTCACTGATAACGTCTCCAACTCGGAAGGTCTTGGTAGCAGCCCATTCTTTGTAGTTGACATTTCCGATGGTGGTCCATCCAGCCGAGTCTCCAACCTTGTATTCAGTTGCATACGAAACTTGCAGCACCACAGCCATCATCGCCACCACCACAGCCAAGGCTCTGATCATGAAAGCCATGGCTTTGTGAAATGAGAGTACTAGAAGATGGCTACTTTGAACTTCGGATGTGGCAGAGCCTGAGAATGAGTTACTTCACGTTAAGGCAGTATATATAGCTCTAGCCTCTAGGAGGAATGACCGGGTTGGAAAGTTGAAGGTAACCGAAAGTTTGAGTGAAAATTATAGAGCGCACCCGGGTGCGTCGCGCACCCGGCCAATCTCACCGTCCACTCACCCGTGTCCGGTCCCACCCGGCAATCTCACCGTTAAATTAATACGCTCTCAAGTTTGAGCCCAAAAAGGAATAATGGAGGACTGATCAAGGTTCGTGTGTGCTTGTGGGTTGCTCCAACTCCTCTAACACCTTGTCTGGTTCGTGAAAAGAAAATTAGATTTTTGGTTTTTCTTATAGTTTCTTGTCAAATTTAGAAACGTTATGAAAGCAATCGTAAATCGTATTTATTTTTTTATCTAATGTTTGGTTTCTATATGGATAGAAAAATATTCTTAATTCAAAACCGAATATTTCTTGAACAAAATTGAAAGTGTATAACAATGGTCTTTAAATTAGGGAGTTAACATGCAACTAATACATGATAACTACGAGAGAAAATGTTAAAACTTTACTTCCCAACCATTCTATTACGCGAACCAAACAAGACATAAAGATTGGCAAATCAACATTTTTGACTTGTGAGTGGAATAGTGTTTGGTTGCCGTTAATCTTTTCAGTCCAAATTATTTATTTATTTATTCATTTCAGTTTTGGTTTTTGGAAATTTGTTGGGGGAAAGGAACATCTTAATTCCTCTGAGCGAGTTATAAAGGCGGTCACTTAATTTTGATACATTGAATCTTTTGGTTTGGTAAAATACAATGACATTCCAATCCAAGTGAAAGAAAGTAACAACGATCTTCTGATCTCTATGATGTGATCCATCAATGTATCAAAACTAATCAAATCCGAGTTCCGTCCCATGAATCACGAATTATCATGTTTATATTAAGTAACCCCATGATCGTACAAATTTGAGACGAAAACAAATGCATTAGTGCTAGTTTTTAGAGTTCTGATTTTCACTTAGTTCTTAAGGACGTGAAAGGCAAGAATGCTGGGTTTCAGTTTGTTGGTTATAGCTAGCTAGTTAGCTAGTGCTGGTGGTGGGGAGTCGTAGAAGGCTCATCTTCAACTACGAGATGAGTCTCTGGCCATGATTACAGTTTCATTTGTTTATTTAGTATTGCAGAAAGTTTTGTTCATATTGGTGAGTGCCATGATGACATTGCTCTAATATTGCCACAATAATATGATCGCAGTTGAGACTTAAGATCGAGCATTGCTTTGTTCATGGGACAAGGACAGTCTTGCAATCTACATTTCCTTTTAAGAAGTGACATGGGCGTGTGTGACCATAACACGGCTTCTTTTATATTTTACGAGTTAGTTGAGCTTGATCAAGATTTGATAACCAAACTTTTGCTTCAGCAGAAGCAATATAATGCAGGGTTTGCACCTTCTCTATTAAGCAGAAATTCGCTTATTTTTATAGAAAATTATATAAACAAGCCCACATTTTGGATCGTTTTTCATTTAAATCAAGACGAATATGGTACCGTATTCTATGGAGGAGCTACAACAATAACTTCCAGCAATGGGGGAACCAGGATAAAATTGCTACCGGGTCTTGCTATAACAAAAAATAAATATCAACTAATCTTGACAGTGCGAAAATCTTTTACGAAAAACTAACCAAACCTTACAAAATAAGGCCGCAAAGCTTCAAAATATAATCATCACCTCATTCTCGACCGCTTCAAAAAATTTCTTTTTTTTTAATGTGAAGTGCATTTTCAATGGAGAAATTTTATATACACCCCAAATAACTTAATACAGATCCCTTTCTCAATACACCACTTATTTAACTTGCAGAATTCTGTAGTATTTTTGTAGTATTTCCAGAAAATTTTGTTCATATTGATTCCACGACATCCTTTGGCTTTTATAGCTTCCCCTCTTAATTGAATCCTGATTCTATGCAATTTTCATAACCGTATTCAATATAGAATTATACTCATAATCGATTGTAAGCATGTAGATATGTACCATTTGTTATTCAACAAAATCAAGGGAAAATCAATTTCTACATGTTATTAGCCTAGGTCTAGGGTCCTTACCTATTTCTTCCTCTCCTCATGTTGTTTTTCTCTTCCAGTGTCCTGCCTCAACCGGAGCCACTTAGGCTATCTCCAACAAGAGAGTCTAAAGGGCTAATTCCTATATTTTAGCCCTAATACGATCTACAACAATAAATTACAAGAGGGCCAAAAAGTCAAAAAAGGGCCGAAGGGTTATGAAAAGGGCCAAACTTAGCCCTTTGGCTAGCCCAGTCCAGATCAAATAGTGGTCCCTCATCACAATAAAAAATTGGAATGATGCATATGAGTTGGTTGAAATTGACTCGAAGTGTGACAAATGACAACATTTAATTGGTCATACCCATGTATCACATTTTCCCAATGGAAAAATTTTCCAATGCAATTATGGGTTGTTTAATAACAACGGCTAGTTGTTCATTAAATCAAATAAACAATATTTTTTTCTCTCAAATATTTATCTTGGTCTAAATCTAAATAATGTTATAATAATAAAATTATAAGTTTGAAAATATAATATGAAATCATAAAATATTTGATTGGGCAAAAATTTAGCCCTCTCTTACTAGAGATTGTTTAGAGAAATTTTATATACACACCCCAAATAACTTAATACATGACTAAAGTACTTAAAATACCCACTTTAAGAATACCAACTTTAACCCTAATACACACCCTCCCTTTCTCAATACATCACTTATTTAATTTCTCATTCGGATATTTTACTAAATATACAATCTAAAGTACTTAAAATACCCTTAATCTAAAAATCCATGAATTATCATATTATGTGACTATATTAACACTATTATTATTGTATAATTAGTATATATTTATATAAATTAACATTTTATAGATGTTCATATCTAGGGGCATTTTCATATACACCTAATTTTGAAGAGTGGTTTTAAATAAAACACATCTAATACTTTCTGATAGGCATCTAAAATGTATCAATTATGATACATATTATGTCCTATTTTTTCTAAATTTTACACAATTGCCACCATTCAACTATAACATATAAACATAATAAATAAACTTAATTGATGTTATCTTAAATACCTTAATTATGAGTTTTTCTTCAAACACTAACATTTTTCAATCAATTTGCAAGAATCATGCAGTTTTCTTTATTTTTATGAAAAAATCTAGGTGAAATAAATACATTCTATTATCTATATATCAGGTAAAATATAATATAAATACGATATTTGATTATTAAAGTAAAAGGAAGAAATTTTATAGTGTTACCGTAAGCCCTAAGCCCTAAACCCTAAGCCCTAAACCCTAAACCCTATACCCTAAACCCTATACCCTAAACCCAATTTTGAGTTTCTTTTTTGTAGGTATATTATCATATCATGTCCTACTTAATAGGTACATTAGAAATGTAAATGTTCTCTCGATAATGATGAGAAATAATATAATAATATACCTAAAAAGAAGAAAATTAATTAAAGAACAAGAACGTGTGCTTTACAATTAGACATTTTTCGACCATGTAGAAAGACACCAAATGTGAGCTTAAGAATGAAAAGAATCATTCTATTACAAACGACATACTTCTATATAACATGTATACACACACACACACTCAAGTTAGTAACAACAAGGTAAGAAATTAAAGAATGTAATTGATTATGATAAAGTTAAATCTAGCTCAATTTTAATTAGCTCAGTATTTGAGTTTCAAATTGATGCTAAAATTGAGAAAGATACCAAATTTAGCTTTATATCACCTGAAGGGCAAATAAGAGAAACTAAAAAATGAAGAAAACTATTAAGTATAGACATATGCTCTATATAGTAAATTTGCTTATGTGGAGTAGGTGTAAAATGAAAAAAAATATGTATGGGTTTATCTGAAAAGAAGTCTAGTATTTTTGAGTTTTTATCTAATTGTCTCTCAGATCTATTACTTGTGTTAAATCTTGAGAAATCCTTACAAATTCATTGTTCATTTCAAATTCTTAAACATGAAAATGATAAACAAGATGAAAAATACATATATATTTGAATAGTATGTTTGGGTGAAAAGAAAAATATATGAAATATAACGAAATAGGTGTTCATATGCATAACAATTACATCGTTTGATATTTTGACACTCTAAACTTGAAAATTATGAATCTTTAAGGACAAAAAAGAAATTAATTGATTATCTAAATTTCCTTGCAAATGTTTTGTTTACTTTAATAGTTTCCCTAAATAAGTTCTCGATCTTAAAAGTTTAATTTGTTCTAATTCACTTTATAAGTTTCTAAAAATAAGTTTTCGATTTTTAATATTTTAATTTGGTTTATATTTCACATTATTAGTTTCTAAATATAAGTTTGTTTTTAATATTTAAATTGTATTACACATGCATTACAAGAAGAAAGACTTTAGCCGACGAAAAAAAAAAATCAGGCCGACGAATCAATTTTTCGTCGGCTAAAGTCTAAAGAATTTATTTTCCTTCGTCGGCTAAATTATACTTTCATCGGCTATAGTCATCTTTAGCCGACGAAATTAAAATTTCGTCGGCTAAAGAATTTATTTTCGTCGGCTAAAGTCTGTGACTTTAGCCGACGACTTTAAACTTTCTTTAACCGACGAAATTTTAATTTCGTCGGCTAAAGCTGACTATAGCCGACGAGAATATAATTTCGTCGGCTAAAGATGACAGGAAGTTAGTATGGTTTACTAATATCGTCTGTTTTTTTAATGTATTTTTTCATTTAGCCGACGAAATACACTATAATTAGTCGGCTAAGATGGTTTTTGCCGACGAATAACCTAATATTTCGTCGGCTATAGTTATTTTTTAATTTTTTAATTACATACTATAGCCGACGAATACGTTAGGGTATTCGTCGGCTAAACCCTAAAACTTTTCTATTACCTACTATAGCCCTATATTCGGTGGTTATTTTGCGTAAAATTTTTATACGACTTGTTGCGTGTCATCGGTTTAAAACTATTTTCAGTTGGAGGTCCGGCCAAAATACGTAATTTAGATGGTCGAACGACCTTTTCCATGCATTTAGGGGTTTGACTTACGAGATTGACCGTCCGGATCGAGCCCTTATTCTTTTCGGATCAAGTAGTTGAATTTTTTCCCATACATGTATTTTATCATGATGGTCAGATCTGACGGTCGGATTTCTGTTTCTCAAGTTTGATCATCACAATCACAACATGCATACTAATGTTGTATAACTTGTTTACCAAGTGTTATGTAAATGTTCCGTTTCAAAAACAAACTATACGTAAAACCTTCAAACGCCAAAAAGTCATGAAATAAGATATGACGAGAATGTTGAAATACATCCACGGTTGAAAAATCACACTATTCCGGTAAATATTCGGTGCCGATAGTTACGGTCAATGCAATTTTTCATTTTTCCCCCTATGAGTAGCCCTATATTCGGTGGTTATTTTGCTTAAAATTTTTATACGACTTGTTGCGTGTCATCGGTTTAAAACTATTTTCAGTTGGAGGTCCGGCCAAAATACGTAATTTAGATGGTCGAACGACCTTTTCCGTACGTTTAGGGGTTTGATTTACGAGATTGACCGTCCGGATCGAGCCCTTATTCTTTTCGGATCAAGTTGAATTTTTTCCCATACATGTATTTTATCATGATGGTCAGATCTGACAGTTGGATTTCTGTTTCTCAAGTTTGATCATCACAATCACAACATGCCAAATGTATAAAAATACTTTTAGCCGACGAATTTCAAAGGTTTAGCCGACGAATTTCAAAGGTTTAGCCGACAAATTTATAAAGTTTAGCCGACGAGTTTAGAAGGTTTAGCCGACGAATTGGTGTATAGACGACGAAATTGGTATCTTTAGCCGATGAAATTTTCAAAGGACTTTAGCCGATGAAAATATATGAAAAGTCGTCGGCTAAAGTCGAAAAATTTTCAAAATTTTCAACCAAAATTTTCAAAGGACTTTAGCTGACGAAAATATATGAAAAGTCGTCGGCTAAAGTCGAAAAATTTTCAAAATTTTTTGGCGGTCAACCAAAATTTTCAAAAAAGTTTAGCCAACGAAAATAAAGAATTTCGTCGGCTAAAGTTCTTTATATAGGCGAAGATGGATGGTAAGAAGTCTATTATCTGCTAGATTTTCTTCTCGGCCTAGCTCCGCCGTCAAGCCACCGGAGACCGTCACACTTGTCCCAAAAGCTTCGCCGTCGTCTCTACTTCATTGCTGGATAGGTGGTGCATCGAGTGGCACCGCCGTGAGGGATAAATCGAGCTCCAAAACTCCGCCGGTTCGGATTCGGTGTCGATCGAATTTCTCCTTCCTTAGATCACCATTTGGTGAGTTCTATATATGGATAAGTTGAGTTTGATTAGTACTACATTCCCCTAGAATTTGGTAGCTCGATTCGGTGTGTGTGAAGAGAATCGAAGATTTGAAGTTTTTAGGGTTTAAAATTAGGGATTTTTATATTTTCAGTCGATTGACCTGTTTAGGCTTAGAATTGAGCTTCGACTTCTTCTAGAAAGTTGTTCGAAATGTTGAGAGGAAGATTCTGTCAAATTTTGGTCGTGATTGGAGGTGGCCGAAAGTTTCTGCAGTTTTTTTTTTCAAAACCCAGCAACTTTAGCCGACGATATTTAAACACTATATTTGTCGGCTATAGTATTTTTTAATTTTTTTATAAGGTTTAGCCGACGAATAATGCCATAATTCGTCGGCTATAGTTATTTTTTAATTTTTTTATAAGGTTTAGCCGACGAATTATGGCATGTTTCGTCGGCTATAGTTATTTTTTAATTTTTTTTATAAGGTTTAGCCGACGAAATATTTTATATTTCGTCGGCTATAATTATTTTTTTAAATTTTTTTACAAGGTTTAGCCGATGAAATATACTAAATTTCGTCGGGTATAGTTATTTTTTAATTATTTATTATGCACTTTAGCCGACGAATATTTCGTCGGCTAAAGTCTGGGAAAAAAACCAACGACATGTTTTTCGTCGGCTAACTGTTGGACTATAGCTGACGAAAAAAAAAATTTTGTCGGCTAAAGTCATCACCGACGGCCTTTTCCCGACGACACTATAGCTGACGAGCCTTCGTCGGCTAAGATCTTAGCCGACGAATTAAGATAACAGGCCGACGAAAATTTTTCGTCGACTAAAGTGTTTGTCCTGGTAGTGATGCCTCTTTTGGTCATTTAACATACTAATCAAATCTGATTTAAAATATCAAATAATAAGGATGTGTATTAAATTATTTAGGGTATGTATTTAAAATTTCTCAATTTTTTAATAGTTTATAAATAAAAAATAATATTTTTAAGGGTTAAATTATAGTCATGCCCCTAATATAGCCATCTCCTACCGGTGATGGCCTTACAATATGACTGCCATGCCTCTATTTAACACCCAACCTTATGGTGGCCCTCATAATATTTATATGGGTGATGGTAGCTTTATGCCAATATCTCGTACTTAGAACCTTCCTTTATCCCTAGGTTCTCTGATTAATTTCTCCTTACATCATGTCTTTCGCATTCTTTCAGTTCGTATAAATCTCTTATTTGTTGTGAAAATTATACAGCACACCCGGGTGCGCCGCGCACCCGCCCATCTCCGCCGTCCATTTGACGCGGACTTTTGACTTTTTCAAAATGGACGGCGGAGATGGACGGGTGCGCGGCGCACCCGGGTGCGCTTAACACGCTCTCTGTTTGTTGCTCGTTTTACAAAATGTAATCTTCTCTTTTTCTTGCTTGCTTTCAATGACTATCAAGTATATTGCTTAGATACTGGTAGCCTATTGTTTCAAAGCTCATGTAAAGATGGTTTCTATTCAATTTACTTCCCTTTCATATCTACAGTCCTCATGCACTCGACTATGTTCACTCATCTCTTTGGCACAATCGTTTGGGTCATCTTTCTTCATTTGTTCTAGCTCAATTTGTTCTACCTCGTTTACAATTAGGGCTGGGCTCGGGTCGGGCCGGTTCGGGTTTTTAGAAAACCCGACCTGAAACCCGAAAATCTCGGGTCGGGTCGGATCGGGCCTTTCAAATTTTCAGCCCGATTGGGCCCGGACTGATTATGTTTTTTCGGGCTTTTAGGTTTTTTCGGGCCCAAACAAGATTTGATTGTTTTACTATACATTTACTTCATTGCAGCTTTAGAAAACCAATTCAAAGCATCAAACATTGCATATCAAATATAAAGCATCAATATTGCAGACAAATATATAGCAACATTCAACATAACCCAAATTAGTGAAATTACATAGGTACAACTAAAAACTATTACAGCAGAAAAAGCTAATTCATTAGATCAATCAGAGGCCAAGTACAACTGCCAAAGACCCAACATGATAATAAGTAGATGGAACAAGAGCCAGGCTAAGAACCAATGTCACTTAGTAATGCTGTGCCAGAAGCTTTCTCTAAAGCCAGTATCAGCTGGAACAATACATATGCTTGGCATGTACCATTTCTCTCTTGCACATGGCTAAGCTATAAATATCTGCAAAACAGAACACCAATAGATAAAGCAGGACAAAATTTGGGGAGTAAGATTTAACCATTTGGTTTGTAGGAAGAAGTTGGAACAGAAAACCTGACGAGTGAAAGAAAAACTGACTTCAAGACTCAAAATAGGTTACACCCAATTTTTGGAGACCTAGGAGCCAATGTTTTCTGGACTTTAAATTTGATCATATCATATCATCCTATTATATATATTAGGATCATATCATCCCCAATATTTTAAGAATGACCATGTTAGCTTAAATATTAACTGTTAATTAAAGTGGTCAGTATATATAAACCAAAACACTATTACAAATAGTTTGAATAAGTTAAGGATCACTGAGCAGAGATGATGTAGAGCTGTATAGAATAGGTGTTTGCTTAATAAGATGAAACAACAGATTAATGGCTTACATGCAGATTGATGGCTTACATGGTTATCAAAGAGAACATATAATAACAAAAGCTTGCGACACAGTGCAACAGCTATGGAAAAGCGATTATATATGAAGTTTCAGAAGAAGCAGAACCGAAAATCGTTCACATCTATAACAGAACAACGTACTGGTGGCTATAATGGACACAAGTTGAGGAAGCATAACCAAATATCGACAAATCGAGAAATCAATTGATATAATGCATAATATACAGAGTTTCAATACATGGTATACATATACAGTTTAGGATGCATCATATGATTCACCTCTATGATGATAACATAATAACATACATATATATAACAATCCATGAATCTTCAAAATACGATTTCATATTCATGTTTAATAATCACTTTCGTATTCTTACAAAGAAAGAACAATCCATGAATCTTCAAAATACGATTTCATATTCATGGTAATAATCACTTTCATATTCTTACAAAGAAAGGTAAGAAAACATTCAAAGAAAGAGCATAGGAAACAAAGAAAGTGAGAGAAACCTAGAAAACCCAGGTTGGGTTTATACCTGAAATGCGTGAATACTCAAACCCAGAAGCTGAAAAACTTAGAAACCCTAACTTTACATCACCCAACTCAAACCCATCTGCCTCCACTCTCCAAACAATCGAAAATTAGAGCTTCTTCTTCCTCATCCCTTAATCCCTTATTCATCATCCCTCCAGTCACCGTTGTGTTGGACAACAAAATCGGAAGAAGAGAAGAAGAAGAAGAAGAGAGGCGCAGAGAAGAGAGTTTAAGAGAAGAGAGGAAGAAGAGAGGCGCAGAGAAGAGAGGCGCAGGTATTTTAGTTTTAGGGTTTTTTTTTAATAAAAAAATTATAAGGACCAATAAGATTATGACGTGTGGCAAAAATTTGTATATCGGGCCTGAACGGGCTTTCGGTTCAGGACCGAGCCCGAACCCGAAACCGAACCGAACTGAGAGCATTTGGACCGGTTTATGACCCGGACTGAACACCTCCCATTTTGGACCACCCGATCGGGCTTTTGGGTCGGTTTTTTTGAATTTTTGGGCCCGAACGCCCAGCACTATTTACAATTGCTTGGGTCATGCTTCGTCCTCTGTTCGAACATGACATATACCTTGGATTATCAATGAGGGTTGGTAAATCTAAGACCGCAATATTTGCATACATTAAAGAGAAACTTACAAAGAAGCTTGAGGGTTGGCAATCAAAGATCTTAATTGCAGCTGACAAGGAGATTCTAATCAAGGCTGTAGCCCAAACAGTGCACTTATATGCTATGAACAGTTACTTGTAGCCGAAGGGCCTCAGTGATGACCTTCATCAATTGTGTGCATCTTTCTTCTGGAGAATGACAAGAAATGAATATATTGGAGAAGTTGGGAGCGAATTTGCCTCACAAAGCAAGAAGGCGGCATGGGTTATAAAAACATTTATGTATTTAATCCAGACTCATTGATTGCTAGACTGCTGAAGGCTAGTTATTAGCCAAACTGCTCATTTTGGGTTGCTGAACTTGACACCTCTCGGAGATTTTCATGGAGAATCTAAAAGCAGGAGTGCAATGGAGAAGATGGCGCTCAAGTGAGCATTTGGCATGATAAATGGATCCCAAACTACCTGCATATGCCATACTAGCTGCACAGACCTACAGATTGTGTATTTGAGTTGGTATCTGACCTATTGGTCATAAGTTCATACCACTAGAGCATGGAATCATGACGCTCTTCATGCATTCTTCATCTGAAATTGCTCAACAGGTCATTTGCCTCCCTCTTAGTCACAGTTTAATGAGGGACAAAATCATGTGGATGCCGGAAACGAAAGGGTTCTACTCTATCATGACAGCATATTGAATTGCTCGATCTACTGTCATGGACAATGCATTGGTCTCTTCCTCTACTGGCAACTTCTACAAGCATTATGGGACAGAATCTGGGAAGGTCAAGTGCCTGGAAAAGTCAAAATTTGTGTATGGCGTGCCTGAAATAACTTGCTTCCTACAAGAGCGCAACTAAGCTTCAAAGGATACACAGGAGATATGAGATGCGTACACCAGTATGAGGATAGCTCACACCTCTTCTGCAATGTCCAACTGCAGCTGCGCACAATGAAACACCAGTATGATGAGGATAGCTCATACCTCTTCAACTAAATGCTCCACACTGGATGTGGTTGTCTCATTTTCTACAGTACAATAAGCGCAGGCTTCTCAATTGTAGTTCAGTCCATTTTTCTGTTGTTTTTTACACGCTGGTAAAACGATAGATTGTACTAATGAAACAACCACAACGGTTGGAATATGTACGTAATACACCAAATACAAACACAACATACACAAAACTTACATTGGTACACAACTGCGTACTCCATAAGCAATGAAGCACAAAGTCTATAGCTAACAAAAACACTTCAGTCTTCAAGGGGAAGATAGTCTGTTACCTATCCCTCATCGAAAAAAAGTCTGCAATAAACTCAAATGAATCTTGTACTTTAGTAGAAGCTACTGCCAATTAATGAACAATGATTCTAAGCGAAACAATTTTCTTTTGGAATAAATTCCTGATACAGATAAGGGGGCCAAATCCAACCCATAAAGCTTTTCAACAACATGGTCTTACAGTGACCTAAAGAAAGGTAAAGAGCGATAGATACATATATGATGTTCATAACTAAACGATGTATTTACTACTACTGCAGAGTGCAGACAGAACCCTGACGCTTCTTCAAAATCTACAACTGTGTAACAGGATCAAACCCATTAGAATGTCCATTCTTCTTTGCGCCGTTAGTACCGTCAATGTTGGCTCCTTCAGTGTGGTAGTCAGCATCAATGTACTTCTTCCACAACCAATGCTGCCTCCAGACCCTCTCGGTCATCTCTTCAATGGGGATGTTCTTTGTTTCCGGGACCAGGAATAGCACGAAGATTGACATGATCAGGACCCAGCCCGCGAAGAAAAGGAAGATGCCAAACTTGAAGTGGCAAAGCATAGAGAGGAAGGCCTGTGCTATCACAAAAGTGAAGAGCAAGTTGGTGCAGACGGTCACACTTTGCCCTGCTGATCTGGTCTCCAGTGGGAATGTCTCACTTGGTATCAACCAACCTAGAGGTCCCCAAGACCAGGCAAAGGCAGATACGAAGGTGCAGATCATGATCACCACCAAGACTGCAAAGCCTTTCTGAAGGTCATCATTGTGATCCTTGACCTTGATTCCTAGTATTATGGCTATAACCACTTGAGACAGGAACATCTGAACACCAGCTTCGAGTAAGAGCATGCGACGGCCAACTTTGTCAACTGAGTAGATAGATATCACAGTGGAGAGAACATTGACAGCTCCTGTTATAACAGCTGAGTAGAGAGCAGCATCATTGCCAAATCCTAATGTGTCAAACAAGACTGGTGCGTAAAACATAATGGCATTGATTCCAGTACATTGTTGAAAGATCTGCAGCCAAAATAATAAAGCAAAAACATCAGATACTCATAATACTAATTGGAATGTGAATTCAGCTTTAGGAGAAATAGGCATTCTATGAGATTACTAACCTGCAAGGCTACTGCAATGACTAGTTGTGGCCGATTCCTACGATGTAGGAGATTTCTGAAAGGATGCTTCACTTCTTTAGCCACACGACTAGCCTCAACAAGTTCCAAGAACTCAGGTTCAACATTGTCAGTGCCACGAATCCTTCTAAGTACAGCTTTTCCTTCTTCTAAGCGACCACGCTCCACAAGACTGTTAGGTGTGTCCACCACCAAGAGGGCACCCAAGGTAAGGAGACCGGCAGGAATACCAGCCAAACCCAATGATAGTCTCCATCCCCATCCTCCTGTGATTCTGTTATTGCAAGCGATTCATTAAAGACAGTCAGCAACAAAGCCAGCATTTGGAGGCAAAGCAAAAGATTGAATGATATCCTTTTTTATGGTTCAAATAAAACAAGCTATTTTCTCTTGTAAAAAAAGATCAAATGTTTCAGCATTACTAATAAAAGTTTATCTGAATTCAGAATCTGTATTTTGTTGTGTGAATGTTCACAAACAAATTCTGATCCAAGGCCAAGCCATGAGTAGACAGGATCAACCAGTAAGTAGACAGTTTTGGCTACAATAGTTTTGGTTAAAGAAGATTGATAATGGAATGATTTAAAGGTTGTTCACAATATGTAGAAACTAGAAAGTATAAGAGTTTAACTAAATAAACCTCCAGTCAAAAGCTAAACAAGTTCCTTTATTCTATGGATTAGTACTTGAATGACCTATTCAGAAATGAACAGCTTTCAATCTTTTCAAGTGTTGAACTCCAAAGATTGACTCAAAACATAACAAGCTAGAAATGTTTAGGCCATCTGAACAAGAAATAAATAAGGGGAATTTGTTTTTGGTAATGATAATTTTATTGAAGAAACAACTACGCAAACAACAAACAAGCAGCAGAAAACTATGGCAACAAACACTGAAAACAAACAAAAAGATTAAATAAGGGGAATTGAGATCTGCAAAAAATATCATACACGTCTCTATAAATTAACATCCAGCCTTTTCTGTCCTAATGTGACCTATCTAAGTTCAAATGCATATTTTAATACAGTAACCCTCCCTTAATAAGTACTCATCTATCATTAGTTTAAACAGTAGATTAAGTAGTCTATTTTAAGGGCCTAATTGTTGACTTTATGATACTAAAGGCTTCATACTTGATTTCCACAGTCAAACTTAGTTTTGAAAACATGCTTATACAAATGCGTTCTTATTTAATATCAACCAACACCTGTGGTGTTTTCTTTGGATAAAGGAACAGGTGTGCTCTGTTACTTTGAGCATAAATTGTCTTCCAACTTATACAATTTTACTATTTTAGGACCACTAATTCTTTCATTCCAAGTAACACTGATGTCAGAGGAATTGTTTACTTGCTTGTTGTTCCTATAGGTTTCAGTAAACAAACATTGAACAATAAATATGGGAAGTAACTCACTTATTGGTGCCATAGTTAACAAGGTTTGCAAACAGAATTCCAATGGTGATATTGAGCTGGAAGAGGATGTTAAGCCCCCCACGTATTCTTGTAGGTGCAATCTCCGAAAGGAACAGCGGCACAGCCTGTAAGTAACATGAAAGTCGAAAGATTACAGACCAAGCAAAGCAGATGAATACTACGTTGGATTAATTAAGTTCATATTTGCACATATTATACAAGCTATTTGTTGTACACAGACAATTTTTTCCAACAGAATCACATGAATGGTGCATTGAAGGTGCTTTTTTATCTAAGTTCATAGATAGGAGGTTGAATTGAATTTAATGTTCCTACAAAAGAGATAAGATAAACTAGTTCAACAAATACACCACACAATGACGGAATAAGCTAGAAAAAAAAATGGAACAAGAAAGGTCTATGGATTCACGTTTTCTCACAAAGAAATTCATGACTTTTTGGAAGGGAAAATGATTCGAAAAGCAAGAAGATGCAAAGTAATTAGATGAGGCGACCTCTTCAGAAAAGTCCAGGCCACAAATCACAATCTGTGATGTCATGTTTATCCTATTAGCCACAAAATAGTAAAGAGTTCTCCCCACATGTACAAACGTCAAACACCAGAATATACCTATAAAGGGAGTAAAAGCAGAAAAGTAGGAAAAACAAGTGGAAGATTATGACTTAAGCCTTTCTAACCAAAAAGTATGACGCACAAGATTAGGAAAAAAGAAAGCCATGGCCTGTGGAGGAATTGTGATTTGATCATGGGCATGCTTCTCTTCCAATCTAAGAGCTTAGACCCACCAGTTCCCCACAGGACGTTAGTCCTCCATGGTGTTCTGTGACCGTGGCTATGGCCCCAAACATTTGTCAAGTAAAAAAAGGAATATCTGCTGTGATATTTTGATGGAATTAAACAACTCATGTTTTGATTTTTATAACAAACCAAGGTGTGTAGTCACTAGTCAGTACCTAGAACATGTTAATATCATCCATAACAATCCAAGGTAGATTTATGATAGTAATAGGAATGGACCCTAAATTGATATGACTGATATGGTGTCTATTGCAAGGGACAAGGCTAATAACGTATCTTAAGCTCACACCACACCCTCTCTGCCTCAGAAACTAAACTTACCCAGGTCACTGGATATTGTATAGTTAGTTATGTAATGTAACAAGTTAAAAATAGAAGTTACCTGATTGGCAAAACCAACTCCACAACCAAGTAAGATCCTCCCAATAATGAGCATAGCAAGATCTTGAGCTGCAGCATTAAGAATTGTGCCAACTATGAAGAAGCACCCGGCAATGAGCATAGAGGGTCTCCTCCCATAGTTTCTGGTGGTGTAGGAAGCGGCGAACGTCGCGGTTAAACCAGCCAGGTAGAGAGAAGATGTGAACAACTGCAGGCCCTGGTTATCATATTTGCAGTAATTGCTGTTGATGGCTGGGTCGAGTGTTTTTCTATATACGGTTGGGAAGAACTTTTTCAAGAATGGGGGCATTGATGTAACACCACCTGCATCAAATTCACCATCAACAGTTTTTCAAGGCTAGAAAGGTAATTTGCAACAAAATGGAAATCAAACCACATCACCGTGAAATTTCCCTTGGCGGGATCAACAACACAAATTCCCTCTTCTATTTTTTCGATGAAAAAAATTATATATATAACAAAAAACACACCAAATCTCCCTGTTTTGGGGATCAAATTGTTCAAAAATTTCATGAAAAATTTAGGAAAATTAATAAATCTCCCAGAAACATTATTATATATCTGAAATCCGTTTCGGTTAATTGAAAATGCTAGTTACAAATTAAAATTAATAACGGATAATTATATACACGGTTACAATAATAGAAACTTTCAGTGTTGCTTTCACATGCATTGACTGAAGCCTTTGTTTACTCAAAGAAAGTATTAATTACTCAAAGCAAATCAAAAAGCATCGGTACGATTTTCTTAAACCCTAACAAACCAGTGCGGAGCTCATCAACCGCCGGAGAAGCGGAACCGACGAGCTAGATCTAACCGGAATAAAGCTCAAGCAAAAGCATAATGTTGAAGACTAAAGCGGTCTCTGTGAGATAAGAGAGAGAGAGAGAGAGAGAGAAGAGGACTTGATACCTGAAACGCCGACGTCGTAGCCGAACATGAGGCCGCCGGTGGCCGCCATTATGCATGAGATGATGACGATAGGGGTGATCTTCGCCTCGAATTCACTGCCACCGCCGGTGGACGAGAAACCTCCGGCCATGTCGCCCGGGCTTGAAAGCGAAGTCGGATTTTGGTGCTCGGAAATGGACGGAGGATTGTGAAGGAGAGAGAGAGAGGAGGCCAGGAGGAGGGTGTTTGAATTGGAGCAGAGAAGTGGGGGTGGCTTTATATAGGCGACGACGACGAGAGCACGAGGTACGAATCGGATCCTGCGGTGGGGCACCACCGTTGCGATTCCGCCACGTGGTGCGGTATGGCTGGAAGAGTCTTAGTAGTAAAAATGGGCACACATTGCAGAAATTTTTAAATGTTTAAAGAGATTAATACGACGTGGTTATATATTTTAATTAAATATTGATATATAGATTTATTATAATTAAAATATAAATTAAAGGTTTTTTATTTTTATGAAAAAAACTTCATTGATCTTTGTTGATCGAGTTTGGAGTAGAATTTAGGGTTTCGAGTTTGGGGTTAGGGTTTAGGGGTTAGGGTTTTGGGTCTAGGTTTAGGGTTTAGGTCTTGGGTCTTGGGTTTAGAGTTTATAGTTTATGGTTTAAAAAGTAATAACAAACCCAAAATTGTCTTTGACAAAATAGCTTATGTAATTTTTCCTTAGTAAAATCCAAGTGTTAATATTTAATTAAAATGTAGGATCACGTCATACTGTCACGTGGTCCTCCCGTTTCTCCACATTTTGTAAGGAAGCCGTGAGTTTAGGATTGAAGAGTACAAATTGGTTTTGGATTAGAGGGTTAAAGTCTCTTTTTCTTTTTCTTTTTTTCAATAGCCAATTGTATTTTACTATTGACCAGAAGAGTCATTCTGGTTGGAATTTCCTATGTGTCCGAAATATGAATAGAAAAACTAGTGTTTTGATGCTAAGAATATGTGTCTCTGTTAGTTTTAATTTTAGGGGGTGTTTCCACAAAGACAATGTGAAAGAATCAACCAACGGGGAGCTGTTCTCATTTCCTCTCTAAATTTGTGATTAACTGATTACTAACACTACCGAGGAATCAAACTTGTGCGGCCCCGTAACAAAATGGGAAATGATTCCCTCATATTCATTATTTAAAGAGAGTTGATATTGATTTTTATTTTTTGGTGAATGAATTTAAATTTTAAAAATGACCTTAACATTTTATTAAAATTATAAACTACCCCGATTTTATAAGTAATGTATAATCAACGTAATTTTTATTCCGCTTCATTCTCTCGCGTTCTAGTTCTCTCACATTAACAAATGAATGAGAATTCCCATTATCTCTCATTCCTTTTCTTTCCAATTCTTTCTCTCTCCGATTAATCTTTCTCAACACATTCTCAGTTTGCTAATCAGTTTGCTAAATGCCCCATGGTTATTTGAATATTATGTCTCATATTAATTAACATTATTCTGATAAAGAATATTCAATGATCGGAAACATAAATTATCATTGGAGTCATGTGTTTAGCACTTTATCTTGCAATTACCGTTGTATATACCTGCCGACTTAAGAGGTCAAGAGTCAAGACACTGATTTCCGTTTAAAGTTCTAAGGAGCTACGAAACTGTGTAGGGGCTTATTCTATTTGCTCGTATCACAGGTGTATAATGACAAGATATTTTCTAATTAGTTCCATGCCTAATTCCCCATTATATGTTGTAGGCTTGAAACAAAGGTAGTAAAACCATAAGATTTATGTCAACGGGGATCAGTTGGCAAGGACGGGTTTGTGGTGGATATCCCATCCAAGTTCGATCTTCGCCACCAACAGGCCTCGTTGATTGGTAATCTGTAAATTTTTCTGTGGAAATCCATATCTGAAGGCTGGTGTGACATGTTTGTGTCCACTGTCAGTCCTTCAAGGTTGAAGTTACAGGTTTACCCTGACGATCGTGGTGTAGTGTCCAAAAAAAATGAAAAAAAAGATTTATGATTGATATTCAACTCGACTGGTTGTGGTAGTCTTGATTTTCTCTCATCCTATCAAGTAGAGTCAACTTGACCAATGAGCATTGTTAGCAATCCACAAACAACAACGCCTCTTTTGGTTCACATATTGAAAAATTTGGGAAGGAAAAGTTGTTCATTTTTTTTGTTTGACACACCTAAGAAAATGAAATACTTTACTCATCCAATAAGAGAAAATAGATGAGAAATTGGATCCTCCCACATACCACGGGATTCAATTTCCTTCATACTTTTCTAACATTAATTGCATCTTTTAAATATTATTTTAATGGGTGTTATTACCAAATTATCCACAAAACTTTTGAATCTTAAATATTTTATATTTTAATACTAAGGATATAATTGGTAAATTAATTATACTTGTTTTAATTTCCTATCTATGCATAAACCAAATATTAGAAAGGAAAGTAATATATGCATTTTCTAGTTACTTTCCCGACGTTCCCAAACATCTCATAGAGAAACTAGTGTGAAATTTACTTTTCCATGTACATAGGAAAAATCAAGAAACCAATTTCATTTCCATCAATCAAACGAGGCCCAAAAGTAACATCAAGATGCGTTGAGGTTGGGCGTGAAAATATGCATGTACAATATTTTAATTATACGAGGATTTATCTAAAAAATATTTAATGCAGCACTGATATACATACATATATTTGTTGGTGTAAAAAATTTAATGCAAGTTGGTATCAATTTGCAAAATTCCTTTTCATGTTTTCATATGTTAGAAACTTTTCTCCTTAGACTCTACGGCTATATATATATATCCTTTGGATCATTTGAAACTTCTCTGTTTTGAGTAGTTTTCTCAACCTATATATGTACTTTTCTAAACATGGAAATAGAAAGGAAGTGTGAAAGATGTCATATATATTGGCAAGCAAGTTCCAATTTGATTTCTTTTCAACCAACCCGAACAAATATCAAACACTGAATATCTATTAGTTAACTGGGGTACTGTCGAAGGAATTTACATTCCTATTCTTAATAATGTGTCTTGACCGAATCTTCTCCTTATTAGACTAGAATATATCTTAGATATCTATCTCTGATTTACAGGGATTCTCTATGTAATGTCTATATAAAGACCAATCTATCAATGAATGAGTAGACATTTTTCTCTCGTATTCTCATACTCTACATGCAACACGTTATCAGACTTGGTGCCCTAACCAAAAGATAATAGGTCAACCATCCCGTGTAAAATGCGTAGTTCTTATTGTCAAATGGCACAATGCACTACAAGAAGAAAGACTTTAGCCGACGAAAAAAAAAACCAGGCCGACGAATCAATTTTTCATCGGCTAAAGGTCGGCTAAAGTAGACTTTAGCCGACGAAATTTTCCTTCGTCGGCTAAATTATATTTTCATCGGCTATAGTCATTTTTAGCCGACGAAATTTTAATTTCGTCGGCTAAAGAATTTATTTTCATCGGCTAAAGTCTGTGACTTTAGCCGACGACTTTAAACTTTCTTTAACCGACAAAATTCAAATTTCGTCGGCTAAAGATGACTATAGCCGACGAAAATATAATTTCATCGGCTAAAGATGACAGGAAGTTAGTATGGTTTACTAATATCGTCTATTTTTTTCATTTAGCCGACGAAATACACTATAATTCGTCGGCTAAGATGGTTTTTGCCGACGAATAACCTAATATTTCGTCGGCTATAGTTATTTTTTAATTTTTTTAATTTTTTAATTACATACTATAGCCGACGAATACGTTAGGGTATTCGTCGGCTAAACCCTAAAATTTTCTATTACCTACTATAGCCCTATATTCGGTGGTTATTTTACGCAAAATTTTTATACGACTTGTTGCGTGTCATCGGTTTAAAACTATTTTCAGTTGGAGGTCCGGCCAAAATACGTAATTTAGACGGTCGAACGACTTTTTCCATGCGTTTAGGGGTTTGACTTACGAGATTGACCGTCCGGATCGAGCTCTTATTCTTTTCGGATCAAGTTGAATTTTTTCCCATACATGTATTTTATCATGATGGTCAAATCTGACGGTTGGATTTCTGTTTATCAAGTTTGATCATCACAATCATAACATGCCAAATGTATAAACATACTTTTAGCCGACGAATTTCAAAGGTTTAGCCGACGAATTTCAAAGGTTTAGCCAACGAATTTATAAAGTTTAGCCGACGAGTTTAGAAGGTTTAGCCGACGAATTGGTGTATAGTCGACGAAATTGGTATCTTTAGCCGACGAAATTTTCAAAAGACTATAGCCGACAAAAATATATGAAAATTCGTCGGCTAAAGTCGAAAAATTTTCAAAATTTTCGACCAAAATTTTTTGGCGGTTAACAAAATTTTTTAAAAGAGTTTAGGCGAAGTTCTTTATGTAGGCGAAAATGGATGGTAAGAAATCTATTATCTGCTAGATTTTCTTCTCGGCCTAGCTCCGCCATCAAGCCACCGGAGACCGTCACACTTGTCTCAAAAGCTTCGCCGTCGTCTCTACTTCATTGCTGGATAGGTGGTGCATCGAGTGGCGCCGCCGTGAGGGATAAATCGAGCTCCAAAACTCCGTTGGTTCGGATTCGGTGTCGATCGAATTTCTCCTTCCTTAGCTCACCATTTGGTGAGTTCTATATATGGATAAGTTGAGTTTGATTAGTACTACATTTCCCTAGAATTTGGTAGCTCGATTCGGTGTGTTTGAAGAGAATCGAAGATTTGAAGTTTTTAGGGTTTAAAATTGGGGATTTTTATATTTTCAGTCGATTGACATGTTTAGGCTTAGAATTGAGCTTTGACTTCTTCTATAAAGTTGTTCGAAATGTTGAGAGGAAGATTCTGTCAAATTTTGGTTGTGATTGGAGGTGGCCGAAAGTTTCTGCAGTTTTCTTTTTCAAAACCCAGCAACTTTAGTCGACGATATTTAAACACTATATTCGTCGGCTATAGTTATTTTTAAATTTTTTATAAGGTTTAGCCGACGAAATATTTATATTTCGTCGGCTATAGTTATTTTTTAAAATTTTTTTACAAGGTTTAGCCGACGAAATATACTAAATTTCGTCGGCTATAGTTATTTTTTAATTATTTATTACGCACTTTAGCTGACGAATATCTTAATTGGTTCGTCGGCTAAAGTCCGGGAAAAAAACCGACGACATGTTTTTTGTCGGCTAACTGTGGGACTATAGCCGACGAAAAAAAAATTTCATCGGCTAAAGTCATCACCGACGACCCTTTCCCGACGACACTATAGCCGACGAAGGTTCGTCGGCTAAGATCTTAGCCGACGAATTAAGATAACAGGCCGACGAAAATTTTTCGTCGGCTAAAGTGCTTTTCCTAGTAGTGATGATACATGTCACTGACGCGCTTTACGCGCCTAAGGTTAATCGAACTTTGCTGTCATTTAAGGACATTCGTGCCAACGGATTTCACCTGGAAATGTTCAATGAGAATGGACAAGAATTTTTGTTTATCTCCTCTAATGACTGCGGCCGTAAACGCATCTTAGAAAAGGTCATGAGTTAAACTAGCGGTTTGTATCTTACAACCATCAGGTTCATCAAATCATATGCAGTGTCTCGCAACTTCTTTGACTCTGACTCACATAAGCTTTGACACGATCGTTTGGGACATCCCGGACGTAACATGATGATCCGAATTCTCAAGAAGTCACATGGACATCCATTTTTGCGAGCACTGAAGTGTGTTGGAGCTCCTCCTTCCACCGAAATAGGTGATGCAATCGTGCATGATGCACCTGTCATAGGCTTGGCCTCCAAGACCATTGCCGAGACTCCAAATGCCTCTATGGCTATCTCTAATGCTCACCGCTCGTTTTGTAAAGCTTGTTCACTAACCAAATTGAATGCTAGACCATCTTTTGCTAGTGATTCTAAACAAAACATTTCAAACCTACAAAGAATCCATGGTGATATTTGTGGACCTATCAAACCAGAGTGCGGACCATTTCAATATTTTATGGTTCTGGTTGATGCATCAACGCGTTGGTCACACGTTGCGTTGCTATCCACAAGAAACGCTGCATTTGCTAAACTCCTAGCTCAAATTATTAAGATCCGGGCTCACCACCCTGATCATTCAATCAAGTCTATTCGATTGGACAATGCTGGAGAGTTTACGTCTAAGTCTTTTGACGACTATTGCATGTCAATTGGGATTGAAGTAGAACATCCCGTACCTCATATGCATTCACAAACGGTCTTGCAGAAGCTACAATCAAGCACTTACAATTGATTGCACGGGCCTTGGTGATGCACACCAACTTGCATGTTTTTGCCTGGGGTTATGCAATTTTGCGTGTAGCTGCACTTATTCGTTTTAGACCCACTACAACCCAACCATTTAGTACGTACCAGTTGGTAACTGGATATAAGCCTGATATTTCACACTTACGCATATTTGGTTACGCGGTTTATTTGCCTATTACGCTTCCACTGCGTATTAAGATGAGTCCTAAAAGACGATTAGGTATTTATGTTGGCTATCAACATCCTATGATTGTCCGCTATTTAGAACCTTTGACAGGAGATCTGTTTACTGCGAGATTCGTAGATTGTCACTTTGATTACACATTCTTCCCGCCGTTAGGGAGAGACATGATCGTTTCCGTTCCAATTGAACGTCGAGAATTAACGTGGTCTGACCCCACTATGTCTCCTTCTGATCCCCGAACTTCTGACAGTGATTTAGAAGTTCAACGTATTCTCGATCTTGGAAGAGTTGCAGATTCGATGCCTGACTCTTTTACTGATATCGCGAAAGTGACGAGATCAATTATACCTGCTGCAAATGTTCCTGCAAGTTTACATGTCCCAACTAAAGGGACATTTACGCCCGCACCCAGACTCGGAAATGCCGTCATTGACGCGCCAGATGCCCACGGTGGAGGTGTGGCCACGGCCTCTGCTCCCACCAGGAAGAGGGGGAGACCTGTTGGTTCAACAGATATGGTGTGTCACATCCCGACCCTTATATTTTTACCTTATTTACTAGCCTGATTATAATAAGAATTTTACCGTCTCTGTCATTGAGTTAATAGTTAATTGGTCCCTAGAAGGGTTTCGGGGACGATTATGTGCGGAGGATTATTCGTATGAGGAAAATACGACGACGGTAAAAATAGTAAATTTTAGCTAGTAAAAGGTAATTTTTATTCGGGTGTTATTTTTCGAGGTGTTTCATTTTTGGAATTGGGTTGTTTAAAGGGTGGACCGGTTTGGGGTGTGAGGCCCAAACCCATTTTCTCTTCTCTCTCTTTTCTACCCGGTTCTCTCTCTCTCTCCCTGATTTTCTTCCTCCCGCTGCCCGTTCGTCCGGCCGTCCTCCTGCCGCCGTCCGGCCACCAGCTGCCGCCTCTCCATCCCAGTTCGGACCCCCATCTCTTCCTCTCCCTCCCCGGCCTAGCCCCCGAGCCTCTAACCCACCGGAAGAGGAAAAAACCCGCCGGAAACGCCGGGAAGCATTTCGTCGGAACTCCCTCCTCCGGCCACCAATCCAGGCAAGCTTGGTATGGTTTTGTAGGTCTCCAACCCAGGAACCTTGCCCTAAAAGGACTCACTCCGGTTTGCTTCAGGTAAGGAGAAATTTGAGGTGGAAGCTCTAGGGCGTTTTTGATGTTTTTGTTCGATTGGCATAGCTAGGCTTGGATTTTGGGTTTGTGCTAGTTAGGAAAGTTGTAGAGCATGATGAGAGGAAGATACTGTTAAAATTTCATAGGATTTGGAGGTCGCCGGAATTGGCCTCCGGCCGCCGCTGCCGGCGGAGCCGCCGCCGGTTGGGAGATTTTAATGTTGTTAAATTTGGAATATTAAGGGGAGTTTATTGAAGTGAGTTATGAAATTTTTGGATAGGTTTATGAATTTCCGAAGTTAGTATTTTTGGCGGTTACTTTATGTAGAATCCGGCCGTTGGATTAAGTTGTTTAATCTGTGGGAAGGTGTAGTTACGGCTGCTGGTTCTAGGGTTGAAATGTGGACCATTTTGAAGTTAGGCAATGATGAGCGTGTTAATGGCTCTCGGTTAATTTCTGCCTATTTTGTGTAAATATTGGAATTTCGGCTGGGAACTTAATATTATATTTGGAACAGGTCGTGAGGAGGCTCGAGCTGACGAGGCCCCAAATCGACATCAGGCTTAGGCCTAATTTGTGAGAGGACTTTTGTTTTAAATAATGTGCATGCGAAATAATTTATGTTGTTGGAGAATAACCGAAATTGAGAATTTCGGTGAGTATATATATATATATATCCATATATGGATGATTATGAGAATAATATGTATATGTGAGAATGCTAGCTAGCTATACGTGCTTTTTCACCATACTGAGGTAAAATTCCATTATGGTGCAACATGAGCGTTAGACGCAATCTTTGTAGCCCTATATAAAAATAATAATTTATATAGGGGATATGCGCGTATATTTATACACCGTCTTTTCCACCATAATAAGGTAAAATGCCATTATGGTGCAACCTGAGCGTTAGACCCAAGCGTTGTAGCCTTGTGTGAATTTTCTATTTGTTTTAGTTGTTTGAAGAAAATTCATAGAAGAGATATGACGAGTGTAATACATACATATTTTATATTAGCCTGAGAGGCTGTATTTTATTGAGCGTTGGAGACTGGTCGGAGCCAGTCATGAAATTCCAGTTTTCGTGTTGAGCGTTTTGAGCTGTCACATGCAGCATATTTTTTTTTATGGAAAAGTAAAATTGGGAAAGCATAAAGAATTATTTCCTTTATTTTATTTTTGTCTACTCACTTTAACGTGTTCAAATGTTTCCCCTAGGCCCTTCGTTTTAAAATGCCCAGTCTGCAGTGTTCGGGTTGGACCTAGTAGGAGGCGAGGCATAGTCACCCGCATTTTCACCACTTTTCATCAGTAGGTTACCTATTTAACCTACTTGTGGTTTCATTTTCCGCTAGTGTTTAGTAGCTCTGAATACTTGGGTTTAATGTATATTATTTTGGTTGTGGGTGAAGACTTGTTGACGTCTTAGAATATTTGTTGGAGGATTTATGTTATCTTTTGGATAATTATATTTGATGTTGGATAATGTTGTGTTGTTGGGGGTAGTTGTTTTTGAGGAGCACGTAGGCTCCCGGAGTTAAGGTTGAATTAAAAAAATTTGAAAGTGTTTGTAGGTTTTCGTTAGGAAGGGTTGTCCATTTTCAAGGGAGGTTATGCCGATTTTTCGGTAATATATTTCTTGGAGGTGGTCCCCGCACGAGTTACTCCGGGTTTCAGGGTGAAATTTGGGGTGGGTCGTGTCATGGTGTCTAGAAAAAGGCGTGACATTAAGACACTAAATGATCCACTCATCATCAACACTGTGAATTCTTCACATGAGATTGTCTCTGACTATAGTTATGTCTAAGAATCAATGTTAGCGTATCTGAGGGACGCCTCAGATCCAATGTTGATATTGGAGAACAAAGAAATCTCACTAAAGTATACTGATATGCACGGTATAATGGAAAGAACTTCCACGACTATTGATGATGTTTTTGCTTATTCTGTTGCTCAAGATATTATCGACGACGATGAGATTGAACTACGCTCAGTTGCAGAATGCCAACGTCGAGCAGATTGGCCGAAATGGAAGGATGCAATCCAGGTTGAACTAGACTCTCTAACAAAAAGGCAAGTTTTTGGTCCGGTAGTGTCATGCCCACCGAATGTTAAACCTGTTGGACATAAATGAGTCTTTGTTCGAAAGCGAAATGAGAAACATGAAGTCATGCGCTATAAAGCGCGACTCGTGGAGCAATGATTTTCTCAACGCCTTGGAATTGACTACGAGGAGACATATTCTTCTGTTATGGACGTCATTACCTTTTGCTACTTAGTCATTTTAGTAGTGTCCGAAAAACTGAGCATGCAGCTTATGGATGTGGTTACTGCATATCTCAATAGGGATCTTGATTCAGAGATATATATGAAAGTGTCTGATGGACTTTCACTACCCAAGTCAAGTGACTCTAAGCCACGGAGTGTCTTTGCAATTAATAAATTGCGGCGTCCACTATATGGATTGAAACAATCCGGACGAATGTGGTATAATCGTCTAAGTGACTACTTGATTGGGAAGAGATATAAGAATGACAATCTTTGCCCATGCGTGTTCATTAAAAGAACAAGTACTAGATTTGCTATAGTAGCCGTCTATGTTGATGACATGAACATTATCGATAATCTCAAAAAAATTGATGAGACCGTGACCCACTTGAAATCCGAGTTTGAGATGAAAGATCTTGGGAAAACTCGATTTTGCCTAGGCCTAAAGCTAGAGCATCGAGAGACTGGAATATTAATTCATCAGTCAGCTTATGTCTAAAAGATGCTCAGGTAATTTCATATGGACAAAGCTCACCCTCTTGGTACTGTCATGGTCACGCGAAGTTAAGATATCAAAATAGACTCATTCCGTCCTAAAGAGGACGATGAGGAAGTTTTTGGAGCAGAAATTTCGTACCTAAGCGCTATCGAAGCTCTATTATACCTGGCTTAATGCACAAGACCAGACATTGCATTCTTAGTAAACTTTTCTCAGTAAACTTATTAGCTAGGTTTGGCTATGCACCTACGTAACGTCATTGGATCGGTGTTAAACACATCTTCAGGTACTTGAAGGGTTCAATTGATTTGGGCTTATTTTTCTCTTACAAAACTGAAGTGGAAGACATGAATGTCGATGTCCCTGTTGATGACAACATTGCCGACACATTGGCTGAGCCCCTAAGGGCCTCTGCAGTGCCCAGCAGTGCCTCGGCAGCGAACAACACGCCCTCAACATGCCCGTGTCGCAATCTGCCTCGGCTGGTAGCATTCTGGTAGCATGCAGCGCGCCCCTAGTGCGCCCCTGCCGCGCTTTAGCGGGCCCTTGAGCGCTCCTGTTGATGTTGCAACGCAACAACCCCGCCCCTGCGCGCGCAGCGCTACAGCCGAGCCCCTGCCACACATGGCCGTGCCCCTGCGCATCCTCGAGAGCTTCCAATGCCGCAAACGAATATATTTTGTTCCCCAACCAAAATCAAGCTTCTGAAGCTCCTTCTAGCTTAAAATTGACGCAATGCAGTATTGTCCCCTATTCCGAAACACCGAATAATGTGTTATTCAGATTTGCTGATGCTGGGTATCTTTCTGATCCACACAAAGGACGTTCCCATACTGGTTATGTGTTCACCATTGGGACGACGGTGATTTCTTGAAGATCTACCAAGCAAACCCTTGTTGTTACTTCTTCGAATCATTCAAAGATTATGACATTACATGAAACAGTCAAAGACAGTGTTTGGTTTCGCTCTGTGGTAGCTCATATTCGAGAATCAAGTGGGTTCACATTTACCATTGTTGCACCAACTTGTATCTATGAAGACAATGCGACATGCATTGAACATATATATGAAGTTGGGATTCATAAAGGGTGATAATACTAAGCATATCTTGCCTAAGTTCTTCTACAATCAGCAACAACAACAGCAACGACAACAACTTTTGAATATCCAAGTGAACCAAGTGAGTTCCGAGAATAATGTAGCAGATTTGTTCACCAAGTCTTTACCCAAATTTACTCTTAAGAAGCATGTGCAAAGTATTTGTATGCGTCGCTTATCTGAACTCCATAATTGATTTAATTATCAGGAGAAGTTGATTGTGTAGACATCAGGGGGAGTCTACGTCACATGTTTTACATTCAAGTTGTAGTTGACGCGTTGTGCCATTTTTTTCTTCGACCAAGTCTTCTGTTTTTACCCAAGAGGTTTTTTTTTTACTTGACAAGGTTTTTACTGGGACAACGTTCATGCGCCATGTAATTCTGGTACGCGACACAAAAGGGAGTGTTGAAGGAATTTACATTCTTATCCTTGATGATGTGTTTTGACCGAATATTCTTCTTATTAGACTAGAATATCTCTTAAATATGTATCCCTGATTTGCAGGGATTTTCTATGTAATACCTATATAAAGGTCAGTCTATCAATGAATGAGTAGATATTTTTCTCTCGTATTCTCATACTCTACAACATGTACAACATTGAAGGATATAATACCATAAAATCAACTAAATAATGCAGGTTACGTTGACATGCCAACCGTATATTTTACATTCAAATTAACTAGGTTCGTGGTCGATCACAACTCGTACTCGTACACATTATGCTCATCGAAAAAGGAAAAGAAAACCACATACGTCAAGAATCTAAACGAATATGAACTAAGCTCTAATATATATACTGATATAGCCAATACAAATCAAACACAAATTCATATATATGAACTGATAGACTTTTACGCAGAGGACAATGTGCATGTGGTCCAAAACTTTGGTTTTTGTTTTGTTTTAGGGTTTTGTTTTGCATAGCTTTGAACCTCGTTACGTACTACTTTGTCACAGATTGAGATGGATGGATATATACTTATATAATACTCCATCGTCTGGTAAATATCTACACGTATTCGTATAAATTAAGGATTCACACTAGACGTATATACTGGCTTTGAGAGTTTGAGGCTAGCTGTCCGATATCAGTCCCATATATACGTACAGATGTTCGTCAGAATTTTTGTCTACAGCTTTGACTGGTAAGATCAATTTATAGTAAACTATTGTGTAGCCATGTCGACGAACGAGTTTCGAATTCAGTTAATTAGAATATCACTTAGACGTTCAACATACATAGCTAGAGAAGAAAAATGAATCTGAAATTATGGTGGAATGTGTAGGTTTTATACATAAGCTCACCTCCCTAAAACAAACCAAAATTGCGAGCAAGATATGAAACATAAGTAGAATTATTAAGTACGTACCGAGGGGATTTCTACAACCTAATTAAAACAATTGTTCCTCTTCCACATACATGCTAACCGTGTGTAAGTTCTTGGGATCTTAATTCACTTCTTTATGCGGATGAAATTTCGCACAGAAGGAGCGTAGCTTCTATTAAAGCCTCCAATGTCATTTCAAGATGAACTCATCATAGAATAGAGAATCAGCAAAAAAAAAAAAAAAAAAAAAAAAAGGTTTCCTACACTAGAAAGACAGAATCTCCGATAAAAAAGAAAAAGACAGAATCTATAAAAGAGAACTATTCTCTCCTTATTCTATTTTTAAAGTATTTTAATTTTCATACACCGTATAGCGGACGCTTTAAAATACAATGATATACACACAAATTTTAGCTATATATCGATACGTTTTTATATCATTTTTAGAGGAAGATTGAAGATTCCATTTTAATTTTTGGTTAGCAAGTGCATTTACATGAATAAAAACGAAGCATCCAATGTACATTATATAAATACGTACTTCACTATATATATATATATATATATATATATTCCCACTAGAATTGTATAATTGGTCCATCATCAACAACCCTAGCTAATAAAATCATAACTCACAGGACTTAACAAAGCCAGTGGTGCTGATAAGGAAGTGACGCAACTTCCAGGATTTAACTCGAGATCGTGCAATGATTATAATCCTAGACTATATTTGGTTCATTTATCCAATGACAAAGCTAGCGTACCCATTTGCTTTCCTTTTTCCAGTTTTTATTTAAAGAAAGAAGCAGAAATAAAGAAGATGAAGAATAAGAACAGAAGGAGAACAAATTGGAAAACCCTAGCATCCAAAATCCCAGTTTTTGGCGCGCGTGTTCTTGGAATATTATTCTATCTGTGTTCAGACCCCAAAGAAACACACATAAAACATGTGGTTAACCTGACGAGACGACAACAGCCACCAATTTCTGTGCAGATCCATGAAGGCTTTGAATAATTGATGTTATGTTCATCCTTGACTTTTTTTCTACAAAAAAACACTTCAAAAAATATCTAGCTTGACAACTAGGAGTTTGGTTTAGCAACTCTTTCATGCATCCAATAGAACTTTTGCCAAGAGTTCTTTTATTAGAAGTGTACCTATAATATTGTGTAATCCATTGGATGCTTCGTGAAATGCACTTGGCTTCCAAATATCAAATTGGAATCTCAACTAAAAATGATCTTCAATCTTGTACAGTATATATGACTTGTTTCATTTAAGAGAAAAGTCATTTGTAAGGTGCTACATGGTTAGTTCAGATTTAATACTTTATATCGTAATGGGATCTCAAACACACGTGGCATACTATATTAGATCGCCATGCTCTCTATACAAATTAAGAAATAATTAGGCCAATTAACATACCAAACTAATGAACCTCGGTTTCCAGTTATACGAATATATGACGTTGGGCTGCGATGACCTCAAGATGCAGATACATGTTATTGTGGGATTAGTGTGTAATTAGGAGACGTCAAACTTGACCATGTTCAAAACCACGCAGCTTCCAACCATCTGGGTTTTGGATTTGGAATTCTTGGACTTCCCCTTTTGATGTTTTGGATAAAGATAAAAGAAGATCCAGATTAGAAGAGATGAGATCGACATGAGAAAATTCTATGCAATGCGGCTGCACATATTCGCAGCGAAAAGGTTGCGAACTTGTACACTTTTACAAAGCTTGAAAGTTCACTTGAAAAAAGAAAAAGAAAAAGTAGAACAAACGAACATAGTGAGATGACTTTCGAGCTAGGTTGAACCAAAATTAGGCAACTTTTTTGGAGCTTCAACTATCTCAAACAGTACGTAAACTATACAAGTCATAAGGCTAGCCATGAATACGTATAGCTTCGTGATTCAAAAAGCAACGTTGAAATTATTATTTCCACTGCGAGCTAACTATTCGCTTCAACCTAAATTTTTTCTTCTTCTATGATCATTAGTACTGTCGGCATCCACACATTCTTGGAAATGCTTTGTTGATTACAATTTGTGTATTGGACAAGTTAGTTGGATTACAGTTTGTATCATTATATTTTGTCTACCCACTACTTGAATAGATCGAGGGGAAGAAAATTTAGGAAGCGTGATACACAAAAAGTCGAAATTTAGGAGCATATATACATGAAACAATCGAGTTTATGGCTACTTTTCCAAAAAAGAGAGAGGAGTTTATGGCTAGTTTGGGCTTTCTCTGAGGCTACTTAAATTTGTTGTGAACTTGTGATTGTTAGTTGTTCCTCTGTATCAATGATGGACTCAGGATTTTATAATAGGTAGGTTAAAATTTTTCTTTTTATTCATATGGACTAAGTTTAATTATATATGAGCTAAATTTGAAATTTTGAGATTGGGTTAGTTTTTAATTTTTAGCCTTTTCAATTAAACTTTAGCTAGAAATGTAGTTTTTGAACTAACGTGTACTAATTTATGTCAAAAATGGACTAATTTTAATAATATAGGGGCTAAAATCAGAAATTTGAGGTGTACATGTGCTAATTTTTAATATTTTAGAATTTTAAACTAAAATTTAGATACAAATCTAAAAAATTTCAAAATTTAAGGTGAGTTGTAGCTCACCGAAGCTCGTGTGTAGGTTCACCTTTGTTTGTGATCATCTTCATCTTCAACTTCTTCTGTTACAGTTTTACTAATTAAGATAAATAGTGCAATGCAAAGACCTGATGAACACGCAGATTTTTCAAACTATTTAAAGTAAACCTTTCCGACTTCTAGTCCAGTAATTCCATATATATATGATTATAAAAGGAAAATGAAGTAGAATGGTTATCTAGCTAAGAAGAAACTCCATTGATAGAGTTTTATTAAAACAGCCAATAGAAATGAAAGAAGAATTCCTAAGCGCTTTCAGATGTGACTAGTAATCAAGCCCTTCAAGCATGCCCCTGGGGTGCGTCCATCTCCCATTCGTCTATGAATCTCTTCCAGAACCAGTGCCTCCTCCACACTCGGTCAGTCATCTCTTCAATAGGCACATTTTTGGTCTCAGGAATCAAGAAGATTGTAAAGAGCGTCATGAGAAGGACCCAGGCTGAGAAGAAGAAGAATATGCCGGACTTCAATGTGCAAAGCATTGAGAGAAAAGCCTGTGCTATTACAAACGTGAAGAACATATTGGTAAAAACAGCAACACTTTGCCCAGCAGAGCGAGCCTCTAGGGAAAATGTCTCACTAGGGATCAACCACCCTAGAGGCCCCCAAGACCATGCAAAGGATGACACAAAACTACAGATCAAAATCACCACAAGAATTCCCAAGCCATGTCCGAGGTTGTTAGTGTAATCCTTAACTTTTAGTCCCATCACAACTGCGACTCCCATTTGTGACAGGAACATTTGGACACCGGCTTCTAGCAACAGCATGCGGCGACCGGCTTTGTCCACGATCACGATTGATACAACAGTTGAGAGGACATTGACAAGTCCTGTTATAACAGCTGAATAGAGAGAGGCGTCACTCTTAAATCCCAAGGTCTGGAACAAGACTGGAGCATAAAACATGATTGCATTGATTCCAGTGAATTGTTGGAAAACCTGTTACATATATAGGTGTGCATGTTAGAATTCTCATATCCAAAATCAGAATGGGAGAGTAAAAATGATAAATCGATCAAGACCTGCATCAATATTGCAATGATCAAAGAAGGCCTGTTCCTACGCTGAAGAAGATTTCTGAAGGGATCCTTGATTTCCGCAGCCAAACGACTGGCCTCAACAATCTCCAAGTACTCTGGATCCACATTGTCAATACCTCGGATCCTTTTAAGAACTGATTTTCCTTCCTCTAACTTTCCTCGTTGGATCAAACTATTAGGAGTGTCTACTACAATAAGAGACCCTACAGTTAGCAGAAGTGCGGGAATGCCAGCCAAACCTAGTGATATTCTCCATCCCGTTCCGTCAGTTAGTCTGCATGTATCGTAGCACACTGCATTTTAGATACTGGTAAATTACATGTGAGATTGAGAACGGATTAATTCAAATGCAAACCAAAATATATAAGAAATTAAAAACGTACGTTGTCTAGGGTTACAACTCCTACTCGTAAGCCTCTTTATCTGTGTGTGTGTGTGTGACAACTTAAGAAGATCTAGGCTTACTTGGAAGTTCCATAATTGATAAGGTTTGCAACCAGAATGCCAATAGTAATATTCAGCTGGAAGAGTATGTTAAGTGCCCCACGAATTCTTGTGGGTGCAACCTCGGATAGGAAAAGTGGAATCGCCTATTATAAATAGAAAACTTAATCAACTGAGCTTAAATCTAAAAAGCGAAAATTAAATCAGCATCTGTATTAGTCCAAGTGTTAATTAAAACCTGGTTGGCAAATCCAACTCCACAACCAAGTAAGATCCTCCCAATAATAAGCATCGCAAGGTTATGAGCTGCAGCATTAAAAACTGTTCCCACACAGAAGAAAATCCCAGCAATCAACATGGTTAGCTTTCGGCCTAGCATTTTCGTTGTGTACGATGCCACAAAGGTTGCTAACAAAGCAGCAAGGTACAATGAAGACGTGAACAATTGTAGCCCTTGATTATCATATTTGCAGTAATTGCTCTCGAGTCCTGGTGTTAGTGTCTTCTTGTATACAGCCGGGAAGAATTTCTTCAAGAAGTCCGGCATTGATGTAACACCACCTGTATGTGCATCTCAATCGATCAAATCGATTCATCGCGTACACTAAAGACCATGTAGATCAAATATCATAGCTAGTAGTTAGCTACAATGAGAGCTTTTACGCATACCTGAAATACCAACATCGTAACCAAACATGAGTCCTCCACTAGCTGCCATTATGCAAGAAATGACCACAAGAGGCGTGATCTTGGCTTCGAATTCGCCGCCTCCGGACGACACCCCAAATCCTCCCGCCATAGTTTCTACTTTCTATCAGCTTGTGCTTTATTCCCTGAACTGTAATAATATACAACAAATGGTACAAGGAAACGGAGAGACCTCCTAACTCGTTGAATGATAGAAGTGAGACTTATATACAAGAAATCTCAGGGTCGTACTACGTAGAAGATGGGTGGTATAGTCAGTGACATGGTCAGGATTTTTCCAAATGGCATAGTCTATGGTTGACATTCATGATGCTTCCTTTGTTGCAAGGCAGATGATCAGGTCGTTAAGCATAACACTAGGACAACATTAATTTTCTTACCACATCATGAGGTAGTTAACGGTTGACATTGTAGTCAACATTTTTCTTAATAACCGAAAAGTATGATCCAAAAATCCATTCATGTTGGTGCAAGTGAATGTCAATGCTTTGAATCAATTCCCACAAAAACATACTATAATATGGAAAGGACTATATGTAACTTCGTACAGACACAACTAAAATTAGAGAACCTCATTATCGGATTGAGGGCGTCCCTCAACATGTGCTTAGCTAGTAACCGTAGAATAATTGAAAATTAGTTAGAGCATCTTTGACAGTTTTTTCAAAATTAGTTAGAGCATCTCTAACATCACAATTTTCAAAACATTTTATGCTACAATTCCAACAGATTGCCTATTCTATAGATTTTATTATTCTTCCCTAAATCCTTCCCTAACATTGTAGAGATTGTTGTAAATATAGGAAATATTGTTCTCTCTCTCTCTATCATATTCTCTATTTGAGGGACAATATTCAAGGAATTTGTTGGAGCAAAACAACTAAATTATTCCTTAAACTAAAGAAAATCGAAAATATAAGATAGCTGTTAGAGTTGTTTATAATTCAGTTCAAGAGGAAGGTGATGAATAGAAAACGTTAAAGTAGCACTATAATTGTAACATACTAACAATGAAATAAAACACATATACTAACAATGAATCTTTTACGACACGTTAACGTATTAGTATATCAAATAATGTATCGTAGACAATTAACCGAATGATCGAAACCAAGAAATGATGTTGTTGAGCCTCGAGCTAAAAAAATTAGGCTTTGAGGCTGATAGAATAAGAGGAAAAGTTTTAAGCAGTAAAATTAGAAGAACCATCGTTAATTGTTCAAGCATACCCCTCGCCCTTGGGTTCATCATCACAATCGTCCTCAATAAATCTCCTCCAAAACCAATGTTGTCTCCATACAACGTCAGTCATCTCTTCAATAGGTACACCCTTGGTCTCAGGAAGTAGGAAGAGCACAAACAAGAACATGATGAATACAAAAACTCCAAAAAATAAGAATATGCCAAACTTGAGGTGACAAAGCATTGAGAGGAAGGCTTGTGCTATGACAAATGTGAAGAACATGTTGACACCGACGGTCACACTCTGGCCTGCGGAGCGAGTCTCTAGCGGAAATATCTCGCTAGCTATCAACCAGGCAAGAGGCCCCCAAGACCATCCAAACGAACCCACAAAGGAGCACACCAACACCACCACCAGAATCGCCATTCCGCGATCAAGGCTGCTTGTAGTCTCTTTCAGTTTAAGTCCAAGGATTATTGTTACACCAACATGAGAAACCAACATTTGGATAGCCCCTTCTAGCAAGAGCACACGACGGCCTGCTCTGTCTGCTAAGTAGATTGAGATGATAGCTCCGACCACCATACAGCTTCCTGTTATAACAGCCGAGTAAAGTGAAGCGTCACTTTTAAATCCCAAGATCTGGAATAAGACTGGAGCGTAGAAATTGATTGCATTAATGCCAGTGAATTGCTGGAAGAACTGCAAGCATATATCAACAACTCAATGATGTATGTAAATGAAACTTATATACGCTTTATTTATATTAGCCAAGGGACTTAAGTAAATGATTAGTGAGTACCTGCAAAAACACTGTAATAATTAGTTGAGGCCTGTTCTTACGCTTGAGCAAATTTCTGAAGGGATTTTTAACTTCTTGAGCCGTGCGGCTTGCCTCGAGCAGCTCTAAAAACTCTGGATCAACGTTTTGAACACCACGAATTCTCTTAAGGACTGCTTTTCCTTGCTCTAACTTACCTCGTTCAATCAAACTGTTAGGAGTATCCACCACAACAAGAGCGCCAATCGTTAAGAGAACTGATGGAACAGCAGCCAAACCCAATGACAGCCTCCATCCCCAGCCCCCTGTCACCCTATCGCGGCACAAGATATTTAATTAATTACATGTGTTAGTACTTAGTAGTAAGAACAAAAAGAAAACAAAAATCGTGAGAAGTCCAACGGGTGCCTTACTTGGAACTTCCAAAATTGATAACGTTTGCTAAGAGAAGTCCAATGGTGACATTGAGCTGGAAGAGTATGTTAAGAGACCCACGAATCCTTGAAGGTGCAACCTCAGAAAGGAAAAGAGGTACTGCCTTTTTTTTTTTTTTTTTTTTTTTTTTACATACAGACAACAATATGCAAAACCAGCAGATTAGACTCATTAGAGAATAGACGTGTTTAAAACTTTAAATTTGACAAAGCACCAAAAAAGTTGACAATTGCATGAGTAGTTGTAGTAGTTCAAGATGAGATTAAACAACCTGGTTACCAAAACCAACTCCACAACCAAGTAAGAGTCTCCCGATAATAAGCATGGCAAGGTTTTGTGCTGCAGCATTAAAGATTGTTCCCACGCAAAAGAAAATCCCAGCAACCAACATGGTCAACTTTCGACCAAGCTTTCTTGTAGTGTAAGAAGCAAAGAATGATGCTGTTAAAGCAGCAAGGTACAGTGAAGATGTGAACAGCTGCAGGTATTGGTTGTCAATGTTTTGGCCCACGTCCTCAGCAGGGGGTGATGAGGGAACAAAAGTAAAACGGTGTGTGCGGGGCGTGCCACCTCGCGGACGAGGAAAGAGAACGATGCGCGTTCTGACTTCTAACCAGGCGAAAGAAGGCTCCGGTGTCACCTCAGATGAGGAAATATTTACGAGCTTACTCTTCTAGTCACCTGTTGATCGATACTCACTGTAAGAGCGAGCAGAGCAACAATTGAGAAATCGGAGACGAGTCCTGACGGGCTCTGAGACCTAAGGCGGGGTGCGCTTAGAACGTAAGGGTTTTCGAGGACGCTCGAAGGTTTCGACTGTGTTCGTCTGTTTTTGAGAGAGTTGTTGATTGATTGATTGATTGTGTGTTTGTGAAAGCCGTGAAGCTTCCTTATATACTCATCCGTAAGCACATCACGGAAACCTAATCACAATCCATTCGGACTCTGCAATTAGAATCCCACAAGGATACGATTAACTCGCCAGTCGTGCGCTCCATGCGACACGTGTCAAACCTATCTCGCTTAGGTCTCGTTCGCCGCTTCGCACCATTTCATTTGTCGTGTTGTACGCGAACTCAAACACTAAGCGACCTTATCCTAAGGGCGTTATTGTCCATTTCCAACTCACCCTCGCCAGGAACTGTAGAGTCCCATGCGAATTAGAGATAAGGATCCCGCGAGGACACCGAATCTCGCGAGGTATCAGAATCTTCTGGACAAAGTCTTCGTCACGTGCCGCCAGACCTCGCCACCCTTCATGGGCTAAAAGGGCCACAGGTATTGGCCCAAATGATATCCAAGCCTTTCTCGAGTCTTGGACCGAAAATACCTACTGGGCTCAAACATTGCCCCATAGGCCTTGAGCTTAATCCGTTTCGCAACGGATAAGCGAAAAGGCCTAATTAAGCTTTTTTACGGGAACTCGTACTTCAAAAGGTGCTGACGCTTCGGCACCATCGCTTCCCTTCATCATTACGGCTTTTTAAATTTTGAAACGCGCTGACGTTTCGGTCGTCATTGCGTCTTTTCGTTGCGGCCACTGACTGAAAGGGACGTTACGGTTCGTCTCCTTTATAAACCTCGACGCAGGTCCCCACATCTTACCATCGCTTTCAAATCAGCCTCTGCCTTCTGCAACCAACCAAACTCCAACACCGACCTTATTTCGACCGGAAACAATGGCTCCCAAACCTTTTGCCAATGACCTGAACCTCAGCCTTACGGCGGCGACCTCCTGGTCGACCAGCCTTGCTCGTCGTTTCGCCACCAACCCGCCTCAAGGAACACCCGTTTACTTCCTCGACACAGGGGCGGCCCTGCTCGGCCCGATTCCCTCAAAGCCTCTGTCCGACGCCGATCTCAACCATTACAACGCCTCCGTGCGTCGACCAATCTTGGCCCAACGGCGTGAACAGGGGAACTTCTCTACCTGGCAAGCCCGTTCCCATATAAATGTCCGGGTCGGGGAGTGGCCCAGCGCCACTGCAGAGGATCGAGCATGGTACGCGGAGCGCCTCCGGACCGACCAAACGATCTGGGAAGCGACCGGCATTCATGAAGCCATTGCCCTGAGTTTCTCGGTGCCCCCTCACACCGACCGAGCGCCTATCGCTGCCGTGGCCTGTTTGTGGAACAGTGCCACTAACACCTTCGACTTCCCCTTCGGGCAGATGGGCATTACTCTGCTGGACATCCTCGCCATCACCGGGCTGCCGATTCACGCAAAGCCGTATGCGCCAAGCGACTTTGCGTCGACGGAGTTCACATATGCCTGCAACTTGGGGGCCCGCCGCGCCCTGAGAAGTTCATATGGGGCGTGGAGGAAATTTTACATAGGCCACGCGGAGCCGCATGAGGGAGGCATCGCTTTCCTGGAGTATTGGCTCGACAAATTTGTCTTCTGCGGCAGTGCTCACAAACCAACCGGGAAATGGACCAAGCTGGCCGAAGCACTGTACAATGGGGTTGAAGTCGGGCTAGGGCAACCTGTATTAGGCGCACTCTACCGGACCCTGCACCTGCTATCCCTGAGCCCTTTCCATCTTTCTGGCGGCCCTCTGTGGATCCTGGACCTGTGGACGCAGCTATACTTTCCGCTCTTCCGGCGAGCCCCGGTGGAATTCCTGCCCGAGGATCAGCTGCTTGGCTTTGTGGTGTGCAAGAACGCCGCAAATCGGACTCCTCTGTCCTTCTTCGCCAGCCTTTCCATCCTCTACAACCACATTGAGCCGCCCCCGACCATGGACATGATGGTCCGCCGGCGTCATCCCGAAGTCCTATCGACGGGCTTCTTCCCCCGCCACGGCTCGGACAACGATGCGAGGACTGCCTTCGTGAGAGCAACCTCATGCTGTGACCTTCAGCTCGCCGAGGATGAACAAGGCTTCGAGCTGTATGCCCCCAATCACTTCGCGAGGCAACTTGGCTTCCATCAAGGGATTCCTTATCCGCTTCTCCATTCGGTCAACAAGTACACCTCGTGGAGGAAAGTTGGCAAGTCCGACCGAGTCACCCCGCTACAAAACATTTACCCTCTTTCTCCCAACTTGCTGGAGATCGAGCCTTCGCAGGGTGTCGACCCCGCCTATCTTGCTTGGTGGCGGTCATTATCCGACAACCATTGGGGGTTCCCAGACGATGTTGTCTTTGCTGCCATCTTCCGCCCTTTATACGACACTTTGGGCGAGTCAGACCGTGTCATCCTCGATGGCCAGCGCGACCGTGCGGAGAAGGGTTCAGGGGTTGCGACGGGAACTAGACTTGCGCTTCCGCCAGCTCCTGCTGCTCGCCGCCCAACGGGGATTGTCATTCGAGAACGCGATCCCGCACCCGAGGTATGTCACTAAGCGTGTAAATTTCGAACCTCCTTTGCCATATTGACAAAGTGTTTCTTCCTAACCCTCTTATTTACCTTTTCAGTCTGCCCCCCGCCGGAGAACAATCGACAGGTCTGAAGTTGCCAGAGGAAAAGCACCTGTCCGGAGAGAAACTGTGGCGGGCCACGACAGTGAGACTGCTCCTGTCATTCCTCGGCCAACGAGCGGCGAAAGCTCGCGGAAGCGTCCTATCGAGGACGAAGAGGACTTGCTCGAGGATGTGCGGTACCAGCGAGAATATGGCTTGGTAAGCAACCCGGTAAGCGGACCACTTCGAATTAAATTTTCCTAAGCCAGTCAACAACTTGCTAACTCTGCCTTTAACAGGTTCGCCACACCCGACCTCGCCTCGCTGTTGTTGAAGAGGCGCCAGTGATAACGGAAGTCCCGTCTCCGGAACCATTCGTTGGAGACATGAACTTGGCCCTCCAAAGGGTCACTGAGGCAAGCGCGGAGATGGTCATCGAGGAAATTGCTGAAGCCGGCGAAGAGATGGTCATCGAGGAAGTCGCTGTGGCAGGCGCGGAGATGGTCGTCGAAGAATCTGCTGAATCCAGCGAGGAGATGATCTTCGAAGAAACTGTTGAAGTCAGCGAGGGAACGGTCATTGAGAAAATTGCTGATGATGAAGTTCTTGACCAGTCCGTCCGACTCTTCGATCCTACTGACCCCTTGGCCTCTCCGCCCGAAGGCCTTCAATTGATACTTTGGGTCCCTCCTCTGCGATTGGGCCGAGCGGGTCGTACCAACGAAGTGCCTCCGGTGGTTCCAACAGAGGATCCCCAGCCATTGCTTGAGCTTTCTCCACTGCAACCGGACCCGACGGCTCAGACCAAAGAGGTGGAGACAGAAACAGCTCGCGGCACTCCGCCACCTTCTCCAGAGATTGAGGAGGCTGCCGAGGTTGAACCAACCACTCCGGCTCCAACGAGAACACCTGGCGAGGAGTCTTCTTCCTTCGGCACCCGGGCCGCTCGTCTTTGGGCCCGAACTACTCCGCCTGCTGAACCGGAGCCCATCCGCCTAGCTCGTTCTTTCCTTCATGGGTTGCTGCACCACGGCTCTCGCTCGAACGTGTTTGACTTGGTAGGACGTATTGGCGAGGCTCATGAAGCTCTGGATCGACATCTCACTGGCGGCAATCCTGTTCTGGACCAAGCGTTGGAGTTGGCCGACGCTGTCGAGTCGCAGGCTCGCCGAGTCCTGGATATCGGTGCTCAATCAGCTTCCCATGAGCAAGCTCGCCGAAACTTAGACAACCAGATGGCAAACCTCTTGGCCGAGCTTGGTGACGTTGGCAATCTGGGAGCATCTTCAGAGAATCCAAGTGCTGGCCATGCTCGGCGAGTGGAGGCCCTAGAGGCTCAGATAACAGAGCTGTAGGCTCAACTTGCTCAAGCTCGCCAAGACTTGGCCCGTGCTGTGGAAGCGGAAACCCGTTTGCAGGCCGCAGAGGAGGCCCAGGAAGCTTTGGACTCGGCCATTGCTGCTGCCGAAGAAGTTCAAGCCCAGGCCTATAATGAAGAAATAGCCTTAGAAGGCATGCTCTTAGATTTGTATAGGGTTTGTAGGCGTGCTTAGGTTTAACTGTAGTTGCCCCCTTGTGTATGAACTTTGTGATAATGTTAAATTTGAATTTTTCCCGCTCTTTGCCATTTGTTACGTAATAACTGTCAGGAAAAAATCTTTTTTCGAGATTTAGTGACGGTTTCTAATGTAACTACTCGCTCGGAACGCGGGTAATCATTATTGAAAAACGCGTCTGACCTTATCTCCAAAGCCCGTATCTCGGAGCAAATATTGCATGGGGGACAACTGTCGAACGCACAATCGCCCCTTTCGCCTATAAAAAGAAACGCTTGGCTGGGGTGAAGTATCAGTGAAGTCTTTGCCCCCTCACCATGATTTCTTACTCTCTTCTGTTCATCCTTTTGTCCCTGTTTAGAGCGAAGCACCCAACCATACATTTTCACTCTTAGCTTAAGTTGATTCTGAAAATCTACTCTCAGGCCGTGAGTGATTCTGAAAATCTACTCTCAGGCCAAGCCTTTGTTCGGCCTGACCAAAGGTTGGGTACCCTCTGCCTTGCGCCTGCTGTTCTATCAGCGCGTGAGGCTCTGCCGGCCCTTCAAATGGAAGACCGGTGGTAGCATGAGGGACCTTGACCCACTGGACCTCTAGCTCCTCAACACTTTCTCTTAGGTCCAGGCCGGCGTCGCGGTTTAGGCTGGTCTAAAGACGCGAGGCGTTTGTCAATTCTGAGCGAAGGACGCCGCGGCAGACTTTTCTTTTGCCTGGCGAGATATGCGGGACGAGGCTTCCAGTATCTGTAGATCTATGCTAATGTAAACATAGTCTAATTTCACCTTTTCTGATCAATGTAATTGCTTTGGCCGCAAAGCCATGATTCGAAACATGTATTGAACAAAGTCAAAAAGGCAAAAATTAATGAATTTATTTTTTAGGCCTCTGGAATAGGCCCGAATCTTGTACTAGTCTTTGTGTTTAGACTTTGCACGTTTACAGAGAATGGAGAAAACAATAGAACTTTTTAGGGCCTCTGGAATAGGCCCCAATCTAATACAAGCCTTTTTAGGCTGGTACGTTACAATGTATTCTATTAGTCTTCTGTCCCGAGTTGCCCCCTAGTTTTAGGCGGCGGAGTGAAAACGCGATGGCGCGTAACACTATTGACTGTGGTGGCGGGATCTGGTGGAGGTGTAGGATCCTCGCGCTCCCAGACTCCTGCAATGTGGCGCTTGAGGAAGCGGCCATTAATAGGGTTGCGATGAATAGTACCATCCAAGTCGCGCAAGTGGTATGCCCCCTTGGGAAGTATACGATGAATGATAAAGGGTCTATCCCAGCGGGCGGACCACTTGCCTCGACCGCCTGTTTTATCCCCAAGCGGGAGGACTGCACACCACACCTTCTGGCCCTCAGCATAGCTCTGTCCGCGCGTGATCTTATCATAAGAGCGGGCGATGCGTTGTTTCTCAAGGACGAGATTGTTGAAAGCGGCAACGTGATGCTCGTTCAGATCTTCAAGCTCCTGCCACATGGCTTGGACGTAATCCTCGCCAAGTAATTGATGCTGTTCCTGAACGCGGAGCGAAGCGATATTGATTTTAAGGGGCAGGACGGCATCGTGACCGTACATGAGAGCGTACGGTGTGGTATCCGTCGGGCCGCGCTTGGAGGTGCGGTAGGCCCACAATGTGTGGTAGAGCTCTTCGTGCCAGACGCGTGGGTTCAACTCCAACATCTTGCGTAGGATGCCAAGGATGACCTTATTGCTAGCCTCCGCTTGGCCGTTGGACTGTGCATAATATGGCGTAGAGTGGAGAAGCTTGATGCCGTAATCGTTTAAGTACGTAACAACTGAATCGGCCATGAAAGCTGCCCCCCTGTCCGTAACGATGCACTCCGGGATACCAAAGCGGGAGATGATATTGCGGAAAATAAAGTTGCGCACTGAGTTGGCGGAGGCGACTTTGAGTGGTTCGGCCTCGACCCATTTGGTAAAGAAATCGGTGGCAACGATAATGAACTTATGCTGCTCAGAGGAATGGGGATGAATGATGCCTACGAAATCCATAGCCCATCCGCGACACGGCCAAGGTTTGATGATGGGCTGCAGCGGGATGTTAGGGATATGTTGCACTGGTCCGTGAGCCTGGCAATCTTGGCAACCCCTGGCGAAGGCAATACAGTCTTTCAGAATGGTTGGCCAATAGTGTCCATGGCGGCGGATCAGCCATCGCATTTTGGGGCCGGCCTGATGCGAGCCGCAAACTCCGCAATGAGGCGTTTAGCTTCGTTCCCGTATACGCAGCGGAAGTCGTTTCCGTCTTCCCCACGCCGCCGGAGTTCGCCATTGCGTAATGCAAAGTTTAAGGCGAGGAAGCGGATTTGCCTGGAATGAGCAGCGTCGTTGGGGTTCTGGAGGTAGGCGATGAATGGTAGCCGCCAATCCTTGTCGATGGGGTCCAAGGCTGCAACTTCCGGGATGGCGTCCTGAAATTGCCCCCTGGCGATGAAAGAGGGAAGAGTACGGCGTTCGACCTTGAGCAGGCGTTCGCGCACTCCGTCTCTCACGCTGAGACCAGACGCTATCTGGGCGAGCTCGTTGGCGGCGAAGTTAAATTCCCGTGGTATGTGCTCGATGTAAACGTCGTCAAATCGATCCAACACCTCAAATGCTTTGCGCATGTATGGTTCAATTGACAAGCTTAGACATTTGAACTTTTCCACCAGCTGGTTAACGACCAACAAAGAATCACCAAAGATCTGGACCTCGCGGACTCCTAAGTCCAACAAGATCTCTAGGCCGATGATCAACGCCTCGTATTCGGCCTGGTTGTTGGTGCATTTGAAGTCGAGCTGGAACGAGTAGGAGAAGCGATCTCCAGCGGGATTGGCTATGGCTATCCCGGCTCCGGCTGCGGTATCAGTCCGTGAACCATCAAAGTACAAGGTCCAGGGAGCGAGTGTCACTGTGGCGAAGTCCAACTCGCGGAACGCTGTGAGCTCTGATGGTGGGTGATGGGCAAGAAAATCTGCTATTGCCTGTCCTTTTACTGCCTTTTGCGAAACATATTGCAACGAAAATTCGGACATGGCGAGGATCCACTTACCGATGCGTCCCCGCAAGATAAGGCGAGAAAGCATGTATTTGACCAGGTCGGATTGAGCGATGACGACCGTGGTAAAGGCAAGCATGTAATGGCGCAGCTTGCATCCTACAAAGTATAGGGCGAGACATAACTTTTCCATGGGCGAGTAACGTGTCTCACAGTCCGTTAAAACCCTGCTAAGGTAATAGACGGCATGTTCTACCCCGTTCTCATCGTCCTGGGCCAGGAGTCCGCCGATGGATAAATCGGCGGCGGCAATATAAAGTTTAAGCGGGGTGCCGTCGCGAGGCGGGATCAGGACAGGTGGGTTCGTAAGGTAGTCCTTGATTCGATCGAAGGCCTGTTGATATTGCGGTTCCCATACGAACTCGGTTGCCCCCTGGAGCTTAAGTAGAGGTGAAAAAGGTTGGACCTTCCCTGCCGCGTTTGATATGAAGCGGCGGAGAAAGTTGATGCGCCCTAATAGCTGTTGTAGCTCCTTCTTGGTAGTGGGGGGCGAAGCGGTGATTACCGCTTGTGCTTTGTCTTTTGGGATCTCGATGCCTCTTTGATGCACTAGGAAACCAAGGAAGTCACCGGCCTCCGCGAAGAAAACGCACTTGGCGGGGTTCATCTTGAGGTTATGCCTGCGCATTCGTGTGAACACCTGCCGCAAGTCTTCCACGTGGGTTGCTCGCGACTTAGTTTTGACAACCACATCGTCGATGTATACTTCGATCAACTTGCCCAAGATGTCGTGGAAGATGAGGTTCATGGCGCGCTGGTACGTTGCCCCCGCGTTTTTAAGGCCGAAGGGCATGACAACGTATTCGAACGCGCCAGCAAAACCAGGGCAGCGGAAAGCGGTCTTGTGTCGATCCTCCTCGGCGACGGGAATCTGATGGTACCCGGCCGTGCCGTCCATAAAGGATAACACCTCGTGCCCCGCGGCGGCGTCAATAAGTAGGTCAGCCACAGGCATGGGGTAGATGTCCTTCGGTGTTGCGTTGTTGAGATCTCGGTAATCAACACAGACACGCATCTTGCCATTTTTCTTGCGGACGGGGACGACGTTGGACAACCACTCATTATATTTGGCCACGCGAATGATACCCGATCGGTGCATGCTTTCGATCTCTTCTTTAACCACGATCTGGGTTTCAGTTCGCATGAAGCGGCCGTCCTGCCGGACTGGACGCCGGTCGGGATAGGTTGGTAGCCGGTGGCAGACCAAGTCCGGGGATAAGCCGGGCATATCTTCGTATTTGTCGGCGAAGCAATCCCTGTACTCGCGTAGTAGGGCAAGAAGGGCTTCCTTTTCGTCCTCCGCCAACTTCGCGCTGATAGAAATGAGTAAGGGCTTTTCTGCAGTCCCTACGTCAATTTGTAAAATGGGGTCGCGGACCTGAGGTGGAGTGTCGTCCAAAGCAGCAGGAGCTAACTGAATAACTTCCTCCTTGGTATCGGAATAATCCACCACTTCATCGACATATTCCATAGTCGCGACCTTGTCGTAGGCTTCGCGTTCTGCCCAGTACGAAAGGAGTCTTTCGCACAAGGACTCGCCAGCCTCGCGTGCCTCCTCGGAAAAGGCACTATCCATCGAAATGGGGTGTGAGAGTCGCGATGGTGTGAGGACGTTGCAAATCGTCCTTCGCCTGGGTAAGTCCCCATCGCGTTAGATTGGAGGCCGTTACTCCGTATGGGCGGCCCTTGTGATCGACGCCTTGAAAATCCAATGGACCCAAGTCGGTATTATAGTACCGGGCATCGTTGAGGTTGGCGGAAATAGAGAAAGGTCGCGGGTCGGCTTTGACGATGACTGCCTCGCGTCTCTCGGTATCCCAAATCATGAGCTCTTGGTGCATTGAGGAAGGCACGCAAAAACTTCTGTGGATCCAATCTCGGCCAAGGATCATGCTGTACGAGGAAACGCACTCGGCGACAAAAAAGGTGTAAACCCTCGATGCCAGCCCGACCTTGACCCGTAGGAACAGCAAACCTAGGGTTCTGGACACCTGTCCTGTAAAGTTCTTCACTGTTAAGGACGTGGTCTGGATCATCGAGCGCGGGATGTCAAGGAGTCCCATGGTGCTGGTTGTGACGACATTAACCGCGGCACCGATGTCGATCATGATCTTGTTGATCAGTTTCCCTTGGACCTCTGCCGTGATATACAATGGTCGCATGTGGGTGGCCATGTCCAGAGTTGGCGTAGAAAAGGTCATAGTTGGCCTTTGTGTGAAGCTGTTCGAACTTTCCGCTTGTGGAGCGTCGTCGGCTGGGGCCAGTACGGGACCCATTTCGCTGCTGCATGGCGGAGGTATGCTGTCATCCTCGCTGATGATGGTGATGTCCGCCGCGCTGCAGGTTGTGTTTGGTGGAAGGGCGTATCGTTCCGAAATGAAGAACACCATCCCGACCTGAAAAGAGAATTGTTCGGAGACTGGGACCAAAGGTGTGTCAATGATCCCGTGTTCCCCTTCGAGCACTGCAAAGGCATCTGCTTCGCTGCTAAACCCTTCCTCAGCATCCCATCCGGAGACCTCTAGCATATTGCAGGTGAATGACTCTGCTTGCTCTTCGTCCTGGTCTTCCTCTAGGTTGAGTCGAGGTTCTGAGTGTGCCTCGTCGGCTTCCTCATTATCGCGGAAACGTTGGGCCATTTGTTCGGCGAGATTAGGACTGGAGGATGCCGGTGTCTCTGCTGGCGGCTCTGAAGCCTCAGGTTGCCGTGGGCGCCATACTGCCTTGGTTGGAAGCGGTTGGTCCTTGGTTGGTTGTTTGTCTGCGGCCGCAGGAGCCTTATCGTTGTCCTCTTTCGCCAACCGCTGCAGGGCAGATACCCGGGGAACCATCCTAGTCTCGGGTTCCGGGGTGTGCCGTGGTCGAGGCTGTTGTGGCGATGGTGGCCCCCTTCTGGCGTCGGCCTCTGGATTCCGACGTTCTTGTCGTCGTGAGGGCTGAGACGGCTCACGTTTAGACTCTGAGTCCGGAGTCATGAACAACTTACGCCTAGCGCCGGCAGGCGGAGCCTTGCTTTGTTCGGGCTCCGGTGACGGCCTACGCTGGGAAAGCCGCTGATCCCTCCTCCTGTCAGTTTCTGGTGACGGATTGGGCCTAGCAGGCTGTGGATCCCTCCTCCTGTCAGGTACGGGTGACGGCCTGCGTCTGGAAGGTTGCGAGTCCCTTCTCCTTTCAGGTGTTGGGGATGGCCTGCGCCTAGGAGGCTGCGGATCCCTTCTTCGTTCAGGTGGTGGTGATTGCCTGCGCCTGGGAGTTTGCGAATCCGGCTTTGGTGGAACCGTGAGTCGGCAGAAAACGTTTGGCTTGGGCACAGGCTCGTCACTGAACTGCTCGCAGATTCTTGGAGGTGTGACCGGCGGCATTTGAAGGACTGCGCGCAGACCTTCTGCTTCCCGCCACATCCGCTCAGGCGTCTGCGCGAGCTGTGAGGGGCGTACAGCGCCCTCGTCGACAGCCCGTAAGGCGCGTAGGATGCTGCCGTATCGCTTCTAGAGCTTGCGCTTCTTGGACCTGTTGATGGTCACTGCCTTACCCCCTTGCTGCGTGTACCAAACCCCTTCCTTGATCGCCGATTTGGACGTCGGGGGAATGTACGGGTTGGTTAAGACGCCGTCACGAGGGCTTGGGGCGTCGCTGCTGCGACTCTCGCTGCTGGAATCCGACATGTCCATCTCGCTTGCGGTAGGGGATAGAGGTATCGCTGCTGCCCAATGCGCGGCAATGTACGTCTCGAGACGCGCTATCCTTTTCTCCAGCTCTTCGCGAGTCCTAGGGCTCGTAGGCTGGGAACCTTTGACGGGGAACGGTCTATCGTCCCTCATGATTGCTTTGCCCTTATCCTTGTAGGAGGGGCGGTCTGGTTCGAGCCTTGCGACCAACTGTCGAGCTGGGACGTCTGTACTCCCCATCTGGTTATCCGGGAGCATGTTGTTGTTCGCCGGCCATTTGCGATTTCGGCCCGACGGCTCGGATGGTCCTGCATTTGGTGACATGTCTAATGTGATCATTCGCTGGCCGACACGAGGCCAAGCGAAACCAGCAGTTGCGATTGTAAAGCCACCCTCATCCTTAAAGCAGATGTATCCGAGGTCAAGCCAGTCTTGGATCTGGTCTCGAAGCTGGCGACATTCGCTGTTCCTGTGCCCCCAGCTATCATGGAAACTGCAATGAACGCTTCCCTCCTTGTACTCGATGTAGGGCAAGGAGTTGATTGTGACGAGCCCGGCTTCTCTGAGATCTTCTAAGACCTCATGTGCCAGACTTTCATTGTAGGTGTACTGGCGACGCGGCTGGCGGGCACTGTCGTCACCTTCCTCGCGACCTCTTTTTGGCGCTCGACGTAGTTCGTTGTCCTGGGCCTGATCAGCCCAGTTGACCTCGACCATGCCCACTACGGGCAGAAAAGGGTCTACATCGACCAAAGAGGCCGTGCTCCCCGGTGCCTTCATCCTCAGCTCACCTGAGTTTAACCAAGTCTGCAGCTGGTCTCGGAGCTTGACACAATCTTTGGTGTCATGATTGTATACGTTGTGGAAGGCATAGTATTTCTTGTCCTTCAGCTCCTCCTTAGGCGATATCTTGTGGTCCAGGCGCACGTACTTCGCCTCGATTAGGTCATTAAAGACCAAATGGGCGTTTTTGGCGTCGTAAGTGTACGACTCGTACTCTGGCTTGGTCCAGGCAAAGGACTGGATGGTGATCGGCTCGCGGGTCATCTTCAGGTTCTTCAATTTGTGAGCTACCTGCTTGCCAGTCAGTTCTACCGCGCTAATATCGTCCAAGTCCTGGTCTGCGTGGACTGCTTCCGGCCTTTGGTAGTAGGGATCATGAGCGGGGGTTTGCATGCTGAGTGCCCTCACTATCCGGTTCTTCCCTGGTACGTAAGTTCCTTTGGAAGCGTTAGCCTTGTCGTCCAGCTCGTTCAGGATGAGCTCGTAGCTGCTGACCTTGTTGATTAGGTCACCCATGGAACTGAAACGTTCTCCGTGGTGCTTCAGCCGCTAGCGGTGCTCCAGACCCCGAATAGCCAACTTAATGGCTTCCAGCTCAGGCAGCAGGTAATCGCATTTGGCCTGCTGGATTTTGAAGCGTTGGAGGAAAGAAACTCCGGACTCCATGCTCTGCTGGCTCATCTGCGTGAGGGAGTCGAGGCCAACTTCGGGCTCAATTGTGCCATATGTCTCCCGGAAGAGACGTTCCATGGTAGGCCAATCTGCTATTGACCCTGGCTTCAATCTGGAATACCAGGTGAAAGCTGCTCCGGACAGAGAATTTCCGAAGAGCTTGAGCTTGAGCATGTCATCATTCCCGTACTGTCCGCATTGGAGTTTGAAACGGGCCATGTGAGTCGCTGCATCTTCCCTTGTCTCCCCAGAGAATGTGGTGAAGACGATGTTCTTGAACCCGTGAGGGAAGGGATATTGTGCCACGCTATCTGGATAGGGGTCACGATAGTGCAAGCTAGTATCACCCTTTCCGGTGTGCTCCTTGACAATGCTTGAGATGAGTTGGCGCCAATCGGCCGCCGTTACTGGTGCAGAATCTGCCCCCTGGTCGTGGCCATGCCATGTAGAGAGGCTAGGGGCCTGTCCGACGTTCTTAGGGGTCGAACTGGAATAAGCCACGATCGGGTCGTCTGGTGTCCCCATTCCCTGCGAGGGGAAAACACCAGCGCTCCTGAGTGTGACTCCAAGGTTGCATGGCAAGGGTAAACGAGGTGGTGTCTTTGATGAACTGGCCCCCAATGTGAATTGGGGAGCCTTCTGGGCCCCGACCCTCGGATTTGCCCTAGGGCGCTCATTAGGCGGGATGTACCTTGAGCCCTCCGCTGCGCTTGAACTGGCACAGTTCATAGCGTGATTCTTTGGGGCCTGGGCCCGAATCCAATCTTCCATCTGCAGGACCCTTGTATTCAGGGTATCATGGCGCTCTTTGTAGTCTTCGAGCTTTTCCATGTTGTTCTTGCTTCCGAAGAAGGAAGCGTCCTGCTGTTGCTGCAGCTTGGTGTCATGGTCGTTCAGGCGACGGGTTTGGACCTCCAAGGCCTTTGTAAAGGCCGTCTTGCTCTGATCCAGTTCCGTCTGGATCCTTTGCAGAGAGCCGGTAATTATGTCCTTGTCCTCCCTGATCGTGCCAACCACGTAGTTGAATTCCTCGCTGAGCCTAGCGTGGTTCTCCTGGTTTGCGAGCCAGATCTCCTTGTCCTTAACGACCTGCGCAGAGAGGTCCTGGACAGTTTGCTGAGTTTCTTCGACTTTTAAGCCGAGCTCACTCCTGAGCGCGCCGATCTCATTCTTGAGTTCGCTCTTTAGTTCTTCAAACATTTTGCGGACTTCCTCTGTGGACAGAGTAGGTCCTGCTTCTGGGATTGGTTGTGAGTTTGCCATTGTGGACTTAGTATGGTCGGGGTTGCCGAACCGATTGAGAATCTCTTCTTTAGTAAGAGATTTGCAAGCCGCGCTGTTATGGGGCTTGTATTGCGGAGCCTTATGTTTCAAACAAGAAAGCGAAGGTCTCCGGTATGGGGAGTCGTTGGACTTCCCAATGGTTGCTAAAAAAGTAAAACTCCCAGTCCCACCGGGTGTGCCAATGTTTTGGCCCACGTCCTCAGTAGGGGGTGATGAGGGAACAAAAGTAAAACGGTGTGTGCGGGGCGTGCCACCTCGCGGACGAGGAAAGAGAACGATGCGCGTTCTGACTTCTAACCAGGCGAAAGAAGGCTCCGGTGTCACCTCAGATGAGGAAATATTTACGAGCTTACTCTTCTAGTCACCTGTTGATCGATACTCACTGTAAGAGCGAGCAGAGCAACAATTGGGAAATCGGAGACGAGTCCTGACGGGCTCTGAGACCTAAGGCGGGGTGCGCTTAGAACGTAAGGGTTTTCGAGGACGCTCGAAGGTTTCGACTGTGTTCGTCTGTTTTTGAGAGAGTTGTTGATTGATTGATTGTGTGTTTGTGAAAGCCGTGAAGCTTCCTTATATACTCATCCGTAAGCACATCACGGAAACCTAATCACAATCCATTCGGACTCTGCAATTAGAATCCCACAAGGATACGATTAACTCGCCAGTCGTGCGCTCCATGCGACACGTGTCAAACCTATCTCGCTTAGGTCTCGTTCGCCGCTTCGCACCATTTCATTTGTCGTGTTGTACGCGAACTCAAACACTAAGCGACCTTATCCTAAGGGCGTTATTGTCCATTTCCAACTCACCCTCGCCAGGAACTGTAGAGTCCCATGCGAATTAGAGATAAGGATCCCGCGAGGACACCGAATCTCGCGAGGTATCAGAATCTTCTGGACAAAGTCTTTGTCACGTGCCGCCAGACCTCGCCACCCTTCATGGGCTAAAAGGGCCACAGGTATTGGCCCAAATGATATCCAAGCCTTTCTCGAGTCTTGGACCGAAAATACCTACTGGGCTCAAATAGTCATATTTGCAGTAATTGCTGTTGAGCCCTGGAACTTGTTGCCTCTTATAGACTGTTGGGAAGAATTTCTTCAAAAAATCAAGCATAGATGTAACGCCCCCTGCATTACATATATATATATATGGTCAGGATTCAATAGGAAAAATACACATTTTTCAATCTTTGGATTTAAGAGTCATACCTGAAATACCAATATCATAACCAAACATGAGGCCTCCGCTAGCGGCCAGTATGCAAGAAATGACGACGATAGGCGTGATTTTTGCTTCAAAATCTTCACCCCCTGGTGAAGTCACCCCAAATCCCCCCGCCATGATTTCTACTGTATTTTCTTTCCAAACTTTTTTGGTCTATATATATGTACCTAATGGGTTAATTCTCAGGTCCTAATTATCTACAAGTAGGCAACAGGTATCAACAAAGGAAAGAGAGTCGACTAAATGGGGTTGATTGTGTGCACAAGGGGTTATACAAAACGAAGTTACACATGAACGTAGAAAATCGATGATTGAGTCAGTGCCATGGTCAACATCTTTTCTCATGGCATGACCTACGGCCGGTGTTCATTCTCGATGGTTGCTTAGTCAACTGAGTACGAGAAGTTAGTTACACCGATGTTGATCAAGTCGTTAAGAACAAATACTGGTCTTAGAAAAATCCATATTTTTTAACCACATGGATTATTAACCGGTCAATTTACAAGGGTCCATAGCAGCTACTGATTATGTACTTGTGAAGCAATACAAATCCAAGGGTGGAAAATAAAACAACTTAACTTTAAAATAATACTTCTCACAATTGGATTTACATCAAACGGTGATTGACCATGATTTTCTTAATTATTAGGTGACTATGTGAACACTACTAATAGTTGCTAAGGTACCAAGTATGGGTATCGAAGAGATTTAAGGTACCTCGGAAGGGTGTAGTTTTTTGAGAAATCGTTTTTGGAGAAATGGTGCCTTACGACGATCTTATGCAACATCATCTACATGGCCAGGTGTTAAGAGATTTTGGCAACAAGTCATTGATCACAATGGATGCTGGCTTCTTGGTTCTGATTCACAAGTTGCTTTCTAGAAAGATAATTTTATTGTCGTCCACTTACTGAGTACTTTGGAGCTAATGTTAACAACATGGAGAATACGGTTTTAGACTTCATTCATAATGGTAATTGGAACTTGCCTCCCTTCCTTCAATTACAATTTCCAGATATATGTCATATCATTAGTCATGTTCCAATTGCATTAGATTCTTCTGATCGCTTGATATGGATGCCTTCAACTTCTGGGTACTCACTGCAAGAGATGCGTACACTACTAAGATATTCTTATCTGACGAAATAACATTCGTCGTCTAAGTTCCGTCGGCTTAGTAAATCATAGTTGACGAATCTTTTTCGTCGGCAAGTTTTCGTCGGCTTAGTAAGTCTTAGGCGACGGAAACTTACTTTCGACACCCTCGGTCGACTAAGATCTTCTTAGGAGACGACATATTTCCGTCGGTAAGGTTGGTCTTAAGCGACGAACCATTTTTTGTCGGCGTAGTTAGTCCTGGGCGACGAATACTGTTTCGCCAGCTAAGTAAGTCTTGGGCGACGAATATGTCTTTCTTAGTCAACAATTTGTTTCGTCGGCTAAGAAATGCCATTATTGCTTGACACAACGCAGAACAAATATATTTTTGCCGACGCCTTTTGTCTTAGGCGACGAAATATTCTGTCGGCTAAGTAAACACATCATTTATACAACTTCTGCCGTAAAGAGAACGCAGCTGAACCCAAACTTTCTCTCCCCCCCTCACAGAATTCATCCCATCGAAAATCTAGTTTTGGAAGATTTTCTTCATGAATTTGATCGATCTTCAAGAGCTGCTTCTCTCCTAATTGGTATGTAACTACTTTAATTCATCTACTTTCTTCATTTAGACATATTTTCCGACGAACTTTTCAGCGACACTGCCGGTGGTCCAATTTTGCCGGTCCAATTACCAGATTCCTTGATGCATGCATGATATATGTAACTTTGATAGTGTATATACATGTTGAATATGTTTGTACGTATATGTTTTTGTGTGTATAATATGTTAATTTGTACGTATAATCTGTGTGAATACGTATAATATGTTTGTATACATGTGTGTATAATATTATGTTTTTGTATATATATATATATATATATATATATATATACATGCCCATTCTGAAATGCACGTGCACACTTTTTTTAAAGTGCGCACGTCCCTCTGTTTGCCACCGTCGGGCGCCGACGACGGCGCGCTTCTACTCCAGAAGACTCCAGCAGCGTCCCCGACCACTTTCCCTTTCCAGCGGGTCCGTTCTTTTCCAATTTTCAAGCGAGATCACCCAAGATCGACTTTATTTGAAGTTTTGGGTGATCTCGCCGGAAAACTGAAAAAGAACTAACTCCCCGGGGAGGGAAAGTGGTTGGGGACGCTACTAGAGTCCACTAGGGTGAAGGCGCGCCCTCGCCGGCGCCATACAGTGGCGAACAGAGAGACGTGCGCACGTGCGCTTCAGAACGTTTCTATATATATATATATAGCTTTTGTGTGTATGATTTTTTTGAATACATACACAAACGATTTGCATGAAAATGAAAATTTTTGAATAATATGTTTATCAAATTTTCATTTTCATGCAAATCATTTGTGTACGTATTCAAATGATAAAAAATAAAATGATTAATCATGTAATTAAGAATTATAATATTCTTATACGTACATTCATTAATATATTGTTACCTTTATAAATCTCGTTCGAGAACTATTATGTTACGGCTGTGTCTAACTAAATAGTTTTCGAATTGTCCCATATTTGGACAGTTTGGGAGCATATATGACATTGAGATTCCGTTTGTTGTTGGTGCGTTTCGTTTTTGGTTGTGAGTATATATATTTCGACAGGATCTTCCTTTATTGCTCCTCGAGTGCATATTGTGTATAGATATTCGTGCACTTGGGAAATTGTATGGAGATGCTGCCGAAATTTTCTCACATACGCGAATTTGAAACGCCTCAACAACAAACGAAATCACAATGTCATGTCCTCTCAAACAGGATTAGGGCCCTAACTGGAGGCATAAGGTGAAGATTGTAGGTGTGAACAACGTACATTAATATATCTTATATATATAATAGTTAAGTGTGTGTGTATATATATATTTCCCGTTTATTATTCACGAATTTTTTATTTATATTTTTGTTTCCTGTTATTATAGTGTACAACATGGAAAAGAACTGAATGCAATTAGGGAGGGGGTCCCCTCTTTATATGAGAGACATTTTTGATTTTCTTGAGTTCGTGTGTCTACATAGTCCTCCAGACATAGTTATTCACATATGTCCGTGCAACAAATGTCTCAATCGAAAACCAGTAACATATGAAGACATGTATTCTCGCTTGGCACTAAACGATATTTGTCCTAGTTATACCACATGGACATGGCACGGCGAAAATCAAGCTTAAATGCCTACACTTGCAGAAATTCAAGCACAATATAATCAGCAGGCATAATCTTCCAATACTAGTTACGGGGACCCTGCTGTGATGAATATCTTAAACGATGCATTCCCGTTCGCTGGCTCAGGATATCAGAAAAATGTTGTTTATGACAACGCCTATGACACCTTCCCTAATGTCTCCCACGTTGACTACAGCAGTGATTATGATAAGTACAACAAGCTTCTACGACAAGTACAAACCCCATTGTATCCTGGCACTCTGGCAGTGAGCATACTGTGTTGGGTACCGTCATGAAGCAAATGAAGATAAAAAAAAAAGCGGGGAAAGTGGTGAAACAAGTGTTTTATCTTGATGATCCGGCTATGGGTGAGGGTTCAAAAGTGGTGCAGGTGATGTCACATAGGAATATTTGGAGTGCAGCTACACTGAGACGGGATGATGAGAGTGAGGGAGCCTAGTGAACCAACAACTGATCAATCGAATGAACCATATCAAGAGGAATCTCCACATGTAGTCCCCGATACTGAGGATATTCATGTGAACAACCAACACGTCCCGGCTATCATAGGTTACATTCCAATTACACCATCTGAACAGAACTCTCTACAATGCAACCTTAATCATGATGATGACAGCTTCATAGATGACGAATACATAGAGGATGATGAGTATTCTGACCAAATTTAGGAGGATTATGATTCGAACAACTCAGATTATCATGAGTACGATTAATATAACCATTATTGCATGTGGATTTCGATCGGTCTAATCTACTTGTATTAATTTGGAATAACTTTGGATATGTGTTTTTTAATTTGTAACCACGTATGTACATACGTCGAACCATTAATTATTCATGCAAATTTCTATTTTTCTACACATGTAATTTTTAAAATGCATATGTATGTTTTTTTACGAATACTTACGTGGACTTACAGTTGAGTTTAGTTTGAAAAGTTACACAAAAATACTCGGATGTAAATATAATAAAATGTCCAAATTTTTTAAAAATATACTTAGTTGACGGAACTTGAAGAATTCGTCGCCTTAGAAGTACTTTCCGTCGCTTAGGATCCCCGAAATATTAGGCGGGTAAATAAAATTTTATGTTACTTAGGCGACGGAAATTGAATAGGTCACCGGCTTGGTCGAACCAATGTGACAGAAATTGAATAAGTCATCGGCTTAGTTGAACGAAGGCGACTGAAAGTGGTCGTTTCCGTCGCCTAAGATGCCGAAATATTAGGCGGGTGAATTTTGCGCCTTTTTTTGGGCCAAAATTTAATTTTTTTAGCCGAATATTTGTCTAAATTTTTTAGACGAATATTTGTCTTAGCCGACAAAAAATTTTCGTCGGCTAAGATAAAATCGATACAGACTCAACACTTAGTCTTTTCTTGGTCTGAAACCCACTCCAATCCCTAAATTCCCAAATCTCCTACAGAGCTGCGCCACTCCTCCACCCACTGCCTCCACCAACCACCTCGACCTATCGAAGACCCCATCCACTCATCGGTAACCACATCCAGTGATCAAGAGACTCATCGCAACCGCGCGCATCCACCCACCTCCTCCACTCATCGCCACTGCTTCCACCCGCCGCTCCGATCTCGCTACTCCCCACCTTCTCACCCCCTCCAGTCTCGCCACCGCATCAACCTATATCTCCTTTTTCAGGTCTGTATTCACTCTCTTCTTAGATTGATCTTGCTTGTTACTTCTGAGAATGATCTTCATTGCTTGGTTAGTTTTGGTTTATATAATCCCCTCATTACTGTATGAAATGTGATTGAGTTCCGATTTTTAGTAAAAATCAAGTGGACTCAGTGTTGTTTTAACCCCTTATGGAAATTGTATTTTGCTTGCTCTTACTGAGCAGATGGAAATGAGGTACTTATATTGAGTTTGCTAGCTTTGTTCTTGTTTCCCTCATTCTGTAGCTGATATTCACTACCAGAAAATGAATCTTGGGCGACGAAAAAAAATCGTCGCCTTGTTAAAAAAAATCGTCGCCTAAGTACTTAGGCAACGACATGTCGTTGGCCAAGACGTCGTCGCCAGAAGTGCGTCGGCCAAGAACTTGGGCGACGAAAATTCAGTCTGTCGTCGCCTAAGAGTAATTCTTAGGTGACGACACGAATTTCGTGAAAATTCAGTCTGTCGTCGCCTAAGAGTAATTCTTAGGTGACGACACGAATTTCGTCGCCTAAGATATATTTCTCGTCGCCCAAAACTATTCGTCGCCTAAGATTTAACGCCTTAACCGAAGAGAAATTATTTCGTCGCTTAAGATCTTATAACCTTGGGCGACGAAACTAAATATTTCGTCGCCTAAGATCACTACATCTTAGGCGACGATAATTTTTTTTCGTCGTTTTATATGGTAAGTCCTTGACCGACGATTTAGCAATTTCGTCGCCTAAGATATATTTAAATTTTTTTAAAAAATATTTAAATAATTTTTTTAATATATAAATAATGTTTTTTTTATTTTTGCTGGAATTTTTTTTTTCGGCATTTCTTTAAATTTTTCTAATACTAAAATTTAATTAAAAATAACACAAATTTATAAATTTATAAATAATTTATTACAAAAATTCAGTTCATCTGCCTACGGAGAAACTCGAAATCTAACTCATTATTCCCGTTCGGAGGGTCCTGAGGCGGCGGCTGGTCAGGCTGAGGAGGCTGGGGCCACTGAGGTAATGGTATAGACGTAGGCATGGGCGGAAAATCAAGTCTGGCCGCATGTGCAGCGATGCAGGCAGTCATCCACTGTCTCATAGCCGCCTGGTTGGCATTGGTGACTTCATTCAACCGCTCCATATGCGCAGCCGTGGAAGCCGCGTATGATTCCGCCATCACCGCCATCTCCCTCGCTCTTTGGGCTTCCAGCTCAGACTGTAGACATTCGAACTGATCCTGTAGCCGACTGTTGCTGCTTGAGGCTCCGGCGGCTCCCTTGCGCTGAAATCCTGGCGTCGTCTTCAGGATCCCATTTCCAGCGCCTTCCATACCCCGGTAGTAGTAGCTGTTGGAACGTTGCGCGAAGGCAGTGGCCATAATCTGCGCCCCAACGGTAGGATCTGAAGTGTCAATCCTGGACATGGCCTCTGACATGTCATCCTCTGCCGTGCCCGGCCATGTGTCGTTCACCATGCCTCTCATGACCTCTTGTTCCGCCTCCCTCACCCTCGCCTAATTGGATATATTAAAAAAATATATTAATATACATTTAATAAAATGTAATTAAAATTAAAAATTAGAAAATATAAGGAACTTACAAGATCCTCCTCAGAATGAGGATATGCCCTCTGAAAGGTCCCCACATAGGGGTTCTCCTCTGGCCGCTCTCGCCGCACGTCGTCCATGATGGCCGAAAACGGCCTCGAACCGGCATGATAGTTGGTTGTGTTCTGTTGCCGGTTCTCAGCGTTCACCTGGGTGAGGTGCTTCAAAAAAAAAATTATCGTTAGTAAATATTTAAAAACATACAATTATAATTAATTCACTAATTAAATATTCAAATTTGTTTACGAATTACCTGTTTGTGAGGGTCGTTGAACTGAGTGACAAGAAGCCACCGCCACTCGTACTCCCGATACTCGAACTCCTTCAGGGTACCCGAACGGTCGCTCCCGTACTGCTTCCAATGTTCCCGGAGGTCGTGCTTCCACTCCTTGAACCTACATATACAAAAAAAAAATATTAAATATATTATTAAAAAAATAAAATTTAATAAATTATTAAATAGAGGTACCTCTCCCTATGGGCCTTGTCCGCCCAGTTACGTCCCTCCTCGGGAACCACAAACCATTGCTGCATTACCACTTGTTAGTATTTTTTTCGATAATTAAATAATTTATTAGTTAAAAAAATAGTAATTGATCGAGTAAACTCACCGACATCGACTGATGATCAGGAACCTGGCTCCAGACTCCTCACAACATAGGGAGTCTGGAGCGGATGGTGCCTCCCGCGGCGCGCGTGTACCGGCTTCCCAACACGGCGTCCACCGGTTTCCCGTTGGAAAACGGGATGGCGATCCGTCCAGCGGACTTGACCGCCCTATCGAGTCCCTTGTTGCTGACGGTGCCTCTCCTGTTCCGCCTTCTCGTTCCGGCGACTGTGACATTGTGAATCAAATTTAATATTAATAATACATTTTTACAAAAAAAAAAAATTAAAATCGACAAAAAAGTAATAATAAATTACCTGAGGATGAGGCTGAGCCGACGGATTCGTCTCTGTCCGCCTGCTCGGAGACCCTCACGGGATGAAGAGGCGTGGGAAACTCCCTGTAGATATAGGCCTCGTGCGGTGCCACATGCGGGAGCTGCTCCCGAATCGGTCGACCCTCCTCATCGACGCGAGGTATCGCCGGTATCGTCGGAGGAAGGAAGAGGCCGGACGGCACCGTAGGGACCCCGGATGACCCGCCATCACCGTCGGTCGGGGACGACTGTGTGGGGGCGGTGATAGATCGCGACCGGGGAAGTATCTCTGGATGACGAGGGGCCGTTGCTGCGGGACCTGGCTGCCCAGCAGAACGCGAGCCGCTCGCGCCACTCCTAAGCGCCGCATGTCGGGCCGTCATCTGCCACGGAAACCCGACCGAGGAATATTGGCTCCTCGCACCCGAACGTTGTCCAGAAGTTCTCCTCATGCCCATCCTGTTTAAAATAACAATAAATTTATTAAAAATATTTTACCGTCTTATAATTAATTTAACAAAAAATAACCATAAATTTCAAAAAATTTATCAACAATAATAGCACAAATAAAAATTAATAGTTATTATAGGATTTATTATTTTTTTAATTCACATAACAAATTATTTACATTAATTCGCAATTATTACATCACAAAAATTAATTTACGAATATTTACATCCTTACTCAAAAATAATCCATTATTTTTTACAAAATTTCCACAATATATTTTCAATTATAATTTATATTATTTAATTATTTAATCAAAAATTATTTAATCATTTACAATATATTTACAAATTATTTCCACAAATCCTAAACCCTAAACCCTAAACCGTAAACCCTAATATTTTACAATTATCATTTACATAACAATTTACCATAATTTACCCTAAAATCCTACCATAATTTACACAAATTTACCCTAATTTACCATTAATTTCCTAAATTACAACAACAATAACAATAATTTCACCAACAATTTCACAACACAACAATAATTTCACCAACAATTTCAAATAATTTCAAACAATTTCACAATTTCAAACAATTTCAAACAATTTCACAATTTCAAACAATTTCAACAATTTCAAACAATTTCAACAATTTCAAACAACAACAACAACAATTAAAATTTTCATCAACATAACCAATTTAGGGTTTTAGGGTTATACCTTAAATTGTGGGTCGGCGTCGGGGTCGGGGTCGGGGTTGGTGTCGGGGTCGGGGTCGGGGTCGGGGTCGGGGTCGAGGTCGGCGTCGGGGTCGGCGTCGGGGTCGGCGTCGGGGTCGGCGTCGGGTTGCGGGGTCGGGGTCGGAGAGAGGGAGAGAGAGAGGGCTTCGGTGGATTTTCGGAGAGAGAGAGAGAGAGGGCTTCGGTGGATTTTCGGAGAGAGAGAGAGAGAGGGCTTGGATTTGTGAGCGGCTGCGCGAATGGTTAGGGTTCCGAATTTTTGCCTTTTATATTGGCGTTCTTGGGCGACGATTCTAGAAAAATCGTCGCCCTGTTTTTTCAAAATCGTCGCCTAAGTTAATCTTGGACGACGATTTTTTGAAGTCGTCGCCTAAGATACCCTACTTGGGCGACGATGTTCTTCACTATAAATATCGTCGCCCAAGATGAAGAAAATCGTCGGCGAAGAGTTCTATCATAAAATTCAGAATATCGTGATTTTGGTGATCGGAGAAGAGGAACTGAAAACCGACCTTCAGATATGACCAGCATAACTAATTACGTGGGTGGGAAAAAATTCAGCTCCATCGGACAACGATAAGGGCTCGATCCGTCCGGTCAATCGGCGCGGTCAAACCCCTAAACGGACGGAAACGGCTATTCGACCCTCCAAATCAAGTAATCTGGCCGGACCTTCGACTGAGAATAGTTTCCAATCGACGAGACGCTTACGGGGATATAAAAATTTGGTAAAAAATAAATACCCGGGACAGGGCTACCACTAGGTAGAAATAAGAGAACAATTCGTTGCCCGGAACAACCGGCACCGAAATTTTACCAGAATATCTTCATTTTTCACGGGTTGACGTATTTCACCGTTCCGGTCATATCTTATTTCAAGACTTTTTTGCGTTTGAGGCCTCTACGTATACGTTGTCTTCAAAACGAAACTTAAACTCAACACTCGTATAAAAAAATTATACAACATTAGTACATATATCGTGAGTTTGGTGATCGGAGAAGAGGAACTGAAAACCGACCGTCAGATATTGTTGTTGTAACTAATTACGTGGGTGGGAAAAAATTCAGCTCCATCGGACAACGATAAGGGCTCGATCCGTCCGGTCAATCGGCGCGGTCAAACCCCTAAACGGACGGAAATGGCTATTCGACCCTCCAAATCAAGTAATCTGGCCGGACCTTCAACTGAGAATAGTTTCCAATCGACGAGACGCTTACGTGGATATAAAAATTTGGTAAAAAATAAATACCCGGGACAGGGCTACCACTAGGTAGAAATAAGAGAACAATTCGTTGCCCGCAACAACCGGCACCGAAATTTTACCAGAATATCTTCATTTTTCTCGGGTTGACGTATTTCACCGTTCCGGTCATATCTTATTTCACGACTTTTTTGCGTTTGAGGCCTCTACATATACGTTGTCTTCAAAACGAAACTTAAACTCAACACTTGTATAAAAAAGTTATACAACATTAGTACATATATCGTGAGTTTGGTGATCGGAGAAGAGGAACTGAAAACCGACCGTCAGATATGACCAGCAAAACGAATTACTTGGGTGGGCAAAAATTCAGCTCCATCGGACAACGATAAGGGCTCGATCCGTCCGGTCAATCGGCGCGGTCAAACCCCTAAACGGACGGAAACGGCTATTCGACCCTCCAAATCACGTAATCTGGCAGGACCTTCAACTGATAATAATTTCCAATCGACGAGACGCTTACGGGGCTATAAAAATTTGGTAAGAAATAAATACCCGGGATAGGGCTACCACTAGATAGAAATAAGAGAAATTCGTTGACCGGAACAACCGGCACAGAAATTTTACCGGAATATCTTCATTTTTCACGGGTTGACGTATTTCACCGTTCCGGTCATATCTTATTTCACGACTTTTTTGCGTTTGAGGCTTCTACGTATACGTTGTCTTCAAAACGACACTTAAACTCAACACTTATATAAAAAAGATATACAACATTAGTACATATATCGTGAGTTTGGTGATCGGAGAAGAGGAACTGAAAACCTACCGTCAGATATGACCAGCATAACTAATTACGTGGGTGGGAAAAAATTTAGCTCCATCGGACAACGATAAGGGCTCGATCCGTCCGGTCAATCGGCGCGTCAAACCCCTAAACGGACGGAAACGGCTATTCGACCCTCCAAATCACGTAATCTGGCCGGACCTTCAACTGAGAATAGTTTCCAATCGACGAGACGCTTACGGGGCTATAAAAATAAAAAACATTTCCTTAAAATTTAAATGTGTTTTATCTATTTTAATTATTCGGATTATCTTGGCCGACGAATTACCCTAATTTCGTCGGCCATTATGATACTTGGGCGACGATATTTGTTAAATTCGTCGCCCAAGGGTAAAAATAAAAAATAATGTACAATGAAATTTAAATGTGCTTTATTTATTTTAATTATTCGGATTATCTTGGCCGACGAAATGAGGGTAATTCGTCGGCCAAGATAATACTTGGGCGACGATATTTCTTAAATTCGTCGCCCAAGGGTAAAAATAAAAAATAATGTACAATGAAATTTAAATGTGCTTTATTTATTTTAATTATTCGGATTATCTTGGCCGATGAAATTAGGGTAATTCGTTGGCCAAGATAGTACTTGGGCGACGATATTTGTTAAATTCGTCGCCCAAGGGTAAAAATAAAAAATCCTGTACAATGAAATTTATATGTGTTTTATTTATTTTAATTATTCGGATTATCTTGGCCGACGAAATTAGGGTCATTCGTCGGCCAAGATAATACTTGGGCGACGATATTTGTTAAATTCGTCGCCCAAGGGTAAAAATAAAAAATCCTGTACAATGAAATTTAAATGTGCTTTATTTATTTTAATTATTCGGATTCTCTTGGCCGACGACATTACCCTAATTTCGTCGGCCAAGATGATACTTGGGCGACAATATTTGTTAAATTCGTCGCCCAAGGGTAAAAAAAAAATCCAACGAAATTTAAATGTGTTTTATTTTAATTATTAGGATTACTCTTGGCCGACGAAATTATTGTAATTCGTCGGTCAAGATGTTATTAGGCCGACGAAATGCTTGTATTTCGTCGGCCAAGTAAAAATAAAAAAATAAAATACTTAGGCGACGATATATTTGAGTTTCGTCACTTAAGGATTAAAAAACTTAGGCGACGATATAAATATCTTAGGCGACGACAGATTTTTTCGTCGCCCTAGTTTCTATATTAGGCGACGAAATTTAGCCTTAGGCGACGATTTTAATTTCGTCGCCTAAAATTGAACTTTAGGCGACGATTTTTTTTCCTTAGGCGACGAAAAAAAAAATCGTCACCCGATTTTTTCCATTTCGTCGCCTAAAGCCTTATTTTTGGTAGTGATTATTGAATTATGGAAACATAGGATGAACTTCAAACTAGCTATGCAGTCTTATTCTAATTTTTGGTCTTCAAAAATAATGACATAGATTAGTCATGGAAATGATCCAATAATTATTGTGTTAAATGAGGATGACGAATTGATTGATTTTATGGATAGTAGTTTGGTGCACTAGTCTATAAATATATTAGTGGAAGACTTGATCCATCCAATAGTAGAATGTACCATGATTCTTATTCATCTACTTTTTTCGACAAACTAGCTTATTAGTGAGTTTTATCCACTAGAGAGGTATATTTTTAGTTTTATACAGGAGAGATGCATTGTCAAGACCCACCCTGAATTTCATCCTGAAAGCCGAAGTAAATCCTGCGGGGACCACCACCAAGGAAAATTTATCGAAAACTCGGCATAACCTCCCTTGAAAATGGACAACCCTTCCTAAATAAAACACTTGCAAACACTTCTAAAAAAAATTCCAACTCCAACCTTATTACTTCCTGGAGCTTTCGTGCTCCCCATAAATCACAACATCTCCCAATTTATACTATTAGACTAAATATAATCCCACAACCAACCACTCATAGGTTCAGAGCAATTCTAATAGTGAAGAAAGAGAGACAGAAACATAAAAGTGAGCGGAATCTATACTATTGACTATGTCTTATCTCCATGTACGCCCGACCTCAACTACACTAACCTGCAAACTGAGCATTTAAACCAAAAGGCCTAAGAGAAAACATTCGAAAACGTTAGAGTGAGTGGACAAAAATAAAAGAATAAACAAAAGAAAATAATTAACAATAATTATGCTTTCCCAATTTAATTTCCAAAGAAATCGAATGTATGCCTCAAGCGATAAATCTTTTATCACATAAATATCAAGCCTCTTCAGCTCAAAAATATATATTAAAATATGTATGTATTTACACACGCCCATACTCCCTATATAAATTAATAGATTTAAAATAATCCATATATATAGGGCTACTACGCTTGCGTTCAACGCTCACGGCACGCCTTAATGCGGTGATACACTACGCCATTAAGGTGTACAGACGGGTGTATAAATATGTGCTCATACCCCCTATATGAATTAAACACTCATATAGGGCTACTACGCTCGCTTCCAACGCTCACGTTACATCATAATACGGTTATATACTACGTCATTAAGGTGGACAGACACATATGGCTAACTAACATTTATATACATACTCTCCTCATAAATATATTATAATTTATCGAAAATCCCATTTTCGGTAACTCACCATAATGAATAAAATTGTCAAATAAAAATGACGTCCAATGCTCCAACAAAATAAATTACTCAGTAATAAACAATTGCATGCACATTATTTAAACCAAGAGTCCACTCACAACTTTAGGCATAAGCCCAACGAAATCCAATTCACCACTCAAGTGAGGTCTCCTCGAATCCTGGCACAATAATCATGCTTAGGACCAAACTTCAATTTCAGAAAATAATAATACTTAAATATATAACTCAAAACTCTTCCGCCTAATCCACTACCATTTCCAGGGTCAAGCTTTTCGGATTCACACCAAACTCCAACCACAATCCCAATTCATTTATTTCAACATTCTAAAACAATAGTAAGAGAAATTCAACGGCCGGATTCTACTCTAATTAACCGCTAAAATACCAAACTTTGAAAAATCTCAAACCTATCCAAAATTCCTCCAAAAATTCCAAAATTCACACCATTAAACACCCCTTAATATTACACCTTTAAAACCATAAAAATCCTCCTAACAGCGGCGACCTCTAATGCCTACCAAATTTTTATAGCATCTTCCTCTCAACTCACTCTACAACTCTCCTAACTAGCACAAACATCAATTTCAAGCCTAACTATGACAATCGAACGAAAACATTACGAAAACCCTAGAACTTCCACTCACCTGTTCTCCTCACCTGAAGCAAACTGGACCGAGTCCTTCTAGGGCAAGGCAACTGGGTTGAAGACCTTCAAAACCATATAAGGCTTGCCCGGATTGGTGGCCGGAGGAGGAAGTTCCGGTGAGAAGAACACCGGGCTTTCAAGGGTCTCCGCCGACGGACTGAGCTGGACCGGTGCGACATCTCCTCTTGGCCGTATGACGGCGATGGGAGCTCCGGGGTTTCCGGCAGTGCGAGAGGAAAAGGGAGAGTCGGGGAAATAAGAGAAGAAAGAGAAAAGAGAAAATAAAAATGGTTTGGGCCTCCCCAAACCGGTCCAACACCTTAATACCCACACCAAAAATAAATCCAACACTAAAAATTAACACCCCAAAATAATACCCTAATAAAAATTATCTTTTACTAGCTAAAATTTACCATTTTTTACCGTCGTCACATTTTTCTCCTACGAATAATTCCTTCGAAATAATCATCTCCCAACACCCCTCTAGGAACCATTTAAAATATAAACTCATTGACGAAGACGGTAAAACTCTTATTAATACCAAGCTAGTAGATAAGGTAAAAATTTAAGGGTCGGGATGTGACATGCATAATTTAAATGAAGTAGCTTCGATTATACAGTTGAATACAGTGGCTTCACAATCATATATGTGATTAGCGATTAGTCAAGCTTGGATTGGAACTGTTTTGCTTTTGTATATTCAGACACTTTGAAAATCAAAAAGCTAGCAGTTATGGTTGTGATGACATTGGTACACTATCGTGTAAAAGGCCCTAGCGTGAGGGGGATAAATAGCTTGGTGGCACATGATATCAGTTGCGCTATACAGAGTCTGATGGGAATGAGGGCAAGGACGTTCTACGACCTTGATTAGGAGGAGAAGTGGAAGGTGTGCAATGCAATGTCGGTGAGTAACTGAAAACAGTTTGAAAAGTAAATTTACTTAATTACATTTTTTTTAATTTTATTTTTCAGTGCTTCACATGAGAATTTTTTTTATTTGTTACTTAGCTGAAATATGAGTGAGATGAAAATGATGAGTCAATGTTCGATTGGATACTGAAGAAGGCACAAGAGAGGTACAAGGACTGGAAGTACCAGTGTCACAAAGCTTATATGAAGGAAGGGTCCTCTGGCATGTCTTCAGATTTCATTGGGAGAGAGGACCAGTGGGAGTTTTTATGCGAGCACTTCGAGTCAGATGCGTTCAAGGTGATTTTTTTAAATTACCTTCATTGTTTCTCTTGTATTTTTTTAAATTACCTTCATTGTTTCCCTTCTATTTTACTAATCTATTTAATATTTTTTTGTGTATTAGAGACTCTCTTTGGCAAACAAGCGGAACCGTGGGGAGAAGACTATGCACCACCACACGGGGTCTTCTCCTATCATCTACACAATGAAGGAACTCAGAATACAAGGGGCGCAGCTTCCAATAGACATATGTCATGGAGGGTGATGAAGTTATAACCAAGCATTATGTAAGTGTCTCTCCTTTGATTTTTTGTTTTCTCTTAAATAGGAACTGTTAAAACAAAATTTGGTATGCTACTGTTATGTGCTACTGGTAGGGCAGTTGAATTATTTGGTTTGCTACTGTTATGCAAAGTTTGGTGTGCTTTGATAATCTAGGTGAATTGTAGTGAATTTCTAAAGTAAATTGCAGAAGTTTAAGTGCAATTAAGAATTGTAACTGTGTTTTAAGTTTGATCAGTTATGTTTTAAAAGCAACTTTGGATTTTCAGTGGATGGAAATCAGTTGCTGTTTTCAGATGAATTTTCAGATATGTAAGTGAGCCCCATGGTGCCAGCAGTGCGCCGATGGCATTCCAGGCGTGCCTGCATGCGCGCCCTAGGGTGCACCCCGTGGCACGCATGCAGGTACCCTGTGGCTCACTTACATATCTGAAAATCCATATGAAAACAGCAAATGAGGGAAAGACCATCAGCTGAAAATCCAAAGTCTCACTTACATATGTATGAAAAAAACAAAATCAAGCCTTCATCTATAAGGTAGCATTCTAGTATTATCCTAACGTGATATTGTTTATTATGCAAAATGCCAAATTTATTATAGAAATGTTGAGCTGCATGTTTTGTTTATTAATTGATGTATTTTAAATGTAGAATGACATGGTTGATGAGGTCAATAAGCGAAAGGATGCATTTATGGAACAACATGCACCCTGATGCAACGGAGGAGGAGATTATTGAAAGTTTTCAGTCCCAACAAATTGAGGTGTTGGGTACGGTGCTCAAAACTCGGAAAGGAAAGGAGATCAGAGGGATGAGACGAGGAGGCGAGCGAGACTTGAGCCATAGTTTAAATGGCTCCACTTCACGTAGTCGTCCTCCTAGAGTTGATGAGCAGCAACTCCGAGAGGTGCAGGAGCGCTATGAGCAGAGACTAAAGGAATCAGAGGAGCGTGCCCAGCTGCGAATCCAAGAGGTCCAGCAGCGTGCCCTACGTGTTGGGTATGGTGCTCAAAACTCAGAAAGGAAAGGAGATCAGAGGGATGAGACGAGGAGGCGAGCGAGACTTGAGCCATAGTTCAAATGGCTCCACTTCACGTAGTCGTCCTCCTAGAGTTGATGAGCAGCAACTCTGATAGATGCAGGAGCGCTATGAGCAGACACTAAAGGAATCAGAAGAGCGTGCCCAACTGCAAATCCAAGAGGTCCAGCAGCATGCCCTACTTGCGGAGTATATGTGTAATGTTGTGCAATCCCAAGTTGCAGTCATATATGAGCACCTAGGTATGTCACCTCCTCCTCCACAATTTTCTCCTCCTCAACAGTTTCCTCCTCCTCCTCCAATTGTTTCTCCTCCTCCACATGTTTCCCCACATAAGAATGATGATAGAGGTGACAACATAGGATTGGACAAGAATGCTAATTCACATTATTGATTTTGTAGTACTTCATTCATAGTTTAGCTAGATTGTATGAATAATTTTTTACTTAGTTCATTAATTATTTTGTATATATGAACAATATTTGTCCATCTAGTTATCATGATCAATATATGAATATGTTTTTCCAAATCCAGTGCTTCCGATATATATATCTGTATGTGTTTGATTATTGTTACTGATTTGTAATTTTTGGAAACAGTGAATAAGGTAAAAAAAAATAATTACAATTTTTTCCCAAAATAAAATCACTTAGGCGATGAAAACAGTAACATTCGTCGCCTAAGATAAACCACCTATCCGACGAATACAAAGATCGATTGTCGACTAAGAACTGTAACGAATTCGTCAGTTCAAAACTCTGCCGACGAATATTTCGTCGCCTAAGAACGATGCAATATTCTTCGGTAAACATACATACTGACGACCAGTTCATCGGCTAAGAACAATTTCATATTCGTCGGCTATGAATCCTTCCGACACAAAATTCCGTTGACATAGATTCTTATTGACGAACTAGTTTGTCGACAAGGCAGGAAAAGATCCGTCAGCTAGGATCACTCTTAGTCGACGACTAACTTCAGTTCCGTCGCCTAAGTGTCTACCTCACGACCGTTAGGCGACGAAACTTAGACGACGGATAATTCGTCTGCCAAGATCCTAGGCGACTAATAGTTAGTCTTAGGCGACGAGTTGTTTCCGTCGCCTAGGATGAGATTTTCTGTAGTGGTATTCGTTTCTACGTATTCACCTCCCCTCTCTGGCATGGAGCAAAGTAATTTGGTCAAAGTTCATAAGTCCCCACATGTCGATGTTGGCTTGGAAGGTGTTAAAGGGTAAAGTTCTTTATGATGATTTTCTTCAAAAAAGAGGGGTGTCACTAGCTTCATGTTGTGTTCTTTGTCGGCAGCCAAGTAGTAAATTGATCATATCTTTCTTTTTTGTCCTTTTGCTTCTACGATTTGGCATTATATGACCTCCAATTTTGGCATCAATGGCTCTCCCAATTTAGTTTTGCATATGTTCAACCTTGGCCTAAGCTCTACTCGAGTCCTCAATTAAGGGAATTGAGGTCAGCATGTTTTGTTACTACTCTGTGGTTTATTTGGAGTTCAAGGAACAAAATTAAATATGAAGGTCTTAGGGTGGATGCTACACGTGTATGTTCCCTCATTTCAGGCCATGTTATTTCATCAAATAAGTTAGCCACTGGATGCATGTTTAATTCTACTGAGGAGCTTGTGGTTTTGAAGAAAGTTGGGGTTTAGTGTCGGCCCCGGTGTGCTCCAAGAGTAATCGAAGTCAGCTAGCACCCTCCTCCATATGGGTGTTTTAAGCTGAACACTGATGGGGCATGAAAAATTAGTTCGAACAAAGTTGCTTATGTCGGAGTATTTCGTGATTACAGTGGCAAAGTTATGGATGCTTTTTGCTCTAACTTGGGTACATTCCAAGCTTAGTTGCTGCTAAAGTTATGGCTATTATCTAGGCCAGTGAATTAGCTTGGGTATGGGAGTGGAAGTATATTTGGTTGGAAGTAGACTCAGAGCTAGTTCTTAGTTTCCTTCGCTCTCCCACTTTAGTGTCTTGGCAACTAAGTGTAGAGTGGAGAAATTGCTTGTACCAAATTTTTTAGATGAACTTTCACTCTTTTCATATATTTTGAGAAGGTAACAGAGTTGCAGATGCATTGGTAAATGAAGGGATAAAGTCTTCAGCTTTGACGTGGTGGGACTTGCCTCCAAATTATGTTATTTCTCTTTGTAATAACGATTGGTTGGGGCTTCCCACCTTTAATTTCTGTTAGCTTTTGTTGTTTATTGTAAGTTATATGTTTGTTTTTTTTGTTTTTGATAGGAGTTGAGTTAGGTTCCTCCTACTATGGTGTATTTATCTTGTTTCTTTTCAACAAATTACCCTTATTTCACCGAGGTTTCAGCAAAACAAGAAAAGAAAAAAAAAAGAGATTTAAGGTGATGTGTAGCATGTGTTAAGAGGTTTTTTTTTTAGGTCTCACTGTGTGTCAAGAGGTTAGTAGGTCTTAAGTAGAATAGTAAAAATAAATTGTTCAAAACAATGAAAGAGAAAGCCCAGGAAAGAATTCAAACATGGAGAAAAGAAGATATGCCATTAGAAGAGATGAGAGCACTTACATAATGCATTACAATTATTACAACAAAATAGACGCATGAAAAGCATACACTCGTGAACAACATAAACTACTGTCATGATATGCAATTGAGATCGTAAACTTGTTTAAACTTGACCCTTGCCCATGGGTTCATCTTCATAGTCATCCATGAATCTCTTCCAATACCAGTGTTGCTTCCACACTCTCTCAGTCATCTCATCTAAGGGAATATTCTTGGTCTCAGGAATTAAGAAGATGGTAAAAAGTGTCATGACAAGGACCCAAGCTGAGAAGAAAACAAATATGCCAGCCTTCATGTGGCAAAGCATTGAGAGGAAGGCTTGTGCTATAACAAATGTGAAGAGCATGTTGGTAAAAACAGCAATACTTTGCCCAGCCGAGCGAGCTTCAACTGCGAATGTCTCACTAGGGATCAACCACCCGAGAGGACCCCAAGACCATGCGAACGACGCTACGAAACTGCAAACCAAAATTAACACTAGAATTCCCAAGCCATGTCCGAGGTTGTTAGTAAAATCCTTAACTTTAAGTCCCATTATTATGGCAACTCCCATTTGAGAAAGGATCATTTGAAGCCCAGCTTCGATCAAGAGCATTCGGCGACCAGCTTTGTCGACAAGAACAACTGATACAACGGTTGAGAGAACATTGACAAGTCCTGTTATTACGGCTGAGTAAAGTGAGGCATCACTCTTGAATCCCAAAGTCTGGAACAAAACTGGAGCGTAAAACATGATCGCGTTGATGCCTGTAAATTGTTGGAAGATCTGTAACATGCATATTACTACTGGAATTAGTATTCATACATCAACAAGAAAAATACTATGTACCAATTATAAAACAAATGGACTGATCGAAACTCAAAAACACTAATGTACGACCTGCATCATCATTGCAATGACCAAAGTCGGCCTATTCCTACGCTTTAGGAGATTTTGGAAGGGGTTTTTGATCTCAGCTGCTGCACGATTTGCCTCAACTATCTCCAAGTATTCTGGTTCAACATTGTTAACACCACGGATTCTTCTAAGAACTGCTTTTCCTTGC